>JAUPMV010000011.1:1485348-2970696 GCA_030848855.1 Branchinecta sandiegonensis
TTTTTTAAGCCGCATTTAACCGTTCTACCCTCTAATTTGTGTCGGCTTGTGGCGGAAGAAGTGTCGGGCATGAAATCATTAATGTTACAAAGTTCCGGGCAGTCCTTTCAAAACTCCATACGTTTGATGAAATGCCAGTCTTCCTCAAAATCTTTCATGGACCTGACTCGTGTTTGGGATGCTGTAGCCTCGGCTGCAGCTTGATGTTGATTTTCGTATCGTTACCTTCCCGTCCGTTCTTCCATCAGTCCACACCATCTAAGACACCTAAAATTCTAAACGTTTGATGAAATGCTAGTCTTCCTAAAAAAGTTTCATGGGCCTGACTCGTGTTTGGGATGCTGTAGCCTCGGCTGTAGCTTGACGTTGATTTTCATATCGTTACCTTCCCGTCGGTTCGTCCATCAGTCCACACAATCTAAGACACCTGCCTACTCCGACGGATTATATCTTGATGAATGAACAATCTGTTAGCCTATTAAGCTAACCAACCTATTCGGCTGTCAGTATTTCACACTATTTCTGTCAGGGGTAATCATAGGCCTGACTTGGGGTTAGTTACGAATATTCTAGGTCGATGTTATATGCAAATTATGTAGCCTAGTGTTAGTGTAGGCTGTGCGATCGGGGTCTATAGTGTTCGATGCGTTACTAGCCAAAATGTTTGGGGGGGGGGGGGGGGGGGCGAGGAATTTACCGACTGGCTGGTAATTTTTACCGACTGATTTTCAGAAAAAAACGACTGTTTTAACAAAAATCGACTGATTTTCAAAAAAAATCGAATGTTCTAGAAAAAAATCAACTGTTTTGGCGAAAAATCGCGGCGCTTCGCGCCGACTGGGATATTTTTTACCGACTGGCGGACAACATTGGAGGGGCGTCCCCCCCTCCCCCCGGTCGTGACGCTCCTGGTTCGAGGACCCGAATTTTCGGCACCATCATCAATTCTATATGGAAAGGTTGAGATTTTTTCAACTTGATGAGGAAAGTGCAAACATTCTGACCGGGAAATCCTGATGGTGTGTTCACACTGTTACAAGAGAAGTTGCAGCCGGAGGAGTTGCGTTTTGCTGATTTGTGGTTGTGCTCCAGTTACGTTTGGATAGCCATTCTCGTGCTTCTCATGAAGATAGAGCGTAATCTCGCTTTTAAGCGCAAGCCGCAGTCAGGAAGATGCCTGGTACAAATGAAAGTAGGGCGATAACCTGAAATCGAAATTATTAGTTAGGTTCATTTCGATTTTAGATTTAATGTTGATACAAAGCCGCGTGTGTATTTGTGCAAAACTAGAGGTCGAATAGTGACCGTAAAAGGTAAGCGTTTGGGGCAAGAGCGAAGGTGTCGCTGGATACTAAACGGGATCGTTTAAGTATAGGCTACGCCTCGGCAGAGATTCTGGCCCTTACTTTCGACCGGACTATTCATTTGCGAAAACCAGAATTAGTCGAAAGCTACAACGTGGTCAATAGGCAACCGAGATTTTGGAGACCACTCTTTTCCCGTATGGAAAATCAGAACTGTCGAGTAAATCTCACTGCGCATATTACAGCATAGATCGTAACTGTAAACCGTAGTACGCTCTTAAATATTCCTTCAGCTCAAACTGACTGCGAATCATATCTGAGTACGTTAAACTGATACATCAGCTGAGTTTCGTTCTTGCAGTATTTGGGCCTCTTTTGACAAGGGCCCTACTCAGGCCCAAGCCAGAAAAGTGAAAATGTCATTTAAAGGACTTGTCTTACCTATAATACCAACGCAACCTACTTTCATAATCACTCCATATATTTATAAACCTGGACCTAATTTCGTACGGTACATTCTAACCCCTAGCTGGAACAAAACGACGCTGATTTTCTCACTTACCGTGTTTTGCTACCTTCGATGTGACTCACGCTGTCGACGGTTGTCTGCGAGAAGTTTTTCCATCAGAAAAACAGTTATATAAATTGTTTCCCTGTTTTCGCTATAGTCACACAACGTAAAGTTTGCCGGAATTTTCAACGTCCACTGACAACTCTTTCACACATAAGGATATGAGAATCTTATGTTTCTTACTTCTTTTGTTTGCTTAGTTTTTCGTCTTTTTAACCACGGCACGTTCATTTTTCAAGTTTTTAGCGCCCAGCCGCCGCTTCGGTGAGCAGGAAGGCTGGTTAGAGTCGACAAGCGCTAACAAGAAAATCGTTAAATTCAGGTGGGAAGTAATGGTATATCCTTTTCATAGTGAAAAGATCATTTCTAGTAAGAGTTGTGCTTTAAAGCCAGGTTTCACCGGATTCAGTCAAACTATCCTTCCAAGCTAAAAACTAACTGCATAATCCGTTGATTTACCCCGTTAGCAATCCCATAATAATTCTTTGCGATATTTTGTTCATCCGTAAATTACTGATTTTCACCGTATTAGCCTGTATCTAAACTATATTGTAACAAGACCAGATCGATGGATTCTAAAAATTGAATATTTGATCCAGACAATTGCGTCTTGTAGATATCCGGTCTTCGCCAGACTCCTTGATCATTTTTACCATTAAAATCTGGAAACAGATCAATGCCAATGGCTAGTCATCTGAAAAAAAAATTTAGGCATGGATTCAAAATGTGTGTGTAACCCAATACGTCATATGTACTTTGACGAAATTGATCGAAACTTTCTGTCAAATATCCGTTTTCGGCCGGGTTCCGGGTGAACCACTTGCCCGGTAAAAAACTAAAGCTCAAAACGAATTCAGCATATCTCCTTTACCCGTATATCGGACCTCTAATCAACTTCCGATAAACTTTTCAAGACTTTCCGGTTTTGGCCGGATTCCGGGCGAACTGTATTTCCGGGTAGAAAATGATCGTCATCTGTGGACTCAGCATTTCTTCTTACACTTAAATCGAACATTTAATCAACTTCAAATGAAGCTCGTACTTTTAACAAATTTTCCGGTTTTGGCCGGGTTCCAGACCAAACCGGAACCCGTTTGTGGGTCCGGCGAGAAAATAATTTTCAGATATGGATTCTGCATGCCTATTTACCCCTAGATCCACTATCTGATTGGCTGTTTAAGACATTTTTTTTCTTCCCTTAATTTGAAACCCCTCTCCCACCCCTAAATGTGGGGCTACAGGGCTCATCTACGAAAGGGATCCTCATACCACGTTTGAAGAAACATCTCTCACTTTCGTTCCGGATGCCAGAAGAGCTTGCCACGAATGAAGAGAGAGGGTTGTGGCTTTTGAATCGTATCCGACTTTTAATGGGCCAATTCTGTCCCGATAAAATGTCCGGACCGTCCTTAAATTTTTTAATGTAAAGAATTTAAGCATGTTTTACCCTGGTGATATTCTTTAAAGGATGACTTTGAGCGACGCGCAGAGGCACCGTTTCGGGCAGAGGGGGAACATGCCCCCCTAGATTAGGGGCACGAAAATCTACCATCTTGGTACTACTTTTGGCCTTTAAATAGGTTTAAAAGGTAGAATACTATCTATTGTTACTTTCGAAAGCTACTTTAAAGTTAGTCCTAAAGAGTCTAAGAAATAAGCCTGAGAAGGAGGTCTCGAGATTGATCTTTGCCCCCCCCCCCCTCCCCTTAGGTTTACCAAAAGGGAAAATACGCCTTTGGAGACTAGATGACGATGAGAATAAGGGTCTAACTAAATACAGTGGGAAAACCCATCAGTAAGATATACTAGAAGCAACCGTAGGGGCCGTAAGCAAATTTGTGTAGTAAACTGAAAGCCAAAAGTGCTACTCAGGCGGGATTTGGACCACGACCTTTGCTTTACAAGGTCACTGTTCTACCACTGAGCTATATATATTTTTATTTATTTACTTATCACCCATCATTTCAAAAAGAAAAAGGACGGAGTACAAAAACGAAAAGAAAAGCAAAACAAAGAAAAACATAATACTTTCATGGGAAAAAAAAATCGACAATTAGCCTGCAACTGAAAAACTCTCTGATTGACAACTGAACACGATTACATACATGCACACTTAGACTCTGAGAGTTTTGCTCCAGTGATGGGACTGGATTTATACAGTGCTCAATGGGGATTTTCGAAGAAGGCTATAGGAACAGTGATCCCGTCGAAGACGGATTCGTCTAAGCAGACCACATCCCCATGTCACGAGACTGGATAGTATTCCGTAAACATGGAATGTTACACAGAGGACTTTTACCGTGACAAATAGATAAGTGATTTTAATTAAATTTTTCTGGCCGGAGAAACTCGGAAAATGTGGGTTTAATGACGGATTTTGCAGTCGAACTAAAGTTTGCGTGAACTGACGTGTGGGCGAACTAACGGGATCCCGTAGCAAATGCGATCCATTACACTTGTAGACGTTCCTCATATCATTTTGATGTAGGGCAAGTTCTGGCAATCCGTGATAGCATTTTAGGTTATTGAAACTAAACACTTGGGCCGTGGTATTTATCTCTCCGTTCGAAGGTAGCAAAATCATTTGTATTTTCATTGAAGGACCTATGTTGGATACAATTGATAAAATCACAGTTTTTGGGGTTCAAATGATCTATTTTGCCAGGACAGTAAACTCGGTGCTGATTCGAAAGAATTGTTTCGCACTTACCCTTTGGGTTCCGTCCAATTTTCGCATATAGATGCGAATTTTCTCGTTCACTCCGAAATTAACCTTTCTCCGCTTTAATAGTGCGAACACGCGATCAAGATAGGGAGCTCCCGGACTGGAATTCCTGCCCGGATTTTTGGCACCATCATCACTTCAGTATTTTCGATCAATCTTCGTATTTATTCCTGAATATCTGTTTCACAATATGATACCATAGAAACTTTTTCATATGGAAATGTTGAAATTTTTCAACTTGATAATGACAGTGCAGGAAATCCGGCCGAGAAATCCTGATTGTGTGTTCGCAGTTTAATAACGATCACTTTGTACCTCTGACGAGTGTGGCGCGCTACCCGACGAGGCCGTAAGGGTTGCGTAGACCCTATCAGTGCTCAAGTAATAACATTTTTGTGTGTGTATCCTCTGATAGAAGATCAGCACTGTAAAAAGTTTTTCCGTATAAAGATTAAAGTTAACTGCAGTATTGCTGCTCAGATTATCTTTATCTCTACGCAGAAATACCAAATAGAGATAAGATGAATCCGAGTTAATAAGATGAATCTCTACGCAGATAAGGTTAATACCAAAATAGAGATAAGATAAATCCGAGTAGCGAATACTGCAGTTAACTTTAATCTTTATGCGGAGAAACTTTTTACAGTGAGCTCGTACAAATGGGGTTTTCGTTTTCTGATTTTTTTCACTCGTTTTGGTCTATTCGCCAAGTGGTTTTTTCGCGTCTTTACTCCAACAGTAAATAATGCAAACAAATAGGCCATGGGTCTCTACAAGGTTTGCCCTAAACACTTTACATATTAAGTGACCTGTCTTACCTATAACACTAACCAATCTACTTCCATAATCACTCCATATATTATTAAACCCGGAGACCCCAATTTCGTACGGTACATTATAACCCTCTAAGTTCTAACAAAACCACGCTGGTTCTCTCACTTGGCGTGTTTTGCCACCTTCAATGTGTATCACGCTGTCGACGGTTTTCTGCGAGAAGTTTTTCCATCAGAAAAACCGGTTATGTAAATTGTTTCCCTGTTTTCTCTACAAGTCAACAGGTCTCAGAAAAGGCTTAAAACAGCCAAAACCGTGGGTTATTTGTTGAAAGGACAGCCTAGTTTTAAACTATCCAAATATATTAAAATACTGTAAGTTAAGTAAGTAAATAGTGCGAGGGGTCCTTTAAAGTTTTTTGGCGTACAGATTGTCGAAGGAGTTTTTCACTCTTACCATTTCTGTTGGAAGGGTATTCCTACAGTCCACCGTTCTGTTTATGGTCGAAAGCCACTCAGCTTGGAATCATGTCTGCATTGTACACCGAGAGAATACTTCCGTTATGACCTTTTTGAGTGTTTATCCTTGAACAGTTCCTTTATGACCGTTTTAAGTGCTATGTTTCGCAACATTATAACATTTAAAAGTGTCACAGGTATATTCTCATAACGTTTAACACAACGATGCACAAACTGGTGCTAACCCTTATCAAAATTCTGATGATGTGGGCTTATACGCCGATTTCTTGATATAACACTTGCAGCCTGTGTGACTCAGTACCATATACCGATGGATTTTCCGTCGGTCAACTGATCGCGAGTTAGGGTAGGCTACTTCGAGATGGGCTAGGACGATGAAACCTGTTAGGTATGCAAGGGACATGGCCAGATTGACTTGGACATCGTCACTTCCCGGATCCGACCATGCAGGGGAGTAGACGGAGAGAGAATGTTACAAGAAGATAGTAAGCTAGACAGCAGCAGTTATTAAATTTTCTTCCCCAAACCCTGGCCCAGAAATGGCTTACTCTGTGGCTGAACAGAAATTATGCCAATGCTAGCTTGCCTCCATCTTACTTCAGCGAGTCGTGCCGATTCCCGATTGACTTCGTTAATGCGTTTTCCGGGCTAGGAAACAAATTTCTATCGATCGCTTCTTCCTTCGATTCCTAAATTAGGTGATTATCTCAAGTTTCCTTGAATATGTATAGTTCGATTATTCCCAATAGGCAGTAGAGGCTAAACGTTATTTCTCTAACTGTGTTCAAGCTTAAGACGACTAAGTATGTGATGTCAAAGAAATTTGGATCTAGCAGGCATTTAAGTTTTCCGTCTACATGAGTCATGGGACATCTCAGACGTATACCAGATATCAAGGTTCATTAAGATCCGATCACCTGTTCGAAAGTTATGCATGCCCCTAAATTCTGGTTTCCGCCGTCTCCCCCTCCCCCCACGATGGTCGGATCGAGCAAATGACTATTTCCAAGTTAGTTTGGTCGGGTCCCTTGATATGCCTGCCAAGTTTCATCGTCCTAGCACATTTGGAAGTACCCTAACTCGAGAACAGTGGCCTGACGGACCAAAAAGTGATTGGTCTATGGCACTTGAGCGGAGCTGCAAGTGCCATAAAAACTCCTACATGAGATAGTAGTAAGATCCTGTAGTAAGGTAGCCTACACACTGAAACCATAAATAGGCCGATCCGTATTCTGAGACGTGATAGGTTTATAATCTAGATTATATAGTATAATGTTTCAAGTTTTCATCCGTCATGATGTCTGCGATTGAAAAGAATAAAGTTCAGCTGGCTGCAAAGTCAATTTAGACTCTTCTTCTGATAAGGATTAGCCTTTGATCATGTATTTACTGATTGTGTTGTTCTTGGAACATACCGTTTTGAAAGCTTCGATGGGTTGACAACTTCAGCATTGAACAGAGAGCGAAGAAACAAAATCGAAGTGTTGCTTTCGCAACACTTTAGTCAGCGAAGCCGAACAAAGGTTGCCGCAACACTTAACGTTGCCCAGGCAACGGAGGTCTAGTTGAGCTTAGAATATTCAAATATAATAGCACTGGGAACTATACGTTGAAACATGTAAACAAAATTACGATTGTAAGACCTTGTTATTGTGATCCTTGAAAAAGTCTAGGCAAACAACCTCAAATAGTGCTGGGACAAGTGAACAGGTATCTTTGGCAGGGATAGCTGCTTGTCTTTTTTCGTCCCAAGACGCGTTGCTGAACATGGTCTGCACTTGAGCGCTAGCTCCGGTAGCACGTCTCGATGGTCAGAGGATAGTCTTGCCTGAACTGAATATTTAAGAGATGGCATTTAATGTCCTTTGTCCTTTAACAGTTATTTTCGTTGCAGTACATTGGAACATTAGACGTCCCTCGACCAACCAGCAGAGCGGAAATCGTTGCTGCAATGCGGAGAATACGGGTAGGTTTGTCGTTCCAGTCCTTGAATCTCCTCGTAAAGTTGGAACGGTCCTGGTTTTGCTCCAAAAAGTGATAGTTAATATTTCCAGTCTTGGGAATTCTCGAAGGGATTCTGAAACCGGATTCCTTCTCCCAGTATCCCTCAAGGTTTTTGCTTGAAAACTCGGCAAGAGCATATCCTAGTTGTAACGCGTGAGTGCAGCAAATTCAGGATCGAATTTACCGCAAGGCTGTAATTTAGAAATAAGTGTTTACGCAACGGATACACAGATTACAATGTAAAGCAATGTCATAGTTTCGCAATAACTAGTAGAGTAGCATCTATTGTATTTTGATCCTGAAAAGTTACAGATAGCTTTATCACATCAACTAGGTTATTGGAACAAAACTAACCTGGATCCAGCCCGTTAAGTGGAAAGGGTAGAATGGTAAGGCATGTTTATTCTCAATCATTGTTCCTTTCAGCAAAATTTTGAACTACGTTTGGGAAACAACTCGGAGACAACTTGGATTTCTTTCTGGATATCCAAATACATGTATTCAGTTTTGTTTTTAACTAAAGGCGTATTCTCGCCGTTCCCCGAGGACTCCGCTTGAGGAGTCCCCGCGTTTTTGCTTGTCCCTGGGAGTCACTCCCCGTATCCTCGCGAGTCCCCACGGACAGGGAATGCTCCGATTATCATCACCATCATCAAAAAGGACTCCCTTTCAGATTCGGAGGGGAATCAATTTTTGCTGGTGTTGGTGCAATGTAAAATTAATTAAAAACAATCAGAGTAAACAAGACAAAAAATCAAGTGGGTCCAGACTAATTTCGTCAACTGCATATTTGTTTTTCGAATGAAATCCATTTTGGAAGCATTCCCCGTGTTCTCGCTGTTTATGTACGCGGAGTCCGCGTGGAGTCTGTCAGGCCCAACATTAAATAACATTTTATAATTAGTGAACTGCAAGACAAAAATGCTCCTCAGCCGGAATTTGAACCCTGGACCCTCTGCTTACAAGGCAGGCGCTCTTACCATTTAAGCTACCGAGGGGCTTGCGAGTTCGCAAACCACTACAATAGTCTGGTAGAAGCCGGTCATAGGAACATCCCGCCCGAAGGCAAATTCGTCAAACCAGTTCACATCCCCATGTCACGGAAATTAGTAATAATAAATAGATGGAATTTTACACAAGGAACTTTTACCGTGACCGATAAGCCAGAAACAGTTTCTGTTTATCGGTTTTTTTTACGGTAAACTGTTTCTGGCTTATCGGTCACGGTAAGCATTGTCCAAATAGGTGTTGTAAGGTATATTACCGCGTATAACCCTTATTAAACATTCCTCTTTTCCTCGGGGCACGCTGTAATAAGGTGAATAAGGAAAATAGAGCTCGGCCCTATTCTTCCTTATGCAGAGCCAATCAGATCGCTTGGTTGGTTCCGCCAGCGGGCCGAGGAGAGGCGCAGCGCCGTCAGGGTTGCCAAAGAATGCACAACAGTTCTACTTTGTGGGAAGCTAAAGAAACAACTTTTCTTAAAAAACACGTTTTTGTTCGATTACGACTGCTTTTCGTCATTTCGAGGATGAATGTTGTCCATCCCTTATTTTAATAGCTTTTTTACAGTATAATTTGCGTTTTATTGTACTCGTGTACTTCAAGTAGTACTAAGAACCTTTTCGGATTTTGTAGAGCTCGAAAAATTGTATTAACTTGGCAACACCGAACGCCGCATTGATAAGAACCTCTTGGGTTGTATTTGAACAGGCGTGTGTATTAAGACGTAAACATCGCGTATAGCGTTATTCAGCTTATTGCACCTATTAGGACAATGCTGTACAAGTCCCTTGTGTAAAGTGCCATCTATGTATTATTATTAAATAACGTTTACTGATAACGTTATTAAATAACTGTTTACAAGTAAACGTAAATCTAAATAATCAAGAACCCTGGAACAAACAGAATAATCATGACCAGTAGCAAGAACAAATAATCAGATAGAACCTCAGCCTTTGGTACCATGCAACGACTATGAATACCACGACAAAACTGAGCGGACCTAGAGGTATTTACTGTAGCTTTTTACCCGTCTACTCTACTTCGTTCTTCGCCGTTGCTCATCGCAGAGAAAGAAAATGCAGGAGGCGTACTCCGCGCGCTGACCCGGTCTTGAGCGCGTCCAGAGAACCAGTCAGCTTTGTCTTCTACTTTTCCCTAAGCCGGCTTCACAGCGATATAGCTAATTGTATAATCATGACTCAACCTTTCGTTTATTACTGGAACCACTAAAATTATAAATCACCTGGACCCGTTGGAAAAAATTGTTGGTTGGTAAAACAAAACAAGAGCTAGAAGCTGATATGGAACTTGCGAGGCTGGGTCAGAGGATGAAAGTAGGAATTTTCCCAGTTCATGGGTTTATCTTGATAACTTGTCAGGAAAACGATCGAGATCAGAATGGCCATGGACTCAAAACCCTTGAGCCAAAAATGATCGTGAGCTGATGGGGATCATGAAAATGTATATTTTTATTAAAAGTATTTTTTTGTAGTTTGCGGTTGCGGACTTCCGCTCAAGATTCGGGATTCCCCCTCCCTCCACTCCCCCACGATGGTTGGATCGGGGAAGTGACTAATGTCAAGTTTCATCGTCCTAGCACTTATGGAAGTACCCTGTCTCGATAACAGTGGACCGACAGACAGACCGACAGAAAAATGATCGGCATATGGCACTTGAGCGAAGGTGCAAATGCCATAAAAATGGCAGATTGCAAGACATATCTTGATATCATTTCCTACTTTCTTCAGCCGTGTCTTTTCCGAACGCGTCTTTAATCCTGGAAATGCAGGCTTTTTTATGGCACTTGCAGCTCCGCTCAAGTGCCATATACCGATCACTTTTCGGTCGGTCTGTCGGTCCACTCTTCTCGAGTTCGGGTACTTCCAGAAGTGCTAGGACGATGAAGCTTTGCAGGCATATTAGTGACCCGACCAAACTAACTTGGACATACTTCACTTGCCCGATCCGACCATCTTGGGGGGAGGGGGAGGTGGCGGAATCCGGAAATAGAGGCATGCATAACTTTCGAACGGGTGGGCTAGGACTAGGGCGATAAAACTTTGCAGGCATATCAGGGACCCGACCAGATTAACTTGGAAATAGTCACTTGCACGATCCGACCATCGTGGGGGGAGGGGGAGACGGTGGAACCCGGAAATTAGTGGCATGCATAACTTTCGAGTTATCGGATCTTAATGAAACTTGATATCTTGAAAGACCTCATGTCTCAGATGTCCTGTTTCAGTTCAGGACCGGATCAGATGAACTGGGCGGAGGGGGTCGGAGGGGAGAACCGGAAATCTTGTGACACGCATAGAGTGGAGCGATCAGGGAGCGTGTCCGAATCCAGTCGCCCAGGAAAATTTCGCACAAAATTCTGCCATTAATGTCGCGAAAGTGTCCGAATTAGATAGTCTCATTTCTTCTGTGAAAAGTGGAGAATTTGCGTTTCAGCAGGAGAGAATGAGCAATACGGTGGTGAAAAATCGGCCGACGCTCCGCATAATTAGCGGTGGAAAACCGGCGCGTCCTTTCATCGCGTACCACCGATGTCCGATGGGGCTTTATAATTCCTTTGGAATGTAATTTTTGATGACTCTGGGGACAGTAAGCAGTCGTTGTTTGCGAAATTAGGTCAAACTTGAGGAGTTTCAGGTCATTTCAGTTCAAACTCTTTCAGACAAGTGTGAACACAGCATTGTTTTTACATTAAGCTTTCCAGGATTTGCATAGGATTGTGAAAAAAGGAAGAACCATTCCAATTTACACTTTTGAAAATTTAAGTACATTTTCCTGTCACCCCACAGTGAAAAAAGCACCGTATTATTTTTGATGATAGCAATTTTTCTCTTTTTATTTCATATTAATTCAAATGAATTTAATCTGTTTTTTTTTTTTTTACCTTCAAACAACAGGGCATTTTCCACTAGAAAACTCCTACTATTCATTTTTACATATCGTCACTTCAGCGCACCTTCCACTTCTTCCTGAAAATTCCGCATAAAATGCTGCATCCTCGCAGCATTTCTCATGACATTTTTCGCGGTATTAATTGCACGTAAAATTTCACGAAAATTTTAGTCCGAAACCAAAACGTTGCAAAAATTGCAGAGTTAATGTAGCATTTTCCGTTCAAAAGTTGAATTCGGACACGCTCAGGATGCAAATTGGTGGGAAGTACAGGCACAAGTCCCAGGTGCATCAGTGACAGAATCGGACCAGATTCGGGTACCGAGGGGGGGGAGGTCTGTAGGGGGTGTCCGGAACTCCGGTGATCGTGAGCTAAGGCCGTACTTCCAGATGTGCTAGGACGATTTGCTGGAGCATTAGAAACTGGACATCATTGGGTTAGAAATCGTCACTTCTCCGATCCGACCATCCCTTAAAGAACTCATCTTGAGCGCAAAGTGCAAAAAAATCTTTTAAGCAAAATTTGCTTTTGCACGATCGCAATGAGCTCATGATCCTTTTTGCCCCAAGGGTTTTGCTTAGAAATTAACTGTTAGCACCCTTAAAGGGCTTATCTTAACCGAAAAGTGAAAAAAAAACTTTTGGCGATCACTTCCATCCTCTGACCCAGCCTTGCGAGTTTGGCGCATCTTAACCTAAAAATGAGAAAACAAAATTGGACTATTACTTCCATATGACCCAGCCTTGTAAGTGCCATATGAGCTTCCAGCTCTTGTTTAATTATCCGCGGCTGGATGAATTTCCGTTTGTTAGCATCAGGGAGTTTGCCACTTTATACGGTTTTAAAAGAAACTGAAAACTTTCCATTTTATCAATACGTGTTGAAGGGTGTGTGGTCTTTTCTTTTCTGTTTTTTTCATAGTTGTTCGGCTGGGGCTGAAACTGGAAAGGATTCTTGTTGTGTCGGCCCAGCTGCCGGCTAGCATCAGGGAGTCTGCCACTTTATACGGTTTTAAAAAGAAACTAAAAACTTTCCACTTAATCAATACGTGTTGAAGGGTGTGGGGTCTTTTCTTTTCTTTTTTTTCACAGTTGTACGGGGGGGGGGGCTGAAACTGGTAAGGTATAAATATTGAGGATTCTTGTTGTGTATAGTTAATTGCTAGGTGGATAATTAGTTATTTATTTATTAGATAGAAGTAGCATTAATAAATTGCAGCACAAGTCCTTAGACTTTCTTTTTGGTGCAATAGAATATTAGTCATGTTATTTTATTTTATTGTCAATGGTTTGGTTGAAAATAAAAACCTACCTACCTACCTACCTACCTACCTATGCAGGCAGCGCACATTCTGAATGTTATAACCAGAGCCTCGGATGAAGAAAAAATTACAAGTCCCTTAGATCAGTGGTTCCCAACCTTTTCCGTGCCGCGTACCCCTAATCAAGGTTCGAAAAGATTACGTACCCCCTTTTCCAGAACGTGAAAAATCTGATATTTATTATCATAAATGATAAGGCATGCATGTGTAGAAATATCCACAAAATCAATGAGGCAATCACTAGAGGCTGCTTTGTTGCTGATTTGTCGAATCTCGGCTCGACGTTATTAACCGCCTGTTTCTGTGTTTGGTTTTGATGTTCTCCGTGCTTTCTTCAAGCTGCATCTCAAATTTTTTCGTTGGCTCCATTCGCAACCTGAATGACAATACCACTTGCAATGTCTTCGATTCTTCTTGAAACAATATTGTTTGACACAGGAACAGATTTTACGGCAGTAGGCAAGTTGTTCTGGAATCAACATTATTTCACTGACTTTCACCAGGGCTTGTAATCAAAGGCAGACAACACCCCTCCTCCCAAAAAGGTCGGCCAGACGATTAAAAAGAAAAGAGTCTGCGCGAAGCGCCGCGATTTTTCATAAATGCAGTTATTCAAAAAAAAATACTCGGTAAAAATGGCCTGTCGGTCAGTAATACCTCGCCCCTTAAGATACATTTTGGATGGTGATACTCTGCTGGTTATATTAGGCTTTCGGCGATCATAAATGACTGAGACGAGATTTTGAAATTACAGACTAAATCAATTTTGGTTCCTTTCCTACCCCTTGGGGTACGCGTACCACCGTTTGGGAACCACTGCCTTAGATGAGTCAACATATTTCAGAGTACTCAAATATCAGATTTAAATATAAACTGCCTTTTTAGATAAACTTTAATGAATTGCGGCGTAGCATAGCGCCAGTTATCTTCCAGACTAATCCACAACCGTCAACAGAAATACGAGCGAGTTAGCTGGTGTTCTCTTAGACACGATTCATAGCCCTTCCACATTCTCGCTCTCTTTATCCGAAATCTCAGGGGTGGGGATGAAGCACTTGACATCCTTGACTGATCACATCTATCTCGTCCCGGACCTGCTGCAATCTTCTATTTACCCTATCGGAAGGTCGAGGAAGAGGTTCTCTCAGCCACGATCCTCCCCTCTCCTCGCCGGTATCTTAAATCTCGGGAGGGGGGGGGGGGGGGCTACGAAGCTGTTGACACTTTATGTATTACCTCTGTATCATCCCAGATCGTGAAGGAATCTTCTGCGTATCCTGTTGGAGCGTGGAATACTGAAGCGAGGGGATTGGGGATAGAACGAATAGATTGGGGAGAAGCAATGATGGGGGGTTGTGTCTAGGCCTACCTATCCTCCCTCTTATTCGACCTAGTGGAACCCAATCCCGTCCTCTCCGACAGTCTGGTCTGAACACCCTGCAGACCGACTCGTTGCAAGAATTCGATATGGAGCCTTACCAAAATAACCTAGGTCCTCTCCGTGTGATTGCTAAAGAATTTCCAACTTAAACTTCAACCGAAAAGGGCTGGGATAGGACAATCTACTTACCCATCATTTTATTCAGTTAAATCGGCTTGAAGACCGGCTGAAAATGCGTTACTTCGTTGTTCTGCTATTCGCGAATAAATGATTTTCAAATAGTGGAATTTCCGTGGGATTTGTCGTACCTCTATGCGCTTGTATTTTTATTGTATGCCTTACAAGAAAGATTTATGATTTTTTTTTTTTCAGGCACTAAGCAATCTTCACCAATCTCATCCGAGATCTCACCGCTGCCCACTGAAAAGCCACGCTTATGTTGAGATTAAAGTTTCCCTCGTCGTAGTAGAATTTACGCTGTGGGGATGGCCGAAGATATTCTGAACGTCATAACTATAGCAGATAGTGGGAATAAAAAAATCGCTTTGCAGAATCCAAATAATTCAGTGAATTCAGTCAAATGACAACAAAATAAGTTTGCTTTTCAGTTACACTTTAATGATTCAGTTGTCAGTCGGCAAAACCGATGCGAGAAATTGGGGAATCCCGTTTGGAAAAGCCATCCTCTGCGATATACTTCCTACCTTGTTTTCGAACGAAAGACCTCTCCCCCTCGCACAGTCCTGAAATTGCAGCCGATTATACAGGCACGCGCGTTACGAACGCAGTTAGAGTGTCTACGTTCCTGCAGTGGTACAGTGCCCAGGTTTAGTCGCTCGAGGGTATCGTGTTGGACTTTTATTGTTTGTCTGGCCACCGTTTGGTGGTTTCCGGAGTAATCATTCCGAACGGAGTCAAAACTCTTGTCGATAATACAATTGAAACTATTGATCGATTCAGCATTAACATCATCTTCGATTAATGATTAATTTGTGGAGAAGCTTGTCGAATCTGTCTATCTGCTTCGTTTTCATACCTAACAAATAATATGACCTGATTAGACAGAAAAGTGTAACATCCTCTGATAACGTATTAGGTGTTCAATAGACATCTTACTAGTAGGTCACCGGCATCTTTACTGACATAAGAAACGTGCTGATTTAGAACGTCTGTGCAGCACCCGCTCCCATTGAGTCTAGTCTGGTCATACTTTGGCATAGAACGGGAATATTGATCTCAAAGGATTACCTAACGGTTATGCGGTTGTCGATTGGGTGTTTCGGAGGTCCAGCGAAGACCGGAAATTAACAAGATCTGATAAGTATTCCTTGAGCCAAGGTGACTTTGAAACATATATTCAAACAATGGATCTAACGCAACCTGCAATCAGATTGCGGGTTCGTTTCTTCTCCAACGTTGTCCCTGATGTTCGACTGCCTGACGAGGACCCTTTCCGAGAAGGTCCGAAATATCGCTGACAAGGCATTGTAGCTGACGTATCTGTTTTATCCATTGTTTGAATGGATAGATTCGATTGTTTGGGTGTTCAATTAATATTCCCGTTTGGGATCCCCGCGAAACTTTTGATCTTGTTTCTCACCAGTATCTTTTTTTTCAGTCTGAGTTCAAGGCCAATGGAGTCAAGAAGAGAAAAGTTTTGATCGAAGTTTCTGTCGAGGGCGTCAAAGTTACAGCCAGAAGGAAACGAAGTGTGAGTACATCTTTGCTTATCCCCTTTTAATCCAAAATTCTGGCTAGGAGACAACGCTGAAAAAACAACTTAGCGTCAAAATTGTTATGCCGCAAGCCTTTGAACTTTAAGAGCTTGGAAGAGTAAAGAAAAGAAACTTGTAGGAAAAAGAAACTTTTAGAAAAAAAAATTTCATGGCAACGCAGAAAGCGCCTGTACTCTATCTGACTAAGCCCAAAACACGCCAGTGATCCTCGGGAAGAACGAGAAAACGTAGCACTAACGACTCAACCTCAACAGCTCAATCCTGTGTTAACCGATCACGGAGATGTTTGGGAGCAGCTGTGATACCGCTTCCGGCTCTTCCGCTAGGTACAGGGCGATTTTTCATCGGTAAGAAGAGTTAGTCATCAAGAGTATAGCCACCTACTGCAACGGCTGATACCATGTCGTGTAGGATGTCGTGAGAGTCTGGTTGAAATCCTTCAGATATGTTTCAGTTAGAACGCAAACACGAGTCCCTGTGAGAATTCTTGTCCTTGTCCTCACTGTATGGCGGCCCAGGTACTGCGGGAATGCTTTGATCGTTACTTATAATCCCTCAAACTCAATATTATAAAACTTTTTTTTTCTTCTTTTTCTTTGGGATTTAGGTGGCCTGTGTCCTTTTATAGGATCCTTGCCACCGCTTTCCTGGGATTCTGTTCACTTCATTATTCACTTTTCCAACATATTATTCTCTCTTTTTCCTCCTTTTTTTTGTTTTTTTTTATTTGTGACCCGCTTTTTGGATAACAGCGGAGTATGAGTAAAATTCACAAAGTAAAATACACATATTAAAACACTAAACAAAATAATGAACACGACTACATTCTTTTCATATAGTTTAAAAAACATACTAAATAGACTTAAAATTTTTAATACTATAGTGAAACTGTACAGAAATAAGCTACCCTACGCAAATATATGACGGGAAAATATGAGACTAATCAACCAGAATATAAAACAGCATCATACATACATATATGATAATTCAAAAAGCACAAATCCAATTAAATAGAAACTTGTGTACTTGGACTTTTTGTTGCATATAGGTTAGCTGGTTAGTTGCTTGTTAGCTTGTTCATGTTGTTTTGTTAGTTTCTTTCTTGTTTTTTTTTTTCGTTATTTATCGTTTTGCTTCTTTCATAATACTCCATATTTTGTGTTTTGCACTTTACGGGTAATAAAGTTCATCCATTCATATGGGGGGGGGGGAGGAGAACCTAGAAGTAGGTTCCTAGAACCTAGTAGAAGGCAGGTAAGTGGGTGCAGATGCAGTTGATTATTTTAAAAGATCATTAGGACTGAGTAGTTTGAAAAATAGCTTAGTAGTTAGGGGGGACTTAGGTTTAGGAAGCTTAAGAGGTTTAATGGTTTAGTGGAAAAATTGCCACACATTGATTAATTAATTTTGACATGAAATTAAGTTATTGTTTAAGTTAAGTTGAAGTAGTTTGTGGTAACCGCCCAGTGCCAGTCCATTTATGTCTTCTCATGGGCGGTTACCTATCATGATTAGTTATTATGTAATTTAGCAATAAAAGAATATAACCTAATCTAATCTAATCTAACTAGCAAAAGCTAAATAAAAGGCAACAAAAATAAAACAAATAAACACACATTTATAGCCAACAACATCTAAATAATTTCCCATCAACAACGAAACTTAAAACAAAATACAGAAACAAATCAAGGGACCGAATAGGCACAAATAAACAACAAACGTGAAATTTTGTAGGTTGTTAAAATAATTGGTAACGAGGGGGGAGAATGAGTGGAGTCGATGGGCGGTATTTTAATGCTGGAAACGGCTTGAGTAAATGTGTATGTCTTGTTGAGTGGGCTGGTTCAGGGAGTTGTTCGGGAAGGAGGTGGCGGAATCTGACTGACCGCAAAATTTTCTTCCCGAAATCAATTGTTAAATTTAGGCGTCTAAAACGGTTCGAGCCGGAGGGTTTCAAGTTTGGTCATAGTTAGTGAGAAAGTATGATTTTAGCCACCCGGTTCTGGGTTGATTGGGGTGCCAGGCGGCACAAGCGTACTCAGTGTGAGGGATTACATAGGTTTTATAACAGTAAACGAGGCTTTCACGGTCAAAACCAAACTTTTTAAGTTGACATAAGTTTTAACTGGTGCATTGGATTGTTTTTAATATCTGGTGTGTATTATGCTTGAAATTAAGTTTATTACATCGCTTGGCTGACTGGGGCAAAGGTTAAACTGGAACCTGGAGTCTCCCTTTTCAAAAAGAAATGTTCATAGTCGACGACTTATCATGCTATATTTTAGCTTCAACTGTCACATTCAGTCTCCAAATTTTCTGTTGCATCAGAAGCTGGGTAGTAGTTAGATATTAACTGGCGGAAAACAACTGTGAAGTCGTCTGCAAATTTGAATCTGTTCTTAAAGTTCGATGCAAGTCTGTTTATATGAACTAGGAAGCGAATGGGAGGCGTGTTCCTTGGGGAACGCGACATGTAATTGCGATGGTATCGGACACATCACCGTTTTCTCTTAAAATAACACTTTGTTTACGGTAACTGAGGAAACTTTGTAGCTACACCAAAAGGAACTGGCGAACGTTATAATTGGTAAGTTCATCCATGATTGTCGAAGGATCGGAAGGATCCACGGAAGCAAATCCACGTAAGCAATATCATTCTCGAGGTGAGACAGAATGCACTCAATCAGAAAGAACAAAGAGTGAACAGTGCTACAACCACTCTGGAGACCAAATACTCTATATGACTAAGTCCAAAACACGCCAGTGATCCTCAGGAAGAACGAGTAAACATAGCACTAAGGACTCACCTCAACAACTCAAATCCTGTATCAACCAATCACGGCGATCTTTGGGAGCAGATGTGATACCGCTTCCGGCTCTTCCGCTAGGTACCCGGCGATTCTGCATCGGCAAGGAGAGTTAGTCATCAAGACTATTGCCGAGGATCTAATGCCTTAGTGACCTCTTCCAGTAACCATTTTCTGATGAATTTTTCAAATATCTTGGCAACAATTGGGGTAAGAGAAATCGGATGTAAATCTTTGATACCCTTTGGGTGGCTCACTTTTGGAATGGGTGTTGCGTAAGCATATTTAAAAGTTTCAGGGAACTAACAATCAAGTAAACACGGGTTCAGTGTCGCTGAAACGGGTTCAGCCCAAAACTCGGCATTTATTTGTACAGCCTAGCTCAGGGGCGTCACGTATGGGGGGGGGGGGGGAGGGGGGACCCCCCCTCCAATGTTGTCGGCCAGTCGGTAAAAAATATCCAAGTCTGCGCGACGCGCCGCGATTTTTCGTAAAACAGTCAATTTGTTTTTTTCAGTCGACTTTCCTTCAAAAAAGGTCAGTTTTTCGTAAAAAATATTCGATTTTTCCTGAAGAACAATCGTTTTTTTAAATCAGTCGATTTTTCGTCAAGACAGTCGTTTTTTCTGCAAAACAGTCGGTAAAAACTCCCTCACCCCCCCCCCCCCAAAAAAAAAACAAAAAAAAAACAAAAAACATTTTGGCTAGTAACGCCTGTGGCTGGGATGTCACCAGGGTACGTAGACGTTCCGGGATCTATCTTAAGTAGTTCTTCGAATAACTGATACGGTTCTACAGTAGGGATACTACTAAGGCTATGCTTTTCAAACTGATCTAGACAAGGTGGGTAAGTTCTAGCTACTGTAACAAAAAACTCGTGAATTTCATTTGCTGAAAGAACAGATCCTTCGCCTGGTTTTACCCGCCAACTCTCTCACTTTTTGGTGGAACCTTTTACTGCTTAAAGAACCTGACTTAAAATTATCACCAATTTTTTTCCCGTATTCCTTTTCAGCATTCCGGCACAAATATACTACTAGGATTCTGACTTTATGGGAGTCTTTTTTGAGTGATTGATTTATTGAACTGTCGCTTTCATCAGTATCTCCCTTGCTAGAAAACACCCGTGTCGTACCTTATAGAGCCATGACCCTTTGAGCATGACCTAAATCTTCCAGGAAAGATAGAAAATTATATCGGAAAACTCTCATGTTAGCTCCGCTCTCTCGACAACCTCTTTATCGGATTAGAAGTGGAACTTGTCCGATCCGGCAAGAGATTTTCTTCTTTTCTTTCCTGAATTGGAAAAGTCTTTGAAGACAGACTGTGCTCGGAATTTAAATCACATGGGACTAGGAAAGTCCCTATTTCCCGCCCGAATGATAAGTTGCTTTCTACCTCTTCTTTCCGAATTCTTCCCTAATTATAGTGGGGATTCGCTTTCCATTTTCTTGGAGGATGTTTGAGGCTTGGTATCTTGTTACAAAAATGACAGCGGCTGTGGATGCTTTCTGCCGCTGAATGTGGTGCGCTGATTTTACTGATGCTTTTGAGTATTTGTTCCTGATGAGTTAGACATAACTGAGCTTTTCCTTTCCTACTGACTTTCCTTCCTGTAAAAGGAAATACGTTGTAGTTGGTCTATTTATTTTCCTGATTTTATCGTGAAATAAAACCCCTCACACAATAGTCATAATCACACAATAAGTCATATGATAATTCAAAAAGGGTTATTATTTTTGTTGACGTCCTATGCTATTCGTTGTAAAAGAATATTTGGAGAATATAATGAATTTGAATTTGAAATCAAATTTTCAGCTTTTGCTTGACACGAACCAACCGTCCCTTTTGGGTAATTTCGTTCTTGTCCTACGTGGAACACCAAGAACAGAAATAAATAAATAAAATTTAAAGTACATACAACTGTCTGAAATTGATGTAGGCTAAATGTTACATGCTGATATTTAAATCACATTGCTAATAATTCACTGAGGATTTTTATTCTCGTGTACAAATCAAATCATACGCCGCATGCGCAATCACCGAATCATGGAGAAGTTTTTTGTCTTGGACCCAACTGTCAAGCCAAAAGAAATAAGTGAACATTTTCTACCACATCCAACAGCCTTCCTGCCGTGTTTCGTGTTTCGTTGTGTATTTCTTGTTTTGCGTTCAATTATCTTTTGCTGTTGTTGTAGATTTTGCGTACCCTCTGTATTTCTTGTTAAGCGTTCATTTACCTTTTTTTCCTGTATGTACTGTGCAAAATGCCTTATTAGTAGGCTGCATGTAATAAATTCTTTCATTCATTCACACTCGTGAAAGCAAATCAGGAATTACGGTGTATGTTGGTGGTGATGTAGGTTTGGTGGTTGGTGATGAGATAGGTGGTGAACAAAGGGGTTAGCCAGCTGCTATTAGCAACCTAAAAGAAGTAGACGCATGCTTGTTTTTCAGGATCTATGGCACTTTTGTGCTGACATCACGGTGTACAGAGAGGAGCTTGTTTGAAGCAGAAAAAGAGCGTAGTTTTACTATGTATGCATGCTTTCATTTGTGCTATTCTATCTTTCGGAAGTAGGCTTAGACTATATGAAGCTCGGTTGGCGACTTCACACGCAGTTCATTTTGTCACTCATGCGTTGCAAGTCGGATAGCACTGTTCAAAGGCTATTTATTACTGTGAGAGATAAACAGAAGAGCAAAAGTTAATCCGAATTGACAGTAATTTATTTGCTTTTGCCTCTCCATTTTTCCCTTGGCATTTAGAGTTTTGTTGAACAGCGTTCTTGTTAACGCATGAATACAGAGGGTACGCAAATGTACAACAACAACAAAAGATAATTGAACGCAAAACAAGAAATACACAACGAAACACGAAACACGGCAGGAAGGCTGTTGGATGTGGCAGAAGCTGTACACTTATTTCTTTTGGCTTGACAGTTGTGTCCAAGACAAAAAACTTCTCCATGATTCGGTGATTGGGCATGTGGCGTATGATTTGATTTGTACACGAGAATAAAAATCATCAGTGAATTATTAGCAATGTGATGTAAATATCAGCATGTAACATTTAGCGTACCTCAATTTCAGACATTTGTATGTACTTTAAATTTTATTTATTTATTTCTGTTCTTGGTGTTCTACGTAGGACAAGAACGGAATTACCCAAAAGGGACGGTAAAAGTTTTCTTAACTATAATGATATATAAAACGCCATTTTTATAAAGTACCAATCGCGTTTCTTGGATAAAACGCAAATTTTGACAAATCCCTTTTACTTGAGTTCTACTCGTAATTGTAAAATGTCCATCTTTGAAATCCAGGACAGGCAGAACATATCGTTATTGTCATCCATCTTTTACATTATTTTTTTTCGCAATGTTTTGCTATATTTAACAATTTTTGAAGGCAAAAGTGTGAGGCCTAGTGTTTTGCAAAAGCCAAAAGGAGAGCAGATCTTGGTCAGCTAGAAAGTTTTCCTTTTTTCAGAGGGCGAAAGTCGGTGTTTGCCCTTTTTAACAAAAAACGGACGCTTACGACCATTTTACGAAAGACATTTGACAAGAGACATTTGAAAGGGCAACTTATTTTTGATGTTCACTTGAGTGGGAAGAATGAGAATTTCCATCTGACTAAAGACTCTTAGCATGGCAAGTATTATTGGGATAGCTGGGATAGTGTCCTTTGAGCTCTTATTGACAGATGTTCGAGTGGCAGTTCGTACTCCTGCTTGTTTGTCCTGTCGTGAGATGTTTCAACACACAATTGACTCCGATCCTTCTGCCCCCCATGTGAGCTTAGAGCCCCCCATCTTCCCACTTTCACGAATCTATACTAATAGCTTTCCAGATTTTAATGGAGGGAATTGATGTGCTAGAGATAGACGAAAACCATTACCGATCGGCGGGATGGTTACTGGTAACACTGCTGTACCTATTCTTTCTAAGTAAGAAAAGTAATTTTCATCCTACAAACAACTGATTAATTCAGAAAGTGTATGATGGCTTGCAGATAGAGAATTTGACTGATTGCTACGCAAAAGACATAATAACCTCAGAACAAACTATGGAAAGAAGAAAATAATAATAGATATTTCGCCATTTTTTTAACCAAATTTTATGAAGCGTCTGAATCCAACTTTTGAACAGAGAACATACTACATTAACTCTGCAATTTTGTAACTTTTTTGTTTTGTACTAGAATTTTTGTGGAATTTTACGTGAAATTAATATCGCGAAGAATGGAACGAGAACTGTTGCAGCGATGCAGTATTTTTATGCGGAATGTTCGGGAAGAAGCGGGATGAGACCGGAATGAATGAATGAAACAAGGACGGAGGAGAAGTTTCCCTGAGGGAAAAATATAAATCGTGACGGGGTAAAAATTACTAAATGGATTCTCCTCCTCAAACTCTATTACTTGTCATATCTTAACTTATTAGCCAACGAATATGATGAATTCTGGTCTGAAAAAATACGAGCAAAAGTCAACAGCTTCTTTACTTGACTTCCGATCCAATAAATAACCTGTAAAAATAGTTGTGCTATATAAGTTGCTGTATTTGACAGAAGAGAACAGTCATGTCCTGTTCGTGCATGGTGAGCAATTGCTCAGAAGTGTTGCTATTTTTGCTGCTGAAATCGCAAAATCTCTGTTTTTGGGATCCCAAAACGTAAGTGGAGGGATACTTATGACATCGCAAAAGTTGTCCGTCTGTGAACACGATAACTCTCGAAGGGAATGAGGTATTTTGATGAAGCTTGGTGTGAGGATCCTTTGGGTCAAGGGAAGGGTCGAGTTCATAGATGGGCTCTGTAGCCCCTACATTTACAGGTGGGGTTAAAATTAAGGGGTAACCAAAATATTCTTAAACAGCTAATGAAATAGTCGATCAAAAGTAAGCAGACATGCTGAACACGATTATGAAAACCATTTCCTCGCTGGTCAAGTAGTTCGCCCGGAATCCGGCCGAAACCGGAAAATTTTGTTGAAAGTAAAATTTTTATTTGAAGTTGATCAGATGTTTGATGTAGGGGTAAGAAGACATTTATGTGAAAATCATTTTCTACCCGGACAAGTAGTTCGCCCGGAATCCGGCCAAAACCGGAAAATTTGTAAAAGCAAACATTGTAACTGTAGTTGATTAGATGTTCGATTTCGGGGTAAGAATAGATGCTGAATCCGTATACGACAATCATTTTTTACCCGGACATATCGTTCGCCTGGAATCCGGCTGAAACCGGAAAATTTGTTAACAGTTAAATTTTTATTTGAAGTTGTTGGATATAGGGGTAAGCAGATACGCTGAATTCGTTTTTGAACTTTGGGTATCAAGGTGAATTGGGAGGAGTTAGTTTGCTCTGGTTGACAGGGAAGTTTCCAATCGGAGAAGACAAATTGGAGGTGCATCCGAGCGTCAATAATGGATCGGGGATTGACAGCGGTGGATCAGGTAGCCGTTTCGCGTGCACCAGAGCAAAATAACACTAGGGAGTAGCGCCAAGACCTATGCTTTCCATGCTTTGCAAACGGACCATACTCGTAGCGCCGCCTACTATGCTTGCGGCATTTCAAGCGAGACAAACTTCCGTGATTAGAAATTTCTAGTAAAGCCAGGGTGCGGACTGCATACACCAAAGAAATAATGGAGGCTGTATAATTTTTTCGCTATCTTCAGAATATGAAGTTATCAGAGCCAGCACTGGAGAACGATTGAATGAGTTTCTGTAGGGACGTTCACTAACGCTGGTAGTGCTAGTGTCGCTGCTTTTCGAGTGTGTGACACTTTTTTCAAGTCTTGGCGCTACTCCCTTGTGTTATTTTGCTCTGGCGTGCACCGTGGTAGGAATCCTACATAATTTGAAGCAGCGTAAGCGTCGTAGGTCCATCTTCTGAGTACGCAATGCATCCCAGCAAGAAAACTTACATAGGATGTGCAAAAGGCTGTGTATAACTTCCCAATGTCCAGGTGTGCTACCTGGACATTGGGAAGACTACCTCCTCGCAAATCTTCCGCAAAAGTTTGCTCAATCGTTATTCCGCTCCTCTATTAAGAGAACAGTACTTCCAACTTCTTATGAAACTTCTGACAAAGCAGGAGAGTTCCCTGACAAATTCATTAAGGTTTTAGAAGACAGTAAAAGACAAATTTGGGTTAAGACAGTCAAGCATTCACGGGCGTTAGTATTTCAGTGTATCAAAAAAGGAAATGGAAAAGAAAAAGAAAGGAAAAAAAATCCTACTATCAACTAGTGTTGGGCGATATTTGGATTTTTCGACGTATCGATATTTTCACTTTCGATGTTTATATCAATATATCTTTACCATGTTTTGCTATAGGATACGCCTCGTTTCGCCAAAATATAAGGACAAAATTGTCTTTAAATAGCATCTAGCATCATCTCAAACTCCGAAACTCGGGCAGTTATGTGAGTCAGATTAGGCTACATAATTTCTGTTCTCCTGTTTACAGTTCAGTGCTCTTTCAACACATTTCACACACTATTTATAGGGCGTGGTGTGTCCGTGGTTTCCATTATTTTCCGGATTTCAGTCAATTTCAGATGTTGAAACCTTTCGTGTCGTGCTGAAGCTCGCGATTCTAGGGCGTTTCTAGGTAATTCGCTGGATATTAGGGCTTGTGATGAACAGGCTTAACCATTCTTGCATATCCTCCGATTACCGTCCATTCGTCCGCTCGGATCGTGATCATTTCTTGCCTTGTCGTTATTGACCCAGATGTCCTGATCCTTTTCCGCTTTTTTCGACGGCATTTGCATGAGGATCAGTAGACCAACTTCTCATGTTTCTTTCTTTTCGTTCTTTTTTATTTTTCGACCGAACCCATGTGAAATGTTTTCTCTTTTACCGCAAATCAAATGGCACTAGAACAATTCCCCAGAAACTATCTGGGACGTTTTCGATTTGGTAAGGTCTTCGGTTTTACGGCTGGGGGTTTTCCGTGTGAATGCAGCGGTTTAAGTCTCCAGGAGCTATCGGGATACCTATTTATGAAAGTCACTGCTGTCATGGCTGGGGCTTAGTGGTTTCGGAGTGGTCCGTGTCGGCTATTTGGAATGACGACGTCGTGGTGGTCGTAAATCGGGATCTTCACGCCAGACTTCTGCTGTATCGTAAGTCCTGGCCCCGGTGCCTTCTCGACAGATAAAATGGATTCGAGTATAGTCCCCGCATACTTTGGCTGGGACAAGAGAGAAAGGAAATTAGTGACGAAGGGTTTGCCACATCCGTTGTCCGGTGGATATTCGGTCAGTGCTTGGCGGCACTTTGATTGATAGCAATTCCGTATTGCGGTTTAGTTTAGTTTTTTTGGTTTAAAGGACCCCTCTTGTTTATTCTGCCTTTTTTGGATCCCAAAACGTAAGTGGAGGGATACCTATGACATTGCGAAAGTTGTCCTTCTGTCCGCACGATAACTCTCGAGGGGATTGAGATATTTTGATGAAACTAGGTGGGAGGATCCTTTGGGTCAAAGTACAGGTCAAGTTCGAAGATGGGCTCTGTAGCCCTATATTTGAGGGTAGGGGAGGGGTTTCAAATTAAGGGACAAACAAAATATTTTTAAACGGCAAATTTGATAGTCGATTATGGGATAAGAAGAGGTGCTGAGTACGATGGTGAAAACAATTTTCTTGTCGGACAAGTAGTTCGTCCGGAATCCGGCGAAAACCGGAAAGTTGGGCAAAAGTATAAGTTTCATTTGAAGTTGATTAAATATTCGATTTAGGGGTAAGGAGACATGTTGAACAAGATGGTGAAAACCATTTTCTTGCCAGACAAGTAGTTCGTCCAGTCCGGCCAAAAACGGAAAATTGGTTAAAAGTAAAAGTTTCATTTGAAGTTGATTAAATGTTCGATTTAAGGGTAAGAAGACATGCCGAAGACGATGGTGAAAACCATTTTCTCACCGGACAACTGGTTCGCCAGGAATCCGGCCAAAACCGGAAAGTTTGTTAAAAGCGAAAGTTTTATCTTAAGTTGATTAGATGACAGATGTAGAGGTAAGAAGAGACGCTGAGTCTGTAAATGACAATAATTTTTTACCCGGACATATAATTAGTCCGGAATCCGTTTTAAACAAGTCAAAGTTTTATTTAAAGTTGATTAGATGTTCTTCATAGGGATAAAGAGATCCGCTGGATTCGTTTCTGAATTTTCTTCTTTTTTTGGCTGGACTAGTAGTTCGCTCGGAATTCGGGCAAAACCGGAAATTTGGCAGAAGTAAAGCAGGAAGTCTCGGTCAGTATCGTCAAAATAGATATGGCTTATAGAGGTATATCTGAACCTGGTTTTCTCTGATGATTAGCCTGGCGAAGACAAGACCCAATTGTCTGGATCAAATATTAGATTTTTGGGATCCCATCGAAACCTTTGGTCTTGCTATTAATGGACTGTTTAATCAGAGCAAAATCAAGAAAAAAGACTGTTGTAATTAAAAGTTGAAGTAAGTTGGAAGTAATGTTGTTTCAGTTGACAAGTTACATTTCTTGTGGGAGTGTGATTTGGAACAAGGTACCAGGTTGTTTGGCTAGGAAAGCAACAGTTTCTTTGAGTTTTTGAACATTTTTCTCTATAATGTTTTTCAACATTGTTTTTCTCTAGCATTTTTAGTTTTTTCGTTTTTCTTTCTGTATGTGAAGTCTTTTATTTACTTTTTGAAGGTCAGATTCTGTTTTTCTACAATTGAAGAAAAGTGCTCGATGAACTTCTGCTGAGCTTTATATGGCTTCGTATCATCCTCTCTGGAGGCTGATACGATATCGTATTAACCTCCGCAAAATTATTGTCATGATATATACCTGTGCGATATAGGAAGATATACATTACATACCTGTACGATAGAAGTTATTAAAGGTTAACTTCAGAATCGAGGTTGATACGCTCCAGCAGCACTATACAAAGAAAATGCTGCATTTCTGGCCGAACCCTTAACAGCCTTGATCAACCAGTGTCTGTTGAGTGGTACATTTCCGGACGACTTGAAAAAAGCAGTAGTTACACCGACACCAAAAGTTTCGAATCCGAACACAGTGAGCGACCTGCGACCAATTTCCCTAACCCCTATTGTTTCTAAAGTTTTTGAACATTTCCTGAAAAAAGGGTTACTAGAAGATTTCTGTGATAAAGTAGACCCCTGTCAATACGGATTTATTAAATACTCAAGCACAGTTCACTATATAGTTAAAATTGTGGAAGAAGCTTTGGAGCATTTGGAAAACAAAAATGCATTCATCAAAATCCTGCAAGCGGATCTGGAAAAGGCTTTCGATAAGTCAAGCCACCCGGACATTCTCGAGTCAATGACAGATTTTAGAGCTTTTCTAGTTCGGATGGTTTACAGTTTTTGGGATCCCAAAACGTAAGTGGAGGGATACCTATGACATCGCAAAAGTTGTCCGTCTGTCCGTCCGTCTGTAAGCACGATAACTCTCGAAGGGAATGAGATATTTTGATGAAACTTGGTGTGAGGGTTCGTTGGGTCGGCGGACCAGTCGAGTTCGTAAATGGGCTTTGTAGCCCTACATTTAGGGGTGGGGGAGGGGGTTCAAATTAAGGGGCAAACAAAATATTTTGAAACAGCTAATGTGATAGTCGATTATGGGGTAAGAAGACATGCTGAACACGATGGTGAAAACCATTTTGTAATCGGACAAGTAGTTCGCCCGGAATCCGGCCAAAACCGGAAAGTTTGCTAAAAGTAAAAGTTTTATTTGAAGTTGATTAGATGTTCGATTTAGAGGTAGGAAGACATGCTGAAGACGATGGTGAAAACCATTTTCTTGACGGACAAGTAGTTCGCCCGGAATCCGGCCCAAACCGGAAAGTTTGTTAAAATTAAAAGTTTTATTTGGAGTTGATCAGATGTCCGATTTAGGGCAAGAAGACATGCTGAACTTTTATGTGAAAACAATTTTCTACCCGGACATGTAGCTCGCCCGGAATCCGGCCAAAACCGGAAAATTGTTAGAAGTTAAAGTTTTATTTCTAGCTGATTAGATAACCGATTTAGGGGTAAGAAGAGACGCTGAATCCCTGTGTGACAATCATATTTTACCCGGACATATAGTTCGTCCGGAATCCGGCTGGATTCGGAAAATTTGTTATAAGTTAAATTTTTATTTGAAGTTGATTAGATGTCCATTATTGGGGAAAGAAGATACCCTGAGTTCGTTTTTGAGCTTTTTTTTTCGCCGGACAAGTAGTTCTAGAGTTCGGCCGAAACCGGTAAATGGGCAGAAGTGGCAGGAACTTTTCGTCAAAACAGATATGACTTATGCGGGTAAACACACATGCTGAATCCTTATCTGAACTTGGTTTTCTCAGATGATTAGCTATTTGGCCTTAATCTGTTTCTGAATTTTAATTGTAAGAATGTTCAAGGATTCTGGCGATGACTGGATCTGGCTAAGACAAGACCCAGTTGTCTGGATCAGTTATTGAATTTTTGGGATCCCATCGAAAACTTTGGTCTTGTTTACACGGTCGTCAGCAATGCGTAAGTGCTGATGGGGTATTATCGGGCTTTCTTGAGCTTTTCTGCGGAATACCTCATGGAACTAAAACAGGGCCTGTGTTATTTTTAATACTGTGTAACATGATAGCAACATGGCATAAAAACTGAGCCAAGTTTGCAGACGACTTGACGTTGCTGATACTTCAAAAGCTTGAATCCCTGATCAGTACGGATGGGATAATTCGTCATCTGGAGTCAGACTGCGAAGAAAAACGGCTCAAAATCAACAGGAAAAAGTCAGCAGTTATGAGAGTTTCTTTTTTAAAAAATGAGATTCCTAGTCAAGGAGATATAAATGTGCCAATTGTAAATAATATGAAGATTTTAGGTGTGACCTTTAACTCAAAGATGTCATGGTCGGATCATGTACATAATATTATTAAGAAGGCGAATATAGCACTAAGGAATCTAGTAACTACAAAGCGTTTTGGTTTTAGTCGTCCATCACTTTTAAATTTTTACAAATTGTATATATTAAGTATTTTAGAATATGCTTGTCCTGTGTGGCATCCAGGGTTGAGTAAGGAAAAAAGCAATGACCGCGAGAATGTGCAAAAGCGAGCTGTTCGTGTGATATTGGGCCAGGAGTACACGAATTATGAAGAAGGTATAAAGCTCCTTTGTATAGAAAGCCTTGTTGCCCGGCGTCACCAGCTTACTATGACATGCGGGAATAAAATGTTAGAATCCAGTAAGCATCGTGATTTGCTACCGGAACAGGCACGAGCCGGATATAACACGAGGCATCAAAATAAGTTAGAGCCCTGCAAACCATCAGCTTCTAACCGGTAATGATCTTCTTTCGTCAATATTTTGGAAAGCATTTTAATGAGTAAGTGACAGTATGTTTTATAATTTATTGATAGGGTCTTATTTAACTAACATGTTATTTGACCTAATAAATTCGTATCGTATCGTATCGTATATCGGAAAATAACACCGAGACGGTCATTGAAAATAACCTATCCGAGCCGAAGGCGAGGTTGATTTTTTTTCAAATGGCCGTCGAGGTTGTTATTCTGATATGAGCCGAGAAGGAGGTATGTTAACTACAATAACTTTTTCGAACACAGTTTTTGTTTAGGTAGTAGCCTACTCAATCTTCTTTGCTTGGTAGTACTTATTTGCTACTTTCGTAGGGAATTTTCGTTTAGTGAAATGTCAACTCTAGAGCGAGCTCTAGCCTACTACAGAAATATTGAAATGACTACTGTTGTGACCCGTGTCACCCGTGCATTTCAGTTTATAACAATACAATCCTTATCAAGCACCATCTTTTTCATTTGTGTCGAAGCAGATGCCATCTAGCGGCGGACTCGATCGATAGAATTTATCAAGGCGTGTTGCCACCGGTTGCAGAATTCTGTGATTTGTTATACATTTTCGTTTCGTCGACAAAGCGATCAAGAACTCTGCGACCGGTTCCTTACCAGTAAATGCAAAAATTAAACATAAAACTTGAGGCGTATAATTATGAAAATGATAAAGCGAGAATTCTCGTTGATAGTTGGTGAAAAGGACCAAGTTTCATAGGTGCCAGAATGTCATTTTTTTTTTCATCCAAAAGTCAAAGGTTCGATCAGAAAAAGTTGCAACAGTGAAGTTTTTATTAATGGACTGTTTAATCAGAGCAACATCCAGAAAAAAGACTGGTAATTGCTCAATAGCTGCCTTGTGAAGAGTAGAACAGATAAGCTGAAGTAAGCTGGAAGTAATGTTGTTTTAGTTGACAAGTTGCATTTTCATTAGGAATGTGATTGTAACAAGGTATGTCCCAGGGTGGTTGGCTAGGACAGCAACATTTTCTTTCAGTTTTGAACATTTTTCTTGTAATGTTTTTCAGATTTTTTTCTGGATCTTTAATGGTTTTTTTTTTTGCTTTTCTTTCTGAAAGTGATGTCTTTTACTTATTTTTCTTTAGGTCAGGTTCTACTTTTCAATAGTTGAGGAAAAGTGCTCGATGAACTTCTGCGGAGGTTGATACGGCTTCGTATCGTCCTCTCTGGAGGCTTATACGATATCGTAACAACCTCTACAAAACTCATTATCATGATCTGCCTACCTATTATCATGAACTACCTACCTATTATCATGAACTACCTAACTATTATCATGAACTACCTGTGGGTCATAGGAAGATATGCACCACATACCTCTTCGAGAAAAGTTATATATAGATATATTGAAATAACATTAGATAAGAGTCATTACAAAAAAATAATCATTGCTAAATGCAACTTGAAGTTTTCAGGGCCTATCTGCAGAAGCACAATGTTGTCAGTTTCAAAATGAGAGTATGAAAAAAAAAAAAAAAATCATATATCTCGGTAGCAAGAATGTCGACTAGTTCTGAAATCTCCAGATAAAGGCGGAGAAAGATTGTAAAACGAGAAAATGTAGTTCGTAGTTACAATCCACCAGGTCTCTGAAATGACGCGTAGCCTATTAATGCGGGACCAAGGAATACGAATTAACAGTCGATCAGGTGTTTCTTTCTAATCCACGAAATCTTCGTGAGGATCTTGCTCGTCAAGTAAGTAACTTGATCAGTGTAAGATGCGTTCAGCCTTTGCTCATTAACGTCTGCCTCTTCCTTCATCATCGATAATGATTGTCTTTGGTGTCTCCGAAGTTGGTCTTTTCCCCCCTTTAGACTATTGCTTTCATCGTTCCAGGGCAACTTGTCTATAGCTAAATTTTTCTTGGGCCCAAACTGACTTTGAAACATATATTCAAATAATGTATAAAACGAATGTGTCAGCTACCATGCTTTAGCAGCGATATTTCGGCCCTTCCGCCCCTCGTCAAGCTGTAACTGTCGTCAGCCGAAATCACTCCAACCATTGGTTCACAATGCTGCGATTCCGCGCAAATTCAGTCGTCAGCCTGACGAAGATCCTTGCCAAGAAGGGCCGAAATATCGCTGCTAAAGTATCGTAGCTGACATATCCGTATTATAAATTATTTGAATGTATTGTCTATAGCCCTCGAAAACAGATGAGTGTATGAAGGGGGGGGGGGGGGTCACTTTCTTGACTTTGAGTTCATTTTAAGTAAGCAAGTAAACTTTATGCCCGAAAGGAGACTAAACAACTAAGCAAATAGAGACTTCCAAAGGTGATTAGTGGCCTGATTTGTCGTCGTGTAGATCTAAGCCTCAGGGAGTCGCCGAGACTACTGCCACACGTCAGTTCGTCCACTTTATCAGTTCGTCCACAGCTCAATCGCCCTCCTCAGTTGATCAGTTCTGCAACTACAGGTAGAACAGAACGTGTTCCAGCCCTTAAAGCACAACTCTTACTAGAAATGATCTTTCCACTATGAAATGGACCAGAAAAAACCTTTTCGAAAATAATATTACTTTCCTCCTGAATTTAGCGATTTTCTTGTTAGCGCCTGTTGACTATATCCAGCCTGCCTGCTCTCCGACGCGACGGCTGGGCGCAAAACATTTGAAAACGGATCGCGCCATGGTTAAAAAGTGGGAAAACTAAGCAAAGAAAAGAAATCTAAAATAGACGATTCTCATATCCTTTAGGTGAAAGAGTTTTCAGCGGACGTTGAAGATTCTGGCAAACTTTGCGTTGTGTAAAGGAAAAAACTGGGCACGGCCGAAAAAGCGCAAAAAAAATCGTAGGGACAAAACGAAAGAATGGAGAATAAGTGGGGATTCTAGAAGCGTATAATTCCATAATAGAGCTAGGTATATTATAAAAATATTATATTATAATATTATTATAAATAAAAATAAAATACTTTTATCTAAAGGGATTGAAAATGATCACAGCGAACCCACAAATCGGCAAATTCCTACTTTCATCCTCTTACCCAGCCTTGCAAGTGCCATATGAGCTTCTAGCTCTTGTTTGTATTTAAATGTAGTTCAATGAAACTGGAACCCGCGAGAATTTGGTAATGGATTGATTGTATTTTGTCACGACTCGCAACAATCTTCCGCTACTTTTTCTAGGGAAAATTTGATCTATATAGTGATTTCGCCAACCTTTAGTGCTGGACAGTAATCTACTTCAGTTCCAGTTCTGCCTACACTCCGGAAGTACGATATGTTTTCGCTGGCTACGTCAGTACCTACACGCATATGCCACTTTTATGTTTACTGTCTCTGTTAATGTTCTTTGTGATATTTAGGATTTCTGTTAAAGGAGGAGAGGGCTATCTGTTTTTATTCAAGAAAAAAAAATGTAAATCCCTTCTGACAGTTTTCTACTTTATGCGAAACTAAAAAACTTATTGCTAGATCAGCGCTTTTCTGATATTACTTGGGCTTCGCCAACAAGAAATTTGGCCGCGAGGCTTATTGCACGACTAAATAATACAGTAGTGACCAATTAGATGCGACTTCAGCTGGAATTTGGTACGTCTGACGTTATGAATCTTGCCAAAACATGTATCAAGATTTTTCATTGTCTTTCATATACCCACTCAGCTACTGCTATTAGCGGAAGCAGTATTGCCAAGTGTGACACTTTTGGTTTTTTTTTACACTTTTTGTCTCTGGGTGACACCGTGACACTCAAACTGACATCTTTTTACGAATGACACTTTTTAGGTCAGAAAAGCACTTTTTCATTTACTTAAGTAAAGTGACGGTTTACCGCCCCCAAAACACTGCCAAAACATGTACTTTACTTTGATTTTGTACACAAAAACCGTTTGAAGCCTTAAACAAAGCTCATTTCCGATTAAATTTTGTTACAAAACTGTGATGGAACAGTTAAGAAATGTTTTGAAAAACGTTGTTACAAATTCAGTTATTAGGCTACCAGTTTTGCGCGTTGTGCAGCGGAAGGCATAAAAAAAAAAATCGAGGTGTCAAAAAGCCCCTTTTGTCAGCAACTGTGACACTTTTGTGAGTCGAGCTCTTGTCAACCCTGGGCGGAAGGCGGATGATTTTTTCCGACTAATATTCGCTAATGAAGTTCCAAATGTTTGTAAATTTATACGCTTTTTTGGATCCCAGAACGTCAATGGAGGAATACCTATGACATCGCAAAAGTTGTCAGCATGATAACTCTCGAATAGAATGAGATATATTGATGAAACTTGGTGTGAGGATTCTTTGGAGGGAAAGGTCGAGTTCGTAGATGGGCTCTTTAGCCCTATATTCAGGGGTGGGGGAGGGGGTTCAAATTAAGGGGCAAACAAAATATTTTTAAACAGCGAATGAGATAGTCGATTAAGGGGTAAGAAAACATGCTGAACACGATTATGAAAACCTTTTCTCGCCGGACAAGTAGTTTGCCCGGAATCCGGCCAAAACCGGAAAGTTTGTTAGAAGTTAAAGTTTTATTTGGAGTTGATTAGATGTTCGGTTTAGGGTAAGAAGACATGCTGAACAATGTGAAAATCATTTTCTGCCCGGACAAGTGGTTCGACCGGATTCCGGACAAAACCGGAAAATTTGTTAAAAGTTAAAGTTTGTTTGAAGTTGATTAGATGTTCGATATAGGGGTAAAGAGATACGCTGAATTCGTTTTCTGAGCTTTGTTTTTTTGCCGGACAAGCAGTTCGCCCGGAATTCGCCGAAACCGGAAATTTGGTGGAATTAGGAAGTTTCAATCAGTTTCGTCAAAATATATATGTCTTATAGGGGTAAACACACATGCTGAATCCATATCTGAACTTGGTTTTCTCGGATGATTAGCATTTTTGCCTTAATCTGTTTCAAAATTGTAATAGTAAAAATATCCAAGTAGTCTGGCGAAGACTGGATGTGACGAAGACTGGATCTAGCGAATTGTCTTTATCGAATATCCATCGAAACCAATTGTCTTGTTTTCTTCCGATTCTGAGGTTGGTTCAACTGAATACGAGGAACACTTTTAGTAGGCCTACAGGTCATGCAAAGTACCGGAGGCCGTTCTCGAGATGATGGACTTATCATGTCACAAATTCTGAGCATTGACGAGGAGGTTGTAGGTGAGAGGACTTCCATCCCGCAGATTACGCGTAAGCCTCTCAGGCTTCCGATGTATCAATCAAAGTAGTAATAAGTAAGTAAGTAATTTATTTATGACCCGCCATTTTCAAAAAGCGAAGTAAATGAAGAAAATATATAAAACACAAAAAAGACACTTAATTTTCAATCTTCGGCCAGGAAGCAGTAGATAACGTCGTGCGCTGGTTGGGCCCTGTTGTCCATGATTTTTGAAAGCGACGAGGAAACATCCAAAAGGGTAACACTTGCATCTTGAATTTTGAACTTCTCCGTCAATGTATGGTTATGACATAATTTCGACAAGTGGAGCAGGTGCTTTGCATATTTTAAATAACATGATCTCATCTTTTTTATCTCCTTCTTTCGCAGAACATGAGTGACACCAGAACGAAATAGTATAGAAGGAGCGCAGAAGGTGCTGTACAAATTTCCCAAAGCTTTACGATTATAGCGCCCCGGTTGGGGACGATGCCGCCCATAGGCGCTACGGATTGATTTATAAACTTCTTGAACAACCGAAGAGCAAAATTTCGACAATAAAGATTTACCGAGCCACCGTAGAGAGTCTGTTGATACCGTAGAGATCTGTTGATTTGACGGTGAACGATCCAACAGAGATAGAACCTTTGGATGCATTCGAAATTAATGCTCTCTGCAACCTACAACCTCAATCCCCTTTAGTAAGAAGGTTCAAGAATACAAATAGATGCAGCGTGTGATTTGTGGGACGACTTAATCTATCCAATTCGTACAGATCACTCCAAATTGTTCCCCCCCCCCCCCCCCGCATTGAGTCAATGCCATATTGAGACTTGTAACTGAAGTATAGACTAAGCTGAGAAGCTAAGTTCCAATATCCAAACGCGTAAGATTTAAATGCAGAATCAGAATCATTAATAAAGCATGTAAGTCAAAGAGAACTGTGTAGTTCTGAAATTTCAGATACGAACAAAAACAAGCAAACGGATATTAAGAACTATGATGTAAGGAGAGTTCAGTGCCGGAAAAATAATTGAAGTTTTGAGTTACAGAGTTTTGAAGTTTCCAATGTAGGTTAGTGTTTAGATAGTGGATCCCCTACAAGATAGCTTCTGGGGATCCTGTCTCTTGCCATATATTTATGTTATGCAGTTTGCGTAGTATGAATAAATGAAATGAAATGAATGGGAAAGAGTTCTATAATCCAATAATTTAAATGAATGAATAAATAAATGTATGTGATTGGTCCACTAAACTTGATACAGTAAAAAATCGGACTACATAGAAAAAACAAGAAAAAAAGGAAGAAAGAGAACACAAGAGAAACATAAATTAGAAGAAATTAACTAAACCAAAAAAGATAACTGGCGCCAGACAGGGAATTGTTGTTTCTAAGGGTTTGCCGTGTTTGAAAATCGTGTTGTGGATGTAGAGAGAAGCGGATGATAGCGAGTGGATTGTATAGATTGTCTGGCTGGTACTGAAACATTTAATATAATTCTAAGTTGATATGGGCGAAGTGACGTGAAAGCGGAGTTGATAGAAGGAGTCTATTCTTAGTCGTGATTGATTGATGTATTTGCTATTCTTTAATTTGTCAGTAAGAAAAAAACATACAAGAAAATCTTTTCTCCTCTAACAACCACCTGAGAAGGAGAAAATATTTAAAACCAACTGTCACTAATAAATGCACTGTCTATTTTAAAATTGATATTACTGTCAGAGCATAAGGCCTTTGGTAAGAGTGAACCTTTAATCAATGCTAACCTTCAGGCATCTCTTATTCATTTCAACCCTTTATTGATTGACGTATGTGCGAGAGGCTTTTGGCTAAGGGCCCGGCACTTCGTCTTGTTGCTAGCTTCTATGCAGAGAATTCGTCATAATCAAATCCGTTAAACCAGAACGTGGCTCTGTTCCGTCAGCACTTTTTTACGATCAAGCTCTACGGTCTCGACAAGTCAGTGGGTGGAAGAAAGCTAGTAAAAAAGAGATGTGCTGGGAGTTCTCAGTGGTGTTTCTTGATGAGCTTGCATTTGCAAATCCCTCGTTCCTGAACATCTCTTAAAGACGACCAGATGTTGAAGTTCCACCGAATAGGGCTGATCGAGGGGGGAATTACTGGCGTCCAAGTTAAACAGGGCCATGCCTCCGGCTCCGTCTCAGGCCCTGTATCCGTGTCTCGGGGTCCGCCGGCGTGCCTGCGACCCTGCCTGCGTATCTACGACCCTGCCTGCGTGTCTACGACCCTGCCTCCGACCGTACCTCCTGGTGTTCATCAAAATGGGGAGGGAGGATTTACCGACTTACTAGGCATTTTACCGACTGTCTTTCGAAAAAATGTACCGTTTCCACGGAAAACGATTGCGTTTAGACCAAAGGTTTCGATGGGATCCCAAAAATTGAATGTTTTTTTATTCAGACAGCCGGTTCCCCTAGATTTCCAGTCTTCGCCAGGTCCCTTAAACATGTTACTATTTATCCCTACTCGTCCGCCTGGAAAAGCACAAAAATTGAAACCGTAGCGGTAGTTTTTGACAAATTACAGCCAATATCCGTATACCCCTGTATCGTATTTAAAAAGTCTTTTACTATGACCAGATTCCTGGTTTAACTTTGTCCGAGCAAACTACTTCTCCGACAGGAAGATAAACTTCAAAATGGATTCGGCATGTATCTTTATCCCTATACCGATCCTCTAATATACTTCAGAAAGAACTTTACCAAATTTCCGGTTTTATCCGGATTGTGAGCGAAATACCTGTTCGGCAAGAGAATAAAGTTAAGTTATGGGTTCAGCGTGTGTTTTTACCAATATCCCGAATCTGTAATTGAAACCTAGCAGCTCTGAACTTCGCAAAATGTATGCAGACCAAAAGAGCTGGTGACACCGAGAGTCTGACAAGAAAAGAGAGTTGGGAAATGGATTCGTCGTTTGTTCTTACCCCGATACGAACCTCTAATCGGTTTTAGAATAAAATGTTATTTTGCAAAATTTCCGGGTTGGGCCAGATTTCGGACGAACTATTTATCCGACCAGAAATTAGTTTCAGATCTGGATAATCAGCTCTGTAGGTCTATCGATTATCTCATCTCATTCGGTCTTAAGACTTCCTGCCTTTCTTTTTCAGCCGGATTCCGGTTAAATTACGTGTCCGGCTAGAAATAAAGTTCAAAAACGAATTCAGCGTGTCTCCTTGCCAAATGCAACCTCCAATCAAGTTCAGATAAAACTTCTACTTTCATCAGGTTCTCCGGTTTTGGCCGGATTCCGGGTAAACTATTTGGCCGGCGAGAAAATAATTTTCGTATACGAATTCAACATTTCTCTTTACCGATACATCGACTGCCTCATTAACTTAAAACAAAAATAAATTAAGCTTTTAATTTGCCCCCCCCCCCCCCCCTCCTTAAATGTAGGGCCATGGAGTATCTTACCTACTTTCATTAAAATATCTCAATCCCTTTGAAAGCTATCGACTAACAGACGGACAGACGGACAAATTTTACGATATCATATGTCCCAAAAACCGACTGTTTGAACTGACTGTTCGTGGAATGATTCCCTATATTTTTTTTTTTTTGTGGGGTTTTTTTTTGGGGGGGGGGTCTCCTGCTAGCAGACTAGCAGGGTGGATCTCCTCCTCCCCCATACGTGATGGCTCTACTAGTTGCCGAACACTTATTCACTTAAATAGACTTCAAGGCTTCTTCTTTTGGTTTTGTTGTACCTCGGTTGTACCTCTTGCTAGGCTATGTGCTTGAATTATTTTTTGGAAGTCACAAGCAATAGTGGTTTCACTACAGATGTAAACTGTTCTGGAACTGAATATCTCCTGTGATTCATTTCATTAGCCATTCAGATTGCACGCTATTTTGAAATTCAAATTTTCTGCGAAAATTTCGTGAACTTTTGTGTACTCCAACTATCCGTGTACTTCTTGGGAGCGACAAGACCGCTGATTCATCATAATCAAGTTACCTTCGAACATCTCCCTATAGTCTAACCTCCCGTGGACATTGTCCATTCCGAACATGTCTAAAGCCGGCTTTTCCCAGGAACAACTTTCATTGGTAATTTCTGTGATTTCGCAGATGCGTCATTCTTAAGAACTTGGCCGTTGGCGTTGGTAAAATCAGATGTGAAAGCGTTTGGTGCAGTCGGAAAAGCTAATAGTAAAGTGGTTGGGAGCCCTGTTTGCGACTGATTACTTATTTGGAGCCAGGAAATGTTGAGCAAATATAAGCGGGGAAATGGGTCACGCAATTATAAATGTTGATCAAATAAACACGGGAGAATGATCACGCACTTCGGATTACCCTAGCAGGATTTGTACTTACGGTTTTGGATGATGTCCAAGTTTCTAGGAAAATGAAATGTTTGCTGACTTCACTAGCTCGAGAGCGAGTGGTGTAACCCAAGGTAAACACCCTAATACGGCTAAAACGATCGCAGCTCCGAAGGATCTGTTTTAGCGTTTTAACCGGAACGTAAAAGTTTAACTGAAAAGCCAATTTATTTTTGTGTCATTTAATCCAATACACTGAATTATTTGGGTTCTGCTAAGGGATCTTTTTATATTCCGTTACCTGCTATAGCTACGACGTTTAGAATATCTGCGGTCGTCCTCACAGTGTAAATTCTACTATGAAGCGGGAACTTTTAATCTCGACACAAACGCGGCTCTTCATTCGGCAGTGGTGAGATTGGTGATAGACTGCTTAGTGCCTGCACAGAAAAAAAAGAAAAAAATATAAATCTTTCTCGTAAGGCATACAGCACAGATATGAGCACATAAAGGTACCACAGATCACACGAAAATTCCACTAATTGAAAATTGATTATTCGTGAATAGTGGAACAACGACATAACGCATTTCAGCGGGTCTTCAATGACGGATAACTGGATTGTCCTGTCCCAGCCCTTTTCAGTTAAACTTTAAAGCCGTTTGAGAAAATTGACAATGCAAAATTCGATAATTATACTGCATTGAAATTATTTACCATTCAGTATGTCCAAAATCCCACCATGCCCGAGGGCTTACACATGAATACTCCTTGAGCCCAAGCTGACTCGGAACAATATTAACAAAAAATACAAGAAACGGCTTGAGCTAGGATGCACAAAACAGAAAGATTTACAACAACAAAGCAGAGGCAATTCAGCTGAAACAATATCGTATCTGACTTATCTTTTGTCGTCATTATGTATATGTTACGCATTAGTTGTCGCACACCCAGTAGTAGGAGGGGGGGGGGGGGGGCTCGTGTACTAAAATCACTGCAGCCTTGCCTTATCTCCCGGATTTAGTCCCATTAAAACTGATATTTTCTATTTTTATTTCAGCGAAAAGAGGGCATTGAAGAAGCAAATGTCATACTGCTTCAGCATCCAGTTTACAGGTTGGTATCAAAGGTTCATTTTATACATGTTGTTATTTACTCGAGTCATCTAAATTACATTACAAAATGAAAATACCCTGATGCGACCTACTACTAGTTTATATTTCTTTCGATAGACATACCCCGGAATCTGCGTCGCCTATTCGGCACTTTTACTATCGTTGGCACAGAAAGACAAATTGGATAGGATACAAAAGCAGGCTTTTGTATTCTTTATATTCAAATGGCATCCATAAATTGCTCAGATGATTATGCATGAGGTTTATTTAAATGATGTGTACAACGGATACGTCAGCTACGATGCTTCATCAGCCATATTTCGGTCCTTTTTGGCAAGGGTCCTCTGGATCAAGGGTCTAATGGATTGCAGGTTTGTATCCTTCCCCGAGGTTGGACCTGAGGATTGACCGCCTGACGAGGACCCTTGCCAAGAAGGGCCGAAATATCTCTGATGAAGCATCGTAGCTGACGTATCCGTTGTATACGTTATTTGAATAAATGTTTCAAAGTCAGCTTGGGCTCAAGGACTATTTGTGCATGAGGTTTTCTGCAGTTTGAATTAAAAATAAAATGTTGCGAGGTTGCTCAGGTTTGAAGTACTGGAGACCAAATTGCAGGGTCACTGCATGTCTTCTATTGGCCAGCGATGTTAGGTTTAGCTCCAAAGTGCCGGCTTAGCAACCGTTTCAAATGATAGGTTTTTATCAGGAACAAATAACGAGATAGAACTGCTGTCTCCCTATCTCGGTCACACAAACATGCTGAGTGGAGTAAAATACGGCCGACTCCCGACGCAAACGAGCGGAGGTTTCGAACGGCTTCGCGCCACATCACGTTTTTTTTTTTTTTCAATCAATCAATCAATCAAGTTTAATCCAAATAGCTAAAAGCTAGAAGAGGATTACAAATTTACGAAATACACAAACACGAAGTAAATTAACTAATACACTTACAAGATATGACCAGAAATAAATGATGGGATGAAACTACGTAAAAATTGGGCAGAATAATTAGCAGGATATGGAGAAAACTGATTGCCAGTATTCCTCTCGGACCGACGCACGGAAGACGGGAGGGGAGGGGGGAATAGATGGGCCATCTGGGGACAACACATTATCTTAGCTCCAAAATTGTTTGAAAGAGTATTTCTACGTTCAGTTAATTTAGGAACGCCAAGTTTAATGAGAGCCTCTTCATATGAAATATTATGATCAACCAGAATGATTCTCACTGCTCTCTTTTGGACATTTTCCAGTTTCGTTACCTCTACAAATAGTTACATCGCTGTTAAGTCGCTGAAGAGGAAATCTAGCAGCCAAAGCTGATTGGTTCTGTGGACGCGCTCTACAGCGGGTCGGCGCGCGGAGTACGCCTCGTTCAGTATTTCTTGTGCGATAAGCAACGGTCAAGACGGAAGAGGAGTATACGGGGTATCAACATCAGCTCAAAGCTAGAGTAAATACCTCTAGGTCATCTCAATTTTGTCGGGGTTTTCATAGTCGCTGCGTGCGACTAAAGACATAAGTTCTATCTGATTATTTGTTCTTGGTTTTATGACATGTGTTAGACGTTCAAAACTTGCGGGGCTGTCCTTAATCGTGGCTGACCAACAGGGAGGCGTGCTGTTCACATTCTTAGTCTTCGTTTGGTTCAGTCAAAGACAACTTTCGTATTTACTAGGATGTTTTAACTTAAGAAACTCACCACACTTTGATCTGAAAAAGTTCCAACCGCAAGACTTTGTCACGCCTGCGGAGTTTACTTACGGCTCGAACTCTCGAACTTAGACTCGGTTCGAAACGAGTTTTGCTTTCAAATTTGGTACTAGACGTACGAGAACTTCCTGGTTCAACACCTTTAAAGGACCCCTCGCACTATTTACTCTTCAACTTACAGTTATTTTAAAATATTTGTATACTTCAGAACTAGGCTGTGCTTTCAGCAAATAACGCACGGTTTTTCCTGTGTTAAGCCTTTTTCGAGACCCGTTGACTTATAACGGAAACAGTGAAACAATTTACAAAACCGTTTTTTTCTGATGGAAAATTTCTCGCGACAACCGTCGATAGCGTGATACACATCGAAGGTAGCAAAACACAGCAAGTGAGAAAATCAGCGTGGTTTTGTTAGAGAGGTTAGAATGTACCGTACGAAATTGGGGTCTCCGGGTTTAGAAATATCTGGAGTGATTATGGAAGTAGGTTGCGTTAGTATTATAGGTAAGACAGGTCCTTTAAGGGCAAAACTGACGGAAGACAAACTATTTATTTTCCACTTCCTAAGAGAAATGAAAAATGTAAACCGGACGGCGGACTTTTGAAGGATTGATCTCGCTTCACTCAGGGGAGAATCCCAGAGGAGTCTAAAGAGGATTAGGAATTAGTCGTAATTTATCTTCTCACTAGCAGGGCTTCATGTTGGGATCGCCATTTTTTTGGGTCTCAAAACGTACGCAAGTACCTATGACATCGCAAAAGTTGTCCGTCTGTCAGCACGATAACTTTCAAAGGGAATGAGATATTTTGATGAAACTTGGTGTGAAGATTCTTTGGGTCAAGGGAAAGGTCGAGTTCATAGATGGGCTCTGTAGCCCTACATTTAGGGGTGGGGGTTCAAATTAAGGGGCAAACAAAATATTTTAAACAGCTAATGAGGTAGTCGATTAAGGGGTAAGAAGACATGCTGAAATATTGCCATGTCGCCACAAGACAACTCGCCACAGCGACAGCTGGGAACCGACTACTCGCCACACCGACATCTCGACACTGTGACATCTGGCAACAGCGACAACCTGCCACATCGATAGTTCGCCACAGCAACAAGCCAACACACAGACATCTTGCCACAGTGCGACATCTCGCCACATTTATAGCATAAAGTACTTTATTCAATTACTTTTTATTCGAACAAAATTTTTAATGGAGCACATAATGATGGGCAATGCCTCTCCATCAATCAAGAGCACTGCTACCGTTATACCTACTGACAATTCTTTCGATTGTCTGTTTAGTCGTCAAGTATTGTTTCTTTGGCCGAGGAGGAGAACAACCTGCCTTGATCCGGTCCACGTCGGCCTTTCGCAAATTTTCTTTGATCTAGATACATTTCAGGCAATGCCAAAGACTTGGGTGGCTTGATCCTATAAGCTGGTTAAAGCTGAGATGCCAACCTTATGTTGTTGTGGTTCATGGAAGATGCCCAGCTACTCGATCATCTTAATACCACACTGAATTCCTGACCGCTATGTGTTTATATTTAACTGCGACATGGGATTATTATTGCGGATTAAAAACTGAAAGGATTAATTAGTAAAGTACCCAAATTCCCTTGGGTCAACTGAAGCTAAATGTCTATCATATTTTTGGAATATTTTTTTTCTCTTTTTTACATAAAACATTATTTTTGTGGCGAGTTGGACGTGTGGCAAGTCGTCTCTGTGGCGAGTCGTCCCTGTGGCGAAATGACGCTGTGGCAAGTTATCGGTGTGGCGAGTTGTCGGTGTGGCGAGTCGTCGTTGTGGCGACATGTCTGTGTTGCGACTTGTCTTGTGACGAGTTGTCTTGGAATCAGGTAAACACACCTGCTGAATCCATATTTGAACTTGGTTTTGTCAGATGATTAGCCATTTTGCTTAAATCTGTTTCTAAATTTCAATGGTAAAAATATTCAAGGAGTCTGGGGAAGACTGGATCTGGCGAAGACAAAACCAATTGTCAGTATCGAATATTAAATTTTTGGGATCTAAAGTCCTTTTGGCAGTTACCGTGGTATCTGATACCACGGTCAATAGGCATTTTTTCAGTTATCGTGGTATCTGATGTTCAGATACCACGGTCCGACCGTGGTGTCTGGAAAGTCATCTCACTTTCATCAAATTGTGTCAAATTGGTAGGAAAGAAGTTTGGCACTTAGTGATGTAACTGGAGGTCAGTTTTTCTTGTGAGATGACTTCGAAAAGTGCAATTTCGGCAATAATCGTTTTTGCAGAGTAGATACGAGATACAACGGTAACTGCAAAACGACTAATTGCAGACCCAGCTACCGTGGTATCAGATACCATGGTATCTGCAAAGACGGAACTCCTATTTCGCCACAATTATAACCAATATCCTAATGCATGCCTTTATCACGGGTGAGCTGAGTCACCGGCATTCGTGCAGAACAACGGAATTCGGATTACAAATGAAGCCCTATTTACGCTTTCCGTATCGCAAGGGAGTCTTTCGATGTCGGTCATGATAGATCCCTCGAGGCTAATCCAATTAATGAACTCTTCCTTCTGATAAATACTTTTTTCCAGGATATTCTACGTATCTCACGACTCCCAGGATCTGAAGATTTTCAGCTACATTGCGCGAGATGGCAGTGCGAGCGCATTTCGATGTCATGTCTTCAAGTCCAATAAAAAGGTAAGTTGTTTAGCATTGGCGGCGTAGTAGCTGGGGCATGAAATAACAAATTACTTCTTACTGAAGTGGTTTGGTATCCAATCTACAATGTGCACCTCCAAATCTACAATGTATCAATCTAATAATCTACAATGAAATTACCGCGTAAGGTTCCTAAAGGTAGCTTTAGCCGACAGAGAGAATTTCCTTTAGTTTAGTTCTATAATTTCGTGTGTTTTCTTTTTTGTTACCATTTTTGCCATGGCCTCAGGCTTTTTGTGCAATAAACTCTATTCTACTCTACAATCTTTATTGATTTTATTTGTTTTTATAACCCGCTGAAAAGACAGAATAGCGAGGTACAAACAATGAAAAAGAACACAAAACAGCTGAGATGGGACGGTGTGGAGAATTATTTACCTAGGGCCGAAAGTTTCAGCGATATATCCGGAAGCTTGTAACGCGAAACATAACGCAATGTGCGATGACAGAGAAATGGAACTGTTCCGCTTGTTAATTACTGTTGCTCGAGCTTGCCGTACTTGTCGAATATGTGAATTTTGAATGGGCGTTTGGTCACCTGTAAATAAATGAACGAATTTTTATTAGGTGCAGCTTGTACGAGAATAGTTTCTGAACTTTTATAAAGTGCTTATTTGGAAATAATGAAGTAAAGTAAGGCCATGCCAGTTTCTCACTGCACTGGCAACAAACAAACATATTTGATCATCCTTCTGTTAAAATTTTATCTGTTATGACTCTTTCAAGTGTTATATTTCGAGACTAAAGTTCTGTTATGATCATCTAATCTCTCCAACTTCTGTTATGGATAAACAGTTTCAGGATTTTCGTTCTTCTGTGTCAATGTTGTCTCACCCGTGGTCAGCGCTATTTATTTAATCGTCTTTGTTGATATTTTTTGTATTTACTGTTAGTGTTTCTTTTTTTGTATTTATTTTGATTTGTTACTCCATCTTTAGGGCGCTTCGCCCTCCTTTTGTTGAGATGGGTTATAAATAAATTGAATTGAATTTAGATTAGATTAGATTAGATTTTTTATTGCTAAATTACATTATAACCCATCATGATAGGTAACCGCCTATGAGAAGACATAAATGCACTGGCACTGGGCGGTTACCACAAACTACTTCAACTTAACTTAAACAATAACTTGATTTCATTTGAACACTAATTAATCAATTTTTTTCTTATAACACACAAAAAAGAAGAAAAAAAAGAAGAAGAACGAAAAGATAAATAAATAAAGGTAATAAAAACAAAAATAATAGCTTATACCTTCATTCTCTGAATCGTGAATTGAATTGAATTTTTTATGTTTCGCAAAAAAATAAAACTGAAAGGGTATATTCTCAGAACGTTGAACACCACGATGCTCTAACATACGTTATCTGTTATCGAACTTCTGACATTGTGGGCTACATAGTGGATTTTCTCAGCCTCTCACTACAACAAAGGCTTCAAAAAGTTCATCGATAAACGAAAGTGGATTGATGTCAGCTTACTCAAGAGCAGGCATAATGTCCTGTAATTTTTTGTCCTGTAATTTTTTTTCAGATGATGAGGTTCCCCTGGGGTAAGGTGCAGGAAGTCGAAAAAGAAAATTGGTTAGTTATTTTGTTAGTTGAGAGGTAAGATTGTGTCCGAGAGTAGGAGCAGTGACCACTCTGCGTATTGTGTTTAAAATGTAGAGATTGTAGTTCTCGACGTCCCGGAATCAATCAATCAATCAATAAATTTATTACCCGTAATACACACATGGTGTAAACACGGGTAAATATAAAAAGAAAAAAAAGAAGAAAAAGCAGATACAAACATAGACAAAACACCTTCTCATCCCAACAACTGCAAAAAAAGAAACACAATTAACAACTTCAGGTAACAATTTACAGAAAGGCAATTTACAGAAATGGACTGAGTGTTTTGATTATGAGTGATTTATCTTCTTATCTGTTAATAAACCGATTGAACTGAACTGGCTGAACTAATTTGACGTCACAAGCAAAGGATTATGTCAACACGCCCAAAAGTGTCCATGGCAATAATACCTGGAAATGTTCCGACGGAACCTGTCTGATTGCAGCACCCTCATCGTAAAGATGACAGGTGATGACGTTAGCTGACGTTGCGGAACTAACTTTGACGACACAAATTTCAATAGTAAACTAGACGTTACAAAGAGTGTGTTAGAGCCAGGGACGTCCCGACCTGGGACGTCCCCCCTCCCGAAAGTTTTCGGCCAGTCGGTAAAAATAGCCGAGTTGGCGCGAAGAGCCGCGATTTTTCGTAAAAATAGTCGATGGTTTTCTTGGAAACAGTCTATGTTTTTTAAAACAGTCGGTTTCTCGTAAAACTTTTTCTTTGAAATAGTAGTTTTTCTTAAAATCAGCCGATTTTTCGTCAACACAGTCGTTTTTTCTCTATAGTAGTCGTTTTTATCTGCAAAAACAGTCGGTAAAAATGACCAGCCAGTCGTTAAATACCTTGCCCCCCTCCCCAAACATTTTGGCTAGTAACGCCTCTGGTTACAGCCTCATTCCAGCAGTAGGCCAGTGACTAATAGGTTATCTGGGGTTGACCATAGGGGCGCTATTTCAGTAAAGCTCCTAGTGAGGGGGGGGAGATCAATCCCTCCCCCCCACCCCCACCCCTTCCCAGGTTTATTACTGAGAATTGAATTTTATTCTCTTTTCAGTAGTAGCTCTGAATACACCTTACATGTCAATACTGAGGTTAAGAATGTTTTGTTTCGAAGTTACTGTATTTGTTTGTACGGTCTTGGCATGATGTCGTCACATACAGTTAAAGCCTTTACTACAATACGTGTATGTTACAACAATTCGTTCTGTCTCCTACATTCTTTTCCATCTTGGTGTAGCGCTACGGAAATGTTTTTTGATGCTATATTGCCTGATTTTGCGCAGGTAGTTCGCAGGAGCCGGGGATCCATTAGACTCCCTTTTCCATTAGTACCCCTTTTATGCAGTTTTTACCCATCAGGGATAAGATCAATTCCGATCTTTCTGGTTTCCCAGGTTGATAGGTGATATTCGTTCGTTACTCTTATTGTTGTTTTTTTGTATTCTTGTATTAGGCTAGTCAATATGGAATTTGTTTTTCCGGATCAAAGAGTAAGTAAGTAAGTAATGCTTAGAATTTTGCTTTTGAAACCTATTTAGGGGCCGACAAATAGTAGGCCTACCAGGATGGAAAATTCACGACAAAATCACAGATTTGAAACTTATGCACACTTACTTCAGCAATGGATATCTTCTTAGCTTCGTTTTGCGAAATCGCGATCGTCAACATGCTTTTCAGTAATTCAGTCAAGCTTTAAACAAACAAAAAAGGCTTCGGAGTTTTCATTTAGTGTCCCTCCGAAATATAGGGAGGGGGGGGGCATGGCCCCCTGAAATCTGGGGAGGGCATGAGCCGGAGATCGAGGGCCGGACCTCCTGATCTCATACAACGTACGAGACTATTCACCTGTCATCATTGGCCATTTCTCAAGTATGAGACATTCCCAGTTTTTTGCAAGCAAAGCAAAGTAAGACTAGGGAGTAGCGCCAAGACTTGACAAAATTGTCACACACTCGAATAGCATGGACACTAGCACCACTAGCGATATAGTACGTCCACACTGAAACTGAATCAGTCTTTCACCAGCACTGGCTCCGATAACTTCATATTCTGAACATAGCAAAATATTGATACAGCCTCCATTGTTTCCTTGGTGTGTGCAGACCTCACCTTTGCTTTACTAGAAATTTCTGAACCCGAGTTTGTCTCGCATTAAATGCTGCAATCGTAGTGGATGGCGCTATGAGTATGGCCCGTTTGCTTTGCAGGACACTTCTGAACGAAGTTGTTGCCGTCGAGCAGAGCAAAATAACACTAGGAAGTAGCGCCAAGACTTACAAAATTGACACACGCTCGCTCTAATAGCAGCAATACTAGCACCACTAGCGATAGGGAACGTCCCTACTGAAACTCATTCAGCCGTTCAATTTCAATTCAATTCAGTTTCAGTTTATTTCTAAAACGTGAAGCGGACAAGCCGAATATTCGTTTAGTCGTCAATAAACATATATATACAATTTATAGTCAACACTTACGAAATAATTTAAAATAAAGTAATCATCCAATACATTTAATAAAAAGAGTTGAGCTCAGGTACACAATTACTTACTAGCACTGGCGTTAAAAAACTTGACAAAGGAGGGAACAAAGCTTTTCAGATATCGGTTTCGAGACACCTGAATAGGCTGTATGAGAGGTACAGCTTCTGCCACTGCTCTTGCGGGTCTTTCTCGATGTGGCATGAAATCAGGGGGCAGTATGGATCGATGGGATGTACTGTTCAGCAACCCTGTACCAAAATCAAGCGACAGCTTTTGTCGACGCCTATCAAGGGAATCTAGGCCAAACTGTTCAAGGAGGGCACAGTATGGGATTTTTGGCGCTTTTGAAATTACCAACAATGCCCGAAATTGAACTCTCTCAATCACGTCTGACTGCTCCTGCGTCAGGCCATGATGCCAAACGGGGGAACAGTATTCTAAGCAGGACCGTATAAAAGATGTATAAACTCGCCAGCGTTCACCATCGCTGGCTCCAATAACTTCATATTCTGAACATATCAACAAAATTATACAGCCTCCATTATTTCCTTGGTGTGTGCAGACCGTACATTTGCTAAATTTCTAAACCCGCAAGTTTGTCTCGCTTTGAATGCCGCAAGCGCAGTTGGCGGCGCTAGGAATATGGCCCGTTTGCTAAGCATGGAAAGCATAGGTCTTGGCGCTACTCTTTAGTGTTACTTTGCTCTGCCGTCGAGGCATGTTTAGCAGCCCTAAGTTTGCTGACCCTTTTTTCTTCCCTGAAGTTAAGGTCACTTTAGGGTCCTTGTCAAATGCACAATAAGGCGGTGGCAGATGTTTTGTTTCCTAGAAAAACACTAGCTGTAGTCGATATTTTGAAAACGGTCCAGAGTATTCTGCCAAACACTGTTGTGCTCCTGGTCACGGGAGAGCGAGACGCGAAGGAGTTCAACAAACGGAACATAATTTTCCTGATGCTAGAACGTGGTGATCGCGTTTCTCTGCCTGTTTGGGTTTTGTCGAAATTTAGCATGAACGATTTTATCTAGAAAATGAAAAAGGAACTAGCGAGCCCCCGAACTGCCAACATGTCAAAGGCTCCTAACGGCCAGTTCGGGAACTCATTTAAGATAAGCCACTTCTCTTAAACGAAGAAAAATCACTTCTTGTGATTATAAATGAACGCATTCAATCAATCAATCAATTTTATTATCCAAATAGCTTACAGCTAGAAGTGGGATACAATATTTACGAGATCCACAGACCTGAAACAAATTAACTAATACATTTACAAGATATGACCAGAAATAAATTATGGGATGAAGCTACGTAATAATTGGGCAGAAGAATTAGCAGGATATGGAGAATACTGCTAGAAGGTGGTGACACGCTTCGCAACTGCCCGCTTGCTTATATAATTTTCGAAAGTATAATGACTTTTATATATTTTTTTGTCGCGATATGTATTCAGTGTCATTGTTATTTATTACATTGTGTTATTCTTTTTCTTTTTTCTTTGAATTAGGGGTCCTGATTGTTTCTAGTGAACTAATACAGTGTCGAGACACAAAGGAATAAGACGCATACGCTTTCATGCAAAACGCACAAGCGCTGTTTTTTTAACGCCAAAATGTGGTATGTTTGGATTGTGCGTCTTCTCGAGGGGTTGCCCACTATTGATTATGTTGTATAGCAAGTGCCAGGTCCAGCGGTGTCCGGCCGGTGCCGGCACTAACTCAGGCCGGGGGATGGGTAACCCCTTGAGTCTTCTGAGACTGTGGCCTCGTCATCGGAATTGTTTATTTTTCTAGAAACACTTGCTCGAGCTTGGTTTTAGTAAGTTTGGAGTCGTATGAGACAGTAGCCTGAAAGTTGGTTTATACCTTGTCTCAGAGCTGGTGGACTCGGGACTCTGGACTCGCCTCGTGACGCCTTTTTCAAGGACTCGGACTTGTCTCGGACTCGGATTTGCTGAACTCGCAGCTGCTCTGCCTTGTCTTCATGAAAACACTTAGCCCATCTACGTGGAAAGACTCGGGAAGAAGTCTTGGCCAGACTGAACTGCTCGCTTCTATGCTTCGTTGCCTAACGATCGAACAATCGTTTATCTTCTTCGATTCTCCGCGTTGTTTCTTCATCTGTGTTTGTTCTGGTCAATCAAGCATTCTCTGCCTTGCCTTTGTTAGGGTCATTGAGGCGAAAAGGAGTGTGTGACAGAGACGCCATTCGAAAAGCGACTTTCGTCCAAATTCGTTTGTTCCCGTCAGTCTTTAGTGAATTTCCTCGAGTTCTGAAAAACCTGAAACACTCGAGAAGAATTTGCTGTGCAGTTATTTTTCTCGTGGCTTGTAGCAAAACTTTTCGCCGCCTTGTACTTATGAACGTCGTTACTTTTCGTTCTTTGAAACTTGTGAACGCGACAAACGGGAATTTGAGAAGGCATGCGAGGAAGTCCTTTGTAAAAACTGAACTTTCTCTAGTATTCCTTGGGCTGCTGTTTTTACTTGCTTTTTTCTCCTGAACAATACTCAACTTGGATAATCTGTAACCAAAGTAGAGGAAGATTAATCTTTCTTATCTTAATTCAGTTCAGTAAATTTTATTGAACGGATCTTTTTACCCATTTTGCATTCCTCAGTCTTTGCTCAACTTGGGTTTATTGTTTACTATTTACTATTTGTCACTTTATTCAAACAATGTTTGCAACGGGTACGTCAGCTACGATTCTTCATCAGCTTTTTTGATTCTTCATGCTGATGAAGAATCATAGCTGACGTACCCGTTGTAAACATTGTTTGAATAAATGTTTCAAAGTCAGCTTGGGCTCAAAGAATATTTATTTGTCACTTTATTTTAATCACAATATTTTTTTCGGGGGGTGGAGGGGGCCTGTTCTAAGCGTTCAAGTGTAGCAACCCGTCGAGCGCGCTTCGCGTAAAGTCTTCGTTCCGTCTGTTCGTGCCGTTCAAGTGCCGAAGAATCCTGACTCATTAACATTTGACATTAACATCAAGTGCCAAATAATCCTGACTCATTAACATTTGACTAAATGATTCGTGAAAAGTTAAGGGAAATCGGCCAAATTAAAACAAACACTTTCTTCAGCAACCATGGTTAGGGTTTTTTCCAAGAACGAAAAGTAGAACAAGTGTTAAAGGACATGTCTTACCTATAATACTAACGCAACCTACTTCCATAAGCACTCCATATATTTCTAAATCCGAAGACCCCAATTTCGTACCCCGATGAAAAATTAATCTCAAAATAGTAGTACGAAGTTGTACGAAAAAGTAGCATGCAGTACTAACATGCTTCTACTTCAAGGCTACCGTGTTACTGCATACTACTGCACGCTACTGTGGCAAGACAGGATGCTACTGGATACTACTACATAAGATTGGACCAGTCTGAGGCACATTAAATGATAGTATTATTTGCTATTACATAGTATTACATGCAACTTTTTCGTACAACTACCATACAACTATACAGGCTACAAATTCTTCATCGGGACGGTACATTCTTACCCCTGTAAGAAAACCACGCTGATTTTCTTACTTGCCGTGTTTTGCTACCTTCGATGTGTATCACGCTGTCGATGGTTGTCTGCGAGAAGTTTGTCCATCAGAAAAACGGTTATGTAAATTGTTTCCCTGTTTTCGCTACAAGTCAACGGGTCTCGGAAAAGGCTTAAAACAACCAAAACCGTGGATTATTTGCTGAAAGCACAGTCTAGTTTTAAAGTATTGAAATATTTTAAAATACTGTAAGTTGAAGAGTAAATAGTAACTATCACCTCATGACCAATCATGATCTTTTTGGGATCCCGAAACTTGGTAACTTCTGTGCCTGAACATTGGTGTGAGGATCCTTCAGGTACAGGCTTGGTACAGGTCAAGTCAAGTGAGTTGATTGGCATCGCATTTAAAACTTGATCGATTGATAATAGTAGTAGCCTATAATTGGTGGGGGAGAGGAGGTTTCAGGTTATAGGGTCGAAAATTATTCCTTCAAGCTTATGAGATAGTCGACCTAGGGGTAACGAGACATGCTGAACCCACATAAAATTGAAATACTTGCGCGAACCATATACTAACTCGATTCGTGGTATAGACTTTAGTATTTTGTTTATTGTGTGTATATATTTTCTTTAGTTCCTTTTCTTTTTCTGTATGTACTCCGCTTTTTCCCTTTTGTGAGCGGGCAAAAATAAATATATATATATATATCCGAACTTTATTTTCTTCTATTTTTTTAAATATGCCCATTGTATATTTCGTACATTAAATTGGACGAGAATAAAAGTTAACGAGAATCAAAAGAAGTTAAATCAGAAGTATGCCAGCACTTGCAATGTCTGGTTACCCCCCCCCCCCCCCATCTAAGTCGCGACTTTAGATCGGGAATCGGCCCAGTACGACCCGATGAAAAATTTCTAGCCTGCTTAGTTGTAGTAGTAAAGAATACTATGATTTAATGTGTCTCAGACTGGGCAATCTTAAGCAGTAGCATCCAGTAGCATATCTTGCTGTAGTATCATCCAGTCTTGCTTTCAGTAGAATGCAGTAACGCGGTAACCTTTACATAGAAGCATGTAGTAGCATCAGTTCCTACTGCATGCTACTTTTTTGTACAGCTTCATACTACTATTTTGAGGTAAATTATCCATCGGGGAGCGTGGTATTATCTGGTGGTGCGGTTTGGAAGCACTTAGCATTTTCCATCGATAGATACCTAGATAGATATAGATAGATATTTCTATCGAAATTTTTTTGTTCGGATCTTGTCGTTCTTACCCATAAATTAGCCATGTTTTCAAGAAAATAAGGTTCTACACTGTAAAAAAAAATCTTGCAGTATTTGATACTGGGATTACTCTTGTCTTTATTGAGAAAATATTATCCCTAATTCGGATTAATTTTATCCGAATAGAGATAAGATTAATCCCAGTAGCAAATACTGCATCCTTATTCGGAGAAACTTTTTACAGTGTATACTGTATATAGGGTATGCCGTCTGACCCACTGAATACTTTATAAGGGGACAGGATTGACAGACATGTTGTCATACAGGATCGATTCAGTGTCTTCAAATAAGAATAAAGATACGGTAGTGTTGACAATGATCATTCCTGTCGACTGGCAAAGGTTTCTCCTCTGTTTGACGCAAAATCAGTTCACACCTTTAAATTACTTTGAAACAGACGTCGACGGTTTACATTAACATTTCGTGTAGAATTTACAGTCTCCCTATCTTTCCCGTTTTTCATCTGGAAATGACTCATTAAAATACTTATATAGTCGGGGTGGACTTCCACTTTCGTCTCATGTTACTCTTTACTCTTTACCAGTGTTGCCAGATCGTGAACCAATAAGTAAGCCGCATCCTTTGAAAAACAAGCCAGACAGTTTTTTGCCCAAAATCTAACTTTACTTTTAAAGGTGTCCAAGTTTTGACGGCCGTTTTATAGAAATACTCACCACTATTCAGGTCCTTTGATCCTACAGGCATTATCCACCTTCCAATTCGTTCCCTGGCTTGAGGAAGTTCAGTTCCAGTGTAGAGGTTATTTTGAGGCTGCATTTAGTAGAATTGCGAGAAACCGCTACCCCATATGGAACTCCAGAGACTTTACAGAAATTCTCACGGGATTTTGACCTTTCGTGAGCATAGAGGTTCCAACCTCGTTCAAGAATCGGATTCATCTCAAATGGATTGCCAATAATTTCTTCCCGAAAAAGCAAATCCCGCCAAAAAATAAGGCTGCTCAAAATAAAAATAGCCAAGTTTTAAGCCACAAGCCAGTTCCAAAAATTTTTACGCCAGTCACCAACAAAATAATCCAGTTTGGCGTAAAATAAGCCAATCTGGCAACACTGCTCTTTACTGCAGCCTCAGCGTCTTTTCGTCTCGTTAGCCCTTGATCGATCTTGCCCCTACTCGATCTCCATTCTCTCTTCTCGATTTGCCGCATTGGCTGTGAGTGGCATCTGTAGTTTGTTGTGTTTTCGGAGCTTTCTTCGGAGGGCTAGTCCTTACAGATGGCGTGTAAGAGACTTTTTGTGTCGGATTTACCCTGCCATCTACCCGAGCTATCTTTGGAAGGAGAAGTAGATTAGAGAAAAGTGAGATGGCTCTGACGTGCGAGTTCAGAAGTTCTCAAAGGACCCCTCGCAATATTTACTCTTCAACTTACAATATCTTCAAATATTTGAATACTTTAAAACTAGGCTGTGGTTTCAACCAATAAACCACGATTTTGGCTGTTTTAAGTTTTTTCCGAAACCTGTCGACTTATAGCGAGAACAGGAAAAAAAAAATTACATAACCGTTTTTTCTAATGTCACCGGGTTTAGAAATAGGTGGAGTGAATGGAAGTAGGTTGTGTTAGTATTATAGGTAACACAGGTCCTTTAATCAAAACCTTGTCCAAACTTGGGTTGCATTCTACCAAGATATTATCCGTTACGAGTGTGTTGTTATTTTTGTTTCGACGTCTGGCGTGGTCGGAAATGACCGTCTATATTATCATTTTCGTTCCAGACTAGTTATTATGAATCGTTACAACTTACTTATGATGGTCGGGAGCATCATAGGTGATAGTAACTTTTCGTCCATCAAGCATCAAGCATTCTCGTCAGAATGGTGACGTCTGACAGAGCTGCTATTATTTCCGGTCCAGAGAGGATAGTAACCACGAAAATAAATAGCTGGCTTGTTGTTGTTTGCAACATTTGCAGAAGGCACTAACCCCTCGCGCTCGCCGTCGTGACTCCCTATAGTCGACTGACTAGTCAGTGTAATTCATTCCGGTTTGTTTTAGTCGCGGATCGGCAAGCGATCTGGCCACATGCCGATCGCTGGCCCCGGGTCGTCTGTAAATATGTTGTATTCGCGACTCAGTATTTTGTGTTCGTCGTGTTATGGATACCTAGAGCGGTCGGTGGCGCAGATCTTGGTGGTTGTAGCAAATACTCAAGAGGGATCCTTGAGGCCTGACGTGGGGAAGGTTTCCATGTGAACAGTGGTTGGACACGGGTCAGTGGGTCCTGGAATGATGTCGCAACCACTCTATTGGCCATCTAAGGGACACAAACCTAACACTTCTCCTCCTATCGTCACATCCATGTAACAACCTATTTGGAACGCAACCTTAGTCACATTTTCAGGTTTTGCTATATTCAAACTTACTCTCTCTCTGGAGTAAGACTCTGGAGAGAGAGAGTAAGCCCTCTCCTCCTCTAAGCAAGGAAGATTTTAGGCACAAACCATTCCTGTCCTAAGTAGGAACAGATTTCTAACAAGGAAGAAAATAAAATCGATTTGAACTGTTCGCAAAGTCAGCACTTGAAAAGGAATAGCTGAAACTCGAAAACTTTGTCGTTGCTAATTATTACCGGTGATTGGTCCAAGGCATTCGAGAATCCGGGAGACGCAGTACCATACTTACAAACTGACAGGGAAAGAAGAAAGGGGTTGGAAAGTGGCAGAGAATTTGAAGAAGTGGAGTGCATGTGCAATTGTTTAGTTGTTTGTGATAATTTGATGGAAGAAACGTTGTACACGCATGACAAAAATAAGAGCAGTGTTTTTTCAAAGGACACCTGAATGAAGAGTACCAAGTATCATCCCTATCTGTATGACTTCCGTTGCCTGCAGAAAACCCAATCCAAATACGAAATAGTGTTTCCAAGCTTTGATTTTTGCTCCATTTTGCATCTATCCTTATTTCAGTATCGAACAATTTTACAAATGAACAAATGTCTCCAATCAACCTTTCTTCTGGAATGTTTTTTAACCAGTTAAGCCCAAATGTATATCTAGAAGAAATTCCAGTACGATCCGGCCAGCGCTGTACAAGATTTGAATTAATTGTGCTTTTTGTCTGGGAGTCTGCAAGTGCAAACCTCCAGAAACGAACATCCCTATTTTGAAAACGCCACGCTCAGGAGAAGAATGCCCTCCGTGGCCATGTCTCTAAATGCATTCTCCATGGTGTGTTCAAGTATGGTTTGATTGTTCAGGTGTCCTTTAAAGAAACATATGAGAAGTACTCCTACTAAAGAGTGATTATCTGTTCGACTCCAAAATCGCCCTTATTCCAGTTCAGTGCTCCAAACTGACTAGTTACTTGAAGTCTCCCATTCAGAAGCATCATTTGACCCCTTCCCAGGGGAGACAGCTACCCGTGAAAAATCATAAAATCTGCGAGAAACAAAGTGACTTGACAAAATTGTGATAGGCATTTGTGAAAAATTGATCTTAAGAAGGTCTCTCACCAAACTTTGACCTTTTTTAGTCAAGCTTATTACATGGAACGACGCCGCTGCCCCCCCCCCCCCCAAATGACGCGTCTTCCTCCTTTGTCTCGTTATCAACACACATGACAGAGAGATAGTAAAATATGGATCCATAAGGCAAGGAGCAGAAAGTAGTATCCTTCCCTTTCTACCCGAAGTAAAGTGCAAAGCTTGGGGAAGCAGATTGCAGATTTTCAAACTCATCAACTTGTTGATCTTTTTAGTCAAGCTGATAGTGAGACATGGAGGACGTTCTGTCACGTGTGTCACATTATGTGACACACGTGACGTATATGTCACATTGTGTGACACAGGTTACACGGGTTTGCTCGTGTTATTTTTTCACCAACTCGGACTGTTACGGCCAGACGTGTCGGATACTCTTGATGACTAATTCTCCTTGCCGATGCAAAATCGCCGTGTGCCTAGCGAAGAGCCGGAAGCGGCACCACAGCTGTCCCGAACGAGCGCCGTGATTGGTTGACCCATGATTTGAGTTTTTGAGTTTGAGTCGTTAGTGCTACGTTTTCTCGTTCTTCATGAGGATAGGTGGCGTCATATAGACTTAGTCATATAGAGTATTACCGTCGGAAGCCGAGTGGTTAAAGGTCCCTTCGACTGACATTTTAAAAACTGTGCGTTACTTTTCCGTAATCCCTTATGTTACGCTTTAGACCGGCGTAAGATTAAATTAGTCATTCTTTTTAATCTTCCAGTCAATTTATTCATTTATTTGGATATGACCCACTTTACCGATCACAATTCCGTCTGTCGGTCTGTCGGTCGGTCCGAGTTTTTTTGTCCCACATATCCGAGTTAGGGTACTTCCAGATGTGCTAGGACAATGAAACTTGGCAGGCATATCAGGGACCCGACCAAACCAACCTGGAAATAATCAGTTTCCCGATCCGACCATATGGGGGGGAGTGCGGGGCGCTGGAAACTTGCAAATTTAGGGCATTTTGTCACTTTTTTCTGAGTTAGGGTACTTCTAGATGAGCTAGGACAATGAAACTTGGCAGGAATATCAGGGACCCGACCAAACGAACCTGGAAATAATCAGTTTTCCGATCTGACCATATGCGGGGGAGTGGGGGCGCTCGAAACTTGAAAATTTAGGGCATTTTGTCACACTTTTTCGAGTTAGGGTACTTCCAGATGAGCTAGGACAATGAAACTTGGCAGGAATATCGGGGACCTGACCAAAGTAACCTGGAAATAATAAGTTTCCCGATCCGACCATATGCGGGGGAGTTGGGGCGCTGGAAACTTGAAAATTTAGGGCATTTTGTCACACTTTTTCGAGTGAGGGTACTTCCAGATGAGCTAGGACAATGAAACTTGGCAGGAATATCACGGACCCGACCAAACTAACCTGGAAATAATCAGTTTCCCGATCCGACCATATGGGGGGGAGTGCGGGGCGCTGGAAACTTGAAAATTTAGGGCATTTTGTCACACTTTTTCGAGTTAGGGTACTTCCAGTTGTGCTAGGACCATGAAACTTGGCAGGCATATCAGAGACCCGACCAAACAAAATTAGGAATAATCAGTTTTCTGATCCGACCATTTTGGGGGGGGGGTGGAGGGCAGGAGAATCCGGGAAACTGAGAAATGTGTAACTTTCGAACGGATGATCGGATTGTAATGAAACTTCATAACTGAAGAGAATATATATCTGTAATGTCCCGTTTAAAGTCTTGACCGGATTCGGTAGCCAGGGGGGAGTTGGGGGGGGGGGGAGACCGGAAATTTCAAGAAACGGTTAGAATGGAGGGATCGGAGTGAAACTTGCTGGGAAGAACAAGCATCTGCTCTAGATAAGTCCTTTAGGCCATTGTACTTGATCCGGACACTTATGGGGGGGGGGGAGGTCCCGGAATTCCGGTGATGGTGGTTTTGGGGACTTTCACGATGAAACTTGGCAGGCATATCAGGGACCCAATCAAACTGACTTCAAAATAAAAATTTTGTCGATCAGATAATGGTGGGGGGAGTGGAGGGAGGGGAATCCGAAATTTTCAGTCATGCGTAATTTTAGAATGGTTGATCGGATTCGAGTGAAATTTAAGAATTCAACAGAGGACATTTCTCCGATGATTTTTTTCATATCCGGACCGGATCTGGCAACTATTGGGGGGGGGGGGGAAATACGTGCCCCGTTTAGAATGGAGGGATCGGGATGGAACTTTGTGGGAAGAACAAACAGATGCTCTAGGTAAGTCATTTGCTGAATCGGATTGGCTACGTGCACCGCGGGGGAGCTGGGTGGGGTGGGGTGGGGGGGGGTGGACCGGAAATCTCGAGAAACGGTTAGAATGATGGTATCGGAGTGAAACTTGCTGGGAAGAACAAACATCTGGTCCATATAAATCTTTTACATAATTTGACTGGATCCGGACACTTGAGGGGGGGGGAGGAGCGGTATCCCGGAATTCCGTTTTTGGGGGATTTTCACGACGAAACTTGGAAGGCATATCAGGGACCCGGTCAAACTGACTTGGAATAAAAAAAAATCCTCGATATGATAATCTTGGGGGGGGGAGTTGAGGGAGGGGAATCCGGAATATTGAGTCATGCGTAACTTTGGAACGGGTGATCGGATTCGAGTGAAATTTAATAATTAAACAGAGGACATTTTTCTCTTGTGACCTTTTTCATTTCCGGACCGAATCCGGCAATTATCGGGGGGAGGGCGGAAAATACTTGACCCGCTTAGACTGGTGTGATCTGGATCGAACTTCGTGGGAATGACAAACAGATGCTCTGGAATAATCATTTACAGAACAGGATTGGCTCCGGTTATTGTGGGTGGAGTTGGAGGAGGGGGAGGGGGGTCTGGGATTCCGGTGATCGCGCGTTAAGGTACTTCCAGATGTGCTAGGACGATGAAACTTCGCTGGAATATTGGAGACTCAACAACATTTGCTTAGAAATTGCTACTTCCCAAATCCGATTATTCCTTAAAGTACCAATCTTGACCGCAAAGTAAAAAAAATACTTTTAAGCAATATATGCATTTTCGTGATGCCCATCAGCCCATTAGCAGTTTTGCCTCAAGGGTTTTGCTTACAAATGAAGTTCCAGCTCCCTTATAGCGCGCATCTCAACCGCAAAGTCGAAATTTACTCTTGATCAATCAAATCATCTTGACACATGCAAGTGCCATATGAGCTTACAGCTCTTGTTAGTTTTAGCGGAATAGTAGAAAACAAAGTACAAGGCATTGGTGAAAAAGGAAACAAAGCAAAATAAATAAATAGCTTTACTTTCTTTCAGTCCGTTCTATTCAGTTTGTTTTTCCTTTTCTTTCGTTGCCTTGCGTTACGTTTTTTCAGTTGAACAGGATTCAGGATTCAGCAACTTTAGTAAAAAAAAATCTTTCCGGCTTGACGACCGGTTACAAACAAAGCACATACGTGCTTGAAAAACGCAACCAGTACACATTTACTACCATACCATCTAACTAATCAAACCTTCACTAAAATAAACTAAAAATTAATCAATTATTTTGTCAGTTAATCCTCTCTCGTCTTCCAAACCCTCCACTCACCAACTACCCTCAAGGAGATTTTTCTTTAACCGATTTTTTACATTGCGGTAAACTTTCCGCTTCTCGAATTGAGTTTGGAAAAGTATTCCAGACCACCGTACCTGAATGCCTTGCCACATGGCTAGAAATATATTTTAACTTTGGATCTATCAAAATGGCCAGGTTACCGGCGATACCACAAAAAAAAGCAATATGATTATGAAGCATAAAAAACGAGATTTCTCGTTAGTAATTGGTAAACAAAAAAAAAAGATCGAGTTTCGCAGACGCCAGAATGTCACAGGTTTTGCGATCAAATGCCAAAGGTTCCGTCTTCAGTCGGATTCCGGGCGAACTATATGTCCAGGTAGAAATGATTGTCATATACGAATTCAGCATATCTTCTTATCCCTAAATCGAACATCTAATCAACTTCAGATAAAACTTTTACTTTTTACAAATTTTCCGGTTTCGGACGGATTCCGGGCGAACTACTTGTCCGACAAGAAAATGATTTTCATATAAATGTTCAGCATGTCTTGTTACTCCTAAATCGAACATCTAATCAACTTCAGATAAAACTTTTACTTTTTACAAATTTTCCGGTTTCGGACGGATTCCGGGCGAACTACTTGTCCGACAAGAAAATGATTTTCATATAAATGTTCAGCATATCTTGTTACTCCTAAATCGAACATCTAAGTAAGTAAGTAAGTAATTTATTTATGACCCGCCATTTTGAAAAGGCGGAGTAAATGACAAAAGTAAAGAAAATAAACAAAACACATATATACACACAGAAAAAGACATTTAATTTTTAATCTTCGGTCAGGAAGCAGTGGACGACATCGTGTGCTGGTTGGGCCTTGTTGTCCATGAGTTTTGAAAGTGATGACGAAACATCCAAAAGGGTAACACTTGCGTCTTGAATTTTGAATTTCTCCGTCAATGTATGGTTATGACATAATTTCGACAAGTGGAGCAGGTGCTTCGCATATTTAAAATAACACGATCTCATCTTTTTAATCTCCTTCTTTCGCAGAACATGAGTGACGCCAGAACGAAATAGTATAGAAGGAGCGCAGAAGGTGCTGTACAAATTTCCCAAAGCTTTACGATTATAGCGCCCCCGGTTGGGGACGATGCGCCCATAGGCGCTACGGATCGACTTATAAACTTCTTGAACAACCGATGAGCAAAATTTTGACAATGAAGATTTGAATGTTATGCCGAGCCACCGTAGAGAGTCTGTTGATTTGACGATGAACGATCCAAGAGATATAGAAGCTTTAGATGCACTCGAACAATTTGACGAAGGGTTGAAATGCAGGTACTCACATTTTGAAAGGTTAACTTCAAGGCCAATTTTCAGAAGTTCTGACGACAGCTTACTTACATTTTCTGTGAGTGTGGATCGGCTACGGCTTACTAAGAGCAAGTCGTCCGCATAGGCTATGTAGCTGAAGGCATAGTCTTTATAGAAGTAAGCAGGAAGCAAAGAATCGAGACAAGAAGATATGGCCGATTTGAAGATGTAGGGAGATAAGACTCCCCCTTGGCGAACACCAGTTCGGACAGAAATAATCTCTGACAAGCTACTTTGCCATTTGAACCTTACTGAAGAATGACCATACCAAAATTTTAACAGATAGACGACAGACAGATTCACGCCAGAAGTAATAAGAGAAAATAGGGCCTGAGAATGCGTTATATTGTCAAAAGCACCAGCTATATCTATAGAACATATATGTATAGAAGACTTGTCGCGGGTAGCCTGTTTCATCATTTTTGTCAATATGTGATGAGCATGCGCACAACTGGCGCTCGAACGGAATCCAAACTGCATTGAACCAAAGCTACATTTTTCAACTAGTTCTGGAAGAAGGACGTATTCCAGGATTTTGCTTATGGTACAAGAAACTGTAATTGGCCGATAGCTTTTGCAAAGGTCCGCGTCTTTCCCTCGCTTAATCACCGATGTTATAGTACCCAGGAGGAAACTATTCGGAACCAAACCCTGGCATAAACAAATTTGAAATAGCAGCTGAAGGTGTTGTGTTAAAGCTGGACACTCAATTTTGAAAAAATCGGCACTAAGGCCATCAGAATCTGTAGAACCAGTTCTTCTTAATTTTCGGAAAGCAATTTCGATGGAAGAACAAGTAACGGGAAGAACAGAAGGTTGAAATATTTTCCTTGGTAGGTATTTAAGAAGTAAATTTTCAAAGTGCTGCTGAATCTGGTTTTTGCAACCACTGAATAGACCACGGTAGTGGTTGGTCCAGTCAGCCATAGTTAGCGCGGAAGGAGGTACAGCTGAACCTTTATCTGTACGAAGGACCTTTTGCCACGCTTTTTTGTCACTGGGAGCATCTAAGCCATTCAAACGAGTATTTTTAAGTGAAGATTTGTATTCACGCTTTGTTTTAGCTTTTAGATTAAAAACAGTACCATTCCCTGGGCGTCCACAAGCAATCCAAATTTTTAGCCAAAATTTTGCTGTGTTTTTTGCCTTCTTAACTTCAGGACTGACTTTCCAAATAGGTTTCCTTGTACCAACTCGAATTCTCTCAGTCGGTACAGCAATATCGGCTGCCAATTTCAAGCAATGGACAAGCTCGCTATAATAACAATTAATATCAACGGACGAAGTAGTAGCTGCTATACTTCAGATAAAGCTTTTACTTTTAATAAATTTTGCGGTTTTGGCCTTACTTGTCAGACGAGAAAATGATTTCCATAACATTCCTCTTCTAGCTTTAAGCTATTTGGCAATAAATTTGATTAATCGATTAATAACAGACAGCAGAAGGATGCGCAGGTTCTGTAGATGGCACTTGGGATGTTGGCACGGCAAACGTGACGTCCTGAAAAGGCATACAAAACTGCATAGCTGTGAAGTGGGTACTTAGATAAATCTAGGGTAAAGTCCGGAAGTAAGACCCTTGTGCGCAAGTGAAGTTATTTGCTAAAATAAGGCTTGGATTCTTCCGAATCTTGAAGTCCGCAAGGAGAAGAAAAAAAAGTGCGCTAGAAGCAGAGACGTTACTAGCCAAAATGTTGGGGGGGGGGCAAGGTATTTACCGACTGGTAAATATACTTTTTTCAGAAAAAATGACTATTATTGAGAAAAAAGGACTGTGTTGACGAAAAATCGGCTGATTTTAAGAAAATCTACTATTTTTACGAGAAACCGACTGTTTTTAAAAAAAAGTTTCCAAGGAAAAAATCAACTGTTTTACTCGGCTATTTTTTACCGACTGGTCGACAACATTGGGGGGGCGTCCCCCCCCCCCCCCCCCCCAGTCGTGACGCCCCTGGCTAAAAGAAGCACAAACTTTTCATGCTTCAGTTCCACAGTCCACAGGTTTTGAAAAGGAAACTTCTCCAGCTGAACAGCTGTTCCATGCTCCGTTATTTTTATTTGGCCGTCATTTCTTCTTTTATAAGCGTTTCGGCACACTTTTTCTTTCAAAATGTTTCTTCCGATCCGGGGAGTCAACACGATTCAGCGACGGCTGAGACCGACATTGGAAAACTTTTGTTTGGAGGAATTGACACTTTTTCGTCCAATATCGGCCGACCACAAGATTTAATCAAACCTTCCATCGAATAGTTCTATATGTTTTATGGATAAGTGTTCTTTCGGGAAAAACTTCGAAAATTACTATTTTTGCCTGACGGAACCCAGAAAACTTTCATCTGGCTCACCAGCCAGTGCGATAAGGAAGTCTGGCTAAGGCATGCAGTCACGACGCACCGTTTCTTTGTGTAAGTAAGTAAGTAAGTAAGTAATTTATTTATGACCCGCCATTTTGAAAAGGCGGAGTAAATGAAGAAAATAAAGAAAATAAACAAAACACATAAACAAAAGACATTTAATTTGTAATCTTTGGTCAGGAAGCAGTGGACGACGTCGTGCGCTGGTTGGGCCCTGTTGTCCATGATTTTTGAAAGCGATGAGGAAACATCCAAAAGGGTAACACTTGCATCTTGAATTTTGAATTTCTCCGTCAATGTATGGTTATGACATAATTTCGGAAAGTAGAGAAGGTGCTTTGCATATTTAAAATAATATGATCTCATCTTTTTAATCTCCTACTTCCGTAGAACACGAGTGACGCCAGAACGAAATAGTATAGAAGGAGCGCAGATGTTAGGTAAACAGAAATACGGATAGACAATAAAAATTTACAAAAAGATGTGCCACGTGTTCACATGTATAATGTCAACCTATAACTATTTTTATTCTGATATTACTCACAGAAGCCTTTTATGGGTCTGGAAGGGCGTGTCAGGAACTTAACCAAATCCTTTAGAAAAACTACACTGTCAGAAGTTTCATAATAGATAACACGAAGATGCGCAGTTTCAACAGATAATGCGTAGCAGATAACACTTCGGATTTTATTTGTTGTTTCGGAAAACGTTATGCATGAAATTTTATGCGTAACGATCCGAGCTTTGTTTCGAAGAGCCAAAAGATATCTACCCCCGATGAAAAATTTATCTCAAAATAGTACTATGAAGTAGTACGAAAAGGTTGCATGCAGTACTAACGATGCTACTACATGCTTCTACTTCAAGTCTACCATGTTACTGCATACTACTATATGGTACTATTAGCAAGCCTGGATCTTACTATGGCAAGACAGGATGCTACTGGATACTACTACATAAGATTGGACCAGTCTGCGGCACATTAAATGATAGTATTCTTTGTTATTACATAGTATTACATGCAACGTTTTCGTACTACTACCATACTACTACGCAGGCTGCAAATTTTTCATCGGGCCGTCGCGATGTCGGAAAACGCAGCAGATATTTTTTGGCGATTTTTCGTTTCTTCCTGATGGTAACGCTTATTATGCATAACATTTTGAAACACAACAGATAACGTCCGAAGTGTTATCTCTTACGCATTATCTGTTGAAACCGCGCATCCTCGTGTTATCTGTTATGAAACATCTGACAGTCTATTCTCGCACACATCCATTTGTCAAACTTTGTCACTTCCAACCGACATCCCTCGAACTTACACAACAGGTGCCTCAGATTCTCATTCCGCTCACCATACCTGGGGCAATGGGTCATAGAGAAAACAAGAGCTGTAAGCTCATATGGCACTTGCATATGTTAAGATGTTTTGATTGATCAAAAGTAAGTTTCGACTTTACGGTTGAGATGCGCACTCTAAGGGAGCTAGAACTTCATTTGTAAGCAAAACCCTTGAGGCAAAAATGCTATTGGGCTGATGGGCATCATGAAAATGCATATATTGCTTAAAAGTATTTATTTTACTTTGCGGTCAAGATTGGTGCTTTATGGAATAATCGGATGTGCGAAGTAGCAATTTCTAAGCAAATGTTGTTGAATCTCTAATATTCCAGCGAAGTTTCATCGTCCTAGCACATCTGGAAGTACCTTAACTCGCGATCACCGGAATCCCAGACCCCCCCCCCCCCTCCAACTCCACCCACAATAACCGGAGCCAGTCCGGTTCTGTAAATGATTAATCCAGAGCATCTGTTTGTTATTCCCACGAAGTTCGATCTCGATCACACCAGTCTAAGCGGGTCAAGTATTTCCCCCCCCTCCAATAATTGTCGGATTCGGTCCGGAAATAAAAAAGATCACGAGAGAGAAATGTCCTCTGTTCAATGATTAAATTTCATTCGGGTCCGATCACCCGTTCCAAAGTTACGCATGACTCAATATTCCGGATTCCCCTCCCTCAACTCCCCCCAAGATTATCATATCGAGGATTTTTTTTTATTCCAAGTCAGTTTGACCGGGTCCCTGATATGCCTGCCAAGTTTTGTCATGAAAATCCCAAAAACTGGAATTCCAGGAAACCCCCTCCCCCCCCCCCCCTCAAGAATCCGGATCCAGTAAAATTGTGTAAAAGATTTACATGGAGCAGGTGTTTGTTCTTCCCAGCAAGTTTCACTCCGATCCCTCCATTCTAACCGTTTCTCGAGATTTCCGGTCCCCCCCCCAAACTCCCCCACGGTGACCGTAGCCAATCCGATTCGATCCGACAGTAAATGATTTACCTAGAGCGTTTGTTTGTTCTTCCCACAAAGTTCCATCCCGATCTCTCCATTCTAAGCAGGACACGTATCCCCCCCCCCAATAGTTGCCGGATCCGGTCCTGATATGAAAAAGATCACCAAAGAAATGTCCTCTGTTCAATTCTTAAATTTCACTCGAATCCGATCACCCGTTCCAAAGTTACGCATGACTGAATATTCCGGATTCCCCTCCCTGCACTCCCCCCACTATTATCGGATCGACAAAAATTTTATTTTGAAGTCAGTTTGATCGGGTCCGTGATATGCCTGCCAAGTTTCATTGTCCTAGCACATCTGGAAGTCCCCTAACTCGAAAAAGTGTGACAAAATGCCCTCAATTTTCAAGTTTCCAGCGCCCTCCATTCCCCTGCATATGGTCGGATCGGGAAACTGATTATTTCCAGGTTAGTTTGGTCGGGTCCCTGATATGCCTGCCAAGTTTCATTGTCCTAGCACATCTGGAAGTACCCTAACTCGAAAAAGTGTGACAAAAAACTCGGACAGACCGACAGACGGAATTGTGATCGGTATATTGCACTTGAGCCAGAGGCTGCAAGTGCCATAAAAACTGGATTTACGCTGATGGGGCAACGTGAATTGTTTCGTTTTTTGCTACCGTTTAAACAATGAAGTTGTCGACCCGCAAAACTTTAAAGTGGGGTATCCCGAAGATTTTTCAAAAAGTTGTTTATACATTGCTTGATCAACTGGTGACCGTGGTATAACAACCGATTCTTACGTACAAGTCCCTCTCCGTGAGAGACATGGAAAGGAATTTGTCTTACCCTCAAATGTGCTGGAAACAAATAAGAGGTACACCAACGAGTAAAAGTTGCAAGCCCCTCCTAACCGACGATGACGGTGGTGTGAAAGTTTACAAGTCTTTCTCTTGCCTCCCAGTTTTACCCGATACTAACTGAAGTTGTCAACCCACACATACGTTTGGTCCTTGAAAACAAAATTTCTGTCTATCTCAGATCTAAAGACCATTTTCTTACCGTAGGCCAACTTTCTAATAATCACCACTTAGAAAGAAGCAAAGGTTAATCTCCAGTTTCCTTAGCAGTGAGATAACTTTTAAAGCTTAGCAGGCACACTCAACATTCCGGATTCCCCCTGCCTCCATTCCCCCCTCGATGATTGGATGTAGAAAACTATTTCTAAGTCAGTTTGGTCGGGTCTTTGATATACCTGCCAAGTTTCGTCGTAAAAGCCGCCATCACCGGAATTCTTGGGAAACCGCCCTCCCCCCCCCCCCCCCAAAAAAAAAGTGTCCAGATCCAGTCCGATTGTGTAAACGATTTTTATCTAGAGCAGATGCTTGTTCTTCCCAGCAAGTTCAAATTCGATCCCTCCAAACTAACCGTTTCACGAGATTTACCGCCCCCCCCCCAATTCCCCCACAGCTGTCTAATCCGGTCCAGACCTTAAATGGGACTTCAGCGCGAATCTTAACCCCAAAGGGAAAAAAATACTTTTTACCAAAATATATATTTCGTGATCTCCGGGGGTCCATGATCATTTGTGCGACAAGGTTTTTTTCTTAAAAATGAATTTCTAGCCCCCTTAAAGTGCGCATCATAACCGAAAAGTGTGAGAAAAAAAATACTTTGATCAAACGACATAACTTCATGATCCCAAGAGCCCATAGGCCTAATTATTTTTGCCTCAGGGTTTTGCTTGCAAGTGAAATCCTTAAAGTACATAAAACAATTTTGAGCAAAATATACGCTTTCGTGATGGGCCTATCATCGATTTGCCTGAGGTGTTTTGCTTACAGATGGATTTCTAGCGCTGTCAGAGTGCGCTTCATCACAGCCAATTGCGAAATACTTTTTTTGCAGGCGATACATTCTCGTGATTTCCAAGGGCCCATGATCATTCTTATCTCAAGGGTTTTGCTTATAAAAGATGAGAACAAACCCACGAAAGAGGCAAATCCTCCTCTGATACGGCCTTACGAGTGCCATATGAGCTTATCGCTCTTGTTGAAGTAATTTAACAATAAGATTGAATCTCGTGGGAAGTTCATTGATAACCCTAATAGAATCAAAAGTATATTTTGAATTGTGGAACTGTTGAGAGGTGTTACATACGTACCGTGCTCGGGCGATATTCCGCATCGCCTAAAACGCCGTACTTTTTAAAGAAGAAGAAGAAAAGTAACGAAAATGGACGAACGTGTCAGTGAGTGATTTCCTCACAATCATATCCGGAGCCCCGTCATTGCAGTCTCCGTCCTCGCTTAGACTTCCCTTCAGCTCATCCTTGCCCGGGATTCTGATGGGGAGTCTCTTCCGGGAGTCTCTGTTAATTAATTTCGGAAGTCTTTAGCTTCTCTCTCGACTTCCATCCCAAGACCAGCGGAATCGAGACAGCTTAGTCATGCAAATTCGTGGCACATTTTCAACATCCCGTTCCAACAAAGCCAAGATATCGAGGAGTAACACTCAATTCGGCCTATCTCGTCGTAAGGGCTTATTATAGAGTTCAGACCTCCACTAATCTCTAGCTAAACATGCAAATTCCATTAATGTTCCCGGGAAAATCTGCAAGCATATCCCTTTGGCCATGCAGGGAAATCCCCTCGTTTTCCCGTGCCGTACGTATCTGCATGTCAATTGGAGAAGCTGTCGTGTGTTTTTGGGATCCCAAAACGTAAGTGACGGGATACCTATGACTTCGTGAAGTTGTCCGTCCGTCCGTCCGTCTGTCTGTTAGCACGATAACTCTCGAGGGATTGAGATATTTTGTTGAAACTTGGTGTGAGGATCCATCGGGTAAACGTACAGGTCAAGTTTGTAGATGGGCCCCATCGCTTTATATTTAGGGGTGGGGGAAAGGGTTTCAAGTTAAGCGACGAAAAAAGTAGTTTTTATAAAACTAATGAGATCTAGGGGTAAAGAGCTGAAACTTATTTTCTCGCCGGACAAATATTTCGTCCGGAATCCGGCCAGAACGGAAAAATTTGTTAAAAGTAAAACTATTATTTCAGTTGATTAAGTGTTTGATTTGGGGTAAGTACACATGCTGAATCCGTATATGACAATCATTTTCTACCCGGACATATAGTTCGCCCGGAATCCGGCTGAAACCGGAAGGTTTGTTGCAATTAAAAGTTTTGTCTGAAGTTGATTAGAGGTTCGATGTAGTGGTAAGGAGGCATGCTGAATCCATATATGAAATTTATTTTCTAGCCGGACAAATAGTTCGCCGGGAACCCGGCCAAAACCTGAAAATTTATTAAAAGTTTAAGTTCATCTGAAGTTTATTAATTCGATATAGGGGTAAGGATGCTGAATTCGTTTTGGGCTTCAGTTTAGTTGGACAACTAGTTCATCCGAAACCGGAAATTTGGCATAAGTAAGGCAGGAAGTTTCGATCAGTTTCGTCAAAGTAAATATGGCGTATTCGGTAAAGCACACATGCTGAATCCAGATCCGAACTTGGTATTCACAGAGCCATTGTTTTAATAGTAATAAAAATTTATCTACAAAATTTTATCTACAAGACGCGACTGTCTGGATCAAATATTAAATTTTTGGGATCCTATCGAAACTTCCGGTCTTCTTTTATTTTATATTCTGTCTGGATGGAGAGCTCGGGAAATTCCACAAAATAACTATGGATGGAAGTTTCCCTCGGAGATGTTAGCCTTCCCCCCTAAAAATTGGTTCATTTGGATGTTTGAATATTTGTTGGAAAATGTCGTTTTCTGAGTGATTCTTAGTCGACACTCCTTCCGGGATCCCAAAACGTCAGTGACGGCATACCTATGACTTCGTAAAAGCTGTCCGTCTAACCGCTATCCGCTGTCCGTCCGTCTGTTAGCACGATAACTCTCGAAGGGGGTAAGATATCTCGTTCACACCTAGTGTGACGATTCTTTGAGTCAAAGTACAGGTCAAGTTCGTAGATGGGCCCTGTAGCCTTACACTTAGAGGTGGGGAGGTTTCCAAATTAAGGGGCGGTAAAAACAGGTTCAAGGTAAATGAGATCGTCGATTTAGAGGTAAAAAACATGCTGAATCCATATCTGAAACTTATTTTCTCTCCGGACAAGTACTTCGCCCGGAATCCGGCCAAAACCGGAACATTTCTTAAAAGTCAAAGTCTTATCTGACGTTGATTAGTTTCTATGTAGGGGTAAGGAAACATGCCGGATTCGGCTTTGAACTTTATTTTCTTACCGGACAAGTAGTTCGCCCAGAATCCGGCCGAAATCGCATGTTTGGCAGAAGTAAAAGTCGAATAGAGACTCGATGCAGGAGTAAAAACTCATGCTGAATCCATATCCGTAGTTTGTTTCTAAGCCTGATTAGTAGTTCGTCCGGAATCCGGCCGAGACCGGAAGATTTGTTTAAGTAAAATTTGTGTCTGAAATCGGTTGAATTTATAGACTATCGAAATAGGGATAAGAAAACACGCTGGATTAGATACCTTACTTGATTTTCCTGCCAGCCCGATATTCGGTCTGAATCCGCCAAAATCCGGAAGATCGATCAGGAACATGTTGGATCTTGGTCAAGTGGATGATGTGACAACTTTTGTCACGAGAGACGGGAAATAATGTAGCGAGATAAGAAATGATGTTTATTGTTGGAAGTCTTGTACAGAACTGATACGATTCAGCAAATGAATGGGTTATATAGCCTCGCCTGAACCGAGCTATCAATGACTTAACTTGCGCGGGTGCTGGCGCTTGGTTCAGGTGAGGCTGACACGTGATAAACATTATCATACAAACGGAACTGAAGAAAGATGATTAACAAAACGTATAAAAACCATCACACTTCCTTCCTCTTAAAAAACAACCACTTTAATTTCCTCCTTATTTTGCAGTTCTTCTCTTCTTCTCAACTTCGTGGAATGATGCGGGTACCACTCTGGTACTGCGGACTCTCTTGATTACCGACCGTCCTTGAGACAGCTGCCGAGCTTCGCAGTGATCGCAACTTTTGCGATACGCCTTGATGTCTGTGAAAGCCCTGGCCAGAAGTATTCCGGAATAATCAAATCTGCGATATCTTTATCGCTGCGGTGGACGTCGCCTCCATCCTGCCGTATGTGCCACTCCATGATTAGGCACTCCCGGAAGTTCCCAAACGGCACCAATATCTGCGGCAGTTGATCGCGGAAGTGGCGCTTCAAGATTCCCTTGTCGTCCCATCTGTAAACCGCCCCCTTGGGATCTGGTTTCTCGAAAGCTGCTAACTCCACGAAGTATTGCAGGCTTCTGTCCGCTATTTGTAGTCGGTTGATTTCTCCGTACGTATAACCATAGAGATGGGCTGGTAGCGCAATGTTTGCCGTCACCTTCCGTTGAGTATCCTACGAAAGATGTTGTGATATATACAGCTTTTTACAGTAGAAGTTTAGAACCCAACTTTTGAGTCCTAAATGCGCGAGAGGGCGTCAGCATTGGCGTTCGCCGACCCTGGCTTACTTGTGATGGTGAAATCGTATGCCTGAAGACACAAGAGCCATCGATTTAGCTTCTCGTTGCTATTTGCCATCACGTGTAGCCACCGTAACGGATTATGGTCCGTTTCGACCATAAAATGACGACCTGCGAGGTAGTATTGAAACTTTTCTATTGCCCATTTTACGCCGAGGCACTCTTTCTCGATCGTAGAGTACCCCTGTTCGGCAGGAGTCAGTTTCCGGCTGATGTAGGCAACGGGGTGCTCTTCTCCATTTATTCGCTGGGCTAGAACGGCTCCCAATCCTCGGCCGCTGGCGTCTGTCTGCACGATCAGCGGTTCGTCGAACTTTGGATTTCGGAGGACCGGCGCGGAGCTTAAAGCTGATTTGAGCTGGTCGAAGGAATTCTGTTCCAGGCTTGTCCAGATGACTGTCTCGGGTGCCTTCTTCGTCGTAAGCCTTCTCAGTTGCTCCGCTTTTTCTGCAAACTTGTCGATGAACCTGGCATAGTAGCCGGCTAGGCCCAAGAATGCCCTGACATCCTTCTTGGTGATTGGCTGGGGGTAATTGGTAATGGCTTCCACTTTGGAAGTCATTGGCTGCACCATTCCGCCACCGACTCTGTGTCCCAGGAACTCGACCTCTTTATGCCCAAAACTGCATTTCTTCGGGTTGATAGTTAACCCAGCCTCCCTGAGGCGCTGCAGCACAGTTTCAATATGTGTTAGATGCTGTGAAAAGCTTCCAGCTGTGAAGATGATGACGTCGTCTAGGTACGCACGACAAAACTTGCTTAAGCCTCGTAACACCTTATCCATTAGCTTCTGGAACCGTCCAGGCGCTCCTTGTACCCCGAACGGCATAACCAGGAATTCGTAGACCCCATTGGGTGTTACGAAAGCGGTCTTCCGGATACTATCTGGGTGCATCCTTATCTGCCAGTATCCTCTCGTGAGGTCCAGCTTCGAAATCCAGGTGGCTTTACCTAGCCCTTCCAGTATCTCATCTGTGCGTGGTAACGGATAGTTGTTTGGCTTAGAACATTGGTTAAGGCCTCTGTAGTCTGCACAGAAGCGTACAGTTCCGTCCGCCTTTGGAACTAAAACAATTGGGGCCGCATACTCGCTGTCGGAGGGTTGAATGATTCCCTCTCGAAGCATCTTCTGAATTTCAGCCTCCACGAGCTGCCTCTTCGCCTCAGGAATCCTGTAAGGCTTCTTCCTGACAGGTGGCGTATCTCCTGTGTCGATCTCATGCATCACGAGATCCGTCTTCCCAGGTTTCTCAGTAAGAATTTCACCATATTCTTCGAGTAGTCTGTAAAGCTGTGACTTTTGTTCACACGTGAGCTGGGGGTTGACAGCTCCTTGGATGTACTCTCGGTTCGGGTGGCCACTTGCATCGGTGTTGTAAGTTGTAGCATAGTCCCACGATGAACCAATGTCCGCCTCTTCTGAGCAGAATAGGAGTTCAGGCTGATCTGGTCGGTGATACTTTCGAAGGAGATTAATATGTATAATCTTCGACTTTTTCCGCCCGTGAGGAAACTCAACTTCGTAGTCAACATCTCTGATTCGTCGCAGGATTTTCTTAGGGCCCTGCCATTGAACTTCCAACTTGCTTTGTCCAGTGGGCAGCAACACAAGCACCTCATCTCCAGGCTCGAACTGTCGCTCCCTTTTATTTTCGTCGTACCACGCCCTCTGCTTCTCTTGATTCGTCTCCAGTTTTTCGTGAGCCAGGTCCAGAAAAGTGGACAGTCGCTCTCGCATTTTGGTAAGGTAATGGACAACTGTTTCCGATGCTTTTGCTTCCTTGGCTTCCCAATCATCCTTCAATACGTCCAGCGGCCCTCTGGGGTGATGTCCATACATCAGTTCAAACGGTGAAAAACCCATCGACGCTTGTTTGGTTTCGCGGTACGCGAAGAGAAGGTAAGGTAGATACTGGTCCCACTTCTTAGGTTCGTCCCTGACGAATTTTCGGAGCATCGATACCAGTGTTCCGTTCAGTCGCTCCACAAGGCCGTCGCATTCGGGGTGGTAGACACTGGTCTTAATGGGTTTTACTCCTAAGGCAAGGTAAAGCTGACTCAACGCTTTAGAAATCAGATTACTGCCGTTGTCCGTGAGGATTTCGGAAGGTATTCCCAGTCTGGAGAACACCTTGATCAGCTCCTCTGCAATCTTTCCGGAATGCGTGGACCTTAGTGGGATGGCTTCTGGATATCTTGTACTGTAGTCGCTGATGACCAAAATCCACTTGTATCCGCTTTTGCTTCGCTCCAGTGGGCCAATCAAGTCCATTGCCAACCGATCGAACGGTGTGTGGATGACAGGGAGCGGTTTCAGGGGTACCTTCTCATGATTCCTTCTCCTGGCGGTCATTTGACAATCGTGGCAATTTCGACAATGAGTTGCGACATCAGCGTAGACTTTCGGCCAAAAAAATCTCCTCAAAATTCTGTCCGTAGTCCTCTGGCGGCCCATATGTCCCCCCATTGGTGAATCGTGCGCCAACCGCAGCACATCTTGCCTTTGGGCTGCCGGAACTATCAGCTGCCAAGTTTCTGAGTCTTTTTCTACCTCTTTCACTACTCGGTAGAGGATGCCATCTTTCACGACGACGCTGCTGCATCCTTCCGGCTCCGTTCTAGCAGCTTCCCATAGCTCCTTTAGGGATTCGTCCTGCTGCTGCATTTCAGCAAACGACTTGGAAATTGTAGCCTCCACCAGGTTGTCAGTCTGTTCTCCAGGTCTTGGGCTACTATTCTTCTTCTCTCGCCGTCTCTGTCCGCGAGTTTTCCTCATTTTCCCTCCATTTGAAAACAAAGAATCATCGAACCTGAACTCTTGTTGTTCTAGTTCGTTTTCTGACTTTCCGTTCTGCTTGGCCTTCGAGCGGGTGGTCACAAAAATATCGACCTGTTGCGCCGCCAGTTTTCCAAACTGTGGGAAATTTCGGCCAATCAGGAACTTCTTTGGTATGCTTTTCGAGACAACTACCTTGACCGGGGCTTCCATGGTTTCTCCATCTTTTTGCCTCAAGGTAACATCCACCACCGCTGATGGGTAGTTATGTGTGTCTCCGTGAACGCACCTCAGCTTACGAAGGTCGTCCCAGCACCAGAGCTCCTCTGGCACTAAATCCGCGTGCATCACCGTGATGTCCGCTCCGCTATCCAGCAGCATCTCCGTCTCTTCGTTGTCGACGTACCCCTGGATCAGCACTGCCTGCTCGTTCGCCGTTTCCTCCATCTCGATCCTCTCAGGACTTTCTGCGAGGAACCCCTGACCTGGCTTCTTCCCAACCGGATGCCGCTTCTTCGGACAATCCCTCATCATGTGGTCCGGGCTGCCACAGCCATAGCAGGACTTTCGGTCTGACCTGCGACTTTCGCTAAATCCACCTTTCCCATCATCAAGCTCTCTTCTCGATTTCCGGGATGCATCTTTTCTAAGGGGTAGATCACTCCCTCGATCCTCTCTTCCGGAACTCGGATTCCATACGCCACCTCCTCTTGCCAGCTCGCTCGATTCCTTGGAGAACTTTCTCGCTAATGAACTGGCCTCCGCGAATGATACAGCCTCTTTCAGCGTCGTGAACTCCCTCTCTCTTAGGGCAACCTGCAGAGAAAATGGAACCGATTCCGTGAACTGTTCCAACTGTAACAGCTCAAAAATTTCCTCTACGTCCTCCAGTGGCACCATTCTCCTCCCTGGAATGTTGTTCGCCGGATCCGCACCTATCGACTCCACTCTGGATCGAAGTGCGTTCAGATCCAACCATCGACTGAAATTCGTCGACAGTTTTCGCCCGAACTCCATGTAGGACTCCTGATTCTCTCTTCTGCCTTTCCGGAACTTGAGGCGGTACGTTTCCTTCGTAACGGAATACTTCTCAAGTATTACCGCTTTGACAGCATCGTAGTTTCCAAAAGTGTCGCTGCTTAAGCTGGACATGGCTTCCAGCGCTAGCCCAGACAACACAGGATATAGATGAGTTGCCCACTGATCTCGGGGAATTTGGCACGTGGTTACCGTTGACTCGAACATGCTGAGATATGAGTCGATGTCGTCGTGCTCGCCGAGTTTCGTCAGCTTAGGCGATGGAACAGAAACGCCTTGCGCTCCATTCTGCTGTGCTGCCGCCACTACTGGTGTTGCTGATGGTGTAAGCCGTGACAACATGTTAGTCATGGTAGCCAGAAGCTGACTAAATTGGTCTGCATCCATGGTGCGTGATGTTCCGGACCCTGATATTTGACTCGATTGGCTTGAATCAACCTCCAGCGACGAGTTTTTAGTCTTACCAAAAACCCGCTCTCGTTCTGCGTCGCTCTTCGTGCTGTGTGACGCCGCCTTAAGCTTCCCTTCGCCACTGCAATTTTGACTTCCCGCCTTATCTGGAACTGTCAACTTTTGACTAGCGATCGGCTCAGACTTTCTAGCCGGGATGGAAACTGCACCGTCGAGTAAGCTGTCTGCTAATTTTACGTGTTCTCGGTGTTGCGAATTAGATCTTGTCTGTTTTGTCTCCTTGATTGGTCTTACAGGCATACGATTTCGTTTGGCCTACTTTAGGACCCAAACCCTCAATCAAATCAACACTCCTGTCGCAACTACTCTCCCACCCGTTTGATCGCAAACAATACTCCGACTTGTTCCTCCCCTTCAACAAAACTTCTCCGCTCTAATTATCCCGCAACCAAATATCGATTACGCAACTCCCCGGACTACTGTAATCAACTCCAATCAAATCGATTGCTTTGGTTCTCTCCGTTTCCCAACCGTGTGAAAAAAATTCGTGCCCGTGAGAATGAATCAAGTATCTCGGAAACGAAATATTAGCTGCGATGGTAGCGTAACAACCAAGGGAAAATTACCATTAAAAACCGGAGCTTTTCAACGGGATCGCTTGCGGGAATAAACGCGACTTTCGGTTTATTCCAGATCCACCGTCACTGGAACCAGGCTGTAGATTACGGTGTTAGACACTTTGCCTAACACGTGCTGCTGTTGTGTGGCACTTTGCCTTACACCTCCTGGAGAATTTGGTTGATCCCTCCGCTGCAAACCAAATGTGACAACTTTTGTCACGAGAGACGGGAAATAATGTAGCGAGATAAGAAATGATGTTTATTGTTGGAAGTCTTGTACAGAACTGATACGATTCAGCAAATGAATGGGTTATATAGCCTCGCCTGAACCGAGCTATCAATGACTTAACTTGCGCGGGTGCTGGCGCTTGGTTCAGGCGAGGCTGACACGTGATAAACATTATCATACAAACGGAACTGAAGAAAGATGATTAACAAAACGTATAAAAACCATCACAGATGATAAAGGATAAATAACATGATATGGGATCTAGTGAAGATTGAAAATCGTTAAGACCAGTTCGTCTCGATGAACAAGTCCGATAAATGTATCTCTTTGGGATCCCATCGAAACCTCTGGTCTTGTTGATTAAGAAGATTAAAAATATCTTTAGATGTGTCAATGTTTGAAGCACTCAGTTCATGAATAAAATCATCACAACAAACCAAAATATCTAGAAAGACTGGTCAAAATTACATAAGTTGCGTTTTTATGGCACTTGCAGCTTCGCTCAAGTGCCATATACCGATAACTTTTCGGTCTGTCGGTCCACTCTTCTCGAGTTAGGGTACTTCCAGAAGTCCTAGGACGATGAAACTTGGCAGGCGTATTAGGGACCCGACCAAACTAACTTGGAAATTGTCACTTGCCCGATCCGACCATCGTGGGGGGAAGGGGAGGTTGCGGAATCCAGATAATAGGGGCATGCATAACTTTCAAACGGGTGATCGGATCTCAATGAAACTTGATAATTGGAAAGAATTCGTGCCTCAAATGTCTCATCTCAAGTCCGGAGCGGATCCGATGAATCTGGGGGGGGAGTCGGAGGGGGAACCGGAAGTAGAGTGAAACTCTCAGAATGGAGCGATCGGGATGATACTTGGTGGGAAGAACAAGCACAAGCTCTAGATAAATAACTGACAGAACTGGACCGGATTCGGACACTATGGGGGACATTCGCTCTTGAGCTCCTATTTCTATTTAATGCACCTTTATTAAATTTTGTGATTTTGGAACACCAGCTATTAACTAGGATGGTAACTATCGGCCTCCCCGGCACCAGGAGGTACTTTTTAATGTAGTTTTTGATGATTATGATGCAGGTAATCGTTTATAGTACTTTCTTTTGACGCTAGACAGCGCCATATTACTTGATTTACGAAAATTCCCGCTAGAGAGGTAAAAAACTGACAAAAGTGGGAAGGTGCCGGGAATGAGTGTACACCGGGTGCCGGAGAGTGAGCATCCCCTCCGTTGTTCCTTCAGATATTAGATGTCACTCGTGTTAGCCCTAAGTGCCGGAACGTCTTGGGACCGGTCCAAATTACCTTTTTGCATTTTTGTCTTTGCTAGGGAAGGTAAATCGTCAAAAGCAACAGATTCCAGCATAAGAAAAGAACGACAATTAAAGCACAATAGGCACTAACTGTGCTTTAATTTTTATAATATGCTTCAGACTTACAAATGTCTGACTTCCGCTGGAGAGCTCTTCAAAAATAAGCCGTTTTCTTGTTATCGCTTGTCATTACCTCTTCGGCTCCTCGACGGAGACGATTTCAGAGCATGGTGTAAGTCGCCGAAATTCAAAAATTGTCGGCGGCGTACGAAAATCAATCATTTTGTAGAGTTGAGTGATGAGAGTGCCATGGCTGCTCAAATAAACCGCCCCTATAGCTATCACATTGTCCTTGTGTTGTCTGATGATACTTCTGCGGTTTGTGGTATCTAAGAAAAGTTTTGTTTTCTGGATGTAAGTTACTAAACTGCCAAAAAGGTACAAATATAACAGACTCACTTGCAGCTGATTCCAGAGCTTACAAGGAATTCTCAGTTAAGAATGTTAATATGATTGTTTGTCAATAATACAAACAATTAGGAGTATCTGATAACAACGAATGGATAAGAATAAAGAAACTCCGCTTATATTTGTCGAAGCTTGTAAATTGGAGTATGGCAGTCAGCAAAAAATGCCGCAACGATGAATTTGCGAAAATAAGTTGTCTAGGAATCTGCTGATTTCTGATGTAACATTGTATAGTAGGGGGTTGCAATGTGAGATCATGATTGTTTGATCCGCCCATTGAACTTTAACGAAATGAAAAGCCAGTCATTGAGAACAGACGCGTGACGAGAGTAAATTAGAGACTGCCGTGAACGCTTGAAGTTGATGATCCAATAAGCATAACCGACAGAATAGTTTGCAGTTTGGCAACATACGTCTAAACCTCCTGCACAAAACACAACTTCGTTTCGTCTCATTTTATTGCGAATTTTCTTTCGCTTAAACAGGATGTAGGTTCGTTTCTAGATTTTTCGGCTATGACCGGACTCCGGACAAACCATCCCTTACGAACCAAGAAAGAATAGATTCCCTGACCCACAAATCTAGAGACACAGAGCCTATCTATGAACTCGATCTCACTCTTGACCTGAAGAATCTGGGCCCCAGCTGTTGTCAAATATCAATTTTTCCCGGAGCTAGTCAAGGTTCCAGACCGACGGATGGACATGCTGGGATTCGAATACGTTAGGCTACTTATATTTTTCAGGAAGAAAATGAACATTTCTTTTTTGTTTATCCCCCCCCCTCTCCCCCCAGCTCGTCGTTTAGATTTTAAATATTAATGTTGTCATTATCACCAAAATTGATTAGATCCAAAATTAGCTGTGACCCTCGTTTACGGTCTTTTTTAATAAGCTAAATTAAGTTTAACTTAACTATTCGCCAGATTGAAGACACCTTTACCGTAACATTCAAATTGTGAAGCATAAGATGGTAGAGATTAAAGATAGCTCAGTTGCCTTTTTTTTTATTCACTTCTTTTTCGTCAAAGTTTGTGTTTCCGTTTTTTCTTGTTTCCGAAACTCAAACTACTAGTCAAACTATGTCAAACCCCATTTTGCGAGGTAGTTCGTAGTTTGAGCTACGTAGTTTCAGGTGCGAAACTGTAGCAAATTGAATGGAAAATTAAAACGGCTTGAAGCAAAACTTTTTTACAGAAGAACGCTGCTAAGCGACTACGCCGAAACTACATCCAAAAAACGCAACTTTAGTTCAGAGAACATTTAAGTCAAAGACCACCTGTTTGCATGAAAAAGAGACATGTTCAATCCCGTGCATAAAGAATCGGACAGGCCACTAAATCTAGGGCGATTCCAGCTAGGATAAAAGTCCGAAGCTTTGTCCAGAATATTCAACGCTGTGATTTTCCAACAAGCGTAACGGGAAGGAACCGATCTGTTTTGTTCCGACCTGTGTCGGCTGGTTCTAATAGGCAGTAATAAATCAGTGTCTCCAGAAACAATCAAAATAAAAATAGATTCCTTGTTTCCCAGATTATTGGTCGGTTAGGTCGATACGCCGGCTTAAACTCGTGACGATTTGAGTTAAATGAAGCCATTACTCGTGTTATTTTACGGCTTCGCTACCGTACTGTTGACTTCCAGCGATTGTGTGGAGGAAAACAATCGCTACTTTTGGCGTTCGTCCGTCGTGCTGTGCCTCATAGTATTGTTTTGAAGAATAACGATTGCGTTGTGGACACTGCTGCGTTGGTTTTATGTCTCTTTACAGTGTTCACATTAATGTTAATAGTTGTACACAAGACTAGTAGACGATTGTTCTATATTGGCTCTAAGGACTAATACATGTATGGGTGGCGAACGTGGACACTGGACTAACTAACTAAACGGCTCACACTCGGGACTAGCAATTCGACCCGGCTCCTCTATCCCCAGCGGGTCCTCTCGAAAACGGGACCCCAGGACCCCGGACCCCTTGCCACGGGACCCATCTGGCCGAAAATGGGACCCCTTGAAAACGAAAACGGGACCCATCTGGCTAACCGAAAATGGGACCTACCTCTATAACACGGACAGTTGAGTTGGGACTCGCCCCACAGAGAAGGTATGGTTGGGGGTCAACCTTCAAAATACAAGTGCTGGACGCTAGCTCTAACTTCCGACAAAGTTCAGCGAGGTCCAGCAACTCAAAAGGAGTGGATCTTGAAAAGGAATAACTATAGACAGATTTTGTATTCCCTTCAGCTTTTTTCTGTAAATTTACGGGTCCATTGTCCGTATAAAGACGAGTCCCGTTTTCGTTTTCAAGGGGTCCTGTTTTCGTTAGCCAGAAGGGTCCCGCAAGGGGTCCGGGGTCCTGGGGTCCCGTTTTCGAGACGACCCCCAAAGTGTGACCAATAAAGGAATCACTTTTTCTCAAGAAAGAAACCTTTTCTAAGGGCACTAGGATTTCAAATGGCACTAAACAAAGACAGACTTTACAGCTTCATAGTATTGTTTTGAAGAATAACGAACAAAGGGAAGGACCATAGTTGCGTTTTTGCAGATACCATGGTATCTCTGTGGTATCTAATACCACGGTCTAAAGTCGTTTTTGCATTTATCGTGGTATCTGACACCACGGTCAAAAGGCGTTTGCAGTTATCGCGGTATCTGATATTCAGATACAACGGCCCGACCGTGGTAACTGATCGTGGTATCTGAACAAGTCACTCACTTTCATCAGTTTTTGTCGAATTGGTGGGAAAGAAGTTTGGCACTTAGAGATGTGACTGAATATCAGTTTTTCTTTTGGGATGGCTTCGAAAAGCGCAATTTCGGCAATTGTCGTTTCTGCAGATCAACCGTATATCAGATACCACGGTAACTGCAAAACGACTTATTGCAGATCCAGTTACCGTGGTAACAGATACCGAAGTATCTGCAAAAACGCAACTCATGTCTTTTAGTTGAATTTTAGCTATGTCTTATCGGCATTCTCTGCGTAGCCTACCGAGAATTAGTTAACGATCACGTCGTAATTATGATTGTTATTCATTCTGCTTCAGTATTATGTTCATCCATTCTCGTTCCCGAGATAACCCCGAGGTAGTGTATCCTATCTCCTCGATTAATAATACACTGATTGTCACGCTTGCCACGATTTCTTCTCTTGACGGGACGTATCAATCACCCGATCATTGTTTCCGAGGACCTGTTTCCGTCGGGCGACTGGCTATGCAGATTTTGCCAAGATTGTCATCCAAGGCAAGGTGCGTGGAAAGAGGCTAAAAACAGCCGAAGCCGTGTGTAATTATCTGTAAGCATAGCTTAGCTGGAAATTGGTCAACTGTCTCAGAACAACCGAGCAGAAACACTTTGCAGTGCGAGTTTTTCTTTAGGGAACGATCAGGTGAAGTTTGAAGCTCCAGCGTCAAGCTGTGCACTGCCGTCTTATTCCCTAGAGCGAAATGTCGCGCTGTAAACCGCAACAAAAATGCAGTAAAATTGGTTATTTCACAGTAATTATTCTCATTCGTTTTCGTGGAAAGCATGACAGGCTTTATAAAATGGGAATACATGCCAGTTGATCTTTATTATTATTAATTTATTACCCATACACAAAAAATGGAGTAGGACAAATCAGGAAAAGCTAAACAATACGCAACGTAACTTAATCAACAACAGATTATCACTATTTCAGGAGTCTATATGTATCGCTTGTCGGATCAGGATCTTGCCTATACCGCAGTAAATGTTTCTGCATAGCTTTTACACATTCTAGTGCTAAAGTTTTACAGAAGTATATTCTTATTCTTTGAGAAGATGGCAAAGTAAGGACTTTTTGTATGAAAGGACCATTACATTTTTTATCGGCCCGTTAACCGAATGATAAAACAAACCGCTGGTCTTTTAAACGAAAAGCTAGGGCATATTAACGATTCAGTCCACCTCTGCATCCTCGAGATGTTTTGGTTTTAATAATTTATTTTTAACCCACAAATCGTACAAGACGAAAATAGTGGAGTACAAAGATATGAAGACATAATTTGGGAAAACACAACACATACTCAACACATCTACTCAAGAGTCAAACAGACGAATAAGCCCATGAGAGGGTGACAGACTTATACGTCGCTGCACCGGCCCCCCTTCTTTTCGGATTTTCCGATCGCTGAGTTGCACGGGCTGTTTCGAGTTCGGGATCCCTTTCGGGTGTTCATATGCTCACCTCTGTCATCTTTACTTCTCTTTCACCACGAAGAAGCGCTGACTTTTATGTTCTCGAGCCTACAGTATGGTTGCAATTCCTACACCAGACATCTCCTATAAGGAATCACACGTTGTTGACGTTCACATTAGAAAACTTGAAAACTTGGCTGACAGTTTGTCTGTGAACTACCATCTGGTATTCCTTTCATTTTGCTATGCGGAACGTGACATAACCAAATAGATTGCGTTCAAATTTCCCAATACTTTCGCAAAGAAGAAGGATCACATTTAAAAATTTGTACTAAAACCTTTTTCCCTCGTTTTTACCTCAAAGTTTGTGCCAGGACGAGCTGAATCAGTTGGTTATTAGCTGATGTCAAGTTTGTTACTTATCTTTTCCATCTGACTATTTTATAAGCAAGTGGAAAAGTGAGGGTAGTGCAACAGTTAGGGAAGTGTTCAAATAAGCATACATCTACTGTAGTAAAAAGAAAAAAACACAAGAAACACGAACAAAAACAGTAACACTCAAACTAAAACGTTATCTACACTGTAAAAAGTTTCTCCGAGTAAGGATTAAAGTTAACTGCAGTATTTGCTACTGGGTTTAATCTTATGTCTACTGGGATAAGATTAATCCGAATTAGAGATAATCTTATCTTAGTCGAAACAAGATTAATCACAGTAGCAAATATTGCAAATATTGCAAATATAGCAAATATTGCTCTTGTCCTGCCAAATTTGCGGTTTGATTGGTTCGTTTAAGTGGCAACCTTTAAATCGCCTAGCATCAGTCATCATCATCAACCTCGATCTGTTTCTTTCTGCCCGTCATTAATCCACAACTGCCGTCGTCCCGCTCCGTGTGTCACTTTTCTCTTGGCACTTGCGACTTAGGTCTGCCATGACCACGGTGCGATCAGGTTCTATTTTGACAAGATATTTCTCGGGAGACGGTGTGCGCAACTTCTTGCATTCCCAGGGCTCTCCTCGACGAGGAAGAAGATAGAGCTCAGTCTAATTCCGCCACAGCTTTTGTTAGTCAGGTGTTGTACCTGTACGGGAACGGCAGCACGAACGTACCTCGTAGTGAAAGGCAACTACCTGAGCTCTAGCTATCGAATAGCTGAAATTGAAGGCTTTCACAGGAAACTGCCAGCTTAAGGCCTTCGTTCTTATTAAGCTGCACATCCAGACGTGAATCTTGTTACGGCAGATTAATGCATCCAAGTGGGCTATACTAGTGAAATAGTGCGATAAGTTGGTAATAGCGAAGTCGTCGTCGTAGAGTCAAGTTCGTCTAGTGTGTGAACATCAGTGTAACTCGAATGTGACAAAATAATATACATACGAGCTTTACAAATAGAATAGAGAAAAACGAAAGAGAAGGTTTTCCATCTGGAAGTTACTGTGTGGAATAGTCACGTATTTCTGAATGTCAGGAAGGAAAATGATACTTGAGTCCCTCCCAAGTATTAAGCAAAGTATTACTTAAGTGAAGGGAAAGAATAGAAGGGTAGAGTTTTACCAGTATTTTTCTCCGTCTGTTTGGAAGGATCATGGAGGCTTGGGAATGTTAGGCCTAATGTGAAATTGGCCAAACACCTCTTTACAAGCCAAATCTGGAGTAAAACCTCCAGAATCCAGAATGAGTGACTTTTCATTTTCGTATATTCGTTTTCGCATACACAGCGCCTCGCTCTGTCGTAAATCCTGAATCCAGCTCTCTGAAATAGATTAGTCTGTTTTATCAGATGTGTCAGCTTTTTGGGCAGAGTCAATATTAACTCACAAACTTTCAAGTCCTTGTATTTAGACTTGAGACTGAGTGGGAAAGCCTGCGGAAAAGTTTAGTAGTACGATGACCCCTTTTTCCCTCCCTGGCTGTCTAAGTCAATCACGTCTCGGAATACTAAGACTTGTTTTTGTCTCCAAATTAGTCACCACCTCAACTTTTTCTTTACTCGTGCAGTGGAAGCTTTGATGCGTGCTGATTTTCCTCTCAGGAAATATGGCTTGTGGAGCGAAGAGCAATTCGTAAAGAAGGGCAATGTGAAAAAGTTTGCCCAGTAGGCCTATAGCAGTTACGGCTTAGTAGCCTAGTGCCTAGATTCCGCGTGGCACAGTTGTCCGCAAAGCACGTGGCCGATCTTAATTTGACGCAAAGTATTAAAATAAGAATAAATAAGTATTAAGATCGGTAAAGTTTAAATTAAAAAATAACTTAAATAGTTGAAATGGAGAAGTTAAAATTTTTAAAGTTTATAGTGTGTATGATTGTTTAGAAAGAGTTGATGACGTTAAAGAGTTTAAGGAAATATTAACGTCAACGAGTGGAGACGCGGCGAAATTACAGCGTCACGGCGTGGTCAATTTAAGTGTTATTTACTTCAATTAAACACGGCCGCGCTACGGAGTTTACCACTCACGCATAAATCCTAAAATTTGGGCATGGTGTCCCTAAAAAATCTGTGAAATTGTGAATCTGGATTAGCCACCATGCTCATGCTCAAACCCCCCACCCCCACCATGCCCATACCTTGGGGCATGCCCAGACGTCGGAGCACCATGCCCAAATATTGAGGATTTGTGCATGACTGGATTGAACTAAGTGAAAAGCCGTAACTGTTATAATGGGGCAAATTTTTCAAATTTCTCCGTGTTAAGTTATTTTCTTTTTTGGATTCAAATGATCACGTCTGAAAGCTGTCACGTGTAGATACGTGTTTGAAAAGATTTGATGAACTCAACTTGAGCAAACCTCCGGAAAGGTAGTAGCCTAATATTCGGTATAAAGCGTCATTTAGTATCACTAGATAAATTAACGCTTTCGAAGTTGAACGGTCAGCAATGCTGTCGTCAACAGCTGTATTTTCTCCAGTGTCTTTCAAATAAAAAGTATCCCCGTCTATTGAATCCTGAATTTTATTTTATTTTTCCGCAAATTAGTAATCTGAGCCATTTTTTTGTATCGCATCTAAGTCTCTGAAATATCCTGTTTTAACTATTTTATATATAATTTTGGTAGGGAATAAGAAGGAAATTCATCAGAACTCGCTACCATTAGTCTCACTTTTGAAGAAAAAACACAAAAAGCTAAAGCTTTGCTGTAGCAGAACGGGAGGTTTTACAACAGTGACTCGGCATAATTTGCGTTCGGCTTTTGACAGTCAGTGCTGCGTCTCCGAATAAACCTTTTTTTCTAAAGAAAATATTAAAGGACCTGTCTACCTATAATACTAACGTAACCTACTTCCATAATCACTCCGTATATTTCTAAACCCGGAGACCCCAATTTCGAACGGTACATTCTAACCTCTCTAAAAAAAACACGCTGATTTTCTCACTTGTCGTGTTTTGCTACCTTCGATGTGTATCACGCTGTCGACGGTTGTCTGCGAGAGTTTTTCCGTCAGAAAAACCGGTTCTGTAAATTATTTCCCTGTTTTCGCTACACGGGTCTCGGAAAAGGCTTAAAACAGCCAAAACCGTCGGTATTTATCGAAAGCACAGCCTAGTTTTAAAGTATTCAAATATTTTAAAACATTGTAAGTTGAAGAGTAAATAGTTCGAGAGGTCCTTTAACAGATAAACCTTGAAAAAGTCTTCATACGCTTGCAGACAAAGCAATCATGATCGTTCTTTTTATTAAGTAATATAATCCTCTGGAAGGCTGACGGGAAAAATACTGGCAAGTAGAACGTTATCTATTCGGTTTCTTAAGGACCTGAGTAAAGAGAATTTGGTGAAGTTTAAGAAGTCACACTTGGAGGAAAATGGCTGTGAAGAGTGCTGGAAACTTCGTTGCTACCATGTTCAAGAAAAAGAAAGAGAAAGACCGACCCGCGGGTGAACCGACCGAGTCGGAAAATGTAACAAGCCCAAGTGAACCCAGTTCAAGTCCTGACCAGTCGAAGAGTAGTTGTGATGTGACTGAGACCAAGAAGGAAAGGCCGAAATCGGCAGTCCTTGCAAGTTTGACGAACTCAGACCGGCCGAGGAAGAAGTTGTCCTTCCGCGATCCGGAGGTCTTGGGACATCAAGGACAGCTCAAAAATAAGGATGAAATTGTGAATGTAGCTCTAGAAAATGTCAAGAAGCAGGGATACTCAACGAGCATTGAAGATATAGATCTTGAAGTAAGGTTTGTTTTTATTCTTGGTAATAGTAAACAAATAAAGCTTACACTACTAACTTTAAGTTTTTTTTGTATTCGCTTTGTTTTTTGTTTTTTTATTTGTAACCCACAGTTCAGCGGCAGAACTCTGGACTAAAAACAAAATAAACAGAACTAAAAAACAAATGAAAAGCAAATATCAATCAGTCAATCAAGCATGTATTATAACAAGTGCGTAAGTGCTCAGACGTGGAGTGTGAAAGTAAAATGTTTATCACATTTTATAAACAAACAGCGTTAGAACCAAGACGTTTCACATCACCAATAACCCAAAAATATTTAAATAACCTAATTTGAAATCGTCCCAGTTTAAAAGCTTTTAATGTAAACAAACTGCATTTAGAAATCCAAAGAAGATCTTCAAACTCATGCAAGAACGGTCTATGTTTCAATACTGAATGTCTCGCTAGCCAGTCCGACAGTTTAAATCTCGTTTCCATTAGTAATGAAATAAAAAATGTAATAAAACCAAATAATTTTATTGTCTGATACCCTCCTTGTCACAACTTCATTAAGAACGGCATATCATCGATCGTATGACAAAACCGTCCAGTTTCCAACTGATTATTCAGGATTGAAGTACACCACGTTATCTTATTTGTTGCTGTTACACCAAAATCCGCATCTATACATATATATCCACAAGTATTACAAGTGTTGAACCTGAGACATGTCATCGACGAACTTAACTCACATGAAATCTGGGCTCAGTTACCCATGAACGGGAGGGGGGGGGGGGGGGGGGGAGTGGTTCAACTCCACATTGATATTCCCTACCCGATGATCCAAAAGCACAAAGGAATTTCATCGCTATCTTCAGTCTGTTTATTCCTGTCACGGGTAAAGAACTTTACTCCTGGGCGATCTGGGTCCAGTTGCCCTTGAACGGGGTGGGTCGGTTAGGTGAAACTTTGAAAGCAATTTCCCTGCCCTCACCGGAGATTAAGGTTAGCAAAAGCCGCCATGCTAGCCGGTCTTTACGACCCCCCCCCCCCCCCCTAATTTTCTTCTATCGTCAGTTGGTCATACAGCCCTACACAGGAAAGACCAAGATGAGATAAGGTCAGAAAACAGTCGACAAGAATGATGGGAAATATTGCACATATGGTTACCGGTCTCAGCTGTTCCAGTCTCGTAATTGACCATGATCTTTTGGATTTCTGCAGTCCAACGTCTTTCTTGAAGGGTGTCGAATCGTTTCGCAAACTCTTCACCAGTGTTCCTTGTCTTTCTTGTCTATTCTTGCCTGGCAATATCTCATCTTGGTCTTCCAGCACCTCAACATTGTTTCCTGGTACAATAGTATTGCCGACTGACTGGTAAGGAAAATTACGGATTTTAGTGGGTCATCTGACGTGTTGCCAAGTGACCGGTCAGTCTGACGGGTGGACGTAGTGACGGATTTTTGTGGTTGAGGGGTGGTTGCTTCTTTCCTTTCCTTTACCCGTTAGATATGTCAAAGCTCTTATTATCCTGCGTACGACGACTCCCTGCCGAAATTGACGAATAATAACGATTGGAGGAGGATGTTTATCCTGTAATTGTTTACTGACGGAACTGGGTCTTGGAGTCGGTCCTGCGATCTACGTGCGATCTTTGCCCAACTTCAACAGCTTCAACGCTATTTACGGTCAGTCGTGGAGGCAAAAGAAGTCGACTGACCTGACTTTGCGGTGACCTTGTATCCCGGTAATGTAATTCGGTCTTTGCGGTTGGCATCGGCGGTGCTCTGGTTTATACTGAATGCTTTGACTGGATTCGTCCCACGTGTGGCTGCGTCTGAAAAAGCTGCTAAAGTATTTTTCCATTTCGTGTCCTCTCTTCTTCACCTGGTTTTGTGGTCCGGCTCATAAAGCTGTCAAACCAGGAGACGCTTGAAGCAGTTGACACTTTCTTGGAAGTCATTCCCTTTCGTCGTGGTGCTTTTTGCTGAGATTAGTTATGGAAACAACCCACATTGGTACAGTTATAGCTTCCATCGAAGTGGGTGGTAATTACACTTTTAAAAAATACTGAGAATGAAATTGCTGGGCATTGCAGTCACTGATTGACCTTCTTGGACATTTCAGTTACAACTAGAAGAGCCTATCTGCGAGAGTTTCACCCGGAGATTAAGGGACTATGCCTGGTACAATACCAGCATGAGTGTTCGTCTATAATAGCCAGGGGCGGTTTGAGAGGGGTGGGGTGGGGGACGAAGCCCCCCCCTCCCATGCTTCTGACAGTCTTACTTTCAGACTTATTTTCTTACCTTGTCAGAATGTCGATCGTGTGTTTCGAGTTTGTGATTCTCAGGAGAATCGTGTTCACGTTGGCTGTTCTAAGCTTGCATCATGACAGTTGTATGTTTATAGTCTGTGAGAGTCAGAGAATCGTACTCAGTCCTATATTTTGAGGTTTCGAGATTGTGAATTATATTTTGAGGCCGTCGTCCCCCCAAGACATCCAACCACCGCTGGTAGTAGTCTCTGAATAGGCCTATCAATAATTTGTAATTATTTCTTCATTTGTTTATTAGTACAAAAAAGCGGGAAGTATGCCCCAGACCCTGAACAGAAGAACATCAGATCAGCATATCAACAGACACTATAATGTGGTCTAAAGAAACACAAGATCTATTACAATATTCGCTGGGGTAAAGGTGTTTTAACGATGCGTCATGCTCTTTTTTTTAAAGCACCATTCTCCTGCTTTCCTGGGGAGGTAGGGTCGGCCGATAGTTGAGCAAGCGTCCGGGAACGAAGTATATTTGCTGCGACGTATATTTGTCCACTTTGTAAATTGGCTCACATGTACGACTAACTTCCTAAAAATCGCTGTCAGGAATGGTGCCCGAAACAGTTTGAAGTAGGGTATGCTCCCCCTAGGGCTTTCGGTAATGGTTTCGTTCACAGCAAAGTTTGTTTTCATGTGTTACCCAGGGTGTGTACCCACCTTCTAACAGTAGTTACGTATTGTCGTCCCTGTTCCTCTTAAACATATTTACCGATTTTGTCTACCCCTTTTCTGCCCGGGCTCCAGAGCATGGTAGGTGGTATTATAGCCTCGACCGTCTGACCGGGAACTTCGAGTCTTGTAAAAGTAAAAAGACCGGACTGATCATGTTTAGCACAGACCGAGAATTTTCAAAATATTGTACATGTTTATTGTGTGTTTGTCGAGCATAAAAGTTGTCCTCGCTGTTCCAATCTTGTCGGCTTTGCGTGATCAGTTTAAGAGTTTCAGTTTAGTTTATTCATAAACAATAAAAACACCATTTACTATTTGTGGCCCCACCATAAGGCCTGGCAATGGGCGGGGCTTTCTTTATTCATATGATCTTACGGGAAACAAACCAAACAAATCAAAAAAAGAAAAGAAGGAAAGAAAAAAAGAAGAAGAAGAAAATAAGAATGAAGGCATAACAAACTGACAAGAAAATTCACTAATGAACGATCTTCCATCAACAAAGCGCCCTTGCCCCCCCCCCCCCCCTCCCCCACACAAAAAAAGTCGACCACAGATTGACCACAAGACAATCCCGGAGTCACTCCTGGTAGGATTCTGGAACGGGATCGACTAAAAAGAGGCACGGCACGACAAAGTGTAGGAGGCACGAGTACTAAAAAGAGGCACGAAAACTAAAAGGGCCCTTCCAGGCTTCAGAGTGAATGGCAGGAACAACGTTCTAACGTGACTTCTTTTAGGCTCTTTTAGGCGCATAGTGTAGGAGGCACGAGTACTAAAAAGAGGCACGAAAACTAAAAGGGCCCTTCCAGACTTCAGAGTGAATGGCAGGAACAATGTTCTAACGTGACTTCTTTTAGGCTCTTTTAGGCACATAGTGTAGCAGGCACGAGTACTAAAAAGAGGCACGAAAACTAAAAGGGCCCTTCCAGACTTCAGAGTGAATGGCAGGAACAATGTTCTAACGTGACTTCTTTTAGGCTCTTTTAGGCACATAGTGTAGGAGGCACGAGTACTAAAAAGAGGCACGAAAACTAAAAGGGCCCTTCCAGACTTCAGAGTGAATGGCAGGAACAATGTTCTAACGTGACTTCTTTTAGGCTCTTTTAGGCACATAGTGTAGGAGGCACGAGTACTAAAAAGAGGCACGAAAACTAAAAGGGCCCTTCCAGACTTCAGAGTGAATGGCAGGAACAATGTTCTAACGTGACTTCTCTTAGGCTCTTTTAGGCACTTGTCTACAATTACAACTACTGTTCGGTATATATCCTTAAATATATTTTACAGACAAAAAATAGTGCTAGACATGTCGTTAAAAATAAAAAGATCAACCAATGTTTACAATGGTAAACTATGATTTATATACACTTCACGGTTTAAAATACAAACGCGAATTAAAATGACAAGTACAAAAATAATCTGTCATAAGTGTCACTACTGTTATACAATTCACGGTTTAAAATACATTTCTTGAAAATACGAGCGCGAATTAAATGATAAGTACAAAAATATTTCGTCATAAGTGTCACTACTATTCTAGAATTTAAACAATGGTCAAAGAGTGATTGACTTTACTTTACTACTTCTAATCCATTTCTGTTACTCATGCCTCCTGCGCCGTGCCGTGCCTCTTTTTAGTCGATCCCTTCTGCAACACCTCCTGAGAGATATAACCGACTCCTGTCTACATTTTCTGTGATCAATTAAATTAATGTCGTGTCATACAGTTTCTGGTCATAAATAGGTTTATCGTTCCACTGGCTAGAGGATCAGGCGTGTATGTACGTACTTGGGAAAAAGCTACTTGATCATGATTAAGTGGTCTATTATACGGGTTTTTAATTTGATCGAATTCGATCAGTTGTTGTAGTTCCAGGACTAATTTAGAGATTTGTGGGACGACTTGGAGTTTTTTGAAAATTGGGGTTGGACATGTCATTATTTTTGCTAACAAACATGGCATAAGCTATAAAACACTTATAAAACAAAAAAGCAGAATCAGATTAATCTCGTGCCTACTCAGAAAATCTGACGGTGCTTCATTGATAAGAAAACTTTTGACACCATGGTAATCACTCACTCTTCGTCACCCTCCAGCCTGTTCATTCACTGAAGAAAATTGATTCAAAAGCAAACGAAGTGGCTTTTGGCTTTCCCTCAGACATAGAAAAATGGACCACACTCGTATATTTGCTACTGACTGGTCTTCGTACAACTGTATAATGCTCTTCCGTTGCCGCACTCGTTTACTCTAGCAACACTCTGGAAGCTCCTCCACACATCTGACATTAGAAGTTATGAGAATTACTTTTTATAAATATGCCAATTTCTTTCTTGGGCTGCCACTATGATCTCAAAAATCGACGAGTTACAGGAAATCATGGAGTTAAAGATCCGATTGAGGCTGTTATAGAGCATCGTGCTCGATTTCTGAATACCTTGACCCTCTAAACAGCCTCGTCATGCAATTAAGCAATAATTACAAAAAATGTGTGTTTTACTTTCTGATTTATGTATTGCTAAGGTAAAATTTTATCGCATGTTTTTTTTTTTGTTTTTTTTTCCTGACATCTCATGTGAATATGGGTAATAAACACATTAATTCATTCATTACTTGTTCCAGATCATATACGATCTACCTCTTCTCGAAAGCACAAGCCTATCATTTTTCAAGTCATCAATTTCGCAAGAACTTGAGACAATTTGAGTCCACTTTCTGTTTCAAACAAAAACAACCTTCATTGCCCCGATAACTGACACTCAAAATCTATTTTATGGAGGAGTAAAAATCGACAGTCTTGACAGCTTAAGTAGGGATGCAAAGACTTGCCATATGATCCAAGTTTATTTGCCAGGAAATCGTTCTTCATCGGAGCCAAGAAAGTTCTCTGGAAACTAGGGTTTCACTCAAGCAAGCAAAAGGATGGTATAGCGTCAGAAATTGTAAACAACCAGGCCTTGTCTCTGGCCCACGATGAGTTTCCTAAACCATCTTGTCTTTAACTGGCGATGAATTGGCGAAACCGTGGAACATGAAACAGCCTTTTCTAAGCAGTTACTCTGACACACCTCCACCGTTGGCTCCTGGTGCAAAGCAAAGCAACCAGTAGAATGTGCATGCGTTTCGAATTACTTTAAAGGACCCCTCGCACTATTTACTCTTCAACTTACAGTATTTTAAAATATTTGAATACTTTGAAACTTTGCTGTGCTTTCGACAAATAATCCACGGTTTTGGCTCTTTTAAGCGTTTTCCGAGACCCGTTGACTTGTAGCGAAAACATGGAAACAATTTACATATCCGGTTTTTCTGATGGAAAAACTTCTCGCAGACAACCGTCGGTAGCGTCACACACATCGAAGGTAGCAAAACACGGCAAGTGAGAAAATCAGCGTGGTTTTATTACAGGGGTTAGAATGTACCGTACGAAATTGGGGTCTCCGGGTTTAGAAATATTTGGAGCGATTATGGAAGTAGGTTGCATTAGTATTATAGGTAAGACAGGTCCTTTAAGTAAGAGCTGTTCACCACCAAAGTCCCAAACTGGGCACAAGAAAATCTGGTTGCGGCCCTTTCCACAGAACCGTTTTCATTATTTGGCCTAGCGACCGTTCGGCAAGGCGATTTCTGGGATTCTAAAATGTTAGTGATGGCCTATGATAGACTCGTCCATCGCTTTGTCTGTCAGTCATTCCGCCTGTTAGCACGGTAACTCTCGAAGCAGAGTCGAGGCATTTTGTTAAGGACTCTTCGGATCAAAAAGCACACATCCAATTCTAAGATGGACCCCTTAGCCCTTTAAATAAGGAATATTATTCACCAAAAATTCACGAGGGAATTAATATCAAACATAAATCGAAAGAATAACAAAAAAGAGATGATCACACTGTTTACAATTTTCAGAATGCTACTCTAGCCAAACGATGGATAGCCATTGGTTTGGGCTTACCCTATTTCTCTTTGTATTTAGGGGCTATGAATGGGGCAAGGGGATGAGATCATTGATAAATTGGTTTTATTGCCGGACAAGTAGTTCGCTCGGGACCCGGTGAAACCCAGAAACTTAAAAAAGTAAAAGTCTTGTCAAGTTGACCGATAGCCTGGATCAAGAAGTCCAATAAATATTTTCCTTTGGGATCGCACCGAGACTTTTGTTCGTGTTTTTTAGGGTAGCCTAAAGTCAGGCGTCGGGAGTTAAACGCTCTAGATTGCTAGGCCGTCAAATCCGACTGTAGACACGAAAATCACATCTCTTATCTAGGCATCATTCTGCATGAGTCCTTTCTCTGTCTAAGGATTACTGTTGCCAATTGCGACAGAAGTTAGAGCAAAGTTCTCATTGTTTCTGCGACGCAACCAAACACTTTGGTGAAGATCCTTCTTGCGAGGAATTTCCTTGGCTGAATAGAGAATCTAATTTCCTTTCTCAAAATGGTATTCAAGGTTGCACAAAGGAATTTTCATTGTTGTCGGAAGGTCTGGTGTAGCACATTACCGTAGACGCGGTGAATTTCCTTTTCGTGCCGGGAATGGTAGATGGTTTGTCATTCTGTTAAAGGAACAAGTATACGTAATAATGTCTGAGACATTTTTGTCTAGCTCGTATAGTCTAATGTTAATAGTCTATTCTGACGCGCGGGAGACCCAAACAAATCAGTTGCTTCACGACTTGAGACGAGTGAAGGCGCTATTCGTGAACTGGTTGCAAAAATACTACTTTTGCTTATCGACCGACAAAGTGGTGAATATTGGGCAGTAAAGGCTTCGGATTGTAGAGTGATGGATATCGGGCAGCAAACTCCTCGAATTATGACTGGAGCGAAGGATAAAGGAGGTAAATAGGTTATGAATATTGGCAGACATTCCGTAGGTACAGTGTTAACCGAGAAGTCCCAGTTGAGTGGGTGCCAGCCATAGCTAAGATTCAGAGTATTTTGGTGGGGGTACGCAACCCAGGACCCTCTGACCTGACTGAAGAAGTGGAAAAAAAGTGTTTTTATAGATAAAAGGAGGAAGTCAACGAGATTCGACTAATAGTCAACGAGGTGAGGGTACGTTGCCGGCAGTGAAGTGCCAAGTCTGATACTTGATACGGGCGTTTGGTCCCTAATAGAGGAAAATATTCACGCAAGGCGCTCGGAAGGTTGTACAGTGCTTTTTGCGGCCCATATATCCACAACTGTTCCGGAGTTTACCATATCCTAAGGAAAAAAGATGTAAAAAAATTTGAGAAGTTGTTTCTTTAAGTACTGTAAATTTCTGATGTATCTTCCAAAATCTTTTCGTAATCGTAAATTGGTTTCGAATTTTAATGTTCAGGATAGTATTAATACACTTTTTTGATCGCATTCAAATCTATTTTCCCTCTACGAACATCCTGCCCTCTCTGCCCATGAAATTATTAGCCAGTTTTTCATTCATGAACCCGATTAATGTACTTGTCACTGTGTACAAATTTTAGTCTATTTAGTGTGTTTTTTTATCTATATGAAAAGAATGTTGTCATGTTTATTTACATTGTTTTGTTTAAGTGTTTTAATATGTATATTTTACTTGTGTAATTCATACTCCGCTCTTACACAAAAAGCGGGTCATAAATAAATAAATAAAAAAAAAATACAGAAGCTGCTTATTCTTGGAAGGAAAATGTGTCCCCGAGAGCCTTTCCCAAGCCCAGAGGGGTCCATTTTCTTATACAGTTATTTTCTAGACTCAAGCCATGCGAATAGTTCGGACTGTCGGCCAAGCTTTTGAAGTTTGTCACAAGTTGACAGGTCCTATGAACGATGACAACCAATCAGACGCTGGCAGTGACAAAACAGCAAGCGCTGACGCTCCAAGGAAAGACGCCATAGGTGAGTGGAGACAATTTGTCACGTTGCCATTAGTCTAATTTTCTTCCGGAATGGTTAACCTTTGACTTTGAACTGGACCTTCCCAGCGCAATATACTATTCACGACCACCGAGCAGTCTCGAGTCCGGTCGCTTTATTTTCGTTACCTAAAATACTTGCTAAAAATGCCACCGTGGACACGCAACAGGTACCTAATAAGAATATTCAGCCTGGTAGAACCCAACGAGGCTGTAGATAAGTTAGTTCAGAAAGTTCTTGGAACCGCCGCACACCCGTGGTTACCAGTACTTTGTGCCCAATGGATGACCACTGATTAACTCGCCCTTTGTGTTTTACTTCATCTTTAGTGCTGTATATATTTTGTCATTGATCGCTAATTGTCTTTTCTCTCTTTTGTTCTTTATTTATTTTTCTTCCATTTACTCCGTTCTTGTTCAGTTTGAATGTAACGGGTTATAAAAAATATACATACATACATACATACATACATACTTCTTTTTCACCGATGTTTGATTCATTAGTTGCGTTTTGTAGATACCATGGTATCTGATACCACGATCCAAAGTCGTTTTTATCGTGGTATCTGATACCACTGTCAAAAGGCGTTTTTGCAGTAATCCTGGTATCTGGCCAGTTATCGTATAATCTGATATTCAGATACTACGGTCCGACCGTGGTAACTGATTGTAGTGTCTGAAAAAGTCATATCACTTTCATCAGTTTTTCACTTTCATTTTTTTCCCCACAGTATAAAATTTTTAATAATAATCTGTTCATATTCAGTATGGAATATTGAATATTGGGAAAAACTAAAACGGACACCAGTCCTTGAAAAAAAAACATAATCTATTTACCGAAAAATTCCTATATTCCATTTTTCAGCATTCAACAACTTTATTAAAAAAAAATTATTCCGGCTTGACGACCGGTTACAAACAAAGCACATTCGTGCTTGAAAAACGCAACCAGTAGGCTACTCATTTACTACCATATTATATCACTAATCAAACCTTCACCAAGATAAACTAATAATTATTTAACTAATTTGTCAATTAGTCCTCTCTCGTCAGAGCCATTTCAGAGCCATTTAAGATATGAAACATGATGTGACGCTCCTATGGGTGGTTGTGAAATAACCGAAAAGATTTCTGCAGTTGGGAATTATGGTCAAAGATCCAAGAAAATAGGGATACTTGTGAAAAAGATAAACATAAGTTAATAAATATTTTGATGTTGTACAGGAAGTAAGTCAGTCAATCAAGCAAGGGCTAAAAGATACACTAATTAAGACGTAGAAATGAACAAAAGTCAGAGCCCCGACCTTCTTGAAGAGTGGCCGGAACACACAGGTTCCAGAAGGAACTCGAAAGGTGCATGCCATTACAAAGAGGTAACAAAATTTACAGTCAAAAAGTAAGACGTCTTTGGAGAAGTTGATTTGTATCCTCTTCTTGAGAAAGGTGGTCTCTTATTCAAAAGACTTCTTTGCCTAGCCTGGCAAGTCTCCCTACCTTCAAGTAGATTCGAGTTGGAAAAAGGCGGAGATCTGCTCGGTTTGAAATTAGAGCAAAAAAGGAGGATCCGTCCATCACCACAAGTATTTCTCTTGTTGCGAGAAGCGTGTGGGAAGTTGTAGCGATGACCCACAATAAGGTAAGACTTGCCAGAATAAATCTTCCGGCGAATAATGATAAGTTGGGATAATAGTCTCTGCGACAGTTCAGACTGAGAGAGCACCCAAAGATAATAGAACGTTCGGAATTGGAGCGTTGAAAATGTCTGACGCAAATTATTTATTTCTTGTTAGAAAGGGAAAGGATGAAATAACGTCATCGTCGTGAAGGTACGGAATCCGGTTGAAACCGGAAATCTTTAAGTTAGAAGTTTTATTTGAAATTATTAGATGTTCTTTATAGAGATAAGGAGATACGCTGAATTCGTTTCTGAATTGTTCTTTATTTGCTGGACAAGTAGTTCGCTCGGAATTCGGCCGAAACCGGAAATTTGGCAGAAGTAAAGCAGGAAGTTTCGGTCAGTATCGTCAAAACAGATATGGCTTATATAGGGATATCTGAACTGAGCGTGGAGAAGACAAGAGCCAGTTGTCTGGATCAAATATTAGATTTTTGGGATCCCATCGACACCTTAGGTCTTGTTCTTTGTTCTTGACTGGCTTAATCATCATCTGTTGGCTTAAATACTCCTTGAGCTCAAGCTGGCTGGGAAATATATATTCAAACATTGCATAAAACGAATACGTAAGCTACGATGCTTTGGCAGCGATATTTCGGCCCTTCTTGGCAAGGGTCCTCGTCAGGCTGTCGAACTTCAGGGTCAACGCTGGGAAGGAACGATCCTGCAATAAACAGCTGACGCTTCTACCGACTATAAATATCATATTCGGGGAAACTGCTTCTTAATACCATTGTAGGGAAACAAGACCAAAGGTTTCGATGGGATCCCAAAAGTTAACAGTTGATCCAGACAATAGGGTCTTGTACATATCCGGTCTTCGCCAGACTCCTTAAACATCTTACTATCAAACTTTAGAGATGGGTTAAATTTAGATATGGATTCAGAATGTGTGTTTACCCCTATAGCCCACGTCATACCTACATTGACGAAATTGATCAAAACTTCCTTCCTTACCAAATTTCCAGTTTCGGTCGGATCCCGGGCGAAAAACTTGTCTGGCAAAAATTTAAAAATCAAAAACGCTATCAGCATGTCTCCTTACCGCTTTATCAAACGTTTAATCACCTTCAGATAAAACTTTTACTTTAACGAATTTTTACGGTTTCAGCCAGATTCCGAGCGAACTATACGTCTGGTGAGGGAATGATTGCCATATCCGAATTGAGCATGCCTTCTTACCCATAAATCGAACATCTAATCAACTTCATGTTAAACTTGTACTTTTCACAAATTTTCCGGTTTTTCCCGGATTTCGGGTGAGCTATTCGTCCGGCGAGAAAGTAAATTTCATATTCGGATTCAGCATGTCTCCTTACCCCACCCCTAAATACACAGCTATGAGGCCCATGTACGAACTTGACCCAACTGGATCCTCACACCAAGTTTCAACAAAATATCTCAATCCCTTCGAGATTTATCGTGCTAACAAACAGACGGACGGACGGATAGACGATCAGACGGACGGTCGGACAACTTTGCGAAGTCGCAGGTATCCCGTCACTTACGTTCTGGGATCCCAAAAATAGTGCTGACATTTAATTTTCCGACGGCTGCTTTTTTGCTGCTCGATTGGGGCGATGACACCATTGACACCCTGAAGAGGACCCTTGCCAAGAAGGGCCGAAATATTGCTGCCAAAGCATCGTAGCTGACGTATCAGTTTTATGCATTGTTTAAAAAGCTTTTGGCTTGTATACAAACAAGGCCAAATGCTTCTACGCGATGGCAAATAGGGATTGTCATTTTTTCACCTTCTCCTTAATTCCTTCTTCATAATTCAGTTCACAGGATCTGATTTTTTTATCAAGAGATCCAATTAATATTCCACTCTTGGGATCCTATCGAAAATGTTGGCCTTCTTCTTGCTGGTATACCTAGGGTATACCCTTACCCGTAGTTTAGCGCTGGAAAGTATTCCAACAAATGGCTTCCTCTCGCATGCTGCTTCCATCTTGAACTATTTTGTTCCTTGTATCAGACTTTCAGTAATGATTTACAATATGCATAGCCTATTGGCACACCCATTCAGGAAAAATGCGATGGCAAATAGGGATTGTCATTTTTGGGATCCCAAAACGTAAGTGGAGGGATACCTATGACATTGCAAAAGTTGTCCCGTCTGTCCGTCCGTCTGTGAGCACGATAACTCTCGAAGGGAATGAGATGTTTTGATGAAACTCGGTGCGAGGATTCTTTGGGTCAAGTGTAAGGTCAAGTTCGTAGATGGGCTCTACAGCCCTACATTTAGGGGTGGGGGTTCAAATTAAGGGGCAAACAAAATATTTGTAAATAATTAATGTGATAGTCCAGTATGGGGTAAGAAGACATGCTGAACACGATGATGAAAACCATTTGCTCGCCGGACAAGTAGTTCGTCCGGAACCCGGCAAAAACCGGAAAGTTTGTTAAAAGTAAAAGTTTTATTTGATGTTGATTAGATGTTCGGTTTAGGGGTAAGAAGACATGCTGAATCCGCTTTTGACAATCATTTTCTACCCGGACATATATTAATTTCTTAATTAGTAGGCGTTTTTGCGGACTTTAAAGCACAACTCTTACTAGAAGTGATCTATTCCCTATGAAATGAGTCAGAAATAACATTTTTGGAAATACCATTACTTTCCACCTAAAACTAGCGATTCTCTTGTTAGCGCTTGTCGACTTTATCCAGCCCTCCTGCTCTCCGACGCGGCGGCTGGGCGCAAAACATTTAAAAACTGAAGGTGCTTGGTTAAATAGTGGGAAAACTAAGCACATAAAAGAAGTAATATACAGAAGATTATCACAACCTTATGTGTGAAAGAGTTGTCAGCGGACATTGAAGATTCCGACAAACTTTTCGTTGGGTGATGGGAAAACTCGGCAAGGCACATAAAGCGCTAAAAATTCGTAGTTACGAAACGAAACAATGGAGAAAGGTGGGGACTTTAGAAACTTATAATTCCATATGGGAGCTAAGTATATTGTAAAAAGGCAGATCAGGTAAGAGGGGTCCTTTAAGTTTCCTCCTTTTGCTGCCGAGATATCCACCAGGTAGCGAAATGAACACAAACAAAAAGAAATTCAAATGCGCATTCGGCTAAATAATAAATTTATTCAACGAATGAGAAAGTTAAATTTGACGATTTCTCTATTGGTATGATATTTAAGATGCAGAAATTCGTGGCGAGATTTCGGTTTCCTTGAATTCCCCTAGTCTTTTTTTTTCGACTGCAATTGATCTGGGGATTCCTGTGTGTTTGCATAAGCTACTTTTCTCGGATTTTAAGTCGCTCGGCTCGTTGATTTCGGGAATAAATTTTCCCCATAAGGATGCTTTATGCTAATAATAAAAAAGCAAGAAATGCTTATGGTAATATGGTGAAATGGGATACTATGTTCCTTGCAGTCTAGGAAATGGCACAGATCAAGGGCTACTTCGCAATGCGTCGCATAGGATCTGGGTAATTTAAATGAAACACTAAAATGGTCTAGATGGCAAATAAGCAGCTCTGATGGTTTGAGGAAAAGCCAATTGGACAGCGTTGTTGTACAGTCTAGACTTATAAAATTATTTATAAGATTTTCTGTTTACTATCAATGCACTATAGTGAAAGACGATGCCATCTTCGTCCGCGAAAGGATGGAGCATTCGTCTGTTCCATGTTTTTTGCCTTATGTAATTATTGTTATAAAGCATAACAAAGCAAACATAGGTTACATTTTATTTCATATACACAAACACACAAACCGTCAGCCGTATTATTTTTAGCTAAAGGAGTAATCGGAGTCTACTGTCTATTATAGGTCTATTATCAAGATATAGTCTCCTCTCTTTCCTTTGGCTTCGCGGTTAGCTCAGGTAGTACAGTAACATGGTAGCCCTTTCAATTAAATGTTCCTTACCGCCAAGGCCGTATCCGGGGGGGGGGGGTAGGGGGTTGACCCCCCCCCCCCCCAACGAAACATACAAAAATCATCATTTTTACAGGCTTTTCCCTCTGATCTATGTCTTTTTTGTACTTTTTTGTCCGACCCGAAGGCAACCCCCCCCCCCTCCGAAATAAATTCCTGGATACGGGCCTGCTTACCGCTCATCCATCTGGAGACTTTTCAGTTTTTCAACGCCCTTCTGAAAACTAGACAAGGTGTTGAAGTCTTCAGCCCCGCCAGGCCGCCTGTTTTTTTTATTATTAATTTTTGTTATCAAAAGTTATTAAGCAATAAGTGGATCTTGGATCTAAACTTAAGATGTTAAAAGCCATATCACCTGTTAAAGGACCCCTCTTGCTTATCCTGCCTTTTATAGTATACCTAGCTCCCTCGTGGAATTTAAGCTTCTAAAATCCCTACTTTTCTCCATTGTTTCGTTTTGTGCCTACAAATATTTAGCACTTTTTCGGCCGTGCCGAGTTTTACCCGTCACACAACGCAAATGTTGCCGGAATCTTCAACGTCCGCTAACAACTCTTTCAAACAAAAGGATCTGAGAATCTTCTCTTTTTACTTCTTTAATTTTCATATTTTTCCCACTTTTTAACCACGGTGCGTTCAGTTTTCAAATGTTTTGCGCCCAGCCGCCGCGTCGGAGAGCAGGAAGACTTGACAGAGTGGGCAAGAGCTAAAAAGAGAATCGCTAATTTCAGGTGGAAAGGAATGGTATTCTTTTTTTCTGATCAAGTTCATAGTGAACAGATGATTTCTAGGAAGAGTTGTGCTTTAAGTTTAGTAACTGAATGTTTGCTCTGGGTTTGGACGTAGAACACCCGAAATTAGAACGTGCGAGCTCATTGGTTTCTATAGGTGGCAATGGGAACATGTATTTTCTGCGCTAATATACGTTCCACAGAAGCTATAATCCACTAGCCGAATTGAAAAAAAAAACAGTCGGTTTTCTGAAAATGAATCGTTTTTATGTCAAAACAGTAGTTTTTTCCTAAAAACAGTAGTTTTTTCCTAAAAACAGTAGTTTTTTCGTAAAAACAGTCGGTTTTTCTGCGATAATAGTCGGTAAAAATGATAAGCTAGTCCGTTTCGTCCGTCGGTTTCACAAGGCCCTTTCAAGCTTCAGAGTGAGAGGTAGGAACAATGTTCTAACGTGCCTTCTTTGAGGCTAAGGAGTTACGAACTCTCACTTACCTGTCTACTTCTACTACTTACTAATCTTTTTTTTACTACTCGTGCCTCCTGCGCCATACCGTGCCTCTTTTTAGTCGATCCCCCACTAATGTGTTGGCAAAAACAGCTTCCATCAAAAACAAAACAAAACTCGAGTTTACAATAAAGCAAACACACCAACAATGAGCCTTTTGGTCGGAAATTCATTATGAAATTGAAATTCATTGATTGATTATTGGTCAGAAAATGATTATGCAAGTTTTTCCTTATCAAGGTTGCTGAGCAAGGCTTAAAACAGCCGCTACGTTTCGTAATCTTTATGATAAAACTAAATTGCACTTGTTACCATCAGAAAGCAGAAGACATAAACTGAATAAGATAAGCTAGAAAGTTGAGAAACCAGAAAGTTTCAAAGGAGTCGCGGGTGTTCAGAGTACTGGAATGAAACTGTATCTGCTGCGACTAATGCTTTAAGTTTTTGGGAAACTTGATACCGAGAAAAGCTGCCCTTGACTTATGCAGAGGCTTAGTTATTTAGGTTATCTCTTCTCGACAGACTTTCCTTGGAAATTGAAATGCCAGAACCGAACTTGTACAGTTTGCAGTCGTCGTTGCTGTAATATAAAAATAATAGATAGTTTTTCAGATATTTGGGACTTATTTCTGATGGATTCTTTAAAAATCGAATGGAATCGATTATTAATAACCCAACCTCATAGCTTTCTTCCGTAAAAGTTTGCTAAACTACGCTGGACATGACAGTTATAAAATAAAATACATTAACAGTATTAATTGATATGTTATTTTGGACCCACGATTCCTCGCAACTTGGTGTGAGGATTCTCTGGGACAGGGGAAAGGTCGAGTTCATAGATGGGCTATGTAGCCCTACGTTTGTGGGTGGGGGTTCAAATTAATGGGCAAACAAAATATTTTTGAGCAACTAGTGAGATAGTCAATTAAGGGGTAAGAAGACATGCTGGGCACGATCATGAAAAACATTTTCCCGCCGGACAAGTAGTTCGCCCGGAATCCGGCTAAAACCGGAAACTCTGTTAAAAGTAAACGTTTTATTTGATGTTGATTAGATGTTCGATTTAGGGGTACGAAGACAATGCTGAACACTCACGTGAAAATCATTTTTCCACTCGGACAAGAAGTTCGCCCGGAATCCGGCCAAAACCGGGAAATTTTTCGAAAGCAAAAGTTTTATTTGTAGCTGATTAGATGTCTGATTTCAGTTTAAGAAGAGATGCTGAATCCGATATGATAATCACTTTTTTACGTTCGATATGTTGTATATATGTTCAATATAGGGGTAAGGAGATACGCTGAATTCGTTTCAACAAAAATGTAATACCAATGACACAATATAAAATTCAATCAGTATCATATTAAAACCAAACATTTTCTCATTTGCAGGTTTCTTTCTATTTTGTGCAGATATAAGATATTCACTTCCGTCAAAGCACGGTAATGGAAACAACCAAACAACACCAAAACGAAATAATCTCACAACTAACTACAAAAACTTTCCCTGTGGATCATGGCCACCTTAAAGACCTAATCCAAACATTATGTTTACCTTCTCTCCTTGATCGCATGCCACGGGTTTGTTTAGATTTGAACTCGATTGCCGAGTTGCTGTTTTGGCTCGAGAAAAAAACCACGCACAACGTCTTCTTTTCTAGATGGCGGAATTTTCCAGGATTGACTAAGACCTAACTGATAATTTTTGTATGTCTTCAGAGGTACCACACTGGTCTTGGTTTTATAATTTATTTGTATTTATAATGAACAGTTGGAGCATTAGATGGAAATTATTATTTTTACCCTTGGCTTCCTACGTGCCATAACAGCTGTCCGTGATAATCGGCTGAGATTTAGTCCAGACAGAGTTATTTCAAACCTAGGAAATTTGGTGTTTTTTTTTAATTTGCTCACTGTTCTACGGTGTTTTTAGTGGTTTTGAACATTCAGAGTGAACGAAGGGATGGTTAGCATTGTGTGTGTGGTAGAAAGACCAATATTTTGTGGCCCGCTTTAAGGAATCTTCCCAAATTCTACCTTTCAAAATTTGTTTAAACCTTTAGCCATATTAGTTATCCATCTACAAGGCCAGCTGCCTGTCCAAGCTTAGGTTGCAGCTGAATAACTTGCTTTATCCATGGCTTTCACAGAAAATATATTGTTTCTCATCCAGTAAATTAAAGTGAGTGAAATTCCTTCCACTAGCTTTTGTCATGCTGGAAACTGCTGACGGTTTTCTAATGACGGTGAAGTCTCGAGCTGGCTTTATCGACTTTAGACCCTATAAGAGGCTGGGGGAAGTCCCCGACTTTGTTAAGTTTCTCGAGAAAGGTAAAAGTGGTGTCGAACTCGGATATAAACATTGGGAACAGTTGGAACATTAGATGGAAATTATTATTTTGATCCTTGGCTCCTACGTGCCATAACGGCTGTTCCGGATAATCGGCTGAGATTTAGTCCAGACCAAATTATTTCAAACCTAGTCGATTGGTTTTTTTTTTTTAATTTGCTCATTGTTTGACGCTGTTTTTTGTGGTTTTGAACATTCATAGTTGCAGTAGGGATGGTTATCACTGTGTGTGCGGTAAAAAGACCATTTTTTGTGGTCCGCTTTAAACATTCCTTCAGCCCAAGCTGACTCATATTTGACAGTGCAAAACGGATACGTCAGCTGCTGCTTCAAAGACACAAGTTGTATTTCACAAGCTCATTTTTCAGTTTGAGCGGCTTGAGTCTGAGACCCTTGCCAAGAAGGGCCGAAATGTAGCTCTAATAAAATTCAGCTGACGTATCCGTTTTGCATTGTCAAATATGGTTACGGCTTATCGCTTCAAAGGAGCTCGTTGGTCAGAAAGGCAGGTTGCAAGTTTTTCCCTGCTTCTCATCAAAACCGAGGGGTGCAAGTGAATCTAAAAATAGCGGTGACGAAGTTTGTAAAATGACAGAGTTTCAAAGGTTTCAAGTTGTGGTAGAATATTGGAACAGAAGCTATATCTGCTGCGGCATTTACTTTAACACTTAATTGTAGATGGTTTATTGTCTGAAGCTCACATCTGTTCTCACTGTATTTTTATGTGCCATTCGAGTTAGACACTACATATATAAAATTGTGTGATACATTATCAACTTACTCCGAACATCATTTTTGTAGTGCAAATAAATATCCTCCGAGCTTTGACAATTTCATAGGAAGGTGTTTACTCAAAACTCCTTCAGTGGGCTCTCTTCAAGATAAACAGCTTAATATTGCAGTTCCTCCCCTCCCCTTCTTTCCCGTGGTATTCCATTGCGGACTTGCGTTGTGGAAACTTGTCTAAACACCAAAGATTTCTCAGTGGCTTTTGTTTATATAAACAAGTTTATAACGCAGTAAATCCCACGCCCCTTCTTTCTTGCGTTTTGCATTCCCACTCCGATTCCCGACTATAGGCGTATTCTCGCCGTTCCCCGAGGACTCCACTTGAGGAGTCCCCGCGTTTTTGTTTGTCCCGGGGACTCACTCCCCGTATTCTCGCGAGTCCCCACGGACGGGGAACGCTCAGATTATCATCACCATCATCAAAAAGGACTCCCTTTCAAATTCGGTGGGGAATCAATTTTTGCTGTTGTAGGTGCTATGTAAAATTGATTAAAAAGAATCAGAATAAAGAAAACCAAGAATGAAGTGGATCTAGACTAATTTTTTCAGCTGCATATTCATTTTTCGAACAAAATCCATTTTAGAAGCATTCCCCGTATTCTCGCTGTTTCTGTACGCGGAGTCCGCGTGGAGTGACTCCATCTATTCTCGCCGTTCCCTTCGATTCCCCGAGGAGTCCTCGGGGAACGGCGAGAATACGCCTTATGTACTGAAAGACTCGTACGTTCAGCAGCTCTGAATGAACGAAGAAGAAGAAGAAATCGACGATACATACATCTCGTATTGTGGAGCATAGATAAGAAATTCTGGAACACAAAACACAAACACATCTTGTATGCGGCTAGTTCTGTTCTATGAAAGTATTTGATAGTGATGGATAATAAGGATTGTGCAAATGCTGGGTGAAAGCTTCTGCGCTTTCCCAGGGAATAATTGTAATAATAGTTGGTAAATTGTAAACAGACACAGAACTCAGAATTGTAAAACAATCACAGATTTGGACATATACACTTTTAACACGCACATTTTAATATTATTTACTTGTATTTGTATGTCGTTCAATCCGCATCGTTCTTCTGGTTTTTAGTTGCATGTAGTTTTATGGTTTGTTGGTTCCGCATCGTTTTCCTGTTGGTATTGTGTTGGATCTTATGATTTAGTTTTGTTTTTTCGCTGAGGACGGTTTGCCGGAAGTGCAACCTAAATATCCGAAAATATATTTATCTCTTGCACATCGTCTTAGAGGGATAACTAGCTGATCAAGAAAAAAAAAAAATGAAAATCACGGTTTTCAATTTTTTTATGATTTTACATGTAGAAAGTATCTGAAAGTAACAGAAGGTTTGAGGCATTCAGATGCAATTCACCTATAAAGTTCCCGTTTTCTGTCTTCGCCCTGGGAAATCTACCTTCCCACAAACTGTAAATTCCTCTCCGTCAAACTCTGGGCCTCCCTTTCAGCTCTTGAAGTTTTCCGGAAATTTTCCCCAGACAAATCCATTCACTCAGAGAGACAGATCCAATCGTGTATCTTTCCCACCTATGGTTAGTTTTCCGCCCGAAAACCGGGAAAGGAAACTGATATCCATCCGCTGCTTTCTTCGAGGTGAGGGAAAGCAAATACTATTACCGTCAAAAGGTGGTTCGTTTTGGATGGGTTGGACATTCGGACACAAACCGTGCGAAGGAGCACCTTGAACTTCCAGAGGGATCGATCGGTTTTAAGCATTAAAGCACAACTCCTACTAGAAATGATATTTTCACCATGAAATGGACCAGGAAAAAAATTCTCCAAAATACCATTACTTTCCATCTGAATTTAGCGATTTTCTTGTTAGCGCTTGACGACTCTGTACAGCCTTCCTGCTCGCCGACGCGGCGGCTGAGTGCAAAACATTTGAAAACTGAGCGCGCCGTGGAACACAAAACGAAACATTGGAGAAATATGGGGATTTCAAAAGCTTTTCATTCCATAAAGGAGCTAGGTATATTACACTGTCAGAAGTTTCATAACAGATTGCGCACAACACTTTTAAGAATAACACCTTTTCACTTAGAAAAAAAGTGTTATTACCAATTAGGTTTATACTGTTTCGTGCCCAGATCTCCAACAACACCTTCAATAGGTAAAAATACTACACTGTCAGAAGTTACATAACGACAACACCAGGATGAGCGGTTTCAACAGATAACACTTTTGGATGTTATATGTTATGTTTCTTTCACTCCCGTTAGTATTTTTACCAATTGAAGGTATTGTTGGAGATCTAGGCACGAAACAGTGTAAACTTAATTGTTCATAACACTTTATTTCTAAGTGAAAAGGTGTTATTCTTGAAAGTGTTATGCGGAATCTGTTATGAAACTTCTGACAGTGTATAAAATGCAGGATAAGTAAGAGGGGTCCTTTAAGGACACGTCGCACCAAGTAGTTATCCGGGCCCTCATCTACTGAGCCATTGCCTCGAGCGACAAACGCGTGAAAATTTGCAAAACCGGTCGTATGTTTTGTTTTGAGCGTGTTTCACCCTACTTACTTACCATAGTTACTACGCATGACATAACGAATTCTGGCTTCTTGGCGTGGCTTGAACACATTTTTCTATTATCACCAGAATATCATGCCACGGGCTAATACGGGCAATCACATCATAGAGATTCGTAGTTACCACGCTCCCGAGCGTGGTAAGCAAATAGTTACTATTAGCAAGAACAAATAACGAGATAGAACTGCTGTCTTCCCATCTCGGTCATACAAACATGCTCAGTCGAGTAAAATACGGCCGACTCCCGACGCAAACGAGCGGATGTTACTAGCTTCGCGCCACATCACGTTCCGTTACCTCTACTAATAGCTATATCGCTTTTAAGTCGCTGAAGAGGAAATCTAGCAGTCAAAGCTGATTGGTTCTATGAACACGCTCCAGAGCGGGTCGGCGCGCTGAGTACGCCTCCTGCTAGCCTCCTTCAGTATTTCTTGTGCGATAAGCAACGATAAAGGCGGAAGAGGAGTAAACGGGTATCAACATCAGCTCAAAGCTACAGTAAATACCTCCAGGTCCGCTCAATTTTGTCGGGGTTTTCATAGTCGCTGCATACGAACGAAGACATAAGTTCTATCTGATTATTTGTTCTTGCTATTAGTCGGTCGGTCGGTCGGAACGGCCAGCGTAGTAACTTTCCACGAGGTTGGAAAGAAAATAGTAACTATTAGTTACTATTGTTAGAAGGGTGGAGCACGCTCTTTGATGTTTGGATTTAAAGATAATCGTGTAGTTGGTTGCTATTTACGGTATCCACTCCTATGTAAGGGACCGAAGGGGTTGCTATTTATTTTCTTATTTGGGTAAAGAAAAAGAAATGAGAAGGTTAAGACGAGAAATGTGTCTAATAGCAGGGACCCATAAATTTCCTGTAATGACTCGCCATTCAGGGGGCTTGTCACTACCTATGCTTCTATGTTGCTATGTTGCCCGAGCCTCACCTAGTTTCCGAAAATTCCGCTTGGATCGAATCGGCTTTCTTGTCCAGATAGACAAAATTTGTTGGGACTATAGTTGGGTATTTTATCCCCGTGGATATTTCTCGAACTATATGACGCTCGGTCAAGAGCGCATCAGAATCTCTTATTGACAAGCCCCCTGAATGGCAAGTCATTACAGGAATTTATGGGTCCCTGGTAATAGTTTGTAACATTTGATTAAAAGTTGTGCACTCCCGCACAGGACACGGTTGTGCCCTTCTTGGGAGCGTTTTGTCTGTTGTTATGTTTAAAGAATTTTTAAATTAAAATGAATTGAATTGCAAATGAATTGAATTGCTAAAAGTAAAAGTTATTTCAGACAAATCAGAATGACACGGTATAGCAAAAGAAAGCCCTCAGTGCTTGCGGTGTAAATAATTCATATTTATAAACATTTATATTATATAACATTTATAAACAACTGGAAGCTTGACCCTTTGAAACTGGGATATGAACACATTTCCAAGTCTTCCCCCAGAAAAGTAAATAAAAAAAGGGGAAACAATTTTTGTAAGCGAACAAACATAGTCTATTCAAAAAACTTTGGATATTCCAACTTTGTAGGAAAATAATTACTTGAAGAGCGAAACGAAAACAATTAGAGCTAAATCTGTGAAGTGAACAACAATCCACCCCTAAACCTTTTGAACTATACAGATGCAGTGGGACTAGGACAAATCCCTTCCAGTTAAGCGCTTCAAATGAAAAGAAGTGTCTATCTTCCGAATGAATCCTAAATAGATGCGCTGGGAAGAAAAAAATATTCAGATACCAGAGGGGTTATAAATCTTGTTGGGTCAATCCTCAGAATCAACAGTAAAAGCGAACAAGACAGTAGTATATTAGGCCGTCCAATCTTAAAACTAATACAAATCGGAGCATAATATGGACCAATCGCCTTCTTCGCTCCGAACTGCAAATCAAGGTAGACCTGACAAACACAAGAAAAATAGTAACTACCCTTGACCATCCACGACATATTCAGTTCCCCCATGAAAGTATTTATGTATTTATCTTCGTTTGTGCCTTATTTTATTCGTAATTTTATTGTATGTTAAAGTCAACCAGTCGTAATTTGTGATTTGTGATGATGATGATATTACTGAGGAAATACATGAGTTATTAAATTGCGCATGTGGTTATTATTATTATTATTGTTATTATTGATTTTATTACCGACCATAGATTAGATTAGATTATTTTATTGCTAAATTACATAATAACCCGTCATGATAGGTAACCGCCCATGAGAAGACATAAATGCACTGGCACTGGGCGGTTACCACAAACTACTTCAACTTAACTTAAAACAATAACTTAATTTCATTTCAACACTAATTAATCAATTTTTTTTTGTGTTTAAATACACACAAAAATGGAGTAGGGTTATATGTTACTTATATTATATATATTATATGTTACATGTTATTATATGTTACTATTTTTTTCTAGATATTTCCCTCGACCCTGGAAGCGCTGATACTCTTTCCGACGATCAGTCAATTACGAAATCAATCGGCCAGACAAGCATTGCTTCCCCTTCGACGGACACGGGAAAAGTAACAGATCCGCCTCCTCCTACCCCAGTTCTACAGCCGCCAAAATCGGAGTCCTTCCCCCTTACCAACACGCTGAGTCGTCCTGGAAGGCTGGACTTGACTTACCTCAGTCAGGATATGTGGAAGAGCAATATGGTGAGTTTTAGGTTCCAGTACTTTCTCGGAATCATGAGGAAAGACAGTGAAACTAGACTAGATATTCCTTCAGCCCAAGCTGACTACGCATTTTATTTGACGGTGCAAAATGGATAAGTCAGCTACATTTTATTAGAGCTATATTTCTGCCCTTCTTGACAAGGGTCCTCTGCAGGCTCTAGCCGCTCGAGCTGGAAAATGAAATTATGGAAAAACAATTAAAGATTCTTCCTAAATATCTGATTTTGTGAACTTCTTCTCTGAAAATTGGTTGGAGTTAAAGCTGGTGCTGTGATTTCATCCTGGACACGGCTGATGTTTTGCTGTTCGATTGGGTCGTCGAAAGGGTGGAGATAGAATGAGCTTGAGCCTGAAGAGGACCTTTGCCAAGAAGGGCCGGAATATAGCTCTAATAAAATGTAGCTGACTTATCCGTTTTGCACCGCCAAATATGAAACTCGACTGGCAAATCACATCACTCGAAAGCTATGTTGGTCCTTGGCTTTTAAACATTTTTCGAGGACGTGTTCACATAAATTTAGTCCATCATTTTTCTCTCGCCGTGACGTTGTAGTATAACTGTTAGCCTACATATTACGGCCGTTGGGGGAGACTTTATGGAAAGGGTAATCATACAAACTAAAAGTCTTCCGTAACCGCACCAAAAATGAATTATCGCCCTCTGTCGCCCAACCCCAGATTCTTGGACCAAGACCCCAACCCATGATAAATATTCCATGAGCTCAAGCTGACTTTGAAACATATATTCAAATAATGTATACAACGGAGACGTCAACTACGATGCTTCATCAGCGATATTTCGGCCCTTCTTAAACAAGGATCCTCGTTAGGCTGTCAATCTTCAGGGTTTGTTGGGAGGTATATGTTTATTTTGGAGGTGATAATGTGACGGAGTTTGGTCTGTATTGTTTTGTTTTTTGTGGTCCGTTCTTTTTTTTTTCTTTTTTTATTAGTTATTTATTATGTTGTTTGTTGGTGTGTTTCGAAAATGGTTAACCTTTACTACTGCACGCCAGCAAAAACGTAGGTTTTTCCGTTAGTGCAGTAGATGTAAATAGTAAAGAGTTAAATTGTGTTTATTAATAAAATAAGTATCCAAGTATCCAACGTCGGGGAAGGAAACAAACATGTAATCCTTGCCGAGTTGGGCCGAAATATCGCTGATGAAGCATCGTAGCTGACGTATCCTTTGTATACATTATTTGAATATACTAACCCAGGATTCTCGATTAGGCTATGCCAAATGTCGGGTACATCAGTTTGACTAGGCTATGCCAAACGCTGGTTACCGTATGCCAAATGCTGGGTCCCCAGCCTAAGAAAACATTGACGATTTGAGTGAATTTCAGAGAACAACCAATTTCATTTCTGAGTACGGTGCCCAGTGTTTGGTGCAGGGTAACCGGCGTTTGCCGTATGCTGTTACAAGCTGTGGACGTGCCCAGCATTTGGCATAGCCTATCCAATTATCAGGGGTTGGGGGTCCAAGGTTTGAGCGGTTGTGCACTTGTTTGTACTCCATCTGCGTTTCTCTGGTAAATGAAGAGAGATCAGTAATAAAAATAGTCGTAATCCGCTTGCCGCGGGACACAGATTCCTTTAATTACTAGAGAATTAAGTGTTATTGCCAAATGCTGTCGTTCAAAATAATCTTTTTCCGGAATAACCGGATTAAAATTACCTGGAATTTGAACGAGAGTAGCAAGTTTATAATCTCCGGTACGAACTATAATCCCTACTTACTTGTTGAAAACTTTTATGTTTGTTCCACGTCTCGGCCCGCGGGCAGAGCCCGACCAAGCGATCTTATTGGCTCTGCATAAGACAAAACAGAACAATGGTCCATTCTCCTTATACAGCTTATTACAGCGCGCCCCGAGGAAAAGACGAACCTATATACGCCGTATTAAACCTTATTATACCTATTTGAACATTGCATTGGAACCTAGTTTTCTCCTTTTGCTTTCAGTCACTTACAGTTTAAAACCCGCCCAGGACCGAGGACGTTCCAAGCCGGAAATGCCAAGTCGGATATCAATGAACCTCTCTAGTAGGAATGAATGAATTATGGTTTAGCTTGAAGACGAGCTCTAATTGAAGACCAATAAACAGAGGTTAGCGTCACCTAATTTATCTGTCTGTTCGTTACGACGCTGGAGTCAATGGCGAGAGGTTGAGCAATGACGTCGGCAACGCCCGGCCGAGAAAGGTTTCTCTTTCCGCCTTTTTCCTTCCTAGACAGGTTTACGACCTTAGCCCTTAAAGGACCTCTCTTGCTTATTCTGCCTTTTATAATATACCTAGCTCCCTTGTACAACCATAAGCTTCTAAAATCCCCACCTTTCTCCATTGTTTCGTTTTGTGCCTACGAACTTTTAGCGCTTTTTCGGATCTGCCGAGTTTTGCCCGGCACACAACGTAAAGTTGGCCAGAATCTTCAATGTCCGCTGACGACTCTTTCACTTATAAGGATATGGGAATCTTCTGTTTTATACTTCTTTTACTTGCTTAGTTTTCCAACTTTTTAACCACGGCGCGTTCAGTTTTCAAACGTTTTGCCCCCAGCCGCCGCGTCGGAGAGCAGGACGGCTGGATAGAGTCGTCAAGCTCTAACAAGAAAATCGCTAATTTCTGATGGAAAGCAATGGTATTTTCGGAAAACATCTTTTCGATCCGTTTCATGGGGAAAAGATTATTTCTAGTAAGAGTTGTGCTTTCAGCGGAATTCACACAGAGGGCGTCTAAAAATCGCCAGGCAAAAATACGCCTCGCAACGCCTAGGCGAAATCGCAGAGTGTATCAGACGGAGAGCGAATACGCCCGAATTTTATTTCCAGAAATATGAACAGAAAAAAAAAGAGAGGCGTGTGTATAGAGCCTAGAGGAGTATCTTGCTCTGCTACACAACATCCCAAATCCCTACAGCCTGTGTACAGCTGGTATCTGGGCACAACCCAAAAAAGAAGGACAGGAGCTTCGTGCTGACTATACTGCTGTGCTGTCCTTCATGTCTCTACTGTACCTTATTCTCCGATTCCTTGGCTAAATTCTTTCCAGGCATTTCCCTAGTTCTGTTGTCTTTGTACTCCTTGAGACCTGTATCGTAGATTACTGGATAACTCTGAACTAGGCTAATTAGCTGTTCCAGTTCCATCTTAAATTATTTGCCTGGCATTGCGATTTTTTTCGGCTCGGAGCCGAAGCCCGACGAAGCGTTTTTTTACCTGACGATGTGTTTTTTTAACGCCTGACGTGACGAATATCACCAGGCGTGGCGAAATTTGCTCTCTGTGTGAATTGGGCTTTAGTCCGTCAGTCTATTTAAGCTAATTGACGGTAGGGGTTATTCATTGGGTTCACACAAGATCAAGATCTCTAGGTTTCATGGAAGCCCTCGGCATCATGTTTTATTTTCCTTTTTTTAGTTTATTTTTTTCAACTTTCTATTCTTTTATTTTTTTACATTTTAAACTAGATTTGGAACCGTATTGATGCTACGTCTCCTCCCTCGATGACATTAAATCCTAACCTACCCTAATCTTTCCTTATTGATGTCATCGACACTAATAATAATTCTAAAAATAGTTTTACTGAATTTCATGAAATTATTGTTCTAAAAATATTTTTTACCTATTAATAATTAAAATTGTTAAATAAAATTTATTCATAATAGGCTACCTACTAATAAGATTTTTGTATCTGAAACCTAATAAAAAAAAAACACCTACAAAAAACTTTTCAACCGGTAGGCCTGCTCTTAAATTTTAGTAGTCAAATTGAATACGTTCAATCATGAAATCCATGGTTTAGTAAATTTTCAGAGGAGTTAACTAGTATGGCAAGAAATGGGAGAGAAACCATTAAAAAGGATAGGAATGATTATTATTAACATAACTGTACCGGTTTTTTTTTTTGAAAAATCCTAAATCCAGCCAGTATTCCTCACAAATTACAGAAACCAGTTCCAGTGCTCTTTCCTCCCTCTTTCTCGCCGGCTCATTAAATATTCACTAGATCTAATATTATTGACCGACCCTAGCGGACACACCTTTTCTTCGTGGAATATGACTGACTCTAAGCAGAAATGGTATTGTTGGAAATGAAATACTGCCGGATATTTAGCTATTCTGTTACTTTGCGTACATACACCATCTAGATATTTTTTATTTCCTTTGACTTTTATTCTGGGAGCTACTTTGAGCTGCCAGCCGTGCACTCGTGCCACTGATCATCCTGCGGTCATTTTGATTGATTGAGATATTGATTGGTCGTTTGCTCAAATTGATTGATTGATTGGCTGATTTGTCATTCCACGGCCATATTGATCCCCGGTTTGAAGCAGCGTCTTAAAAGTGATGATCTGGACCTCGTTGTGGACATTGCAAATGTGACATCGCTTCCGAAATAGTCTCTCAAGGACTTACAGTTTTGGGATTCTCTTTGCTAGAAGGAAAAGCAATAATTATATAGTATTGCCTACTGTAGTTTATTTTTAATTTTTTAGTTTTGTTTACTTTCTAGATGCCACAAAGTTCAAACACGAAATAAATTTAGTCGTGATCGAATACAGATGCATTGATCCTGTTGTTTTTCAAATGTTTTATGATCGCATTTTTCTATTGTTCATTGTTCGATCGCTGCGAGGCCAAAAATTAGTTAGCTCCTTTTTTACGAGTGTTGGTTAATTATTGTGGACGCTTCTAAAGTCGAACGAGCGGAAAATGCTGGTATAGGAACTCTTCAGAACCGCGTTCAACCAGTTGAAAGATGCTGAACTTACCGAAAAGACTTCGCTTCGAAGCGAAAAATTACTTATCTTCTCTTTTCACGGATATTCGTTTAATTATGTTGGACACTTCTAAAGACGAACCAGCCAAAAATCCTGGTATTGGAACTGTCCAAATCCGTGTTCGACCAGCTGAAAGATGCTGAACTTACCGAAAAGACTTAAAAAAGAAAATATGTTCCGTCGCTTCGAAGCGAAAAATTGATAGCTTCTCTTTCCACGGATATTCGTTTAATTGTTTTGGGCACTTATAAAGGCGAAAAAATCTTGATTTGTTTGTCTCGATAGCTTCTGACGTTCGGATAATTGTTTTGGACACTTCTAAAGACGAACCAGCCAAAAATCCTGGTATTGGAACTGTTCAAATCCGTGTTCGACCAGCTGAAAGATGCTGAACTTACCGGAAAGACTTGAAAAAGAAAATACGTTCCGTCGCTTCGAAGCGAAAAACTAATTAGCTTCTCTTTTCACGGATATTCGTTTAATTATTTTGGACACTTTTCAAGGCGAACGAGTGAAAAATCTTGGTATTGGAACCATTCAAAACCGCGTTCGACCTGCTTAAGGAATCCGAACTCCGCGAAAAGTTTGAGAAAAGATAATATGTTCGGTCGCTTCGAAGCGAAAGTGAATCAGCTCCTCTTTTCAAAATTCGAAATAGTTATTTCGGACACTTTAAAGGCTAACGAGCTGAAAGTCTTTGTGTTGGAACTGTTCAAAACGATGTTCAAACTACTGAAAAAACTGGACTCGACAAGGAGATTTGTGAAAGCAAACATTCTCGATCGCTTCAAAGCAAAAAAAAGTTCGCGTAGGTATTTTGGATACCTTTATTAACTACCACTAATAAAATTATTTTTTTAATTATTTTGGGAGGCGAACGAGCGGAAAATCCGTGTACTGAAACTGTTCAAAATCGTGTTAAACCTGCTGAAAGATGCTGAACTCGACGAGGAGATCTGGAACAACTAACATGATTAATGTTTGCGGAATGTAAATGCGGAAAATTAGTTAGCACCTCTTTTCACGGACATTCTGTTAATTACTTTGGACACCTGCAAAAGCGAGTGACTGGAAAGTCTTCATATTGAAACTTTTCAAAACCGTGGTAAGCCTGAAAAAGAAGCTGAACTCGACGAGGAGATTTTTAAAGGCAAACATGCTTCATCATCACAGTGAGCATTAGGACGGCGGAACACGTACCTCAGTTTAGAGAGAAATTTAAAGATTATTTTCTGGGGATAAATGTTGAATTTTATGATGGGTGGTAGGGGAGGTTGGGAGGGAAGAATGGAGGGAGGGGGAGTTAAGTATTGATGAGTGAGAGAGATTGGATTTTTTTTCTTTTTTTTTATATATATAGGTAAGTAGTTATAACCCTCATAGATTTTTTCTCCAGCGCGAAAGTGTTGTTTTTTATTTATTTATTTGTGAATGTTGAAAAATAAAAAACTTGAACTTGAACACCAGCATTAATGGAAGTCCAACTGTCGCGCGGAAAAGAAAGATTTGCCCCGAATTTCATAACCGGGACCAAAAATTGGGAGTTGCATCCGAAAATCAGATTCTGGTCGTTACTGAAATCTGGCTGCCACCCGTGTTTGCCGCCAGAAGTAAATGCCCAAGTTTGAACTTTGAACTTTATTTGCCTATATCGTATCGAAATCGGAGAATAATCCGAAAATACAAAGCTCCCGATATAACGGCAAAACTTCATATAAGCTTCATGATAATTTATCTGGACAAGCATATAATCGACTTACTCCATATCATGCGCTCATCCGTTTGTTCTGTTGATTCTTGTGTTTATTTTGTTGTACTAGTGTTTCTTTCAGCTGTTTATTTGTTTCTTTCTCTTCTTTACTCCACTATCTTCACATTGTTTTTGTGCAGTGGGTTACAAATAAATTATAATTATTATTATTGAACTGAATACTCGAAAACAAAGCGAAATCGCGCAGTTGTCCCCCAACTAGCTTTGAACTCTGAAAGCTTTTCCAGAACTTGTCGACATTGCAGAGATGATGCTGGAGATTATCAGACTGATCCTGGAAACTGAGACCAGAGGCGTCACTAGCCAGAATGTTTGAGGGGGGGGGCAAGGCATTTACCGACTGGCTGGTAATTTTTACCGACTGTTTAAAAAAAAACGACAGTTTGAAAAACCGACTGTTTTGACGAAAAGTGGACTGATTTTCAGAAAAACGGCTGTTTTCATGAAAAAAACCGCCGACTCGGTTATTTTTTACCGACTGGCCGACAACATTGAGAGGTTGCGCCCCCCCCCCCAGTCGTGAGTCGTGACGCCCCTGACTGAGACAGAGCAATTTTACCATCCGATCTCGATTGCTGTTTGCATAAAACATCTATGTAGTCCGAATAATTGAATTCCTCTAAGGCTCCTTAGGTCAAGTTCTGGAACGTGCTCTTTGTCTAATTTTGGTCAGTCGAAGAACGACAAGCTTGGGTAATCAGCCTGCGACACGGGTTGTGTCCTATAGCAAGGCCAGAAGTAAAGGGCGTGTTTTCCTAATCTACTGAGCTGAATACTGGAGAACGAGGCTAAATTCGCTCAGTGGTTTCCCAGCGAGCTTTGAACTGAATAGCTTTTCCAGAACTTTCAGGCATTACTTAAATCTGTTCTCCAGATCCTCGCAGTTTTACCATCCCATCTTGATCCTGTTTGCATAAAACATCGATGTTGTCCGAATAATTGAATTCTCCTAAGGCTCCTTGGCTCAAGTTCTGGAACATGCAGTTTGCTAATTTTGTCAGTCGAAGAACGACATACTTAGGACTATATTAAAGGACCCCTCGCACTATTTTCTCTTCAACTCCCAGTATCTAAAAATAATTGAATACTTTAAGAGTAGGCTCTGCTTTCAACAAATTATCTACGACGTTGGCTGTTTTAAGCCTTTTTCGACACCCTTTGACTCGCAGCAGAAACGAGGAAAAATTTACATAACCGGTTTTTCTGATAGAAAAACTTCTCGCAGACAAACGTCGTCAGCGTTGTACGCATCGAAGGTAGTAAAACACGGCAAGTGAGAAAATCAATGAGGTTTTATTATAGGGGTTACAGTGTACCGTACGAAATTTGGGCCTCTGGGCTTAGAAATGTTTGGAGAGATTATGGAAGTAGGCTGATTTAGTATTATAGGTAAGACATGTCCTTTAACGCCTATATTAAGCTTAGGGGTTCAGGGTACGATCATCCAATCCAGTCTTCCGTTCCATAGCAAGAGCATTCTGTTATACGGGGATTATCGACCGTACCCTGTAGTCTAGGGTAGCGAGGGTGGTAGTCAACTTTATCTTTAGGTAGCGTAACCGTAGCGTGTAAGGTGGTGGGTGAGTAAGGGTGGTAGTGGAACTAGGCTTTACGTTAACATACAAATAGTTTTATTTCAGACTTACTCTGTATAATGTAAATCCCAATCCGGGTAAATACAATCACTGTTGATAATAACGACAGTCTAAATAATGACTGACTGGTAAGTAACGTAGACGAATAAAGAATGACGAATGACCCAGCGCTAAGACTGGGAAGAGCTTATATACTCCATTTCGCACCCGTGAAGATTGCAGATCCAGACTTAAATATAGGAGTGATTTATGCTGTAACTTAACGTCTCCTAAATTTAGCTCTGGGTCAATCACTTGTACCATTAATAGCTAGGAACATAGTTCAGTGCTTGAAGTTAGCATGAATCATGGCTTAAATCAAGGTTTGATTCATGCTGTAACTTACGTCTCTTTCGTTAAAACTAGAAATACAAGAAGGATTATATTTCCTTCGCTATGTGCATAGAGATAGTTCGACGCTTGACATAGAGACCGACACAACAATACCACATTGTATAGTTCTATACCAGCTTTTTTGGGTCTATGTATTGAAAAGGCTACATTTCCATCGTATAAATTTGTTATTGCAATCAAAGAGCTTAGCAGTGGGTTATACCAGAGTCGTTACTAGCCAAATCGAAATTGGTAAAATCGACTATTTTAGAAAACAAGAGCTACGCCCTCATATGGCACTTGTTACGAGTAGGTGATGTGAGAACCGAGAAAGTAAATCTGAGCATTTTTCTGGAAATTCCGGTACCCCTCCCCACCGTGCTCGGATCCGGTCCGGACCCTAAAATATGCCATCTAACGCATACGATCTCTCTACTTTCCAAGGTTCATTCAAATCACTCCAGTCGTTTAACCCCTATGCGGGCCACAACATTTCCGGGACTCCTCCTCCAACTCCCCTCCACTGTGGCCAAATACGACTCGGACACATAAACTTCGCATCTCTAACATCTCCTCCCGTCCATCAAGTTTAACTCGAACCGGAGCATATCTTCAAATTTCTCGTTCCCGCTTCATGCTCCCCCTTCTTTGGTCGGATCCGCTTCGGACGCCAAATGACAAATCTAGGCCGCATAAACTTGGCACTTTCCAACTTGCATCCCATTCAGCCCATCCGTTTGATTTCTATGCATGCCACAAAGTTTTCGGACTCCACCCCCCCCCCCCCCCCCCCAATTCCCTCAACCACAGCTGCATAGGGTTCGGACACATGCTCTGCACATCTAGGTCATCAGTTCTTATCACTCGTAATTTTTCACTTAAATCGGATGTTTTGTTCGCAGCCTATGGAAGTCAGTAATTTCTGGATTCCCCCTCCCTCAATTCTCCGAAAAATGGTCTGATCCAAGAATGGAAGTCTTCCTAGGGCCATTGTGTCGGGTCTTTAAGTCTATTTGTTCGGATCATTAATATGCCTTCCAAGTTTTATCGCCCTTAGCACATCTGGAAGTATCCTAACTCGCGATCACCGGAATTCTGGGAAACCCCCACCAACTCCCCCCACAGAGCCCCGACACGATCAGGTTCTGTCAATTACGTATCTAGGGCTAATGCTTGTTCTTCCCACCAAGTTTCATCCGATCCCTCCACTCTAAGTGTTTCTAAAGATTTCTGGCCCCCCTCCAACTCCCCCCCCCCAAATGTCACCTGATGCAGTCCGGAGTTAAAATGGGACGTCTGAGGCACGAGCTGTTTCTAAATATCAAGTTTCATTTAAATCCGATCACCCGTTCAATAGCTGAGCACGCACTACTCAATTTTCCGGATTCACCATCCCTCCACTCCCCTCGCGACTAGATTATCAAGTCAATCTGTTCGGGTCCCTGACAAGCCTGACAAGTTTCATCGTCCTAGCGCATCAGGAAGTACCGAACTCTCGGGATCACTGGAAATTCGGATCCCCCCCCCCAACTCCCCCACAGTGAGTGGATCCGGTCCGGGTATGTCAATCACGTATCCAGGACTCGTGCTTGTTCTTTCCACCAAGTTTCATCCCAATCTCTCCACTCTAAACGTTTCCCATGATTTCCGGTTCTGATGCAAAATTCTAAATCGTATCCATGAATTCCAGTAGATCCTATCTTTTCAAATTTACCCCCCCCCCCATCTTTTTCCAACCTTTATTTAGTAAGTCGCTACGACTCCACTGCTTATTCGTTTTAGTTGTTTTTCGTATCAGCTCTGTTTATTTGTTTTTCTTTTCTCGTGTTGCTCCGCTATCCTCACGCTCATGCAGTCGGGAATAAATGAATCATTACATTATTTCTATCATTTGGTACTTACCAAATGGTAGAGTCCATCTAATGGATTCCTGCTTACCCCTTGTTCTTCCGCTGATTACGATCCTCGGCTTGTCTTGTGGCGTGAATTACGGACGGCGAGAATGTTTTTTCAAACTCCCTAATTCCCAAGGGAAATGCCCACTTCCATTAGGATTCACACCGGTGGGAGGCCTTTCTTCTTCGGCAAAAATCCTCTTGAGATGTGTTTCGCAAATGACCAACTGTAGACGTAGACGTCGAGTAATTGGTATCTATGGGTTTACTTCTTACTCGGGGGAAGGGTATCTGAGGAAATTGGCCACTGGATGTATTTTTACAATTTTCGGTTCGCCTAACCCAACCGTCAGCTGTTGATTCGTACAAGAGATGAAATCCAGGTATGAGGCCTTAGTAATACTTTCTAACAAGAGAAAAAAACAAAAAATAAAAATGCAGCTCAAAATACAAATAAGGATGAACATTTTAAACTGGCAGGTGCGTAATTGCTGATGATTCATTGATGGCTCGTCATGGTTTTGAAAGGAAGTTAGGGATCAGAGCGTGGGGAGACCATACCAAAGTGCCAGAGCTGATGAGGACATGTTATGTTGTGCGGTAGGCCAAACTCAGGTCACAGATGGGCCATTCTGTCGGCCCTACCTCCCCCCACCGAAAAAAAAATGGATGGCAAGTCATTACCCTAAACACAGTTGATGAAGACGCCATTCTTTATGTGTTGCATGCTGTGCAGTCAAGAACCTGAAAGAGGTGAAAGCGTTCATCCCCCATTATCAAAAATCACGCATGTTCCTCTTAAAGTTGAACCGTAAGGGCTGAGATACGACGGTCTAGGTACCCATAATTAACTTACTTAAATCGACTTGAGAGCCTGATGGAAATGCGTTACTTCGCTGTTTCCGAATAATCGATTTTTATCAAATGAACTTATTCTTACGGGTGTGTCGTACCTCTACGTCGTCGTACCTCTATGCTCGAAATCTTTTACTTTCAGTCATCAGAAGCCTTCATCTCTTGCCTTCACCATCTCTCAGACGTGATCATAAGCTTCCCCTTGTTCGCTATTGAAATCCACGCTTTTGCCGACATTCGAATTCTCCGAGGCTGGATGAATTTTGAATTGTCGGCCAAGCAGCAATTATTCTGAACGTCACTACTAGAGGCCGAGATGGAAAAATGAAAATCCCTTAAAGGAGTCAAGATGATTCCGTGTATTCGAATTTAGGATATAAAAATAACTTGGCGTTTCAGTTAAACTTTAAGGAAAAGCGTGTTCTGAGGGATTCCTGGGGTAATTCTTGGTTCAGTTTGTAATTACCTTCGGAGTACGTGGTGACAAAAGAGTGTGAGGTTCATTAAATTAAAGCCTAATCGAAAAGGGCCGAGATAGGGCAACCTAGTTACTCATCCCTTTTTCACTTATGGGGCTTGAAGACCCGATGAAAATGCTTTAAGCCGTTGCTATGTTATTCACGAATAATCGATTCTCGAATAGTAGACTTTCCCTGTCGGACTCATGGCCACAGATGAAAAGCCGCGTTTGTGTTGAGACTCATTTTTCCGCGTCATAGTAGAATTGTGGTGATGGCCGTAGATATTCTGGACTTCACTACTAGAGCACATAGTGGAAAATCAGAAAATCTATTCGCAGAGTACAATAATTCAGTGTATTCAATTAAATGACACCAAAATAAGTTGGCTTCTCAGTTAAACTTTAAGCACGCGAACAACGGCATTTGCAGCCACTTCGAACGAATGAATGAATAAATTCATGACATGCAGCCTAGGAATAAGGCATTTGCACAGTAGACAGAAATAAAGGTAAATGAACGCTTAACAAGAAATACAGAGGGTAGACAAAATCTACAACAACAGCAAAAGATAAATGAACGCAAAACAAGAAATACGCAACATGAATTTACTGCATTCGCTGGCCCATTGGGCAATGGGCAGGAAGGCGGTTGGATGATGGCGGAAGACGTTCACTCATTTCTTTTAGCTTGACAGTTGGGTCCAAAACAAAAATCTTCTCTATGATTCGGTGATCGCGCATGCGACGAGGAAGGTACAGAAGAAAACGGAAAACTTTGTTCTAGTGGGGAAAGTTACTGATGTCTTTACTACGCTGACTCACATCAGTTTTATCATGAGAGTTTAAACTGGTCATGGGCTATTTCGAAAGATACCACGGTCGGCGAGGAGACACTTGGATTGTCGGGACAGCTTATCAGGAAGAGTGTTCCAGATTTTTTGTTGGAGTCTTCATTTATGAACAATCCACTTTTGCGAGCGCTGTAGCAGCTTTCGGTTTCCGGTTTTCACCCGTTTTTGGGATCCCAGAACGTAAGTGGAGGGATACCTTTGTGGGAAGTCTGTTTTTACGCACGTATTTGGTCTTGAAAAGATCTCTAGAAATACGGACGTATTTGAGAAATCGGTCCGTTTTGTATATAAACACGTCCGTATCAAATTACGTGCTTAAAATACGCTCGGATTTTACGCAGTGTGCAAACCCACCATCAGGTTGCAAACTTACATGGAACAAGTCACCTCTGTTAAGTGCCATGGATCACGGTTTCCGGTCTTCCCCGTCAACTACTTCCTCATAGGTGTCAATTTACCCGTCCATTTACTTAAAAGTAATTAGTTAATGGGATTTACTAAAGAAAAGAAAATAATCAAAGAAGATCATTAGAAGTACAACAGATCCCGCGTAGCTTTAATCTGAACAAAGGACTGAAAAGGGACTTGGCTGCACGACTTTTTAATTTCGACAGTGGATTTTCGTTTCAGGTTTCGGAGCTCCCCGAAATTCCACGTTTGCAGTCCACCACGCCCGCTACACCTTCGTCGGGTATGACACCGGGTGGCGTTGTTGCCCCCCTGGGTCTTCGTCATGAAGTGCAGCTTCTCCGGGAGCGACTAGAAATGCAGCTCCAGCAGACCCAAGCAGCCATGGCGCAGTCGCAAATGCTGAGAGATCAACTGGCAGCCGAAACTGCGGCGCGGATCGAAGCTCAGGTAACCTGACTCATAACTTTCAGTGGCACTCTTGTATTTATTTACTTAAACTAGAATACAGCCAACTAGGGTCAAAAATCAAGATAAATAACGAAATCACAAAAAATCAACGAACAAACCAACGAAAATGGTGTTTGTAAAGGCCAACGAATATACTGAAATAAAAGTCGAATATTTCGGGAAGACAACGGCAGATGCAGACAGAGGATGAAAACGAGGATGAAGATCAACAACCAAGAAAACCAGAACAAAGCAGAAAACCAACAAGAAACTAAAAATTAAAAAAAAATTGGAAGAATTAAAAGCCTAAAGTAAAGACAGCAAGCGACTCACCAATACCTGCGAATAACAATCAAGACTGTTCTCGCTCGGTACTAGCGAGTGACAAGTGACATATCACTTTTTGGGATCCCAGAACGTAAGTGGAGGGATACCTATGACATCGAAAAAGTTGTCCGTCTGTCCGTCCGTCCGTCCTTCTGTATGTCCGTCCGTCTGTAAGCACGGTAATGAGATATTTTGATGAAACTTGGTATGAGGATTCTTTGGGTCGTCGGACCAGTCAAGTTCGTAAATGGGCTTTGTAGCCCTACATTTCGGGGTGGGGGAGGGGGTTCAAATTAAGGGGCAAACAAAATATTTTGAAATAGCTAATGTGATAGTCGATTATGGGGTAAGAAGACATGTTGAACACGATGGTGAAAACCGTTTTGTCATCGGACAATTTGTTCGCCCGGAATCCGGCCAAAACCGGAAAGTTTGTTAAAAGTAAAAGTTTTATTTGAAGTTGATTAGATGTTCGATTTAGGCGTAGGAAGACGATGGTGAAAACCATTTTCTCGACGAACAAGTAGTTCGCCCGGAATCCGGCCAAAAGTTTGTTAAAATTAAAAGTTTTATTTGGAGTTGATTAGATGTTCCATTTAGGGCAAGAAGACATGCTGAAAACTTATGTGAAAACAATTTTCTACCCGGACATGTAGTTCGCCCGGAATCCGGCCAAAACCGGAAAATTGTTAGTAAAAATTGTAAGAGTAAAAATGTTCAAGGAGTCTGGCGATGACTGGATCTGGCTAAGACAAGACCCAGTTGTCTGGATCAGATATTGAATTTTTGGGATCCCATCGAAACCTTTGGTCTTGTTGTGATATGTCAGTTCAATGTGGTTTACGAAATTATCTTCTTAATAACTTAATAAAGTTATTGGAACTTTCAGGGAATTCTCTCAGGAGATGACACCACGGCCTTCACGGCGCGAAAATAGGAGTAACAAATTAGGGAGATTCCGTGAACGTAGAAAATAATTATTTGTCTGTATTTTTCGTCCTAACCTGAACACACTGTCAGAAGTTTCATAACAGATAGCCCTAGGATGCGCTGTTTCGACAAATAATGCGTAATAGATAACAGTTCGGATGTTGTCTGTTGCGTTTCAAAATGTTATGTATAATAAGCGTTATCATCAGGAAGAGCTGAAAAACCGCCAAAAAGAATCTGCTGAGTTTTCCGACGTCATGACGATAAAGAATAAAGTCAGTATATGCATTTTTGGCTGTTATTTGGCTCTTTCTAGCAAAACCTGTTATGCATAACATTTCTTGCATAATGTTTTCAAAAACAACAGATAGCATCCTAAGTGTTATCTGTTACACATTGTCTGTTGAAACCGCGCATCCTTGTGTTATCTGTTATGAAACTTCTGACAGTGCAGTGAGGGTCTAGGCGACCCCTCCCCCCTGAGTGTAAATATATAGGAAAGTAGAAAATCTTATTTAAAACTGCAGTTTTGACTGCAGTTCCCCAGACACGCGAGTTAAATGGAAACACGTGACGGCGTCTCGCTGCCCGCTTGCGTCTATATATACTTTTCACACAAACATATAGCATTTTATTAATCCTTTGTGGGGGGGTGGCGGTCGGGGCCGATGAAAAATTATCTCAAAATAGTAGTATGAAGTTGGACGAAAAAGAAGCATGCAGTACGAACTGATGCTACTACATGCTTCTATGTCTAGGCTACCGTGTTACTGCATTCTGTTGCATGCTACTATTAGCAAGACTGGATACTATAGCAAGACAGGATGCTACTGGATACTACTGCTTAAGATTGGCCCAGCCTGAGGCATATTAAATTATAGTATTCTTTACTAATACATGTCAATACATGCAACTTTTACGTACAACTACAGTACAACCACACAGGCTACAAATTTTTCATCGTGGGATTTGGTATCCGGAGGGTTTTCGCCATGGGGGTTTTGGTACGTTTTTTTTTCGGGGAAGGGGGGTTGCTACCGAGGGGATTTGAGGGGTCGCAGGGATGGTTTTAGCCGGAATCCGAACAGTGAAGCTTCTTTATACTCATATGCTAAAAGTCGTCGTCACTCAGTCGGGGTAATGCGACAAATGAAATAAGATATTTTGGATGTCGGGATATGCAGTCTTATTGGCTGCGTTTTTAACTTAGAAACTGAATACGGACTGAAAGGAACGGTGAGGCAGATGTGTTTTTTTGGTGTTTTTTTTTAAAGGTTTACAAGCCAAGATTAGCCCATTAACTGACATGCGGGCCTTTGTCCAGTAGGTATGGTTCAAAGTATGGTTTCTGATCAGAAATCAGATAAATGAATAATGTATAAGGAATATTTTACATTAAAAAAAAATTTGTTGACCTTTAGTAAAGAAAGCAACGTGTGAAAAGCAAACTGAGACTAGGGAAAGTTTCTAGATCCGGTCCGTAGCTATAGTGTTTCCTCGTGCTTCCAACTCCGAAAATTGCGTTAGTTTGTCAACAAGATCTTTTTTTGAAATGTGTCAGTCTTTAACTTCAAACAAGAATTCATTGTCGCTAGAAAAACTCGTGAACCCTGTTTCCAAGCGTTTTTCCGTAGGACCAGATTAAAATCATGCGTCACAACCTGTAGACCTAAACCAATCATTAGATCAACACCTATAGTTGTTGTTTATCCAAACTAGCCGTACGAACATTAGTGGCGGGACGTAAACGTTCGAGACATCTGCGTATCCTTGACGCCTCAGGTCACATGACGGATTGACACGGAGTTGAAGTGTCGCCAGGTCACTTGGAAACGTGCAGACGCTTTTAATTCTTGTCAATCTGGTTCAAGGTTCAAGGTTATCTTTATTTGCAAAAAAAAATCTACCATTATCACTTTCCGCTGCTGAGAGCAGAGCTCGAGCGCACACAGAAAAAATAAATAAAACCAAATTAACTTAAACATGAAGAATCATACAATAATCCATACAATAATGTCATGTAATAATCCACGGTTTCCCTGGATTGGTTGTTGCGAAGGAGTTTTGTTTTTACGAGCTTTACCCTCGTCTAACACTTATTTTCTTCATTTGAAGTCCGTATCCAAACCTAAATTCGGTGTCATACCCAATATTCAGCATCATGCATTCCTGTTCTTTGTCGCAAAAAAAAAATGAAATTTAAATGCATAAATTAAATGTTGTCTCCCATTACGAAGTAGGAAAAAGGTTTTTGAAAAGACTAGGTCTTTGCCGGTGGCCGAGTGTGCTTGCCGATTTTGTGGTGAGGTAGAAGAGAGTTTATGCCATCTGTTGACGGGGTGTCGGGGGTTGAAGGAAATTAGAGATAGTTTTTTTTTTGGGGGGGGGGGGGGGGGGTACCCATACTATTTCCTGGCATTTTGGAGTCGACGAATCGTCAGGTAATTCGGTCTGTATGTGAATATTTTAAGTGTATACTGGAAGTTTAGATTGGAGGTAATTTGGTTAATAGTAATCTTGTTGTATGTAATAGTGAAGGTCAATTTTGTTGGTTAAGTGCGAGAATGAATGCTGATGTATGGCCCTTTGTTGGCTTTAATAAATTGTTATTATAGCTAACTGTAGATATTTCTTTGCTAATCATTTTCTGTTCGTTAATTAATTTGTTATAACTACAAGCTGAGCTTAACACAAAACGTATCAATAAATAAATATATTATGTTATATATTTCAATTTGCGACGGATCCCGGCGGTGCCGAATCCACTGAAGATTATTTTTTTTTTTACTCCCGTTAATTTAAAGAGATTTGTGTTTGTTCTTGTTTTTCAACACGTTGAATGCACCCTCTAGGAAGGAAGGAGGAACTTTTTTACACTGAGCATCTGTTGTTTGCCTCTGCTTTTTTATTACTTTCTCTTCGCTACGAGAGATGGATAAAAAAAAGAGGGCTAAGAGACATGTGTAAAAAAAGGGAAGTTTTCCCAAGATTCTGGAACAATCTCCAGCAAGTGAAGGGGACCGAGGAAACTGCACCGGACCGAAGTAAGTGCAGCCTGCAGGAAAAATAAAGATAATGTGTGTTCATTCATCGCATAATTCGTAGAAATTTAAGCTTCTAGAAACAAACAGTTTCTGCCTATAATCAGCTAGTTTTTCTAATTACAGGCTGTTGTTCTGGAGGCTCAACCATAATCTTGGCTAACTTAGTTACTTTCCAATTCCTTGATTTAATCTTTCTTCCTTCTTTTTATCTTTATAACTTAAAGCACAACTCTTACTAGAAATGATCTTTCCCGTTGAAATGGCTCAGAAATACCGTGTACCGATAATACCATTACTTTCCACATGAAATTAGCGATCACGTCCGAAACAGAAAATAGACCTGATGGTCTACCATGTCTTCCAGAACGAAAAACAATACTTTAAAGCTTTTCATGTACTATTTATGTTATCCAATACACATGTCTCAAAACTCATCACACTTTCATGTTGTATCACAATTCCTTATTTGGCAAAGTTTTTAAACTACATAAATGGGCGACGTTGCCAGACAAAATTTTACTAACAGTTCACATATACAAAATATTCAATCAATCAATCAAAAATTTTATTAGCCGTATACTATTGGCACAAAATGTGCCCATACGGAGTAAACGAAAAATAATAAAGGAAAGAAAAAAAAAGATCAGACTAAACTAAATGACTATACAAACGCACTATAATACAGATGGCGCCGGTCTAGAGAAGAGTCAAACTCGGCACGGCGTCATTTAACGCCGTAAAGTCGCCGTAACTTTGTGGTACCCCCCATGGGGAATGCCGAGTGTGTACTTAGCATACTTATAGAATAATTTCCAAATTTTCCTAAAATCAGTTATGTTAATTAACTTCAAAAATTATTATTTTTGTTTATTTTTAACCCATCAACTGGCCGAAGCCAAAACGATGGAGTACAAAACAAATGAATGGGTAAACAAAGTAAACTGAGGTACACAGAAATAACAAAGTATTGATGTGCGAATAATACTGATGTGCAATATTGATGTGCAAACACTGCAATAATTTTCTCTCTTTTTCTTGAGATCTGTTCAGTTCGTTTCGCCTTGCTGATGATTGTGCAAGTCTCGTTCGGTCAGTCAGACAATCATTTTTCAAACCTTCGTAATGTTATAAAAGTACTGTTCCGATATGTACCACATTCTGCGGAAAAAAGACATTCAAGTCTAGAAGACTTGTTTCGTTGTAATTTTTAACGTATCTCCCTCGTTCCTTTCGCAACCATAAAGTAGTCCAGAAATTCGGTTATGGAGTTATTCGGCGCCCAAGATGTCATTCGGTCACTTGAGACGACGTTGGCGTCTATCTGTTACAGTAAAATTTTTACAAGCACTGCATGTTAAATTTGTATTCTCTACAGTGCTTGTATAATGTATTTGTGTTTTGTGTAAAATTAAAAAACTTGAACTTGAACTTGAACTGTTCACAACACGTCGTCCAGCTCGTCGTCTACATGATGTTTTTCACGATTTTTTAGGCTTATTGGAAATTCACTCTAATAAACATTTGGCGGGTTGTAAATAATATACATATACATATATATATATATATATATATGTGTGTGTGTGTGTGTATGCACAAAGCGAATGTCTTTCTTCTCTTCATACAAAATGCAGTAACCAATTTCTATCGATCGTCTAACATAATCAGTAATTACGCTGTCAGAAGTTTCTTAACAGACAACACGAGGATTTGCGGTTTCAACAGATAATGCGTAATAGATAACACTTCGGATGTTATCTCTTGTGTTTCAGATCTTATGCAGAATAAGCGTTACCATCATGAAGAACAGAAAGACCGCCACAAATTATCTGCTGAGTTTTCTGACATCATGACGATAAGGAATAAAGTCAGTAGATGCTTTTTTGGCTCTTCCTAACAAAGCTTGTTATGTTATGCAGAACATTTCATGCATAACGTTTTCAAACACAACAGATAATATACGAAATGTTATCTGTTACGCATTATCTGTTGAAACCGCATATCCTCGTGTTATCTGTTATGAAACTTCTGACAGTGTATCAGTGGCACTCTCCATGTTTCCCTACTCTGCGCGATTCTTCTCTCTGGTATAAATATTACTTTAGTTAACTACAAACAGATATTCAAACTGCGACTCAATAGAAATGAGAGGTCGAAATTTCGCTTTAAATTCTCCTCAGATCGACCTAAAAACGCACGGACGGCTTTGACTTTTTGGAACCAGGGACTAATTCGTGGGACCTTCGGGATGTCTTTATGGTTTCCAGGAAATCCTGTGGACATTATTGTTAATGGCAATCAAATGGAGTGTTGTAATCCCGCGGTAAAAGTATAGTCAGTTTCTTATGGTGCTTTAATCAAGGGGGATGTTTTATTCAGCGCAATCCGGAAAAGTGGGTTGTCTCCTAGTGAAAGATGTTAAGTCCTGCTTTTAGCTCTTTTGATCGACGAGGGGCTAAAGGACACCTCGCACGACTAAGTGTTTCTGCCTGAGATAGTTGACTACACTGTAAAAAGTTTCTCCGATTAAGGATTAAAGTTAACTGCAGCATTTGCTACAGGGATTAATCTTATTTCTAGTGGGATAAGATTAATCCGAATTAGATCAATATAAACAAGATTGATCCCAGTAGCAAATCCTGCAAGATTTTTTTTTACAGTGTACTTAAATCTTGGCTGTGCTCACAGAAAATTACACAAGGCTCCGGCTGTTTCTAGCCTCTTACCATGTCCCTTGGCTTGGATGACAAACTTAGCAGAATCTGCATAACCGGTTCTCTGACCAATAAGCATCTCGAAAACAAAGATCGGGACCTCGGGAACGCGAATGGATGGAAATACTACTGAAGTAGAATGAATTACTATCATAAGTACGACGTGTGTTGTGCGTTCAAGTTTGTTTATCACTTTTTCCATCATTTAATTATGGGATAATGAATTCGGTAGAGTTCAACCTCTAGCCGGAGATGGAAGCAGCTATTCTTCTGTCACTTTCACTTCCGTTTCTCACATGGAGTAAGACAAATAACCTGCAACCACCCTCGACCCCAGCCGTACTTTGCGTTAATGAAGCAGTTTTTCTGACAGGAAAATGATCTGGTCAATTCTTCGGGATCGACTAAAAAAGAGGCACGGCATTGCATAGGAGGCACAAGTAATAAAAGAGATTAGCAAGTAGTACAAAAGTAAGTTAACTCCAGAGCCTAAAAGAAGGCACTTTAGAACATTTTTCCTGCCTCTCATCCTGAAGCCTAAAAGGGCACTTTCAGTTTTAGTGCCTCTTTTTATTATTCTCCCCTCCTCCACCATGTCGTGCCGTGCCGTGCCTCTTTTTATTCGATCCCAAATTTTTCGGCCTCTATTTTTTTTTCTCTGCTGGATCTTTTTTCCTTCTTTCGTGTAGTGGCCAAATAAGCTGCATCCATTCATTGATTTAGCTTAGCTAGAACGTACGGCAACGCTACACGCTTCTGTTCAGACTTTGGACCGAGTTTAAGCTTTGTCTGAAAACCCTCTACATTCATGGTATCGCCTATCGGAAGAACTGCACGATGTGCACACTACGGAGAATTTCACCTTTTTCGCACTCACTGTCGAACCGTGTCAAAACAACGAAGCAATAATCGGTCAAACTGGTCCGAGATAACACAAAGACACACTAAGAAAACAATAACAGAGGTGTCGTATCTGCCCATACTCGCTAATGGTTCGTTACTACAAGTGCCAGAAAATGGCTCGTTAATTGCCAGCGGACGTTAGTTTATGAGGTAATCTAGACGGTTCCCGAAATACTCCACTGGCTAACGGGGGAAGGGGATTAAGACCGGCACCTGTATATTCGGCCTTGATTTACTGGTAATTTTTCGCGGAGCGGAGAAGATTCTTTATTTGTATCCTTTCGTGTCGGATCCTTGAAGCTTTTTCGACTTCGGAGATGCTCCGGAACGACCTATTGCATGCCTCGATATACGGCAATTATTTTGGTTCCTTTGAAATGGCACCCGTTTCTTTAAAAACCGCAGATATTTTTACTCAGAAATCTCAGAAATTATCTGTCCGCAGAGTTTATTTTCGTTTTGCGAAATTTCTTCTTAGTTCTCCACCTTGGACCATAAATAGTTATTTGATGAGTAAATTCCGCCTAATCTCTCCAACTTCTGTTATTGATAAACGATCTCAGGATTTTCGGTTTAATTATTTAATCGTCTTTTTTGATATTTTTTGTATTTAGTATTGGCGTTTCTTTTTTCGATTTATTTTGTTTGTTACTCCATCTTTAGGGTGCTTCGCCCTCCTTTTATTGAGGTGGGTTATAAATAAATCTGGTGGGTGGGTTTTTATGGCACTTGCCCCTCGGCCAAGTGCCATATAGCGATCGCAATTTCTGTCCGTCCGTCCGTCCGTCGGCCTGTCTGTCGGTCTGTCCAGGTTTTGCTAGTTCGGGCACTTCCACATAAGCTAGGAGGATGAAACTTGGCAGGCATATCAGGGACCGCAAAAGAATAAGTTGGAAATAGTCACCTCCCCGATCCGAGCATCGTGGGGGGAGTGGCGGGAGGGGGAACCCAGAATCTTGAGGTATTTATGACTTTTGAACAGGTGATCGGAACTTAATGAAACTTGGTATTTGGTATCTCAGACGACCCATCTCAAATCCGGACCGGATCTGGTGACTTTGGGGGGAGTGCTGGAGGGGGGAGCCGGAAATCTTGGGAAACGTTCAGAGTGGAGGGATCGCGATCAGAATTGATGGGAAAAACAAGCACAAGTCCCCCCGCGAGTTCGGTACTTCCTGATGTGCTAGGACGATGAAACTTGGGAGGCGTATCAGGGTCCCGAACAGGCTGACTCGAGAATAGTCGTTTCCTCGACCCAGTCATCATGGGGGGAGTGGAGGGATGGGGAGCCCGGATTCAGCGGTATGCATAACTTTTGAACGGGTTATCGGAATTGAAATAAAATTGGCAAGTGGAAAAGAGCTATCGTCTCAGATGTTCCATGTCAAGTCCTGATCGGATCCGATCTTATGGGGGGGGGGATTGGAGTGGGGCACCGGAAATCTTGTGAAACGCTTAGAGTCGAGGGATTGGGATGGAACTTGGTGGGAAGAACTAGCATTAACCCGATGAAACTTTTCAGGCGTATTAGTGACTTGAGGACCAGGTATAATGCCCTAGGGAAACTTGTTTTCCTGGATCCGACCATCTTTGGGGAGTTGAGGGAAGGGGAATCGGAAATCACTGGTTTCCGTAAGCTTCGAGCAGGTGGTCCGATTCAAGTGAAACTTTATGAGTGATAAGAACTGATCACCTAGACAAGCAAAACATGCGTCCGAACCACATGTGGCTACGGTGGGGAGATTTGGAGGGGGGGGGGGGAGTTTTTGACATTTTCAAAAAACAAACGGATGGACGGAAAACGATGCAAGTTGGAGAGTGCCGAGTTTATGCGGTATTGTTGTTATTTGGCGTCTGGATCGGATCCGGTCAGGGTATAGGGGAGGGGGGGAAGCGGGAATTGGAAATTTGCAGATAGGCTATGCTCCGATTCCAGTCAAACTTGATGAACAAGAATAGGGCAGATGTGCGACTTTTATGTTTCTGAGTCGTATTCAGCCACAGCGGGGGGACTGGAAGGGGAGTTCTGGAAATGATGTGGCTCGCATAGGGGTCAAACAAGTGGAGCGATTCGAATGAAACTTGGAATGTAGAGAGATCACAAGGGCTCGGACTGGATCCAATCACGGCGGGGGAGGGGGGAGAGTTACCGGAAGTTCGCAAAAAAAACGGTCAGATTTGAGTGAAACTTTAGAGGCGGCAAGAGAAAATGCTTCAGTTGGTCCATTTGGGAGTCCGAACCAGATTCGACCGTGGTAATGGGAGTTGCAGGGGGGGGGGGGGGGGGTACCGAAAAAAGTGTGGATTGTCTAGAGACCAAACGAGTGGATCTACTGGGTTGAAACTTGGAAGATAGAAAACTTATTTGCCCTAGATGATCCGAGGCGCTGCCGGTAATGCTCAGACTTGAGTGAAAATAGATATGCTATTCCTAGGTCCGAATCGCATTTGTGGATGGCAGGGTATTTTGTGACGTTCTCATCTTTTTTCGTGTACCACCTACTCGTATCAAGTGCCATATGAGCTCTTGGCTCTTGTTAAATAAATTGAATTGAATTGAATATTTGAGTTTAGCAATCTGAATGTAGGGATTGGACGGAGCGATGGCTTTCTGTACACCGGACGGTATGTCGCCAACCAACCCCGTCGATACGAGAAGGGGGCATGGCCCCCCACATTTCAGAATCTTCCTGCTTGGTGATTTTTTTCGGCTACTAAATAGGTTAAAAAAGGTAAAATGCAAAGCAAAGAATGTAATTTTAAGGTTTATTCCAAAACTGCTTTATATTTACCCCAGAAAGAGTAATTAAATTGTGAATGAATGTAGATAAGCCTTGGATTATGTGCCCAAATCTGATCTTTACCCCTCTCCCCCTAAGGTTTACTGAAATGGTGCCACTGCGTCGATACCAGTAAGGAAACGGTTACCAGGGAACTAGGTTAATAGGTAACCAGCGAAACGTGATCCACGACGTGACTGACCGAAAACAACTGGGAAAGAAACGAAAATACTTGATAGCTTGATTACAGCATAGTTACTGACGAAGAACACTAACAGAATTCTGCCAGCTATCACTGTCGAGACTAAAATTAAACGATTATAGGCGTATTCTCGCCGTTCCCCGAGGACTCCACTTGAGGAGTCCCCGCGTTTTGGTTTGTCCCGGGGACTCCCCGTATTCGCGTGAGTCCCCACGACGGGGAATGCTCCGATTATCATCGCCATCATCAAAATAGACTCCCTTTCAGACTCAGAGGGGAATCAGCTTTTGCTGGTGTTTGTGCAATGTAAAATTAACTAAAAACAATCAGAATAAACAAAACCAAAAATATTGGATCCAGACTAATTTTGTCAACTGCATATTTATTTTTAGAGCAAAATCTATTTTGGAAGCATTCCCCCTGTTCCCGTTGCTTTCCCTACGCGGAAGTCCATGTGGAGTGACTCCCTCTATTCTCGCCGTTCGCTTAGATTCCCCGAGGAGTCCTCAGGAAACGAGGAAAATACGCCTTAAATCCAAGTAACCGTGGCTGCTGCGACTCTTGACCGAGTCTGCAACATGAATGACAGAACTCAGAGCTTCAGTTCTACTTTAACTGATCGATTTTTGGGATCCCAAAACGTAAGTGGAGGGATACCTGTGACATCGCAAAAGTTGTCCGTCTGTAAGCACGATAACTCTCGAAGGGAATGAGATATTTTGATGAAACTTGGTGTGAGGATTGTTTGGTTCAAGAGTAAGGGCTATGTAGCCCTATATTTAGGGGTGGGGGAGGGGGTTTAAGTTAAGGGGTAAGCAAAATATTTTTAAACAGCTAATGGGACAGTCGATTATGGGGTAAGAAGACATGCTGAACACGATGGTGGAAACCATTTTCTCGCCGGACAAGTAGTTCGCCCGGAATCTTGCCAAAACCGGAAAGTTTGTTAAAAGTAAAAGTTTTATTTGAAGTTGATTGGATGTTTGATTTTGGGGTCAGAAGACACGCCGAAAACGATGGTGAAATCCATTTTCTCGCCGGACAAGTAGTTAGCCCGGAATCCGGCCAAAACCGGAAAATTGTTAAAAGCCTTCGTAGCTGATTAGATATCCGATTTAGGGGTAAGAAGAGATGCTGAATCCGTGTATGACAGTCATTTTGTACCCGGACATATAGTTCGCCCGGAATCCGGCTGGAACCGGAAAATTTATTTTAAGTTGAATTTTAATTTGAAGTTGATTAGATGTTCGGAAAGAAGATACGCTGAGTTCGATTTTAGCTTCTTTTTTTTTTGCCGGACAGGTAGTTCCGGAATTCGGCCGAAACTGAGAAATTTGCAGAAGTAAGGCAGGAAGTTTTCGTCCAAACAGATATGACTTATAGGGGTAAAAACAAACATGCTGAATCCATATCAGAACTTGGTTTTCTCAGATGATTAGCTTTTTGGCCTTAATCTGTTTCTGAATTTTAATAGTAAAAATGTTCAAGGAGGCTGGCGAAGACTGGATCTGGCGTAGACAAGACCCAATTGTCTGGATCAAATATTGAATTTTTGGGATCCCATCGACACCTTTGGTCTTGTTATTATTGGTCTTATAACTGGCCATCAAAGGCATAATTCCGCTGTCAGGGATGAGTCCGTCCCATGTTAGTGGCTGCTGGAGACCGACGAAATTATGGTCGGCAAACTTGCTTTAAGGGTCATCTGTTTCAAGTGAGAATATTCTAAAGTTACTGAGAGGGGGGCAAGTGAGCTGAAGGGTGCTAACTTTCCGAGATGTAGAGTGGCTGTCTGTTTTGATAAGGGAGATGAAAGGTCGAGATAGGGTGCCGCTAACCTTGTTAAAGAGGTTGGCTCTGTTATTCATTCCCAAGCGAGTCCGCTGTGGGGCCTTTAGAGCAATCGACGTTGTGCAAATTGAGTAAATAGTCGTGTATGGCCTGAGTACTGGTGTCGTCTTCTGCACACCTAGCAGATGTGACATTTGGGAAGAAGGTGTTCAGGGTCAATAGTGTCGTGCTGCTTGCTCCGGTTTTGTTTATGCTGATCTTTCCCGCACGTCCGGTTGTGAGAGGACGAACCAGTAGTTCAACACCGTAGGAACATTAGTTGCGTTTTTGCAGATACCTCACTGTCAGAAGATTCATAACAGATTGCGCATAACACTTTCAAGAATAACACCTTTTCACTTAGAAAAAAGTGTTCTGACCAATTAAGTTTATACTATTTCGTGCCCAGATCTCCAACAACACCTTCAATAGGTAAAAAATACTACACTGTCAGAAGCTACATAACGACAACAGCGGAACCGATTCTTCATCAGCGATATTTCGGCCCTTTTTGGCAAGGGTCCTCGTCAGGCTGTCAATCCTCTGGTTCAACTTCGGGGAAGGAAACAAACCTGTAATCTTTACATCTGTAATGATTCAATGATTCTGTAATGAGTCAGCTTGGGCTCAAAGAATATTTTGACAACAGCAGGATGCGCGGTTTCAACAGATAACACTTTGGGATGTTATATGTTATGTTTCTTTCGTTCCCGTTAGAATTTTTACCAATTGAAGGTGTTGTTGGAGATCTAGGCACGAAATAGTGTAAACTTAATTGGTCATAACACTTTATTTCTAAGTGAAAAGGTGTTATTCTTGAAAGTGTTATGCGCAATCTGTTATGAAACTTCAGACAGTGCATTGTATCTGTTACCACGGTAACTGAATCTGCAATTAATCGTTTTTGCAGTTACCGTGGTATCTGATACACGGTTGCTCTGCAAAAACGACTATTGCCGAAATTGCACTTTTCGAAGTCATCCCAAAAGAAAAACTGACATCCAGTTACATCACTAAGTGCTAAACTTCATTCTCACCAATTTGACAAAATTTGATGAAACTGAAATGACTTTTCAGATACCACGATCAGTTACCACGGTCGGACCGTGGTATCTGCATATCAGATATTATATCAGATACCACGATAACTGCTAAAACGCCTTGTGACTGTGGGATCAGATACCACGATAACCTCGAAAACGGCTTTAGACCGTGGGATCAGATACCATGGTATCTGCAAAAACGCAACTATTGAATGACTCTCCGTCTTTCCCTCTGTTTTTTGAACCCCTATCCCGGACCTCGGGTTCGAGCTTCTACCTTATAGCTGGTGCACGTCCTTACTTTGCGCGGCGTATCAGTGTTAGGAAGGACACTTACTGGACAGTTAGGCTACCAACCGGAAATGCTTTTCGGTCACACCGGTTTTGAAGAGATGGGGTTTGCCTATGGCAGTGGTTCCCAACCGCTGGTACGCGTACCTAAAGGGGTACGAGAGACCCTCGGAAGGGGTACGCGAAGGTCCCAGAATCAATTTAATTTGTAGCTTTAATACATCAACCGTGAGTCCCCTAACCCAGTTTCAGTATTGTCCTCAAAATCAGATACCCACACCGTACGTAATTTCAGATTTACACGCCTTATCACTGATGACAATAAATATCGTCGTTTTGACATTCTGATCGTGAAAACAAGAATTCGTCAAAAAAAGGGAACGGCATCTTTTTGGACTTAGAAAGGGGTACGCGGTACGGAAAAGGTTGGGAACCACTGGCCTATGGCTTAAGGGTCATCTAAGGACCATTTCTGTGTCCTTGTGGTAAGGGTGCGGATGTGAGGACCAGCGAGTTGCTGATTTCGTATGCCCGAAATGAAACAGTATACATCTCATAAAATGGTATGGTATAAACAGTATCATATAGCCGATGGCAGCTCCAACAGGCAACCGTTTTGAGAGGACCGAAAAGGTTAAAATAGATTAGCCCACACCGTTTGGGAATCTCGAGGAATTTTTGGGCCTTGCGTCTCGCCGAAAGTTGCATTTCTTTTGTCGGAGATAGCGACTGAGATTGCAAAAGATGGTTTAAGAAAAAGCTGCATAATTTCACCCCTTCTTCTGCTTCTTCTCTCAATTCATTGCTTTTTCTCCTCAAGCTTGGCACTTTAGGAGAATACAGCGAGGGTGTCTTCCATTTTTCGTAATTTAGCTGACGCTTTCGTTTGAAATATTCTATCTTCCAGGAACAGAAATTCTCATTTTCACTTTTTAGCGAGTGCGAGAAAATGTGTATTGGAGAAAGCTGTCTATTCGTTGGTGTGATAGATGTGAGGAAATTGGTTCCACACCCGTATAATATACTTGAGTGCATGGACAGGCAATGTCTTAGTTGCTTATTTATTATTACTCTTATTATATACCCCTAATTATTAATTATTAGTTTTGTCCTAGTAAGAAGTTAGAATTCCTTCAGCTTAGGCCACAACTTGGTGTTATTATTTTATTTTTTTTATCCTGTGGAGGGTTTGGTATGGCGTGTGTAAGTATACGGAATGGAACGAGTCTTTCTTTCTTTTGTGTGCATATTTACAGAGTAACGACTCATTCATGTTATTTATATAGCAGTATTTAAAATGGGGCCGAGCTAACGAGCTCGTATCCCTGTCGGCCCCCAGTGATCAAAATATATTGTCACGAAGTATTTTTGAAATTAAAGAACCTGAACCTGAACCTGCTTCATAAAGAAATGTATAAAAAATAAGAATGAGGGCAGTTTTGACATTAGACACTGTCCCCTAAGGATAAGTGACTTTGTACACACTGGATAGTGCAAAACGGATACGTCAGTTGAATTATATAGCTATCTTATTGGACTTTCGACATGGGTAAACCGACATTCTGAATCCATCTGTACCATTTTTCCTCGCTGAACAAGTAGTTCGCCCAGAATCTGGCAAAACCCGGAAATTTGGTAAAAAGTTCATTCTTAAGTCGATTAGAGGTTCGCGTCAGGGGAAGAACACACGGTGAATCCATTTCTGAGATTTATTTTTGGTGGTTAAACATATATGTTGGATCCAAATCTGGTTAGCCGTTTGGGCGTACTTTTATTTATGTCTTGAGAAGTACCACACTGGTCTTGGGCTTTTATTTTATTTGTATTTGTAATAAACAGTTGGAGCATTGATGGAAATTATTATGTTGATCCTCGGCTACCTACGTGCCATACCGGCTGTCCCGGATAATTGGCTGAGATTTAGTCTAGACCGAATTACTCAAACCTAGGAAGTTTGGTGTCTTTTTTTTAATTTGCTCATTTTTTGACGGTGTTCTTTTGTGGTTTTGAACATTCATAGCGACAGTAGGGATGATTAGCATTGTGTGTGTGGTAGAAAATTTCCATTGTTTGTGGTACGCTTTAAGGCCTACGACCTAATATCCCGATGAAAAATTTATCTCAAAATAGTACTATGAAGTAGTACGAAAAAGTTTGCATGCAGTACTAACGATGCTACTACATGCTTCTACTTCAAGGCTACCGTGTTACTGCACACTACTAAATGGTACTATACTGGATGTTACTATGGCAAGACATGATGCTACTGGATACTACTACATAAGATTGGATCAGTCTGAGGCACATTAAATGATAGTATTCTTGCTATTATATAGTATTACATGCAACGTTTTCGTACTACTACCATACTACTACGCAGGCTACAAATTTTTCAAATATTCTTTGAGCCCAAGCTGACTTTGAGACATTTATTCAAACAATGTTTACAACGGATACGTCAGCTATGATTCTTCAGTAAATTCCCACAAACAAATTACAAATTTTTCATCAGGATCGTCTAGACCCGATCGTCTCTGTTAGAAAGTTTCAGTAATTTTCACTTTGGAATCACATTGAACCTTTGGTATTTTTTTATCTCTATAACTAGAACCGCATTCGCGAGTTTTCAAAGCCACTGCTGCTTGTTCAGTTCAGTTCAATTCAATGGATTCAAAAACCAATACAACGGTCATGCTAATTTTGTGATTATCGTCCGTACGAACACTAATTTGAAAATATAATTTCTGACAAAAATAAATTAACACTATAGTTCATATTTCTCTGAAACATGTCAAATATAAAAACAAATTATCCAGATATATGTACAGTTAATGATGCGAGTTGGAAAGGTGGACGAAGGAGAGGACAAAACTTCTCAGGTAACGGGATGTTGTGTGTTTATTGGCTGCAATTTCGGTACTGGGTATACTCTTGATGACTAACTCTTCTCGTCCATGAAAAATTGACCTGTACCTAGCGGAAGAGCCGGAAGCGGTATCACAGCTGCTCCTAAACATCTCCGTGATTGGTTAACAAAGGATTGAGTTGTTGAGTTTGAGTAGTTAGTGCTACGTTTTCTCGTTCTTCCCGAGGATCAGTGGCGTGTTATGGACTTAGTCGTAGATAGTATTGGTGCTGCTAGGTCGCACATGGGCCTAAAAATCCCTGTTTGAGTTTTGTGGGGTAAGTTCTTTACGTCAGTTGCACCGGCAGACTCCCCGTTTAGTTGTATTGTTAGTATTTAGCCTGAAACAAATATTTATAAAATCTCCTTTTTTTAGTCTCGAACCCACCAACTCCTACTTCACAACAAGGAATTACTAGAACACATCCAAACCCTGGTGGTTCACGTACAGCAGCTAGAGACCAAACTAGGAAATTCGAATTTGTCTCCAAACGGCAACTACGTACATCATGCCGTTGGAGGATCACTCCCCTCGCAGGTTTGTTTTAAAATGTTAGCCCGTTTTGTCTTCCCCTTGCCTATTTGGCTAAGATGGCCTTATTTCATGTTTTATTATTAGCACTAGTTTGTCATCAAGGACGTATAGAGCGTATTCCACCCTACTTACCGTAGTTACTACGCATGACGTCACGAATTCTGGCTTTTTGCCGTCAAGGCTGGAACGATTTTTCTATTTTCCAGCAGAATATCATGCCACGGGCGAATCCTATCAATCACGTTACAGAGATGCGTAGTTACCACGCTTACTACGCTCCCGAGCATGGTAAGCAAATAGTTACTCTTAGTTACTATTTCGAGAAGGTTGGAACGGTCAGCGTAGTAACTTTTTACGAGGTTGGAACGAAAATAGTAACTAATAGTTACTATTGTTAGAAGGGTGGAACTCACTCTTAAGCGTGTTCAAAGAACAGATGTGATAGATAGATAGAAAGTGTATTCTAAAAATTTACTTTCGTGGTTACACAACTAAGTTTGCGATTGTTGTCAAAAAAATTACAATCAAACTTCGTTAAAAAGTTTCACTAGTCAGTTGCAAAAATCAGTTGTTTCATCCAATATCAGTATCCCTCTTCCGTGTGGGTTGGCTCAGTGATTAGAGAAAATTCTCAGGCGCTGCTTGAAGCTTCGGACATTTGTTCTCGGAGTTTGAAGATTGGTGGTCGTACCGCACTTCGTCAGTTAGAATAAAAGACACGTTAGATAGGGAAGTGTGGCAAATTTAATTGTTCTTTAATTTATTTTCTACAAAACTGTTTTCGGGGAATAATAATAATATAATAACTCATTTATTTCCTTAATAGCATTTACAACTGCTAGCTGCGGATCGTCAACATAGCAAATTACGAATCACGGCTGATTGATATTCTGACAGTTAAAAGTACGAATAAAATAAGGCACAAACGAAGATAAATACCTTTCGGTTGAGTTTATGGGGGGCTGAAGAAGCCGTGGCTTGTCAATGTTAGCTAGTCTTCCCCTTGTGTTTGGTCTGGTCTGGAGTCGCGAAGTCTGGGAAAATAGTCCGATGGTGCTCAGAAGTTAAACATTTCTTTCCAAAGTTCATCGTCAGTTGATGTCTCCTATCTGCAAGGGTCGGCAACTGAAGCTTGACCAGAGCATCCTCATAGGAAACATAATCTGGACCAAGCATCACTTTGCACGACCTCTTTTGGATAGACTTGAGTCTTTCTGTCTGTTCTACTGTTAGTCCGGAATGCCATACAGGACACGCTTATTCAGTTTGTGTTTCAGTTTATTTTCAAAAATTCGCTCACGGACGAAGCCGAACATTGAATTTCTTCCGTCATGTATGACTTAACAATTACAAAAACTATAACTAATATTATTCATTTGGTCAACGTACATGTATCTGACAATAAAACTCTAAGTAAAATCTTTAATCATACGTAACACGTCAACTAATCAAAACGTCTATAAGTAAAAATTATAACTTGGTCAAATTCACACCAAACTAAAACCGAGATAATATCAACTGTTATTTAATTTACAGTTCAATAACAGCACACACAGAAATACGATTAATTTATGGAGGTGTTTCGGAATATCCGTTAAAAAGGTCAGTGAACGAGGGAATAAAACTTTTTTTGTATCGGTCATGGGAACAGGGTACTAGCTGCAACTTTGGAACAGGCTGGGCAGCAGCTCGTGCCGGTCTCTGTCTAATAGGTACGTATTCAGGTGGAAGAATTTATCGTAGACCAGGGCTCTACAACGTTTTTAGACCGAAACTGAAACATAAATTTTTTCGGCACTGTGTTAACAATTCGAATTTAAATTTTTTCAACAATTCGAGATATAGGACTTTAGGGGACTTCGAGGCCACAAGGAGGGCTCTAAACTGCACCCGTTCGAGTAGATCCGACTGATCACGGGTCAACCCGAAATGCCAAACCTGGCAACAGTATTCAAGGGTTGGACGAAAAAAAGTCAAAAAGATTACCAATAGATGGCGCGCAAATCCGCAGCAACAGATCCTTGCAGGGATTTTTGTACGACGCATTACCTTACCTTAGACCTTAGTTCCTCCTGCACCTCCAGAGTTAGGGCGTCCAAGAAGAGCCGCCAGTCGTCTCTCATAAGGGCCGCTGCCCCATCTTCCCATTCGGGCTGGATAGACGCGTTGATATTGTGGAGATCCGACTGGTAGGTACGGCGAAGAGCCTCCTCCACTCGTCCCCGGACCTGACATGGAACATCTGAGACGATAGCTCTATCCACTTGCCAAGTTTCAGACAAATCCAACCACCCGTTCAAGAAATGCCCATCCCACTACATTGCGGATTCCCACTTCGGTCGCCCTCTTCGTCTGGATCCCTCCGGATGCCACTGGAGGATAGCGTTGGGGAGTCTGCTGCTTCCCATCCAGATTGTATGGCCCAGATACCTCCAGTGGCGGATCTTGATGACTTCAGTAATAAGGGGTTGTACTGTCATCTGGCGAATCGCCAGGTTTGTGACCCTTTCTGTCCAGTATATGTTTAAAGCGGGCCACAAAAACTGGTCTTTCTACCACACACACTATGCTTACCATCCCTTCTGTCACTATGAATGTTCAAAACCACTAAAAACACCGTAAAACAGTGAGCAAATTAACAAAAAAACACCAAATTTCCTAGGTTTGAAATAACTCTGTCTGGAGTAAATCTCAGCCGATTAACACGGACAGCTGTTATGGCACGTAGGGAGCCAAGGGTTAAATATAATAATTTCCATCTAATGCTCCAACTGTTTATTTAAAATGCAAATAAATTATAAAACCAAGACCAGTGTGGTACCTCTGAAGACATACAAAAATTATCAGTTAGGTCTTATAATTCTTTGCGAATCAATCCTGGAAAATTCCGCCATCTAGAAAAGAAGACGTTGTGCGTGAGTTTTTTCTCGAGCCAAAACAGCAACTCGGCAATCGGGTTCAATTCTAAACAAACCCGTGGCATGCGATCAAGGAGAGAAGGTATACAGAATGTTTGGATTAGGTCTTTAAGATCCGCCTAAGGCCGTTGAAGATCCGCACGACGCATTATGGGACTTTCATATTAAAAACGTAGGACTCTTGCTTTGTTGCACTCGCGCACAGTCAGCAGTGAGGGCCCTTGCGTCCCGTCCGCACGAACGTGGAATAGTTAGTTCTGATTAGGATCTAATATTTCATTTCCGTTGAGTTTATTCAACCTTTCTACTGTATATTCATATTCATTATCCGCGATTTTTCGTCAAAATAGTCGGTTTTTCTGAAAATCAGTCGATTTTTTTCAAAAATGTAATTTTTGTTGTTGAAAAAAGTCGAATTTTCGGCAGAAAAAGTCGGTAAATGCCTCGTCCCCCCCCCCCAAACATTTTGGCTAGTAACGCCTCTGAGCTCAGTGTAAAAGTTTCACCTTCCAGATTCCCAAATGTCCAGGGTGTTCCCATATTCTCATGATAGTAATGACAGCTAATTTTGCTATTCTTCAACATTTCCTACATGTTGTCTTCGCATTTCAATGTATCTCTTGCATCTCGGTCACAAATCATGACTGTCAATCACTCTCCCCTATCTTCCTACATTTGCGTACTTCTTGTGTCTCTCGAATATGTTGCCTCCATGACACCTTCCAGACATCCGGAATCTGGGGTTTCCAACGCCCCAGACTTCCAGACGTTTTTGCCCTTTTTGTTTCGATGAACACGTGTGTCTGCAATCCAGAAGAAAAATATGAAAATGAGAATAAAATATATAAGAAAAATATGAATAAAATATAAGGTGAAGCCTTGCTTTATAGTGTCAGGGGTTGAGTTCTCCCTGACTGGAATTTCTGTCCAAATATTCGGCACCATCGTCAATTCCTTACGAAAGAGATTTGTCCAACTTGATGATGACACTGCAGAAGATCCGACCGGAAAATCCTGATTGTGTGTTCGCACTATTAAACTTTAAGTTGCGTTTTTTTTATGTAGTTTCGGCGTAGTTTCGCTTAAAAGCCGTTTTATTTGTCCCTTCCGTTTGCTGTAGTTTCGAACCTGAAACTACGGAGCTCAAACTATAAACTACCTCACAGACGTAGTTTGGTGTAGTTTGACTTTTTAGAAACAAGAACCCAGTAAAACGCAAGGAAAAAAAAACTAGAGCCAAACTACACACTTTGACAAAACAGAAGTGAGTCCAGAAAAACGTAACTTTAATAGTTGCGTTTCTGCAGATACCATCAGATATTCAGATACCACGGTCCGACCGTGGTAATTGGTCGTGGTTTTATTTTTGACGGGGCAAAACGGATAAGTCAGCTACATTTTATTCGAGCTATATTTCGGATGAAACAGCAAAATTCGGTAAAGAAAGGGGAACTAATAAACACGTTAAATCATCCAATTTTGAAATGCGGGGACAAACCATTTTATGAAAAGGGCATCAATTGTTGCTTTTGCTTTTGTGAACTTCTTCTCTGAAAGTTGGCTTGAGCCTGAAGAGGACCCTTGCCAAGAAGGGCCGAAATATAGCTCGAATAAAATGTAGCTGACTTATCCGTTTTGCCCCGTCAAATATACGCAGTCAGCTCGGGCTGAAGGAACATCTGGTCGTGGTTTCTGAAAAATTCATCTCACTTTCATCAATTTTAGTCAAATTGGTGGGAAAGAAGTTTGTCACTTAGTGATGTGACTGAATATCTGTTTTTCTTTTGGGATGACATCGAAAAACGCAATTTCGGCAATTGTCGTTTTTGCAGAGCAACCGTATATCAGATACCCCGGTTACTGCAAAAACGACTAATTACAGATCCAGTTACCGTGGTAGCAGATACCATGGTATCTGCAAAAACGCAACTAATGTGAAAGCAGCATTACTTTTGCATGTGTCTGTTGTTGTTAGAGGACAGCTGACCGAGCGTCGTCTAGCATGTCAATGACGCCAATCGCTTTCTGACCCCTCTGCCAGGACAAGATGGATGTTTGCATGACGGTAATCTGATCGCTGCTTGCTGAATGTCAAAGCCCGATTTAATTACCGAATTTACTTGTTGTCTTCTCTTTAGTGCACTGTTGTTCCCAGTCCAGACTTAAACGTCGTTGAATGGCTTTTTACTTCCTGTCTAATTAGTGTTTCTAAGTTCTAACAAAAACCGGACAAGTTTGAGGGTGTGCGTTGCCCTGCTTCCATGTTGGTAATCGTGGATGGTCCAGAAAGTATGAGTTTAGCTAGAAAGGTTTTTCTCAACTAAACATCTTGGAAATTCGGCCTGTATTGAAAATATATTCAAACAGTATAAAAACGGATAGTCGGATACGATGCTTTGGCAGCGATATTTCGGCCTTTCTTGGGCTTTTTACTTCCTGTCTAATTAGTGTTCCCGAGTTCTAACAAAAACCGGACAAGTTTGAGGATGTGGGTTGCCCTGCTTCCAAGCTGGTAATCATGAATGGCCCACAAAGTATGATTTTAGCTATAAAGGTTTTTCTCGACTAAACATCTTGGAAATTCGGCCTGTATTGAAAATATATTCAAAGAGTATAAAAAGGGATAGTCGGCTACGATGCTTTGGCAGCGATATTTCGGCCCTTCTTGGCAAGAGTCATCGTTAGGCTGTAGGACTGGAAGAAACAAATCTGCAATCAACAGCGTGACGAGGACCCTTGCCAAGAAAGGGTCGAAATATCGCTGCCAAAGCATCGTAGCTGACCAATCGGTTTTAGCCAATGATTGAATATATTTTTTCCAGTCGGGTTCAAGGAGTGCTTTCTACACTGAACAGTTTCAATTTCCGTTATTTATCCATAATTTATATCCAAAATGTATATCTAGAATTCAAGTGACATGGACTTTTCACAATTCATAAGTCGGACGCATCGCCGTGAAGTGCTGCAGCAACCTTTGTTCGGCTTCGCCGACTAAAGTGTTGCCAGAGCAAAACTTTGGTTTCATTTCCTCGCTATTGGTTAAAGGCTTAGTCTGGCTTCTGGATCGTAGCTATTCAAAGTTCTGCGATTTCTTTGCCAAATCGCTACCATCTTCCTCCGGAATCCGGTCCTTTTTTCCAAATTGTCCCACTGTGCCCTCGTCACAAGTGTTCTTATTTGTCTTCAGGCTTAATCGAAAATAGCTGGAATAGGACAATCTAGTTACCCATCACTTATTCACTAAAATTAGCTTGAAGACCCGCTGAAAATGCGTTACTTCGTTGTTCCGCTATTCACGAAAAATCGATTTTCAGATAGTGGAATTTCTGTGTGATTTGTGATACCTCTATGCGCTTGTATTTTTGTTGTATGCCTAACGAGAAGGATTTGTGAATTTTTTTTTTTGTTCAGACACTAAGCAATCTTCACCAATCTCACCACTGCCCACTAAAAGCCGCGTTTGTATTGATATTATAATTTCCCGCGTCATAGTAGAATTTTCGTTGTGGGGACGGCCGCCTTCTTTATGCCGCTATTCTTAACGTCATAACTAGAGTAGATAGTGAAAATAAAAAAAAACCTTTGCAGAATCCAAATTCAGTGTATTCAATTAAATGACACAAAAATAAGTTGGCTTTTCAGTTAAATTTTAAAGGAGATGATTGATCTGGCATAAAAGAGAGGAGAAACTATTATCAGTCGATAGGAAGGAATTTACTGTTAACACTAGTTAACACACACCTACTGCACATTTTCTTTGTGTATGATCCTAACGTGAGCCAACTATGATGATGAAGATGATGATGGAATTTTTACGCACTTAAGAAGAGGAAATTAGCGCAGTACAGACAAATAAAAGGAAAAAATACACTGAGCTTTCAATAATGTAGTAAATGCACGATGCACTATGAGCAATTGAATCGCCTTGCTCCGACTGCATGCATTAGAGCATGAAAACATGGATGATTGTTAGGCAAAATTGATATAAAAAGCTCAAAACAGGTTGTTGAAAGAAAGGAATGCTGCCAAATATTTAGCTGTGATTTTTTAACTTTTCCGTATGCCAGCTAAATTTTGTTGTCCGATTTTCTTGTTGATATCCATTTTGAGCTTGCCCGCAAATGTACTTCCAAGTTTTGCACTAGATGATATAATGCTCTTACCGAGTCTCAGTTTCATGGTCCATTTAAACACTGCGTAAAATCCGAGCGTATTTTACGCACGTGTTTTGGGCTTGAAAAGACCTCTAGCAGTACGGACGTATTTGAGAAATCGGTCACGTTTTGTAGTTAAATACGTCGGTATTGCTAGAAATCTTTTCATGCTCAAATACGTGCGTAAAATACGCTCGGATTTCAAATGCGGTCGCATTTTACGCAGTGTGCCAACCCACCATCAAGTTGCAACTGTGGTGGGTGCTATGTCGACATTTCAGATGCTAGGATATTCTTGAATTAACTCCTTTGAATGCTCAGTTGGCTGGTAAGTTCTCTCTGGGGCATCGACTGCTTGCTGAAACATTTCAGCGCATGCTTTATTTTCTATTTTAAGAGCGGTGCAGCTTCGTTTTTTGTGCTTTGCTTATCCCTTTTCTTGTGGCCAGGGGCGTCACAACTGGGGGGGGGGGGGAGGGGGGACGCCCCCCCCTAATGTTGTCGGTCAGCCGGTAAAAAAGAACCGAGTCGGCTGGAAGCGCCGCGATTTTTTGTCAAAACAGTTTTTTTTTTCAAGACAACAGTCGTTTTTTCTGAAAATCAGTCAACTTCTTTTCAAAACTGTCTTTTTTTCTTGAAAACAGTCATTTTTCTGCAAAAACAGTCGGTTAAAATTACCAGCCAGTAGGTAAATGCCTTGACCCCCCCCCCCCCCAAGCATTTTGGCTAGTAACGCCTCTGCTTGTGGCTACTGTTTTTGGGGTCCCAAAACGTAAGTGACGGGATACCTATGACTTCGTAAGTTGTCCGTCCGTCTGTTTCTTAGCACGGTATCTCTCGAAGGGATTGAGATGTTTTGTTCAAACTTGGTGTTAGGATCCTTTGGGTCGAAGGATAGGTCACGTTCATAGATGGGCCAAGAGCCTTACATTTAGGGGTGTGGGAGGGGTTTTAGTTAGGGGACGAAAAAATTGTTTTAAAGAGCCAGGTTGATAGTGAGATAGTCGATTTAGGGGTAAAGAGACATGCTGCTTCCGTGTCTGAAACTTATTTTCTCGCCGGACAACTATAGTGTAACTATAGTTCGTCCGAAATCGGGCGAAAACCGGAAAGTTTTACGAAAGAAATGTTTTATCTGAACTTTATTAGAGATTAGGTATACTGGTAAAGAGACATTATAAATCCATTTCTGAAATTTCTTTTCTCGCCGGAACCCTAGTTTGTCCGGAATCCAGTCAAAACCGGAAAGTTAGTAAGCAAAAAATTATAATCTTATGTCTTTTGGACTTTCGACCCAGGGGTAAACCGACATTCCGAATCCATATCTGGAACATTTTTCCTCGCTGAACAAGTAGTTCGCCCGGAATCCGGCAAAACCCGGATATTTGGTAAAAAGCTCATTCTTAAGTCGATTAGAGGCTCGCATCACGGGTAAGCACACATGGTAAATCCATTTTGAAGTTTTTTTGTTTTGTTTTTTTATTAGAGATATATAGAGGGGTAAACATATATGTTGGATCCAAATCTGGTTAGCCAGTTGGCCGTATTTTGTCAAAAACACCGTTGGGTATAATTTTTTGTACATTTTCTAGTGGTTATTAGGGGTAAAGAGTAATATGCTTAATACGGGGTTTGGCGAAGATCAGAGATCTGCAGAACCCGATTGTCCGGATCAAGAGGTCCAGCTAATGTTCATTTCTGGGATCCCATCGAACCCTTTGGTCTTGTTTTTCTGGGCCTGGTTTTGTGAATGTGCAGCTTTTACTTTCTTTTCTTCTTATTCTCTTCTGTCCTTCGGATCCACCTCCGATTAAAAAGGAAGTCGGCCTTGTATCTTGATCATCTCTCCCAGTAACACCACAGATAGTTTTCTATAACAAAGAGCCGAATAGGACAAATCCAACTTTCTATAAAATTATCTTTCCAGCCTCGAGTCCCGTACGGAAAATCCCCACGTCGAATGCCATTTTACACCTTGAATCGGGCGAAAGTATAGCGAGGACGAATGTTGATGGCGAATTATACTTCGAGCCACATTTTCGCTGCGAATAAGAAGGCGAAGGAGAGGGAGATCTCGCGTTCGCTACCGTGTTTAGTAAATGGCGAAGGCGGATTTCCCTTCGACCTTAGTTTTCGCTGCGAAAAAGATGGCGAAAGACGCTCATATTTGGCAAATTGTCTCTCTGTGAAATTGCGAGCCATGACATTTTCTCTAATCACGCATAACGCATATTATGTGGGATGTGTCTCTTTAAAGATCCTGTCGTACCTATATTACTCATCCTCTCCACGTCCCTAATCGGCCCATCCATTCTCATTTCTGCGAGTCTGTCAGTTTCATCCACCCAAACGGCAGTTCACCAATCTTGCATCTGCCATGCCCGCCTCTTTTCGAAGCGGATCAGGCTGCCGCTTGTTCAGTCTATGGAGCCCATTGATCAGAAAGACAATAATTTGATTCAAAAAAGTCTTATTAGGTCCCGTGCTCATTGGTCAGAAAGGCCCGTTATGAGTTGTTTTTTACCGTGTTTCCAAAGTTGGAACATAAACTGGATCTACTGCGTCTTGTGCTTTAAGGAAATATGGTTTTAGGTTAGAAATAAAATTTAATAGGCTCGACTTTGCCTTTCCTTATAAATATTCCTTCAGCCCAAGCTGACTGCGAATCATATTTGATAGTGCAAAACGGATACGTCAGCTGAATTTTATTAGAGCTGTATTTCGGCCCTTCTTGGCAAGGGTCCTCTTCAGGCTCAAAGCCACTCAATTTGGAAATACGAACTTGTGAGAAAACAAACTAAAAATTCTAGCTTAGCGTTAAATATTTGACTTCGTGAATTCCTTTGTGAGAGTTGCTTGGAGTTAAAAAGTTTGCTGTGATTTCATTTTGGACACGGCTGCTGTTTTTGCTGCTCGATTGGGTCGTTGATCGGGTAGAGATTTTTCTGCATTTGGGTTGACTTTCGTTTTTGTTGTAGAGCTGAAGAGGACACTTGCCAAGAAGGGACGAAATATAGCTCTAATAAAATTTAGCTGACGTATCCGTTTTGCACTATCAAACATAAAGTTCTTTATACATAAATTGCTAGCCACCTGGTGTCGAGGGGTCATTTGGATTCTTTCTGGAGGGGCCACTCCTTGCAGCTATGTGATTGCTTAAGGGCCACGGCCTTCGAGCATTGCTCTCCGCCAAAAACTGGTGAAAGTAACACTTTTCTAAATAAACGGAACAGCACCTCCGATTTCTTTGCTTAATCCTTCGCTTCAGCTGTTTGGGAAATAGTAAATCAAGCTCCAGTAAAAGGTTGCACAAACAAGTAGGCTGTTGCCATTGAAGTGTGAGCGATCGACAAAGACTATTTTTGACCTCCTCTAGTATTGCTTTTGGTGGTGGTAGCTTACTCGCCTTTGCTTTGCAGATGCTTTCGCACTCACGCCTCCCCACCCTTCAAGAGGTGGATTTGACCTCCAAAGAGGACGAAGCTGAGCAGTTCCAGGAGGACGCTAGCATTTCCGCTAGCCTCCAAAACCTGATGCAGCAAGTCCAGGAGCAGCAACATGAATATGCGATCATGCTCGCTCAAAACCAAAATAGGCTGATGTCTCCCATGTCCCCTATTGGACTATACGGGCTTGGCATGATGAGCAACTCGTCATCAATGCAGTTTAGCCACCTCGCGTCACCCCAGAACCATATCTCTTCCCCGCACAAGTATACGCCAACCCAGATGCTCTCAGCCAATGGCATTTTCAACAACCATATAGTTTCACCTATGCAGCCTGCAGCTCCCACTTCGAGAAGTCAAACCCCAGGCGAAAGTCCGAGCGGCAGCAGCCAGGGGCTGTCGCTTCCCTCCCCCTTCATTCTGCCACTGGCTCATAATGAGTCAGACACACTAGATGCCCCGCCTTCAATGGTGGGGACGAGTCTCAATTCGCTGACGGACTCCAAAGGCTCCTCCTCCTTAGAGAGTATGCCGGGAGGCCGGCCCATGCTCCCGCCCCTTCACAAGCAGTTCGAACAGTTGAAAATAGGAGGGACGATGCGCCGAAACGGGCCGTTTATTACCCGATCGACTAGTGAGAAAATGCCGCATAGAAATGAAATTTTGGCGCAAGTCCAGAGAACAACCTGGGCAAGGCATACTACCAAGTAAGCCTAGCTCTTCAGAGTCTTGGAAAACAAAATAATAAAATATACCCCTCTTTGAAAGCAGTACTACCCTCATCAAGTTCGGAGCTACTGGAGGCAGGAACTGGAAATGATCATCAAGAATATACAAGTCTTTAGCAAGAAGTCCCTGAAATCGAGAAAAACAAGGCTGTTAAGAAGAGCAGATTTCGTCCGACGTCAACAAAGTTGGCCTAGCCTGTGAAGGGGTGGAACTGATAATAACCACGGATTGAATTTCGTCTGCAATAATCGGGTGTGTGACAGACGCTATCCAGAAGATGGCAGTGTTGTAAAGGAAAAGTTGCTAGTCAGTATTGTCGAATCAGAGCCAAGGAAAAGAGATACTCCCATCTTTTGTTCTTGCGGGCAATTACAAACCTTGATCAGATCCCTCACGACCAAAGAACCTGCAGTAGGAGCTGTTTGAAGCAAGATGTTTCTTTCTCAGCAACCAGCACTTTAAACAGCTGGTTTGATCCCTCCGTCTCTTGCGCAGTGGATGCTGAGTGTTTGCTATTTGACCACGACACACTGTCTCAATCTTCTTCTACTGGTTATAGTCGGCGGGGTCCGCTGACCCTCTGTGATTTCTTCTTTTCTTCTGCTGCTAGATTGTCATGCCGGTCGGACACAAGAGAAAACCTGCGCAGTGCCTCCTATAGCCCTACTTCCCGGTTTCCACGCAGTGTGACAAAATCTGGGCTGTTAATGGCGGAGAGCGTTCATGGTACATGTGTCCTTGATGACCTCTCACAGGACGGGAAATGTGACTAAACAAACGGAAAAGATTCCTTACAGTGACTTCGATTTGAAATGCAGCTTTGGAATGCCAGTGACGGGAATATTCAGTTAGCCTTTAAGCTAAATATGAACCCATAGATATGAGTAAAAGTGGTTAAAGCAATAAGTATGGCTCACGGCGTAGCGCGCTACGCAGAGAAAACTTCTATGGTGCGCAAATTAATGAATCACCGCTGTTTGAAGTGACTCTTACCTGATTGTATTGATCCTTTATCGGATACCCGGTGCCAATTCTCCACATTTGAGTTAAGCGTTCCCAGTTAATTACTCTAGTCAACATTGTAGTGTTGGTAGTTGTTTCTATTGCTTTTAGTTAGGGCCAATACCTTGCAGAGTACGGTACGTTTACACGCCAGCCGGTTAAGCGCAGTGCCAGATACTTATGAGATTGTCCGTGGCGTTAAAATGTGCTGGCTGATGTAAATGAGGGATACTGAGCCGTTCGTTCGTCACTTGCGCTTCTTAAATTTGTTCTTGCCAAATTTTGCACATAAGTTTTTGAGCTGTGGTACTTGGTTGGGAAAAAGGTCATGGGTAAAAAGTTGAACAAAAAACTGCTGTCTTTTGTTTCCAAATGAGAAATATCCCCAATAGGTATTTATTCCTCCCAGAATCGTAACTGATTAATCGACAGGCCTTCAGACACGTGTTCGTTAGCTCAGTGATCCATAATTTGTATATCATCACTCACGATTCCGAGGACATGTCATCCTAGTAATGATTTTGGTTTATTTGTCTTATTGTTGTTTATTTTCCTCTAAATACACTAGAAATTATATAAAATCGATACAATAAAAGAAAATATATAGCTTACATGGCAGCGTAACAGGTTCAGGTTCAGGTTCCTTTAATTTCAAAAACACTTCATAACAACATATGTCGATCACTGGGGAACAAGTTGAACAACTCGAACAACTTGAAATAAGCTGCCAAACAGTTCAAAATAATGCACTTGTTAAAATTGTTTTCGTTGGCGGTAAGGTTGTGGTAGTCGAACCAAAGACTATGACTCGCGTTCTTCGCCAAGGCCTGGATAGTGTTCAGCATTAGTTGCGCTTGTGCAGATACCATGGTATCAGATACCACGGTAGTCATTTTCGCAGTTACCGTGATATCTGATACCACGGTCAAAAGGCGTTTTTGCAGTTATCGTAGTATTTGGCCAGTTATCGTGGTATCTGATATTAAGATACCACGGTCCGACCGTGGTAACTGGTCAAGGTATCTGAAAGGTCATCTCACTTTCATCAAATTTTGTCAAATCGGTGAGAAAGAAGTTTAGCACTTAGTGATGTAACTGGATATCAGTTTTTCTTTTGGGATGACTTCGAAAAGTGCAATTTTGGCAATAGTCGTTTTTGCAGAGCAACCGTGTATCAAATATTACGGTAATTGCAAAAAAAAATTCAGTTACCGTGGTAACTGATACCATGGTCTCTGCAAAAACGCAACTATTGAAGCCCAAATGGGGCTCATAGAGATACTAGAAGTCTAGATCATGCCTAGGTCACTTTTCTCTTTGCTGCGTCCCAAAATTGGCGTTGTTCCAAAATTTTGGATTGGTCTCATAGTGTGTAGTCAACAAAGAGACGTAAGTTTTATTTCAGCAATATATTTATTTATAAGGTACTGTTTGAAGACTGCAGTGAACATTTCAATGACAAAATGAATAATAAATGTGATAAGTGAATGAATACGTGAAAATATAGAAAAGTGAACGCAGAAGTTGTAACCTTTTTTAACTCACTTACGTCCACAGAGCAGAGTAAAGTGCACGTGCACGAAAATCAACAATGTCTAAGAAACAACTGATTTTGCCTAAACAATCAAAGTACACAAGCAATACAAATTCAAAATCCCCCCAAAAAACTGATCGGGCCCGTAAGGTTCGTTTTCAATAGTTGTGTTTTTTCAGATACCATGGTATCTGTTACCACGGTAACTGGATTTGCAATTAGTCGTTTTTGCAGTAACCGTGATATCTGATATACGGTTGCTCTGCAAAAACAACAATTGCGCTTTTCGAAATCATCTCAAAACAAAAACTAATATTCAGTCACATCACTGAGTGCCAAACTTCTTTCCCACCAATTTGACAAAAATTGATGAAAGTGAGATGATTCTTCAGATACCACGGTCGGAACGTGGTATCTGAATATCAGATACAACGATAACTGGCCAGATACCACGATAACTGCAAAGAAGACTTTAGACCGTGATATCAGATACCATGGTATCTACAAAAACGCAACTAATGTGTAGTACTGGAGCCATGGAGTGAGACGCCCTAGGAATCGTGAGCGACTATCGAATGTCCAATATCAGTGTATTGACAATCTCTCGGTGCTATTTCTAATCTTTTAATTTTTCCCGGAGAACCCGTTGTTGAATTTATCGTCTGGATTGAAAAGGAGTGTTTTTTCGTTTAATTAGACAAGTTCCCGCAGTGCTGGTCAATGTCCTCTTGGAGTTAGTCCAGGATGATGAATCCTAAGCGCCACAATTTTTGTATCTTGGTAGCCAGAAGCGTCATGTGACATGTCCCAAGGTGACAGGTGTGGAAAAAAAAAATAGTTGATTTGGTCGGAGAGATGGAAAGAACAACTTTGGATTCGGTTTTCAGCAGTCTTTGTCGGTGAACGATTTATCAATAAATGTCGAAAGAATCGTTCAAATTACGAGTACTGTATGCTAATTTGTACCGAGCCTAATATACTATTATGTTGTTAAAGGGTGGCCGCGTGGGATACGACATTTTTTGTCTGTCGAAGCTCTCGGTCCGTGTCAGTCTATAACGAAAGAAAGAAAACTCAAAACAAACCACACTGTCAGAAGTTTCATAACAGATTGCGCATAACACTTTCAAGAATAACACCTTTTCACTTAGAAATAAGGTTTTATGACCAATTAAGTTTACACTATTTAGTGCCTAGATCTCCAACAGCACCTTCAACTGGTAAAAATACCAACGGGAACAAAAGAAACATAACATATAACATCCCAAAGTGTTATCTGTTGAAACCGCGCATCCTGCTGTTGTCGTTATGTAACTTCTGACAGTGTAGTATTTTTACCTATTGAAGGTGTTGTTGGAGATCTGGGCACGAAATAGTATAAACCTAATTGGTCATAACACTTTTTTTCTAAGTGAAAAGGTGTTATTCCTGAAAGTGTTATGCGCAATCTGTTATGAAACTTCTGACAGTGCACAGCCGCCCCTACCCACGCTATATTATTCCAACATCCCTTCAATAAAATGTATTAATGTTAATTAATTAATTTACTAGTTAATGTATTAAAGAAATGGCGCAAGGCGTGCCCACGGTGATTATTTGAAAAACAATGATCTGTAAGGCCATGATAATGTTTGGACGAATGAATATTTTGGCTCCCATCAGACTCGGACATTGCAATGCAAAATCTACGCTCTTCGTTTACCCTAAGTGGGGCCTGCAAGGCGCTTGTCCGGACCACAAACTTGTTATCGGTTCTGTATTCTTCTAGGCTAATCGCTGTTGTCCAGGTCAAGAAAGTGCGCGAATCCAAAATAAGAAAGGAAGAGGTGAACATAGTTCCCAATGTTTTACCAGTTTAGGAGATCAGTTAGAATGTCCGTTCGGATTGAGGAGAGAAGAAAATAAGCCGTATGAAGATTTAAATATTCCTTTAGCCCAAGCAGACTGCGAATCATATTTGACAGAGGAAAACGGATACGTCAGTGGAATTTTATTAGAGCTGTATTTCGGCCCTTCTTGGCAAGGGTTCTCTTCATGAATATTCCTTCTGCCCAAGCTGATTGCGAATCATGTTTGATAGCGCAAAACGGATACGTCAGCTGAATTTTATTAGAGCTATATTTCGGCCCTTCTTGGCAAGGGTCCTCTTCAGGCTCAAAGCCGCTCAAGTTGGAAATGCAAATTTGTGGAGAAAATTTGTTTTTTTTTTGTTGTTTTTTTCCGCAAGTTTTCATTTCCAACTTGAGCGGCTTTGAGCCTGAAGAGGACCCTTGCCAAGAAGGGCCGAAATATAGCTCTAATAAAATTCAGCTGACGTATCCGTTTTGCACTGTCAAATATGGTCCTCTTCAGGCTCAAAGCCGCTCAAGTCGAGACTGAAGAGAACCCTTGCCAAGAATGGCCGAAATATAGATCTAATAAAACAAAATATTCCTTTTTGTGTCGGACGTTAATAATTGCAAATCAAGTACCAGAAATATTTATCATTTAATAGTGTTTGTGTAAGCTCATCGTCTCGAGCCTGTGGCAGATTTTCATCTAAGAAGGAAAAAAAAATGGGAACAGAGAATTTTCATCTGCCAAAATTCCATTAGAGGCGTGTTCTCGCCTTTCCCCGAGGACTCCACTTGAGGAGTCCCCGCGTTTTTGTTTGTCCCGGGGATTCGCTCCCCGTATACTTGTGAGCTCCCGCGGACGGGAATGCCCCGATTATCATCACCATCCCCAAAAACAACTCCCTTTCAGATTAAGGGTGAAATCAGTTTTTGTTGGTGTTGGTGCAATGTAAAAGTATTAAAAACAATCAGAATAAACAAAACCAAAAGCAAAGTGGATCCAAACTAATTTCGTCAACTGCATATTTTTTTTTTAGAACAAAATCCATTTTGGAAGCATTCACGTGTTCTCGTTGTTTTCCGTACGCGGAGTCCGCGTGGAATGACTCCCTCTATTCTCGCCGTTCCCTTCGATTCCCCGAGGAGTCCTCGGGGACCGGCGAGAATACGCCTTAGATGTCAATTGTCGGCTGTGAAACTGGAACGACCCGGTTGGCGTCGAAGTTCGGGCTACCACTGAGCTACCGATGGGCTTGTAAACATAGTTCGCAAACCATTGCAATAGTCAGATAGAAGCAGGCAATAGGAGCAGTGATAGCCGGCTTCTATCTGACCGACTATTAAATCATAAAATATTTACAGCATTAAAATGAAACTCACAGCGAAATAAGGCACAAATAACCTAGATACCTTTCGCTTGCATGAGAAGCTCGGGGTCGGCATTGAGCTTTATTTTCTATAGTTCTCTGTAATCCAGTTCTCGGTAGTTTATCATCAGTTGTTACGAACAACTCATTATGGGTCCTTGGTTGATTGGTTCTATGGACGCGCTCCAGAGCGGGTCAGCGCGCGGAGTACGCCTCCTCATTTATTTCTCTGCGGTGAGCAACGGCGAAGACGGGAGATGAGTAAACGGGTATCAACATCAGCTCAAGGCTGGAGTAATACCTCTAGCTCTAGGTCCGCTCAGTTTTGTCGGGGTATTCATAGTCACTGCATAGGACCAAAGATGGAGGTTCTTTTGGGTTATTTGTTCTTGGTGATAGGTAGCATGTTTTCACAGTGGTGAGACTTTGCGTGAGATAGGAGCAGATCTGCACTTTTTTACTTCTTTTAACATTTCCCCTATCCTGCAGTCGTATTTTCAAGCCACCAACCTTGACAGACACAACTGCGTGGTGAATGGTTTTGCTCAACTTCTCTCTCTCTATCTCGAGCTTGTCAAAAGAATAAATACTTTTGTCCAACATTAAGGAAATCCAGCTTTCACAGAAACGTTGTCAAAAACACAAATTGAAAACCCTTCACAAACTGTCAGGCGCAGTTAAAGAGATGACTGAACTGTCAGGAGTATATTCTGTTTAAAACGTCTGTGTTAGATTTTTGAGAGGCACTTCGCAGACACCTTCGGAAAGAGGAAAGTTTGTGTAACACTTTCTGTATAAAAGAATTGACGTCATGAGGGGGCGGAAAGCATACGAGGGGACACCAGAGATGTAAGAAAGCTGGGGATATTTTTTATATATGACGTATCTTGTTTTCTTTCTAAGCATTGTGTGGTGTTGTAAGGTGTATTACGGCGTATAAGGCTTATTACAGATTCCTCGTTTCCTCGGGTCGCACTGTAATAAGGCGAATAACGAGAGTAGAGTCAGGTTCTATTTTCCTTTATGCAAACCCAATCAGATCGCTTGGTTGGTTCCGCCAGCAGATCGAGGAGAGGAGCCGCGTCGTCAGGGTTGCCATGGGAAGCACTAAAGTTCTACTTTGTTGGAAGCTGAAGAAACAACTTTTCTTCAAAATAACACGTACTGTTCTGCTATGACTGCTTATTGTTAGTTCGAGGATCAATGCCTGTCCATCCGTTAATTTAATAGCTTTTTACAATATGAAGCGCGTCAAATTCTACTCGTGGACTTAAGAACACTTTTTCTGATCTTTAGAAGCTCGGAAAATTATATCAACGTGGCAACACCGAACGCTGCATCGATAAGAACCTATTGAGTTCCTATTTGAACAGGCGTGTGTATTAAGATGGAAGCATCGCGTATAGCGCTATTCAGCTTATTAAACCTATTTGAACAATGCTTTGCAGATGCCCGCTCAAATACACCCGAAGATGTATGGGGGAAAGGGTATGTTCAGCACCTGGAGTACTAGTGGGTATGTGATATTTTTCTTGAAAACATGTCAGAGATTAGACAATCTTGCAGGTCCGAGTTGGTCCCGGTTTATCGCATCCATCGATTTACTTAGTCAGTCAAATCGATATTGTCGAATTTTTTGGCATGGCAGGTCTTAGTGCGGGTAAAAATTTATGATTTACAACAATCACGAAGAAAGAACTATACAACATCATAATTTACAACGAAAAGGAAAGAGCCTAATCAAGATTTATTGAATTTAAGTAGCCATCGGTACCGAAATTCATCTTTAAAAAAAAAAAATCTTGTGCCACTCCTGCTACGAAGCCGGGAATTCTAAGCTTCAAAATCGGGTCAGCGACTTTTCAGTTTCTACTCATTTAAGTTTTACGAAGTCCAACGAAGGAAACGCAAACGTACTTAAAATAGGAATCTAGAATCGTTTGACAAATGGGAGGTCGGGTGCTCAAGGCTGAATTCCCTTACCGGATTTTAAACACCATCATCATTCAAATGGAAAATTTGATATTTATCTACTTGATGGTAAAAGTGCGGAGAATCCGGTCGGGAAATTGTGGTCGTGTATTCGCATTATTAGAATTGTTTGTCGCAAAAAAAGATTTGTGGACCACACAAACGGTTGTGGAAACTATTTTGTAGCCTCCTTTATTGTTATCATTCTGGCCAGCGATTCGGGGGAAAGGTTAGCAGAGTGCGCAATAAGCCACGCGACAGGGATTAAGTTTTGTTTGAAATTTCCAGAAGTAAAAACAAAATTCCTTGGTCACTTAAGTTTAATACCCTTGGTCGGGCTGGCAGTATCAGTGCGTTCCTTTCGGTCTGGTCTGCCAGAATTTAGGTTAAATGGAAATCAAGGCATTCTCGCCAGTTGAGTAAATAAGAGCTGGGAGCTTGTATGGCACTTGCAATGGTCGGAGATGGCTGGACAGTCATCTGGGCACGCCGACCTCCTTAAAGACGGCCTCATGCTTTTTATTGATTTTGAATTGTATTGCATGTAGTTCTTGTAAAAAGTGAGAGGAAATACACACGTGTGTCGTTGAAAGAGCAAAACAGGGAGGTAATTGAAAAATAAGTATGGTCTCAGAATACGCTATTTCTACTTGAAACAAAATCAGCTGCCCTTCGCTCGTACTGCTTGAAACTTTTCTCCCACGAAAATATCATATAAATATAACTTTTCTCTAACAGGTATTCAATGTATATCCTCCTATGTCCAACAGGAAGCTATATTATGACAGTTACTTTTGTGGAAGTTGATACGTTATCGTATCATCCTTCAGAGAGGCTGATACGAAGACATATCAACCTCGCAGATGTTCATCAAGCACCTTTCTTCAAATACTGAAAAGTAGAAGCTGACCTCTCCAAACGATAAGAAAAAAATATTCCTTGAGCCCTAGCTGACTTTGAAAAATATATTCAAATAATGTATAGGCATCGTAGCTGACGGTGCTTTTCCGAATTTCATGACTAGAGAGTAAAAGCTGAGAATTTAAGTAGAATCAAGGTTTCTCACAGGTTCTGATCCGGGCTTGAAAGTTTTCTCTTCCTCAGATGAAAACCAAAAGGTTAATGCTGCGGTTGAGCTAACCCCACCATAACCAAATAAATCCTGTTTATCACCAACATCCCGTCATCCTCTTGGCCTATCTGGAAGTACCCGGACTCGAGCCGAACCAACCGACGAAAACGCTGCCTGTGTATAGAACATCGGTCGAAGCCCTTCTACTGCGTTGTCGAGCGTTCCAGTCATTGTGTTGAGTCGCGTTGAGTCGAGCTACAGTTTCTTCGAGACCGATTTCAGGCGGCAAAGCCATTCTTGACGTAAGCTGCGTTCTTTGTCACGGGAGTTCTCATCGGTGGTCTCCGATTACTCTTATAAGGCGGTCTTGCATCCACTGGTGACTACTCACCAGTCTTATAACCCGTTTTTGAACTAACCGGGGTCCAGTTTCGTCTCACCAGTGCGGACTAACCAGAACCTGCTCGGGAGCCAGGCTTTACCGAGAAGTTAGCAAATTTGCGCAGAAGCGCAAAACCCAGAATTTAGGCCGTTTTTGCTCTCACTGGTGACTACCCACCGGTGAACCAAAAGACGCGTTACAAGAGAAGAACCGGCCACCGGTGAAAAAACACCAGAGACAGCCCGGAGTGCAACAAACGCAGCTGCAGGGTTGCCAAGAGCTCGAGTCATGAAAGTGTCACAATCCCTGGCAAAAAGGTGCTTTTTGACACCATGCGCTTTTAGACAACCCAACAAATTTTTTTCGCGTTGTGCTCCGCGCAACGCGCATGCTGCACATAAATTTCAGCTTGTACATGATAAAAATGGAAAGAAAAATAAAGTACCTTAAACATATTGCAAGGTACAGTTTGCATAGTTGTAAGTTTGCTATGGTACTGGTATAGTTGTAGAGTTAACAATGCTACTTTTTACGAGTTACATAGATGGCGACATTGGCGACACTATGTGTAAATCAAATTTAATGTTTTTGGGCCGGTAGTCGGTAATAGTGAATAGAAAGGTGTTTTTTTTTACCTAAAAAAAGTGTCACTTGTCAGAAAAGGTGTCACTTTCACAGAAAAAGTGTCACGGTGTCACCCAGAGGAAAAAAGTGTCACAAAGCACCAAAAGTGTCACACTTGCCACCCCTGCAGCTGTAGTCACACATGGTGAATAACTTTGCCGCCTCAAATGAAGCGCAGGCATATCGCACGGAACGCTCTACTTTACGCAATGAAAATTCATCATGACGAAGTAAAATTTTAGAAATTCCTCTTCGTCATATTATTGAATTTCTCGTTATGCATGCAACCTGTCAGGCACTAATACGTACTTTAAAGTTTTGGGGATGGTAAAAGACGGAACCCAAGTTGTTCTTTCTCCTCTAGAAGCGACAGTCTTGGTTTGCCGCCAGCCGACAGTGGTTAGTCTAGGTTTGTGCAAGGAATGATTTATGACCCCAACAGGTTTTGTTGTGACCTCAGTTGTAATGTTGTTGTTGTTGTTTTTGTATACGACGTTGAGCTGAACTCCCTTACCAAAAATACTCAGTTTGGTGAATTATACGTGTTTAACTGAAGGGTTGATCCATTGCTGTTTTAAATAAAAGTTTTAAATCATTGTGTCCGGGGAAGAGCTGGGACTCCCGAGAGTAAAGGAAGTCAGTAGTGTACGGGGGGATATGTACCATCGCTCGTATCATCGTATCTTCCGAAATATAAAAAAAATAAACTGCTTGCTTATTAGGCTTCTAAAGAACAAATGGAGGAGAAAAATCTTCTTTCTTTATTTGGACTGTATGCGCTGTCTAATAGGAGGCAGAAGTTGTGTCAAAATTTTGGACTAAAACTCCTTGAACACCCAACTCTCCGATCCCTTTTACCCCCTGATTTTGAGGTTGAACGCCCAAGGCCACCAAGGCAAGTATCCACCAAAGTCCCGAAGCTCAAGCCGATCGCATGTAACCGGGAAAGATATTGTAATAGCTTCATTCCGAAATTTGTGGATTTTTACAATAATGTTGTTTTGTCTTAGTTACTTTGTTAGAAATTTTGTTTCGGGTGTTGACTTCAATGGTTTGCCTTTTATTTTGATTAAGAATTTGATTTCAACAGTTGTTGTATATATTACCTGACAAAGGTCAAACAATTTGGTTGGACAACCACGAAATTTTGTACCTGAATTATACAATAAATCAAATCAAATAAAAAAAGAATAAGAAAAAACTAGAAGCAGTATAATGTATAGACCAACTTTACAAATAAACACAAAATTTACGAAAAAAAAGTTAGGAGTGTTTGACAAAATATTCAGCAAACCACAGCACTCGAAACTGCATTGTTCAAGTGCTATCCACGTCTTTCGTCGTACACCGTTTGAAGGACACGTTTTAGAAAGAGGGCGCCACTTTTTAGAAGAGGGCGCCAACCGCTGAACATCTCAAAATTTTATTTAAACAATGGCTAAAAATGGAAACGCCTGTTTTTCGCTGTGCCTAAATGTCGCTGCCAAACCATCATAGCTGACGTATCCGTTTTTAGCCGTTGTTTGAATGTATGTTTTCCAGTTAGCTTTAGCGTAGAGATTATTTATTTCTAAATTACTTCCATTTATTCCATCATTTCACTCGACAAGAAGGAGATTGCTTAGTTGGTAGGCAGGGTGGCCTCAAAACTTTGTTTTAATTTGTTGTAATTTTGTTTTGCGACATAAAATGGTAAATTCCTTCATCACCTCGTAAAGGTTTGTCATTAAGCGTTTAAAAAAAAGTCAAAATTTCATTTTCTCGTCGTAGGCCAACTGTCTAACAATCACCACTAAGAAAAGAGCATAGATTTAGCTCCAGGGGCGTAATTTGCTATGGGGAAGGGAGAGGCAACTGCCCCCTCCAGACCCCAGTTTGCCCCCCCCAGGTTGATGTTTGCCCCCCCCCCCAGCTGAAATTTAGCGTCTTCGAAGCTCTCGTCGAAACTAAGATAGGCCTAGGGAACTCAAGCATCCACAGACGGCCACTTTACGGCAAGATTGGAACACAGAAGCCTTGAAACTTTTACAGCGAAATGCTGGCGCTATTCAGGGTTAAACACGTCTATGTCAGACGACCGACTAAGTGATCTTTTGGTCGTTGGTACCCAACCTGAAAAAGCGAAGAAGCTTGATGTCAATCGCGCAGTGGACAGTTTCGCGAAAAGTGTCGTTTCGCCTTGGTCGATTAGTAAAATATCTCTTTGTTTCTTTGTTTTTATTACGTTTTTCTTCTTGAAATAAAATTGCTCATTTTCTCTTGACTTGGGAAAATCGGCTCCAAATTTGCCCTCCGCCCCCAGGATTCTGACGAAATAACGCCCCTGTTTAGCTCCAGTTTCTTTAGCTGTGAGTGAATTTTAAGGTTTAGCAGGCAATTGATACTATTTCTCAGTATCAATCCCAGGCGCAGAAATATAATGATAAACTCGACAGAGATCACTGATCAAAATTGACTTGTAACGGCTGTGCATAACGCCTGTTGAAACCGTGCATCCTTGTGTTATCTGTTATGAAACTTCTGACAGTGTAGGATTAGCCTATAACCTAGGACTGTCACGGAAAACCACCTCAAGGATCAGTTCAGTTCCGGGAATCTTTTAGTGTTCTGCGTCACTGAAATTGATCGTGACTTAGATGGCGCTGATAGTTATTTCAGAGACCAGCGACTGAACACGTTCCACCCTTTCCCTCCAAAGCTTTCCTATTGACCAGCTTTAAATTCTGACTGATAGTCATGACGTCTATAATTTAATTTTACAAAAGGCTCTTTATTTTATAAAACACTTGACATAGCTGTATAACGTATGATGTGTAGTCAATAGCTGTATAATATATAGCAAATATATATAACGTAGTTGTATCTTGATGTCAAATTTTGTTTTTTCCTGGTCTATCGGCAATTGGTTTTGTCCCGTTTTTTACCCTACTTCACCGATTTCTTTTCAGTGCTAGAAGATCTTTAGGGTCTAACTAGCGTGGTCTTCAAAAAGTTTGTTTCTTCTTCCGAGTGGAAAGTTACGTTCTAGCCGCACAAATAGGCAGGCACTAGTTTCAAGTTCAAGATGGACTAGAATCTGAATGTGCTGAAGATGCATGAGCCACAGTTCCGTGGCCCCGTCTCCAAGTAATCCTTTTCGGTTTGAAACGGAAAAAGTAAAAAAAAAAAAACAGCAGTTCCGATATTGTGACGACAAACAAAAAGCCGACAGATGCTTTTTTGCCGTATTTTCGGCTCTTCCTGGCAATGCTTGTTATGCATAACATTTCACGCATAAAGTTTGTCGCGATAACAGATTGCATCCTAGGTATTGTCTGTTGAAACCGCGCATCCTTGTGTTATCTGCTATTAAACTTCTGACAGTATAGATAACTGATCCATCGGAGAAACAGCAAATCGACTATCTTATACTACAAATTGGTAATCCGACAATCTTACTCCGTTGCAAGATTCCTGTACTGACGATACAAGAACGAATACGGATAGTCAGAGAAAACGCTTTTTGACAATCCGGATTATCGTAGAAAACGCATTTCGGGGAATCCAGATTGTGAATCGTCAATGGAAGTGTCATGGAAAAACGCCTTGTTCAGTAATCACGGCTAAATTACAGCTAAAAAAGTCTAACACCTGTTTTGATTGGGAGGTTTCAAATTTTAGCTTGAGGGAAACTGGTCTCAACAATAATTCAGAGAAACAAGACTCCGATTCACTTTTTACAGACTTAGTGTACAAACATGTATCCGCCAATAGTGATAATATTCGTCCATGCAATAAACCATTATCTTTAAGTAGAATCGGGGGGGGGGGGGAATTTGTAAAAATAACCTTTATGGGTCCAAGTGTGTGGCTCCCTCTCTCTTAAAACTTAAAATGAAATGTAAGTTAACATCCCTTTTCTATATAAAGTATAACCTTCCGGAACAGTAAGTGGGTAATAGATAGGTTTTTTTTTTTTTTTTTTTCATAGAATTTTTGTAGTCCTTGGCGACCGTGACGTAATGACCTCTTACAGTGGTAGACTAACGGCAAACTAATAGAGAGATCGCAGCCTACCCAACGAAAACGGATAGGAGCAGAAAAAGAGTAATTTAGTTTTGTGAACCATAGGACTTTCGACTTTGAGACCAAACCATCCACGTCCCACCACCATCATGAGCCCGCAAATAGCTGGAAACGATTCCCTGTTCTTTCCCCAACCGTACAATCACAGCTTTGTAGAAAAGTTGATCAGAAATAGATAGGTTATAACCTTCTAGAAGTTGTTTTTTTCTTGTTGTTTGTTTCTCAGGGCCCCACCACTCATTTGAATTAATCTTCTTCCCAGTTTATTTATGGTCGCCTTCTTCAATTGTAGCCTGCGTAGTTGTATGATAATTGTACGAAAAAGTAGCATGTATTGATATGTAAGAGTAAAGAATACTATCATTTAATGTGCCTCAGACTGGGCCAATCTTAAGCAGTAGTATCCTATCTTGCTATAGTAGCATCCAGTCTATATAATAGTAGCACGCAGTAGAATACAGTAACACGGTAGCCTTAACATAGAAGCATGTAGTAGCATCAGTTCGTACTGCATGCTACTTTTTCGTACAACTTCATACTACTATTTTGATATAAATATTTCATCGGGTACGTGTGATAGCGCTGTAAGTTCTTATAGACATTCTAGTAGAAACTATTATGAATAAGCACACCATGGGCCCTTGATGGCAGATGGTTCTTACCACGCTGTTGAGTCTTTTCAAACCATGTTTATCTCAGTTTCACGTGGAAACCCTGGATTCCTTCACATACACCTGTCCTAAACTCAGCGAAAGAACGCCCTTCAGATGGCTAGCTGTTAAGAATTTCATACCTGGTATGCGGGGTCCTGGGTCCAATTTGTAAAAAAAAAAAAAAAAAAAAGTTAACCAACAACACTGTAAAAAGTTTGTCCGAGCAAGGATTAAAGTTAACTGCAGTATTTGCTACTGGGATTAATCTGGGATTCATCAAATACTGCAAGATTTTTTTTTACAGTGAAGAGCTACAAGCTCATGCGGCTGGCAAGGCTGGGTCTGATGATGAAAGTAGGAATTTGCCAATTTTTGGGTTTGTCGTGATTTTTGTAAGAAAAACTATTGAGATAAGAATGACCATGGGCCCTTGGAAATAAAGAGAATGTCTCATTTGGTATTTTATTTTTGCCCTTAGCTCTGATGATGCGCACTTTAAGGTCACTGGAAATTCATCTCTAAGCAAATCCTTGAGACAAAAATGATGATACGCTCATCGGGATCATGAAAACGTATATTTTGTTGAAAAGTGTTTTTTTACTTCAAGGAAATCACTTGTAAGTAAACCCTTGAGGGAAAAAGGAACAAGGGCCCTTGTGAGATCACGAATATATAGGCTATCGTTTTGTCGAAGAACTTCTTTTTTTTCGGTTAAGATTCGCACTTTAAGGGTGCTATAAATTCATTTTAAGCAAAATCCTTGTGCACAAAGATCATGGGCTCTCGGGGATCATGAAATGTATCGTTGGATCAAAAGTACTTTTTTTCACTTTGCGCTTAAGATGAGCACTGTTAAAGGAACTAGAAATTCATGGTTGGATCTGGGAAGTGACAATTCCTAAGTCAATCTTGTCAAGTTCCAGTCAGTCCAACACTAGTTCCAGCCAAGTTTCATCGTCCTAGCACATTATGGAAGTACCTTAACTCCTATCACTGGAATTCCGGAGCCCCCCCCCCCCCCACCAACTACCCCGAGTGCCCAGAATCCGGTCCAGTTCTAGACTGACGTATCTAGGGCTTGTGCTTGTTCTTGCCACCGAGTTTCATCCCGATCGCTCCACTCTAAGAGTGTCACAAGATTTCTGGTTCTCCCCTCCAGCCCCCCCCCCCGTCCCCACAGTCGCCAGATCCGTTCCTGACTTGAAATAGGAAATCAGAGACACGAGGTCTTTCCAAATATCAAGTTTCATAAGATCCGGTCACCCGCTCAAAAGTAAGGCATACCTCAAATCTCCCGTCCCTCCACTCCCCCCGCGATAGTCGGATCGGAACTGCGACTATTGCCAAGTCAATATGATTGGGTCCCTGATATGCCTTCCAAGTTTCATCGTCCCAGCCCACCTGGAAGTACCTTAACTCCGTATCACCGGAATTACGGAAAACCCCCTCCAACTCCCCTACAGTGCCTAAACCCGGTCCAGTTCTGTTAATGATGTACCTATGGCCTGTGCTTATTCTTCCCACCAAGTTTCGTCCCGATCTAAGAATGTCACAAGATCTTTGGTACCCCCCTCCGACCCCCCCCCCCCCTCCATATTCACCGGATCCGGTCCTGACTTAAAATGGAACATCCGAGAAACGAGGTCGTTCAAAATATCAAGTTTCATTCAGATCCGATCACCCATGCGAAAGTTACACATGCCTCTAAATTCCTGATTCCGCCTCTCCTCCCTCCCCAACGATGGTTGAATCGGGCAAGTGACGATTTCCAAGTTAGTTTGGTCGGGTCCCTAATATGCCTGCCAAGTTTCATCGTCCTAGCATATCTGGAAGTACCATAACTCGCGATCACCGGACTGACCGACAGACCGACTGACGGAAAAGTGACCTGGATATGGCACTTGGCAGGAAGACAAGTGCCATAAAAAGTCGCGTTGTAAGCAACACCTGCGATCTAAAAAGTGAAAATTGCTGATGAATTTTAGGATCGGAGTGTTGTGAAATGTGTCCATCCAGTTGAACCGGTTACGCGGCGCCATCTTGTCCGTCTTTTCCGGGAGCGGACGTTGACAGACCTTATTCCTACTTGAAAGAAAAACGCTAGATGACGGGCTGTATTAACCTGTACCCAGTTCAAAAATGTGGGGCCACTAGGTCCAACCTCGGGGTCAGTCGCTTTCGGCCTTTCCGTGTACAGGGACAGTATTGGGGTCTGTACTAGTGGATTCTGTACGCAAAACTGTCATTGAGTTGTAGATTTGTTGCTCGATCTTCTTCGGGAATGTCCTTTAGCTGATGGAGTTTGGAGTCTTGTATTCAGAATTTCAAATTTCTGCTGAAAAATTGAACACTAGATGACGCAAACTCTCTTTTTCGCAGATGGGCTCGGCGAGTTTAGAGTCTTGTGTTCAGAATTTCAAATTTCTGCTGAAAAATTGAACACTAGATGACGCAAACTCTCTTTTTCGCAGATGGACTCGGCAATCAAAGTGGCAGAGTGGCTTCAAGTCCAAGACAAGTCGTCCCGCTATGAGAGTGGCTTTGTAGAGGAAGAAGAAGATAACGAGGAAGAGCACCCAGAAGACATGGAAGAAGAATTGATCGTAAAGAACCTGGGCGCCCTCAGAAGAAAACCATCACGTTGGAAGCGGATATTTTCGAGAAGCGAACCTAGACGGACATTATAGAAAATTTGAAGGGTGTAACCTGACGTGAACCCCTCTCCTCCCATACTTGGCCGCAAAGTTGAAAGTTGTTTATACCAGAGATATGCTTCTATGAACGTTAGTTAACTTTGAACAGGGTCGTTTCAAATCAATCAAATCGTTTCTTGACAAACCAACCTCGCAGCTTTCTTCGTCAGAGGATGCTAAATTACGCTGGTCATACAGTAATAAAATAAAAATATATTACACTAATATTCACGTTGTTAAAAACCTCTGTAAAAAGGGCACAAACGAGTTCATGCACCTTGAAGTTCGTCCTCTGACAGGCACTAGTTTGTTTTGCTGTCTTGTCCTGCTATTTTTCGGAGCGTCAGGGGGGGGGGAGCAGTGACCGGTAGTTTTCATTTGCCAACAGTTTTTTTCCAAAGTTTAGGATCAGTTCTGTTCTTCGGTTGTAGAGGCTCGGGATTCTCAACACAGACAGTGCTTGCTCGTAAGACTGATAGCCGGGACCCATTATATTGCGCGTTTCTCTTCCGACTAAGCGGTCAAATGAAGACCCTAAACACCGATTCTTATCTTCCCGTACTTGGCAGCAAAGTTCAAAGTTATTTAGACCAGAGGTATGCTTCTCTGGACCGTAGTTAACTTTAAGCAGTGATTTTTTTGTTTACTTAAATGGAGACGCGAAACACCCTTTCAGTATCGTAGCTGACACATCCGTTTTATGCATTATTTGAACATATGTTTCAAAGTCAGCTTGGGCTCAAGGAATATTTACCCATTCAGGTATTCCTAGGAGTCTTAGGTACATTGACTGTTTTGGTAGTTGACTTTTTTCTCACCTCAGAGATGGGCGAATTCGACCATGAAAGGTTCGAATCCGAATCCAGGGCTAGGTACGAATACGAATACACCATTCCATGCTGAGGATTTGAATCCGGATTCGAATCCGTCCTTAACAAAAACCAAATAGGTTATAGTTTTAAAATCAGAGGTGGCAAAAAGCACTGATATCGAAGGTAATCAGATAACGTGATAGATTACTGGGGATGGTTGGTCGTGGAGACCAAAAAGTTGGATTGCCCAAGCCCACTGTTTAAAAATTTGGAAAACGGAAGTTGCAGGGATGTAGACTATAAACTTTAGCGGATTCGTAAGATTAACGGTTTGGAACCCGAATCTGAATCCGAATTCAGCCTGACAAGCACAAGATTCGAATCCGGATTTGAATCCGGCCAAAAGGAAGAATCCCGGATTCGAATCCGGCTTCGGATCGCCCATCTCTGCATAGCATGGGGATAAAATGGCACTGTTCATAGTTACTAACGTTCAACAGCATGCCTCAGTTTGGGATATCTTTCCCTCATGCTACCGTTTACTGCCTTAAAAGGAAGGCCACTCGTCCTTCCCATGATGATAATCGTTGCGTTTCTGAAGATACCATGGTATCCGATACCACGGTCAAAAGGCGTTTTTGCAGTTATCGTGGGATCTGGCCAGTTATCGTGGTATCTGATATTCAGATACCACGGTCCGACCGTGGTATCTAAAAATTCATCTCACTTTCGTCAAATTGTCAAATTGGCGAGAAAGAAGTTTAGCACATCAACTGCAAATCAGTTTTTCTTTGGGGATGACGTCCAAAAGTGCAATTTCGGAAATAGTCGTTTTTTGCAGGGCAACCGTGCATCAGATACCACGGTAACTGCAAAAACGAAAAGTTGCAGCTTCAGTTACGTAGTAACAGATTCCATGGTATCTGCAAAAACGCAACTAATAGCTTGATGTAACGGTAATAGCAAATAACCTGTGTTTTCTTCTTGTGCAAGTCTCCTCCGTATGCTACCGTGGCTAACTCAGTTCCTCGTGGTCAGGTACGTCCGATGGTCTCGAGTCTCATAATAATAGTTGCATTTTTGATCCGAATTCTCCTCGCAATTCTCCTATGTCGCGTTCTGGGACTGTTCAGCTGAAGCGAATTCTCCTTATCTTGCATTTTTGTCAGAACCAAGAACGGGAAAAGCCTTGCGATTCTGCAGAATCGAGAAGTTACTCCGATACTGAATTCTCGATTCTTTTCTCTCCGTTCTCCTCCCTGATTGGTCAACAGAGTGCGGGTGTTCAGTATGCATAAACCGGCATACCGGATTCCGGATTGAAGACGAGTTGCCAAATTAGTGTTTTTGTCAAAAGCGAGAATGGAGAAGCGAGTGGAGCAAAAACGGTAATTTGTACGAGAATCGACAATTCAAAAGCGAGAACGGAGAACTGAGAATTCAGATAAAAAACGCAACTAATATCGTACCGATCGTAACCACCTTGGAACGGAAATCCAAAGAGGATCGAACGCTCGGCTGAACGCAAGCTTAGTGCATTCTGCATACCGAGATGGCGAATCTGTCGGACCGTGTTATTTGTAGATGACAGACTTGTTTTGTTTTTTTAGTCCAAAATTCCATGTGGAAAGTGCGTAACCCGTTTTTATGGATTGATTTATTGTTCTTTTGACATTCCATTTCTAAACCAACATTCGTGAATAAAACCTCATTCCGCCTCCAAAAGTGAACTAGATTGAAAGCCAAGATTGAGTTTTTGGAGTGGATCTCCATTACTATTTTGGTCTGTGGTATTTTTTGCGGTTTGTTTTCTTTATTACCATCGGGTATGAATTTTTACTCCTGCCAAAAGACCACAATTAGATATTTGTATAACTTCGTTTTTCAGAAGGGATTTCCACTAGCATCAGTGGTGACACCTAGTGCAGTTGCTTTCGCTTACTTTTAACCAGTGCGTGCGTGGCAAGAGATGGCACATCCAACCTGAGACGGTCGCCGCGGCCAGTACCGAAAATGTTGCTCTATTTTTCTGTTGTATTTACTTCTGAACGATACTCTGGAACCTCATTCCTTATTTATTTGTGAGTGCAAAAGTTATGCAAGTGCTTTGTAAGTTGACTAGGAATAAAACATATGAAAGATACGGGGAGGATTTATGTAACCTATGCTAACGTTCGATTGTGGTTTAAAGTTTAATCAGATCTGGCCTAGGTTCTAGGCCCAGGACAGTCTAGTTATCTATCAACTATTCACGTGAGTAGGCTTGAAGACCTACTGAAAATTCGTTACTTCGCGGTTTCCGAACAACTGACTTTTTTCGAGCGAACTTATTCGTTCGGATCTGTCGCACCTCTACGTGCGTGTCCCAATATGCTCGAAGTATTCAGCAGTTTTAATGGCAAACAATTCCCGAAAAGTAAACTAAAGCTATCAGCTTGCCAGTCCTCGGGATAGAGGGCTTTCCTCGGACATTATTGGTCTGCTAAAAGAATAAGCCCCGCCCATTGCTAAAGAATAAGCCCCGCCCATTGCCAGGCCTTATGTTAGGCCTTATAGTGGGGCCATAAAGAGTTAATGGTGTTTAATATTTTTTTATGAATAAAACTCAAAACTGAGTTAGTCTGGAACCTAATATTTCAGAAGCTTCGCTTTGTTGGTCGTTGTATATAAGGTTTGAAGCCTAGCTGACCATTCATTTCAAATAAAATAGAAAAACGAGATTTTCTATCAGCCAGCCAGTTCTGTGGAAGGTTTTATTCAAAGTGAACAAATTATGGATTTTTGGATTTGGCCGTTTTCTGGGTGAAAGCTTTTGCGCTTTCCCAGACGGATGGTAAATTGTAAATATAAACAGAATTCAGAATTGTAAATAATCACAGATTTTTACATATGCACTTTGAACACGCTCGTTTTGTCTTTCGTAATTTTACTTTTATCTGCATGTCGTTCATTCCGCATCGTTCTTCTGGTTTTTAGTTACATGTAATCTTATTGTTTATTGGTTCCGCATCGTTTTCCTGTTGTTATTGTGGTGGATTTTATGATTTAGTTTTGTTTCTTTCGCTGAGGATGGTTTGCCGGAAGTGCAACCGAAATATCGGAAATTGTATTTATCCCTCGCACATCATCTTGGAGGGGTAACTAGCTGATCAAGAAAAACCCCGAAAATCTCGTTTTTCTATTTTAGTTGGTCGTTGTAATCCATGCTTTTGTTGACAGTCAGATTCGCCGCGTCTGGATGAATTTATAGATATAAGATATACAAATAAATTGGTTTGAGTTAGACTTTAAATACCGTTTCAAGCTACAAATGACACTCGTACTTTTTGGTCCACGAAAAAAAGCTTTTACGTATTCTCTACCCGCCGATACCCTTAACCGGGCGTAAAAAGCTTACGTTCCCCGCAAGGTAACGTTTTCCAAAGTATAAAGTTGTTTAACTAAAAAACGTGACCAAAGGTTTTCCATTAGATCCTCGGGTTATGAGGAGAAAGACTCTACAGGTTGCCTTCGACGAAAACGCTGGAAAAATGGGTAGGAAAAAAAGAAATTCCGCAATTTGACTATCACGCCTGTCTGAAGGTGTACGCTGCAGATGTGGAGAGCTGATGGAACGTTAAAGTTTAACTGAAAAGCCAACTTATTTTTGTGTCATTTAATTAAACACAACTGAATTATTTGATTCTGCAAAGGGATTTTTTTTATTTTCCACTATCTGCTCTAGTTATGACGTTCAGAATATCTGCGGCGGTCCTCACAGCGTAGATTCTACTATGACGCAGGAAATTTACTATGACGACTATTATGACGCGGGGACTATTTATTTCTTTTTTTTCTCTTTCATTAGAGATAAGATTAATCCCAGTAGCAAATACTGCAGTTAACTTTAATCCTTACTCGGAGAAACTTTTTACAGTGTAATATCTATCACCTTATGTTTTTGGAACCCCGCGCGAATCGCCGACTAGATGAAAAACAAAATTCTGTTGGAGCATGATCGCAAATTTCGCTTATTTACGCTCGGATCACCTGGCAGAAATCCAAAATATTTTTTGTCTACAATGGAAACTATTTATTTATTTTATTCATCTATGACGATAGACCCTTGAGAATGTGACCTTTTATGACTGTTTGGACAACTAATACCCCAAATTTGCCCCCGCAGAGTCATCAGGGGCGTAATTTCGTCAAAATTCTTAGGGGGGGGGGGGGGCAAAGTTAGAGCCAATTTTCCCAAGTCAAGTGAAAATGAGCAGTTTTATTTCAAGAAGAATAACGTAATAAAAACAAAACAAAACAAAGAGATATTTTACTAATCGACCAAGGCGAAATGACGCTTCTTCGAATTCGCGAAACTGTCCACTGCGCGATTAGCGTCAAGCTTCTTCGCTTTTCCAGGTTGGGTACCAATGACCAAAAGATCACTTAGTCGGTCGTCTGACCTGGGGTGGCACGACTGGGCGGGAGGAGTTGTCGGTCCCCAATGTCGGCCAGTCGGTAAAAAATAACCGAGTCGGCGCGAAGCACCGCGATTTTTCGCCAAAACAGTTGATTTTTTCATTAGAAAAGTAAGTTTTTCTGAAAATCAGTAGATTTTTCGTCAATATACTCGTTTTTTTCTGCAAAAACAGTCGGTTAAAAAATTACCAGCCGGTCGGTAAATTCCTTGCCCTCAGCAAGCACTCCAAACATTTTGGCTGGTAACGCCTCTGCGTCTGACATAGACGTGTTTAATCCTGCATAGCGCATACATATCGCTATAAAAGTTTCAAGGTTTCCTTGTTTCAATCTTACCATAAAGACAAAGGTATACTAAAGAAAACCGATCTGTTTCTGTGGATGCTTGAATTCTGTAGGCCTATCTTAGTTTCGACGAGAGTTTTAAAGACGCTAAATTTCAGCTGGGGGGGGGGGGCAAACATCAAGCTAGGGGGGCAAACTGGGGTCTGGGGGGGAAGTTGCCCCCCCCCCCTGCCCCATAGCAAATTACGCCCCTGAGAGTCATACAAGTTAAATTACACGGAGAACTGTGATGAAAATAAGCGCAAATTTGGAAGATCAGCGGTTGATATCTTTAAATCGCTAAGGGGGCCCTAAATGATCGGCCACTGATCGAGAGTCAGCCGCTGTTTCGAAACCGTGTGAACAGGCACTAACTGTTTTTATGGCACTTGCCTTCCGGCCAAGTGCCATATACCGATCACTTTTCTGTCGGTCAGTCCGGTGATCGCGAGTTAGGGTACTTCCAGATGTGCTAGGGCGATGAAACTTGGCAGGCATGGGCAGGGGCGTCCCGATACCTTCCTGGTCGGGGGGGGGGGGGGGGGTGCAGCTTCAGAATTTTACCGGAATTTTTCGAGGTTTTACCGGAATTTTTCGAGGTTTTACCGGAATTTCTCCGTAGTGACAATCTCTGCAGAAAATCTAGAATACTGTTATGTCACACGTATTTCAGTTGACGAGAGACCTCGAATATATCTTCAAACATTGTGTTTGTTTCGAGGCTCTCCCGGCGACTTTCTACATCATGTCGAAACAAGGTTAGTTCGTTTTTATTGCATTTGCAGCTTCTGGCTAAAGTGCCATATATCGATCGCAATTCCGTCTGTCGTTCGGTCCGGTTTTTTTGTCACACTTTTTCGAGTTAAGGTACTTCCAGATGTGCTAGGACGATGAAACTTGGCAGGCATACCAGGGACCCGACCAAACTAACTAAAAAATAATCAGTTTCCTGATCCGATTATCGGGGGGGAGGGGCGGGTGAAGGCGAGGGAATCTGGAAAATTGAGCAGTGTGTAACTTTTGAACGGTTGATCGGATTGGAATGAAACTTGATAATTGAATAAAGGACGTATTTCTGATGTCCCATTTGAAGTCCGGACCGGGTTCGGTAGCTATGGGGGCGTCGGGGGGGGGGGAGACCGGAAATCTCGAGAAACGGTTAGAATGGAGAGATCGGAGTGAAACTTGCTGGGAAGAACAAGCATCTGCCCCAGATAAATCGTTTACACAATTGGACTGGATCCGGACCCTTGGGGGTGGAGGGGAGTTTTCCGGAATTTCTGTGATGGCAGTTTTGGGGATATTCGCAACGAAACTTGGGAGGCATATCAGGTATCCGTTCAATCTGACAGAGCCCTTACCTACTACATACAGTTGCAAGTGCCATATGAGCTTACAGCTCTTGTTGAAATCTTCTTGGTTCACCGGTATCACCGGAAAGGAGTCGAAAAAGCTGTCGGCGCTTTTTGGATTCAGATTCAGCCGAATTCCGGTAGATTCTGTGGGGTAAATTCCGGTAGATTCCCTGAGACACAGTTGCGGTAGATTCCTTGTGAAAGATTTTATTCCCTGAGTAGATTCCCTGAGCCGAATCTCGTAGATTCCGAGGAGTTGATTCCGGTAAATTCCCTGGGACAAGTTCCGGTAGAGTCCTTGTGAAAGATTTAGTGTAGATTCCATGAACAAAATCCGGTAGGCTCCCTGAGCCGAATTCTGGTAGATTTCGTGGGTGAATTCCGGCAGATCCCTGAGACAAGTTCCGGTAGATTCCTTGTGAAAGATTTCGCACAAACTCCGGTAGATTCCCTGAGCCGAATTTCGTAGATTCCGAGGAGTAAATTCCGGTAGATTCCCTGAGACAAGTTCCGTTAGATTCCTTGTGGAAGAGGCAAATTCAGGTAGATTCCTTGTGAAAGATTCAGCGTACATTCCATGAGCAAAATCCGGTAGATTCCCTGAGCCAATTTCGTAGATTCCGACGGTAGCCTACATTCCGGTAGATCCCTGAGATAAGTTCCGGTAGATTCATTGTGAAAGATTTCGCACAAATTCCGGTAGATTCCCTAAAAATCATCAAGTTCAGGTGAATTTGACAAATTTTGACTGGCGCGGCTTCGCCACACCAGTCAAAATTTACCGGAATTTTTTCCCACAGGCTTTCTGGGGGGGGGGGGGGTGCAGCACCCCCCCCCCCCCACACACACCCTCGGGACGCCCCTGGGCATGGGATTTGTGCACTTCCAGTTAGTGATGCTAAGAGGAAGAACATCTATCTTTTAAAAGAATAAAATCCTAGGAGTGTGGATTCATGTGCTCAAAGTAAATCTCAAATGAATAATTTCTTGAAGGAAATTAAGAAAGAATTCCTTTTTTTCTTTAAAGTACAACTCTTACTAGTAATGATATTTTCCCTATGAAATGAATCAGAAAAAATGTTTTTGAAAATTTCCACCTAAAACTAGGGATTCTCTTGTTAGCGCTTGTCGACTGTATCCAGCCTTCCTGCTCTCCGACGCGTCGGCTGGGCGCAAAACGTTTGGAAACTGAACGTGCCTTGTTTAAAAAGTGGGAAAACTAATGAAATAAAATAAGTAATAAACAGAAGATTGTCACATCCTTATGTGTGAAAGAGTTGTCAGCAGATGTTGAAGATTCCGGCAAACTTTTCGTTGGGTGATGGGAAAACTCAGCAAGGCCGAAAAGGCGCGAAAAATTTCGTAGTTACGAAACGAAACAAAGGAGAAAGGTGGGGATTTTAGAAGCTTATAATTCGATACGGGAGCTAAGTGTATTATAAAAGGCAGAATAAGCAAGATGGGTCCTTTAAAGTTCGGATTCTCCTGAACAAACTTTTTTCTTCGGACCCGACCAAACTATTTTGGAAATAGTCACTTCGCCAATTTGATCATTGTGGGGGGAACAGAGGGAGGAGGAATCCGGAATTCTGAGGTACTCATAGCTTTTGAACCTGAGATTGGATCTTATTGAAACTTGATATTTGGAAAGACCTCGTGTCTCTGATCTTCCGTTTCAAATCCGGACCGGATCTGGTCATCTTTGGGAGGAGTTGGAAGGGGGAACCGGTACAATTCAAGTTTACACAGGGTTTACAGCGTTTTTATATTTTTTTTTAAATTTTGTCATCATCTGCATCAGGCTGTCCAGCGTTCCCACTTTGACGGATTTTTCCGTCAAAAACGGATTTCTTGGGTCCTTAACGGATGAGAATTTGTTTTGTCGGATTTTGGACGGATTTCTGAGATCTTGCGTAAATTCTATTTAGTTATTCTGAATTTTTTCATCATTTGTAGAAGACTGAATTTCATTTTATTCGTCCAACATTTTATCATTAGATACTATTCCTAAAAAGACGCTGCGACCACATATGGTTATAAAAATTTCTCTTGCGGAGCCTTTTATATTAGCCTATCCTCCACTTAGTGAAAGGGCGCTATTAGGGTTGGATTTTGTTTTGACTTCGAAAGGGAAGTAGTTGAATTTTTCGACATTTTTTTTTTGACGGAAAATTTGATGGATTTCTCGTTCACAGTTATCGGAATTTACGGATTTTTGGACTGCCAGAACGGAAAACCTGGCATCATGAAGTGGAAACACTGAGGCTGTCTGCCTGTCACTCTTCAGAGCTTATTCAGCCTCTGACGGGACCGAAAGAAACATAATAAGCGGAAAAACAACTTCTCCGATCTGTTTTGTTTTTATGGGTTTTTATCCGGAAAGGAAACCGGCACTATTATACTGTTGACTTTGGCGACTGCGCATTCAGCTGTTGATCAACGCTTACTTCTCGACGCAAAACTTTTAATTTAGTTTGGGTCAGGAGTCCAGGGAAAGATGTTGTGGATATTCAGACTTTCTCTACTCTCGTGCTTCGTCTATTGTACGCTTGCCGCACTCTCCAAGGTAAACATTTGATAGGGTTAAGTTATTTGTGGCTCTGGAAGAAAACTCTTACTCTTGCTGGGTTACACATGACAGGAGGGGTATCCAACCTTGAATTTATATGACCTCGAACGTGGGCTGAAAACCTTACAAGGATATTTCTCTGCAGTCCAAAACAGGTCAACATTTATCCACAAACCAACAAAGCAATCACTAAATCCAATAACAAAAATCTTCACACCACCAGCGACTCTACACAGACTCTACAGGAGCATTGACACCTTTGTCGCTGGACAATGTGATTTAAGGTGAAAGGTTTTGTCCTTCTGTAATTTCTGTGTTATATCATATTTTGGTTGCACCCTTTCACACCCTTTACCTGGTAGAAAAGAGAAGCGGACAATAGTACTGACAAGAACAACCTGGGAACAACGAGACAGTATTACTATAAGTTGTATTAATGACTGTTTCGTTGTTGTCAGGTTGTTCTTGTGAGTAATTTGTTGGTTATAGTTTAACCAACAAATTACTGTTTGGCAGGTCTGGGTCACTCAGGATTTCCTTCTTGACAGATAGGACCTTTGTTAGTGTAGCCACTAAAAGCCCTACCGGCAGTAGCGCCAATTTGCCAATTTTTTTGTAATGAAAAATGAATTGCTGGGAATTAATCATAATTTTATTTCAATGGTTTTCAGTTTAAAACAGCTGAAAAAAAAGTTTCAAATATACCACTGTATTCAGGAAAGAATTCTAGATTTAATAAGGCCATTGATAATATGTGCTTATATTATCATTAAATAATTGCATGTGATCTAAGGCAGTGGTTCCCAACCTTTTCCGTGTCGCGTACCCCTATTTAAGGTTCAAAAAGGTTACGTACCCCTTTTTCAAGAATTATTGTTCTACTATTCTCCCAGGGTTTGTCAAGATCAGAACGCCAAAAAGATGTCATATTGTCATAAATAGTAAGGGATAAATGTGTAAAATATATACAAATAAATAGGATACTTGAGGCTGCAAGATTTTCAATTTCATTCTCGTCCGTAAACTGGTCAAGCATCATAGAAAGACATTTGAGCTGTTTCTTTGAAACTTCGAAAGCCAAAACTCTAATTTCTAGATGAAAGCAGACATTTTCGAACTCAGCGATTGGGACCTTCGCGTACCCCTTACGAGGGTCTCGCATACCCCTTTGGGTACGTGTACCCCCGGTTGGGAACCACTGATCTAAGGTATAAAAAATAGTACCTGAACTTCCCTAGAAGAATTTATTGATACCTAGGACTGAATATCCATAACCTGCTACACCAGTAAATAGCTGGTTCTTTGAGCTTGTGCATCTTATTCCCAGTTTCTCTTATAGTCCACCATAATCTGCTCCCAATGAAAAAAAACAACACCCAGTTTCAATAAAAATTACAAGACAACATGGCGGCCAGACCAACGTTTGCTGTGTGATGTCATCATTCTCGGAATATTTTTAGAGCTAAATTACATGATTTTTGAACACGTGTCTGCATGCAGCGGGCAAGCTCCCATTGTAATTAGTGTTTTTCAAATCTAGAATTGGGATACTTAGCAGCAAGCTATTGAGGTATTATTGAGCTCAAACCAAAGCTAAAGTTCAGGAGAATCATAATCCTATGACCAAAAGATCAGAATTTGAGAGTTATTTTTTAGTAGCTACCCTACCTTTGTTAAAGGACACCTGAACAATGAAACCATACTTGAACACACCATGGAGAATGCCTTTACAGACATGGCCACTGAGAGCATTCTTCTCCTGAGCGTGAGCGTTCGTTTCTGGAGGTTTGCACATGCAGACTCCAAGACAAAAAGCGCAATTCATTCAAATCTTGTACAACGCTGGCCGGATTGTATTGGAATTTCTTCTAGATATATGTTTGGGCTTACCTGGTTAAATAATATTCCAGAAGAAGGGTCGATTGGAGACATTTGTTCATTTCTAAAATTGTTCGGTACTGAAATAAGGACAGATGCAAAATGGAGCAAAAATCATAGCTTGGGAACACTATTTCGTATTTGGATTGGGTTTTCTGCAGGCAATGTTATCGGAAGTCATACAGATTGGGGTGAAACTTGCTACTTTTCATTAGGTGTTCTTTAAGACTGCACTGAAATTTCCTTCCAACCTTTTAAGGCCAGGTTGGAGGCTGTGTAAATTCGAGGTTGGATACCTCTCCTGTACAGTAGAGGTATGATAGTTTGAATGTTACTTAAATGTGAACAGTGCAGTTTTGGGCTGAATGGTAGAATGAAGATCCAAAATACTATTAAGTGTTAGAAAACAGAGCTGATAGATGGAATCACTCTTACTATCTCTAAACTGACAGAAATAGCTGTACAAAGATTTATTAGACCTCCTACGAAACTGTCAACTGCATAGGAAGAGGAAGCTAATGATAAATTTTCTGTCACCTTACCCCCTGGATCAAAACTTCAAACATCCAGTAAAGACAATTCACGATGCCTACAGAGTTTAAGGTTTTCCTAATTTTCCATCAGTAGTATCGAACATGCAGGAAAACAAAGCAGATAATTCGATTCAACATGTGATCTTATCCCATTTAAGAAAAGTCATAGGTTACCATGTTTTCAGATCCAAAAGACCGAAGATAGGCATATTGAAAATGTCTGGTTGGAAAGCAATATGTTTCAGAGTCGGTTGGGGAGATATACTAGAGCCAGTAGAGGCGACTGTTTACGAAATATAAAAGTTTAGATTATGGAAAGAGAACTTGCTCTTGCAACATGTAAGTCTTTGTTTTTGAGCTTTCATCTGGTATTTTTGTCAAGTAACTTCTTAATTCAGAAATTAAAATGAACAACCAAAACTATGGATAACAAAAGCGTAGTACCGCAAGGTGAAGAACAGAAACAGAATAAAACAAAAATCAATATGCACAACCTAAACTAGGTCAGACACAATTATATGATACCATATGATGATATGATATTTATTTACTTTAAAAGCCCAAGGGCCATAGCATACATGTAAATACAAAAAGAAATTAGCACACTACTATATTACACTAAACCCCAATCAAAGAGCCACTCTGGGGAACCTCGCCAGGTTTCTCAAACTAAGAAAAGGCTTACTCCACAAGTTTTCAACAACCACTCCATCCCATGAACTCCTCCCTTAAATCCTCCAAATCATCACAACCACACCCTCCCTCACCGCACATTAGACAAAAGGAAGGATCAGAAAAGATAAGGACCATTTGAGGTAATAGTTTAAAATACGTTGAATCTGCTGTGCCTAACAGTCTTTCCTCTGACAATGCGGATGTACAAATGATAATTTATAGCACATACGATTAGTTAAGAACAATCAGTGACTTAAGATTCCTTTTTGTATAGCTTCGTTCTTCTAGTAGTCCCATCCTTTGGTCTTGGATTCAGTTTAGACTCGCATTTGTTCTATCTGCTATGCCTAACATTCTTTTCCTTGACAATGCGGATGGACAAATGATTTTCTATAGCAAATACAGTTAGTTAAGAAGAATCTTCTTTTTTTTAAGAACAATGATTCCCTTTTTTTTTATATAGTTTCGTTCTTCTAATACAGTGGTTCCCAACCGGGGGTACGCGAAGGCCCCAAATATCTGAATTCGAAAATGTCTGCTATCGTCAAGAAATTAGAGTTTTGGCCTACAAAGTTTCAAAGAAACAGCACAAGTGTCTTTCTGATCCTTGACCAGTTTATGGACGAGAATGAAATTGACAACCTTGCAGCCTGAAGTATCCCATTTATTTGTATATATTTTTACACATTAATCCCTTACCATTTATGAAAATAAATGACGCCTTTTCTGGCGTTCTAATCTTGACCGATCTTAGTAGAAAAGTAGAAAAATGATTCTTCAAAAAGGGGTACGCAACCTTTTTGAACCTTAATTTGGGGTACGTGATACGGAAAAGGGTGGGAACCACTGTTCTAATAGTCTCGTCGTCTTGGACTCATTTTAAACTCGCATTAACAGTGCCTGGCCCACCTTCTTTTACAACCCTAGTTCTGTCTAATGACTCGATGCGATACAAATGAGATAGAAAGTTTATTTTGGAAATCGACTGAAAGAAAAGAATTGTGACTAATATTACACTATATGTACATCGACTAACGCGTTCCGTAATAGCGTTAGTATAAATGGGTTTGGTAACCTAGATTCAACCGAAAGTTTGGTTTGTTTCTGCACCATGGAGGCCATGCTATCAAATATTTACAGTACTCGAATAACGTAGATCGGATATTCACTTATCTGTCCTTGAAAGAATGTCTGAGAAGTGCATAAATAATAGCCTGCTGAATGAATGAACTGTATTACCCGTAAAGTGTAAAACACAAAATACAGAGTATTATGAAAAAAAACGATAAATGACGAAATAAAAACAAACAACTAACAAAACAACATGAACAAGCAGCATCGATATGAAAGAAGGTCTGCAGAGGGTCGTAAGCGTGATTCACGTTAATGTTTTTTTTATGTAGGTCATCACTCGAAGTCTGAATCCGAGAGGGCACGTTTATTAGTACACGTCTATTAGTGGGAAAATCGGATTTGGTTCACCGCTGAAACATAACTTAACTCTTACCAGGATTAATGGAATTGACCTGCTTGAATTCAGTACATCATCTGAATAATCTATCAACGTCATGTCCAGTTCGTAAAGTTTAACTTGAGAGCCAACTTATTTTTATACGTTTTTTTTTACACTGAATTATTTTGACTCATATAAGGGATTTTTGTTTGCACGACAAATAACTTTACGGCGAGTCGCGGAAAATTTGAATGTCTGCAAAAGCGTGTGTTTCAATGGCTAACTGAGCGAAGATTTTGAAGTGTTCGATTCCAGGTTGCAGAATCGCATCCAAAGATAACCCTCTGCTTCGTGCTACCGCGAATAGGTTTCCTTTGTGGAAGGACACAGTCAACAGAGAATTTGACCAGCATTCCACCAAGTTGATTAGCAAGTTCGAGTTTTCAAATGGTCATGTTCCTCCTTCATGGCGAATGCCAAGTTCTTTCTGGTCACTTTCACTTCCCTTGTTACTTTCATCTTCCTGGCTTAAAGAATGTAAATCCGCTGTGACTTGTTATTACGGCAATTGGCTGCAGCTGTAGTTGCTAAACATTCCGAACATAGAGCTACGTCCGTATAGAGGTACAACAGTTGCGGAAGAGAAATTAAGTCAGCTAAAATTCAAGAATCGCGGATAACAAAGTAACGAAGTAACGAGTTTTTGTCGGTTCTTCTAGCCTAATCAAGTAAAAATATGATGGGTAATCAAATCAGACTGTCGTATTTAGCCCTATTCTGTTAACCTTTAAGAAACGCAACACATTTTTGTTGTGATCTGAGCTTCAGACATACTATAAATAAATCACAGGTGCGAAGAAAGAGTTCCATGATGAACCCCCTTTCTCGCCGGTATAGATGTGGAAGATAATGTTGACCCATTTTTGAAGGTCCTTTAATGTTAATATTTAGTTTATGGTACATCATATTATACAGAGCGGCACAGAGATATCTATGTGAGAGAGATGGATACTGCAGAGTCTAGACAGCATTTTAGGCCGCATGAAAGTATGCATGCGTTAGTACAGTAGAGGTATGCTTATTTGAACACTTTTTTAACGGTTCCACTACCTTGGTTTTCCTACTTGCCTATAAAAACGTAAAATGGAAAAGAAAAATAACAAACTTGATATCAGCTAACAGCCAACTATTTCAGGGTTATTCTGGCACAAACTTGAAGCAGAAATTCAATTATATTTCTTTGATTTTGAATTTATTAAAAAGGTCCTTCCTCTTTTGAAGGCATCTGACGGTTCGGACCGCCATCTTCTCCATTGAAGGTGCGTTCCTCGCGGCAAACTTTTCAAATTATAAAAAGCATACCAGGTGTCAGCCAGTGTCAGCTGAGTCACTTTCATAAATGAAATGGCGAAATATTCAAAAAGCGACAAAAGCGTGAGTGATTATTACTAGTGTTCTTAGGAAAAAATGCCTGGTTTGGGTTTTAGTTGTTTCTTCGGCAATCGTTCACTGTTAGCAGACGTTCACATAAGCATACCTCTACTGTACATTGTGGAATCCTAGAAACTGAAGATGATTCTGTGAAAAAAAAGAAGGAAAATTAGCTGGATAAGACCCCAACATAGCCTACATGCATTAACGTCCCAGGCAAGACTGCTAAATCTTCGAAAATCTCCATTTTCTTGTGTAAGTTTCAGCTTGCTTCAGCACCAGGTAAAGGTATCAGCACTAGCCTTGACAGGCTAAGCTGGCAGTGCTGATCAGCGATTCTCTGCCCTCGGTCAGAAAGTAGGCTACAATGGAGGTTGGGGGCATGAGCCCAAACTTTCCTTTTTCCAGGTAAAAAATTCTGTTTAAAAATTGCTGTTTAAAACGTCTTCTCGTACTCATAACCTATATTTAGCGGTTAAAGAGTTACTATAGTTTTACGCGTGTGTATAATTTTGTTTTTTTGTATTTTTAGTATGGTTTGGCCAGATTGTTTTTGAGCAGTATTACATGTTGGGCCAATTTGTATGTATTAACTTCATTTTATACTCTCCGATCTTGGAGGTCAATAAAATATTTGAATTTGAATTTGAAAAACCGATATTAACAGAATCAAGCAAATCAGAACATATCCCAGTATGGGATCCAACTGCATCCTTTGATCCTGTTTTTAAAAGCATTATTTTTCAGGGTAACCACCAGGTATCTCTACTTTCTGACTCTGGCATTGCCTTGTTTGGTGCACGTGTTTCAAATGCAGAAACCTTTGGCAGTATTGTCAACCCGATTCTTACTCCAAGGGTTTCCGGCACTGCTGCAAATCGCCAAGTTCGAGAGGTTAGTGGAGCTGATAGTAGTATGTTTCTTGCCTTAATAGCCCATGCTTGTAAATAAAGACTTCTTCGATTGTCCAACCTTGGAGATGTCTTATGAAAAGAATATTGCCCCCATTGCTAGGCCGACCAAAAGTTGCTGCAACACTTCACGATGCCTCGGCAACGTAAATCCAGTTGTGAATATGTACTAGAAATGATCTTTTCACTATGAAATGAATCAGAAAAAACATTTTTCGAAAACACCATTAATTTCAAAAATAAATATTCTCTGAGCCCAAGCTGACTTTGAAACATTTATTCAAACAATGTTTACAACGGGTACGTCAGCTACGATTCTTCATCAGCGATATTTCGGCCCTTTTTGGCAAGGGTCCTCGTCAGGCTGTCAATCCTCTGGTTTTAATTTCCATTAATTTCCACCTGAAATTAGCGATTTTCCTGTGAGCGCTTATCGATTCTATCCAGCCTTCCTGCTCTCCGACGCGGCGGCTGGGCGCAAAGCATTCGAAAAATGAACGCACCATGGTTAAAAAGTGGGAACACTCAAATAAAAGAAGTCAAAAACAGAAGATTCTTATATCCTTTTGTGTGAAAGAGTTGTCGGCAGACGTCGAAGATACCGGAAAACTTTGCGTTAGGTGACGGGCAAAACTCGGCACGGCCGAAAAAGCGATAAAAATTCGTTAGCACAAAACGAAACAATGGAGAAACGTGGGGATTTTAGAAGCTCATAATTCCATAAGGGAGCTAGGTATACTATAAAAAGCAGAGTAAGCAAGAGTGGTCCTTTAAGATATGTATATCTACTATTTTTTCCCCACAAAACTCTAAAACCGTCTGTGACGTCGACTGGCAAACTGACAACTGACAAAGAGGCCCTAAAACTCGCTGCAGTATTTTATATATTATTATTATTATTATTTTTTCTGTCGAAGTCGGAGAGTAGGCCTAATACAAAAAGAAAATAGAAAACTGTGCCAAACATACAACACATATATAGGCTACGCATATTCATAAAAAATCGCCCCATTTCCATTTATAAATTGCTACATACATACATAACAACATTTTAAGACATTGGAGGTCCAGACATTGGAGGTCTGTACTCTTCCTTCTGTGACCATTCTATTATTTTTCTAGCTGGTATTTATCCTCTTTTAAAGAAAAAGGATATTAAAGGTATGCGATCCTCTTACTTTCGTTTTTGTAAATTTCTTCTTTTCTACCGGATATCACGGTCTGTTCTGCACAGAGAACTGTACGAAACGGCGTACGCGCGTCTGTCGCCCTCTCATGGGCTTATTCGTCTGTTCGACTCTTGAGTAGATTTTGCTTGTATGTGTTGTGTTTTCCCTAATTATGTCTTCATATTTTCTTTTGTACTCCACTGTTTTCGTCTTGCCCGATTTGTGAGTTAAAAATAAATTAGTATTGTTATTAGAGGGGATCACCTTCATAGATGTATATCTGTTCAAATCAACCTGAACCTAAACCTCCCAAATTTCAGATGCGATGATGATTCAGCATGTACCGTAATACATAAAGAACTAAAGAAGAGGGAATCTAATAAATAAAATATAACCCTTTTTTAATTTGCGTTTATTCAAGCACATTTCTGGATGGATGAAACTCCTCAAATGGAATCTCGAACTCGACGAGTTTACTGACCAGACCCCAATGGGGGGAAAGCAGTTTGCAAACATCATTGCAACCCTCGACCTCAGAAGCTCCAGACGACTTGTTCTCGCTTGTCATTATGATAGTAAGATCTCAAATGATGGGAAGTTCATAGGGGCTACAGACTCTGCTGTTCCCTGTGCGATGATGATACAGCTAGCACATGATTTGAGGACGGAGTTCGAGGCACTAAGGAGTCAGGTAAGTGCTTGGGCTTGCAACGTGTTTTGAACAAGCTCTAGACCATAGGTGTTGGAGACCGCAACCATCTTCAACCAATCAGGACAGTCCACCACAAACCCCTGGTCTTTTGGCATACCATATGCCTAACGCCTAAAGCTACGGGCAGGCTGGAAGCATAGAGAAGAGTTTTTGTAGATAAGATTTATTAGAAGAGTTGATGTTTGTTTTTTATTTGTTTTGTATTTTGTATTGTATGCGACGGCCCTCGGGCTTTAAGCAAATATATATCATATCATATGCCAAATGCTGGATACTCTAACTCAATATATATTGATGATTTGAGTGTAGCTCAGAAGTCAGCCAATCAGAATTCATCTGTTGTGAGGTAGGTCAGGGTTAGGGTACCAACAGGTATCCAGCGTTTGGCATAGGGTATCTAGCGTTAGGCATAGGGTATGCCAAACGCTAGATAAACCCAACGTTTTGCATAGGGTATCCAAAATGTAGCAGTTTGTGGTTGACTGAATCAGGACGGTTTTCAACCCTTCTTCGACCTGTCAGGATAGATAATAATTATTATAATGAATGAATCAAAAAATTTATTTCCCATCAAAATTGGCCCGAGGGGACCTAGACGGAGTAAACAAAATAGAAAAGAAGAGAAAAAACAACAACAACACGCAATACAACATTTTAACATAACAACAATCTAAGAGGATACGAACATTAGTACGTAAATGAGTCGTATAAACCGTGGGATCTGTTTAATGAACTTTCAAACTTCTTTATTCTTGCCTCAATCGCAGTCACAGGATCGGCAAGATGGTATTTTGTACTGATTTTTGTATTCTTTGCCCATGGGGGGAGACTCAACAGATACTTGGCGTACCGATAATAATAAGATCTAATATTCTGACGTTGGGATCGTAGCATTATATGCCAAAGAAGGTGCCAAAGCTATAACGTGTGGCATAACCACAGCATTGTAGAGACGTGCCAGAATATGTCGGTTATACACGCACTTACAGGAAACTAGGGTACCGTAACACTTCCGTACTTTTTCTGAAAAGTCGGTGACTAGACCAAGCCTTGTCGATTTTAGGTCTGAGTAGAAAGGCAGACCAAGATATGTGAGGCAACCTGTAGGGACAATATACTGGCTGCCAAGCTTAACAGAAATATTATCAGCTATACAATGCATAGCTATAGTACAATGCAGAAAATGTGCCATCGGCCTTTACAAAGTTTTTGTTTGCGACCGGTAGATCGTGCAAGGAATCGTCGATAGCGTTGATGGACTCACCCATTACTCCTTCAGATGAAAGGGCGTTAGCACAGTCTACCCCTATGTTTAGGAAAGAGCATCTGCCAGTGTCCTTATAAAATCGCCTGCCACTCAGCTTGAATTCATGTCCTTGCTGACGAACTTGTTAAAGTTGAGAAGTGTGTCAGCAGGTATGTTAGCGTACTTCTTCAATCGTCCAGATCTTCAACCAAACTCTGTCTAGAGCCTACCAAAAAGCACGTGAGATATGCCAAAAAAGCCAGCAAAAAAAAAAATGTTTCAGCTATTAAAGTTCAATGGGCACGTCAAACTACCGCAATCCCACTCTGTAACAACCTAGGAACAATGCTTACCCCCTAGCTCAGCAGCTTTTTCAGCAGTTTCCTCTCTGTGATATTTCAAAGCGTAATTTTTTGGGGCCAGTACATGCTCAATTTACTAGCTTGGACAAAGATAAAAGTGATGTTTCTTAAAACACTTAGAAGATCTTTATTTCATGCATAAATCAGCTTGTCTAATTCAGATTTTAATAGGCTATTTGTTTTTGAATGATTTTTGTAGCTACGTTATTTTTTATAAACTTATTGCATATTCTGGTACATTTTATAAAGCAAGTTAATTATGCTTCACAACACTATTCCACAAAGAAAAACTTTTAATAGGCACTTAAAACATGGAACTTCTGATGGAACACTAGAACAATCAGTTAAACTGCATCTGCGGCTTGACTTATTGGTGACATCTCAAATATATCCTTTTCTATCAAGCATTGCTGGGAGTTTTTGAATTTCCTGCCACGATATCCCAGCTCCTAAGATTTGGATCGCCGAAATGCCAGAGAGGTAAAGACAAGGGATAACAAGAAAACGGCCGATTTTCGTAGCGATGATAGTGTAGTTTCCTTTTTATCATAGCTCACTTTTTTTCTCTTCTTTTTGTGTTTTTCTCTTTTCCTTGTCGATACTACGCTTTTTGTATGCCAATTTTATTTGGTAACATTTCGGTTCTCCTTGGCAAGTGCCCTCTTGAGGCTGTGACCAGAAAACTAGCTATTTCTACAAGCCATAAGACGAAGAACTTGATATTTGTCCCAGTTTGAGGCCAAGGTGACGTTCAGAAGTATACCGGACAAAAGCACACGAACACACTCTTAACCTATATTCAAATAATGCATATAACGGATAAGTCAGCTACGATGCTTTACCAGCTCTTATACTCTTTACAAACTTACAGTCTTTACACACTCTTAACGTATCAGCTTTTTAAAGCTCTAGTCGAAGCGCCCGAGTCTCTTGTTTACCACCGTTTCCGGCTTTATTACTATTCGTATTTGATCTGACCTTCGTGTCCGGAAGTAATAAAGTTGACCCACTTTGTAGGCTAATCCTAGAAAATCTCCTTGATAAATTTATCATTCTCAGCGGACTAATTGATCTGTGACACGGAGACATTTAATCCCGCTTCTTCTGCTATGTTCTGGCTACATTCCAGTTAGTAAGCCTGGACATAGTAGATAGCGTGAGATCACCAGAAAACAAAAACAAATAATAATACATAGATGGTACTTTACACAAGCGACTTGTACCCTTTATTAATTTTACGTTTGTTAATTTCCGTGACATGGGGATGTGAACTTGTTAGATGAATTTGCCTTCGGGCGGGATCACTGTTCCTATGGTCGGCTTCTACCAGACTATCGTAGTTCTTTGCGAACTCTGTTCACAAGCCCCTCGGTAGCTCAAATAATAAGAGTACCTGCCTTGTAAGCAGAGGGTCCTGGGTTCAAATCCCTCTTGAGGAGCTTTTTGTCAGTTCAGTTCAGCTCAGTTTTATTAAAATCAAAATAAAGGAACAAAATAAATTTCGACCCCTACAAAGCTCCATGGCCCGTTACATAGGGGTTAATACGACAATAATTAACAAATGAACGAGTCTCTTAACTATTACAATAAAAGAAAAGAAAAACAATTGAAGAACTTTATATTTACTTACCGCTCCGTCCTCAAAGTTCAGCTCAAGGTCTACGCCGATCTCCCACAATCACTAATTTTCAACAAAACAATATAAAAAAAAGAAAAAAAACCAAAACACTCAAGCCTAGCATCCAGGCTTGAACTGAACTGAACTGAACTGAACTGAACCTTGCATGGACCGAGAAAGCTTTATCTTTGCGCCTAACAAGAACTTACAGAATAGATAGCTGCGTTCGTTGCAATCCGTGCTGGCGCTGGTGTTTTGTCACCAGTGTCCGGTTATAACGCGTTTTTTGGTTCACCGGTGAGTTGACGAAAACTTGCTAACTCCTCGGTAAAGCCGGGCTCCCGAGCAGGTTCTGGTTAGTCCGCACCGGTGAGGTAAAACCGGACACATGGTTAGTTCAGAAACGGGTTATAAGACTGGTGAGTAGGCACCGATGGATGCAAAAACGGCTTATAAGAAAAAACGGAGACCACCGGTGAGAACTCTCGTGGCAAAGAACGCAGCTAGAAAATAGCCTGACCGGACTGAAGCTTACCCGATCTGTCTGTAAAGCCCAAAACGGAGAAAGACCTTTGATATATTGTAGACTAGTAATACAATACAATGCTTGATGAACTAACTACATAGGCTTGTGTAAACTACAACAGGGGTTGCTTTCTATTGTTCCCATAAGTTCTAAAGATAACTACTAACTACTAAAAGATATCAACCTGAGGTGTAAAATTATAGTAGGAACTACTGTAGCAAACACAGTTTATATCGCAATGTTTTAATATACGCGCTGCTTTGGAACTCTGCAGGGCTTCTCAAAGATTACTAACTCGGCCATTTTTTCAGCCTCGCGCGGTCCCCCTTGGTATTCGTGAGAAACAGAAAAAACTATTGTAGCGGGTACTTCTGACCAGTGAGCTTCTGGGGAACAATAAGTGGGAGCCTTATCCGCTGCGAAAAAAATAACAAGACAAATTTAAAATTAATGTAGTGCCGTAGGGGTGGATAAGGGTTTCTCAAAGGTTATAAACTAGGCCCGGGTTTTTTCAGCCTCGCGCGGTCCCCCTCGGTATTCGTGAGAAACACGAAAAACTATTGATTATATCGCAATGTTCTAATATACGCGCTGCTTTGGAACTCTGCAGGGCTTCTCAAATATTACTAACTCGGCCCGGGTTTTTTCAGCCTCGCGCGGTCCCCCTTGGTATTCGTGAGAAACAGGAAAAACTATTGTAGCGGGTACTTCTGACCAGTGAGCTTCTGGGAAACAATAAGTGGGAGCCTGATACGCTGCGACAAAAATAACAAGACAAATATAAAATTAAAGTAGTGCCTTAAGGGTGGATAACACTGACATTGCGTGTGACAGAAATTGATTATTGTTTTTTCGGTGTCATAAATATGACAGTAGACATATAAGTCATTCAAATAGAAAAAAATCACTAACCACAGAAGTATCATTGTAAACAGTAGTAACAATCAATCTTGTAGTTTGTATCATACCAAGAAGCTACCCACCATTCCCTCAGAACAGTGAATCCCTCTCCTCTCCTTTGCACCTGAAGATAAAAGTGTCCAGCCCATCCCCATCAGCATGGCAAAGACTTCCACCATCCGGACCCTTTCTGGAGTTCCGCGCATCACCACCATGCAGCATAGGTTAAACTGTGACCCGGTATTAAAAAGCTTGACGAATTAGGCACAAACTCTATAGCTGTATAACTATCCGGTATAACTGCAGCTTTTTTGCCCTCTGACCCTTGTGCAAAGTTATCTTCAATTGCCCAGGACCTTCACGTTTCTGCCCTTGACCATTTCTCCGCATTCCATCTAGGAAGAAGACCCGATTAGTCCCTTTTCTTTTTTTTTAATGTTTATTTTTTGATCTTGTGGATTTGCTACATTATTGAAAGCTCAGTGTGTTTTTTCCTTTTATCTGTCTGTGCTGCGCTATTTTCCTCTTCGTAAGTACGTAAATAAAATTTCGTCATCATTATCATTCACAGGGAGAAGGCTCTGCAGCGGAACTGATCGGCCTTACCTTTGCCTGCCCATTAAGGAACTAATTTGTATCCCCGAAAAGCCCGAGGGGTCATAAATATTCTTTGAACCCAAGCTGACTTTGAAACATTTATTCAAACAATGTTTACAACGGGTACGTCAGCTACGATTCTTAATAAAAGAAGAGCGGATAGACTACTTACAATTCTATCCAATTCTGTAGTTCCGGCAGTATTTCCGGGTGGGTAGGGATTTGCTTCTGAGGGGTCATGGGGGGGGGGGACAACGTGAGAAAAGAGAATATCTTGGAGAATTCGGGTAGAGAGACTCTTGTTACCGAAAGATAGGGGAATCCCCAATAGATATAGATGCTGACTTAAGGTTGTACTGATTCACACTATAGCCCATTCGAAGATGCCAAGTAGGCCAAGGTATTAATGAACGATGGAGAGAGTCGTTACGGTGACATACCCTTGACATACGAAAGCGGTGAAAGACAAATCATGGGCCTTTGATCATAAGTTGAGTTTTTGCAGATACCATGGTATCTGTTACCACGGTAACTGGATCTGCAATTACCCGTTTTTGCAGGTACCGTGGTATCTGATACCACGGTCTAAAGTCGTTTTCGCAGTTAGCTTAGAATCTAAATATCAGACACCACGGTAACTGCAAAATCACCTTTCGACCATGGTATCAGATACCACGGTAACTGCGAACACGATTTTAAACCGTGGTATCGGATATCATCGTATCTGTAAAAACGCAATTATACTTTAATTCCAAGGTTTTACCGATTCCAAATAAAGACAAAACTAACCACCCGGCTGCCCGTCTTGCTAAACCTACAACAAGCGGGTAGTTTTTTTAGCAATACGAATAATTGAGTCAATTTTTTGGTAGGGGTCCGATCTCACTCTTCAGTTCATCTTTTTTGACGGCGAAGAAGCTTTCAAACAGTGGTCCTCAACTGATTCCATCTACGGCGCCCGCCACCTAGCGGCCAAGTGGGAAGCAACTCCCTACCCACCCGGAAATACTGCCGGAACTACAGAATTGGATAGAATTGTAAGTAGTCTATCCGCTCTTCTTTTATTCGCGTCGTTTTCCGGCGAAATAAAATCAAGTCTAGGCCTTGACTGGAAATCACGCACCGCTAGGGGTCATCCCTTCAGCTCCTAGCTTCTTTCTGATTCGAATGTCATTTATTACTGATTCTTTCTGTTAGGTCAGCATAGTTTTCTTTTGATTATCTCTTCTATCAGTTATTTAGGCTGAGCTTTACCAATCCTTAAGTTGTCAGTCTTGTTTTACGCGTCAATTAATCGAGTAGCATTTTTCACTTCTTCTTCTTCTTTTTTTAATGAGATCTAAATCAATGTAAATTTAAGGTAATTTTTCTTTTTGATTAGAATTCCCGCGTAGCTTCTTTTTCCACTTTTCCTGTTTTAGATTGAACTAAAACAGTGGCTACATCTCTACCTCCAACTCAATGACATTAATACCAAAATTACCTAACAGTTTACCCTGCTTTAACGTCACTTACACTTTCATCTTAAGAGAAATACTTTATTTTCATACTTCCCAAACTCTAATAAAAAAATACCTTTATTTTCAAACTTTTCATTTTCCCATCAAACGTTCTCATCTAATCTAAAATACTTTAATTATTTACTTTTTTTCTCTATGGTGCTAACCCTATATCCGACACAAATCTTTTTTCATCATATCCTACCTAATATTAAAAAATGTTCCATTCATTTCAGTTATTTAAACTTAACATTTTAAATACTCAAGTGTAGGTTATCATCTGTAGGTTAAATCCAAAATAAACTACACAAAAAAATGAGCGCTGAAGTAGTGTTAATTACTTTATTTACTTTAGGTTCGCTGAATTAGAAAAAGGCGAATTGATTTGACCGCGCGAGTCGATTAGAGACACTGAGAGTCATCTTTCGCTTGTGAGTTTATCCTAGGCAGTCTGTCCTAAAACTGAAGCTCAAGTGTTTAAAATTAGGTGCAGCATTTTTTTTTTACTTATTTGTTGGTCTTTCATGAGCGATATACGTAAGTTAACAAGTAGATTAGTAACCCAGCCCTTTTTTGCGTTCAGTTCTTGGCCTGTTTTTTTTCCGGAAATCCTTCTTTCCCCTTTAATTGTAATAAACTTCGGATATGATAGTTATAATAACACAATATATGATAAAGAGGCTGATCGATTCCGCGTCTTTCAGTGAAACTTTCAGGAGCCTTCAAAAATATAATCGAGGAAGCTCAGCCTTTTCTGTAACAATGAATAAAAAGACGATGAAAACGATGGACGATGGACGATGACGATGAAAATATAATCGAGGAAGCTCAGCCTTTTCTTTAACAATAAATAAAAAGACGATGGAGACGATGGACGATGGAAATGACGGATGGAAAACTAATTCTTCCTAGTATTTTGTGATACTTGCAACCTTTCCGTTCCATGAAAGGCTGAAAGCATTGATTGAAAAAAACACATCACAAACACTGCCAAACTGAACATATGTTCACTTCCTTCTGGTTGCTACTTGCAAATGTCCAACTCTTTGCACTTTGCTCACCACCGGGATGCAGTTCAGCAAATCTTTTGAATGTTTGTCTTTTTTGCTTTCAAAGTCCCGTGATATTTTTCTGGCAGTCACCAAGGAGGCCTGGAAAACTTTTTTTTTCACTTTGGGTTAAACCGAAGCGGAAATATTACGTCTACTTTCAGTTCATCAGCTTTTGGTTTATTTTGTGACGGAAAGCACGCATGGAAAATGGAGGTATACGGGAACCTATGACACGTTTAAGGACATGCCGATTTTGTTCTATTTTAGGTTTGAGGATGAGGTTTTACTAAAAAATTCGCGAGGCTTTCGAAATCTCATTTCCTCAAGAACTTGTACAAACGGGTTCAAGGTTATCTTTGTTTACAAATAAATAACACTTTCCGCTGCTGAAAGCACAGCTCTAGCGCACACGAAAAAAAAAAAGTAAAAACAAGATTAACTTCAACATGACAAATCATACCCAATAATATCCATCCGCTAAATAATCATACAGCTAACCGAAAGCAAGGCCAAGGCAGTCACAGTTAAACAAAAATAATATATAAAGAAGAATATAAAACGAGGCACCTATAAACGAGTTTTTTTTAACCCCTGGAACAGTTTCACCGAAGACACAGTTAATGCACGATAGGCTGTACATTTTCTCATTTGAGTTTTAAAAATTAATTAACGTAACAAAGAGACATTTGAAAAAACTTCCTCGGTACTTTCCACTACGGTAGGCTCCGCGTGAGTTGGTAGCGTGATCAGTCGAAGTGTTGTTTGTATTAAATGAGCTCCGCCGCGCTATACTTGGACTCCCGTGTCACATTCAGTATACGCAGTCAAATCTCGTAACTGTTGTTCCGGGACAGGTTTTTTAATTTTCTCTTTGTTAAAGGACCCCTCGCACTATTTACTCTTCAACTTGCAGTATTTTAAAATATTTGAATACTTTAAAACTAGGTTGTGCTTTCAACAAGTAATCCACGTTTTTTGCTGTTTTAAGCCTTTTCCGAGACCCGTTGACTTGTAGTGAAAACAGGGAAATAATTTACATAACGTTTTTTCTGATGGAAAAACGTCTCGCAGACAACCGTCTACAGCGCGATACACATCAAAGGTAGCAAGCACGGCAAGTGAGAAAATCAACGTGGCTTTGTTAGAGGGGTTAGAATGTACCGTACGAAATTGGGGTCTCCGGGTTTTTGAAACATTTGGAGTAATGTAATAGGTTGCGTTAGCATTATAGGCAAGACAGGTCCTTTAAGTTATTTTGTTTTCTTCGTTCAAGTGAATACATATCAGGTGTAAATTCGTGCTTAACTGTGTCTTCGGTAAAACCTTTTCAAGGAGTTAGAAAGACAAGAGCTCGAAGCTCATATGGCACTTGTAAGGCTTGGTAAAACGATGAAGTAGGAATTTGCCAATTCGTTCTAATACGCCTGCCAAGTTTCATCGTCCTAGCACTTTTGGTAGTTCCCTAATTCGAGAACAGTGGCCTGACAGACCGAGCGAAAAGAGGTCGGTATATGGCACTTGAGCGAAGCTACAAGTGCCATAAAAAAAACAGTTTTAGACGCGCTTTTGTACACGTTCTTGTGGAAACGGCGTTCCACAAGCCCTACGAATAAGTAAAACCTCAAACCTAAAATAGAAAAAAATCGGAACAGAATGGTTCTACTCATACGTTCCCGTGTGCCCCAATTTGTATATCCCTGCTTTCCGTCCCATAATGAATCCAAAGCTGATGAACTGGAAGTGGACTTCTTATTTCCGCTTCGGTGTAACCGAAAGTGAAAGAACAAAAATAGGCTCTCCAGGTTTCCTTGGCGACTGCCAGAAGACAAGAAGACTTTCTTCGTAAACTTTTTCAAAACCTTGGATTGTTTACGGTGGGTTAGGGCAGTGGTTCCCAAACGGTGGTACCCGTACCCACTTTGGGTACACGCCGAAAGCATAATATTGCCAACAGAGGGTTCACTAGCCAAAATATTTATTGGGTGGCAAGGTATTTTTAGTGACTGGCTATTGAAGGTGATTGATTAATTCTTTGTAGAAAAGGGCATCTTTTGGGAGTGAAATTTATCTGTGTGCAGTGATGGGGTAGAACTTGGGACTGGATCCATTTGTTGGAAACGTGATCTCAAGCTCCGGTCGCGGTGACAAAATTGCAGAAATCTGATTGAACTTCCAACTGTTACCTTAGAACAGTGGTTCCCAACCTTTTCCGCACCGCGTACCCCTAATCAAGGTTCGAAAAGGTTGCGTACCCCCTTTTTGAGAACGTGAAAAAGAAGATATTTATTATCATAGAGGATAAGGCGTAAAATCTGCAGAAATATACACAAAATGAATGAGACACTTGAGGCTGCTTTGTAGCTATAATTTTGTCAAATCTCGGCTCGACGTCATTAACGGCAATATTTTTTACAGTCAGCCTGTTTCTGTGTTTGGTTTTGATTTTCTCCGTTCTATCATCAAGCTGCATCGCAATCATTTTCGTTAGCTTAATTCGCAACCTTAATGACAATATCACTTGCAATGTCTTCGATTCTTCTTGGAACAGTATTGTTTGACACAAGAACAGATTTTACGGCAGTAAGATAGCTGATTTTGAATAAACATTATTTCATTGGCTTTCACTAGGGCTTTGTAATCAGAGTCATCACACACGGGTTGAGAACACCCTTCCCCCCAAAGTGGTATGCAAGAGGGTTAAAAAGAAACGAGTCGGCGCGAAGCGCGGCGATTTTTCGTAAAAACAGTCGGTAAAATGACCAGCCAGTCCGTAAAAATACCTGCGCCCCCCAAAAAACATTTTGGCTAGTGATGCCTCGCTGGTGGTTTTAGGCTTTCGGCAATCAAAAATGAGTGAGGCGAGATTTTGAAGCTACAGACTAAATCGATTTTGTTACCTTCGCGTACCCCTTGACAGGGTATCGCGTACCACCGGTTGGGAACCACTGCCTTAGAACATCAGGACCAAACACAGAAACAGGTTAACTGTTAAAAACATTGCCGTTAATGACACAGGGCCGTAATTTGCTATGGGGCAGGGGGGCAACTGCCCCCCCCCCCCCAGACCCCAGTTTGCCCCCCTCCAGCTGAAATTTAGCGTCTTCGAAACTCTCGTCGAAATTAAGATAGGCCTAAAGAATTCAAGCATCCACAGAAACAGATCGGTTTTCTTTAGTATACCTTTGTCTTTATGGTAGACATCTATGTCAGACGACCGACTAAGTGATCTTTTGGTCATTGGTACCCAACCTGAAAAAAGCGAAGAAACTTGACGTCAATCGCGCAGTGGACAGTTTCGCGAATTTGAAGAAGCGTCGTTTCGTCTTGGTCGATTAGTAAAATATCTCTTTGTTTCTTTGTTTTTATTACGTTTTTCTTCTTGAAATAAAACTGCTCATTTTCACTTGACTTGGGAAAATCGGCTCCAACTTTGCCCCCCCCCCCCCCCGGATTTCGACGAAATTACGCCCCTGTAATGACATCTAGCCGAGATTTGACAAAGTTTTAGCTACAAAGCAACCTCAAGTGTCTCATTGATTTTGTATATATTTCTATACATTTCCACGCCTTGTCATTTATGATAATAAATATCGTATTTTCCATGTTCTGAAAAAGGGGGCGCGCAACCTCTTCAAACCTTGATTAGGGGTACGAGGTACGGAAAAGGTTGGGAACCACTGGGTTAGGGCGTTGTATGTTAGAATGAAAGTTTCAAGCCGTTGGCCATTGATCTAGTCCACATTGAATGAATGAATGAATGAAAAAATTTATTTCCCATCAAAATTGGCCCGAGGGGACCTAGACGGAGTAAACAAAATAGAAAAGAAGAGAAAAAACAACAACAACACGCAATACAACATTTTAACATAACAACAATCTAAGAGGATACGAACATTAGCACGTAAATGAGTTGTATAAACCGTGGGATCTGTTTAATGAACTTTCAAACTTCTTTATTCTTGCCTCAATCGCAGTCACAGGATCGGCAAGATGGTATTTTGTACTGATTTTTGTATTCTTTGCCCATGGGGGGAGACTCAACAGATACTTGGCGTACCGATAATAATAAGATCTAATATTCTGACGTTGGGATTGTAGCAATATATGCCAAAGTGGTGCCAAAGCTATAACGTGTGGCAGAGCCACAGCATTGTAGAGACGTGCCAGAATATGTCGGTTATACACACACTTACAAGAAACTAGGGCACCGTAACACTTCCGTACTTTTTCTGAAAAGTCGGTGACTAGACCAAGCCTTGTCGATTTTAGGTCTGAGTAGAAAGGCAGACCAAGATATGTGAGGCAACCTGTAGGGACAATATACTGGCTGCCAAGCTTAACAGAAATATTATCAGCTTCTTTTTCCCCATTAAAGATAAGCACCTCGCTTTTACTTTCATTGAAAGTTAGACCTATGTTAGAATAAGACTCTGAAAGGGCGGCAAAATTTTCTTCAATAGGCTTAACGTACCGGCTCAGATTCAAAATATCATCCGCATAATTTACTAAAGAAATATCTAAACCACGAAAAATACAACAAATACTCACTACTTCTTGCGCCTCAATTATACTGTTATTGTAAACTGGCGGAGAAGTGATCGCCCCTTGACGGATTCCCTTACGGACTGGCACAACAGCATCAGAAACAACAGGCCCAAGTGCTGACGGAACTTTAACTTTAACTTTGAGCTTACTATACAAATTTCTGAGAGGTAATACAATGGACTTCTCGAGTCCCCGCTTGAAGACACACAGCAGCAGATGGGCGTGTATACCGGAGTCGAATGCCCTGCTGACATCATGGCCAGCTAGGACTAGCTTCTCACCACGCTTATCGCAGTCATAAAGGACGTTAGCTAAAAGACGATGGACATGTTCACGACTAATCCCAGCTTTAAACCCGAACTGATTATCAGGGGTAGTACAAGCACGATTAATATCATCAATTATTAGAAGCTCGAAAAGCTTACATAAAACCGGAGCAACCGAGATCGGCCGGTAAGACTTACATTGACCAGGTTCTTTTCCTTTCTTTAAAATCGGGGTGACAATTCCGGTAGAAAAAATATCTGGAACTAGCCCACAATTAAAAATAATCTGGTACAGAAGAGAAAGATACACTAGCAGATTTTCACTAGCGTGCAAAAGATTCATTCCAGATATTTTATCTTCCCCTCTTGAATGCTTCTTTTTCAGCTTTTGTATACCTGCCCAAACCGTATGTCTAGTAGTAACAAATCCGGGACCCGCACTTGGAGCAGATAGCATACAGTTGAGTTCATTTTCGTATTTAGCTTCAAGCGTAGCACTTGGGCTCGCGAATTCGGCAGTATAGTAATCGGTCCATTCTGCTTCACCTGGTACTGTGCTATGAGTGTCAAAGTGTGGGTTCCTACTGTTTCTCACAAATTGTCCTGTGTATAGGCTCTATTAGCGATTCATCCGTTACTTCACATATTTTTTTTTTACTCATGCGAGGCATTAAAAAAAATCATCTTACCAAGAACAAATAATCAAGAACCTCCGTCTCCGTATCTCCATGTGGAGTCGAATATATTCTGATATCCTACCCGACGCGAACGAGCGGAAAACATCGTAATTTGTTAGCTTTACAAAGAGCTACCCCGCAGAAGAATACGAACGCCGTCTGGGTCGCCCTTTAAACAGCTGATTGGTTGTCCACCGTTGTGACGTCATGCCAAACTCGCCACAGACCGGGTTATCCACCCCTGCGGCGAAGAGGGAAGAAGACGGGTATCAACTCAAACCTCACAGCAAGTATCTCTAGCTCCGCTAAGTTTTGTCGGGGTATCCATAGTCGCTGCATAGGACCAAAGACGGAGGTTCTATCACATTATTTGTTCTTGGTCTTACGCAACTGACCCCTTGTCACCTTTGAAAGTTTATAAAATTTGTCGTATTGACTTATGTAGCGTTTACACGGACAAGAAAACCCGTCGACTCGAAAGGATTCCGTTCGCGAAGACGACTAGAAAAAAAGTCTAGCGGGACGAGAATCCTTTCATGATGAAAGGAATTCCGGTCTACTTGAAAGGAATCGTCGTCGGCGGTGCTGGTAAAAAGACTAAAAATAAGTGTAGCTAGTTTTTGAGAGCAGCAGTCATCAGTACTGATGTCATAAATGCTCTCAAATTTTATTGTATTGGCTAGTGAATTTATTTTTGTCCGATTTTCTGGTTTGAAGAATTTATTTTTTTCCCTCTGCGTGTAAACCTAATCTTGTCACCAAGATCGGATTCTGTTCAAGTTTTCCTATACTTGTAACCGCTGCATAAGTTCGTTTTGATTTCCTCGACGCAGAAGTAAATTGGCGCGGATTTGTTTTTGTTTGCACCAGCTTTGGTCGGCAATGATCCGTACCAGTGGTGCTAGAAATGGCAATTCGCAACTCTTAGCTGATTTTTTTCGTTCAGGAGAGGGTTATAATGAAGACAAAGAAAGTCTCTTTTCTATTGCTATTTAAACCATGGATTCATGGGATTGAAGGGAAGTAATTCGCTGATCTTTGCCGTTATTAGTAGGTTTTCAGTATACTTTTCTGTTTCATAGTACACTGTAAAAAGTTTCTCCGAGTAAGGATAAAGTTAACTGCAGTATTTGCTACTGGGATTAACCTTATTCTACTGGGGCAAGACTAATCCGACTAAGAGACAATCTTATCTCAGTAGAGACAGGATTAATCCAAGTAGCAAATAATGCAAGATTTTTTTTTTACAGTGTAGGTTCTCTTTTCCAGTCAATTGCTAATCCGTTAATTAATAATAAGTTGTTCCTTAAAGGACCCCTCTTGCTTATTCTGCCTTTCATAATATACTTCGCTCTCATATGGAATTGTAAGCTTCTAAAATCCCCACCTTTCTCCATAGTTTCGTTTCGTAACTACGAATTTTTAGCGCTTTTTCGGACTTGCCGAGTTTTCCCGTCACCCAACGAAAAGCTTGCCGGAATCTTCCTTGTCCGCTGACAACTCTTTCACACAGACGTATGTGATAATCTTCTGTTTATTACTTCCTTTATTTGCTTAGTTTTCCCACTTTTTAACCAAGGCACGTTCAGTTTTCAAATCTTTTGCGCCCAGCCGCCGCGTCGGAGAGCAGGAAGGCTGGATGTAATCGACAAGCGCTAACAACAGAATCGCTAATTTCAGGTGGAAAGTAATGGTATTTTCGAAAACGTTTTTTCTGTTCCATTTTATAGGGAAGAGATCATTTCAAGTAAGAGTTGTGCTTTGAAGCACGAGTTGGGGAGTAGATGCAGATTCTACCCCAACAGTCTAATAGGCATGTCTAATGGACCTTTTGTAATATCTAATTTTTGTAATGTCTAATGGACCTTTTGAAATAAAACTGCTGGGTGTACACATCACGAATGATATGAAGTGGGAAAAGCACGTAGATTCCATTTTAAAGAAGGCCAATATGGGCCTTCGGGGACTCAAACTTCTTTCCCGTCATGGTGTCCCTTCCGAACATCTATTGCGTATTTATTTTTCGTTCATTCACCCAGTCCTAGAATACTGCTGCCCTGTATGGCATTTTGGTGTGACTCGCGAGCAATCTGATGCTCTAGAGAGGATACAATACCGAACTCTCCTAATAACGGATAAATCTCTCAAAGTCCCTTATATTTATTTTCTGAAAAAATTTAATCTGACAACCCTGTCTCACCGTCGCGAAAATTTGTGCTTAAAGTTTGGAGGGCAGACTCTACTGAACCCAGTCCTCCGCGACATCCTGCCCCCCGAACTTTACAACAGAAAGGGAGAGGCCTCAAAGACAAGCTTCCGAACCAGTCCCTACCCTTCAACCAGTGTTTTGCCGACACGTGAGATACAAGAATAGCTTTGTCCCCTCCTTTGTTTCCCTACGGAATAGAAATTGATAGGTTATTATTTTACCCCTCGTTGTCTATCCCCAATCGTTACTTTTTATATTGTTTGTTCTCAGTATTTTATATGAAACTCGACCACTTTCTAGTATATGTTGACAATTTTGGTTAGTTTTTAATGTATGCTGACTTTACCACCTGCTATTCGGCTAGTCCGTAATTGGTGTTGAAACAAAACTGAATTGAATTTGAATTTGAACTCTGTTCGGTTTGTTGCCCGTTTCGCCTGTTGTCATTCGGACAGGGACAGTCTTGAAACACCGGTATTTCTTACCAATGAGCACCCCGGAAGCAATAAGCAGGAGCCCGATCCGCCTTGAGAAGGCACTACGCACATCAGCGTAGTGACGTTCGATTGAATAAAACTGACATAGGAATTTCGGAGTGAAAATTAATGAAACCACTCGGGACAAAGAGTGCAGCAATAATGTACTTTAACGAATAATAAGACATAGAATGCACTTTACAGAAGGAACTTGTACCGTGACCAATAAACCAGAAACAATTTTTTTCGAATATAATTTAGAAGTCTAGGACTCCAGTTTCGGAGGCACGAAGACAAACCAGGACACACAAGGGGGTCTCATGATGATAACCAAATATATTATTTTAGTGGGGAAGACGCCCTTGAGATGGAAACTCTTATAAGTAGTGAACTGAAAGACAAAATGCTCCTCAGCTGGGATTTGAACCCAGGACCGTCTGCTTACAAGGCAGGCACTCTAACCGTTTGAGCTACCGAGGGGCTTGTTAACAGAGTTTGCCGTGACATGGGGATATGAACTAGTTACTTCGGGCGGGATCACTGTTCCTATGCCCGGGTTCTACCAGACTATTGTAGCGGTTTGCGAACTCTGTTCACAAGCCCCTCGGTAGCTCGAATTGTTAGGGTGCCTGCTTTGTAAGCAGAGGGTCCTGGGTTCAATCCCGGCTGAGGAGATTTTTGTCTTTCAGTTAACTACTTATAAAATACCTTGACGAAATTTGTTGAAATAAGCTCGGATTGAAGTGTCTTTTCGGATTTCTCAGATTCTCACATAGCAATAGCGTAATCAACTTTCATTTATGAAAAAAATAGATTCCAACAACAAAATCTATCTTCGCTGTTCAGTACTTGCTGTGTTCTTTGCTGTAATGGGGATCTTGCTTGGCTACTTGAACTTCCTGACCGTCAACTTTGTAGGCATAAGCGGAGTCAATGCTGTTTGGTCCTCGGGTGGTTGATTCGTATCTGGTAAAGAAATTGCTGTATTATATCCTCATGTTAAATTATCTAGTTATATTCCTGCAGTTCCAGTGATTTTGAAAATATGCTAGCCTAGATGCTAGGAGTCTATAGCCATATCCAAGCTCTGCGAAGTTAAGCCTAGCAAATCCAAATCGCGAAACTTAGGAGAGGTAACCTAAAGATGACTCAAACCAGCTAGCTAAGAGTATATCCTTAAAGTGTCCACGACTCCAGTATTGTTTCCTTGTTAATGCGAATCAGTACTCTATATGACTCGAGTCCAAAAGACGCCAGTGAACCTCAGGAAGAACGAGAAAACCTCTCACTAACGACTCAAACACAACAACTCGAATCCTGTGTCAGTCAATCACGGCGATCGCTGGTGACAGCTGTGATGCCGCTTCCGGCTCTTCCGCTAGGTACACGGCAATTTTGCATCGGCAAGGAGAGTTAGTCATTGAGAGTATTGCGATCGAAAGTTTGAAACTCTTTTTTGATCGAGCAACACCGAAAGCCTTTTTTCTATGCTTGGACGCAGAAATCACATCTCGGAACAGATGCGTCATTTTGATGATTTTTCTTTGTCTGGCTTATTAGAAATCTGGGTAAAAATCACCGGATGCCTCGTAGGTTTCTCTGAGGAGAAGGAAAGGGGCTTGTGCGTGAGCCACCAATAGATGGCGTTTACTCCTTGTGCTCTTGTTTCTGATTGGCCATGGATATGTCTACGTTTAGTTTGTGGACCGAGGAAAGACGGTTTTGATACCAGATAGTTCAGTGGAGAAGATGGGATTTCTCTGAACCATTAAACCCACAGCGAAGTAGCGGATATCCTTCTTAAGTGAGTTTGGAATGTACGAGAGGAGGACATGGTTAGAAGATATGTCTTACCTGTAAGCATAGATCTCTTCGCCACCGTATTTCTCACCCCCGTAGCCTTTTCCATACTTGGGGTGCTTGGCGGCGGCTCCAAAGGGTGGGAGGGCTGGAACTTGGCCGTAGCTTGACTTCTGGTAAGCTGGTTCATATGCTGGCTTGGGGTAAGCTGGTTCTGGGTAGGCGGGTTTGGGGTAAGCTGGCTTGTATGCTGGTTTGGGATAAGCTGGTTCATATGCTGGTTTTGGGTAGGCTGGTTCATAGGCTGGTTTGTATGCTGGTTTAGGATAGGCTGGCTCGTACCTTGGTTTCGGCTCATGGTAGGATGGCCTCGGGTAAGCTGGTTCGGGGTAAGCTGGTTTCGGTGCGTACTTTTGAGCAAAGACGCAGCTTACAACGAGGGAAAGAACAGTGACAGCCTGGAAAAGAAGATATTTATCATGTTATCGTTCTTTACTTTATGTAGCTTTTACCAGACATCGAGTTCTGTTTATTATGTAGCGTTTACATGGACAAGAAATCCTGTCGAGTAGAATGGAATTCCGATCGAATCGAAAGGATTCCGTTCGTGGAGACGACTAGAAAAAAGTCTAGCGGGACGAGAATCCTTTCATGATGAAAGGTATTCCGGTCTACTTGAAAGGAATCTCGTCGGCGGCGCTGGTAAAAAGACTAAACAAAAGTCTAACTAGCTTTTGAGAGCAGCAGTCATCAGTACTGATGTCATAAATGCTCTCAAAACATTTTTTCATTGGTTAGTGAATTTATTTATGTCAGATTTTCTGGTTTGAAGAATTTATTCTTTTCCCCCTGCAAGTAAACATAATCTTGTCACCAGGATCGGATTCTGATCAAGTTTTCCTGTACTTGTGAATGCTACGTTAGCCATTCAGATCGGAAGATTGATTTTCTAGTGCCTGCTTATATATGGCTTTTCTAATCAAGGCTAGCTCCCACAGTGATTGAATAGCCAGTCCTACTTCGGCGATCATTCTGCTTTTGACGTTCCTTGACTCTGTCCTCGACATAAGAGGGGGGGGGGGGGTGATGTGGCTCAGATTCCACGGTATTACTTGTTTAATTTATTTTGTTGCCTAAAAGATAAGACGGTTGTTTGGACAAAAGCGGAACAAACTGAATGACGCAACTTTTTAAATTATGTTTAACAAACCCTTCTTATAACTTCTCTTTTTTTTAATAAATACGAAAGTGGGCTGTATATAATTTCTCTTTCAGCAGGGACATAGAATGAAAAATGGGATTATATAATAGGAACAGTGATATCTGTCAATCAATCACGCTGTTAAAAAAGTAAAAATTGCCCTGTCTTGAGGACAATCAAAATTAAAATTTCACTGTTTGCAGTTAGTAAAACATCAACAAAAATTAGCAAAAATCTACTACCTGCAGAATCAGTTTTGATGATGTAGGACAAATAATTCAATAACTACATAATGCTCACGAAAAAGAAATGCCGTGTAGTCTACAAATTTAGCTTATACTTGATAAATGACAGGTTATTCTTTTTCTGACTTTCTGCGAATGTCAGAGCAAGAATTAGCCCGACAGAAGAAGCAAGACAGACAGGCTACCAGGTCCGTATCCAGGAATTTATTTCGGGGGGGGGGGGGGCCTGTGGGTCGGACAAAAAAGTACAAAAATGACATAGATCAGCGGGAAAAGCGTGTAAAAATGATTATTTTTGTATGTTTCGGGGGGGGGGGGGTCAACCCTCTACCAACCCTCTGCAGGCTACTCATTCCGTTTATAAGGATCATGATTGGGTATCCACATCTCGGAATGGTACTTGATTTAGTAGTGAATTTTAGCTTCTTTTCTTTTCTAATCGAAATCAAAGGGCGACGTGGGGCTGAAAACAGTGATTAATCTTCGAGAAACCCTAGTACCAAAGGAGCTACGTTTTTTTTCTTTAATGATAGAAATGGTATCTATTGCGAATTGTATGCTGGGTTCCAAGCTACTAAAAGCTACCACCGTTGTTGCTACCTGTTCATGCATTCCCGTCATACAGGTTAGATCGACGATGGAAGCTTCCCATAGCTACTAATAGGAACCCATAGACACTTCACCTAAATTCAATCCTTTATTCGTTTTTTTTTTCTCAGCAAAATGATAAAATAAATAGATTACCTTGATCATTTTTGCAGTCCGCTAATACGTTGTTTGAGATAACAGAGGTAATGGTGACTGATACTGTTTCTGGGATAAAAGTCGAGTATATAACGAGATCAGCGGTAATAACCTTCGATAATAGTGGTCGCACGTGAAGGTTCACATTTCCGGAACCAAAAACTAATTCGGTCGTCAGTACAAGTAATGACTCGTGAAGTTTTTTGTCGTAATTCGGGACAGTGAGTTTATTTGGCCCCCGCCCTGTCGTACTTCACACAACCCATTAGTAACGGGCGGATTGGGATGCAACCACAGTTGAGTGTTCTGTTAATAATAGAAATATTCGCATATCATCCACATGTCTGCAGGTATATTTACTTGAACCATAAAACCACATGTTACTTTTCAGAGTAACTGACGCAAGGAATAAAAATGTGCAGCGAAGAAAAAATAAATTAAAAATATATATTGAGCTTATTGTAGAGAGGTGAATGCGTGAATGTAAAAAAGAAGAAAAAACTAATCGGCTTTATTGTTATCTTTACAATAAAAATTCTTAGAGTTTTTTTCTTAAAAATTTGAAAAATTGTGCGTAGCATCATCATAAATCAGAAAGATCGACTGATAAAAGAAAATAGTTCATAAATGTCTGTGTACAGGCCATTGTTCTGAGAAAATTTTCCGAGTAGTACAAAATGCTCGGCTCCAGCGACTTTACATGGAACTCTCAGGAGTCTTGACAAATATATTCAAAGAAACTTTTTGTCTATCAGAGAACAGAGAAGTTTTAAAGTGGTGTCACGACGACCCCCCTTTAATGATGGGTCCGGTCTACCTAAGCTAATGGCAGTACAATAGGCTGGGATAGGGCAATCTAGTTACCCATCGCTTATTCACATAAATTGGCTTTACGACCCGCTGAAAATGCGTTACTTCGTTGTTCCGCTATTCACGAACAATCGATTTTCAATCAGTGGAATTTCCGTGTGATCTGTAGTATCCTGCGCTTGTATTTTTGTTGTATGCCTTACGAGAAAGGTTTTGACTTTTTTTTTTGTTTAGGCACTAAGCAATCTTCACCAATCTCACTACTGCCCACTGAAAAGCTCCGTTTGTGTTGAGATTAAAACTCCCCGCGTCACAGTAGAATTTACGCTGTGGGGACGGCCGAAGATACTCTGAACGTCATAAATAGATCAGATAGTGGAAAATATAAAAAAATCCCTTTGCAGAATCCAAATAATTCAGTTTATTCAGTTAAATGACACCAAAATAAGTTTGCTTTTCAGTTAAACTTTAATAGCTCGTACAATTCACTCTCTAGCATTGGAATGTCCTACAGTTTACCACCAAAACATGTAATAACACTATATAAGACATTTCGATAATAAGTTTAAATATTCACAGTCGACATTTATATATACAATTTACCTTATCAATTACTACATGGAATTGAAGTGGTGTACGGGATAGGATACAAAGGACTTGAGATACCTTTCCGTAGAATGCGTGTTTGGGCGAACAAGTTCTGGACAATTTACAGTTGCTACTTAGTGTCTGGTGTTCGGTCGATTTGAGTTTGGTACTTCAAAATCCGGTAATATAGTTCTGTGAAGGTCTGAGGTCAGGCATTTGCGTCCAAAGTCTGTCGGTGCTGTTTAACGTCCAGGACCAAATCGTATCGCTTCCTGTTATTTTCTAGGCCTGGAATATTCTAGCTTTGGAGGTGAGTCTTGTTTCTCCAAGTTCTGGTCTGTTATTCGATTTTTCTGACGTCTGGTAAGGGGAATCTGAAATCCCATTGAGACTGTTCCTGGATCCAACTCTGAAGCCAACCTTGGAGACTAGTCTCCAGTTTCAAAGCGAAGATTGGCATTATTGCTTTCAGTTAAGAAACCCAGCACCTTTGACGTAAGCTCTACTCATGGGGGGTTCTCCCCATGTTCTGGAATGACTAAAATAAAATACCATTCTCCTGTAAACGATTAACTCTTCAAAGAATACCGGGCAACGGTGAATAAAAAGAAACGAGAATTAAAAAGAAACTATTATTTATCTGCATTTAAATTAAATAAGAACGACGCATGAGCAACGTTCAAAATAATAAATGGAATTCTTTCACCCCATAAAAAAAAGCAAAAAGAAGAAATCCCGAATGTAATCACCTCGCCGAATGGAGATTTGCTAAAAGAAGATGCGGAAATTGCTAATGGATTCTGCACTTATTTCTCGGAAATGGGATCAAGTTTATCCGGCAATTTAATAATAGCGATAGGATCAGTGAACATCCAAATATTGGTGCACCCAACATAGAAAATTCCGGTTTTAGTCGAGACGATGTTATAACCATGGACGATTTACAGAAAGCATGTCTTTCTTTTCTTGTTAAACATTTCATTTGAAAAGGGAATTGTCCCAAAACAACTGAAAAAAGTCGGCTCATACCTTTATATAAGAATGGAGATAAAAGCCAAATTAATAATTATAGACCTATTTCAATTTTACCGGTACTTTCTAAGCTATTTGAAAAAATCATGCATGAGAAAATGAAATTTTGGAATGGAATTTTACCATCTAGTCAATATGGTTTTCAACTATACATGCCATTTCCCACCTTATTATAAAGATTAAGGAATTTCTGGATTTTGGATTCCTGACATCGGCCATTTTTGCGGACCTCTCAAAAGCTTTTGATACAGTGAACCACGAGGTACTTCTTTCAAAATTGAATAAAATGCATTTCCCGGTTTGGATGGTGAAATGGATAAAGTCATACCTCGAAGACAGGACGCAGGTTGAGGGTTGTAGTTGTCAGATCGTCGACATCACCAGAAAGAAAGATAACATGCGGTGTACCTCAAGGCTCGATCCTAGGGCCACTACTTTTCCTGATTTATGTTTCCGAAATAAAAGAATTTGTTACTAATTGCATATTATAACATATGCCGATGACACAGTAATGCTGTTCAAATCGTATACAGTAGATGGATTGTTTGCTATGATGGGGGTGGCTCTGACTAGTTTGTCTGAATATTTGCGGAAAAATCCTCTCTCATTAAACATCTCGAAAACAAAATACATGATTTTCTCAATTTTGCAGCACTTTGAAACGAATAAGATACTTTCGTTCGGGGATGTGGTCATTGAAAGGGTAACAAGTTTCAAGTATTTGGGAATGATTATTGATGAAATGATTACATGGAAAGATCATGTGAGAGCTCTTTCTATTAAAATGTCACGTGGAGCAGGTGTTCTGAGCAGACTAAAACACTTTTTCAACAACAAGCGCTCAAAACTTTATACTACACCCTTATTTCATCATATCTGGAGTATGGATGTTCTCTTTGGTCCAATTCATTTAAATATAACATACACACAATCCAAGTAATCCAAAACCGTGCAATAAAAACATTATTCTTAAATAAATATTCAACAATTGAATCATTTCGTCTTGCTAACGTTTTGAATGTTTACAAAATGTCAAAGTTTCAGGTAGCAACTTTAGTTTATTCATGTATTAATTCACTAGCACCGTTAGGAATAAGAGAACTAAATATGTTTCATGTGACCTCGGAGTACCATTCATACCCAACTACTTCTTCTGAGAGAAATATACTCCTGTCAGAAATACGCCATACTCATCGAGGAGCTCTTTCGTTACGACATGTTGGCGTAGAAATATGGAACGTGTTGCCGTGCTGTGTAAAAGAATCAGTGTCTGTGAGCGCTTTCCAGAAAAAGAAGAAAAAACATCTTCTTGATTCTTGAAAGTTAGTGTTATTTATTTAGTTTTCCTTTTCTCTTGTTAATATGGATTTGTTGACGCTTCTGACGCGGATAGGGTTGTCACAACTCACAAGTGATTTTCGCAAGAGATGAAATTTGTCTTCTTTGGAGGTATTAATTCGTTGAGTTTCTGGCGGTTTAGAGCCTTTGGCATGTTGTCAGTTCTGGGATTCGTCTGTTGATTTCTTTTCGCTTTTACAAATAAAGCAAACCTTACTTTCTAGCGAGCAAAGGGCATCGCCAAAATCGAAGGAACACGCGGTTTTCCAGCGGAAATGGCTTTCCATTTTAATTTGTTTTGGCGTTTGAGATTTGTTTTGGCGATTTTTCGACCCTTCCTGGCAAGGGTCTTCGTCAGGCTGCAGAAGAAACGAACTTGCAATCATTTTTGACGGTGCAAAACGGATAAGTCATCTACATTTTATTAGAGCTATATTTTAACCCTTCTTGCTAAGGGTCCTCTCCAGGCTCAAGCCGCTCAAGCTGGAAAATGAACTTGTGGAAAAAAGATCAAAGATTCTTCCTTGAATATCTGATTTTGTGAACTTCTCCTCTAAAATTAGTTGGAGTTAAAGCTGGTACTGTGATTTCATTCTGGATACGGCTGCTGTTTTTGCTGTTCGATTGGGTCGTCGAAAAGGTAGAAAGTCTTCTGCATTTTGGTTTTGGAGTCCCCTGTCTCTTCTTCTTCTTTCCAGCTAAGATGGATACTTATCGGCGGCATGTGTGAGCGATTTGAAGTCCCTTACTTTGGTGATAGATATTCCTTCAGCCCAAGCTGACGGCGAATCATGTTTGACGGTGCAAAACGGATAAGTCGGCTACTTTTTATTTGAGCTATATTTCGGCCCTTCTTGGCGAGGGTCCTCTTCAGGCTCAAGCCGCTCAAGCTGGAAAATGAACTTGTGGGAAAACAATCAAGATTCTTTCTTAAATATCTGATTTTGTGAACTTCTTCTCTGAAATTGGTTGGAGTTGAAGCTGGTGCTGTGATTTCATTTGCAATCATTAGAAAATTTGCAACCGTCAAGATGATTCATCCGTTTTGTGACCGTCGAATGAATGAATGATTTAATCATTCAGTGATTTTGTCGTTCATTCATTTATTTACTTTTATGTTCCCGATATTTGACATTAAATGTCAAAGAATGGAGGTCATAAAACGACGACGGCGAGGACGATATAACTTGTCAGGCGTATTAAGGACTAGACAAGACATTTTTCGGATCCGACCATCCAGGGGGGAGTGGAGGGAGGGGAAATCCGGGACCTTGTGACACATGATGATTTTCGAACGAGTTATCCGATCTAAATGAAACTTACAGTAATTGACAAGAGCACATATCCCAGGTGTGTTTCAGGTCTGGATTGGATCACGATGCATTTTCCTGTTCCCCAAGGACCCGTGACCATGTGCGCCTCAAGGGTTTTGCCTACAAATGAATTCCTAGCAACCTTAAAGTGTGCATCTCCACCACACAATGCAAATATGGTCTACTTTCGGCCGAACGATAAATTTTATCTTTCCCAAGGGCCTATGATCTTTGCCTCAAGCGTTTGCTTACGAATTAATTCCTAGCATCCTTAAAGTGTGCATCTCCACCACACAATGCAAATATGGTCTATTTTCGGCCGAACGATAAATTTTAGGATCCCCAAGGGCCCATGATCTTTGCCTCAAGCGTTTGCTTACAAATGAGTTCCTAGTCCCCTTGAAATGTGCATCTTAACCGCAAAGTGCAAAATTATTTTTGTGCCACTCCGAGAGGATGGTTGCAAGTTGGAGCGGGGATACTTGGAAATCTTGTTACACCACTTAGGGTGGAGAGATCTGGACGGGTTTGACGGACAGGACAGGACTATCGTATGCTTCGATAGAGTTGGAGGGGGTCCGGGAAGAGCCATCGGACCTTGTAAGCTCGAACCTTGAATGCATGCTACCTGGGTCTAGGCGAAAAAAAAAGACATCCCCCCACCCCGGTACCAAAACCGCCCTAGCGACCCCCCCCCCCCCCCATCCCTCCTGATGCAGATATGTAGGAAATTGTTAAAATATTTTAAAAATTGCAGGTTGGACCCGGAGCACTTAAGGACACGTGAGTTAAATGTAAACGCGTGACGGCGGCTCACTGGCCGCTCGCATCCATATATACTTTTCTTAAAAATATATTTTATTTCCTCAACACTGTCTGGGGGGGGGGGGGGTATGGTGCTATCTATATATACTATCCATATATACTTTTCTTAAAAATATATTTTGTTTCCTCGACACTGTCTGGGGGGGGGGGGGGTCGGGGGAGTCGGAACCTACGCTACCCACCTCTACAATTGCAATACGAGCTTGCAGCTCTTTTTTTTAAACCGATCGAAAGTGAAGACCGTCTCGGGTTTCATGTCGTCATTCATGTCGGGTGTTGAAAACTGTTTCCAAACAGATGTATGTAAATAAAAGTATGATCTGGAAAGGAAGAAGCTGTTTGGAAACCTTTTGGGTATTTTTCACATCTTCTGGCAACAAGGTTTGAACATATCGAACGAGTTAAATCGGAAGTATTCTAGCATTTGCCATGTCTAGATCACTCCTATCCAAGTCGGTAGTTCAAACCAGGACTAGATAGGACCGTGGGAATATCTGGTGGCGCGATCCCCAAGAACCCGACGGGGGTAACCTCGAAATAGACCGGAACAAGAAAATCAGAAAAAAAGAACCATTTTGGTGGGATATGAAGAAAAAGTAAAAGCAAATGCAAATTAAAGGAACTGAATGTAGAATTGTGAAAGTGCAAGGTCTAGATATTGATCAGTTGTAGACCTATTATTTATATTTTATTATATTTTTTCTACTCGCCAGCTTTGGCGGATATAAATAAATAAATTGAATTGAATTGAAATGTAGCTGAATATTTATTTGGCAAGTATACCGTCCAAACTTAAAATAAACAAATAAAAACGAAAAATCAGGTGGTAAGACCGATCTATTTTTTTACAGGACATGTTAGTGCTGCTCGATCTGCTCGGTGCTAAAAACCCGAACTTCTTCTCCTATATGCCAAAGACAGACAAATCCTACCAGCGGCTTGCGACGATTGAAGACAAGCTAAGGTCTCTCCGAGCCATTCCGGGGAGTGTGAGCAGGCGCAAGTTCTTCGACAGGAATATCATTCAAGCTGGGATTGAGGACGATCACATTCCATTCATGAGGCGAGGTATGTAGATAGATTAATTTTCATTGAAGCCTTGGGCCATAAACAAAAACAATCACATCCAGCGTAGAGACGAACATCAACTCACAGTCTCTTAATATCCTGGAAACAAGTACTTCCAGAATAGAGTAGTCTTTTATTTATACCAAAATCGGGCACGCTAAATAGGGGTACTCTTCAAACAACATTAAAGACCTAATCCAAACATTCGGTTTACCTTCTCTTAGTGATCGCATGCCACGGGTTTGTTTAGATTTGAACTCGATTGCCGAGTTGCTGTTTTGGCTCGAGAAAAAACCCACGCACAACGTCTTCTTTTCTAGATGGCGGAATTTTCCAAGATTGACTAGCAAAGAATTATAAGACATAACTGATAATTTTTGTATGTCTTCAGAGGTACCACATTGTCTTGGTTTTATAATTTATTCGTATTTGTAATAAACAGTTGGAGCATTAGATGGAAATTATTATTTTGACCCTTGGCTCCCTACGTGCCATAACAGCTGTCTGGGATAATCGGCCAAGATTTAGTCCAGACAGAGTTATTTCAAACCTAGGAAATTTGGTGGTCTTTAGTGGTTTTGAATATTCCTAGTGAAAGTAGGGATGGTTAGCATTGTGTGTGTGGTAGAAAGGCCATTTTTTGTGGCCCGCTTTAACGTACAATAATAATACATCATGTCAACCATTCATCTCTCATCATCAAACTAATAAATCTTTAAAAACAAACTAACTTAAAAAAATATTGTACAGTAGCCTAGCTACTTAACCTCTTTATTTATTATTTATTATTACATTTGGCATTAAGCTTTTAGCTTGTCGCCATTACTACCACAAGTACAAACGGATTAGAGACACTTTACACACAGAAACTAAGACACAACCAAAGTAAACAAATTTTCAAACTACAAAAGCAACTGAGTAAAATGGGGAGCAACTGAGTAATTACGAATCTGAACACACCTTGGGATAAAACTATCCCGATACCGGTTGGTTCTAGTTCGGACTGGTTCGGTGTTGCGGATTTTGCAGCTGTCGCTCTTTGGGCTCTCACCTTTTCCGGTGTACGGTGGGGATAGAAGTTTACGGTGCAGGGGTTGGGTTAAAAGGCCTTGAAAAAGCCGAGGGGCCATTTATGATCAATGTTAGACACGGGGGCGTCCCTATGGCGGGTGTTTGTGGGGAGGGGAGTACCAGTCAACCACAAACCCCTGATTTTTGGATACCCTATGTTGGACACACCTACCATACGCCGGATACACTATGCCAGGTGCTGGATACTGTAACCCAGTAAAATGTTGATGATTTGAGTGAAGCTAAAAAATCAACCAATCAGAACTCCTTGATATTGAGGTAGGCCGGGGTTAGGTTACCAACATGTATCCACCGTTTGGCATAGAGTATCCAGCGTTAGGCATAGGCTATGCCAAATGCTAGATATACCCAGCGTTTGGCATAGGGTATCCAAAATCAGGGATTTGTGGTAGACTGGGGAGTACCCCCTCGAAGAAAGGAAAAAGCTAAACTGGGCGCTCACAGAGCGCCTGATAAAAAAAATTGAGCTAAACTGGGCGCTCAACCATAAAAGTTAAGCTAAACTGGGCGCTCACCCAGGAAAGCTAAATGGGGGGCTGACTCTTCGCCCGGAAAAGTCAGTAAGGCTAGTTCATGGTTACCATGAAACTGGGTTAACATCCAGCATGGACATCGGCGGTTCTCGGTTCTTGAGCGTTTGAGACAGGCACAACTCTTACTAGAAATTATTTTTCCCTATGTAATGGGTCAGGAAACTGAACGCACCGTGGTACAAAATTGGGAAAACTAAGCAAATAAAATATTAAAAAAACAGAAGATTCTCATATCCTTTTATGTGAAAGAGTTATAAGCAGACGCTAAAGATTCTTGGTTAACTTTGCGTTGTGGGACGAGCAAAACTCGGCAAGGCCGAAAAAGCGCTAAAAATTCGTAAGCACTAAAGGAAACCATTGAGAAAAGTGGGTTTTTTAGCAACTTGTAATTCCACAAAGGGCTAGGTATATTACAAAAGGCAGAATAAGCAAGAGGGGTCCTTTAAGGAATTACATTCTCAGTCGTGTGTTTCGATCATACTTTGTCAGAATGAGAAGAATGATTTTCATATTTGAGCTTCATAAATTTCAGATCATGAATTCCACCCTGCAAAGCACAGTTTAAGGCAAGTCTTAACACTATGTGATGTGTACCAGTAACTCTCGATTCAAGTAAAAGTCAGGCTGATTTGTGGCCTACATTTTGAAGAATTTGTTAGTTTCGTGAAAAGATTCTTTGTATTTTAACCGAGAAGAATTTTCCTCCAGTGCAACATTAAAAATAAATCGGCTTCGTGACCAATGGGAGAAGATGTAATGCTAGGCCTGATTATTACAACGCGTCATTTGATTTTTATTTTGTTTTTTAACTGTAAATTCAGAACAAGTCTGCTCTGTTTCAAGTTTTCTTTCTGGATAATCAGTACTTCTTTTTCGGAAAGGGTGGAATTGAAGCACTTTACGACTGTCTCACATTTTTCTGGATTTGTCGTGAACAAAGACAGACGGGCAGATCCGTGCCAAGTGGCCCTTACTTTCATTTGGGATTCGAAAGACGCTCTGATCATACCGGACTCGACAAAATTTGCCTGCGGCAACTTTCATAGTAGGCTCTGTTTGGTGGAAGGTCGCGTCATTTCATTCTGGTTTTAGGCTTGAAATTTCGGGGCTTGGGCCCAGAACTGCTGCGAGTCCAGCAAATCCGAGTTCGAGGCAAGTCCGAGTCCTTGAAAAAAGCGTCTCGAGACGAGTCCAGAGTCCGAGTCCACAGCTATGCTTGGGTCACATTAAAAGTTAGATTTTGCTGGGGGAAGTAGTGTTGTTTTGCCCCAAAAAAGTCACAGCTTACTAAAAAAAATTTCGCCTGTGGCGCTCACTTTCATTCTGACTGATATTCAGTCATTAGTCGGCTGCGGGCTGGGCTATTGCGGAATCGAATCGCCCTTATTACGAATGACGTTCACCTTAACCTTCAAATACTAGCCTTTAAGTTCAACCGAAAAGGGCTGGGACAGGACAATCTAGTTACCCATCACCTAGTTCACTTAAATTGGCTTGAAGACCCGCTGAAAGTGCGTTACTTCGTTGTTCCGCTATTCACGAATAATCGATTTTCAAATAGTGGAATTGCCGTGTGATTTGTCGTACCTCTGTGCGCTTGTATCTGTGTTGTATGCCTTACGAGAAAGATTTATGATTTGTTTTTTGTTCAGGCAGTAAGCAATCTTCACCAATCTCGCCACTGCCCACTGAAAAGCCGTGTTTTTTGTTGAGATTCAAATTATCTGCGTCCTAGTAGAATTTACGTTGCGGGGACGGCCGCAGATTCCGAACGTCACAACTAGAGCGGATAGTGGAAAATAAAATAAAAAAACCTATGCAAAATCCAAATAATTCAGTGTTCAGTTAAATGACACAAAAATTAGTTGGCTTTTCAGTTAAACTGTAATGATTCGTGAAATTCGTACAGTTCCCGCATGTGGTGCTGTGTTTCTTGGATTTTTTCTAACTGGGATGACGCTTGAGCCTTGCCGGACATCTGTCAGTCGTATAATTAGTCACATCCCACGCCCAAGCCGTTTCAAGCCGCCCCTGAGCTCGGAGATACGACTAGGCTTCCTCAGTCTTCAACGTTTGCAGGTATCACGAGTTTTATCATTAGGCTACATATGCGACGAAAAGCTGAAATGGGCGGCAGGGCGCCGCTGTCACCCCCACTTGAGTTTTGGCTACCGACACCCCTGGTTAGACAAACTCTATCTTGCAGAATTTAGCTCCAGGGAGGGGATACCCTAGATCGAGCGAACCAATAGTTGCGTTTTTGCAGATACCATGGTATCTGATACACGGTTGATCTGCAAAAACGACAATTGCCGAAATTGCAATTTTCGAAGTCATCTCAAAAAGAAAAACAGATATCCAATCATATCATTAAGTGCCAAACTTCTTTCCCACGAACTTGACTAAAATTGATGAAGTGGGATGACGTTTTCAGATACCACGACCAGTTACCACGGTCGGACCGTGGTATTGAATATCTGATACCACGATAACTGGCCAGATACCACGATCACTGAAAAAACGCCTTTTGACCGTGGTATCAGATACCACGATAACCGCAAAGAACAACTTTAGACCGTGGTACCAGATACCATGGTATCTGCAAAAACTTAACTAATACATAAAAAGGTTTTCTCCTGATGGGTCGTGAAGAAAGGCTTCGTACACACACAGATGAATAGCCCAGGACCTCCACGTTTCTGCCCTTGGCCAGCATTCCATCTAGGAAGAAGATTTTTTTAGACCTGATTAGTCCCTTCTCTTTTTTTTTAAATGTTTAGTTTTTGATCTTGTGCATTTACTACAAAATTGAAAGCTCAGTGTATTTTTTTCCTTTTATTTGTCTATACTGCGCTATTTTCCTCTTCTTCTTAAGTGCGTGAATAAAATTTCATCATCATCATCAGTCCGATAAGATTTCACACGCGTCACTATGGGGGAAACCTGCATGCAATGGATTGCGATGCGTCAAACTCCGGAACGAAAAAGGAAGTTCGCATCTGACTGTGAAAATCGGACTGGGCACCTGGGCTACATTTACTGACATTACCGAATTTTAGACCAGTGGCCCCTGATTCAGAAAACCGACTAGTGTGTATATTCCTGATTGAGATATTTCCTGTTTGAGATTGAGAGAGTTCAATTTCGGGCATTGTTGATAATTTCAAAAGCGCCAAAAGTCCCATACTGTGCCCTCCTTGAACAGTTTTGCCTAGATTCCCTTGCTAGCCGTCGACAAAAGCTGTCGCTTGCTTTTGGTACAGGGTTGCTGAACAGTACATCCCATCGATCCATACTGCCCCCTGATTTCAAGCCACATCGAGAAAGACCCGCAAGAGCAGTGGCAGAACCTGTACCTCTCATACATTTGGGAAATTTGTACAGCACCTTCTGCGCACCTTCTATACTATTTCGTTCTGGCGTCACTCGTGTTCTGCGAAAGAAGGAGATTAAAAAGATGAGATCATGTTATTTTAAATATGCGAAGCACCTGCTCCACTTGCCGAAATTATGTCATAACCATACATTGACGGAGAAATTCAAAATTCAAGATGCAAGTGTTACCCTTTTGGATGTTTCATCATCGCTTTAAAAAGTCATGGAGAACAGGGCCGAAACCAGCGCATGACGTCATCCACTGCTTCCTGACCGACGATTGAAAATTAAGTGTCTTTTTTGAGTGTTTGTGTGTTTTTTATTTTTTATTTATTTTCTTCATTTACTCCGCCTTTTCAAAATGGCGGGTCAGAAATAAATTACTTACTTACTTACTTACAGCCTATTCAGGTGTCTCGAAACCGATATCTGAAAAGCTTTGTTCCCTCCTTTGTCAAGTTTTTTAACGCCAGTGCTAGTAAGTAATTGTGTACCTGAGGTTAACTCTTTTATTAAATGTAGTGGACGATTACTTTTATTTTAAATAATTCATAAGTGTTGACTGTAAATTGTATATATATTTATATTGACGACCAAACAAATATTCGGCTTGTCCGCTTCACGTTTTAGAAATAAATTGAATTGAACTGAATGTAGCCTGCTGCAGAGCAAAATAACACTAGGGAGTAGCGACCTGTGCTTTCCGTGCTTTGCAAACTGACCATACTCGTATCGCTGCTCACAAAGCTTGCGGCATTTGAAGTGAAACAAACTTGCAGGCTTATAAATTTCTAGTAAAGCAAAGGTCCGGCCTGCACATTCCAAGGAAACAATGGAGGCTGTATCATTTTGTTTGCTGTGCTCCGAATATGAAGTTATCGGAGACTGAATGAGCGACTGAATGAGTTTCAGTAGGGACGTTCTCTATCGCTAGTGGTGCTAGTATCGCTGCTATTAGAGTGTGTGTCAATCTTGTCAAGTCTTGGCACTACTCCCTAGCAGATATGGGCGAATCCGAATCCGGATTCGAATCCAGGATTCGTCCGTTTTGGCCGGATTCGAATCTTCGGCTGTCAGTCTGGAATCGCACTCGGATTTCAAACCCTCGATCTTACGAATCCGCTCGTTTTCGTAGAGTTCATCCTTGCAGTTTCCGTTTTCCCAAATTTTGCACAGCGTGCTTAGGCAATCCAACTTTTTGGTCTCCACCACCAACCATCCTCAGTAATCTATTGCGTTATCTGATTACCTTAGACATCAGTGCTTTTTGTCACCTCTGATTTTAAACCATAACCTATGTACAGGATTTGATTTTTGTTAAGGTCGAATTCGAATCCGGATTCGATTCCGAATTCGAATCCTCAACATAAAATGTTGGATTCGGAATCGGATTCGGACATAATCCTGGATTCGGATTTGAATCCGTTCATGATTGGATTCGCCCATCACTGCTCCCTAGTGTTATTTTGCTCTGGCCTGCTGTGTACTCCTCATTAACCGAGACAAGTCAGCAAGGCCCAACAAATAATCGAGCTCCTTGGTTCATTTCAGGAGTGGATATTCTTCACATCATTCCATCTCCCTTCCCGTCCGTGTGGCATACCAACCGCGACGATGCTAGAGCTATCGATTGGCCAACGGTGGAAGCTCTCAGCCGGGTTTTCCGCGTCTTCGTCGCAGAGTACTTGGGACTTCGACCGCTAGATCGCTCTCCATAGGATGCAGCGGAGGACCAGGAGCTGTCAAATGACGAGTTGTGATCAGTTTCGATTTCCAGTGTGGTTCGTTGCTATACCCTGTCTTCCTTGTGTGGTGTTCCCACGTAGTGTTCCGGATCAGTGTTGTCACTTATCTCTGACGGAATCTGTGACATTTGGCCACAAAAATCTGTGACATTCTGTCGCCCTCAAAACTTAGTCCTTTTTTTAATTTTCAGTAAACAGTTCCTGGATTTTGAGGTTGCAGTTCACTTTTATAACAGGAGCTAATATTCGTAAAACAGTTAAAAAAAAATTTCCGGGAAAGAGTTGCCTTGAGATTCGCGAAAATGCTTTGAAATCGAAGAATTTGCGACATTTTCCCCACAAATGCGATTTCCTGTGACAAATGCTTCACAGCTGTGAATCTGGGGAGAATTCGAAAACCTGTGACAAACCGCAGAATTCTGCGATCAGTGGCAACACTGTTCCGGATACAAGATTAGATTCCTGACCCCAATCAGGTTCATGATGGGACAACCCGCTATATAAAAAACAAGTCGGAAAGATGTCTCCACAAATGTCAGGACACTCTTTCTGAATCTGACCCTAAAATACGAGTTGTCCTAATCTGAGTTTGGAAAACAAAAATCGATAATCTGTATCGTGCATGGTTTGTTGTTCTTGCCGAGAATCCAGCGCTTGTATCCAGAGCTTAACTTACCAAGACGCCGTTTCTTATCTTTTCTGAGGACGGGTTGTACTGTGTGCGTCACGTATCAAACAGTCATAAGCTACGTGTGCATACAGTCCGATAAGATTACGGATGCGAAATTCGCATCACTTTGGTGAAACCTTCATGCGTTGCGTCACTATTCTGGAGCGAAGGAGGCAATTCGCATCCGACTGTGAAAATCGGACTATGTGTGCATGTACCTTTAATGTGTGAGTGTGGGACTCGTAGTATTTGTTTGGTTCGCTTTTGTATTCAGCCGTGTTTGTTGTATCGTTTGGTGCATGTTTTGTCCCATAGTTTTGGGCGTTTCCCTCAAAGGAGTTGATTGGGAACTAGTTCAATTAGTACAAACTCGCTTGAGCCTCCACTGTAACCCGATGAAAAATTTATCTCAAAATAGTAGTATGAAGTTGTATGAAAAAGTAGCATGCAGTACGAACTGGTGCTACCACATGGTTCTATGTCAAGGCTACCGTGTTACTGCATTCTACTGCGTGCTACTATTAGCAAGACTGGATGCTACTATAACCAGATATGATGCTACTGGATACTATTGCTTAAGATTGGCCCAACCTGAGGCATATTAAATGGTAGTATTCTTTACTATTACAAATCAATACATGCAACTTTTTCGTACAACTAGCATAAAACTACGCAGGCTACAAATTTTCCATCGGGAACACAAGAGTGCGAAGCCCCTCGACGCGCGGTCACCGAGAAACAAGAACTTGGATTTGATTCCCTTAGTGCGGATAGAACATGACGTTTTTCCGGCCGGTGTTTCTGCCCTTACATATTCAGATTGAAAAATCGCAACTTGTCAGTATGGAACTGATCACTGATGCTACCACCGCAGCCTTGTTTTTGTTGCAAGCTTCAGGTCCACTTCTCGACCACTTCCGGACTGATTGTTTCTACATCCGTTTTTGCACTGCAGTGCTTCCGAGGAAGACGGCAGCTCTTCTCGAGAATCACGGACTTGCTCACCGACCAAGTCCGTGCTTCCCTGCAAGGTGCTGCAGCTGTCGCTTCAACCAAAAAGAAAGTGAATCCAAAAACGCATACTGGGCAAAAGCAAAGAAGTGCAGCAGCAGCGATGCGGCAGCGCTATTGCAACGAAAAGGAGGCTCGGAAATCCAGGCAGGAATTACGGTCCGCGACCCTTGTCGTCTTTCCGAAGCGTAAGAACTTTTCAAGAAAAGGCTGATAATCTTGGCTTTCTCGATTGCAGAAATAGCAAAAACATAATATAAATAGTCAGTTTCCAGAAGCACCAGCTTCAGTGCTAGCTTCAACAGCAGTGGCGCCATTACAGTAAACCTCGGTGGGGCAGGGGGGATAAATTTGTGGGCCCCAATACCAGTTTTATTACGGACTCAAAATTTAATTACTCTTTTCGGGTAATTTAAAGCAGTTTTTTTTTATCTACCTTAAAATTTAAGTCTTTGCCTTTTTAGTATTATCTAGCGGCCGAAAAATATCACCAACGAGGTGAGGTTCTAGGATCTAGAATTTGATAAATATATCCGAAGGTTTGGGATCCCTTGGAATCCTTTGGTCTTGTTCCGCACTTCTCCGAACATTCAGTGCATACTTTGCTTTAACCTTCTAATCTTCCTTTAAAGTTTGACCGAACTGGGCTGAGATCTGACAATCTAGTTACACATCACTTATTCACCCTTACTTCGTTTGTCTGCTATCGATAATCGATTTCATCGAATGATCTTATTCTTTCGGATTTGTGGTACGTCTATGTAATTTACCGTCTGTCCTTGAAATGTTTAACAACTACAAAGGTGAGCCATTCCCGAAAAATTAATCAAAAATGGCAGAAACTTAAGGCGTAAATTAGCATTCTCTTCCTACTTTCTTCGGCCTCGACTTCTCAGATCCTAGCCTCTTTAACCAGGGAAATACAGACTTTTGTTGAGATTCAAATTCACCGCGTCTGGGCGATTTTGTGTTGTCGTGCAAGCAGTGCGTATTCTGAATGTTATTACTAAAGCCCCTGGGTAAAAATACAAAATCCTTCAGAGCTTGGTCACACTGGGCTCAAAAAGCCGCCTATTCGACAAACAACTGAAAATCCCTAGGGGACGTGAGATTTGATGGACTTTGTGGCAGCTTGGGATAATGAGCAGACTGCAATTAGGGGTCAATTAGGGTTCCTGTAACGTAATTATACAAGCTATTTTGCTCTAATTGATCTCCTGAATTTAAAACGACAACATTCAGAATTAGTTGTATCTTGTTCTCTTTCTTTTTTCTACTTTTGCAACCCAAAAAGCCAGGAAATGAGCCAAGTGTGACCAAGCTCTTCGATGAGTCAAAATAATTCAGTGTATTCAGATATCAGATGTAAAAATAACCTGGCTTTTCAGTTCAACTTACAAGGATTTCTGTTCCGCCCGCAGGTAGTTAAGTTTCATAGGCCCGAAATTCTAGCTTTAATAGGCTGCCGTATTGATAGGACCTAAAGATAGGGTTGGCACATGTCGCACGATTGTGTGAATTGTCACTCTATTTTGTTTTTGTCACTCTTGACCTACGTATGACATAAAGATCACTCTGTTTCAGATAGCGGCCAAATGTGTCACTTTTGCGGCAGGGATTCCGACCAGAAGTGAATATTTCACATTTTTTCATGAAAACAAAATTTCACTCCAAATTCAGTCTCTGTTTTGGGCCAAAAATCACTCTCTAAATATTTCTGATGTGGCAGCTCTGCCTAAAAGACAGACAAATATATCCTAAGGTTCGGGGTCCCTCGTAAGCCGTTGGTTTAATTTCTGCTAACAAGTATTTTTCACAAGCTTCCAGTGAATACCATTCTAACCCTCTAACATTCATGTTCTTTTAAGGATATCTATTGCACACGCCACGCACGTGCATGTTCGTTCATCTGCCGCATGCTTGGTGAGCACGTGCGTTCTCGTTATTTTGCCCTTGGTCTTCCACTGAACACGAGTTCCTTCTTATCACGTGATTTTGTAATTGTTATGTCCTGTATTGATAGTGCATTTTACATCAGTGCTTTGTTGTTTTGTGAATTAAGGGCAAGTTCGTGGCCGACTGCGTAGCGTCTAGGCAGTAGTGTACAGCTTGTCGTTCGATGATGGTGGCTTTACACACTGCGTAAAATCCGAACGTATTTTACGCACGTATTTGAGATTGAAAAGATTTCTAGCAATACGGACGTATTTAGATACAAAACGGACCGATTTCTCAAATACATCCGTACTGCTAGAGATCTTTTCAAGCCCAAATACGTGCGTAAAATACGCTCGGATTTCAAATGCGCTCGAATTTTACGCATTGTGTAAATGCACCATGACCTGGGACGGAGTAGAATGGTCTTTTATGGGTACCCAAAGCGTTGACAAGCCAAATACGGTGTATAAACATACATACGTAAACATAATTACAGGACACAGTAACTCATTTCAAAACCTAATAATTTCGTCTGGAAGAAAAACAAATAAAAGTAAAACGTGCTATTTAGCATCTTTATGATGTATAACCTGTTTTTAATGATCTTTTACGATCGTCGAGAAGATCATTGTTAACCCAAGAGTATCGCGTATGTACATTGGGGTGGGGGTGAATTAAGTGTCAATTCTCCATTTTTAGTGGTAGCCCAGTGAAAACCCCACAAATATGTAAGAGTGCTGCCTGTACTGCTATCGGTTTGTCAGACTTGAAAACCGGTGATTCGTGCATATTTTTTAATTCCAAGCTAGCCGCGAATCATGTATCAGCTGAAATTTTATTCAGCGATATTTCGGCCCTTTTTGGGAAGGTCCTCTTCAGGCCTTAGCCTAAAATATGAACTGATGTCAGTAGCTGCCATAAGGATAGCAGGATTTTAAATATTTTACTTTTCTTCTAGCTTTAAGCTATTTGGAAATAAATCAATTCAATTCAATTTAGTTTATTCATTAAAAATCTTGAAACGGCGGTAAGCCGACTAGTTGATTTTGCGTCAACAATATATACACTAAAAAAATATGTGAAACTGAATAATATGTATAGAGCTAAATCACATATCACACTATGGCCCATAACTGGCCATTTGTCAGTCAGGTCACGTAACTTGTCAATAAAATTACAATGATTAATATCACTTAATCTTAATGTCAAAATTCATAATATTTGCAACTAACAACAATTACGCTAAAATAACCAAAAATATTAATGACCCTAAAATCTTTTGAAAGACTAGGAATCAATCTGATGGATCTTATTAAATTAGATGGCGCTAACATAGTCAGCATGGGCTGAAGGAATACTTCGGTCCTATTTCTTGCTACAGCCTCAAGAAGGCCCTTAATTTGTTACCTCTACAAACAGCTATATCCCAGTAAAACCCCGGAGAAGAATACGAACGCCATCTGAGTCGTCCTTTACAGCTGATTGGTTGTCTACCATTGTGACGTCTCACTCGCTGCAGACCGGGTTCTCTACCCCTTGTATCTTACGGTTTTTCATCGTGTATGCGCAGTGGCGAAAGAGGGAAGTAGACGGGTATCAACTCAAACCTCACAGAAAGCAAAGTAAAAAAAGTAAAAAAAAGGCAAAAAAAAAAAAAGCCCTTGCCAAGAAGAGCCGAGATATCGTTGAAAAAAACCTTAAGCTACTTTTCATATATCTCTTTATATTCGTGTGTTCGTATAATTAGTTCTTAATGGTGCAGGTAAGCCTTTGCACTTTTTTCCCAGAATTGTGTGGTTTTAATACACTTGTATGGAATACATTTATTTTATAAATAAATACTGTTAATTATGCTAGTGTGGACTAGTTAGACGCCATGGATGAGGGTAGAGCAGAAATAACTCTAAAGAGTAGCGCCAAAACCTATGCTCTCCATGCTTTGCAAATGGAACATACTCGTAGCGCCGCCCACTATGCTTGCGGCATTTGAAGCGAGACAAACTTGCAGGCTTATAAATTTCTAGTAAAACAAAGGTGCGGTCTGCATACACCAAGGAAACAATGGAAGCTGTATCATTTTTTTGCAATGTTTAGGATATGAAGTTATTGGAGCCAGCGCTGGTGAACGACTGAATGAGTTTCAGTAGGGATGTTCTCTATCGCTAGTGGTGATAGTATCGCTGCTATTCGAGTGTGTGTCAATTTTGTCAAGTCTTGGCGCTACTCCCTAGTGTTATTTTGTTCTGGGGTAGAGGCTATTCTCCTTATTCCATTCAGCACAGAGCAAAATAACACTAGGGAGCAGCGCCAAGACCTACGCTTTCCATGCTTCGCAAAAGGGCCGTACTCATAGCGCTGCCCACTACGCTTGCGGCATTTAAAGTGAGACAAACTTCCGGGTTCAAAATTTTCTAGTAAAGGTAAGACGCGATCTGCAGATATTAAGGAAACAGTGGAGGATTTATCTTTTTTTTGCTGTGTTCACAATATGAATTTATTGGATCCAGCTCTGGTGCAAGACTGGTTGAGTTTCAGTGGGGACGTTCGCTATCGCCAGTGGTGCTAGTATCGCTGGTTTTCGAGCGTGTGTCACTTTTTTCCAAGTCTTGGCGCTACTCCCTAGTGTTATTTTGCTCTGATTCAGCACTAATCCAAGCGGACTAGTTCCTGTAAACAGTATCTCATTATCAGCCTTTGTCCATAGATATAGAGCGTGTTCCATCATAGTTACCGTAGTTACCACGCATGACGTCACGAATTTTGGTGTCAAGGCTGGAACGCATTTTTAAATTTTTGCCAAAATATCACTCCACGGGGTAATCCGGCCAATCACGTTGAAGGGATTCGTAGCTATCGTGCTTACGACTGTCCCGATACCTTTGGTCTTGTTTTACGAGTGGTGACAATGAGACGATGGAAGACTTTCAGAAGTCCACTTGAACCGGAAATACGGCGAATAGGCAAGGTCGCATCCCGACAAGAACTCTATACCACGTAGGCCTACTCAGATTTCACAAATACACAAATTCTTCCAGTAACAGAGTCGCTCACAAAAAATCAACGAAGAAACCAACGAAAATGGGGTTTTATAGGCCAACGAATATACTGAAATAAACGGCGAATATTTTCGTTGGTTTCTTCGTTGATTTTTTGTGGTATGTCAGGCCAATGTGGTTTACGAAATTAACTGAGTCGCTAGGTGACTGTGTCACTTAACTTAACCATGGTCTTTCATATCGACCTGGCTGTACCACGGCGCTAGAACGGGTGGAAAGGAAGTTCACGACAACTGAAGTCGTGTTCTGCCCTATTTTACCGTTGCAACTACGCGCATGACGTCACGGATTGTGGCTTGTTGGCGTCAAACTGGAATGAATTTTTCTACTTTCGGCAAAATATCGCGACATGCGCTAATCCCGCCAATCGCGTCACAGAGATCGGTTGTTACCACGATTACTACGCTCACGAGCGTGGTAAGCAAATAGTTACTGTTAGTTGCTATTTCGAGAAGGTTGGAACGGTCATCGTAGTAGCTTTTCACTAGGTTGGAGCGAAAATAGTAACTAAAATTACTAATGTAAAAAGGTAGAACGCGTCACAGTAGACCTACCGAAACGACGGTTGTACATTTTGATCGAGTCTCCTGTTTTTGGTGTACACTAAAATCGAGAGTGCGCAACCCCTCAAGATGTATTCGACCCTGTTCTTGAGTTCTCGGCAATAATTTAGAGTCGGCCAGAATAGGAAATTTCAGTTTGTGGCTCACAAGCATCCTGACTGCGGCTGTTCCTACAACTATAGGCGTTTTTCCGCGACCCCACAAACAGTTAAAGGACCTCTCTTACCTATAATACTAACACAACCTACTTCCAGAATCACTTGATATATTTCTAAACCCGGAGACCCAAATTTCGTACGGTACATTCTAACCCCTGAATCAAAACCACGCTGATTTTCTCACTTGCCGTGTTTTGCAACCGTCGATGTGTATCATCCTGTCGACGGTTGTCTGCGAGAAGTTTTTCCATAAGAAAAACCGGTTATGTACATTGTTTCCCTGTTTTCACTACAAGTCAACGGGTCTCGGAAAAGGCTTAAAACAGCCAAAAACTGTGGGTTATTTTTTGAAACCTAAGCCTAGTTTTAAAGTATTCAAATATTTTAAGATACTGTAAGTTGAGGAGTAAATAGTGCGAGGGGTTCTTTAAAACGTTTGTGTGGCCCACAAGTGCGTTTCCGCGATCAACAAGGTTTCTGTTGCTCTCTTTGTGGGTCGAATTTGACAAATAACTGTCGAGGTGATGTTCGATTTTGTGGCTCGAATCTGACAGCAAACTCAAGCCCAACTTATAATCCCAACAATAATATCAGCGACTTTACCAACCAGATAGACATAAAACTGAGTATTTTTTTAGTACACAATGGTAAGGACGTCAGCCAGAAGTTTTATTTCTTAAACCCGTCGCACCTATACTACCAATGGCACCTATGCTTGCGTGATTGCATTCATTAATTCGTAAGCCCGGAGACCCAAATTTCACGTCACATTTTAAACCCGCGAACGACACCTCACTAATCTTTTCACTTGCCACAGTTCATTATTTGCCATGCGCACTATGCTCCCGAAGAGTGCTCGCGTATCTTGCTATCGATGCGTGAAACCGGTATCAAATTTTGCCGAGTGTTTGTATAAGTCAATGGGTGTGGGAAAAGGCTTAAAACAGCCAAAGCCGTGTGTAATCTGTTAAAGCACAACTCTTAGTAGAAGTGAGAAAACTAAGCAACTAAAAGAAGTAATAAAGAGAAGATATCACATCCTTATGTGTGAAAGACAATGATGACAATGAAGGACAATGAAGATTCCGGCAAACTTTTCGTTGGGTGACGGGAAAACTCGGCAAGTCCAAAAAAGCGCTAAAAATTCATAGTTACGAAACGAAACAATGGAGAAAGGTGGAGATTTTAGAAGCTTATAATTCCATCTGGGAGCTAAGCATATTATAAAAGGCAGAATAAGCAAGAGGGGTCCTTTAAAGCAGAGTTTAGTTTTACAGTATTCAAATAGTTTTGAATACTGGAACATGAACAGTAGGCTAAATAGTACGAGTCGTGCTTTAAAGGACCTTTCTTACCTATAAGACTAACGCAACCTACTTCCATAATCACTCCGTTTATTTCTAAACCTGGAGCCCCCGATTTCGCACGGTACATTCTAACCCCTCTAACAAAACCACGTTGATTTTCTCACTTGCCGTGTTTTGCTACCTTCGATGTGTAACACGCTGTCGACGGTTGTCTGCGAGATGTTCCATCAGTAAAACCGGTTATGTAAATTGTTTCCCTGTTTTTGCTACAAGTCAACGGGTCTCGGAAAAGGCTTTAAACACCCCGATTTCGTACGGTACATTCTAACCCCTCTAACAAAACCACGCTGATTTTCTCACTTGCCGTGTTTTGCTACCTTCGATGTGTATCACGCTGTCGACGGTTGTCTGCGAGATGTTCTATCAGTAAACCGGTTATGTAAATTGTTTCCCTGTTTTTGCTACAAGTCAACGGGTCTCGGAAAAGGCTTTAAACAGCCCAAACCGTGAGTTATTTGTTGAAAGCACAGCATAGTTTTAAAGTATTCAAATATTTTCAAATACAGTAGGTTGAAGAGTAAATAGTGAGGGGGGTCCTTTAAGATTTTAATTGGAGACATTTGGAATTACCGCTAAAAACAAAATGTCTTTTCCGCGTCTTTCGACTTGTGGGTACAATATGTGGCACACACTTCTGTTTGCGCGACAGGCACTAAGAAATATGTGGCACACAAATATTGCGCGGAAAAGCGCCTTATGAGCATCCCTTTTCGAAGCAGCATAAACCAGAACGCGACTGTCACAACCATGACAGTGAATTAGACTTCGACTTGAAACGTAAAAATATCTGTCTCTGAATAAGTGGTGCGACATGTTTAACACCAGTTCCCGTGACTGACACTGCGCGAAGGGCATCTTGTTCGTACGGTCGCCAATGTTACTCATTCCGTCGCAATAGGCTTTTAATCGCCATTCATCAAAGTCAACCCTTCATATCGATAACGATAAATTCCAGTGAGATAATGCCTTTAAACAAGCAGTGCTATGAGACCACACGCGGGCTTCCTAGGAGGACAATGAGTCAGATGACCTAAAACCAACTCATGGTGCTAATATAATCGAGCATCGTGTAATTTAGTGAGGTCAGTACTGCCGGTGAACTTCTGATTCCACAAATGGGTAACTGAATTATTTACTACTAGATTTTATTGCGATGATGAATTTTACGACGCTGCAAGTTTATTCGGTTTTAGTTGTCTTAGCATGCCTAGCCAAGCACAGATGTCTAGGCACGTGCCCAGCGTCACCGTTCACACCAATAGTTGCGTTTGTGCAGATACCATGGTATCTGTTACCACGGTAACTGGATCTGCAATTAGTCGTTTTTGCAGTTATCGTGGTATCTGATATGCGGTTGCTCTGCAAAAACGACTATTGCCGAAATTGCACTTTTCGTAGTGATCCCAAAAGAAAAACAGATATCCAGTTACATCACTAAGTGCTAAACTTCTTTCTCACCAATCTGACAAAATTTGATGAAAGTGAGATGACTCTTCAGATACCACGACCAGTTACCACGGTCGGACCGTAGTATCTGAATATCTGATACCACGATAACTGCACTGTCAGAAGTTTCATAACAGATTGCGCATAACACTTTCAAGAATAACACCTTTCCACTTAGAAATAAAGTGTTATGACCAATTAAGTTTACACTATTTCGTGCCTAGATCTCCAACACCACCTTCAATTGGTAATAATACTAACGAGAACGAAAGAAACGTAACATATAACATCCCAAAGTGTTATCTGTTGAAACCGCGCATCCTGCTGTTGTCGTTATGTAACTTTTGACAGTGTAGTATTTTTACCTATTGAAGGTGTTGTTGGAGATCCGGGCACGAAATAGTATAAACTTAATTGGTCATAACACTTTTTTTCTAAGTAAAAAGGTGTTATTCTTGAAAGTGTTATGCGCAATCTGTTCTGAAACTTCTGACAGTGTGGCCAGATACCACGATAACTGCAAAAACGCCTTTTGACCGTGGCATCAGATACCACGATAACTGCAAAAACGACTTTTGACCGTGGTATCAGATGCCATGGTATCTGCAAAAACGCAACCAATGCCTAGGCACAGATTTTGGGCAAGGCACGGAGTTCCAGGCTCTAGAACTCGGTACCTGGCTACGCCTGAGCACGTGCCTAGACATCTGTGTTGGCTAGGCATGCTTCTGAACGAGGCTTACTACGACCGTGGAAAGGGGTTGTTTTACTTTTTGAACGCTGAGTGGAGCGGGGAGAGGATGATTCAACTTAGTTCTTGGAAACAGGTCTAATCATAGATCAAACAAAGAACAAAAAGCATAAATACGGTGATACTAAAATCGCTCAAAACTGAAGGTAGTCTCAGTGACTTCGAGGCACGTCTTATTTCTTCGACTTTGCACTGGACTGCCGACTTGACTTATCTGTAAGATGAAATTAAAAGTCGGCTGGAGGACTTGACGTACCAACAATGGGATTGAAATAAATACAACCGGGGAAATAACTGTTTTTATTTTTATAAAAGGGCAGAGATGGGACAGTCTTGTTACCCCTTACTTATTCCCATAAAGGGGCTTGAAGACCCGGTGAAAATGCGTTACTTCGTTGCTCCGCCATTCACGAATTATCACTTTTCAAATAGTGGAATTTCCCTGCCAGATTTGTTGTACTACCTGTGTCAGATGCTTGGCGAAAAAGATTTATGAAATTTGTTTGCTCAGGCACTAAGCAGTATTCACCAAGCTTATCACCGCCTACCGAAAAGCCGCGTTTGTGTTCAGATTCAAATATTCCGCGTCATAGTAGAATTTGCGCTGTGGGGACAGCCGTCGATATTCTGAACCTCAGTACTAGAGCAGATAGTGGAAAATAAGAAAATCTTTTAGCAGAATCCAAATAACTCAGTGTATTCAACTAAATGATACAAAAATAAGTTTGCTTTTCAGTTAAACTTTAAAGCACAACTCTTACTAGAAATAATCTTTTCCTAATGAAATGGATCAGAAAAAACGTTTATGAATATACGATTGTTTTCCACCTGGAATTAGCGATTTTCTTGTTAGCGCTTGTCGATTATCTCCAACCTTCCTGCTCTCCGACGCGGCGGCTGGGCGCAAAACATTTGAAAACTGAACGCGCCGTGGTTAAAAAGTGGGAAAACTAAGCAAATAAAAGAAGTAATAATCAGATGCTTCTGTGATCCTTATGCATGAAAGAGTTGTCAGCGGAGACGCTGAAGATTCCGGCAAAAGTTTCATTGTGTGACGGGGAAAACTCGGCAAGGCCAAAAAAGCGCTAAAAATTCATAGCCACAAAACGAGACAGTGAAGGATGATGGGGATTTTAGAAGCTTATAATTCTGTATGGGAGCTAGGTATATTATAAAAAGCAGAATCAGCAAGAGGGGTCCTTTAACCTCCGATCTATGTTTTTGTCTTACTGTTTGGTATGGAATAGATCCGACCCCCCCCCCCCCCCCCGAAAAAATTCCTGGGTCACGACCTGAAGACAAATATTAAGACCTCAAACCTACTTCAAGCCCTCCTCTAACCACTCGCTGCCGCTTTGCCAGAGCGCTTTGAAAAATCACACACTCATTATCAATCAATCAAGTTTATTATCCAAAGGCGTGATCTCGACGTTCCCCGAGGACTCCTCGGGGAATCGAATTGAACGGAGAGAATAGAGGAAGTCACTCCAAGCGGACTCCGGGTACAGAAACAGCGAGAACATGGGGAATGCATCCAAGATGGATTTTGTTCGAAAAAAAATATGCAGTTGAGGAAATTAGTGTGGATCCACTTTATTTTTGGTTTTGTTTATTCTTATTGTTTTTAATTAATTTTAAATTGCACCAACACCAGCAAAAATTGATTCCCCTCCTAATCTGAAAGTGAGTCCCTTTTGATGATGGTGATGATAATCGGAGCATTCCCGGTCCGTGGGAACTCGCGAGAATACGGGGAGTGAGTCCCCGGGACAGACAAAACGCGGGGACTCCTCAAGTGGAGTCCTCGGGGAACGGCGAGAATACGTGGAACGCAATATTTACGAAATCCACATTATTGTTTTTCAATGCTTCCGCTACTAAAGTGACATTTTCCTGCTAGCACACAGACCTTTGGTACCCTAGCTGTTCAGCTCTTAAAGTGTAACTGAAAAGTCAGCCTATTTTTGCCAAAAACCCGTAGTTATTGTGACCCACAAGGGGATAGGTCTGCGTCAACCAGAAGTTGAAGGTAGGATAAGGGCTAGAGCCTCCACGCTTTGATACGGACTTTACGTTCCTCGAAATAGATTCTGATTTTATGAGAACCAGTTTACATCAAATTTATAGAAAAAAAACGCCGCTTTGGTGTTACTAATTCTTTGTGCTAGCATCTCCGGATTCGTCCGCGCTCTGACGCAAATACTCGCAGTGTGGAATCCTAGCCACAACCTTAAAGGACCCCTCGCACTATTTACTCTTCAACTTACAGTATTTTAAAATATTTGAATACTTTAAAACTAGGCTGTGCTTTCAACAAATAACCCACGGTTTTGGCTGTTTTAAGCCTTTTCCGAGACCCGTTGACTGATAGCGAAAACAGGGAAACAATTTACATAAACGGTTTTTCTTATGGAAAAACTTCTCGCAGACAACCGTCGACTGCGTGATACACATCGAAGGTAGCAAAATACGGCAAGTGAGAAAGTCAGCGTGGTTTTGTTAGAGGGTTTAGAATGTACCGTACGAAACTGGGGTCTCTGGGTTTAGAAATATATAGAGTGATTATGGAAGTAGGTTGCGTAAGTATTATAGGTAAGACAGGTCCATTAAGGTTGAGCTCAAAATACACTGTTTCCGCTTGAAGCTCCAACTCTTCCCAAAATGATATTTTCAAGATAAAACGTTTCATAAATATCGGTTTTCGAAAATAACAATTCTTGTTGGCGATTATCGGCTCTGCCCAGACTTCCCGCCCTCAAGCCGAGGTTCGACTGAAAATATTTAAAACCATACGCGCCGTTGTTAAAATGTGAGAAAAGCCAAGAAAAAAAAGGAGTCCGAAACACAAGATAGAGTCTTCCAAAATGAAAAACAAAATTTTATATCTAGTTTTTGGCGGAGCTCGAAGCATTCAGTCAATTTTTGCGCTGCTTGACTAGCAAGCTCGACTCGGCCGAAAGGAAAACTTACAAATAATTAGCAAGGGTATATTCATGAGTTTCAGACGTTCACTTGCAAGCAGTTAATCCTTGCGAATTTGAATCTATTTTTTTATTTTCTTTCTTGCTTGAAACGTGTCGATATGTAGCACACGAATTTTCGATGCCTGAAGTCTTCTCTCCTCTTTACGGTTGGAACAACAGAAGGTATGTTTGTAAGAAGCAAAGGCTGAACGTTGGATTACGATCGACACCCCAGATTTGGGTAGACTTCATGTAAAGCGGAACTGAACCAGGAAGAGTTAAAATAACAGCTCAAAGGAACAGAAAACTTGACTCAAACTTGACTCGGGGAGCTAGCTGACGTATCAGGAATGTACCCTGAGTCAATATTGAGAGTAAGAAAAATTATCGTTACGACCATTGCAGTTTCCGGGCAGTTTCCGAGAATTCGACTTTTGAGTTAGTAGAAAAAAAGCAAAAGGTTTGTGGGTGGGTCGGGACTATTGTCCCGATATGTTAGTCAACACGGCCAAAGGCGAACTTTTACAGTGCAGAAGTGCATAATTACAGTGCATAAGGGGCAAAGGCCTGCCAGCTAGCTCTGGGAACACTAAGGAGGGGTTTTGAGATAACAAAGAAGGGGGGTCCTATCGACAATAAGTCCCTGTATCTTTATCTAAGCCCCCCAGGTCGGTTTGATGGCCGAAAGTTGCGTAGTCAAGTTTTCTGTGCCTTTAAATGAAGGCGAACAGTTCCCCGCTTGAAACTAGGCGAACCACTAGGAAAAGGGAAAGTATTGTTTTGTGGGAATGGAGGGCCTCTTTTCAGTATCCTACGAACAACGTCACCAAGAGTGGTTGTTTCTTTTGGTAAATGTGTGCTTGTCACTGTGAAATTTTAAGTCTATTTTGTGTGTTTTTAAACTATATGAAAAGAATGTTGTCATGTTTATTTACATTGTTTTGTTAAGTGTTTTAAATGTGTGTATTTTACTCTGTGTATTTAACCATACTCCACTGTTATGCAAAAAGCGGGTCACAAATAAATAAATAAATAAAAAGCACTTGATTTGAGAAGCATTGCTTTTTAGTTTATAGTTTTCTATAGTAGTTGTTTATTTATACTAGATATAAGGCCTTTTTCCGTGACACAGTGTGGGCCACACACTGCTGAGTGTTTGTCGCGGTAACACGATTGTATGCCACACGGTGGAGCCACTAGTTGAAACTCGCGGAAACGCCGTTTTTTCTATTTTTTTGGCGGTAATTTCAAATATCTAAAAATAAGAAGAAAATTCATGTACAATCTCAGTAAACGGAACTCCAGGCTTATTTCCTTCCCATTCTGCACAAAAAGCATCCTCAGTTTTAAGCCTACATGCTTGAAAAAGTGGTTAGCTTTATTGTTTAGACACTATTTTGCTGCTTAATTTGGATTTCCTGCCAGAATCGAGCCACAAAATCGACAGTAACCTCGCCAGTTGTTTGTCGAATTTCAGCCACAAAGCTAGCCACGAAAATCTTGTTGGTCGCGGAAACACACTTGTGGGCCGCACAAAAGAGCGCGAAAACACTCTTTTCGAGCCACAGTCGACCCACAAACTGTTTTTAGGAGCACGGAAAAACGCCTATAGCCTTTGAGTTTTCAGTAAAGATATTATTATTATAATTATTATACAGGCAAGAACGGCGGTCCTTAAATTGGTCCTTGAAGAGTGTTGTGCGTTTAGTTCCCGAATATGACGAACTGCGCCAATGGAGAAGAGAGGTGTAGTGAGCATTCAACAATTCATGTATGATAAAGATGAGAGATACGCGATTTGAGGGTGTGAACAATTTTGGGCGTTACTTGAGGTTTACGATGTGCACAAAACAAAGTTTGTTGATTAGAGAGTACTGTGTTCTAAGATTAGTGTTTATTTATTTTAATTTGCCATAAACCTTGGGCTTTTGCGCAACATGTTCAGTTATTCATTCGTAAGCTTTTACACGATTTTGACATGAAATCTGGACAGGGTATTGTACCACTCTTTTGCATACGTTTTAGTACAAGAACCCATCAAATTCTCCAAACTTGCATTATATCCCACGAACGACCCATCACGTCTGAGATCAGGACGTTTCAGGATCAGGAAAGTTAACTAAGTTGCTCCAACATATGATACAGAAAAGAATTTTGTTCCGTCATTTGTCGAGCATGAAAAATCATATTCTAGTCACTTTGTCTCTTGTTCATTAGGCCTGTGTTTTAAATTTTTATTAAAGTTTAACTGAATAGGGTTGAGATACGACAGTCAAGTTACCCATCACTCATTCCCTTAAAGGACCTGTCTTACCTATAATACTAACGGTACTTACTTCCATAATCACTCCATATTTTTCTAAACCCGGAGACCCCAGTTTCGTACGGTACATTCTAACCCCTCTAACAAAAACACGCTAGTTTTCTCACTTGCCGTGTTTTGCTAACTTCGATGTGTGTCACGCTGTCGACGGTTGTCTGCGAGAAGTTTTTCCATCAGAATGCCGGTTATGTAAATTGTTTCCCTGTTTTCGCCGCAAGTCAACGGGTCTCGGAAAAGGCTTAAAACAGACAAAACCGTGGGTTATTTGTTGAAAGCACATCGTAGTTTTAGAGTATTCAAATATTTTAAAATACTGCAAGTAGAAGAGTAAACAGTGCGTGGGGTCCTTTAAGGTTTAACTGAAAAGGCAGCTTATTTATACATCTGATACATCTGATAATACACTGAATTATTTGGACTCATCTAAGGGATTTTGTATTTTTTTTTCACCCGGGGCTCTAGTAATAACGTGCAGAGTGTGCGCTGCTTGCAGGACAACCCAAAAATCACCCAGACGCGTAGAACTGAATCTCAACAAAAGCAAAAACAGAAAACGAGATTTTTTTTCTTTTTCTTGGTCAGCTAGTTATCCCTCTAATGTGCGACGGATAAATAAAATTTCGGATATTTGGGTTGCACTTCTGGCAAACCGTCCTCAGCGAAAAACAAAACCAAATCATAAGATACACCACAATAACAACAGGAATCTGTTGTGGTTGATCTTATGATTTCGTTTTGTTTTTCGCTGAGGACGGTTTGCCGGAAGTGCAACCGAAACATCCGAAATTTTATTTATCCTTCGCACATCATCTTAGAGGGATAACTAGCTGATCAAGAATCTGTATTATTATAAATCTGTGTTAAGGACGCTAAGCTAGGAAATTCACCGGTGAAGAAAAAGTAGAAAAAAGCAGTTTTTGTTACATGACTGTTATTACTCGGCAATGTAGTTCTCTTGTAGCTGAACCTTTGTAGTTGCAGAATATTTCAAGCATAGTTCGTTGAATGATTTTTTGGGATCCCAAAACGTAAGTGGAGGGATACCTATGACATCGCAAAAGTTGTCCGTCTGTCCGTCCGTCTATCAGCACGATAACCCTCGAAGGGAAAGAGATACCACCCGTGGTTACCAGTACTTTCTGCCCAATGGATGACCACTGATTAACTCGCCCTTTGTGTTTTCCTTCATCTGTAGTGCTGTATATATTTTGTCATTGATCGCTAACTGTCTTTTCTCTCTTTTGTCTTTATTTCTTTTTCTTCCATTTACTCCGTTCTTGTTCAGTCTGAATGTAATGGGTTATAAAGAATATATAATGTGATAGCCGACTATGGGAGAAGTTTTATTTGAAGTCGATAGATGTTTGATTTAGGGGTAAGAAGACATGCTGAACACGATAGTGAAAACCATTTTTTCGCCGGACCAGTGGTTAGCCCGGAATCCGGCCAAAACCGGAAACTCTGTTAAAAGTAAAAGTTTTATTTGAAGTTGATTAGATATTCGATTTAGGGGTAGGAAGACTTGCTGAACACGATGGTGAAAACCATTTTCTCGCCGGACAAGTAGTTCGTCCGGAATCCGGCAAAACCCGGAAAGATGGTTAAAAGTAAAAGTTTCATTTTAAGTTGATTAAATGTTCGATTCAGGGGTAAGAAGACATGCTGAAAACTTATGTGAAAAGCATTTTCTACCCGGACAACTAGTTCGCCCGGAATCCGGCCAAAACTGGAAAATTTGTTAAAAGCAAAAGTTTTATTTGAAGTTGATTAGGTGACGGATTTAGGGGTAAGAAGATACGCTGCGTCTGTATATTACAATCATTTTTTACCCGGACATATAATTCGTCGGGTATCCAGTTGTAACCGGATTTTTTTATAAGTTAAAGTTTTATTTGAAGTTGATTAGATGTTCTTTATAGAGATAAGGATATACGATGACAATTAGTTCACTCGGAATTCGGCCAAAACCGGAAATTTGGCACGAGTAAAGCAGCAAGTTTCGGTCAGTGTCGTCAAAATAGATATGGCTTATAGAGGTTTTCTCTGATGATTAGCCTGGCGAAGACTGGATCTGGCGAAGACAAGACTCAATTGTCTGGATAAAATTTTAGTTTTTGGGATCCCATCGAAATCTATGGTCTTGTTGTTTTAGCGGCATGAATTTTGTTGGCGCCTCAGGCGTCAGATGTATGGCCGTATTCGTCTTTTTTCAATAAAATATATAAAATTATTCTGAACCCAAGAATGAAAAAAAAAAGTCCCTTAGCACACTTAAAATAATTTAGTGTTTCCAAATACAAGACAGAAAAATAAGCTACCTTTTCTGTTAAACTTTAATGACAAATTACTGATGATTTTTTTTTAATTTTTACGCTAGGCATGCCTTTGTGTTGATGAACAAGTCAAATTAAACTTCTTCGCCGTGACAGTTTTTCGACTAAATTATCTTCTTCTTCTTCTTCATAAACTCGTGACATAACCCGGACCTCAGTCGAGGTGTTGGCCCACGAGTAAATAACAATACATCGGTGCCGCAAAGTTTGCAGTCGACGAACGACAAGTTTTCCATCTTGCAGGCGGCATAAATTACCGGTTACAACACGTCCACCCAGTGACTGTCAAGTGAAAACGAGATTGAAAAGTTGATACTTAATTGTGTCTTGTCGTGTAACCTATTTTTTACGATTTTGCCGTTTCATCCCAACAATATTTTACTTTCCGAATCGCGGAGGACAAAAAATTCGATACTTAAATAATGCACTTACGCTTTTTATATGGCTAAAAGCGCTCGGTTTAGTTTGTGATATCAGGTGACAATGTAGCAATTACTAAAGTGCGGCTGATAGCGCGACCCTTCATTATTTTTTTCGGCACTTTTTATGTTTTGTAGCTCCGGAGGGACCCAGGCACTCAGTCTGACTGAAAAAAGGCCAAATAGAAAAAAAAGCTGAAAAAAGCCAAATAGCCACTAAAGGAAAGATGCCAGAAAGACAAAAAGTCTCTCGGCGACCCAGCAAAAAAGTCAATATTGTTTGGACTGTGCAAAGCAAGATTTTCCGGTACGCGGCACCGGATTCGTCCGGAAGAATCCGCGTTTGTGGATACAAGGTTTAACGGCGAATTAAAGCAGACAGCGGAGAAACACATGAAGCGTATTCTCGCAGTTTCCAGAGGACTCCTCGGGAATCAAGAGAACGGCAAGAATAGAGGGAGTCACTCCAAGCGGACTCCGCGTACGAAAAACAACGGGAACACGGGGAATGCCTCCAAAATAGAGTTCGTTCGAATAAAAATATGCAGTTGACGAAATTAGTCTGGATCCACTTTATTTTTAGTTTTGTTTATTCCGATTGTTTTTATTAAACTGAAATTGCACCAATACCAGCAAAAACTGATTCCCCTCCGAATCTGAAAGGGAGTCCTTTTGATGATGGTGATGATCAGAGGCGTCACTAGCCAAAATGTTTGGGGGGGGGGGACGAGGCATTTACCGACTGGCTGATAATTTTTACCGACTGTTTCTGCAGAAAACGACTGTTTTCAACAACAAAAAATGACAGTTTTGAAAAAAATCGACTGTTTTCAGAAAAGTCCCCTGATTTTCAGAAAAACCGACTATTTTAACGAAAAATCGACCAGTTTTCAGAAAAAACGACTGTTTTCATGAAAAAAAATCAACTGTTTTGACCAAAAATCGCGGCGCTTCGCGCCGACTCGGTTATTTTTTACCGACTGGCCGACAGCATTGGGGGGGGGCGTCCCCCCCCAGTCGTGACGCCCCTGGTGATGATAATCGGAGCATTCCCCGTCCGTGGGGACTCGCGAGAATATGGAGTGTGAGTCCCTGGGACAAACAAAACGCAGGGACTCCTCAAAAGGAGTCCTCGAGGAACGGCAAGAATACCCCTATGGGCATAAGACAAAATTACTAAACAACAGGCGATACGATATTACTTGGACGGAACGTTGTACAAGGGACTTGTAGCGTGGCAATGAAACCCAAAGTAAAATTTTTAACTGAATTTAGAAGTCTAGAACTCAAATGTAGCCCCGCGAAAAAACCAGGACCGGCCCGACGTGGGCTCATATACAAGTAGTGAACGAAAGACAAAAGTGCCCTCAGCCGGGATTTGAACCCAGAACCCTTCGCTTGTCAGGCGACCGCTCTACCTTTTGAGCTACCGAGGGGCTTGTGACCATAGTTTACATAGTTCACAAGCCCCTACAATAGTTGGGTAGAAGTCGCCCATAGTAACAGTGATCTCCCGCCCGAAGGCAAATTCACCTAATCAGTTCACATCTCCATGGTGGTGGTGGTGAGGCCGCATGGTGAAAGCCAAAGAAATTCAAACATTTAATTTGATGGGGAAGACGCCCCTAAGATGGACACATTCATTAGTAGTGGACTGAGAGACTAAAGTGCTCCTCAGCTAGGATTTGAACCCAGGGCCTTTAGCTTTCAACTGCAGGAGGGAGGGTGACGGCGACTACGGTATGTATCAACTGGGCTTACGTTGGGCTAGTCCAAACTGTTTCAGGTATTCCTCATTCACTGTTGAATCTGCTCGACTGTCGGAACTCGAACCTTGACCGCTGGCAGGAATTCCTTGGCTAAGCAGAATCCCTAAAACAAAAAAGCAATACTCTATATCCAGTCCAAAACCCGCCAGTGATCCTCAGGAAGAACGGGAAAACGTATCCATAACGACTTAAACTCAATAACTCACATGCTGTGTCAACCAATCACGGCGATCGATCGGGACAGTTGTGGTGCAGCTTCCGAGTCTTCCGCTAGGTACATGGCGATTTTGCATCGGCAAGGAGAGTTAGTCATAAAGAGCTCTGAAGGCTGACTGGGCTTCCAAGAGGCAAACCTACGGTGGATGCAATATGCTCCGATGGGATGAAATAGCGACATACACGGTCTCAAGTCAAATTCACAAAAATAAACAGCAGAAATCGTACTTCATGATAGACTGGACAAAACTTATATCACATATCTCAGAGCCATAGATAGCTTCAGGGAGTCTTGTTTCTTGCCTTATATTTATGTTATGTAGTTTGTGTAGTATGGATAAATGAATGAATGAATATCCGTATTTCATCAGCTGGTTTAGAGCCGAGTAGCCCTTGCCTTGCCTGTTAGACGGTGACTTACATGCATGCCGAACAACACCGGTACACTGTAAAAAGTTTCTCCGAGTAAGGATTAAAGTTAACTGCAGTATTTCCTACTGGGATTAATCTTATCTCTACTGAGATTAGATTAATCCGAAAAAGAGATAAGATTATCTTTTAGAGACAAGATTAATCCAATTAGCAAATACTGCAAGATTTTTTTTTTAAGCCGCGTTCACAAGCATGCCTAGCCAAGCACAGATGCCTAGGCACGTGCTCAAGCTTAGCCAGGCACCGAGTTCTAGAGCCTGGCACTCCGTGCCTAGCCCAAAATCTGTGCCTAGGCATGGATGTGGACGGTGATGCTAGGCACGTGTGAACGGGGCTTCCAGTGTAGGCATAATAACTGTCTTGACAGTACTTCACGACAAATCCATCTACTATATGGTAGTTAAAGGACCCCTCTTGCTTATTCTGCCTTTCACATTATCCCTAGCTCCCTTATGGGGTTCTAAGGTTCTAAAATCCCCGTCTTTCACCATTCTTTCGTTTTTCAAAAAAGGCCCTCATGATTATTAACGGGGAGGGTAAAGTGCCCTACAGTTACCTACTAAAAAGGTTCTAGCTGGCTACCCTGGAAGAGAGACGAACCCGCCTCAGCATCGATTTCGATATTAAAACCCTATCTGTTCCCCGATTACGTAATATTCTCCCTCTCCCCTATCCTCCTATGCGTATTAGACCACAGCGAGAGAAATCCCAGAAAATCCCCAAACTAGCACCTGTGGCCCCTCTTCATGAAAGATATAGGTTTTGTTCCAGCATTTGTTGAGTTGTACAATAACCGGTAAGTTAGTCCTTTTCAGTATTTTTTTTTCTTTCGTGACAAGACTATAGTGTGATAGAGTGTTATGTTATTCATCATTTTTTTTATGACGAAAAGGTCAAATTCGGCGGTAACGCTGTGACAGCTGCTTTTGAGAATTAAAATTCTATTTTATTGTACCTAGGAATTATTAGCGCGTTTTCGGTCTATCCGAGTTTCGACTGTTACGCACGCAAACTTCGCCAAAAGCTTAAAGGTCCGTCAACGACTCTTTCACAAATAAGGACATGAGAAGGTTCAAAGTATTATTTTCCATTTTGAAAGACATGGTAGACCGATACCTTCTGTTTGGGACTTGTTTGTTTTGGTCAGTTTTCCCACTTTTTAACCAAGGCACGTTCAGTTTTTAAATATTTTGCGTCTAGTAGCCACGTCGGAGACATGGGATGCTGGATAGAGAGGACAAACGCTAACAAGAAAATCCCTAATATCTAGTGGAAAGTAATGGTGTTTTGAAAACGATGTTTCTGAGCCATTTTGTCGTGAATAGATCATTTCTAGTAAGAGTTGTGCTTTAAGAAAGTAATCAGGTCCAGAATAAAGGTATCACGATTTTCCTTTCGGCTTTTCTACACAAATAAAAGTGTATATAATGGATAGTATGTGTTAAACGTAAAAATGTTTAATTGTTTTGGTCGGTTAAATATATTCATTCCTGCCACTTACTTTCTTGATTTATATTGCTCCGCGGTAGCTAATGAGCGGGTCACAGATACATAAGCATGCGGATTCGGATCCTGTCGTTTTTCGGATCCCAAAACGTGAGCGACGGGACACCTTTGACTTCGAAAATTCTGTCCGTCGGTCTGTCCGTCTACCATTTATATATTTTGTTCAAATTGAGTGTGAGCTGCGGCAAAGCACACGTGTAGTTCGAAGATGGGCGTGTAGCACTACATATAAGAGGGGGGAAGGTGTATACAATTTATGTGTGAAAAAATAGTTTTCCTCAAGCTAATCAGACAGCCGATTAAAGGGTAGGAACCTTAGACCTTAGTTCCTCCAGAGTCATCGGTGGCGCATAGGGCGTGTGACGTCTGACGTCGGCGGTGACGTCTTCCCATTCAGGTACTAGCGAGGTACCAGCCGTGCTCAGATCTCGGTCATATGTTCGCCTCAATGTGTTTTTGGGGCGGCCTCGCTTTCTTCTCCCGTCTGGCTTCCACTCGTAGGTTGTTCGAGGAAGGCGGCTCTCATCCATACGAAGGACGTGTCCGAGGTATGTCCACAGCCTTCTTTTGAGCAGCTCGATGACAGACGGCTGACCTGTTTTGCACATGGAAGCATGTGCAAAATGTGAACTCAATTTTCTCTCCGGAAAAGCAAAAGTTCTATGACTTGAGCTGGACCTAATGGATCTGACTAGGAGTGGATTAGGGTTAAAATATGTTTACAGGATCTGGCGAAGACCGGAAGCGCTGATTGTCCGGATGAAAATGTCCAATAGATTCCTCTTTGGGATCACGCCGAAACTTTGGTCTTGTTCGATGAAGATACGAATGATTCGGTCACGATACATAAGGGTCTTGTAAATACAACTTGCCCAAGACCATGAAAAGGTATACATATCTTGATAAATACAATAGTATATCCGTCCTCATTTAGAATATGCTTCACCGGTTTGGCATTCTTCTCTTTATGCAGAGCTCTCTGATCTCCTGGAAAATGTCCAAAAGAGCGCAGTGCGAATCATTCTGGGTGATCATAATATTTCATATGAAGCGGCTCTCATTAAACTGAACGATCCTAAATTAACTGAGTGAAGAAATACTCTTTCAAAAAATTTTGTAGCTAAGATAATGTGTTGTCCCCAGATGGCCCATCTATTTCCCCCTCCCCTCCCGTCTTCCGTGCGTTGGTCCGAGAGGAACACTGAATCAGTTTTCTCCATCTCCTGCTAATTCTTCTGCCCAATTTTTACGTTGTTTCATCCCATCATTTATTTCTGGTCATATCTTGTAAGTGTAGTAGTTAATATGTTTCGTGACTGTGTATTTCGTAAATATTTTATTCCTCTTCTAGCTTTAAGCTATTTGGAAAAAAACTTGATTGACTGATTGATAATACCAAGACCAAATGTTTCCACGGGATCCCAAAGGTGAATATATATATTTTAATTGCAACCCGCCAAAAACAAGGTGGTAGCGGATTAAAGAGAACAACGAAAAACAACACAAGATAAATAACAGTATAAACACAAAAAAATTAGACATAATTTCTAACTGGGCCTGAAAAATTCGTGAAAAACACCATGCACTCGACGACCAGGATGACGAGATGTACATAGTAATGATGCTGACGTTTTCTCTAGTGAACGAATAACATCTTGGACGCCGAACTTCTGAACTAATTTGTGGTTGCAGCAGGAACGAGGAAGGTACATCAAAAACTTACAATGATTATAATAATACGTCTTCACAGCTTTAATGTCTTTTTTTCACAGAATGTGACAAACATCGGAACAATACAAGATGTAAGGAGTGCAGAAAGCGCTATCAATTGGTTTATCTGTTTTTGCCAAGCGGGACAAATGTCAACTTACTTTGGGCAAGCATCCTATTCAATGCCATGTCCGAGTGTGGCATTTCGTTTGAGCTAAAACAGGCCTGAGGGGACTCTGAGGGTTGTCCAACCTCAGAGGGTGAGGAGGGGGGCGACTCTTTCTCGTCGGCTGAGTATTTGGCATCATCAAAGTCATCACCGTCGTCGTTATCATCAGAAACACTGCCGCTGAAGATCTAAAATGGAAACAAGTATTAACAAAGAACATATATAGGTGATAATGTGAAGGAGTTTGGTCTGTTTTATTTTTGTGGTCTGTTCTTTTTTTTCTTTTTTTAATATTATTTATTATGTTGTTTGTTGGTGTGTTTAGAAAATGGTTAACATTTACTACTGCACGCCAGCAAAAACGTAGGTTTTTCCATTAGTGCAGTAGATGTAAATAGAAAAGAGTTAAATTGTGTTTATTAATAAAATAAGTAAGTAAGTAAATAGGCCAGAGGCGTTACAAGCCAAAATATTGGGGGGGGGGGGGGGGGGTGCAAAGTATTTACCGACTGCTTTTGCAGATGGGGCTGGGCTGGTACATAAAATTCATTTCCTAACAAAGAATTAACTAGAAACAAAACAGAACAAAAAAAGCACTAAAATAAAAAATAATGATCTCTCATCAACTCATTTAATAATAATAATGAGAAAAAAGAAAATAATAAGAAAATAGGATAAAAACAACAACTAGAGCTACGAGCTCATATGGCACTTGTTGCGAGTAGGCGGTACAAGAAAATAGAAGAGAACGTCACAAAATACACCCGCTATCGAAAAACGCGGTTCGGAGTTTCACTCAATTCTGAGCAGTTCCGGCATCGTCTTGGATTATCTGTAGCAAATGCGCATGACTGTTCAAACTCCCAAGTTCCAGCCCAATAAGTCCACTCGTCTGATCCCTAGACTTGCTACACGATTTCCGGTACTCCCTCCATCTCCCCCTACCCTGGCCGAATCTGGTCGGACTAAAAAATGAATCATCTAAAGCACCTTCTTTTATACCATCTATCAAGTTTCACTCGAATCTGAGCATTTTTGGAAAATTCCGGTACCCCCCCCCCCCCCAACGTTGTCACATCCGGTTCGGATCCTAAAAGTCATCTAGGATATATGCTCTTTCTACATTCCAAGTTTCATTTGAACTGATGCACTCGTTTGACCCCTATGCGAGCCTCAAAGTTTCCGGCAATCTCCCTCCAACTCCCCCCAATGTGGACGAAGAGGACTTGGAAACACAAACGTCGTATCTGTCGTATCTCTTAATCCTCTCTTCCCGTCCATCAAGTTTTACTGAAATCGGAAGCAAAGCCTATCTGCAAATTCCCGGTACCCTCTCCCCCCCCCTACCTTGGCCGAATCCGACCCGGACGCCAAATAAATCTAGGCCGCATAAACTCGGCACTGTCGAACTTGCATCTCATTCGGTTCATCGGTATCTGTGCATGTCAAAATTTTTAGCCCCCCCCCCCCAATTCCCCCAACCGTGGTCGCATACAGTTCGAACGCATATTTTACATGTCTAGGTCATCGATTCCGATCACCCATTAATTTTCACTCGAATCAGACCACTCGCTCTCCCAAAAATGCTCGGATCTAGGAACGGACGTTTCCGGAGGTATTTTGTATCATCGCATATAGTTCGAACGCATATTTTACATGTCTAGGTCATCGATTCCCGTCACCCATTAAGTTTCACTCGAATCAGACCACTCGCTCTCCCAAAAATGCTCGGATCTAGGAACGGAAGTTTCCGAGGTATTTTGTATCAGGTTCTAAGTCAATTAATTCGGATCACTAATATGCCTGCAAAGTTTCGTTGTCTTAGTACAACTGGAACTATTCTAACTCGCGACTACCGGAATTCCAGGAAACCCCCTCCGACTCCCCCCACAGAGCCCCAAAACCATCTGACTCCGTCAATTTCGTATCAAGGCCTAATGCTTGTTCTCCATTAAGTTCCGTCCCAATCCCTCTGCTTTAAGCGTTTCTTCAGTCCCCCCCCTCGCCCCACAAGTATCGGACATATGAGGCGATAGCTTTTGGGATCCCAAAAGGTCAGTGGAGGGATACCTATGACATCGCAAAAGTTGTTCGTCTGTCCGTCCGTCCGTCTCTGCGCGCTATAAATCTCGAAGAGAATGAGATATTTTGATGAAACTTGGTGTGAGGATTCAATGGGTCAAGGGTAAGGTCAAGTTCGTAGATGGGCTCTGTAACCCTACATTCAGGGGCGTCCCGAGGGGGGGGGGTGCTGCACCCACCCCCCCAGAAAGCCTGTGGGAAAAAAATCCGGTAAATTTTGACTGGTGCGGCGAAGCCGCGCCAGTCAAAATTTGTCAAATTCACCTGAACTTGATGATTTTTAGGGAATCTACCGGATTGTTGCTCAGGGAACCTACCGGATTTTGCTCAAGGAATCTACGTTAAATCTTTCACAAGGAATCTACCGGAACTTGTCTCAGGGAATCAACCGGAATTTACTCCTCGGAATCTACGAAATCCGGCTCAGGGAATCTACCGGATTTTGCTCATGGAATGTACGCTGAATCTTTCACAAGGAATCTACCGGAACTTGTCTCAGGGGATCTACCGGAATGTAGGCTACCGTCGGAATCTACGAAATTCGGCTCAGGGAATACACCGGATTTTGCTCATGGAATGTACGCTGAATCTTTCACAAGGAATCTACCAGAATTTGCCTCAGGGAATCTACCGGATTTCACCCCACGGATTCTTCCAGAATTTGGCTCAGTGAATATACCGGAATCTGAGCGATATCTTTCACAAGGAATCTAACGGAACTTGTCTCAGGGAATCTACCGGAATTTACTCCTCGGAATCTACGAAATTCGGCTCAGGGAATCTACCGGAGTTTGTGCGAAATCTTTCACAAGGAATCTACCGGAACTTGTCTCAGGGATCTGCCGGAATTCACCCACGAAATCTACCAGAATTCGGCTCAGGGAACCTACCGGATTTTGTTCATGGAATCTACACTAAATCTTTCACAAGGACTCTACCGGAACTTGTCCCAGGGAATTTACCGGAATCAACTCCTCGGAATCTAAGAGATTCGGCTCAGGGAATCTACTCAGGGAATGAAATCTTTCACAAGGAATCTACCGGAACTGTGTCTCAGGGAATCTACCGGAATATACCCCACAGAATCTACCGGAATTCGGCTGAATGTGAATCCAAAAAGCGCCGACAGCTTTCTCGACTCATTTCCGGTGATACCGGTGAACCAAGAAGATTTCAACAAGAGCTGTAAGCTCATATGGCACTTGCAACTGTGTGTAGTAGGTAAGGGCTCTGTCGGATTGAACGGATACCTGATATGCCTCCCAAGTTTCGTCGCGAAAATCCCCAAAACTGACATCAAAGGAATTCCGGGAAACTCCCCTCCACCCCCAAGGGTCCGGATCCAGTCCAATTGTGTAAACGATTTATCTGGGGCAGATGCTTGTTCTTCCCAGCAAGTGTCACTCCGATCCCCCCATTCTAACCGTTTCTCGAGATTTCCGCCCCCCCCCCCCCCCCGGCGCCCCCATAGCTACCGAACCTGGCCCGGACTTCAAATGGGACATCAGAAATATGTCCTTTATTCAGTTATCAAGTTTCATTCCAATCCGATCACCCGTTCAAAAGTTACACACTACCTAGTTACACACTTACACATTTTCCAGATTCCCTCGCCTTCACCCCCCGCCCCCAGATGATCGAATCAGGAAACTGATTAATTTTTTAGTTAGTTTGGTCAGGTCCCTGGTATGCCTGCCAAGTTTCATCGTCCTAGCACATCTGGAAGTACCCTTACTCGAAAAAGTGTGACAAACTGCCCTAAATTTCCCAGATTTCCCCGCCCTCCACTCCCCCGTAGATGGTCGGATCGGGAAACTGATTATTTCAAGGTTAGTTTGCTCCGGTCCCTGATAAGCCTGCAAAGTTTCATCGTCCTAGCACATCTGGAAGTACACTAACTCGAAAAAGTGTGACAAAAAAACCGGACCGACCGACAGACGGAATTGCGATCGATATATGGCACTTTAGCCAGAAGCTGAAAGTGCAATAAAAACGAACTAGCCTTGTTTCGACATGATGTAGAAAGTCGCCGGGAGAGCCTCGAAACAAACACAAAGTTTGAAGATATATTCGAGGTCTCTGGTCAACTGAAATACGTGTGACATAACAGTATTCTAGACTTTCTACAGAGATTGTCACTACGGAGAAATTCCGGTAAAACCTCGAAGAATTCCGGTAAAATCTCGAAAAATTCCGGTAAAATTCTGAAGCTGCACCCCCCCCCCCGACCAGGAAGGTATCGGGACGCCCCTGCCTACATTTAGGGGTGGGGGAGGGGTTCAAATTAAGGGACAAACAAAATATTTTTAGACGGCTAATGTGATAGTCGATTATGGTGTAAGAAGGCATGCTGAGCACGATAATGAAAACCACTTTCTCGCCGGACAAGTAGTTCGCCTGGAATCCGGCAAAGACCGGAAAGTTGGTTAAAAGTAAAAGCTTTATTTGAAGTTGATTAAATGGTCGATTTTGGGGTAAGAAAACATGCTGAAACGATGGTGAAAACCATTTTCTCACCGAACAAGTAGTTCGTCCGGAATCCGGCAAAAAACGGAAAGTTGGTTAAAGTAAAAGTTTCGTTTGAAGTTGATTAAATGTTCGATTCAGGGGTAAAAAGACATGCGATGGTGAAAACCATTTTCTCGCCGGACAACTAGTTCGCCCGGAATCCGGCCAAAACCGGAAAATTTGTTAAAAAGCAAAAGTTTGATTAGACGACAGATTAAGGGGTAAGAAGAGAGGCTGAGTCTGTATGTGACAATTATTTTTTTCCCGGACACAAAATTAGTCAGGAATCCGGTTGTAACCGGATTTTTTTTTTACGTCAAACTTTTATTCAAAGTTGATTAGATGTTCTTTATTGGGATTTGACGCTGGATTTGTTTCTGAATTTTCTTTGTTTGCTGGACTAGTAGTTTGCTCGAAAATCGGGCGAAACCGGAAACTTGGCAGAAGTAAAGCAGGAAGTCTTGGTCAGTATCGTCGAAATAGATATGGCTTATAGAGGTATATCTGAACTTGGTTTTGTCTGATGATTAGCCTGGTGAAGACTGGATCTGACGAAGACAAGACCCTATTGTCTGAATCAAACATTAGATTTTTGGGATCCCATCGACACCTTTGGTCTTGTTCCACATGACAAGTTTCATTCAAATCCAATCACCCGTTCAAAAGTTATGGATGCCACTAGATTCCAGACTCCCGGTCTATCTTCTCCCCCCACGATGGTCGGATCGGGGAAACGACTATTCTCAAGTCAATCTGTTCGGATCCCTGACGTACCTGTCAAGTTTCATCGTCTTAGCACAACAGGAAGTACGCCGAATTGCGGGATCGCTAGAAATCCGGCCCCCCAGCTCCCCACAATGCCCGGATCCGGTCCGGTTCTGTCAATGAGGTATCTAGGACTTGTGCTTGTTCTTCCCACCAAGTTTCATCCCGATCCCTCCACTCTAAGCGTTTCTCAAGATTTCCGGCTCCCTCCTCCAACTCCCCCCGGCGTCATCGGATCCGGTCCGGATTTAAAGTGGGACGTCTGAGACACGAGGTCATCCCAAATATCAACTTTCATCAAGATCCAATCACCCGTTCGCAAGTTAAAAATACCTCAATTTCTGGCTTCCCCATCCCTCCACTCCCCCCCCCCCCAGATGTTCGGATCGGGGAAGTGACTATTTCCTATTTAATCTGGTCGGATCCCTGACGTGGCTGCAATTTTCATCGTCCTAGCAAATCAGGAAGCACATAACGCCCGCGATAGCTTGAAATTCGGACCCCCCCCCCCCCAACTCCCCCAAAGTGAGCGAATCCGTTACAGATATGTCAGTCACGTATCTAGGACTTTTGATTGTTCTTTCCACCGAGTTTCATCCGGATCGCTCCACTCTAACCGTTTTCCAAGACTTCCGGTTTCCCCCTCCAACTCCCCCCAATGTCACCGGATCCGGTCTGGATTTAAAATGGAAAGTCTGAGACACGAAGTCCTTCCATGTATCAAGTTTCATTAAGATCCGATCACCCGTTCGTAAGCTAAAATGTATAATTTTTCCTAACTTTTCCGGATCCCCCCTCCCTCCACTCCCCTCCAGATAGTCGGATCGGGGAAGCGACTATTTCTAAATTTAATCTGGTACGGGCCCGGATACGCTTGCCAAGTTTCATCGTCCTAGCTTATCTGAAAGTGCCCTAACTAGCAAAACCGGGACCGACAGACCCACTGACGGATAGAAATTACTATCGCTATATGACACTTGGCTGAAGGGCAAGTGCCATAAAAAACTATGAACCTTACCTAACAAATACTTTTTCAATTTATTTTTAAATAACCCCAGGTGCTCAGCCGCCCGAATGCTCGCCGGAACCGAGTTGCACACATTAGGATTCAGATGTCCATTTCGCGCTGTTAAATATTCAGATATGGATTCAGCATATGGTTACCCTATACTATAGCCTACGCCGTATCTCCTTCCACCCTTACTTCTGCCCAACTTCCGGTTTCGGCCGGATATCGGACAAACTACTTCTTCTGGCAAAAAACTAAAGCTCAAAAACGATTTCAGCATGTCACCTTGCCCCTACATCGAACCTCTAATCAACTTCAAATTAAACTTTTCAGGTTAAAGTTTTACTTTTACTTTTCAAGTTTCAGCCGGATTCCGAGCAATCTATACGTCCGGTGAGATAATGATTGTCATATACGAATTCAGCATGTCTTCTTACCCGCAAACCGAACATCTTATCAAATTTAAATAAGACTTTTACTTCAAACAAATTCTCCGGTTTGGGCCGGATTCCGGCCGAATAAGTTGTCCGGCGAGAAAAATTTTTCATATTCGTCCTCAGCACGTCTCCTTGCCCCTAAACAGAACATCTAATCAACTTCAGATTAAACTTTTACTTTTCAAAAATTTTCCGGTTTTCGCCCCATTCCGGGTGAACTATTTGTCCGGCGAGAAAATAAATTTCATATTCGGATTCAGCATGTCCCCTTACCAATTCTACTATTGCGTAACCTTTTAAAAAAAATTTCACCACCCCTAAATAAAATATACATAGCCCATCTTGGAACTTGACCTGTACTTTGACCTAAAGAGTCGTCATGCCAAGTTTGATCAAAATATCTTAACCCCCTTCGAGAGTTATCGTGCTAACAGACGGACAGACGGACAACTTTTGCGATGTCACGGGTTAGTCCAGTTACGTTTTGGGATCCAAAAATCGTTCTAGCCTTGACGGCAAAAAGCCAGACTGCGTGACGTCATGCGCAGTAACTACGGTAAGTAGGGTGGAACACGCTCTTGGTCAACCTCCCTCATCCTCTTTAAGACACTCTCCAATGAAGCTCATTTGTTAACAACATTAACGACACGATCATTGATACAAGGAGCACCTGTATGGAAAACAGAACACACTACAAGCAGGAAAAAAAATAACAGCATGATCTAGACAATGTGCATTGTTAAGAAACGAGCTCAAACTCAGACAATAGAACTCGTCTAATCTCCGACAAAAAACTGAACACATGCGAAATACTGGAAAATAGCATTGCCAACCTGTATTATAATCAGAAAATATGTAACATCGCGTGCTTTTAACGTCTCGCAAAAAACATGCCACCTGAAAATATACCTTCCGAAATACGAAAACAACATGTATCATAAGAGCTACTCGTTAACCGTATATAACTGTGTATTTATGTCATCTGATAACATCTTGCTAATCCCAATCTCTAGCCAAACACTGCTCCTTATTTTTGCCGTTAAGAATTCGTAAGCTATTTAAAAGGGTTGACCAGAAACTACTTAACGGCAGGGTGGATGTGGGGGTTGCAGATGGGTTTTATATTGAGCCTACTGTTTTTCTAAGCTACTGATTAGTTAGACGAATGGTTGGTTGGGGGTGGTAGGGAGGAATTGGTGGATGGGTGGTAGGGAGGGAGTAGGGTTGTTGGGAGGTATGTGTTTATTTTGGAGGTGATAATGTGAAGGAGTTTGGTCTGTTTTTTTGTGGTTTATTCTTTTCCTTTTTTTTTCTTTTCTTATTAGTTATTTCTTATTATGTTGTTTATTGGTGTGTTCAAAAAATGGTTAACCTTTACTACTGCACACCAGCAAAAACGCAGGTTGTTCCATTAGTGCAGTAGATGTAAATAGTAAAGAGTTGAATTGTGTTTATTAATAAAATAAGTATCAAGTATCACTATACTATTTTGTACTACGTTTCAACACGTGGGAGAGGTTGTTAGATAAGACGTAGAGAAACAACGTCCTTCTTATTGCCTGATACGCCTAAACCTCTTCTTCCACAGAAATTTCACAAACAATGACAGTTAGTAAAATCTCCAAGTTCTAACCCCTGCAAGTGTCTCAATATTTTGCAGTTCCGGGACACAAGAATCCTAAGGACCCCTCGCACTATTTTCTCTCCAACTTATAGTATTTTAAAATCTTTGAATACTTTAAAACTATGCTGTGCTGTCAACAAATAACCCACGATTTTGGTTGTTTTAAACCTTTTCCAAGACCCGTTGACTGGTATCGGAAACAGGGAAACAATGTACACCGGTTTTTCTGATGGAAACTTTTTTCGCAGACAACCCTCGATAGCGTGATACACATCGAAGGTAGCAAAACACGGTAAGTGAGAAAATCAGCGTGGTTCTGTTAGAGGGGTTAGAATGTACCGTACAAAATTGGGGTCTCCGGGTTTAGAAACATATGGAGGGATTATGGAAGTAGGTTGCATTAGTATTATAGGTAAGACAGGTCCTATAAATTCTTATCACGAGTTTAACCAATCATCAATGGATAATCAACAATGACATATTAATGGGCATTAGATATGAACTTTAATCTTTGACAGTATTTTGAGCGTATTTTAAAATTTTAGTCTCCCTTGTTCGACTTTTATGTCGGCCAAAATTGAGGGTGGCTTTCAATGAAGCTAAGGCTGGCAATTAGATTACGACTAACATCCAGGTTTGGATACGGACTTTAAAGATTCTAAATAGCTGTCCGTGTATTATTGTTTTTATTCTGAAACAATTAGACACTAGGGGGAGGGGGGGGGGCGGCATCACTCGAAAATATTAATACTCAACAGTGTGTTGCTTTCTATTTTACTACACCTTTCTCAAAGGCCCAACCGACTTTGGGTTGGATGAGAACTGTCAGACAGAAGTAGGGTTCTCCCGCCCTACTGATGCTTAGATCTTTCAGAACGTCATGAAACAGCACGAAAAAACGTCGACTCATACCGCAACGAAAGTGAAGCGAAAATAGAGAGACCTACGAAATTCAGACTTTAATTGATCATTTATGCATTGTATACTATCTTATAAAAGGTTTGACGTCTCCGTTAATGGTGTCTAAACTGATATGTCGACTTGAACAGACAGCTAAATGCTAAAGCGACTATTTTCTGACACCGACAGAAGCGCCGCGTAGACCGAAAAGTGACAGCACGAATACCCGAACCTCCTTTAGTATGAATATACTTCTGATTGGAAAACAAACGAAGAATACATAATGAATATCTAGTTACTACGAATAACTAGTGGGACTTCGGAACTGTCCAAGCTGTCAGATAGGAAGTTTTTCGAACGGGGGTGGTTCTGTGGTTGTAGCTAAGTAAACCTCAGCTCTGCAAGGTGTCACTGGTACCCACTGGTAGGGACGGAGGGCAACAATCCGTAGGAAGGGACTTATGGTGGGTTTACACACTGCGTAAAATCTGAGCGTATTTTACGCACGTATTTGAGCTTGAAAAGATTTCTAGCAATTCGGACGTATTTTTTAGAAACAAAACGGACCGATTTCTCAAATACGCCAGTACTGCTAGAGATCTTTTTAAGCCCAAATACGTGCGTAAAATACGCTCGGATTTCAAATACGCTCGGATTTTACGCATTGTGTAAATGCACCAGTCACTGTACAAACAAATCAAGCAGTATTTCTACTGGGATTAATCTTGTCTCTACTGAGATAAGATTGTCTCTAATTCGGATTAATCTTATCCCAGTAGAGATAAGGGTAATCCCACTCAAATCCCAGTAGCAAATACTGCAGTTAACTATAATCCTTTCTCGGACTTAAGGGACTTAAACTGTACAAACAAATTTTGCAGTATTTGCTACTGGGATTAATCTTGTCTCTACTGAGATAAGATTGTCTCTAATTCGGATTAATCTTCTCCCAGTAGAGATAAGGTTAATCCCAGTAGTAAATACTGCAGTTAACTTTAATCCTTTCTCGGAGAAACTTTTTACAGTGTAGGAAGGGACTTAAACTGTACAAAAAAATCTTGCAGTATTTGCTACTGGGATTAATCTTGTCTCTACTGAGATAAGATTATCTCTGATTCGGATTAATCTTATCCCAGTAGAGATAAGGTTAATCCCAGTAGCAAAGACTGCAGCTAACTATAATCCTTACTCGGAGAAACTTTTACAGTCAACGGTCAACCGACTGGAGCCTAATTTGACCGAATGCTGCTCAAAGTACGGGATACAAACGAAAATTCTGTGCTTAGAATTTTTTTTCTTTCTATTAGTTATTTATTAATATGTTGTTTGTTGGTGTGTTTAAAAAATGGTAAACCTTCACTACTGCACGCGAGCAAAAACGTAGGCTTTTACATTATGCAGTAGATGTAAATAGTAAAGAGTTAAATTGTGTTTATTAATAAAATAAGTATCAAGTACCAAGCTAATAAGATATTTTCCTTCAATTTCCCATGTGACCTTTTGTTTTTCCAAAGTTATGAAATGACAAAACGTTCCCAACTGTAAGATCTAAATCAAAACGTCCCCAAACAAAGTATGAAAATAGTAAACAGCAAAGCGGTAGTAACAGTAAAGCGTAGAGATTCTGTAGTATTTAATTTTGTAGTCTGTTTGCTAAATTTAATTTATTAATTTATGTAAGCTATATCCAATCTGCTCGTGCAATATCTGACTGATTTTCTAAGATGGGAAGAGAATATGTTTGTGATGAGAGGAAAGATAATATGGAAGGTAAGGGGAGAGACAGTGAGGGAGAGAAAGAGGTAGGTGATAGATAATAACATTAATAATAACAACTTTACTGCATGTTTGATAGTGCAAAACGGATACGTCAGTTGAATTTTATTGGAGCTATATTTCGGCCCTTCTTGGCAAGGGTCCTCTTCAGGCTCAAAGCCGCTCAAGTTTGGAAATACAAACTTGTGTTAAAAACCATGAGTTACCATGGTGATAGTGGAGACGTTTTTTGCTCTGGGATCTCTGCAAGTCACAGTTTTGAGATCTCGGCTTTCGTTTTTATCTCAATGAAAAGATTGAAAATTTGGCTATAACACTGATTTCCAGACTTCCTCCTTATTTAGTTTTCTGATAAGGGTACTTAAAGCAAGCCCTGGCGAAATGTCCGAAGTCGCCCCATTTATGGCTCCCGACACAAACTGGGCCGACTTCGAACGATACTTCTTATACACGTTAGATCGTGTTTTATTCTGTTCTGAGTTAAAAAAAGACTTGTAAGTTCAACTTCTGGCAACCCAAAACAAACATAAAATCCTCCCCACGGCAGATACTTTTGCATGACATCTATTTTACTAAATATTCTGGGTCACTTCTGACTTCTGACGGTAAAAAGGTATTCTCAAGACTTTTAGTTTATAGTTTAACCCTTTTTTAGTTTAGTCTAGTGACAAAAAGGCACAAAAGCCCGTCATCCAAACTTGTCTCCGTGCATACAATTCTCTCCGGGAATATGATTTTTTTTTTTTAAATGTGTTTGATAAAGCGTGTCGTGGAGGGGGGTAATTTGTCTCGGTACCGACGAGTTCAATCTCCACCAACATTGTTGACACTGTTCAGACAAAAAATTGAGTAGAAAGACTTCATAATCCGTGGTCATCTCAGTCATCTTTTCGACATCATATTCACTGCCTATTTACAAAGTACAAACAATTATCGTCGTTGTAAGTAATAAGTAAGTAATTTATTTGTAACCCGCCATTTCCAAAAAGCGGAGTAAATGAAGGAAAATCAATAAAACACATAAAGACACAGAAAAAGACACTAATTTTCAATCTTCGACCAGGAAGCAGCGGAGAAGGTCGTGCGCTGGTTGGGCTCTGTTCGGACAGCTTTAATTGCTGTCCGAACTCGCCCCATGAAAATCGTCCGAAGTCACCCCATGCGGACCGATTCAGACAAAATGTCCGCCAAAAATTAATGGGTTAACGAAATTACTTGCGGCTTGCACCGGCTCATTTAGGCATATCCTTGTAAGTACCAGTGAAATGACCGACTTCTACGGATATCCTCTGAGAAGGTATCTGCTCAATTCTGCCCCCTGATTCTTCCTTTTTCATTTCTCTACCATACTCCTAGACGGGTCATAAATAAAAATTCGATTTCATATGGTACGTTACCATTGTCATTGCCAACGTTTTGTCACGGTAGCGTTTCGGTAGGGGAAGCTTTTTTCTCGGGGACGTTTCACAACCAAGCCTGCAGGATTGTGATCACGAGTGGAGTGGATTGTGAGCAGGAGTGTGATACATTGTAATCACCCGTGTTTCGGGTTAGTGACTGAACTACCCCCTCCCCCCCCCCCTCGCTATAGGTTCGTGTGTTCCTTTTTCATTTCTCTACATACTCCTAGACGGGTTATAAATAAAAGTTCGATTTCATATGGTACGTTACCATAGCGTTCCGCTAGGGGACGTTTTTTTCGCGGGGACGTTTCACAACCAAGCCTGTAGTTCGAAGTGTTCGAACTACGAACTACCAAATCAATGCTTGGCAATATTTTGTTCTTGGGGACAGTTTGTCACGGGGACGTTTTGTCGGAGACGTTTCGCTAGGGGACGTTTCACAATTGGGCCTGTGGGCCAGGCCAGAAAAAGAAGACGGTAGACATAGAGAATTCTTTCCAACCCAAATCGGCTTTTCTATAAATGAGTAATTTATGGTAGTACCGGTTGGGGCGAAGGATCCTCTTGACTTATGCGAAATTAGCTAATTAAAGAACTCAAACTGACTTGCAATGAGACGCTAATTAAAAACCCAAACTCCGGAGACGGCAGGAATCCGCCGCGTAAATCGCGTTGGTAACCACGCCAGTTCATACACACAGGGGCCTTAACTTACGTACTTTCGACATGGCACGAACGTGGAGAAACATGCAATGAGCGCTTAAATCACATCCTACTTATTAATGAGGTATTATGATCCGTAAGATGAGATGCGATAATTGTCTTTTTCTTCATCTGGCGTTAGGTTCAGCGGCGGCACCTGTGCTGCAGTATTTTACCCGTTTGACACGCGACGGAATTAAGAGCAGTGCACACCCGCCGTGATGAGCATGGAGGGTGGTATATTAGTCCCATTTGTTCCTCAGACTGCGCTGTGCATCAAAAAGTGTGCATGATTGGCGCTATTGTTTATGCGCAGACGCTCAGATTCCGATGAAGCACATCATGAAATTTGAAAATTAAAACCATCGATCACATGAGAACTTGTAATCTTTTTATACGATGGGAAAATATGAATGTTAAGATTAAACTAGATTTATGTTAAATACGATGACCGGCGCGTTCTGAAAAGCGTAAATGTTCCTCATTAACAGTCTGTTTTTTGCTTTAAACATTTTACGTTTCATCTGACTTGTGAGCATTCCGTTCAAGAGGGAACATTTTTCGATGATGGCCTAGTGACAATTGCACGAGTCCCCATTCTTCCCCACGGATGCTAGCTATTTCCCAGATCCTGTTTAGTATTATATTGTGTCAACATTTTCTGTTACTGAGTTTAAATGGTATTTAAACTTGATATCCCTTGTCAGTTCATGAACTGGGCAAACTGGCACTACCTACCCTTGGAGCTTTTCGGTATGTGGGGTGAGACCCTCGAAAGACACACCTGGGCTCTACAAATCAGTGCTAATGTTTCGTGACAGTCGTAGCCTACACTTTTCGGCTGGGGTGCTGTATTTCTTGTCCATTGCTTCTAATCAGTATTATTTTTTAGACTTCCGGATACTAGCCAATCGTACGTTTTAATGCTTAGCGGCATACAGCATTTAATGAGATTCAACAAAAATTTGAAGCGTGAATTGAAGAGAATTATTTTACAATAGGTTCGTTTTCCAGATGGTAATGTTGTCATAGTCTCTTTTTTTCCTCTTCTTATTGTGTTTTCTTCTTCTTTTCTTTCTTTTTTCCTACTCCGTCTATGTTTTGTGCTTTCGGATGGGTGAAAAAGAAAAATTTTGCTAATACTAATCAAAAGGATTTTCAACTAGCATAATTTCTTGGCGGTCTTCAAACCCATATAAGTTACTCCAATCCCCGCTCAAAATCCCTCGCTGCTACATTTACTACAGCTAAAGATTATGCAAAACAATGACCAACATGTAACTGATTAATTAATTAATGTGATGTCATAAGATCTAGAGGCCGAACCTGTACTCCGTTTCTGCAAATTACAGTTTTTGGAGGGAGATAATGAGAGTAAAAGTAAGATAAATAACTAGGCTGTTCCCCCTGGTGGTAACTGAATTTTCTTTGCTTCATATCCATGGTAGAATTACAGGTTTACCGGTTTCCTAATTGCCTTTTGTATGACGCCTATGCATAGCTATCATTCTAATTAATTTCTTGTAATGTTGTTTCCAACCAGAACCTTCATACGCGAGAACCTCAAACCGATTGGCTGAGTCCATTAATTACAATCACCACAACCGATAAAAAAAAGGCAGTTTACTGATAATGCCTGCTTTTTGTCCAAACAACTGAGCATGTAACCGTTCAAGACGACAGAGATTCCTTCGAAAGAAAAATGGCAGACTTCCTATTGACTCTCTAAATATCACCATTGTAAATCTTTCCCTTTCGCGGATGCTGCCAAAAAAGAGGCCAAAAATGGAACACGGCCTCAGAGCCAAAACTGAGGAACTCTTGAAGTCTATTTTCGGGTCGGCGAGCCGAAACGACTGGGACCTGGAAACGCGTCAAAACTTGCCAAAAGATCCACTGTGAAGAATTCCGAATGGGAACAAAACGAAGCGCAAGGAAACGACACTTGGGACTTCCCGTAACTGAGAGATAACTCTTAGCTGAAACGACAGTAGGAATCCAACTTGTTCAAGAACAGGAAATCAACACTAACTAAAACCCAGGCTTTCCCAGAAAGGGAAGTCAGATCCCAAGCTCTCCTCAGCAGCAAAACCAAAGTCAACTCCTCTAAACGAACCGAAGTCAATAGGTATGAAAGATCTCTTCCCTATCAACGACCCGATCGAGCAACAAAAAAGCAGCGGTGTCCAAAATGAAATCACAGCACCAACTTTCACTCCAAGCAACTCTCACAAAGGAATTAATCAAATCAGATATTTAAGGATAAGTTAGAATCTTTAGTTTTTTCAATAAATTCATTTTCCAGATTGAGCCTGAAGAGGACACTTGCCGAGAAAGGCCGAAATATATCTCTAAGAAATCCAGCTGACGCATCCGTTTTGCACTGTCAAATATGTCAATCACTCCAACTTCTTCATACAGCAGATTTATTGGGTCTCTCGAATGTGTTGCCTCTATGGCACCTTCCAGACATCCGGAATCTAGGGTGTCCAGCACCCCGGTCTTCAGACGTTTTTAGCCTGGCTTCACCTTCAGACCCGTCTCGACGAAAACGGATGCCTGGAATCTCGAAGGCGAAGCATGGCTTTTATCTGAAAATCTACAAATTGTGGGCGGAGACGGGACACACCCTCACAATCAATCCCAACTATGCTGAGATATTTATGAGATACTGGATGTTTATAGTTGGTGAAAACCTGATATTTTTTTTTTCAGAGCAAGCTATTCTCCCTATCTACAGCCTGAAAAAGACCCTTACCAATAAGGGCCAAAATATCGCTGAAATAAATCTCAACTAATGCTATTAAACCGGACCTAACCACAAATCGAGGGAGGGATGTAACCACAAGCCCTTTCATTGGCCAAACCTGTAATGCACCACTGTCCTTCCGGCCGGGTTTCGATTTACAAAGCAGCGCAACGCATGCATAGCCTACTACTAATGAGGTAATCAACACTGAAATTATCTTAAGTAAACAAAATATCAGATTTCTTTGAGAAAATAAGTATTCCAAGACCAGACCAGGCGAAATTTTAGATTAAGTGACACAAAATAGCTAGATATTGGTCAAACTGTATTCGAAAAGGCCAACTTCCAACCAAAATTGATTTTCAATTAGGTTTCTGTACTAAAATTCACTTTCCTGATTCCTCTAGCGATCAGTATCAGTATCAGTCTGGATATCAGTATGGCTGTCTCCGTCTTACAGGTATGGTTAATCAATTTCACCTACTTGTCACAACTATCCTAGATCGGCCAGTAAAATCCGAAGTAAAATCGCTACCCCGCTTTATGTTACTTCCGGTTCAAGGCCAAGTACGACTTACTACGACAAAGTAGTCCGTGCAGGGTTACCCGCCATGATTTATCCTAGTGGTTATCATTCCCACATACCAGAAGCTCTCTTTACTTTACGGTTACAGGATCCCTCTACTCACCCACAAACACAGACCAATTCAGACTACTGGTCGCATTTAGGTAACTGTTCAAATTAACATACTTCCAAGCTACTGTACCGGCACGAGCATCTTGACAGAATTTCAACTTCTTAACCCTCAATCGAAAACTCCGAAAAATTCTATTTTTCACAAAATTCCGTCCGATGTACCAACTAAGCAGGAAAACAAAACCAATAAATCGAATCATCTTGTCCGCTCACTTCACTATCAATACTCTAAACCGCCTGATCAAGAAACTATAAGCACCAAAATCTCGATTTTTTGAAGGATTCCGGCCGGGTATCCGTCCGGCAGGAAAACAAAGTAAAGCACGGTGACCCAGCGTGTCATCTTACCCCTATTTTAGCATCCGTCAGTTTCATACAACATACTTACTTTTCTCATATTTCCGCATTTTTGCCGGATTCCGGGCGAACTAATTTTTTATTTATTTATTTGTGACCCGCTTTCTGCATAGCAGCGGAGTATGAAAAAATACACAAAGTAAAATATACATATTAAAACACTTAAACAAAACAATGTAAATGGACATGACAACATTCTACTTATCCAGCACGAAAATCAAGTTCCGATATGGATTCAGCATGGTTTCTTACTCTTGAATCGACATTCTCTTAGCTTGTTTTTTTTCACGAATTAATGTGAAACCCCCTCCCCCACCCCTAGAGATAGGGCTACGGGCCCATCTACTAACAATCTACTGCTGTGATCCAAAAGACCTTCACACCAAATCTGAAACCCCTTCGAGAGTTATTGTGCTAACAAACTGACGGACGGAAAAGTCATAGGTATCCGGTGATTACGTTTTGCGATAAAAAAAATGCATTGGACAGTTATAATAATAAAACAAAAACGCGCGGCAGATGGAGTAGCTCGAGTTCCACATCCAATCCACAAACTGACCCATAGGGTAATGTGAATGGTACACGTTTCACCCATAAAGCACGACTAAATGCACCAGGTGAAAAACAGATACAACCTAATCAGATAGCAAAATGAGATGCTGATCGTATATTACATCCGAACAATTCACAGAGGTGTTGATCTCATCACATTTGTTATTCGCCTTTCATTCCTCTTCGTTAGCACCTTAAATGCTAATTCAAACACGACTCGATCTCTTTTGAAAATGGCGCCCACTAAACAATATTACATTTGAATATTAATTATCAACAAATAACATCTTTATACAAGTCGGCGTTGGAATGCCAGCAAGGCCGACGTAATTACCTGTAATTGACGTAGTTAGACACTTACAGACAGAAATAATCCACGCTAGGGCTAAAGTGCAAGTAACGTAAATCTTTTTCGCGTGACACGGCCTACTACCACTACTACGGGTTCACCTTCAGCTCTCAAATACAATTCTAGTGCAGCGGATATTAATTGTTATATATAATATATAAAAAGAGCTCAAAACGGGAAAGTCAGCTATGATATTTTTTTCAGCCAGTCCGCTTGGTCTGAAGGAGTATGAACTATATTATTGATACTAAGGTTGGAAAAGGAAAAGAGGGGAAGTATGAAAAACGATAAATAACTGAAATAATCAGGCCTAACCAAGATTTATCTTAATAAACGCCAGGGAACATTTAAAGCGAACCGTTCAGTTTCAGTTAATTTATTTACAAAAAAAAACAAGTTATACATTGTAGTATTCATGTAGTGACAGCGGTCATTTATTTGTCAAAAGGAAAGGATATACAAGGAAAACATTAAAGAACAAGAGCTAGAAGCTCATAGGGCACTTGCAAGGCTTGGTGAGAGGATGAAAGTAGGAATTTGCCAATTTGTGGGTTTGTCGTGATCATTCGTTAACAAAACTCTTGAGATAAGACTGATCATGGGCCCTTGGAAATAACGATAATTTGTCGTTTGGTATTTTATCTTTGTCCTTGGCTGTGATGATGCGCACTTTAAGGTCGCTGAAAATTCATCTGTAAACAAAACCACTGAGACAAAAATGATGATAGGCTCATCGGGATCATGAAAACGTATATTTTGCTGATTTTTTTCTTTTTTAATTTAACATGAGCCCTTGGGGGATCACTTGGGGGATTTAACTTTTCGGTTAAGACGCGCAACTTAAGGGTGCTATAAATTCATTTTTTAACAAAACCACTGTGGAATAAAGATCACGGGGCTCATGGGGATCACACAAATACAAATTTTCATTATATTTGTATACTTTGCGGTTAAGATGAGTACTTTAAGGGGTGGCCGGATTTGGGAAGTGACAATTTCTAAGCCAATCTTGTCAAGTCTCTAATGTTACAGCCAAGTTTCATCGTCCTAGAAAATATGGAACGGAATTACGATCACCGGAATTCCGAAAAGTAAACTTTTCAATAAGTTCGCTTTTCTATCTTTGAGGGAAGGAGTCCTCATCTTATGACGCGCAAGTTGGGGTACTTGGTTACGGGCACAGTCGAGGAATCGGGACGGGATTTATTTGCTTACAAATGAACCCCTAGCCCCTTTAGAGTTTGAATGCAAAAATACGTTTGGCCCAACGATGCTTTTCAAGTTTCCCAAGGTCCCATATCCTTGGTGCATCAATGGTTTTGCTTACAAATAATTTCCTAGTACCATTATAGAGTGCATAATCACCAGGCGGGGTTGAGATATGTTTGGTTAAACGGCACACTTTCATGTTCCAGTGATCTTTTGTTGCAGGGTGTGTGTAACTCGAAGAGAACAGTTCTGTAAGGTCACATATCCTATATGTTCATTTACAACTTCAGGTCGGACTCGGGCACTGTGGGGGGGGGGGGGGGGGGGCAGCTAGAGTTCTTAGAAATATTGCGCTGTGAAACACTTAAAGTGGAGAGACGAAGATGGAACTTGACATTTCATATGCTTCGGGAAGTTGGAGGGGGCTCTGGGGATATCCATCCGACCTTGGCAACTCGAACGTTAGCTGATATACAAGCCAAGTACCCTTGTGCCCTTGCGGGATACGAGAGCTTACAGCTTTCGTATTCCTCTCCTTTGCGTGTACTTTTTATCCCTTTTTGGGATCCCAAAACGTAAGTGGAGGGATACCTATGACTTCGCAAAAGTTGTCCGTCTGTCTGTCCGTCTGTCCGCACGATAACTCTCGAAGGGAATGAGATATTTTGATGAAACTTGGTGGGAGGATCCTTTGGGTCAAAGTACAGGTCAAGTTCGAAGATGGGCTATGTAGCCCTGTATTTGAGGGTGGGGGAGGGGTTTCAGATTAAGGGACAAACAAAATATTTTTAAACAGCTAATGTGATAGTCGATTATGGGGTAAGAAGACATGCTGAGTACGATGGTGAAAACCATTTTTTTGTCGGACAAGTATTTTGTCCGGAATCCGGCAAAAACCGGAAAGTTGGGTAAAAGAAAAAGTTTCATTTGAAGTTGATTAAACGTTCGATTTAAGGGTAAGAAGACATGCTGAACACGACGGTGAAAACCATTTTCTCACCGGACAACTAGTTCGCCAGGGATCCGGCCAAAACCGGAAAGTTTGTTAAAAGCGAAAGTTTTATCTGAAGTTGATTAGATGACAGATTTAGGGGTAAGATGAAACGCCGAGTCTGTATATGACAATCATTTTTTAACCGGACATATAATTAGTCCGGAATCCGGTTTTAACCAGATTTTTTTGATAGATGTTCCTACGGCCCAAGCTGACCGCGAATCATATTTGACGGTGCAAAACGGATAAGTCAGCTACATTTTATTCGAGCAATATTTCGGCCCTTCTTGGCAAGGGTCCTCTTCAGGCTCAAGCCGCTCAAGCTGGAAAATAAAATTTCTTCTTCTTTCCAGCTAAGATGGATACTTGTTGGTGGCATGTATGGGCGATTAGTTCCAGCTTGAGCGGTTGAGAGTTTATTTTCCAGCTTGAGCGGCTTGAGCCTGAAGAGGACCCTTGCCAAGAAGGGCCGAAATATTGCTCGAATAAAATGTAACTGACTTATCCGTTTTGCACCGTCAAACAGATTTTTTTGTTTAAGTCAAAGTTTTATTTAAAGTTGATTAGATGTTCTTTATAGGAATAAAGAGATCCGCTGGATTCTTTTTTTTGCTGGACTAGTAGTTCGCTTGGAATTCGGGCGAAACCGGAAATTTGGCAGAAGTAAAGCAGGAAGTTTCGGTCAGTATCGTCAAAATAGATATGGCTTATAGAGGTATATCTCAACTTGGTTTTCTCTGACGATTCGCGTGGCGAAGACTGGATCTGGCGAAGACAGGACCCAATTGTCTGGATCAAATATTAGATTTTTGGGATCCCATCGAAACCTTTGGTCTTGTTTTATAAGCAGACACAATACACAATGTTATATTGTGGCCCATGTTGGCCTTATTTGAAATAAACTGAACTGAATTGAAATATGTATATGATACATTATATAACGTATAGGCTATATGTTTCATTTGTTATATTTAATATGTGTTATATGTATATTATACACATTATATGTTTTAAGTCATTAGATCCAACTAACGGCAAACCGCGAAGAGCAGGCGGGAGATTTTTGAAAAAGCCCATGTGTTTCTGACGGGATATATGCTTGCCCCTTCTGTGAGGAGGAGAAGAAGATTCGGATAATTTTCTCCGTATGGTTTAGTAAACCAAACTGTGATTAGTCGAATGGGAGTGTATATTGATTGAAGTTTATCTTGTGCAATTTACTACATTATTGAAAGCTCAGTATATTTTTGTCTTTGTCTTATACTGCGCAAATTAAAATTTCATCATCACCATCATAATGTATTTATGTCATTTTGTTGATCTTTTTTGTGTATATGGTCCTTGGGCTTTCAACATACACTGATCTACCTATCTTTCTATGCGCGAGCGAAAGCAGTGATAGACAGTAAATCCCTAGGATTACAAACATATTTCTGGATTATCCCAACACTTAGATTCAAGGTGGATGCAAGTTCACAATACATTATGCAAAATAATCACGCAACATCACCCGTAGAGTCATAAAACCAAAGACTAATGTTATAAATCTAGCCTCAGCGCCGACAGAATTTAGATATCATTATATTATGAAAGCGTGAAAAGTGCCGTGATTTATAAGCATCATTGATCAGCATTTGCTTGGTTATTGTCTGTGCTTTTAATAGGCCACCTGAGTAGGCGATGTAAGCTAACGAGGCGGAAAACAGGAATGTATTTTCATTACCTCCCCGATTGCCAAAACAAAGAGAATCAATTGGAGAGTCATGTCGTTCCCAGGCAAGCCTAGGTACAACCAAAACGAAGCCTGAGTCTCCTTTTCTCTCAATACGAATCGGCATGCGTACGCGAAATACAATTCATGTGAAAATGCATATGCTTTAAAGTTTAACTGAAAAGCCAACTTCTTTTTGTGTCATTTAACTGAATTCACTGAATTACTTGGATTCTGTAAAGAGATTTTTATTTTCCACTAATTACTCCAGTTATGACGTTCAGAAAATTCTACTATGACGCGGGAAATTTTAATCTCAACATAAACGCGGCTTTTCAGTGGGCAGTCGTTAGATTGGTGAAGATTGCTTAGTGCCTGGACAAAAAAAAATCATAATTTTTTCTCATAAGGCATACAAAAAAATAATAGCGCATAGAGGTACCACAAATCCCACGGAATTTCCATGTCTTCCATGCGTCGGTCCGAGAGGAATACTGGCAATCAGTTTTCTCCATATCCTGCTAATTCTTCTGCCCAATTTTTACGCAGTTTCATCCCATCATTTATTTCAGGTCATATCTTGTAAGTGTATTAGTTAATTTATTCCGTGTTTGTGTATTTCGTAAATTTGTAATCCTCTTCTAGCTTTTAGCTATTTGGATTAAACTTGATTGATTGATTGTTTGAAAATCGATTATTCGTGAATAGCGGAACATCGAAGTGACGCATTTTCAGCGGGTCTTCAAGCCAATTTAAGTGTATAAGTGATGGGTAACTAGATTGTCCTATCCTAGCCCTTTTCGGTTGAACTTTAAAGGGCCACTCTTGCTCATTCTGAGTTTTAGGTAATCCCTAGCTCTCTTATGAAATTATAAGCTTCTCGAATCCCCGCCTTTCTCCATTGTTTCCTTTTGTACCTATAACTTTTTAGCACTTTTTCGGCGTAGCAGAGTCTTGTCAGTCACGCAAAATAAAGTTGGCCGAAAGCTTGAAAGTCAGCCGACAACTCTTTCACACATAAGGATATGAGAAGCTTAAATGTGTTGTTTTTCATTTTGGAAGTTATGGTAGGCCATCAGGTCTATCTTCTGTTTTGGACTTCTTTTGTTTAACTTGTTTTTCCTCCAATTTAACGAGCTTTTTAAACACTGCGCGTTCAGTTTAAAAAGTTCGCCCAAACGCCGCACTGAAGATCGGGAAGGCTGGATAGAATTAACAAGCGTTAACAGGAAAATCGATCATTTCACATGGAAAGTAATGGTATCCGAAAAACGATATTTCCGAGCCACTTCTTCGTGAAAAGATCATCTCTGGTACGAGTTGTGCTTTAACAATATGAGCTTATCTCCCCGTTGCGACCCGCTTTAATTTTTTTTTCAAATTTACTTATTTATCACCCGTCATTTCAACAAGAGCTGTAAGCTCATATGGCACTTGCATGTGTCAAGATGATTTGATTGATCAAGAGTAAGTTTCGACTTTGCGGTTGAGATGCGCGCTATAAGGGAGCTGGAACTTCATTTGTAAGCAAAACCCTTGAGGCAAAACTGCTAATGGGCTGATGGGCATCACGAAAATGCATATATTGCTTAAAAGTATTTTTTTTACTTTGCGGTCAAGATTGGTACTTTAAGGAATAATCGGATTTGGGAAGTAGCAATTTCTAAGCAAATGTTGTTGAGTCTCCAATATTCCAGCGAAGTTTCATCGTCCTAGCACATCTGGAAGTACCTTAACGCGCGATCACCGGAATCCCAGACCCCCCTCCCCCTCCTCAAACTCCACCCACAATAACCGGAGCCAATCCTGTTCTGTAAATGATTAATCCAGAGCATCTGTTTGTCATTCCCACGAAGTTCGATCCAGATCACACCAGTCTAAGCGGGTCAAGTATTTTCCGCCCTCCCCCCGATAATTGCCGGATTCGGTCCGGAAATGAAAAAGGTCACAAGAGAAAAATGTCCTCTGTTTAATTATTAAATTTCACTCGAATTCGATCACCCGTTCCAAAGTTACGCATGACTCAATATTCCGGATTCCCCTCCCTCAACTCCCCCCCCCCCCAAGATTATCATATCGAGGATTTTTTTTTTATTCCAAGTCAGTTTGACTGGGTCCCTGATATGCCTTCCAAGTTTCGTCGTGAAAATCCCCCAAAAACGGAATTCCGGGATACCCCTCCCCCCCCCCTCAAGTGTCCGGATCCAGTCAAATTATGTAAAAGATTTATATGGACCAGATGTTTGTTCTTCCCAGCAAGTTTCACTCCGATACCATCATTCTAACCGTTTCTCGAGATTTCCGGTCCACCCCCCCCCCCCCCCCACCCCACCCAGCTCCCCCGCGGTGCACGTAGCCAATCCGATTCAGCAAATGACTTACCTAGAGCATCTGTTTGTTCTTCCCACAAAGTTCCATCCCGATCCCTCCATTCTAAACGGGGCACGTATTTCCCCCCCCGCCAATAGTTGCCGGATCCGGTCCGGATATGAAAAAAATCATCGGAGAAATGTCCTCTGTTGAATTCTTAAATTTCACTCGAATCCGATCAACCATTCTAAAATTACGCATGACTGAAAATTTCGGATTCCCCTCCCTCCACTCCCCCCACCATTATCTGATCGACAAAATTTTTATTTTGAAGTCAGTTTGATTGGTTCCCTGATATGCCTGCCAAGTTTCATCGTGAAAGTCCCCAAAACCACCATCACCGGAATTCCGGGACCCCCCCCCCCCCCCATAAGTGTCCGGATCAAGTACAATGGCCTAAAGGACTTATCTAGAGCAGATGCTTGTTCTTCCCAGCAAGTTTCACTCCGATCCCTCCATTCTAACCGTTTCTTGAAATTTCCGGTCTCCCCCCCCCCAACTCCCCCCTGGCTACCGAATCCGGTCAAGAATTTAAACGGGACATTACAGATATATATTCTGTTCAGTTATGAAGTTTCATTACAATCCGATCATCCGTTCGAAAGTTACACACTTCTCAATTTCCCGGATTCCCCTGCGGATTCCCCTCCCTCCACTCCCCCACCATTATCTGATCAACAATATTTTTATTTTGAAGTCAGTTTGATTGGGTCCCTGATATGCCTGCCAAGTTTCATCGTGAAAATCCAAAAAAAAACACCATCACCGGAATTCCGGGCCCCCCCCCCCCATAAGTGTCCGGATCCAGTACAATGGTCTAAAGGACTTATGTAGAGCAGATGCTTGTTCTTCCCAGCAAGTTTCACTCCGATCCCTCCATTCTAACCGTTTCTTGAAATTTCCGGTCTCCCCCCCCAACTCCCCCATGGCTACCGAATCCGGTCAAGACTTTAAACGGGACATCACAGATATATATTCTCTTCAGTTATGAAGTTTCATTACAATCCGATCATCCGTTCGAAAGTTACACACTTCTCAGTTTCCCGGATTCCCCTGCCCTCCACCCCCCCCCCAAAATGGTCGGATCAGAAAACTGATTATTCCTAATTTTGTTTGGTCGGGTCTCTGATATGCCTGCCAAGTTTCATGGTCCTAGCACAACTGGAAGTACCCTAACTCGAAAAAGTGTGACAAAATGCCCTAAATTTTCAAGTTTCGAGCGCCCCCACTCCCCCGCATATGGTCGGATCGGGAAACTGATTATTTCCAGGTTCGTTTGGTCGGGTCCCTGATATTCCTGCCAAGTTTCATTGTCCTAGCTCATCTGGAAGTACCCTCACTCGAAAAAGTGTGACAAAATGCCCTAAATTTTCAAGTTTCCAGCGCCCCAACTCCCCCGCATATGGTCGGATCGGGAAACTTATTATTTCCAGGTTACTTTGGTCAGGTCCCTGATATTCCTGCCAAGTTTCATTGTCCTAGCTCATCTGGAAGTACCCTAACTCGAAAAAGTGTGACAAAATGCCCTAAATTTTCAAGTTTCGAGCGCCCCCACTCCCCCGCATATGGTCGGATCGGGAAACTGATTATTTCCAGGTTCGTTTGGTCGGGTCCCTGATATTCCTGCCAAGTTTCATTGTCCTAGCTCATCTAGAAGTACCCTAACTCAGAAAAAAGTGACAAAATGCCCTAAATTTGCAAGTTTCCAGCGCCCCGCACTCCCCCCCCATATGGTCGGATCGGGAAACTGATTATTTCCAGGTTAGTTTGGTCGGGTCCCTGATATGCCTGCCAAGTTTCATTGTCCTAGCACATCTGTGGGACAAAAAAACTCGGACCGACCGACAGACCGACAGACCGACAGACGGAATTGTGATCGGTATATGGCACTTGAGCCAGAGGCTGCAAGTGCCATAAAAAGAAAAAGGACGGAGTACAATAAGGAAAAGAAAGACAAAACCAAAGAAAAAATTTCCCTTTCATAGGAAAACAAATGAAAAAAACAAAAACTCTCTGATTGACAACTGAACACGATTACATACATGTACACTTAGACTTTGAGAATTTTGCTCCAGGGGTGGGACCTTATTTATGTGTTATTTTAGGTTGTTGAATATACTGTTCTATAAGGTTTTTTGTACCATATTGCGTTGTGATACAAATGAGCTGAACTCACCAACACCTATAGCGGTTCCTTAAAGCACCCCTCCTGCTTATTCTGCCTTTTATATTTTCCCTAGCTCTCTAATGGGATTAAAAGCTTCTGAAAACCACTTTGCCGCTGTTTCGTTTTGTACCGACGACTTTTTAGCGCTTTTTCGGCCTAGCCATGTTTTGACAGTCACGCAACGCAAACTTCGCAGAAAGCTGCAAGTTCCGCCGACAACTCTTTCACACATAAGGACATGAAAAGCTTCAAATATTGTTTTCATTTTGGAAGGCATGGTAGACCATCAAGTCTATCTACTGTTTTGGACTTCTTTTGTTTCGTTTGGTTTTCCCACTTTTTAACCAGTGCGCATTCAGTTTTCAAATATTTTGCGCCCAGCCGCCGCGTCGGAAAGCAGGAAGGCTGGATAAAGTCGGCAAACGCTAACTATACAGTCGCTCATTTCAGTTGGTAAGTAATGGTACTTTCGAAAATCAATATTTCTGAGCCATTTCATTTTGAAAAGATTACTTCTAGTAAGAGTTGTGCTTTAAGCAACGTGCACACACAGTCCAATAAGATTTCGCATTCGAAAATACGCATGCGGAATTCATGTCACTATGGGAAAACCTGCACGCGACGCGTCTATATTACGGGGCGAAGGAGGAAATTCGCACCTAAATGCGAAAATAGGCGTGTGTGTGTGCACGTACGTATAAAGGACCCCTCAGTATTTTAATATATTTGAATACTTTAAAACTAGGCTGTGCTTTCAACACATAACGCACGGTTTTGGCTGTTTTAAGCATTTTCCGAGATCCGTGACTTATAGCGAAAACAGGGAAACAATTTACATAACCGGTTTTTCTGTTGGAAAAAATTCTCGCAGACAGCCGTCGACAGCGTGATACACATCGAAGGTAGTGAGAATAGTAGAAAATCAGCGTGGTTTTGTTAGAGGGGTTAGAATGTACCCTACGAAATCGGGGTCTCCGGGGTTAAAATATATGGAGTGATTATGGAAGTAGGTTGCGTTAGTATTATAAGTAAGACAGGTCCTTTAACGTCCGTGTCCAAACCTGGACTTGATAGTCCTAACCCAATGTTCAGCTTTTTGGGATCCCAAAACGTAAGTGGAGGGATACCTATGACCTCGTAAAAGCTGTCCGCCTGTCAGCACGGTAACTCACGAAGGGGTAGGGATAATTTCATCAAACTGGGTCTGAAGCTCCATTGGGTCAAAGGTCAGGTCAAGTTCCTAGATGATCTCTGTAGCCCCATATTTAGGGGTGGGGGAGGGGTTTCAAATAAAGCGACGAACGAAAATATTTTAAAAAGCCAATGAGATAGCCGATTTAAGGGTAAGGAGACATTCTGAATCCATATCTGAAACTTATTTCTCGCCGGACAATTAGTTCGTTCGGAATCCGGCCCAAACCGGAAAATTTGTTAAAGAAGTTTTATTTGAAGTTGATTAAATGTTGGATTTAGGAATAAGAAGACATGCTGAATCCAAATATGACAATTGTTTTCCGCCCGGACAGGTGGTTCGCCCGGAATTCGGCCAAAGCCGGAAAATTTGTGAAAAGTAAAAAGTTTTATTTGAAGTTGATTTCATGTTCGATTTAAGGGTAAGAAGATATGCTGAACCCATAAATGACAATCATTTTCTACCCGGACATATATTTCGCCCAGAATCCGGCCGAAACCAGACAATTTTAAAAAGTTAAAGTTTATCTGAAGTCGATTAGTCGTTTTGACCCTTCGTTTTTTGCCGGACAAGTAGTTCAACCGGGATCCGGCGGATACCGGATACTTGGCAGAAGTAAGGAAGGAACTTTCGATCAATTCCGTCGAAGCAGATATGACTTAAAGAGGTAAAAACACATACTGAATCCATTACCTGAACTTGGATTTCTCAGATGACTAGCCATTGGCAATGATCTGTTTACAAATTTTAACAGCAAAAATATTCAAGGAGTCTGGCCAAGACCGGATATCTACAAGACACAATTGTCTGGATCAAATTTAAGATTTTTGAGATCCCATCGAAACCTTTGGTGTTGTTAATGTTGGCAGTTTGCATGTGCGAGCGTTTAAACAGAGGCTGCGGAAAATTCGTAAATGAAATAATAAAATCAAAATAACACTAGCACTAAATGCGTATTCGTTTTCTTGGTCTACTCCACTTACTTACTTCTACTTAAATATTCTACTAAAAATATTATAAATGTTTTTAAATCTGAAATGTTTAGATACAGTTATTGAAAAAAAATTTGGTTTACTTAAAAAAAAGGAATAAGATGATTTAATTCTGTTTAATAGTTTTTATGGCACTTGCAGCTTCGGTCAAGTGCCATATACCGATCACTTTTCGGTCTGTCGGTCTATCGGTCCACTCTTCTCGAGTTAGGATACTTCCAGAAGTCCTAGGACGACGAAACTTGGCAGGCATATTAGGGAACGGACCAAATTAACTTGGAAATTGTCACTTGCCCGATCCGACCATCGTGGGGGAGGCGGAGGGTGCGGAATCAAGAAAATAGGGACATGCATAACTTTCGATCGGGTGATCGAATCTTAATGAAACTTGATACTTGGAAAGAACTCGTGCCTCAGATGTCTCGTCTCAGGTCCGGACCGGATCCGACGAATCTGGGGGGGAGTCGGAGGGGGAACCGGAAATAGAGTGAAACTCTCAGAATGGAGCGATCGGGATGAAACTTGGTGGGAAGAACAAGCGCAAGCTCTAGATAAATAACTGACAGAACTGGACCGGATTCGGACACTATGGGGGGAGTTGGAGGGGGGCTGCGGAATTCTGGCGATCCGTAGTTGATGTACTTCCAGGTGGGCTAAGACGATGAAACTTGGTAGGCGTATTAGAGACCCGACCAGATTAACTTGGAAACAGTCAAACTCCCGATCCGACCATCGTGGGGGGAGGGGGAGACGGCGGAATCCCAAAATTAGTGGCACGCGTAACTTTCTAACGGGTTATCGGATCTTAATGAAACTTGATATCTTGAAAGGCCTCATGTCTCAGATGTCCCATTCCAAGTCCAGACCGGATCCGATGAACTTGGGGGGGGGGGGAGTTGGAGGGGAGAACCGGAAATCTTGTAACACGCATAGAGTGGAGCGATCAGGATGAAACTTAGTGGAAAGTACAGGCACAAGCCCTAGGTGCATCAGTGCCAGAATCGGACCGGATTCAGGTACCGAGGGGGGGGGGGTGTCTGGGATTCCGATAACCGTGAGCTAAGACGTACAACTTTACTGGAGCATTAGAAACTTGACATCATTGGGTTCGACATCGTCACTTCTCCGATTCGACCATTCCTTAAAGAACTCAGCTTAACCACAAAATACAAAAATACTTTTAAGCAAAATTTAGTTTTTCAAGATCGCCATGAGTACATGATCCTTTTTGCCTCAAGGGTTTTGCTTAGAAATTAATTTTTAGCAACCTTAAACTGCACATCTTAACCGAAAAGTGACAAAAAAGTTTGACCTTCACATCCATCCTCTGACCCCAGACTTGCCTGAAGCGCAAATCTTAGCTGATATTCCTACCTACTACATATTCTTGCAAGTGCCATATGAGCTTACAGCTCTTGTTGAAGGAAAATTTGAGTTTTTGTGAAGAAAGAGTAGGTGACGATAGGGGTTAAAAATATTAACATCACCGAGATGAGGAGTCGTAGCTCAAATAGTAAGAAATATGAGAAAAATAAGAAAAGATGCTGGGCCCGTTGCAGAAGATAATAAGCGGGGAGAAACAATATAAACTACTCACATAACAATATGGGCTGTGGCCAAACGGCAAGCCTAAACAATGTGGACCAACACCGACACCGTTTATGCAGGTTTTCCTGAAGCCACGGAGACCAACAAACTGAGAACTCACGCGTTTGAACAGTGGAATAGAACTTGTACTTCAGGTGAAGTATCCACCCCCTTTCAGAGACGTTCAAAACCGACGACGAGACCTGGCGTTTCCTCATAGAATTAGTAAATTTTAAAAGCCGTCTCTTTCAAACTTCTTACATATTTCCAGTACATTTCTGACGGTTTCCATATTATGGTTTGTCTTTCAGCATTTATTTTCCAATGATGCTAGGGTCCGATGGATAAATGAATGCGACGTCCAGAAGCACCCAGACATTCTGGCACGGTTTCTTGCCCTCAACCGCCTTTTTATGCTCAGATTTAACCTGTGTAAGATAATTGATTGGTTAATTGATGAAAATGATATGCACCCAGACACCCGAGTCCATGTTCTTGAGATTTCAAATTGAAGTAAATGACATGTTTCCGCGCCAGCTTTCATCGTACTTCTAACACCTCTCGCGTATTAAGAAAATCTCCACAATTAACTTTTTGTCCGTAAATGACGCCTCCCAAACTTCATACTATCAAGCTCTGACGAAAACGCCTTATATGAAAGGTGTGGCTTTAAATCTGCAAACCTCACACTCGAAAATCAAAAAGACTGACAGGGTCTCAGGCACTATCCGAAATGACAGATCGTCAAAAAACTTAATGTAAACTCAAACAGGACGGAAAAATAATTTCAAAAAGCAACATCCAGAGACGACACGTCCTGACAAATGCATACTGACAAAAATAAACATATTCATAACACCATGAATTACAAATCAAGCGCCTCAGCGCAAGTAAAAACGGCTATCGGTCTAAAGCAAATTTTAAGACATAAATCTTGTTGTTCAAACAGACAGTTTATAAATATTGACTATGAATACCAACACCGAACTAAACCCCGGTACACAGAGATATAACCAAACATCCACTGGCCATAGACAAGAGAAAAGGCAAGTGTTGATACAGTGACTTTTCAGTGAATAAAAGACTTTCTCAAGTGACTAGCTGATGCAACTAGTTAAATGATTTCTGCCGATCTGGCAGTAGAACTCCACATGACAATGAACTGAACCCCTTAAAGTTTAACTGAAAAACCAACTTACTTTAGTATCATTTAACTGAACACACTGCATTATTAGGATTGTGTTAAGGATTTGTCTTAATTTTCACTATTTTTACGTTCAGAATATCTACGGCCGTCCTCACAAAGCAAAATTCTACTATGACGCGGAAAATTTGAACCTTAACACAAACGCGGCTTTTTAGTAGTCAGTGATCAGCCCGGGGAAGGTAGCTCACTGCGTGTCCATTTATTTTTCGAAAATTGTTTTTGTCAAGCATACAACACAGGTAAAAGCTGATAGAGGTACCACAAATTCGACAGGGAAATTCCACTATATTAATATCGATTATTCGTGAATAGCGGAGCAACGAAGTAACGCATTTTCATCGGGTCTTCAAGACTCTTTAAGTGATTAAGTGTCGGGTAACTAGATTGTCCCATCTCAGCCCTTTTCAGTTAAACTTTAAAGTGTAACTGACAAGAAAGCTTATTTTTACCTCTGATATTCGAGCATACTGAATTATTTTGTCTCATCTAAGGGATTTAGTATTTTCTCACCCGGGCTCTAGTAATAACGTTAAGAACAACCCAAACGACAACCCCAATTTCACCCAGACACGGAGAATTTGAATTGCAACAAAAGCTTGCATTTCCATGTGTTACGGCTGCTAAGCTAGCTAATAAATTATGTCTTCTTTTTATGACTGTTATTTTCAGCAATGGCTTACCTTTGTTCAAGCATAGAGGGACAAGCACATTGAGGTACCACACGTCCGAAAGAATAAATCCATTTGATGAGATCGATTTGTGGATAGCGGGCGCATTTTTATCGGATTTTCTGTCCTACTTAAAGTTTAACTGAAAAGCCAACTTATTTGTGTATAGTTTAATTGAACATACTGATTATTTGGACGGTTTTAAGGGATTTTTTTTTCACTGTATGCCCTGGATCTCTACGGCTGTCCCCCCAACGATAGAGTTCTACTATGACGCGGAAAGTTTGAATCTGAAAACAAACACGGCCGAAGAGATGAGTTCGGTGAACACTGTAGCTCAAACATATCTAGACGAATGCCAAGCCCTTCATCGTCAATTCGCCTATCCCCCAATCGATTTCATTTATCATTTTATTTTTCGTAAACCGTTTTCGTCAAGCATACAACATAAGTATAGGCGCATAGAGGTACACAAATCCGACCGGGAAAGTCCACTAGCCTATATGACAATCGATTTTTGGCGAATAGTGGAGCAACGAAGTAATGCATTTTCATCGGGTCTTTAAGCCTATTTGAGTGAATAAATGATGGGTAACTAGATTGTCCTATATCAGCCTTTTTCGGTTAAACTCTTAGTAAATAAGTGAAGTGTAACTGGACTGTCTGATCTCGGTCCGATTCCGTTTAACTTTAAATCTGGACCCTCTCCCCCCCCCACACACCAGACACGATCAAGACAGTTCTCGAATGGAAAGCACAAGGATGACTAATAAAGGGCAACACCATATTATATACTTCTGTTATTGTAGTAAGTTAGGGCTTGAAACAACGAGCTTCTATTCGGTGAAGCAAGTATTGCCCGAAAACGATCTTGAAGAATGAAGTTCAGCATGTGCGGTAAGAAGTGTGGATTTATACTAATTTGCTACATTAGTTAACATCCGCCAGTATATCTTTATATTTGGTCTGGATTTCGGGTCTATGTAGAATTTTATTGGAACTATAGTTGTAAGTGATAGGACTAGGTTCATTATCTACAATTTCTTCAAAACGCCCGAAATCCACCAAACTGAGTGAACAGGTCGGTGGACTTTGGGCATTTTGTCTGTTTATGTTGGTAACTGAAGGCAGAAATCCGGTCCTTACTTATGTCCGATGTGCGGGTATCTGGATGAGAGTGTGGTTCACACAGTCTGCGAGTGTATGGAGCTGAGTGGACGGAGGAAACAACAGTAGCCTACGGTTTGTGTGAATTTGACTAAGAGTGAATAAAAAAAAACTGTTGTTAAGGTTGAGTGTTTTGTTACTACAAAGAGATGGGGCGTTTCCTGAGGTTAGCGATGGAAACAGAAGTAGCTTTTTCGAGTAAAAAGATATGAATGGTCGGAAATTATAATGTATGTCATTACAGTAGAAAAAGATTTTGGAGGAGATTCTTGTGTTTGTGTGATTAAACATTGCAATAAATAGCAATAATTACATCGTTTTATCTATCTGTCAGTGACAGGAAGGTGGACAGAGAAAAGCTCGATCTTCTGAACAACATTCGAACAAAATTCTTTCAATGCCAGACCCACCGTTCAAAAGATGAAAATCTTTAAGTAACACAACCCGGTTGGTTAGACAGCTAATTGAATACTAGTTGTAACAAACGTGCCTTTTAGCGAGATCCAAACAACTTTAAAATCAAATCACTAACCTGAAGTTACGACGTTTTGTTTGTGGTTTTAATTTTCAGCGCATTGTACAACCGGTAGAGTGATTGGTCGCCGATGGTAGTTTTCTACTGAAGCCGCATGCTGAATACATTATTACCTATTTTCCTAATATGGAAATGGTACATCCCACTGTGTGGTAGTGAGTCAACATTTTGGATCTCGGTGCCAAAATTTGGGCCATATCATCGTCAGTACCCACGCAACCGTGGTCCGGATAAGAGCGAAAACGAAGCAGGGTTCACATCTGTTTCTGTTTAATGTAGGGGTCAGAATTTTTCTATAATTTCTTCGGCTTTCCTGTATCAAGGGTATATATTTAAAGTTTAACCGAAAAGGGCTCAAATACGACTATCTAGTAGCTTATCACTGCTTCACTCAAACAGGCTCGGAAACCAAATGAAAACGCGCTGCTTTGTTGTTTTTATTTATTAATCAGTACTAATTATTACCGGCAAAAACATCACGAGAAATGTTACAACGATGAAGCTTTTTATGCGGAATTTTTAGGAAGAAGCGAAAGGTTCGCGGAAGTAATGGTAACAAAGGCATAGTAGGATAGAAGTTTTCCAGAGGGAAAGTGGCACAAAGTACTAAAATAAATATTTACACATGTGACTCGGCTGTATGAAGTAAAAAAAAGACTGAATCTTTTCAGATTTTTCGAGTGATATCAAATAATAAGAAAATACACTACAAACATTAAAAAATACGATGTTCTTTTTAGTGTCGTTGACTAGAAAGATGACTTGAATTTTTTTTTTAAATTATAAATTATAAAAATTTCAAATTTTGTATAAAATTATAAATTTTCAAACATAAAAAAAACAGACGTTGGACGTACCTTTTTTCAAAATCCTATACAATTCAAATCCTGAGAAGCTCGACTGGTCTGCCGCATTGATTAATTGACGAAGTTTAAATTTAACTGACCTAAAACTCTTCAAGTTTGTCACAATTCCCCAAATTACAGGCTGTTTATTATCCCCAGAGTCATCAAAGATCACATACGAAAGGATTTGTAAATTCTCGTCGGTGGTGGCGATGAAAATACACGCCGACTTTCAACTGATAATTACGCGAGTATATCAGCCGCTGATCCTTCAGCCCCGTCAGCTGCTGAAAACCAAAACTCGGGACACTTTCGCAACATTAATTACAAATTAATTAGTTATTAATTGTTTGTGTGAATTTTTCATGTGCGTCTGGATTCGGGCGCGATCTTAAGCAAGTACCACTGTAAACGATTGCCGATTTTTTTTTTTTGGGGGGGGGGGGAGTCACGAAATGACTTGCAATCTGGAATTGAACATTTCCTGAGCTTCGCTTCATTAGGCTAACTTTGTCTTGATAGGCCAGCAGTGCATTTTCTGAACGTCACCACTAGAGCCCAAATTCTTTTTTTTTATCCCTTAAAGGACCCCTCTTGCTTATTCTGCCTTTTATAATATACTTGCTCCCATATGGAATTATAAGCTTTTAAAATCCCCACCTTTCTCCATTGTTTCGTTTCGTAACTACGAATTTTTAGCGCTTTTTCAGCCTTGCCGAGTTTTCCCTTCACCGAACGAAAATTTTGCAAGAATCTTCAACGTTCGATGACGACGCTTTCACACATAAGGATGTGATAATCTCTGTTTATTACTTCTTTCATTTGCTTAGTTTTCCCACTTTTTAACCAAGGCACGTTCAGTTTTCAAATGTTTTGCGCCCAGCCGCCGCGTCGGAGAGCAGGAAGGCTGGATATAGTCGACAAGCGCTAACAAGAGAGTCGCTAGTTTTAGGTGGAAAGTAATGGTATTTCCAAAAATAATTTTTCTGATTCATTTCATAGGGAAAAGACCATTTCTAGTAAGAGTTGTGCTTTAACAGAGTCAAAATAATACTGCGTGTTAAAAAACAATCTATAGAAATAAGCAGGTTTTTCAGTAAAATTTAAAACCTCCCGAAAGTGTTCCAAGTGCCAATATAATCCTGAATAAGCAGTAGAAGCTTACCACATCACCGAAATGTCGTAACCAATGTCCGAGATTCCTTCTGAAGCAGTCAACTTCCTAGGTCAAATATCGGTCCATATTTATAAGAACGCAGTAAAAATAGAAATGGACGGACAAGAATTTAAGTTTGATATGCTGATGTCGCCCCGCGCAAAAATTTCCAACTTCACACTTTAGTATATTGCAGTCTAGGTTTAAACAAACTATTATCAATTTTCACTGAAATACAAAACGACGTTTTCACTAACACTTTGTCTTCTACAAAAAGACCAAAGGTGTCGATGGGATCCCAAAAATCTTAAGATTTGATCCAGACAATTGGGTCTTGTCTTCGCCAGATCCAGTCTTCGCCAGGCTAATCATCAAAGAAAACCGAGTTCAGATATTCCATCTATCTATCAATCTATACCTCTATAGGCCATATCTATTTTGACGATACTGACCGAAACTCCCTGCTTTACTTCTGCCAAGTTTGCGGTTTCGCCCGAATTCCGAGCGAACTACTAGTCCAGCAAAAAAAGAAAATTTCAGAAACGAATCCAGCGTATCTCCTTATCCCTACAAAGAACATCTAATCAACATTAAATAAAACTTTGACCTAAAAAAAATCGGGTACAACCGGATTCCAGACTTATTATATGTCTGGGTGAATGAAGATTGTCATATACAGACTCAGCGTTTCTTCTTACCCCTAAATCTAACATCTAATCAACTTCAGATGTAATTTTTGCTTTTGACATATTTTTCGGTTTTGGCCGGATTCCAGGCGAACTCGTTGTCCGGCGAGAAAATGATTTTCACCATCGTATTCAGCATGTCTTCTTACCCCTAAATCAAAAATTTAATTAACTTCAAATGAAACTTTTACTTCTAACCAACTTTCCGGTTTTTGCCGGATTCCGGACGAACTACTTGTCCAGCGAAAAAATTGTTTTTAACCATCGGGCTCAGCATGTCTTCTTACCCCTAAATCAAACATTTAATCAACTTAAAATGAAACTTTTACTTCTAACCAACTTTCCGGTTTTTGCCGGATTCCGGACGAACTACTTGTCCAGCGAAAAAATTGTTTTTAACCATCGGGCTCAGCATGTCTTCTTACCCCTAAATCAAACATTTAATCAACTTAAAATGAAACTTTTACTTTTAACAAACTTTCCGGTTTTGGCCGGATTCCGGGCGAACTCGTTGTCCGGCGAGAAAATGATTTTCACCATCGTATTCAGCATGTCTTCTTACCCCTAAATAAAAAATTTAATTAACTTCAAATGAAACTTTTACTTCTAACCAACTTTCCGGTTTTTGCCGGATTCCGGACGAACTAATTGTCCAGCGAAAAAATTGTTTTTAACCATCGGGCTCAGCATGTCTTCTTACCCCTAAATCAAACATTTAATCAACTTAAAATGAAACTTTTACTTTTAACAAACTTTCCGGTTTTGGCCGGATTCCGGGCGAACTACTTGCCCGGCGAGAAAATGATTTTCAGCGTCGTGATCAGCATGTCTTCTTACCCCTAAATCAAACATTTAATCAACTTCAAATGAAACTTTTACTTTTAACAAACTTTCCGGTTTTGGCCGGATTCCGGACAAACTACTTGTCCGGCGAGAAAATAGTTTTCACCATCGTATTCAGCATGTCTTCTTACCCCTAAATCAAACATTTAATCAACTTCAAATGAAACTTTTACTTTTAACAAACTTTCCGGTTTTGGCCGGATTCCGGACGAACTACTTGTCCGGCGAGAAAACGATTTTCACCATCGTGCTCAGCATGTCTTCTTACCCCATAGTCGACTATCTCATTAGCTGTTTAAAAATATTTTGTTTGTCCCTTAATTTGAACCCCCTCCCCCACCCCCAAATATAGGGCGACAGAGCCCATCTACGAACTCGACCTTACCCTTGACCCAAACAATCCTCACACCAAGTTTCATCAAAATATCTCATTCCCTTCGAGAGTTATCGTGCTTACAGACGGACGGACGGACGGACGGACGGACAACTTTTGCGAAGTCATAGGTATCCCTCCACTTAAGTTTTGGGATCCCAAAAATAGAACACTAACTTTTCTGTGCAAACTCCAGGTGACTCTTTTCAATTAAGGCGAACCTTCCACGCAATTCTCTGCTATTAAAAAAAACTCCAAAGCTCCAAAAAACCATGTTTCTGCTCAATACCAGCTACTCTCTGTATATCGTGTTACCAGCAACCTTTTCCTTCCACGGAGGTGCCATTAACACCGATAGCTCACTTCGCTCGGAACCTGCAAGCGGTTCGGCGACACCGGGATTCTTAATACTCTTAATGATTAACTCTCCTTGCCGATACAAAATCGCGTGTACCTAGCGGTAGAGCCGGAAGCGGCACCACAGCTGTCCCCAACAATCGCCTTGATTGGTTGACAGAGGATTTGAGTTATTGAGTTTGAGTCGTTACGGCGACGTTTTCTCGTTGTTCCTGAGGATCACTGGCGTGTTTCGGACTTAGTCATATTGAGTATTTCCTTCCGCAAGCAAAGTGAATCATCAGTGAATAATTAGCAACGTATTATTTGCGAGTTTTAACGTTCATCCTTGCGAATCTGTTCTATGTCTCCTTTCATTTTCTCCCTCTTCTTTGAAATAATACTCCATGTTCGACAAGAACGTTTCATGCCCTAGATCTTGGCTGGTATTAAAGTTCAACTGAGTAAGGCCGAGATTCGACAGTCTAGTTACACTTCACTTATTTACTTAAATAGGCCTGAAAACCCGATAAAAAATCCTTAACTTCTTTTGTCTGCTATCCACAGATATCCGATTTCACTGAATGAACTTTCTTTGGGATATGTGGTACCTCTATGTGCTTATCCCTCTATGCTTGAAACATTTAGCAACTACAAAGGTAAGCCACTGCCGAAAAATAACTCATATAACAACAAGCCCAAAGGTTTCGATGGGATGCCAAAAGTTTAATATTCGACACAGACAATTGGGTTTTGTCTTTGCCAGATCCAGTCTTCGCCAGACTCCTTGAATATTGTAACTTTTAAAATTTAGAAACAAACAAAATAGCTACGGATTCAACGTCTCTTCTTACCCCTAAATCTGTCATCTAATCAACTTCAAATAAAACTTCTGCTTTTAACAACTTTTAAAAATATTTCATTTGCCCCTTAATTTAAACCCCCTCCTCCACCCCTAATGTAGGGCTACAAAGCCCATCTACGAACTCAACCTTACTCTTGACCCAAAGAATCCTCGCACCAAGTTTCATCAAAATATATCATTCCCTCCAAGAGTTATAGTGCGCACAGACAGACGGACAACTTTTGCGATGTCATAGATATCCCCCACTTACGTTTTGGGATCCCAAAAACACAAGTCTTATCATGACTTTCCACCTTCCTTCAGAGGAAGTACTTCCTCCAATTTCCGAGCTTAGCGTCCGTAAAACGTGGAAATCCAGGCTTTTGTTGAAATTCAAATTCTCCGCGTCTGGATGAATTCTGAGTACGTGCAAGCAGCGCACATTCTGAACGTTACTATTACAGCCCCGGGTGAAAAAATATAATTTCTTAGATGCGTCAAAATAATTCAGTATATTAAAATATCAGATGTAAAAATAAGCTGCCTATTCACTTAATGGACACCTCGCACTATTTGCTCTTCAACTTACAGTATTTTAAAATAATTGAATACTTTAAAACTATGCTGTGCTTTCAACAAATAACCCACGTTGTTGGCTGTTTTGAGCCTTTTCCGAGACCCGTTGACTTGTAGCGAAAACAGGGAAGCAATTTACATAACAGGTTTTTCTGATGGAAAAACTTCTCGCAGACAACCGTCGACAGCGTGATACACATTGAAGGTAGCAAAACACGGCAAGTGCGAAAATCATCGTGGTTTTGTTAGAGGGGTTAAAATGTACCGTACGAAACTGGGGCATTAGTATTATAAGTAAGACAGGTCCTTTAAACTTTAATGGTTCCAGAAGAGAGGGTAGATGTGTGTCGAGCAAGACGCTGAAGATTGGAGTAGTACTAGTAAAAGGGTTTTGATACGGACTTGACCCGAAACCAAATTATGTGTCAAGCATTAATTTATACTTGTTTTTTTGTGGACAAGCACAATGTCAAATCCTTGGTTACCTGGACAGGTTCAACTTGCTAAGACAGCACTTAGCTCGAAGTTCAATCCGTCATTTTAACGCGAACCTATTCGATCTCATCTTATGACATTACCTTTTTTAACCCATGCATTGACAACTCATTGTTCATGGTTGACAACTCCAGTGCTATTTTTCTTCGTAAAACTTTCGCGAAAAATAAGCTGAAATGAACTGAATTGAATGCTATAATTTCATGTTTTTCTAACAGCTCTCAAAAGCTCGAACATATTTTCTACAGCTGACATTTAAAATGCATTTCGAATTGCCAATTCCCTGTATACGATTTTCTTGTCCAGATAATATCCAGTTCTCAATCAAATGAATCTTTTATGAATGTGCTTACTGAAGAAAATAAAAGAACGATATAACATCAAGCCAGTTTGCTCTCCAAACTTTAGCATAATCTAGTCACAGAGCACCGCTCGATCCTCCTAGTATTAGTTTTACAAGTATGACTTTTACTCGCAAACACTGATTGATTAATAATTAGAACAGAACTCTGACTCGAAGGACTGACTCATCACAAATTGCTTTCAGACTTGAACTATTTCCACTAAAAGCAGCTACTATGATTGCTACCGCCATATGACATCTGGTATCATCTCTACCAGTAGCGGGCATAATTTCTCTTGTTACCCAGGGTAATAAGTACTCGGGTCGGAGGTGTTGATGTGTATCATAAATTTTTCCACATCGTCGTGGAATTTTCACTGGGGCTGCTTATCTATTCTGGTCAGTCTTTACGATGATGGCGTCGGCCAGCTATTCTTTCTTGCTAAATAATTACAAATTATACCCGCCATTCGTCCCGCATATTAACGAGGACAAGCTGCTGATCCAAGATTTATTAGCTGAAAACGTGGCGGATCAGCGCAAAGGGTCAAATTCATCTCGTGTCCGTGCCTAATTTGCGTACGACCAGTTAATGAGCATTTTAGAAATTAGTGGGGACAACAACTCGTTCCAACGCAGCGTCTCCCCGTTATTATCTTAAAGAGCTTTAAATCTTCCACTACAATAAACGGGAACGCCTACTCTAAAGACTTACCACGGCCAACCAGCCGGCTGAGTGCTGACGATTGTTAAATCGTCGTCTACAGTCTGAACACGCGACGACGTCGACATAAATATGCTTTTAATTTGTACTTAACGCTCACAGGACATACATAAAGGCTACCCCTTCTCGCCTTGACCATGGGGGGGGGGGGGGGGGGGTCACAAGAACGCAAGACGCGTTGCGCTCGCGTATAGTCCGCACTAAGGGTTTAATTTATTACTTAGTACAAGATGAACATAAATCGAGGGTCAGAGCCGGAGAGACAAGGTCGAGAATGACAAAAACCGCGTTGCGTAGGTCCTTTCACATCACGGGGCGCTCCGTCCTTACGAAAGTGAAATGGCTAGTTCGATGAGGACATAAAATTCATTTCTGTGGGGTTTACATCGAATTACATAACCCTCAAACTCGCATCAAAAACATTAAAAGGAGATCACTGTGCACTTCTAATACTCTTGATGACTAACTGTACATGCCGATGAAGAATAGCCGTGTAAGCTATCACCACAACTGACCCCAACAGCGCCGTTTATTGGTTGACACAGAATTTGACTCATCGTTCTGGCGACGTTTCTCTTTCTTCCCGAAGTTGACTGCCGTCTTTTGGAGCTATTGTCACTAGAGCTAGAGCTATTTTACTAACATGATTGCTACTATGGTTTCGTAACTGTCGCCCCACATGCAAACATGGTACTAAACTCCAACCAATAGCTCTCACATTTATTTAACGCACAGCTCTTTTGATTTTTTTACGATAAAATGATTCAGAACTATCGTGTTGAATATTTGCCCCGCGAAGTTAGCGATATTCTTGTTGTCGTCCGAAGCAGAGGTTCCAGTGCTAAACATTTTGAAAACCGCGCGACATAGTTAAAATGAACAAAAAAAAACAAGGAAAAGAAACGAGTCCGAAACACCAGGTAGACCTATCAGCTTACGAGGTCTTTTAAACAAAATAAAAAAATTGACGCTTCTCATGATCTTATTTTTGAAAGAGCTGTCGACGGAAAAAAAGGCGCTAAAAAGCCACAGGTTTAAAACGAAACAATGGAGAAGGGCGGGGATTTCTAAAGCTTATAATTCTATAAAGGGGGCTAGCCGCTAGGGCTAATAAGGCAGAATGAGTATCAGGTGTTTTTTTTTTATTAAATTTAAAAAAAAAGTATCAGGTTTCCTTTAAGGCATGTGCCTTTAAAGTCCGCATCAGAACCTAGACACAAACCATTCAACGAAAAAGGTAACCAGAAGCGGAGCATAACCGATCCGTAAATCCGTGTTCGCTCCGACGTACGAATTAAGATAATAGAAGTCCTAATAAAATCTTCAGCTTCTGCTTGACACAATCCCAACCTCTCTTGTGGGTCACCCTCGATGCCAAGCCCAGCCAAGACTTCCATCGAAAAATATACTAGAAGGGGTTCATAAGGGGCTAGAAACTAGTGCAAATTGGTGCACATTTGATTTGATCTCTTTAAATCTGAGGGTAAGAAGGGCAAAGGGTCGGTCCGGTCCTTATTCATGTCCGATGTGTGGTAGCATGGATGAGAATTTAAAACATTTATTGTGTGAATGCGAAAGTTTGAGTGAACTTAGGTTAGAAATTTTTGGAGTGAATGGAAGGGGAATGGATGAAGAATGGATGTGTGTGTAATGGGGAATAACTGTTTTGGAAATGTAAGACAGCTGGTGAGATTCCTCAGGGTAGCCCTAGCCCATAGGGATAGGTGCCTATAGGAGTCTACCATTTTTTGTGTGTGGTGTTGTTTTTTGTTATATATATATTTGCCATGGCCGTTGGCTCTTAGCGCAAATAAAATCTTATCTTATCTTATCTTATAGGCTCTAGACGCAACTCAGAACAAGGCTACTATATCTACATATTCCTTCAGCCCAACCTGGCTGCGAATCATATTTGACTGTTTTTTTTTTAGGTGAGTTATTTTTCGGCAATGGCTTACCTTTGTAGTTGCTGAATGTTTCAAGCATAGAGGGACAAGCACATAGAGGTACCACAAATCCGAAAGAAAGTTCACTAGGTGAAATCCAATATCTGTGGATAGCGGACAAAAGAAGTAACGCATTTTTATCGGGTTTTCAGGACCATTTACGTAAATAAGTGAAGTGTAACTAGACTGTCGAATCTCGGCCTTACTCGTTTGAACTTTAATACCAGCCAAGATCTAGGGCATGAAACGTTCTTGTCGAACATAGAGTATTATTTCAAAGAAGTGGGAGAAAATGAACGGAGATTTAAAGTTTATCTGAAAAGCCAACTTATTTTTGTGTCACTTAATTGATTACACTGAATTATTTAGATTCTGCAAAGGGACTTTTTTATTTTCCACTATCTACTATAGTTATGACGTTCAGAACATCTGCCGCCATCCCCACAATGAAAATTCTACTATGACGCGGGAAATTTTAATCCCAACAAAAACGCGGCTTTTCAGTGGGCAGTGGTGAAACTGGTGAAGATTGCTTAGTGGCTGAGCAAACAAAAAATCATAAATCTTTCTCGTAAGGCATACAACAAAAATACAAGCGAATAGAGATACCACAAATCACACGGAAATTCCACTATTTGAAAATCGATTATTGGTGAATAGCGGAACAACGAAGTAACACACTTTCAGCGGGTCTTCAAGCCAATTTTAGTGAATAAGTGATGGGTAACTAGATTGTCCTATCCCAGCCCTTTCCGGTTAAACTTTAACAGATTCGCAGAGATGAACGTTACAACTCGCAGATATTACCTTATCAAATATGCTACTATATCTCTAGTTAATAACTAGCTTCTTGTTGTTTAATCAGAGTTTTTATTTTATTTACCCACACCTTTTAGGCTAAGCTGTTGACAGCTTGACACTGAAATAATGGATATCTTTGAAATGGTAAGAAATGATAATTCGTCCTTTAACTACCTGCTAGTTCTCGTTCCCAAACTTTCTTAATTTTTTTCTAAACATTTGTATAATTGCAGTCTCCATGACATAGCCCGGGGTTTAACATTTTTGCGATCACACTTTTACATATAATTAAAAATACGTACATGCAATTACAGTCTCCACTGAAATGTGAACTTGTCACCTCTGCAGATTCCTACTTGAACTAATGACCATAAAAAGCGACTAAATTTCAGCACTAAGCAGCCTACAGTTTTTACCGCCCAAACAAAATAATTCTCGATTTCTGAACTACTCAGTTAAAGGACCACTTGCACTATTTACTGTTTATGTCCCAGTATTTTAAAATAGTTATATACTTTACAACTAGGCTCTGCTTTCAACAAACAATCCACGACTTTGGCTTTTTGAGAGTTTTCCAGGCCCATTAACTTCTAGCAAAAACAGGAAATAATTTACCAAACCAATTTTTCCGGCGAACAAACTTCTCGCAAATCGAAGATAACGAAACAAGGCAAGTGAGAAAATAAGTGAGATGTCGTTAAGGGGTTGTGAATGTGCCGTATGAAATTTGGGCCTCCAAGTTTAAGAATGGATGGAGCGATTACGGATGCACGTTGCATTACTTTTATAGGTAAGACAGGTCCTTTTCATTCCTTCAACCCAAGCAGACTGCGAAACACGCCGCTAAACGGATAAGTCAGCTGATACTGGTTTGATATCATTCAGATGATTTACACAGCCGGAGTGGAGATGAAAAGTAATGGGTCCAGTGACTGGCACGGCGGCTTTAGCAATCTAATCTTGGTGTCACCGTTTCCGGACTGTACCCTCCTCTTAAGAACAAAACCAAAGGTTTCGATGGGATCCCAAAAATTTCATATCTGATCTAGACAACTGGATCTTGTAGATATTCGGTATTCGGCAGAATCCCTGAACATTTTTACTATTAAACATAGAAACAGATTAAGGCCAATTGCTAATCATCTGAGAAAACTAAGTTCAGATATGGATTCAGCGTGTGTGTTTGCCCCTACACGTCAAATATACTTTGACGAAATTGATCAAAACTTCCTGCCTTTACTTCTGCCAAATTTCCGGTTTCTGCCGGATTCTGGGCAAACTACTTGTCAGTTAAAAAAAAAACCAAACCAATTCAGCATATCTACTTACCCTATATCGAACCTCTAATCAACTTCAACTTATAACGAATTTTCAGGTTTTGACCGGATTCCGGACGAACTATTTTCCGGCGAGAAAATAATTTACATGTACGGAATCAGCATGCCTCCTTACCAATACGCCGAACCTCTAATCAACTTCAGATAAAGCTTTTACTTCTAACACATTTTCGGTTTCGGCCGGTGTTTCATCTATGTGTCCAGCATGTCTCCTCACCCCTAGATTGAACCTCTAATCAACTTCAGATTAAGCTTTTACTTTTCACAAATTTCCCGGGTTTTTGGCGTATACTACTTGTCCGACAATAAAATTATTTTCATATTAAGATTCAACATGTCTCTTTACCCCTAAAATCGATTATCTCATTAGCTTTTAAAAATATTTTTTTTTCGTTCCTTACTTTGAAACCCCTGCCCCACCCCTAGATATAGGGCTACAAAGCCCATCTTCGAACACGACCTGTACTTTGACCCAAAGAGTCCTCATGCCAAATTTGAACAAAATATCTCAACTCTTCGAGAGTTATCGTGCTAACAGACGGACAGATGGAAAACATTTACGAAATCATAGGTATCCTTCCATTTACGTTTTGGGATTCGAGTAAAACTTGATTAACGGCAAGAGGAGATGTTAGAGATTCCAAGTTTATGTGTCCTAGTCGTATTCGGCCACAGTGGGGGGAGTCCCGGAAATGTTGTGGCCCACATAGGGGTTAAACGAGTGGAGTGATTTGATGAAATTTGGAAAGTAGAGGGATTGTATCATCAGTTCTTATCACCAATACAGTTTCACTTGAACCCAACCATTTGTTCGCAACCTGCGGAAGTCAGTAATTTCCGGATTCCCCCTCCCTCTTCCTAGGGCATTGTGTCGGGCGGCTAAGTCTATTTGGTCGGGTCACTAATATGCTTGCCAAGTTTTATCTTTCTTACACATTGGAAGTATCGTAACTGACGATCACTGGAATTCCGGGAAACCCCCAAAGAGTCCCGATATGATCTGGTTCTGTCAAGAACGTATCTAATGCTGATGCTTGTTCTTCCCACCAAATTCCGACCCGATCCCTCGACGCGGCGCGTTTCACAAACAAATCCGGTTCCCCCTTCCAACTCCCCCACTAGTATCTGATCCGGTCCGGACTTGACATGTAACATCTGAGACAATAGCTCTTTCCACTTGACAAGCTTCATTCAAATCCGATCGCCCGTTCAAAAGTTATAAATGCCACTAGATTCCGAATTCCCCATCCTTCAACTACCCCCATGATGTTCGGATCATGCAAACGAGTATTTTCAAGTCGGTCTATTCGGATCCCTTATATTCCAGCCTAGTTTCATCATCCTAGTACATCGGAAAGTACCGAACTCGCTGGATCACGAGAATCCCCCCGCAGTGCCCGAATCCGGTCCGGTTATTTCAATGATGTATGCTTGTTCTTCCCATCAAGTTTTATCCCGATCCCTCCACTCTAAGCGTTTCCCAAGATTTCCGGTCACCCTACAACCCCCCCCCCCCCCCCAATGTCATGGGGTGGGTCATCTGATTACATTGGGTTTTTTTCCATTTCATTAAGATCCGATGACTCGTTCAAAAGTCATAAATACCTCAAGATTCCGGATTCCCCCTCCCGCCACTCCCCCCACGATGGTCAGATCGGGGAAAAGACTGTTTCCAAGTTAATCTTTTCGGGTCCCTGATATGCCTGCCAAGTTTCATCGTCCTGGCTTATTTGGAAGTGCCCGAACTAGCAAAACCCGGACCGATCGACAGACCGACGGACGGACAGATTTGCGATCGATATATGACACTTGGCCGAAGGGCAAGTGCAATAAAAACCTACTATATTTACTGCAGTGCCCAGCGGCACAGTTCCATATGCCAGGCAGTTGAGAACTTACCAGTTCTGCACAGGAAGCTATCCGGAGTAGCAGCCTGTGCCTTACTACCTTCTTACTCCCCTGTTCGTTTTCGTTCTGAGCTGTTTAATGACATTCAAAGAAGTTTTACTTTGCTTTGCTCCACTTCTTTCTTTGGTGGAATAATAAAATACTGCATTTGCTAATTTCGGTACCAAAAGCTGCAAAATTTTGCAACTCCACAACCATTTCGTCCTCAACTGTAGGTGTACTGGCATGCAGAGGTTGGACAGACTGTCGATTTGTTATCTCACAGGCACTTTTACTTATGCTGGGTAGCAGTTCCGTAACTAGTTCTTGACCATCTGATCTCTCGGTTCTTGTATTCAATTTACCAACATTGTGCACTTCAAAAAACAACGCCCATGATCCTAACAGCTTCCGCAATTGTCCAGATGACTCACATCCACGACCCTATTCGCTGCTCAACTCGAACTTTCTCTTCGATGACGAGAATTCAACACATTTTATTAGGAAAAACATATTAATTTTTGGTTTATACAAATGTTTGACTGGTGGTTAGTGTTTCGATTGTAACCACAAAATGACACATTTGGTTAGTTTTTAAATGCACATAAACATAAGTAACATGACATTCGCAAAATGGATCGAGAACAAGTCTATTTACATAACACAATTCTTCCTATAACCACAACCGGGTTGACAGCACGCACACTAAAGACTTCGGACTTGGCGTCTTTTCGTAACGAGACGCAAGTACTGTGCGTGACCATGCTCACTTTGGACGGATTTGGAATTCTTCAAAGCTATATTGCCCCGTGAGATCTGTCTTCCTGTTTGACACTTCATACATCTTTACAGTAGAAAATATCCAAAATCCAAAATGTGAAAACACACAAATAGTGCCGCGTTTGGCAAAGTTGGAGAAGAACTGAAATCACAGTTATATTAACTAACTGACCGAGTTGCGATTAAAGCCTTCTTGATAGAATATCAAATGCTTAAACACGCGAATTTCTTGCATGAATTTTACTACTCAACAGCCCCACCCCGCCAGTCCTCCAGGGCTTCCCTTCAATAAATTACCGACTGAGTGGCGGGATAAAGTGCTTGAAACTATGGCACAGGTGAATTTCCAAAAATCCTTTACAAAACATACTCTTCCCCAGGTGAAAACATTCCTCCAGCAAATTAGGGAGACGGATAGGTCAGGTCCTACTAGAAATATTATTTGAGGTAAAGAAGCCTGGTTGATAGAATATCAAATGCTTAAACGCACCTAAGATAAACGCGAACTAGCATGGCTTTTATTGTTTAACAAACCCATACAAATCCCTCTCCCAGTCACCCAAGTAAAAGCCACTTGGCCAGACGAAGAAGTGGGATCCCAGTAGGACTAAGCAATTTTACCCTTTTCATGTAACGAGTCCACTCTGCTTGTACTCCAGGAGTCAATTTGACCCCTGAGCAGGAATCAGAAGAGAAGCGATGGTTCCGTTTCTGCAATAGTCGCATAAATCCTTAACCGACTAAGAGAGAAACTGAGAAGGGGTTGATAACACACATATCCCCAGGTCACTCGTTTCCATACAGATGATCGATCTTAAAGCTTCTTCTCCCAAGAGTCAATTTGCACTTGCCGAGCGACAAGTAAGTAACCCGTCACAGCCTGCTCTATCATGTCTAAGCTGTCAAAAAAACCTCGATGCAAAATTGCTACCCACCCGAGCACCAACTGCATTAACGAACAAGGTAAATATCATGTTTTTATTTCCAGCTCTGACCACTTCTCCCAGGGACATGAGTCACGGAATCTCTGTTGCTCATTTGTACGAAGCAATTTCTGAGCCGCTCATACATCTTGTCAGGGACAATGCAAGAATCTCCGCCCGGCCCGAACGTGTTTTAAACTGCTACTCAACTCGGTTCCCGACGACTATCTCAAGAGCTGAATACAGATTAGACCGCACCAGGTGACTAAGGCTGGTAAACACCACCCTGTTAAATTCCGGCCATCTGTGCCCAAAACGGCGTTTTTCCGGACTTTCCGGAAACTTCCAGTCGATCGAGCCAGCATCAGGCAAGAACAGTAGCCGAGAGACATCCATTGAGCCATCCCCGGTCCAAATCGGACCCACCTGACCTATTTGGTAAAGGTAAATGTTACCACGTGGTCCCTTCCAACTTTGGTTATATCCATCTTAGACATCCGTCACGATGAGTCACGGAGTGGTAGACGCGTGTGGACCAAGGTCCTTACATGGAGTATGCGGATTCGAATTGGTGGGAAGCTGTAATTAGACTTGAAAAAATACTTGTAGCAAATCATCTCGCCAGCAAGCGGCGATGCTCAAGAAACGTGATGTGAAACACATAATATATGAGGGCAGATAAAGAGATGTCGCAATCAAGGGATTTCACAGCCTACAGTCGTGCAGAATCTAGTCATCCGCGGAATGAAGCAGGAATAATTCCTCGCAAAAAGTAATTCAAGTTGATGCAATAACACCTAACAAATGGGAAGACCCCATGGTTTCATGTCAACAGAATCATTCCCCGACGATCGACACAAGTTCGCCCTCGCAGCCGGGGCTACAAGTCAAACGAAAGAACTAATCTAGTCGAAAAGCAGGACGACACTTCAGAAGCCCAGGTCTTATGATCCCCATCCAGTGAAAACGTTCCACTAATGCGATTCCCTTAAAGACGTCGGGACAATTCGAGAAGACCCTAGGCAATTCTCCATACTCCAGTTCGGCGCTCCCAAGCGGACAAGTTTCTGTGTGTCAAAAGGTGTCTCATTACGAGCACATGTCCACATACTGGTAAAAAACAACACCCAGAAATTGATGAGTATAAAATCGGCAATCTGCTCACTGAGCGAACAGCGTCAGTTTTGCACTGTCCAGAGCAATACTCTATATCAGTGGTTCGCAAGGCTCAAGCAGGTCCCATACCCCTTTTTTGACGAATTGTTGTTTTACTATTTTTTACCACGATCAGAAAAGTAAAAAAAGACGATACTTATTATCATCAACTATAAGGCATGTACATCTGAAATTGCGTACGATGGGGTATCTGATTTTGAGAACAATTATACTGAAACTGAGTTACGTGACTCAAAAACGACTGAAGCGAGGTATTGAAGCTATAGACTAACTTGATTTTGGGACCTTCGCGTACCCCTTGCGAGGGTCTCTCGTACCCTTTTGGGTACGCCTACCACCGGTTGGGAACCACTGCTCTATATGACTAACTCCAAAACACGCCACTTACAGAAAACGTCACCCTAACGACTCAAATTCACAGCTCAAATCCTGTGTCAACCAATCACGGCGATCGTTGGGGACAGCTGTGGTGCAGCTTCCGACTCTTCCGCTAGGTACACGGCGATTCTGCGTCGGCAAGGAGAGTTAGTCATCAAGAGTATTTAACACTGGGTTATCTTGCTTTGCACTGTCTTTAGAGCAGAAAGTGAAAGCTATATTTTCTGCCCTTTACCTTATGGATCCATATTCTGCGATTTCTGTCACAAGTAGACAATGGCCGGACTTCCAGAAACTGGTCCGCACATCACCACGATCTTTTTGCCCACTCTCACAATGCCCAAGCTCAGAATGCCCACATCAGAATGCCCACGTCAAAATGCCCACGGTCAAAATGCCAACGACTCAAAATGCTCACAAGTGAGGTCCAAGACCCCATATCAGAATCGTCCAGAATGTCGACGGCTCAAAATGCCGACAGTTTAAAATACCCACATAGGGGCTAAAATCGTCCTTGTTCAAAATGCAGCGGCTCAAACTGTCCACAGGTGAGGCCAAAATGTCCTGGAACAACGGACAACGAGATTACAAGGGACAGGATTACCACGAAAAAGGTACTGAAATGGAATTGTTTTATTGTTGTATTTGCTTGAAAGTACAGAAGAAATGTCATATAAAATTGTTCTAACACATAAAGCAAAACTAGGCGATCCAAAGCTTGCACCATGAAGGTAAGAATTGTTCTTAATTAAAAATATCAGTTTTAAGATAGCTGTTTGGGATCAGCAAAACTAGGCGATCCAAATCTTGCACCATGAAGGTAAGAATTGTTCTTAATTAAAAATATCAGTTTAAAGCTAGCTGTTTGGGATTCAGTATTTTTTTAAGTTTGGCAGAGAATTACATATTACATTAGCGTTGAGATCATACCAGTTCAACATGCGATTATCGCCATTCTGATACTCGGTCTGCTCCTTCCGTTCCTACTCATCGCTAATTTCAGGTTACTATTCAGTTTATTTTACTAATTTCATATTTCATTTCATTTTAATATTTACTAATTTCAGTTTACTTCAGATTGAACACCTTAAATAATTCAATCGTGGGCATTCTGAACTGTGGGCATTTTGAGACGTAGGTATTTTGACTTATGGGCATTTAAAGTGGGCATTTTAAGTTATGGGCATTGTGATCGTGTGCATTATGAGTGTTAGCCCACCGAAGATCTTAAGGTCGTGCTCTCTGCTCAGAAATGTGTCAATATTCCTTACTAGAAGCACGGGAAGACGAAGATCAGGAGGAAATTGACACATAGAGGAGAATCAGCATAGCTTTCTGTAGAATGCCTACTTCCGAAACGACCCCATAAGAGGTCCCTGATCAAAAGCGTCCCCATCAGTACGTTAGCTTGCTTTGTGTGGGACCTTTTTCGTGGAGAACATTTTTATCAGAGGCGTTTTTTTGCCGGGAAGATTTCCAAACGGTCGCGATTACTAGGGGACTTCTGGACCTGGACATTTCTTGCCATAGCTATGCCGAATCAACAGTTCTAATGCTGGACGTAATAGAACACGGAAAAGGGATGCCAAACCAATGTAGTCTACGGCAAATACCAACTACAACGATGATGTTATACGTCCCTCATTAAATCCGATCACGAATTGCCGCCAGACGTGCTAGAGCAGCAATAACAATCACACGTGAGATCTTGGTATAAGTTATCTGAAGGGTGAATAAGCGATTAGGCTTCCGCTTCATATCAAGTCGCGTATTAGCCCCGTGTAAAAGTCAACCAGCACTCAGCACTGAAGTCGGAAGTCAGAAATGACAAACTTGATAACGCTTGATAGAACAGAGTTGGGTAAAGCAAAAATAGAGGAAGAGGCATCTTAAACAGTTTTAAACATGGCTAGGCCTAAGAGGAATTGAAGATGACCAAAGAAACCTGGCTAAACGTTCACCGAGAAGTAACATGTTATTGTTTTCTTTACGATAGCGCACGTAGCGGCCAAAAAAAAACTCATCTGAGAGGAATTTTATGAGGGGCGTATTCTGTCGTCACGTCAATGCTACCCTATTTGCGCAAGGAATCGAAATTCAGCTACGTAGCTGAAAGCAAACTCTACCATCGGATACGAGCAGGAGCAACAGGACTGAACCACTCAGCTTTCGCCTTCAAGATCCCCACGATCGACGGCCATCTCCCGACCTCACCCCTCTGCAGATTCTGCAAAACGATGAACGAAACACTGGACCATGTACTCTTCCAGTGTTCCCATAAACAAATACATCTGAACATCCATAGATCCCAAGCTGTCTCCCTGTTTAAGAAGTTCCATCTCAATCCTTCAACCGAATCCATACGGAGCACATCCCTCTCCCCTTCAGCCGAAGCCTCGATCTTCAAGGCAATCATATCCTTTTTGAGGACATCATACCTATTTGAGTCTATATAAGAAGCATGGCAACATTGCCCAGACGTGAAAAGGCAAAGTGGACAACTCCGATCCGATGCCACACTGAAAAGAAGAAGAAGAAGCGATGAGGGAAGCGAAAAAGGTGTGAGAAAAAACCCTGCTCTGCGTGCGAAAAAATACGGAAAGAGCTGAAGGGTAGCTCAAGAGTACCGTGAATGGAACCCACTTGAAGCGCGATGACGATGTAAGAACCATAGTTGAAAATCATGGTTTTCCTTAACCGCGACAGAATCCAGCCACATCCCCTATTATTTAGTCATACTGTTGTCTGACTTGCAGGAACGACAAGCAAAAAGCTTCTTTATTAAGAAAAGAAGAAAAGGATGTTCTCCACACGAGTGACAACTGACAGACAGCCGACAAAGCGAACTACAAACCCAACGGATGACACCGACCTCAAAACTATGATGTTGCATGACGAAAATGGCGGACAAATCACTTAGCGCACATGAAATGGGCCCATTCAGAATCTTATCGGTTTGAGGACAAACCCCCAGTTTGCGTGTCATAGCGCCTGTGAGAGATGATTAGGCTAGGGCAATTTATCACGAAGTAGATTAACACATCACAAATTCATCTTCCCATGGTCGGGGTTTGAACTGGGGACCTCCCGCCCGGGTTTTGGGTAGGCGAACTGAGATGTGTAAAACACCCGGGGAGTCGTATCCTACACTCATCACTCAAATGTCGCAGATGTGAAACGAAGAAAATGTGAATGAATGAAGAAACTTGGGCGAGAACAAGAAATGATTGATGAGCCTCGTGGGATATAATATTTAAGGGTGGTTATGCTAAGTGTCACACTGACACCAAAAGACATTCCGCGTCGTTTAACCACCTTTGCACCAGAGCTATTATACTATTGTAATGAGGCCTATTCAGTCTTATGCATGAGGGTTACCAAGGGTGAATTGCAAAAAAAAATAAAAAAAATAACGGATTAACCTTAGTATGCACCAAAGACAGTGGTGTATAGTTGCTGACTACAGTATTAAACCTACTCGAATAATCTTTTCAGTAACTCTAGCAAGAAATTTATCGAAGAAGGTTCATTAAAGCTCGTTTTCCAGCAGCGACGTGAAACACTTCTAACTCGTACTATCATTGTCAGAAAACAAATATAACAACAAAACATCAAATGCACAAGCCATGCAACATTGACTAGACTCTAAACAAAAGCCATGCCACGTCTAATCTTTGAATAACGTTCTGCAAACAACCGTAAGAACGTCCAAGACGTCACGACGGATCAAAAATACAATACCACTCAAATCGCACCGGGCTCTCCGAGACCCGTGAGACGAAGCCGGGGGTTTAGTTAGTCTCGCGCCACTACACATACTATTGAGTATTAAACCAGGGTTAACCATAACCCTTCTTAGTACTGGGCAAAACTGCTCTTTGCAGTGTACAGATGTGGCGTAAGCGGCGGCGTGAGACTACTAAACGGGGGCAATATACCCGGCGACTCATCCCACGGGGCCTCTAGCTACCTGCTCTGATGTGGCTGGGGGGTAGGGGCGGGGGACAGGGTCATATGGGACCCACTAGGGCTAGAGAGGCCATGGGGCACAAAGTGGTGCGAATGCGGGCTTGTGGGGGATCCATGCATTGAGTAGTTACTGGAACTGGAAACTGGTGGTAAAAGCCCATGGTGCGGGTGACTCATGCCACCACCATACTGAGGTGACTGAAGTGGGTGGAGGAGGTGGTGAGGAGTGGATGCAGGAGGGATATGGCCACTGTACATCATTTGCCTTACTTTTTGGTCATCGTCTTGCACATTATACGTTAGTTCTGTCTCTTCAAAACCGGTGGCAGACATCCGTTGGTCTCCGGCTCCGTTCAACGGATCCGGCGAGTTCAGACAAGTCTGAATTAAGGCTTTTCCGGCCTCGGATGTGATCATGGGTTGGAGCTTCCTTGTGGCAAAGGTATACACATGCCCCGTCTCACTAGCAACTAAAAGCATGACTTGCGTTCCCGTTAGTGTTGACAGTTCGTAAGCCTGAAATGAAAACATAAAATGTAGGGCTCCGACCGAAAAGCACCTAAAACCGGGAAACGTCAGAAATATTATAGTATGTTAGATTCACTCTCGTATGCTAAGCGGAGCATTTGATAGAAACGATATAGCCTACATATATCTTTCGAGGTTCATCTTACGAAATATAGGCGCACGAAACCTTCATCAAAGGCCTTGGAACTTCCAGAACAGGCTATATTTATATAATGTATAAAACAGAACTATGCGTGATGTTTTGATGAAAATTGGTGTGAGGATTCTTTCATCAAGGGCCATGTCGAGTGCGAAGATGGGCCATGTAGCCCTAGATTTAGGAATAGGGGTTCCAATTAAGGGGTCCACAAAATATTTTGTACCAGCTAAGGAGTAAGAAGACACGCTGAACACTTATATGAAAATCATTTTCTCGACGGACTAGTAGTCTTATTTGAAGTTGATTGGATGTTCGATTTAGAGGTGCTGAATCCGTATATGACAATCATTTTCTACCCGAATATGTAGTTCGCCCGGAATCCGGCTGAAACCGGAAAATTTATTTTGAGTAAAAGTTTTATTTGAAGTTGATTAGATGTCGATGTGGTGGTACGGAGGCACGGTAATTACGTATATGAAAATTATTTTCTCGCCGGACAAACAATTTCTCCCAGAATCCGATCAACACCTGAAAATGTGTTGAAAGTTTCATCTGATGTTGATTAGAGGTTCGATACTGAGGCAAGGAGATATGTTGAGTTCGTTTTGAGCTTTAGTTTTTTGCTGGACAAGGAGTTCGCCCGGAATCCGGCCGAAAATGGAGATTTGGCAGAAGTTTTGACCAATTTCGCCATAGGATAGGGGTAAACATCATGCTGAGTCCAAATCTGAACCTGTTTTTCTCAGACGAATAGCCATTGGCCTTAATCTGTTTCTAAATTCAATAGTAAAGATGTTCAAGGAGTCTGGCGAAGACCGGATATCTACAAATCCCAATTGTCCAGATTAAATATCACATTTTCGGGATCCCATCGAAACCTTTGGTCTTGTTTTGTAAGACTTCCATTTTTGAAGAGATGTATCTTTGAAACCTTCGGCTCTGGGCAGGAAAAATATCCTCAACATTCCATCTCGGCTTCACCGTCTTTATAATTTTTAGTCATTTTTCGTGTTTGTTCAACGTTTTGTTCCATTTTGTGTTTTATTTTTATACTGAACTAATACGTTCCTCTTGGCAGACCAAAGAAAAAAAAAGCATATATCAATGGCCCTTTTCATTTTCTTTCGACCATCTCTTTTTACGTTCTTTTGTAAGTGTATGTGAATTTCTGCAACAACTCGAAAGTTTCTATCATGTGAAGGCAACTGGTTCCACCCGCCTGAAAAACAATCACCTTTAATTAAAATTTCCAGGAAAACAGACCGCCTCGATTTTTTGCGTCACTCCATTTTCGCACGAAGTCAGTGCACATTCCCTACATCACGCACTGCTTCTCCGCTAACACGCACTTAAGCCATCAATAAGCGATTTTCAAACGATTCAATCAACCATAAACCAGCAAGATATTTATTACATTTTATTGTTCGTCTTGATTACAAAAATGCGTTTGACAGAAGTGAATAAAGACCCGAGTCCTCCTCCGGGCACGAACCGAGGACCTTATCCGATTACACCCATTAACTGTAAGCCCAAAGTCTAATGAATGTGAATGAGAAAGTCACCAGCTAGTAAATGTAATTACATCCAGTCAGTGCTGGTATGACTGTTTATCTGCAGCGAACTAAGGGGGATCGCCATAAAACATTCTTAGAGCATATTTAAGCTCCTTCTGTTATATATCTCAGCATCTTCCTCATGACTGGTAATGTTGAACCAGATTACGTTCACAAGCCAACTGACGTACGTTATTGTCTGGCCCTCAGCGAAAAGCAAGCTTTTAAAGAGGTGCATATGAATGGGATGCAGATATTTTCGTCCAGGGGGAAAAAAGTGGGAAAACAAGAATAAATTTTTTGATTAGTATGTAGTCTTCCAAATTCATATTACTACCGAAGGGTATAGTTTATTATTAAAGACAGTCTGAGAATACACTCTTTCTGCTAAAATGTGTAACTTCCCCTTCGACTAAGGTGTCATGATACTATGACAAAACTGCACATGTATTCATTTCATTCGGGTTGCTAACCTGCATGCTGAAGACGTTTCAGAAGCAGGCTACTCATTATTCCCTGTTTCAGTACAGTTAGCGACTATGATGGCGGATTGTGGGTTACGCAATGTAGCCTACACAAAAATAACTTTCTTTTCTCAACAAATGAATCTATGTTTCCTTGAAGAACATGTGGTAAAAAATAGCCTACAGCTCTTTTTCCGATTTTCTAACCTACCTGCACCCCTTGAAACATGGTTCTGTATTTTTTTCTCTTACTACAGACCCGTAGTGTTGGGCGATATTCAATATCGATAATGATATATCGATATATCGGACCAGATATCGATATCGAATATCGACACGTAAATATCGATATCGAAAACGATATTTGTTCATTCATAATTATTATAAATAATCTAACATAACCTACATTAATATATCCGAAATTGGAGCAATATGTTTTCCGTACTCCGATTCTTATTTATTCTGAGTTTGAGATAATACAATTTTGTTCGTGAATTTTGTCGAAACGTGACGTATCCTATAGTGAAACATATAAAGAAATATCGGTATCGATATATCGATATATCAAACATCCAAATATCGCCCAACACTACAGACCGGTTCTGGCTTTAATCTTGATGGCTAACTCTTCGTATCGATGAAGAATCGCCGTGTGCCTAGCAAAGAGCCAGAAACGTCACAGGCGCGACGCGCAACAAACGTTGTTGATTGGTTTATACAGGATTTGAATCAAATTTGAGGATTCGTTTGGGTGACGTTTTTAGTTCTCCCCGAGGGTCATAGGCATGTCTCCGACTTAGTCATATAGAGTATTTTTAGCCGAGCCCGGTTCCCCTAGCTCTGTTGCAAAAAAGGAGAAAACTGCATAACCGGTCTTACTGACCAATGAGCTCCTCGGAAGCAATGAGCTGAAGCCTGGTCCGCTTCGGAAAAAGCCAACATGGCGGATGTAAAAATCTTTGAAGTGCTATTAAGGTGGAAAAAAATGACATCGAAATCATGGAAACGAGAATGGGTAGAACGATTAGGGATGTAGTATTAAATGATATACGTATAACACGTCTTTCAGATGATCATAGCATTACTTTGAATTTTCCGACTCGACTTTTTCCAAACCTTTTCAGCGGTCAACCACAGTAGTCCCGTAGATTCTGGAACACGCCCTTTGGGTTTCTGGCGAAGGCGCAAGTTAATGAAAAGCCAAATCAAAAGTTCATCAAAGTCAATGAGGTTAAAATTGCTGATCCGGACCTGTAAATTTGTCTAGGGAGTAGGAGTAGGCTATAATTACAATTCAATTCATTTAATTCCTCCAGAAATCGGAGAGTGAAATACATAGTAAACGCATACATACTGTCCAAAAATATAAAACGACAACTATGACATAACAAGGCCGTATCGCATAAAACACCAGACGAGAGATCGTATCTCTCAACTCTTCAGGAAGAAGAATAAAAATTAAAATAGCGGTAGTGCCCATCGTTTTAAAGACCACTTGACGACTTTGTAGAAAATGTTCAATGAAAAAAGCGAATGAAAATTTACTTGTAAAGGTTTGTTATAGTAAAGGTAAAAAAGTATACATTATGAACGAATGTTATCTAACAGTCTGCCTATCCTCAGTAAAAATAAACTTTTCAATAGGAGGAAAGCTGGCACGGGAGAGGCTTACCTTTGCCCTCTTTGCAAGTTGAAGGAGGAGGATTTGAACCACTTCCGATTAGAGTGCCAAGAATTTTCGCATTTGAGAGTAACATTTGTTGGGGGTGGGTTGGTATCGCTTCCCCGTATCCTGGAATCTACGAACGCCAAATGTATCGTAGATGTTCGTAAATGTGTGACTAAAGGATTTAGTCTCAGGAATGAAAGTTTAGCTTAGTTTACGTAGCATAGTATTTCTAGAGGTGTAATAGTTTATTTGTGAAGTGTATTAAATCTTGTATGGCCTTTTGGCTCAATAAACAAGCATTATTATTATTATTATTGATATTTGTAGCACGTCACAGGATCATAAGACACAAGACGGAGAAGCAATAAGAAAAAGAAAACCAACAAAACATGAAAAAGGATGGATAACAACTAAAAGGCACGACATAAATCAAAAGCCCGCATTTAGAAGAACACGCCCTTCCAACAAAGACTGCTAGGGCGTTGCAGCATCTCTCGAAATTGCTTATTGGCTGCAGTCATTGGCTCTAATGCCATATCGGTTTGCCACAACACCATTTATTGTACACGGCGGGATCTGGAGCAGGTATTTCACAAATTTAAAACATTGCCTTCTAAGCTCATTTTATCAGCCGCAGTTAAAATATCGCCAAAAAGGGTTAAAGGACCCCTCTTGCTTTTTCTGCATCTTATAATAGACCTAGCTCCCTTATGGGAGTATAAGCTTCTAAAATCCCCACCTTTCGCCATTGTTCCATTTTGTGCATACGATTTGTTTAGGGCTTTCTCATCCGTGCCGAGTTTTGCCCGTTATGCAACTCAACCTTTGCCAGAATCTTCAACGTCCGCTGACAACTCTTTCACACACAAGGATATGAGAATCTTCTATTTTTGACTAATTTTATTTGCTTGAGTTGCGTTTTTTTGGATTCACTTCTGTTTCGTCAAAGTTTGTAGTTTGGCTCTTGTTTTGTCTTACTTGCGTTTTACTGAGTTCTTGTTTCCGAAAAGTCAAACTACACCAAACTACGTCTGCGAGGTAGTTTGTAGTTTGAGCTCCGTAGCCTCAGGTTTGAAACTAGAGCAAGTGGAATGGACAAATAAAACGGCTTTTAAGCGAAACTACGCCGAAACTACATAAAAAAAAACGCAACTTCAGTTTTTCCTACTTTTTAACCACGGCGCGTTCAGTTTTCAAACGTTTTGCACCCAGCAGCCTGCCGCGTCGGAGGGCAGGAAGGCTGGATAGAGTCGACAAGCGCTAACAAGAAAATCGCTAAATTTAGATGGAAAGTAATGGTATTTTCGCGAAACGTTTTTCTGATCTATTTCATAGTGAAAAGATCGTTTCTAGTAAGAGTACTATTTTAGTTTGAAATTACAACGTATACATATAATTACCGTAATCATAATTATATTTGTTGCCATGATGTTTTGGCTTTTTCGAGCAATTAAATCTTATCGACCTTATTATAGTAGTGGATATTTTCGTTTGTGTGTTGGTTTTGTTTTTATTTATATTATAGTAAATTAGTTAGGGTCGGCAACTTTGTGTGTGGGTGTGTAAAGTAGCACAATGAAGGACACGGACATAGGAATATGCAAGTAAAGGATCATTTACACGGCAGGTATTTTTCCCCGGAGACGAGAAGGGAAAGTGTTCACACGGTACTCGGGTATTTTTCAAGGGAGAGTACTGTCATGTGCCAAGAAATTACAAGGTTGTAAGGCTGGATATGTAAGGCTGGATATGTCCATTTGGACCACTTTTTACATGGGCATAATCAAAATTATTCCTCGAAAATCCAATTTTATTGTTGCTTACGTCGAAGAATACCCCTCGACAGACAAATACCCGGGTAAAAAGTTCGCGAAATTGAAGTCCAAAATACCTGGGTTTTTGTTGCTGTTGCGGGGGAAGATACCCGCGGAGTACGGGTAAATACCCTCCGTGTAAACGTAGCTTAAGAACGTAAATATTCCTTGAGCCCAATCTGACTTTGAAACATAGCTGCTAAAGCACCGAGCTGGCGTATCCGTTTTCTGCATTATTTGAGTAAGAACGTTCTAACCTAAACCTAACCTAACAGATTACAGATTCAAAATCGAGCTGAAATGAAATGGAGATCAAATCAACAAAACAAGTCAGATATTGTGTTTATTTTGGATAAACAATAGGTGTTAAAAATGCAAACAAACGTCGCCAAGAGGAGTCGTAGCCCAGTGATAAATCAGAAAAGATACTAAGTGGGATAAAAAGAAAAATAAACCAAAAATATCATGTATCGTCACAAGAAAGCCAAAAGCAGTTCAGAAGACCAGATCTTGAAAACTGCTTGGCAAAGTTCCGCAGTATTCTATGAGTAACTCTGATGTGCTCAACGAATAGAAGAAAAAAAAAAGCTACAAATATGGTCATAAATTCCACTCGAGAGAAGAGATCTGACAGAAGTTAACAAGCGCAAACAAGCCCATTGTACGCTTTTTAGCTACCAAGAACAAACACACTGATTGCAATGCTGCCGGCAGCTAAGTGCACAACCCCACCAATAACTTTTAATTAAGATACCTAATTACTGCTGAGAACGGACATAAAACGGCGACGGCGCTGGTACCAACAATCTCTATCGTAAACGAACGACTGAGGCACGAACAGTCGAACGCTGACGATCTCTAGTTACCTATAATTTGTATATCCTTTACAGGTAGAGTAAAGGTGCAGCATTAGCATTAGCCATGTCAGGCCACACTGGGCGGTGCTGATCTTTTCTATTTTTTCTACAAGTTCGTTTTTTCAACTTGAGCGGCTTTGAGCCTGAAAAGGGCCTTTGCCAAGAAGGTCCGAAATATAGCTCTAATGAAATTCAGCTGACGTATCCGTTTTGCACTGCCGAGTATGGTACTGATCTCCGATACTCTGCCCTCAAACATGAATGGGCGGTGGGGGCAAGCCATCCTGAACTTTTGCGCACTTTTCCTGTAACCTTCACCAGATTTCCAGGTAGCCATTACGAACTGGTGGGACTTCCGCTTGTCACACAGGGTAACGCCAGTGGTCCTGACCGTGGCCGACTTTGGCCTCGAGAAAGAATTGTGGGCGTTTGGTAACTATTTTGACCCCGACCTTCTGGATTATTAAATCACAATCCTGGAAAACCAGAGCTTGAGGGTTCCAAACTTTTACCATAAAAACCAGATAGTAACCAGGATAGTAAAAGTGCTCAGTGCTGTCAATACTGAACCAGATCCGTTTTCTTTGGGTAGGCTGCAATTACTTAACTTAACACAGCAAACACTCTGCGTAACGATCGAGGGTCTTCCCACTCTCGACTTTGGTGTACAGCAAGTGATAGGTGCCGGCACTGTCCAAGTGTTAAGAGTATTAAAATCAGAATTTTTAAAGATGAATCACCTGATTTATGGCCGGGTGCACGCACCACTGATTTCGGCAGGTGCCGGAAAAGGGTGCACATCAAGTGCCGGGGAGTGGGCAACCCCTCAGTACAAACGAGTAACTCCCAATTATTCGCCTGATTAAGTGTCCGGCACTAACCAGAAGCTAACTAATTGCCTATTTGCCATTAGACTACCCTATCAGCAAAGAAGTAGCGTATTAATCCTCGCAATGTCGGCAAACTGTTGACAAAAAAAAGCGGCTGACATCTTATCAAACTGCCTTCAGTACTAGGACAGTCTCATTAAGCTCGCTAACGAAATCCAGATAAAACTTGCGTATCCAAGAAGCTCATTATATCGAAAGCGCAAGCGCAACACGCAAACCAATTTCATGAATCATCGGTAGCAGTCGGTACAATTATCCCCGTCTCTAAAAAGTGTCAAGCTTGAAAAGTAATATTCAAAATGATAGTAAGCCAAATCCCAATCTTTCGCTTGAGAAAGAAGATTAGATTTTTTAGTAGGAACATGTAGTAAGAAGTCTTCGTCTATTTTTCTTCCCCTACTCTATCTCTATTCAGTGCTTCTGATGGGTTATTAATGAAATTGCTATTACTATTATAAAAACAAACATGAACCAGAAAAAAAACAAAACAAACATTTAAGCCTAATGCCTACGACTTTTTTTTAAATAAAACGAGCTTTCAATCACGATTTATGTTTAGGTCGGATTTTTCATTTTCTTTTCATTGCTGACAGTGGTTCGCTGATTCGACAAAGTTTCGAATTTTTTCACCTTTCTGTTTTATTCGATTGTAAATTACATTAGCTGGATTTTTTTAGGCAGATTACCGTCGGCTTCCGCTATCCTCGGTTTGTCAGTTATTTTATTTCGCAGATAAAGCTTGTCTTCTTCCCCCCTCTCCATCCCTCTTTCAGCCAATTTTCTAGTCACACTAGAGCGACAGAAAATAGGGTGGATCGCAAAATCACCACGATATTTTGGCCCAATCTCATAATGCCCACGATCAAAATGTCCATGACTCAAAACGCGCACGGTTAAAAATGCCCACAATTGAGGTCGTAGACCCCGAAATCGAAATCGTCCACAATGTCAAAGGCCCAAAATGCCGACAGTTTAAAATGTTCACAAGGTATTTGGGCTTGAAAAGATTTCTAGCGGTACGGACGTGTTTGAGAAATTGGCCCGTTGTGTATCTAAATACGTCCGTGCACCATCAACTGTCGGACACGAGATTACAAGGGACAGGATTATGACGAAAAGATATTGAAAGTGTTTATTTTATTGTTTGTTGATCAAGTTAAAATTATTTGCGTGAAAGTACGAAACGAAGAAAAGTCATACAACATAACATAATTTATTGCACAAAAAGCCTGACCATGTTCCAACACATAAAGACGAAACTAGGCGATCCAAATCTTGCACTGTGAAGGTAAGAATTGTTCTTAATGAAAATAACCCAAGATCGCTGTTTATGATTCAGTTGTTTTTTTTTCAGAATTCGGCAGAGTATTATAATCTTCCATTACCACTGAGATTATACCAGTTCAGACTACGATTATCGCCATTCTGATACTCGCTCTGCTCCTTTCGTTTCTCACTAATCACTAATTCCAGTTTACTACGGACTTTATACATCAAATAATTCAATCGTGGGCATTCTGAACCGTGGGCATTTTGAGTCGTGGGCAGCACGAGTGTTAGCCAAAACTTAATCTGGACTCGAAGTCAAATCTATTTGGAGTCATCAAGGATTCTGTATCAATAATCGTCAAAAATCATGCAACATTTGGGACTGTTCAATAAAAATAAGAACTCCAAAATAAACGAAAAGCGGTGGAGAGATCTCAGGCCGATGAATTCAATTTACTACGATGCGGTATAATTCGGACGGTTCGAAAAATCGCGGCCGCCCCAATCCATCTTCCAGCGGACATGACCGACACACACCTTTACGCAACTCCTATAATTTACACATTGCCAATCTCCTCGACCGATCGAAAATTCATAGAAAAGAGTGTTAGTTGATGGGAGGGGAATACCACCCATCTGATAAATTCTGAATAATTCATATACTTTGACCGACTATCACTGGATCCGATCTCAATCCACATCAGAGTCCATTCAGCTTGATCAATCACTGAGTGTAGGTTTTATGCACTGATGTGCTAGCGTGTGTCTAAGGGCCTCCTGGAGATTGTAAGGCAAGCAGAAGTTTCTCGACACGAAATTAAGACTAGTCACTCAGTCAAACGCCAATACCTAGCCGTCGGAAATTATGCTTGAGAAATCAAACACAAAGCAGTTAAACCCAGACCCGAGGCAGAATGGGAAATGTGTCACACTTATCTTACCTTACCGGGGGGAGAATGTAAAAGAAAAATCCACTAAACTATCTTTTTTTCATGAACTCTTAAAAAAGGTGATAAAAAACAACCTAGATGTTCCTACGGCCCAAGCTGACTGCGAATCATATTTGACGGTGCAAAACGGATAAGTCAGCTACATTTTATTCGAGCTATATAAAGTTTATTTCCAGCTTGAGCGGCTTGAGCCTGAAGAGGACCCTTGCCAAGAAGGGCCGAAATATAGCTCGAATAAAATGTAGCTGACTTATCCGTTTTGCACCGTCAAATAAAAAACAACCTTTTGTGAATAACGGTTTATGGCGCTATCCGGCCTTCTATATATATATATCGTTTATTGGCCGAAATAGCAGAGATAGCTAGCAAAGGTAAGTCAACCTAACACTCTCAACAACATACAAATAGTACCAAACAAACAAGACTAAGAACTACTAAACGAACGAAGAAACTACGGCACAAACGAGTTTGCATATCTTTCAGTTACATCTACTGGATAGTTAGTAAAGTTAACTTTGTTTGAGTGGGTTTGAGTACGAGTGTTGGGCCTGTTTTTATGGCACTTGCAGCCTCTGGCTCAAGTGCCATATACCGATCACAATTCCGTCTGTCGGTCTGTCGTTCTGTCGGTCGGTCCGAGTTTTTTGTCCCACATATCCGAGTTAGGGTACTTCCAGATGTGCTAGGACAATGAAACTTGGCAGGCATATCAGGGACCCGACCAAACTAACCTGGAAATAATCAGTTTCCCGATCCGACCATGTGGGGGGGAGTGCGGGGCGCTGGAAACTTGAAAATTTAGGGCATTTTGTCACTTTTTTCTGAGTTAGGGTACTTCTAGATGAGCTAGGACAATGAAACTTGGCAGGAATATCAGGGACCCGACCAAACGAACCTGGAAATAATCAGTTTCCCGATCCGACCATAAGCGGGGGAGTGGGGGCGCTCGAAACTTGAAAATTTAGGGCATTTTGTCACACTTTTTCGAGTTAGGGTACTTCCAGATGAGCTAGGACAATGAAACTTGGCAGGAATATCAGGGACCTGACCAAAGTAACCTGGAAATAATAAGTTTCCCGATCTGACCATATGCGGGGGAGTTGGGGCGCTGGAAACTTAAAATTTAGGGCATTTTGTCACACTTTTTCGAGTGAGGGTACTTCCAGATGAGCTAGGACAATGAAACTTGGCAGGAGTATCAGGGATCCGACCAAACTAACCTGGAAATAATCAGTTTCCCGATCCGACCATATGCGGGGAAGTGGAGGCGCTGGAAACTTGAAAATTTAGGGCATTTTGTCACACTTTTTCGAGTTAGGGTACTTCCAGTTGTGCTAGGACCATGAAACTTGGCAGGCATATCAGAGACCCGACCAAACAAAATTAGGAATAATCAGTTTTCTGATCCGACCATTTGGGGGGGGTGGAGGGCAGGGGAATCCGAGAAACTGTGTAACTTTCGAACGGATGATCGGATTGTAATAAAACTTCATAACTGAACAGAATATATATCTGTAATGTCCCGTTTAAAGTCTTGACCGGATTCGGTAGCCAGGGGGGAGTTGGGGGGGGGGGAGACCGGAAATTTCAAGAAACGGTTAGAATGGAGGGATCGGAGTGAAACTTGCTGGGAAGAACAAGCATCTGCTCTAGATAAGTCCTTTAGACCATTGTACTGGATCCGGACACTTATGGGGGGATGGGGGCCCGGATCCGGTGATGGTGGTTTTGGGGATTTTCACGATGAAACTTGGCAGGCATATCAGGGACCCTATCAAACTGACTTCAAAATAAAAATTTTGTCAATCAGATAATGGTGGGGGGAGTGGAGGGAGGGGAATCCGAAATTTTCAGTCATGCGTAATTTTGGAATGGGTGATCGGATTCGAGTGAAATTTAAGAATTCAACAGAGGACATTTCTCCGATGATTTTTTTTCTATCCGGACCGGATCCGGCAACTATTGGGGGGGGGGGGCGGAAAATACGTGACCCGTTTAGAATGGAGGGATCGGGATGGAACTTTGTGGGAAGAACAAACAGATGCTCTAGGTAAGTCATTTGCTGAATCGGATTGGCTACGTGCACCGCGGGGGAGCTGGGGGGGGGGGGGGGTGGGGGGGGGGGTTGTACCGGAAATCTCGAGAAACGGTTAGAATGATGGTATCGGAGTGAAACTTGCTGGGAAGAACAAACATCTGGTCCATGTAAATCTTTTACATAATTTGACTGGATCCGGACACTTGAGGGGAGGGGGAGGAGGGGGTATCCCGGTATTCCGTATTTTGGGGGATTTTCACGACGAAACTTGGAAGGCATATCAGGGACCCGGTCAAACTGACTTGGAATAAAAAAAAAATCCTCGATATGATAATCTTGGGGGGGGGGGGTCGAGGGAGGGGAATCCGGAATATTGAGTCATGCGTAACTTTGGAACGGGTGATCGGATTCGAGTGAAATTTAATAATTAAACAGAGGACATTTTTCTCTTGTGACCTTTTTCATTTCCGGACCGAATCCGGCAATTATTGGGGGGAGGGCGGAAAATACTTGACCCGCTTAGACTGGTGTGATCTGGATCGAACCTCGTGGGAATGACAAACAGATGCTCTGGATTAATCATTTACAGAACCGGATTGGCTCCGGTTATTGTGGGTGGAGTTGGAGGAGGGGGAGGGGGTTCTGGGATTCCGGTGATCGCGCGTTAAGGTACTTCCAGATGTGCTAGGACGATGAAACTTCGCTGGAATATTGGAGACTCAACAACATTTGCTTAGAAATTGCTACTTCCCAAATCCGATTATTCCTTAAAGTACCAATCTTGACCGCAAAGTAAAAAAAATACTTTTAAGCAATATATGCATTTTCGTGATGCCCATCAGCCCATTAGCAGTTTTGCCTCAAGGGTTTTGCTTACAAATGAAGTTCCAGCTCCCTTATAGCGCGCATCTCAACCGCAAAGTCGAAACTTACTTTTGATCAATCAAATCATCTTGACACATGCAAGTGCCATATGAGCTTACAGCTCTTGTTAGTTTACTCGACATACTCAGGCAACATTGATCTGTGAAGTTCAGAATTCAGACATTTATGGCAAAAATTTGTTGTTAGATCGTGTCTAGGTTGCTCAAGGAAACGGAGGCCGAGACTTGAAAACTATCATCATAACTAAGGTACGCTGGGCACAGGATAATCTTAACTGCTCTTTTCTGAATTAGCTCCAGTCTACTGGATTGCTCCTTAGTGAATCCAGGATGCCATACCTGGCAGCAGTATTCGAGACAAGGTCTGATAACAGCAGTAAATTGGAGTAACTGTTTCACGGGAATAGGAAATCTCCCCAGGACCGAAAAAGATTTCAGTAGATGAGACACATTTCTGACAAGACCATCAATTCGAGTATTCCATTTGGGGTCACTCTGGACATGCACACGAAGTAATTTGATAAATTTGTGACTACTCTTATCTCTCCTCTCTGTGCAAGGGTCATCTTCAGGCTGCAGCTACAAGAGCTGATTGCAATTGCAGTTACGTACTTCTACAACCTGATGAAGAACCTTGCCGAGAAGGCCCAAGTATTACCCGTATTCCTTCAGCCCAAGCCAACCATGAATCGTGGCTAATGGCGCTATTCGGCCTTTCTTGGCAAGGATCCTTACCAGGATGTAGCTAGAAAGACTGACTGACGGTTGTTCGTAACCGCATTGACGAAGAACCTTACCACCTAATCTTATACGGTGTGACGGTGTACAGAAAATAGTAGTCCGGTGCTAGTATCATTACTGTCACTAGCCTATTTATTTGTGTCTCAACATCACAAAATAAAAATCGGGAGAGTCTAAAAAATCATAAGAGAAAATATAAGCGCGCTATTTATTTATTTATTTATGACCCGCTTTTTGCGTAACAGCGGAGTATGAATTACACAAGTAAAATATACATATTAAAACACTTAAATAAAACAATGAAAATAAACATGACAACATTCTTTTCATATAGATAAAAAAAAAACACTAAATAGACTTAAAAATTTGTACACAGTGACAAGCACATTAGTCGGGTTCAGGAATGAAAAACTGGCTAATAATTTCATGGGCTGAGAGGGCAGGATGTTTGTGGAGGGAAAATAGATTTGAATGCGATCGAAAAAGTGTATTAATACTATCCTGAACATTAAAATTCGAAACGAATTTACGACTACGAAAAGATTTTGGAAGATACCTCAGAAATTTACAGTACTTAAAGAAAAAACTTCTCAAATTTTTTACATCTTTTTTCCTTAGGATATGGTAAACTCCGGAACAATTGTGGATATATGGGCCGCAAAAAGCACTGTTCAACCTTCCGAGCGCCTTGCGTGAATATTTTATTCGGTGCATAAACTTTTGAATTTGATTTGTAGGCTAGTAGGCTATTTTGTTTTTAGGCTTAGTCAGCTGATTATATGTATGTATGTGTGTGAGTTCGACTGGCATGTGGTCGTTTAAAGTTTTATACATCACTCTTCAGTTTTGAAGGAAGCAAATAAATGATAATAATAATAAAATGTATACCTGTGCCATGATTTGTACCTTCTTTCTCAACAAATAACCTAAAAAACAAAAACAACCCAACTTGCAATTTAAAGCTAAAAAAAAAAGTAAAATCACTACAAAAATATAAATATTATTTGTTCAGGCAGTTAATAAACGGCGGTACAAAGCTCCCACAGTTTTGATACATTTATTGCCGAGCATCCCAAGGGCTATGGCAACACAACAACAAAAACAAAACACAAGCACAAAATCTCCAGAATATTTCTCTACTCTAATGACAAACATTACAGAAAGTCTGATTCCGTCAAATCTTCCGCCCCGATTGATCAATAAACCTGTCTGCATATCGTTTTGATTTCATGCCCAACAATCCAGATCTGTCTTTTTCTTCATTATCTCCCACAGAACCGACAACACAGCCCGAAAACCCGACTATTACTCTCTCCTATTATTACCTAATGTCTATCCTCAGATTGATTTCAAACACTGTAACGCGTAATCACTAATCAATCTCAAATGTTAACAGATCATCATCAAAATTTGTGTTTTACAGCCTATTCGGTCCATACTTGGCAGTACGGTAGGCCGACTGACAGAAGCTCGCTGTTTGGACAACCCATATGGTAGTAGGTTTATTACAAATCAAGAAGAATTGCTGAACGGACGTCCGAAACGCAGTCTAACAAGCGATGAGTAAAAAGATGAAACATGACCAGCCTCACTTGGTCAGTTTTGTCAGTTTCATTGAACTATATTTAAGGACAAAAAAATACACAATTAACATTCCTGCCAGGAAAGCACAAAAGGAGTGCTTGGCTAGGGCAGGGAAATAACTGATATTAGTTAAACAACAATTATTAGTCTGCATGACAGTACTCACCAATTTCGGTTTTGTAACCGTGAAAGTGTGAGCGAACAAATTACTATTCTATTCTACTATTAAAACATAATCAACTAACTGAATACTCTATATAAAGAAAAAGGAAGGAGACGAAAAAAATTAACCAACGGTTTCAACTTCAAACGAAAAAGTGAGAAGCATAAGGGAAATAAGGAACGAGAAAGTAAGAAAGAAAAAACAAAAAAAAGGTCTTGTCCGGATACCCATGGTAACTTTTAAATTTCAACTTTCCAGCGATCCAGGTGTCTGAAAATACCGTGAAATGGTATGTTTTCTAATATTATTAATGCACTTATTTATATATTCTTGACAATACAATAATAATGCCGATCTGGGCCAAGACTAGGCTTTAAGCTTAACCGAAAAGAGCTGAGATAGGACAATCTAGTTAACAATCACTTTTTCACTTAAAATAGGCTTGAAGACCCGAAGAAAATGCGTTACTTCGTTGTTCCGCTGTTCCCGAATAATCGATTTTCAAATAGTGGAATTTCCGTGGGATTTGTGGTACCTCTATGCGCTTATATTTTTGTTATATGCCTTACGAGAAAGCTTTACGATTTTTTTTTGTTCAGCAACTAAGCAATCTTCACCAATCTCACCATGCCCACTGAAAGGCCGCGTTTGTTTTGAGATTAAAATCTCCCACGTCATAGTAGAATTTACGCTGTGGGGACAGCCGCAGCTATTCTGAACGTCATAACTGGAGCAGATAGAGGAAAATAAAAAAATCGCTTCGCAGAATCCAAACAATCGGTGTATTCGTTAAATGACACAAAAATAAGTTTGCTTTTGAGTTAAACTTTAAGTTCTTGGACTATTTCAAATTTATCTTCACCTTTGTTGTTTGTATTTGTCCGATTTGTAACCGAGAAACATCGGGATCTGAGCCGATGTTTCTCGGGTGCATAGCCCATCTGTTTACTCCGCTGTCTCGTCACTTTGAAGGAATAAAATCCTTTATTTATACAACATCGGTCAAATACGGCGATTTCACGTAAACTACAAAATTTATAGTTTTAAATACACACATCAGACTAAGGTAGTAAAATACACTATGTTTGATCGAACCCAGAAAACGTTTGTTTACAAATAGTTTTTAATAATTTGTTTTCCTCTTGCACAAGTGACCTGTTGTCACATATTAAGAGAAAGATTGGTATATGAATATGTTGAATGTTGGTTATTTTGAAGAATCAGCGAAGATATACAGACTTCAAACAACAATGGCGCAATTGTACATATATAAGTTTCATATTTATTTCTAGTAACGACGAGGAAAAAAGCTTTCGTTCGTTCATTTTTTTCATGGCTCGGTGTTTTAGTGCAATAGTCTAGACCAGTGGTACGCGCTCCCGAAGGGGTACGAGAGACCCTGACAAGGGGTACGCGAAGGTTCCAAAACTAATTTCGGTTGTAGCTTTAAAATCTCGCCTCACTCAATCAACTGACCATACCTTAAGACTGAAATTCCAAAATTTAACTGTTTCCCTGTAGTTTTGGTCGGAGGCGCAAGGAGAGCACACAAAAGTGGAACCTCATATCTTTGTAAAAAAAATAGTATAAGAACCATTCTTAAAGGACCCCTCTTGCTTATTCTGCCTTTTATACTATACTTAGCTCCTATATGGAATTATAAGCTTCTAAAATGCCCACTTTTCTCCATTGTTTAGTTTCGTAACTACGAATTTTTAGCGCTTTTTCGGCTTTGCCGAGTTTTCCCGTCACCCAACGAAAAGTTTACCGGAATCTTCATTGTCCGCTGACAAATCTTTCACACACAAGGATGTGATAATCTTCTGTTTATTACTTCTCTTATTTGCTTAGTTTTCCCCCTTTTAACCCAAAGCACGTTCAGTTTTCAAATCTTTTGCGCGCAGCCGCCGCGTCGGAGAGCAGGGGCGCTGGATGTAATCGACAAGCGCTAACGAGAGAATCGCTAGTTTCAGGTGGAAAGTAATGGTATTTTCGAAAACGCTTTTTCTGATCCACTTTATAGGGAAAAGATGATATCTAGTAAGAGTTGTGCTTTAAAAAATGGGGTACGCAAACTTTTTGAACCTCGATTAGGGGTATGCGGCACGGAAAGGGCTGGGAACCACTGGTCTAGAGTCTAGACTCCCAATTTTATGGTAAGTTGCAAAGAAAATGGTGGCAAGCCGACGAACACTGGTGAGTAGTGCATCGGCTGCAACTTCCATCAAGGGTAACAGCCAGGCCTATAAACCTGAGTTTAGAAAAAGGAGCCTCCTAACTTCTTCAGTCTGCCGGACAAGGTAGGCTAGCGAATAAGACAGGAATTCTACCGCAAATCGTCAACAAGAAATATCATGGGCATTTTTTTAACACGGATACAAGGTATAAAAAACATAGTATGGGAAAAAACTAATCTGCGCAAATCAGTAGAAAGATCTACAGAGGTTTTATCGTCTACCGCGAACCATTAGGATGACAAAAAGTGGCAAAAACAGTCTGATCAATCGCGGCTCCACGCAGTCGCATTCCTTCCGAGTGTGGCCTTATTCATTAAGTATTCCGACGGTCCGCCATCGATCAGCGCGAATATCGAACTAGCACAGTGCTCTTTCTACAGAGAATGTCCCAGTTTAGTGTTCAAGCCGGACTAGTTTCTCAAAATCCCCCGTTGTTTCATTATCAAAACTTGTGACAGAGAGACAGTAAAATACGGATCAAAAGGTATAATATAATAATATTTATTTGTGACCGTACAGATTTAAGATAGTGGAGTAATAAAAAAAGAGAGTACAACATATCACACACAACAGAAAAGAACTAAATGAAAATTAAATATATATATATATATATAAAATAGATAAAATAATATGTGTCACTTAAATAATAGTTGTCACTTATAGATGTTGCTTCAGCCCAAGCTGACTGCGAATCATATTTGACGGTGCAAAACGCTTAAGTCAGCTACATGTTATTAGAGCTATATTTCAGCATTTCTTGGCAAGGGTCCTCTTCAGGCTCAAGCCGCTCAAGCTGGAAAATGAAATTGCCAAGAAGGGCCGAAATATAGCTCTAAGTGTAGCTGACGTATCCGTTTTGCACCGTCAAAAAAAGTTGTCACTTTCTACTCCAAAAACAGTGCAACACGGCACGCATATTGCAAGTTTCCAACATATCAACGTGTGATCTATTCTAATATATCTGTGCTGATGAGACAAAAGGGGGGATTTATTCGCTTGGAAGCGCTTACTGGGATTATGGCAAATTATCAAAGACCCTTACGACAGAAAATAGGTTAAATGTCTATACGGCAAAAGCCAAAACAGCGAAGGTCAGTAGGTCTGACGCCAATAATATTTAACGGTGCAAAACGGAAAAGTCAGATACATTTTAAACATATTTTAAAAATTACATTTAAAAATTTACATTTTAAAAATGTAGCTGACTTATCCGCTTTGCACCGTCAAATATAAAGGTCAGTGTCTTCAAAAATCGAAAAGAGCGACGGAAAATTTCCGCAAATGTTCATTCTCCAACAGGACAGTTTTCTGGTTCTGCTAAAACTAAGTATAAGGAGTGCAGTCACATAAGCATCACGTTGAATTAAAGTAGCATAACAGTTTGCCAGCAGAAGTTGTTGATTCAGGCAGTATCCAAACGTTTAAACGTGGTACAGTCGACACCCCATTTTACTCAGTTGCTTTTGTAGTTTGAATATTTGTTTATCACAAAAAATCAACGAAGAAACCAACGAAAATGGGGTTTGTAAAGGCCAACGAATATACTAAAATAAAAGGCGAATATTTTTCAATAAGTTTATAGTTTTATAATATAATTTATTTTACTCTTGTAGTGCGTCAGTTTCTGTGTGTTAAGTGTATCTAATCCGTTTGCACTTGCGTAGTAATGGCTAAAAGCTTAACACCAAATCAAATAATAAATAAAATAAAAAATACCTTTTTCATAATTCCCGTCTTTCTCTTTGAAAAAGTCGTGTACCGCCGAAGCTTATTGTCGATGAATTCCATCTTAATCTTCACACGGCCCTTCGTTTTCTTTCCATTCGGGGGAGGGGTTTTCTTAGAAGGGGGGCCGGAGCGGTCATCATCTGGTGACATAGAGCCGTGGGAGACCCCTAAGTCCAGTCCATTCAGGGGGTCTTGCATGTTCATATTCAGGGGTTCCTGCTTAACGCTCTCGGCAGTCCTTTTAAGACCATGGTGTGCATTCAAGTTTAGTCCATGACCTAGATTGTTATGGTTAACGTGCTGCTGCAGCACGGCATTCATGTATGAATCTGCACCTCCGTGGTGACCGTACAGGTCGGGTTCCAGGCCACCGTAGTTCATTGTGTACCGAGTCTCCACTGGACTCTGGTTTTGCATATTAAAAAGTTTTATCAGTCACTGCTTTTAGCTTGCACTAATTAATGTCCGACGGTCTTCTTTCCACTTTATCACTCACAACACCTGGAAAAGATAATTATTATTACCATACGATTATTATTCCATTCCATCATAAGTCCACTGCAGAGCCTATACCGGAAACTTAACCTGTGACTGCTTCACATGCTCGATACGAGCTTATTTTAGTGCCCTTGTTTGTTAAGTTGTTTAATGCCGGGTCGAAGTTTTAGTCTGCAAAATAGTTATTAATTGTATATATTGTACTTTTATGTATGTTAATTTTGGCTCGTTGACTGACATACATTTTTATTTTATTACAACAAAAACTAATAATCGGCTCTGTCCGTCGCATGTTTTTCGAATAGAGTGAAACTGAAAAGAAAAATTCAAATTATTAAAACTATTTGTCAGTACTTATAGCCTACTGGCAGACTACGGCCGATTTATTTATATTTTGTATTTATACACAAAACTTTCTTGGGTCAAACATACAGAAAAAAAGAAAATTCCAACTGATTTAGTGTAAAAGTGGTTCGCTTGTTGCTGTAAAATGTGGCAAGATTTAATCATGGAATAAATTCATTCAGTCAAATGAAAACTGAAACAATCAATCAATCAATCAAGTTTATTATCCACATAGCTTAAAACAGATAGCCGTATGTGACACGAGATACAATAGCGAATACGAGGGTTCTAGGGGATGCACGGTTTTATCCTGGAGCGGAAGACAAAGAAATGTACGCACTTCAAAAACCGATCGAAATCGCCCCTAACAAAAATGATACAGAGGTGTAGGGATTGGAGATTCCTAAGTACAATAAACTGAGAATCGGGGATCCAGGGTAATGCTGGAATAGCCTACATTTGTTCCAAGTTTATTTTCATTGGGGTTAGTCATCTAGGTGCATTAATTTACTGATGAATGAAATCATCCGTTTCGTTGATACCGTACTTAATCGATACTCAAATATTGCGGGATACTTGACGATCTTTATTTATTGCAGTTTTCTAGCTATATGTTTTCACCCGGTGGCTTTCAGAAAATGAACGTACTATATCATATTTCTCTACTGGTACAAGGGTAAACTTGTATTTCTCAACTGTAACCAAGAAGCGGGTCACACAAATAAAAAGAAAACAAAATTATTCTCAAGCAATCGATTATATTAGAACGAGGACTGGGCAGAGAGGCTGATAAATAACCTATACATCAATATATGTATCTTCATTAGCCCGGCATGATATCAAAACGGTAAAGATGGTTGATACAGATACAGATCTGAAAACATGATAGAACAAAAACCACTAGGGGGTCAAACATACGAAACTTGCCTAAATCATAAACACAGGATAAATACTGTACAAAAACGCTATCGGCCTGTAAAAATGCCAACTAGGTGGGGATCTGGTGACACTCTAACGTTTTTACTACATGTCTTAACTTAACCGTCGGATAACCAATTTTGAACTTTATACCGATCCAAGTGATGGAAACTCATTTCCTTACTTAGTGACCTTACCTTCTTTTCTCTATATTACGAACCATTACCCAAAATGGAAAAAGCGAGACAAATACAAAGACCAGCAAGATCACTGAAGTTTTTCCTGCATCTTCGGTTAAACTCGTTTAACGACAATAACATCCTATTGTGGTAGCACACGTCCAATATCAAATAGATGTGGCAAAAAAGTAACATGCCTCACACAATACACGTAAAGAAGAAAAAACACCGGAATAAAACGGTAGTACCTGTCCAATTAAACCCGATTCAGATCCCAATCCTTCACAATTATGTGCTCGGTATTATGGTAGCTAGCAGGCACGTCCCCAATTTGGGGGTAATAAAAAAATCGTTACCATGAACCAGATCACTAACACACCTATCAACACTCTTCAGATCCAAAACAACATATCATCATTGCCTAATTCGTCTGAAATCAAAACTCCCGCTCCATATATGCAGATCACCTAATCAAACTCCAAAACACTGTACAATTTAAGGAAATGTACCTTATTTAGCTTGGTGTTGACTGGTATTCACCTGGAGGTGGTGTGAGTTGAGCTTAACACCAGTAGCGTGTATGAATCCATTATGCTTTACATACAATGCACCAGCTCCGATCACGCAATGTAGCGGAGGCCGGAGATACTCTCTGGGAGAGGAACGAGGAGAGGGATGCTGTGGATCTCGCGAGGAGCTCCCGGCCCGTAAGAAACGGATGGACATTACAGCCACAGACATAAGCAACCGCGAGGATATAGACGCACCATAGCAACGCTAATACTTGACGCACTAGTAAATAGAGGGAAATATACACGCAAGGCGCTCAGAAGGTGGTATAGTGCTTTTTGCGGCCCATTTATTCACAATTGTTCTGGAATCTACCATATCCTAAGGAATGTAACAAATTTGAGAAGTTGTTTCTTTAAGTGCCGTACTGTAAATTCCTGATGTATCTTAGAAAATCCTTTCGTAATCGTAAATTGGTTTGGAATTTTAACCTTACACTCTTTCGTTCGCATTCAAATCCATTTACCCTCCACACACATCCTGCCCTCTCAGCCCACGAAATATTAGCCAGTTTTTCATTCCTGAACCAGTTTAATGTGCTTGTCACTGTGTCAAAAGTCAATTTAGTATGTTTTAAACTATATGAAAAGAATGTAGTCATGTTTATTTACATTATTTTATTGTGTTTTAATATATATATATTTTACTTTGGGTATTTTACTCATACTCCGCTGCTATCCAAAAAGCGGGTCAAAGATAAATAAATAATAAATAAATAAAAGTAACGCGTTGGTCAAGTTATTATGGTAAGCTGCAGAAGGATTGTCATTGTTTCTAGGCTGGCTAGGAATTAACTAAACATTACACGATTATCTACGGCCCGCGACGTTTTCATGGCGTCACGAAAGAAATAGCAAAATTCGATTAAATTAATGTTGTAGAATATATATATTTGTATCTATATATATATATAGCCGAGCGGCCAGCGAGGCGCCGGACGCGTTTAGACTTACAAACCGTTCTAGGGACAATCAGTTCCGTTAGTAAATACAAAATGAGGACTTTTTGTGTGACGTCACGACCCGTAGATAATCGGCTAAAGTTTAGTCAACACCCTGGCTAGAGCAACCAAGAGGATGGCAATTTGATAAGAGCTGACTAAGAGAAAACAGGATCGATTTCTGTTTCTCGTAATCACTCCCGTCATCTCTGCTCGCAGTATAAGCTAACGCGGGCAGCTCACACCAATCTGAACAGTGGTTAAATGAGAAGCATAGAACTCAAGATATGTTCAGTCTTCCAAGTTGTCTAAATATGTTCAATGGTTGATCAGTTGCTTTCAGTCTATAACTGGTGATTTTTTGTTCTGTGTGAAAGTGTAACTTTTCCTACTGTTCTGTTTTTCTTTGTACTCCATCCGTTTTCTTTGTTGAAATGAAGGGTGATAAATAAATAAATATTTTGGTTATTCAAAAAGATCGTCCAGTCTTTTCCTTAAATAGAGCGAGCCAGCGATTTTCCATCTATACCGACCATCCATTCGGGTTATTTTTTTTCCGATTTCTACTACGGCGATATGTGCAACTTTTTGGATCAGATAGAATAAATTTCATAGCCCACAGAAATCCATTTCGTTGTTCTTTTCAGTAAGATCAAAACATTTTGGTTTCTGGTTTAGCAGTTTGTAAAACTATTTTGTCCTTCCGCCGGTCTGCAATTTCTGAAGCTTGTAAAAAAATAGATTTGGATACTCTTAAGATTGTGTCAAACCGGTCTAAGTATACCGAAAGGCTTTGGTTTCTTTGTATCCAGTTTTTTGCTATCAGTCTGTGCTCTATGCCCCTTTATTCTATTGAAAATTATTGACATATGTAAATTACGTAAATATTACTACAAATACTGTAATACCTGCTTTATTTGCCTATATCGTATCGAAATCGGAGAATAATCCGAAAATACAAAACTCCCGATATAACGGGAAAACTCCAGGAGCTTCATGATACTGGACAAGCATATCGATGACTTACTCCATATCACGGGCTCGTCCCTTTGTTCTGTTGATTTGTGTGTCTATTTTGTTGTACTAGTGTTTCTTCTGTTGTTTATTTGTTTATTTCTCTTTTTTACTGCACTATCGTCACATTGTTTTTGTGCAGTGGGTTACAAGTAAATTATTACTAATATTATTATTTTCTATCTTCACCGATTCTCGATCAAATCGGTTTTCTATCTGTCTAAAATTAAGCACACTTTTTGCCGTAGCTGCACGTCATCTACCGGAAGCTAACAAGGGCAGGGGCATCATTTGAGATAGACAGCGGGGTGGGTAGCTTAAAGGGGGGACTGAACCCACCCATGAAAAAATCGGCAAGAAAGGCAGACCATGGGCAAGTTGACCAGAATCAAATCCGAAACAGTGGCTCACTCTTGAGTAGATTTTGTTTGTACGTGTTATGTTTTCCCTAATTATTCTTTTGTACTCCACTGTTTTCGTCTTGTACGATTTGTGGGTTAAAAATAATTATTATTGTTTATTATTATGTATGTAGCCTATGAGCGTGGGCCACCCTTCTAACAGTAGTAACTATAAGTTACTATTTTCATTCCAATCTCGTGAAAAGTTACTACGCTGACCGTTCCAACCTTCTCGAAATCGTAACTATTTGCTTACCACGCTCGGGAGCGTAGTAAGCGTGGTAACTATGAATTTCTGTCACGTGATTGGCTGGATTAGCCCGCGGCATGATATTTTGCGGAAAATAGAAAAATGCGTTCCAGCCTTGACGCCAAGAAGCCAGAATGTGTGACGTTATGCGTAGTAACTACGGTAATTAGGGTGGAACACGCTGTATATGTTATTTATATATGACACTTCTGCATACAATTCTCGAGCTTAATTTACATGTTGTTGATTACTTCTGTATTTCTGGTCTTACGTACGTAAGATTTGTATCTGAAAACGCCAAGGATGTCCGGAATGACGCCGTTACCCACCCCTAGGTTTCCGCGAAACGACCTCGGGAACGACGCCTCTGTATAAGGAGAAAAGAATATCGCAGAGAAGCTGAAGGCGTTTATAAACAACTATGAAATACAGATAGGTATTTGATAAACTCGGTTCCACTGGAACTGATGCCTGAGCCCCAGGTCTAGCTTAGTTATTTCTGCACTCTCTGATGTTTAATCAATCAACTACCAATCGACAACTTCAAACCCAAATAGCTTAAAGTCAGAAGAGGTAAAAAGCCTAATATTTACAAAATACATTGAAAAAAAAAGCAGATTAATTAGTATACTTTACTATGAATGACCAGAAATAAAATTTGGAACGAAAGTGTCTTAGAACTGGGCTGACGAATAGGCAGGAAAAGGTCCGACGCTCGGACCTCCCGGACCGCCGCATGGGCTAAGGGAGGAGAGGGGGGGATAGACGGCTCTTCTGGGGGCAACACTCCATCTTTGCTCCAAATTTCTTTGAAAGGGTAGTTCTACGGGCAGTCAATTTAGGAAGGCCTAGCTTAATGAAAACCTCTGTTTAAAGCACGTTGTTCAAAGACATGTTTTGAATGAATCTCATAATACTCTTGATGACTAACTCTTCTTGCCGATGCAAAATCGCCCTGTACCTAGCCCGAGGAGCCGGAAGCGGTATCACAGCTGTTCCCAAACATCGCCGTGATTGGTTAACATAGGATTGAGTTGTTGAGTTTGAGTCGTTAGTGCTACGTTTTCTCGTTCTTCCCGAGGATCACTGGCGTGTCTGAAGCGTTTCAAAAGAAAAGAAATTAAATGAATCTGATTTCACCCTTTAACTCAAAAGGAAGCTGAAACACTTGGATCTTCTTAGATATTGGGTTCTTAATTTATCATTCCCGTTTGACTGTTTTAGAGGCAAAAAAAATAAAGGCAAGTGGTCGAAAATTTAGAGAAGTGTCAAAAGAAGCATACCTGTTAATTTGTGCAGTGGCCTAGAGGTATGCTTATTTAAACGTCACCTAACAATCATCGGTCGCCGACGAAAACACCAAAACCCATAGGCTACAGGGCAGCAATACTGTAAAATACTTGCCGAAAATGTTTAATTCGTATCCAGGTTCCCCAAATATGAATCCTTATTGAAATATTTCTACTAATGGTTCCTACTGTTTCTTCTTTTAGGGATTATGGCATTCAATTAAAAGTGTGCGAAATTAAAAAAAAATACTGTCAATAGGTGGCGCTGCTCAGGAACTTTATCGGAATTAAGTCTTTCACTGATAGACGGCGTTCAAACCAACAGACATCTCAATCCGAATTTCTTTATCTCGCTGCTAGAATGTACAAACCAACAAATGGAAGAACAGTTATTGAAATTCGAGAAATTTTATTAAAACACAGCTTTTTCAATTAACTTTGGTGCCAAAAAGGTTGTTGATACAGCTAGCTGTTCGCTGATATCAAGGTTGTTATTTCCCTTTCTATTTGGCAGTAACAAGAAACTAAACCAAAGGATGAAAAATTTAGAGAGGTGAAGAAATTATTGAAATTCGAGATTTTTATTTAAACACGGCTTTTTCAATCAACTTTGGTACCAAAAAGGTTGTTCATACAGTTTGCTGTTCATTGATATCAAGTTTGCTATTTTCCCGTTCTATTTGTCTATAACACGAAACTAAACTAGGGTACGGAAAAACTGAGAGAGGTGTTAAAGGTTAAACCGAAAAGGGCTGAGATCCGATAGTCCAGTTAGGCGTCACTTATTCACTGAAATAGAACAGAAAACCCGACAAAAATGCGTTACTTCGTTTGTCTGCTATTCACAGATAGGCTAATCGCTTTCATCGAACTAACCTTGTCTTTCGGATTTGTGGTACCTCTGTGTGCTTGTACCTCTATGCTTGAAAGATTTAGCAATCAAAAAGGTAAGTCATTGCCAAGAAATAACACATATAACAAAAAGATATGCCTATCATCACTTTCCTACTTTCTTTAACCGTGAATTTTCCGAGCTTAGCGTCCGTAACACATGGAAATGAAGGCTTTGGTTGAAATTTAAATTTTCCGCGTCTGGGTGAATTTTGGGTTGCGATGCAAGCAGCGCATGTTCTGAACGTTACAACTAGAGCCCCGGATGAAAAAAATACAAAATCCCTTAGATGAGTCAAAATAACTCAGTGTACTCAAAAATCAGATGTAAAGTTTGCTGTCTTTTCAGTTGAACTTTAAACAAGCATACCTCTACTGTACTAACAACCCTAATCGTTCCATCCATAATCATTGTGAGAGTGCTTTCCGGGTCCTATACAACAATTCTCTTTAGTGGTTGCATGGTTCTCTTGGAATTGTAGTGCTTCAGGTGTTGGTGAAGGTCTTCCATCTTTTGGTGAAGTGAGGCTCAGACAAGAATTCTGCGCGATAAAAATCCTCTCCTTCTGGTGATGGCAAGTTCCCATATGCGGCTGAGTTTGCCAATTTGGTTGTCGTGGGGTATCCTACTATATTGTGGGTTCTCTCCAGGTTGATCTGCTGATAATTTGTTTTATTTTTTTTGTATTTTATATTTATGCAAGGGTCTGTTATTAATTTTGTCATTTTTTGACCCTAGTTGGTCGTATCTTAGAGTAAACAAATAAATAAATAAAATTCCGAGATTCAAAACTTCCTATGTAATATTTATGACCCTGACGACGCTAGACTGATTCTTGCATTTCCCTTATTTCACGTTTTTCGAGGAGGATCAGGCTCCCGCTTATCACGTCTGAGGAGCTCTTTGGCCAGAAGGGGTTTCCGGGTTTGTCATCAAAACCTAGGGGGCCACGCCAGACTGAAAACAGCCGGGACGGATTTGTCTTTGTCGACGGAACTCATTCCAAAATCCAGTCCAAGCGACCAGACGAGAAAAAAACAGCCTATTCTTTAAGCCGGTTAGTGCCGAATTCCCGGGCGATTTAGTCAAGCAGGTTTTCCGGGATCACACTTTCCTAAAAAAGATTGAATGGTGGAAGGAAGAAACAAACTGGCACGCGACGGGCAAGAAATGAACAGAAAAGAGTAACCGGCGCCAAAACTTTTAGTTCCTGACGAGCCTCAGCAAAACAGTAAAGCGTAGCCTAATCACAAAAAACTTGACAATCATGAAAAAACGCATACTAGACATGCAGCATGTGTTAATCAAGATGTTTCAAGTATAGTAATTTTACTTATGTGGTAAATTAGACATACAACTAACGATCCATTTAACTGAAAAGGCAGATTATTTTTACGTCTGACATTTGAATACACTGAAGCAGGGCAGTGTCCAGCCCCCCTCCCCCCCCCCCCCCGAAACATACACAAATAATAGTTTTTATAGGCTTTTAACCTCTGATATGTGTCTTTTTTTACTTTTTGGTCCGACCCGCGGGCACCCCCACCCCTGAAATAAACTGCTCTAGATACGGAGGACCTGCACTGAAGTATTTTGACTCGACGAGCTGCTAAAACCAACTGCTAAAGCCACACCTGGAATTTGATAGGTTTTGTAAAAAAGGACCTTTCTAGATATTTTAAGCCCACGGATCTCAACTGATTTTCTATGTCATTCGATTTTTATGGTGTTTCCGTTTAGTGAATTTTAATTGTTTTGATTGTTGGTGTACTACACCGTCTGTACTTGATGGGTCATAAATCAAAATTTAATTTAATTTTAATTTGTCTCCAGCTACGAAGCAGCCTTTTTTAAAGTTTGATCTTATTATTTATAGAAGTTGGAAAGTATTATGAGTAGTGAACTCAAAAAAATTCTCCTCAGACGGGATTTAAACTCACGACCTTCGGCACGAATTGCCGTTGCGCTAATCAACTGAACCTTTTCATCTTCCCTTCAGATTAAGTCTTTTGGTTTTCTGTATGAGGCTCTGCTATTAGGTCCCAGGATTGTCTACATTGGAGTAAAAAATTTAATACGAAAAACTTTAATGTCAGAATTATTTGCTAGGATAGTACCCTAGGTCTTTTACGATACAATAATAAAAAATGTAGGTTCTATTATTGTAGGTAATGTACGCGCAGGAATAGCTGATATAGCTTACCTGGTTTGTTATTTTGAAACTCTATGCAAGGGCAGGAACATTTTTATTTTATATTTCCAAGTTCTTCGTATTACATAAAGAGTTTTAATAACAATAAATTCCAAAAAGGCTCAATGATCCGTTAAATGGGAAAGTTAGCCTATAAGACATAACGATAACTGATAAGTATTCTAGTTCATAAACAGTCTAACCACATCCAGTCCACCACGGTTCTTACCTGGGGGGAAAACGGATTGCGCTCAGTTGTTTATGTTAGTTTAGTTGCTTCCTGCCCTTTGACACTTTTAAGATGTAGCGCTTGTGTTGTCTTTTATTTCAGATTTGGTTTATATAGTTAAATAGCTAAAAAAAGCAAACGACGTACAAAAAGTAAAGAAAGTTTAAGAAAACATGATACTTTAATAGTTGAATTAGAGACTGAAAGTTAACTTAACGTTTGAAACGTAAGGCCACCGAGTTGAGATGAACCTCAGCTTAAAAAGCCAGTTTGGTACCACGACGCCATCTAACGGAATATGAGAAAACTGTCATTCACTTGAAAGATTAGCAATAGCAAGACCGCCGGTGGGCCAGACCTCGAAGCTTGCTGATAAAACGCCATCTAGCAATATACGAGAAGACAATCATTCACTTGAAGCGAAGGGAAATAGCTACAGATGGCGAGAGCAGAGACTCAAGAACGCAATAGTTATCGTTTTCTCTCAAGTAACTACTTGACTTCAGTCTGGCCCTTCACCGAGGACTCCCCCAACGGAGGATTTTTTGTTTGCCCCTAGGGCTCACTTCCCGCCTAGGGGTTGTCCCGTCTCGATTTTAGTGTACTGCAAGGGCCCGGTGCCGCCATTCTTGGTCAGTGCCGGCACCGGTTACCATGTGTTAGAACATTAAAGATTAGATTTTAGGTTAGATTATTTTATTGCTAAATTACATAATAACCCATCATGATAGGTAACCGCCCATGAGAAGACATAAATGCACTGGCACTGGGCGGTTACCACAAACTAATTCAACTTAACTTAAACAATAACTTAATTTCATTTCAACACTAATTAATCATATTTTTTTTTTCCATATAACATAAAGTCAGCATGTTTACAATTGCCGGGACCACTGGTCTCGACCGATACCAGCCGGTGCCGGGAAAGGGTGTACAGGAGGTGCCGGGGACTGCTTTACCCGTCGCTTCCCGCATTCTCGTCAGTCAGAATACTCACTTATCATCATCCTCACCAAAGAGGAAATCATTTTCAGATTCGCAGTCGATTTGGGGAGTTGCTTGGTTACCTGTTTCTTTATAAAGTAATTCCTGTTATCCATAATGACTTAAAGTTTAGCCGAGAAGGGCTGGGATATGACAATCTAGTTACCCATCACTTATTCACTAAAACTGGCTTGAAGACCCGCTGAAAACGAGCTACTTCGTTGTTCCAATATTCACGATTAATCGATTTTCAAATAGTGGAACTACCGCGGGATTTGTAGTACCTCTATGCGCTTGTATTTTTTGTATGCCTTACGAGAAAAGATTTATGATTTTTTTGTTCAGGCACTAAGCAATCTTCTCCAATCTCACCACTGCTCTATGAAAAGCCGCGTTAGTGTTGAGATTAAAATTTCCCGCGTCATAGTAGAATTTACGTTGTGGAGACGACTGCAGATATTCTTAACGTCATAGATAGATGTAGATAGGGGAAAATAAAAAAATCCCTTTTCAGAATCAAAATAATTCAGTGTATCCAATTAAATGACACAAAAATCAGTTGGCTTTTCAGTTAAACTTTAAATTGTGGTAGAGACTTCTAGTTGGCTTTTCAGTTAAACTTTAAACTGTGGTAGAGACTTGAAAAAAAGGATTCGTTAGATTGTTATTGTGACTGTTTGCATTTGAGTAATGCAATTGTACTGATTAGAGCACATAGCTACACCTGACTAGTCTAGAAATTAAGTAATGCAATTATACTGATTAGAGCACATAGCTACACATGACTAGTCCAGAAATTAAGTAATGCAGTTGTATTGATTAGAGCACCTGACTGCACCTGACTAATCTAGAAGTAGAGTAACATAACGAAGAGGAATGGAAATTTGTTTGCCCAGATATAATAGTAACGACTTTTCACTGCGTAAACTACGCGTGACATAGTGGTCCGCAGAGTGCGGCCGAGCTGATCAGACAGTAGTGTCTGCCAAATAAAGCTCGGCCACACTTTTTGTGGACCCCGGAGTCCATGCAGTGAAAAGCTGTTCCTACTATAGCCTACCTGGGCAAAATTTTAAAATTGATTTTAGTTACGTTACTCTATTTTCTAGATTCAAGTAAGTAAATTTGCAACCTGTCAGATCTAATACGCGCTTAATTTATTCTTTACTAGAGCTTCGAAAGACGATCGGGATCGGATGCTTGCAGAATATAATTCCTGCTAAGATTTTCAACATCATCAACTATACGGTAAAGTTGAGATTTGTTCGACCTGATGATGAAAGTGCACAAGCACCACTTGAGGAGTCCCCGCGTTTTGTTTGTCCCGGGGACTCACTCCCCGTATTCTCGCGAGTCCCAGGGACGGAGAATGCTCTGATTATCACCACCATCATCAAAAAGGACCCCCCTTTAAGATTCGGAGGGGAATCAATTTTGCTGGTGTTGGTGCAATGTAAAAATTAACTAAAAACAATCAGAATCAGTTGATCCAGACCAATTTCGTCAACTGTTATTTTTTTCGAACAAAACCTTGGAAGCATTCCCTGAGTTCTCGCTGTTTCTGTACGCGGAGTCCGCGTGGACTGACTCCCTCTATTCTCGCCGTTCACTTCGATTCCCAAGGAGGAATGGCGAGAATACGCCTAAGAACCAGAGGCGTCACTAGCCAAAATGTTTGGGGGGGGGGCAAGGAATTTACCGACTTGCTGGTAAATTTTACCGCCTGTTTTTGCAGAAAAAACGACTGTTTTCAAGAAAAAAAATGAGTTTTAAAAGAAGTCGACTGATTTTCAGAAAAACTGACTGTTTCGACAAAAAATCACTGATTTTCAGAGAAACCGACTGTTTTCATGAAAAATAAAATGTTTTGACGAAAAATAGCGGCGCTTCGCGCCAACTCAGTTATTTTTTACCGACTGGCCGACAAGATTGGGGGGAGGGGTCCCCCGCTCCCATCCCCCCTCGTGACGCCCCTCCTAAGAATACTATCTTTTCAATTCGTAGTACGAATTGTATTACCAACATGCCATCTATCGAGCTAGGAGAAGACCACCTTTCACTTGAAACGATTGGAGACACGACTGAACAACAGATGACGATCGCAGACTCCCAAATAACGGGTGAGCCCTTCATTACGCCCTACCAAAACGCCATCTGACAAGCTACGAGAAGACCAGTAAACTACGTTCCATTATCGTGCACAACGAAATACTCTATATGACTAAGTCCAAAACACGCCAGTGATCCTCAGGAAGAAGGAGTAAGCGTCTCGCTAACGACTCGACCTCAACAACTCAAATCCTGTGTCAACCAATCACGGCGATCTTTGGGAGCAGATGTGATACCGCTTCGGGCTCTTCCGCTAGGTACCCGGCGATTTTGCATTGCCAAGGAGAGTTAATCATCAAAAGTATCCTTAAGACACCTGAATGAAGAGTACTAAGTACCATCCATATCTGTATGACTTCCGTTAACATTGCCTGTAGAAAACCCAATCTAAATACGAAATAGTGTTTCCAAGCTATGATTTTTGCTCCATTTTGCATCTGTCCTTATTTCAGTACCGAACAATTTTAGAAATGAACAAATATCTCCAATCAACCCTTCTTCTGGAATACTTTTTAACCAGTTAAGCCCAAACGTATATCTAGAAGAAATTCCAATACGATCCGGCCAGTGCTGTACGAGATTTGAATGAAGCGCTTTTTGTCTTGGAGTCTGCATGTACAAACCTCCAGAAACGAATATCCCTATTTTGAAAACGTCACGCTCAGGAGAAGAATGCTCTCCGTTGCCATGTCTGTAAATGCATTCTCCATGGTGTGTTCAAGTATGGTTTCATTGTTCAGGTGTCCTTTAAGACCAGTGAAATACGTTCCTTTATCGAAAGGAATTTGCTTCCTTTTACTCCAAGCGAACCACCGAGAAGGAGAATCGCTAAATGACAACAGGAGCATATATCAGAAACAGGAGCACAAGACTGCCTTGAAATGGACTCGAAACCCAAGCTTGTTCCCCCGCCTACGAAACCTTCTGAAAGATACCTAAATTATTTCGTTCCGTATTTCACTAAACACTTTAACTGTACTTGATTTATGTTTGTTTCGTATTTATTGCTTGTTGCTTTGTGTTTTATTTGTATTGTTAGTCAGTTTTTGTTTTTCCAATTCCGCCCGTGTTTAGCCTAGTGCTATTAGGGTTGAAATAAAATTGATTGACTGAAGTGCCTTGATCAAATCTAACTGTCTATAGAGAGAGCACCGACGGAAAGGAGCTAGATAAAGCCGCTGAACGTTTTGTCTTTCCCTTGCCTTGACGAAGCGTTTGGCATACGCTTGCTTATCCAGCACTAAACGGAGATTCGCATAGGCTTTCTGAACACTACTTTATCCTTCGGCATATGAGTATCTAAGATATCGGCTTAAGCCGCTTTCACACTGACGCGTTGAGGCTTTCACATTGTGCTACGCAACCTCTGCGTCGCACTTGCGGTGACGCAGCGCAGAGCTTTCTGAAGACAAACTGGAGAAAACCTACTAACGATGAAGAACAACTTAGTATTGATGAAAAAAACGAGAATTCAGCATAAGAAACCGAGAAAGGAAAACGTAAATACACATCCGGCGTGAAAGCTTGTCGCGCAGGTGTGAAAGATACGCTACGCAACCTGTACGCAGGGCAAGATAAACGCATACGCAGCGCGTCGCAACGACGCGTCACTGTGAAAGCGGCTTTAGTTGTGAAACGTCGCTGCGTAAAAACGTCGCTATGCAGCACTAATCGGAGTTTCACAGTTTAAGGGGGGGGAGGATTAGCTATTGGGGAGAAAAGAAGGTTTATAGGAAAAAATAGATTAAAGAATGGCCCTTACTTTTGCCCGATGTGTGGAAAGATGGATGAGGATGTGTTCCACTTTGAGCGTGTTCCATCCTACTTACCGTAGTTACCACGCATGACGTCACAGATTCTGCCTTTTTGTCGTCAAGGCTGGAACGGTTTTTCTATTTTCCAGCGAAATATCATGCCAAGGGTGAATCCGCCCAATCACGTGACAGAGATTCGTGGTTACTACGCTTACCACGCTCCCGAGCGTGGTAAGCAAATAGTTACTATTAGTTACTATTTCGAGAAGGCTGGAACGGTCTGCGTAGTAACTTTTCGTGAGGTTGGAACGGATTTAGTAACTGATAGTTACTATTGGTACGAGGGTGGAACACGCTCTTTATGTGTGAATGTGAAGGATTGAGTGATCTAAGGGTCTTATTATTTGGGGTGGGAATTACTAGGGAGGAGTGGCTACTAGAAAAAATTGGAAGCACAAATATGGGGATATCCGTAAGGTGGCTAGATTCCTCCGAGTTGGTTTGTCCCATAGAGAGCGATTTTTGTAGTTTGTTCTGTTTTTTCTTGTTTTGTTGCCATGACCCCAAGGGTTTTTTCGTGCAATAAATTCATTCATTCATTCATAGGCTTTGTGAACATTCGTATACCTTGGCATAGTGTGTATGAGATATCGGCTTAGTTCTGAGACGTCGCCGCGAAAGAATGTCCTCAGCGAAACGTCCCAGTGGCGAAACGTCGCCATGACAAAACGTCCCGATGACTAAATGTCCCCATGGCGCAACGTCCCCAAGCATACATTTAGTAGTTCGCCTTAGTCTTCGGGCGCACGATACGAGGTACAATAGCATCCAAGTATTTCATGGCGCAGATGTAGGGGAGAGGGGGGCAGGTTCATTACGTTTTTACATACCAAGATTTTTTTTAGGGTTCTGCTGATTCCACTTTTTCCGACTGTCTAGAATCATGTCGTAGCTGTTGTGGTTACTTTGTAGAATCTTGTTACCTGCAATATTTGCTTTGCAAATTCCATTTTCCTTTTAGGTACTTTTCTCCGGACCTGACCCCCGACTGGGGGCAGGATTGGTGGCTGGGGCAGCTCCAGACATCATTTTTGTTAACCCAGTTCAATAAAAATAAATACATATTTTTCACTTGCTTTTGTTGCCTCAATTCATTTTCGTTCATTTGCTTCCGTTTGGGAAAACTGTACAGATATGGCGTCACTCTACCAACACCTGTTATTATCATCCGGATATGCTGTTACAACTGGGTCTGAATATGACTTGTTTTCTTCCTGAATGCGTTGGAGACTTTCCTGTTCCAATTTTCGCTTCTTTATTAATTTTTCTTTTTTTTTCCCTTCAGCTTCTCTTTCTTTGCTGTCCAAACCTGCCTCAAGCATTTTTGTCCGGACCTGTCCCCTATTTTCACAGAAATAAATTTGTAACTCTCAAACTGTTGCGTCAATTGCGGAAATTCGTCTTTGACGCGATAGAGCCAATCTTAAACTACCTAAATAAAAATCACCGACGATGTAAGTGGGTTCGGAACTACCAAAATGAGGTGCGACGTGCCAACTCCATGACGTAGAACTTACTTTTGTGCAAAAAAAGTGACAGTAACATCGGTTTGCTACGATTGCAAGAGTGCAACTGCTGGAATTTTTGACAGAAGAAGCGTAGAAGTCTAACAGCTCTGAAAAATACTTTTCAGTATTTTTATACTTATATACTTTCAATTTCATAGCGAGGTTTGCAGAGCCGACGTCCGGACCCGCCCCCCTCTCCCCTAAGGACAGCATTTTTGTATTAGATTAGATTAGAAAAAAAAATGTGAATATGGGTAGTATATTGACTAGACTACGGTACAGTTGCTTCTGCTGCTGGAACGTCGCTCCAGCCGGTTTCTGGAACTTGTCTCGGTATTTAATCAACGGTAAATGATATAATTTGTAACAGAAGCAGTTAAATTTTAGCCTACAGAAAAAAAATGGATTTCGAAAATTTTCGCCTGCTGCGCTCAATTTAATTTTCTGTTCGCTATAATAGATAGAAGCTGTTACTGCAATCATGCCCGGCAATATATTCTCTATGTGGGCTTCGCCAAAACGCTACCTAATAGTTGGCTTATCGTCTTTCATGCTGCCCTTTATTGATACTCTTCCTACGTAATCTTTTCTGTTCCATAATTTAAAGCTCGAATTCTTAGTTCTAGGATTCGGTAAAATTTTTGAGGGATTTGGTAAAATTTGGCTAATGCACTTGCAACGCCCCTGGCTAAGAGCCAATGTTTAAATTTTCTTTTGAGCTAAAGAATTTAATAAAATAGTTTTCCTGTAATTCCTTGTTTCTTTATAAATGTTCTTCCTTTTCTGTATACAAGTAAGTAGGCTATGTCTTCTCAATGGCAATTCTTTGATGCCATAGCCTATCCTGGCAGCAAGAGACTGGCAAGAGGATACAAAAGAAACTGAGGAAAAAGAGCAACAGATTCAAAAGGATAACAAATGTTGCACTTGTTTGACTTTATTTTGACTAAAATTCAAGGTTCTATTATCTTGGTTAAATTAATGTTTTTGCCCAGCATAGTAGAGGTTTTTGTTACAGTAATAGAGGTTTGAGGTTTTTTACATTTGAAGCAACCAAATGGGAATCATAAACTAAGAACTTAATACCTGTTAAGAGCCAAGTTTTTCAGGATTTTGATTTTAAACAGAATGAAATCATTGCCCCTAAATTACCTTAATTACCGGTAACTTAAATTGCACTTCAGAGCAATGTAAGATATAATCCTCATCAGGATTTGTTTTATACTTTCATATACATTACACGTCCATACTTGTTTAGTTTTTTTCTGTTGCTTATTTCTGATGACACTGATGTTCTGTTTCTTCTGTTCTGCAAAATACAATGCTAGGAATTTGTGAACTATGCCACCATGCCAGTCTAGTACACTAAGACCTAGCTGATACCCATTCACATTCACATATTCTGGATCTTCATTCTATCTTTTAGCCCAAAACTAAACTGTTCACATTTTATTAACTGTTCAAACAAATCAGTTTGTTTCAGTCTGTGTCAGTGTTCAGTTTCAACAAGCATAGCCATAGGCTACCTCAACTGTAATAATGACAAATTTGTAAAGAAACAAACTAATTTATTTGTATTATCTGCTTGATATTATTTCTAGGACATAGATGTCTAGGTTAGCTTTCTGGGAGATCTGACCTTGCTGACTGTGCTGATTGCCCCTACCTACCCTTGGCTGGAGGCTCCAGCTTAAAGCGGACCACAAAAAATGGTCTTTCTACCACACACACAATGATAACCATCCCTATTGCCACTATGAATGTCCATAACCACGAAAAACACCATCGAACAATGAGCCATCAAAAAAAGAACTCCAAATTTCCTAGGTTTGAAATAATTTGGTCTGGACTAAATCTCAGCCGATTATCCGGGACAGCCGTTATGGCACGCAAGGATCAAAATAATAATTTCCATCTAATGCTCTAACTGTTTATTACAAATACAAATAAATTAAAAAACCAAGACTAGTGTGGTACTCTTGACAACTCCTGAAGACATACAAAGAATAATCAAGTAAGTCTTATAATTATTATACGTGGAAAATTTCGTCATCTTGAAAAGAAGACGTTTGGCATGTTTTTTTTTCTCGAGCCGAAAGAGCAACCCTGCAATCAAGTTCAAATCTAAATAGCCTAAGTTGGTGGCTTCCTATCAGTAAGAGAAGGTAAACAGAATGTTTGGATTAGGTCTTTAAGCACATCCTAAGGCCTACCTCAGCTGAACTTTATTTTCACTGAACACCAATCCCTCGGCACCTTCTTGCAACTATTATCTACAGTACTCTACACCCAATGATAATTAAAGTCTCTTACAAATTCAACATTTTTCCAAAGGAATTACGTTTTTTAACTGAAGAAGAAGAATAAAGTCGTGTACTAGCTCGCTACCAAAGCGCTGCCTATCGGATCTTTCCACAACTACTTTGTGGTAAAAGCGGACTGATAGGTAGCACGAGCAAAGAGTTTGCATATTTTCGTGAGCTGGATTACTTGGAGGCATAGGGGAAACATAAGGCGTATTCTCGCCGTTCCCCGAGGACTCCTCGGGGAAGCGAAGGGAACGGCGAGAATAGAGGGAGTCACTCCACGCGGACTCCGCGTACAAAAACAGCGAGAACACGGGGAATGCTTCCAAAATGGATTTTGTTCGAAAAATAATATGCAGTTGACGTAATTAGTCTGGATCCACTTTGTTTTTGGTTTTGTTTCTTCTGATTGTTTTAAAATAGTTTTACATTGCACCAACACCAGCAAAAACTGATTCCCCTCCGAATCTGAAAGGGAGTCCTTTTTGATGATGGTGATGATAATCGGAGCATTCCCCATCCGTGGGGACTCGCGAGAATACGGGGAGAGAGACCCCGGGACAAACAAAAACGCGGAGACTCCTCAAGTGGAGTCCTCGTGGAACGGCGAGAATACGCCTGTAGCCAAAATAGCCCCAAAGTCGCGCCGAAAGTCGGTGATGCGCCGTCAAAGATAACTAAGCGAACCGCCGCCTTTTGCTAGTTCAGTACTTCAGAGTTCAGACACTTCCAGTTCGAAACAAGCTAGGGAAGAAACGGGTTGTTCCCTACGGCCAGTAGCACAGTTTCACTAAGAGCGTGTTCCACCCTACTTACCGTAGTTACTACGCATGACGTCACGAATTCTGTCTTTTTGCCGTCAAGGCTGGATTTTTCTATTTTCCAGCAGGATATCATGCCACAGGCGAATCCGACCAATCACGTTACAGAGAGCGTGTTCCATCCTACTTACCGTAGTTACTACGCATGACGTCACAAATTCTGCTTATTTGAGCGTGTTCCACCCTCGTACCAATAGTAACTATTAGTTACTATTTCCGTTCCATCCTCACGAAAAGTTACTACGCTGACCGTTCCAACCTTCTCGAAATAGTAACTAATAGTTACTATTTCCTTACCATTCTCGGGAGCGTGGCAAGCGTAGTAACTACGCATCTCTGCAACGTGATTGGTCGGATTTGCCCGCGGCATGATATCCTGCTGGAAAATAGAAAAATCGTTCCAGCCTTGACGGAAAAAAGCCAGAGTTCGTGACGTCATGCGTAGTAACTACGGTAAGTAGGATGGAACACGCTCTTTGTCGTCAAGGCTGGAACGATTTTTCTATTTTCCAGCAGGATATCATGCCACGGGAGAATCCGACCAATCACGTTACAGAGATGCGTAGTTACTACACTTACTACGCTCCCGAGCATGGTAAGCAAATAGTAACTATTAGTTACTATTTCGAGAAGGTTGGAACGGTCAGCGTAGTAACTTTTCGTGAGGATGGAACGGAAATAGTAACTAGCAGTAACTATTGTTAGAAGGGTGGAACACGCTCGAAGAATTGCAGTTTTGAAAATAGGCGATGCCAAACGCTCGGAATCACCTCCATTACTAGAGTTTCAGAGTCCATCCATTTCAACGGATTTTATATATAGACTTGTAGTACAATAAGTATACATTTAAGGTTCTTATAACACTTGCAGCCTTCGATTCAAGTTCCATTAATCGATGGTGATGTCTTCCGTCTGTTGGTCTATTCCTCTGTTTAAAGTTTAACTGAAAAGCAAACATATTTTGTGTCATTTAATTGAATACACTGAATTATTTGGACTCTGCAGAGTGATTTTTTTTATTTTCCACTATCTGCTTTAGTTATGGCGTTCAGAATATCTGCTGCCGTCCCCACAGCGTAAGTTCTACTATGACGCGGGAAATTTTAATCTCAACACAAACGCGGCTTTTCAGTGGGCAGCGGTGATACTGGTGAAGATTGCTTAGTGCCTGAACAAAAAAAAACATAAATCCTTCTCGTAAGGCATACAACAAAAATGCAAGCGCAAAGAGGTACCACAAATCACACGGAAATTCCAGTATTTGAAAATCGATTATTCGTGAATAGCGGAACATCGAAGTAACGCATTTTCAGCGGGTCTTCAAGCCAATTTAAGTGAATAAGTGATGGGTAAATAGGTTGTCCTATCCCAATCCTTTTCGGTTAAACTTTAACTAACTTTTGCTAATTCCGGCACATAAAGTTGGCAGGCATACAAAGGACCCAACCCTCAACGAAAGCTTTTTTTCTGGATCCGACCATGCGTGTGGGAGTGGAAGGTGGGAGTATTTTGGACCCAAAATTACGAACAGACGATCCGATACGAGTAAAACTTGATGGGTGGTAGGAGCAGATGCCCGAAGTGTTCAGTAAATTGTCCGAACCGCATCCAGCCATGGCGGGGGAAATTGGAGAAGGGGATGCGGAAATTTTTGTAACATGCACAGGGATTGGGACGAAACTTGAGCGTGTGCAAAGGTCATGTGTCCTGTATATGTTATTTTGAGATCCGGCTTTGTCGGGGGAGTTCAAGGGGGGTTCCTTGATGTCTTGTCACTTGTAGGATGCATAACTCTCGAACGAGTGACCCGATCCGGATGGAACCTTTCAAATACATGCTACCTACCCTTGCAAGCACCATAATGAGCTTTCAGTCTTCTGGTACACCCCATCAAGATCCCCCACCCCACCGACGTAATAACCATGTAGGATTTTTTTTCCAAAGGTCAATTAGAAAATTAACAAAACTACTGAATAAATATTCTTTGAGCCCAAGCTGACTTTGAAACATTTATTCAAACAATGTTTACAACGGATACGTCAGCTACGATTCTTCATCAGCGATATTTCGCCCCTTTTTGGCAAGGGTCCTCGTCAGGCTGTCAATCCTCTGATTCAGCTTCGGGGAAGGAAACAAACCTGTAATCAGAAACTACTGAATAAAACTACTGAAAACGCAATTCTTTTTTTTAAGCTATTGACAGGGTTTCGACCTCCATAGCAGACAACAAAATAATCATCGAGCTGATGTGAGTTTTCGCGATGTGCTTCAAACTGGAAAATGACTACTCAGCAGGGGCGTCACGACGGGGGGGGGGGAGGGGGGGGGGACGCCCCCCCCCCCATTGCTGCCGGCGAGTCGGTAAAAAAATAGGAATCGGCGCGAAGCGCCGCGATTTTTCGTCAAAACAGTCGATTTTTTCTGAAAAATGGTCGATTTTTCGTCCAAATAGTCGGTTTTTCCGAAAATCAGTCGCTTTTTTCAAAAATGTCATTTTTGTTGCTGAAAACAGTCGTTTTTTCTGTAGAAAAAGTCGGTAAAAATTACCAGCCAGTCGGTAAATGCCTCGTCCCCCCCCCCCCCCCCCCCCCAAGCCTTTTGGCTAGTAACGCCTCTGCTACTCAGGGATAGGTTTCGGATAGATCTGACACAGACTGAATATAGAATCGCTTTTTAAGCTCAAGACAAATATTTGTGCCAAATTGCGGCTTTGTAGCAATTTGCTTGTGAGCTTTTCTGACAAAGTTTGATAGCTCTATAACAAGTTCTTAGCAACATGTTCATCAAATCATAGCCATCAATTTCAAAATCAAATGTGAGCATGCGCTTGACGACAAGGTGCTGTTACTAATGTTGTGGATGGGTGGTACAGTAGAGGTATGCTTATGTGAACGTTTGCTGACAGTGGACTTTGCAATTTTCATGCACTTGCTGTGTTTAAAGCTAACTACCAGTTAGCCAAAGTAGGTAATTAAGGGCATCTGAAAACACCTGTAAAGGTATTTTGCATATTCATTCTAACATTTAGCTCAAAACTGCAGTGTTTGCATTTAAGTAACTGTTCACATAAGCATACCTCTACTGTACTGTACAGTAGAGGTATGCTTATCTGAACGTTTGTTGACAGTGTACTTTGCCATTTTCATGCACTTGCTGTGTCTAAAGCTAACTACCAGTTAGCCAAAGTAGGTAATTAAGGGCTGTTAATTAAGTATTCCTCCATGGGTCTGGTAAAATAACCATCCAAACTACAGTAGAGGTATGCTTATTTGAATGTCTGCTAATAGAAAACTTTACTGCAAAATAGTTTTGATGTTTAAAAATGATTAATTTTTATCGAAGCCGCTCACATTCCAAAAAGAAATTTTAATGCTTTGGGCTGTGCTTGCCTCTGTTATTCTTTCATTGTTCCATGCATTCATAGATAGAAACCGAGCTGTCCCAAATTATGCAATTTTTTTTAATAGGTCATACATCTATTTTTTCCGGAATTTTTCTTTCACTGTTAGATAGTGCGTTCAGACCTGCAGATGGCTCTTTTCAAATTTATTTAACTTGCCGCTAGATCAGCCAAACCAGGAAATGGAAGAAGAAGTTTTAAAACTCAAAAGAACTGAGAAGAAACAAAAGAACAGTTAGCTGTTCACTTAGGCTATACAAAGTTTGTTATTTTCCCTTTCCATTTGACTATGTTATAAGCAAGAAATAATGCCCAGGTATGGAAAAATTTAGAGAGGTGTCCATATAAACATACCTCTACTGTAACTCGACTGTGCTAAGCAGTTTTGGCACCATCACAGTCTAGTATGCTAAGCCCTTTTTTGATACCAGTTTAGTTACCAACAGAGGTGTTACTAGCCAAAATGTATGGGGGGGGGGAAGGTATTTTGCGACTGGCTGGTCATTTTTACTGACTGTTTTTTGCAGGAAATGAAACAATTTTTAAGAAAAACCGGTTGATCTTCAGAAAAGTCGACTGTTTCGAAGAAAAAAATGACTATTTTTACGAAAAAACAACTGTTTTTCAGGAAAACCGACTCTTTCCAAGAAAAAATCAACTGTTTTTCCGAAAAATCGCTGCACTTTGCGCCTACTCGGTTATTTTTTACCAACTGGCTGACAACATTGGGCCTGCCAGCATACCCTAGTGTTTGAGCATGGTTTTAAAGGTTCAAGGTTTAATTACACTTCTGTATAAAAACATAATAAATAGAGGGTCAAGCCGGGGACACAAGGTCGATTGACAAAAACCCGGTAAAAAAATGGCTTAGTGTACGGCTACTGTATATACTGCACTATCAGGCCTGCTGTACCCAGCCGTGACAGTTCTGTGTGTTAGACTTAAACAGTTCACATCACTGGCAAAACCAACAAGACCAAAGGTTCCGATGGGATCCCAAAAATCTAATATTTGATCCAGACAATTGGGTCTTGTCTTCGCCAGGTTAATCATCAGACATACCTCAATAAGCCATATCTATTTTGACGATACTGATCGAAACTTCCTGCTTTACTTCTGCCAAATTTCCGCTTTCGGCCGAATTCCGAGCGAACTAATTGTCCAGCAAAAAAAGAAAATTCAGAAACGAATTCAGCGTATATCCTTACCTCTATAAAGAACATCTAATCAAGTTCAGATAAATTTTAACTGATAAAAAAAATTCCGGTTACAACCGAATTCCGGACGAATTATATGTCCGAGTAAAAAATGATTGTCATATGAGACTCAGCGTCTCTTCTTACCCCTAAATCTGCCATCTATTCAACTTCAAATAAAACTTTTGCATATTTGATGGTGGAAAACGGATACGTCAGCTGAATTTTATTGGAGCTATATTTCGGCCCTTCTTGGCAAGGGTCCTCTTCAGGCTCAAAACCGCTCAAGTTGGAAAGACGAACTTGTGGGAAACACATTTATTGGTGTTTCCCACAAGTTCGTCTTTCCAACTTGAGCGGTTTTGAGCCTGAAGAGGACCCTTGCCAAGAAGGGCCGAAATATAGCTCCAATAAAATTCAGCTGACGTATCCGTTTTCCACCATCAAATATGATTCGCAGTCAGCTTGGGCTGAAGGAATATTTATAAAACTTTTGCTTTTAACAAGTTCTACGGTTTTGGCCGGATTCCGGGTGAACTAGCTGTCCGGATAGAAAATGCTTTTCACACAAACGTCAGCATGTCTTCTTACCCCTAAATCGAACATTTAATCAACTTCAAATGAAACTTTTACTTTTAACCAACTTTCCGGTTTTTGCCTGTTTCCGGACGAACTACTTGTCTGGTGAGAAAATGGTTTTCACCATCGTGTTCAGCATGTCTTCTTATCCAATAATCGACTATCACATTAGCTGTTTACAAATATTTTGTTTGCCCCTTAATTTGAACCCCCTCCCCCACCTCTAAAGATAGGGCTACAAAGCCCATCTACGAACTTGACCTTACCCTTGACCCAAAGTATTCTCACACCAAGTTTCATCAAAATATCTCATTCCCTTCGAGAGTTATCGTGCTTACAGACGGACGGGCTGACCAATATTGTTAAGGTGGCTGGTACAGGGCTTGGGCCTTGACCTGTTATTGTAGGCCTTGCAGTGGATATCCTGGCTGCCTATGTGGCTTTCTTGGGAGAATTTTACTGAGCAGGAGAATTTCCCACTCAAGTGAAAATGACGTAGAAGAATTTGTGGGGGACATAGCCAAGACATTAATAATAATAGTTAGGTAGTTTTTGGAACATAGTTTTATGATGTCTCACTAGCAGGCTATTTTTGCTCTTCTTCACAAGGGTCCTATTCAAGATACACTAGGTCACAACTACCAGTCTAACTAGTGAGTGGTAAGCTGAAAAATTGCTCAGACATTAGTATATATAGTCTTGTTTGAGATATGTTTTTTTTTCATGAAGATTGATTAAAAGCAAGCTAAAATTAGAAAGCATGTTTACAAGATTTCAACAGATTTTCCAAGCTGGAGTATTTTCAAACAACTTCCTAATGCTTACTGTTTGTTTCTTTTCTGGGGGCTTTCAAGCTGCTAACGTCAAGGTAGAGAATTTGATATGGGTAGCTACTGGTATATATTTTTTATTTGTTTTTATTATACCTCCCTCAATATAAAATTAAAGACATAAACAAAACTGAAGAATTTTCAGAAACAAATCTACTCTGTCTGGATGCCTGACCTTTGGCTGAATTCTCTTCATCGATTTTTGTGTTGAAATGTTTAATTAAGGGGCAGCACAAAAGTAAGCCCACACCCTACTGGAAATCATATCCCCTCGTAAGGGGATAAGTAAGTAAGAATAAGTAAGAATTCAACTAAAAAACAGTTTTAATGCTTCGCAAGCTTACAGCAGCTTCAGTGCCTTGTCATGTGTGTGACGTTTAAAGGGACAGATACCTTGCTGCTTTGGGTTCTTTGAGTGGCTGCCAAGTAATGATTTGCATTTTTTTTTTCCTGTTAGAGACCTTTAAATCTGAACCAATGAACCGGGTAGCGGTTCACTTGAGCAAGCCAAGGTGCATGTGATATTGCTGACCAGTCTGACCATACGTAAATTCGGGAGTATGATACACAGAATTCAGACATTAGTTGCATTTTTTGTCTCTGTTCTGTTCGCTGTTTTGTCTCTGTTTTATATTTTTCACGTTTTTGTCAAAACAGGGAACACGCTGTTTCTCATTTTCCCGTTTTTATACGCTGTTCTGTGTTCTCTGTTCCGCTGGCTGTTGTGCAAAACACGGAACTTGCTCGATAGAAAAGAAAGAATTGCGGGAGTTTGGAGGATAAATCTGGGTGCTAAAGTATGGTCATTTTGCAATATAATTTGCAGTTTAACAGATTTTCCACTTAAGACATGCTCAGGATCCTAAATTTGCGTTTTCGTCAGAACAGCGACAAAACAAGAAACACGGAACAGCGTAAGCAAAACACCGTTTTTCACCCAAACCAGACAACTGTGAACACAGAACACGGAACAGGAACCAGAGACAAAAAACGCAACTATTGTCGTACTGGATGTCGAGTGTGGATATATGCTAAACCATGAACCCAAAGGATCTTGTTAGAAATTCATATCTAGTTCCAAGGATATTTCAGGGATACCTGGTTCCTTCCGAAGTCCTTATGTTGTTCTGAATTTCGGTTTTCGCTAGTTTAAGTCATTGGGACCTTATATAAATGATGAATATTAATCGTACTTAATCAAGTAATCAAGTAAATTATATCATTTTTTCACATTGTCGCAAGAAAACAAGTGCGCAACCGATCGAACGTGTCACATTACCAGCTAACAAAACCCATAACCACTTCCAATATTATTAGGATACGATTGTTAACTTATTATACTTTTCATTGCTTGTGATTCAATAATTATCCCTGAGCCCTTTGAACTGATAGCTAAGTTTAATATTCCTTTGACTTCCCTAATCTGTCCCACTTTCCCGTATTCGTTAGTAACGACCCCTTCTAAGATGTCCCAGAGCGACAGTCTGTACCGTATAAAACTTGAGCTTAATAACATCTTACCATAAATCACATTGTCCAGCGACAAAGGTGCCAATGCTCCTGTAGAGTCGCTGGTGGTGTGATGATTTCTTGATTGGATTTTGTCATTGGTTTGTGGACAACTAATGTCTGGTCGCTGACTCTGCTATATCCCATGCGTACTTCCAGGCTTTTGACGACCATTCCTTGTCCAACTTAACTTTGAAGGCATCTACCGTTTCTGCATCGACAGTATCCTCGTACAAGGAGCTCCAGTTGTTAATCACTCGAGTTGTGAAGAACTTGTTTCTAGCATGGGGCAGAGGCGTTACTAGCCAAAATGCTTGGGGGGGACGAGGCATTTACTGACTGGCTGGTAATTTTTACCGACTTTTCCTACAGAAAAAACGACTGTTTTCAGCAACAAAAATGACATTTTTGAAAAAAATCGACTGATTTTCGGAAAAACCGACTATTTTGACGAAAAATCGACCATTTTTCAGAAAAAACGACTTTTTTCATGATAAAAAATCGACTGTTTTGACGAAAAATCGCGGCGCTTCGCGCCGATTCGTATTTTTTTACCGACTCGCCGGCAGCATTGGGGGGGGGGCGTCCCCCCCCCTCCCCCCCCCCCCAGTCGTGACGCCCCTGGCTTGGGGTACTAGTGGATGGCTTGATGACCTTCTTTGAGTGCCCTCTATTCCTCACTGATGTACTGAACTTGAAGAGTTGATGCATTACTTGTTCGTCAATTATTTTGAACGTTTGGATTCCAATCCCAACTGGTCATAAAATCAAGCAAAATAGTATAATATGTATATGTACATATACACTTTGAAGACGCACATTTTATCTTTCGTTATTTTACTTTTATCTGCATGTTGTTCAATCCGCATCGTTCTTCTAGTTTTTAGTTACATGTCGTTTTATTGTTTGTTGGTTCCGCATCGTTTTCCTGTTGTTATTGTGGTGAATTTTATGATTTAGTTTTTCGCCTAGGACGGTTTGTCGGATCTGGCCCATCGTACAACAACCCGGGAGTGATGAAACTTGGCACTCGCATATGTCATTTAAACTTCCTAATTAGTTGCGATCGGACTACCTCCCATCCCATCTCGTCCTTCCATATTCTTTCCAACATAATTTCACCGTCTACCAGGTGATTTGATTCATATCATGAAAATTGAAACACGCAAACGACTTGCGTCACCAGGTACTATAAATATATGTTAACACATGATGTTGCATCCTCTCATCTAGATATGATACTGTCAAAAATTTTAAACCACATCTTGGTCTGTTGAACATCGATAACTCTGCCTAGTTGCCATTTGCCAGGGAACGGAACAACTTAAAAAATACACCTGGGACTGCATGTATAGCAATTGTTATCCTCCTTGCTCTAATCATTAGCGAGTCGTGAATGTCAATCACTTCATAATTTAGATCTAATTGCCCCCTCGTCTGGCAGGGTATAGGCGGGATCCTTAAAAGGAACAACAAGACGTTAAGACCTAAGTTTGAATCAAGCTGAAACGTGATACTTAGCGTAGTTTGCGAAAATCCGTGAAAACCAGCTACGGCTCTAAGATAGCGCAGTTGTCCAAAAACATCTTTCGTGTACAAAGTTCGTGCATGTCCACTGTGCACCAGGGCCGGATAACTAAAAAGGCAGGGTAGGTACCTGCCCATGCCCCCCTCCCCTTTTTGGGACCCCGCGATTATGAATCGAACTACTGTTGATTCGATTTTGGTTGAAAATTACAATCTAGCTTTCGTGAAGCAGAACTCTTATTAGAAATGATCTTTTCATGATGAAATGACTGAGAGATATTGTTTTTCTGAAATTCCATTATTTTCCACGTGGAATTAGCGATTTTCTTGTTAGCGCTTGTCAACTCAATTCAGCCTTCCCGCGCTCAGACGCAAAATATTTGAAGACTAAACGCCTCGTCGGCAAAAATTTTAATATTTATTGGACTTTTTTATTCAGACAATTGGGGCTTTTAGAGATCTGGTCTTCGTCCGACTCCTTAAACATTACTATTCATCACTAATCAGCCGTTTGAAAATAAATATAAATGATACCGTAGTGATGTTCTATTGAAAAATTACGGCCAAACTGCTTAACTTCAGACAAAACTGATACTTTTAGCAAATTTCCTGTCTTTTGTCGGATTCCGGGCGAAATATATGTCCAACGAGAAAATAATTTTCAAACACGGATTTAGGATGTCTCTTTATCCCTACATCAAACCTCTAATCAACTTTAGATAGAACTTTCACTTTCAACAAATTTTCCGGTTTTGGCCGGATTCCGGACGAACTGTATATCCGTAGTATGTCCGTATATCAGTATGTCTGTATGTACGCAGTACGGAGAGAAAATTATTTGCATATGTCAAATTTATATTTTTAACATTTTACGGTTTTAGCCGGATTCGGGGCGAACTATTTGTCCTACGAGAAAATAATTATCAGATACGTATTCAGCATGTCTGCTTACCCCTAAATCGACTACCTCATTAGCTTTTAAAAATATTTTCTTGGCCCCTTAATTTGAACACCCTCTCCCACCCCTAAGTATAGAGCTACGTAGCCCGTCTACGATTTTGACCTGTCCGTCGACACAAAGAATCCTCACACCAAGTTTTAAAAAAATATCTCATTCCCTTCGAGAGCTATCGTGCTTTAAATATAGAGCTACTTAGTCCGTCTACGATTTTGACCTGTCCTTTGACACAAAGAATCCTCACACCAAGTTTTAAAAAAATATCTCATTCCCTTCGAGAGCTATCGTGCTTACAGATGGACGGACAGACGGACAACTTTTACGAAGTCCTGGGTATCCCTCCACTTACGTTTTGGGATCCCAAAAGTGAGAAAACCAAACCAGGTCCAAAACAGGAGGTATACGTGATGGCCTGGTAAGCTAGCGGTTGACGCGCAAACCAGTAATAGATAATTTGCTAGGGGCCCCTGAAGTTTGGACTGCCTGTGGGCCTGGGCAGGGTTCAGTCCGGCACTGGTTGTAGCCTAAAGAACCTGCTCAAAGCCCTCCTGTTGGGTCATATTAGGCTGCAATTACCTGTTTCAAACCTGCCTGTGTTTCCTAGGAGTATAGATGGGTTTATTCTACCTACCTGTCTTACTTTTCTGAACCTTCCACTGACGGTGCAACTTACCTTGTGTGTAAATACCCTGCTCAGCGCATATTTCACCAAACCCCGTAAAATCGCTGCTGTGTGCGAAATCTAACCGGACACTTAACAAGTGTTTCACTGCCTCCTAGCCAATTAGCTAAGGTCAGTCCTGTGACCAATGGGTTTCAAACGCCTCCAAGATGCACTTGTTGCACAATGTTGCAGCATACAAACAACAAGCAGTAGCACAACTACAGGCTTCGGGATCGAATCTTCGTACGAAACTCTGCCGCTTGTTAGATCAGTCCTGGATGAGCAGTCCGCGCGTGCTTGCAGGCGGTCTCGTCGCCACCCACATAGAGAGCCCCCCCCCCCTTACAGTATAGTTACGCGGATCCATGTCACCACATCGTAGAAAATAATACTTTGGACTAACCCCCTGAAGTTGGCTTTCCTTTTTATGGCACTTGCCTTCCGGCCAAGTGCCATATACGGATCACTTTTCCGTCGGTCTGTCGGTCGGTCAGTCCGGTGTTTGCGAGTTAGGGTACTTCCAGATGTGCTAGGACAATGAAAATTAATATTAGGGACCCGACGAAACTAACTTGGAAATAGTCACTTGCCCGTTCCGATCATCGTGGGGGAGGGGGAGGTGGCGGAATCCGGAAAACAGGGGCATGCATAACTTTCGAATGGGTGATCAGATCTTAATGAAACTTGATCTCTGGAAAGTCCTCGTTTCTCAGATGTCTCATTCAAGTCCGGACCGGATCCGATGAATCTGGGTGGGGGGGGGGAATCGGAAATCGTGTGAAACTCTCAGAGTGGAGCGACCGGGATGGAACTTGGTGGAATGAACAAGCACAAGTTCTAGATAAAAAACTGACAGAACTGGACCGGATTCGGACACTGTGGGGGGGGGGGGGAGTTGGAGGAATTCCGGCGATCCGTAGTTAATGTACTTCCAGGTGGGCTAGGACGATAAAACTTGGCAGGCATATCAGGTACCTGACCAGATTAACTTGGAAATAGTCACTCGCCCCATCCGACCATCGTGGGGGGGGGGGGAGACGGCGGAATCTGGAAATTAGTAGCATGCATAACTTTCGAAAGGGTTATCGGATCTTAATGAAACTTGATATCTTGAAAGACCTCGTGTCTCAGATGCCCCATTTCAAGTCCTGACCGGATCCGATGAGTTGGGGGGGGGGGGGGTCGGAAGGGAGAACCGGAAATCTTGTGACAAGCATAGAGTGGAGCGATCAGGATGAAACTTGATGGGAAGTACAGGCACCAAGTCCTAGGTGCACCAGTGACAGAATAGAACTTTGCTGGAGCATTAGAAACTTTACATCATTGGGTTGGACATCGTCACTTCTCCGATCCGACCATCCCTTAAAGAACTCATCTTAACCGCAAAATACAAAAAATACTTTTAAGCAAAATTTACTTTTTCACGATCGCCCTGAGTACATGATCCTTTTTGCCTCAAGTGTTTTGTTTAGAAATTAATTTTTAGCACCCTTAAAGTGCGCATCTTAACCGAAAATTGAAAAAAGAACTTTTGACCATCACTTCCATCCTCTGGCCCAGCCTTGCAAGTTTGGCGCATCTTAACCGAAAAGATTCCTTTCAAGTAGACCGGAATTCGTTTCATCACGAAAGGAATTCTCGTCCGCTAGACTTTTTTTCTAGTCGTCTTCACGAACGGAATTCTTTCAAGTCGACCGGAATTCCTTTCTACTCGACGAGATTTCTTGTCCGTGTAAACGCTACATCAGCGATTGTTTCGTTTGTATGCTGTTAAAAGGCAGAATTTTTAGCAGCGAGCGCGCGTAACCGCGTGTAGCCGGCGTAGTACGGTAGTAGTGTCCCTTCAGAATACACGTGAAACTTTGGATAGGCCAAGCCAAAGAAAGAAAAGGCTGAAAGATGCCGGTCGCATTAGACGAGGAGTATTACGGGTGAGACATTTTTTCGTTCTAGATTGTTCTGTGACTGGAAGTTCTTACGGTCAAAAGTAAGTAACTAGCCTGAAACTTAAGCTACCTGCTCAAGTGGTAAGTCCTTTTGTCGACTCTGTCCAGATCCTAACTTATCTACAAGTCTTATAAAATTTCTAGAGTGTTTCGTTTTCTTTGTGTGTAATTCATTTTTCTTTCTTTCTATTACTCCGCTCTTTCATTTGTTGTATAGCGGGCCTCAATAAATTATTATTTTCCCGTCTCCAAAGCGGAGGCGCGACGCAAAATATTTGAAGATCCTTCGCGCCGAGCTTCGCGCAGTGGTTAAAAAGTAGGAAAAAGCGAAGAAAAAAAAAGGATTCCGAAAAACAAGGTAGACCTGTCGGCAAGGCCGTATCCAGGGGGGGGTTAGGGGGTTGACCCCCCCCCACCCCCCGAAACATACAAAAATTATCATTTTTACAGGCTTTTCCCTCTGATCTATGTCTTTTTTGTCTGACCCGCAGGCAACCCCCCCCCCTCCCGAAAGGCGAAACCCCCCCGAAATAAATTCCTGGACACGGGCCTGCCTGTCGGCCTACTAAGTATGCCAAAATGAACAAACAAAAACTTCTCGTACAATTATTTTTGAAAAAGTTGTCGGCGAACCTTGATGATTTCGGTGAAGTTTGTACCGGTTGACTGGCAAACTCGGCTCGGCCGAAAAAATGCTGGAAAGTCGTGGGTACAAAACAAAACAATCGTGAAGCGCAGACTTACGTTGGGGAGCTAGATGTAATATCAAGGCGAGATAAGTAGCCTACGAGGTCCTTCAGCAAACTTCTTGATACTCTACGAGTTTGAGGGTCGAACCAGCTGACAAAGTAATATGTTTGAAATGTAGCTTTGGTGTTAAACAACTACCCCTGTCTCAGTGGATGTCTAGTAGTAATGAAATAAATAGTAGCCTACTATCATTATATTTGATGGTGCAAAACGGATACGTCAGCTGAATTTTATTGGAGCTATATTTCGGCCCTTCATGGCAAGGGTCCTCTTCAGGCTCAAAACCAGGTGTTTCCCACAAGTTCGTTTTCCAACTTCAGCGGTTTTGAGCCTGAAGACCCTTGCCAAGAAGGGCCGAAATATAGCTCCAATAAAATTCAGCTGACGTATCCGTTTTGCACCATCAAATATGATTCGCAGTCAGCTTGGGCTGAAGGAATATTTACTATCATTATTATTCCGTCAAAAGACGGGTATATAAATAAAGTATAACAGTTTGTGGATAAACACTTATATACAGTATAGATTAAAGTTGCACTGATTTCGTTAGAACTGGCTTGTGAACTAAATAATTGTCGCACAGTAAGAGTTTACATTAAACTAAATAAATTCGGATAGGCAAATGCCAGGAAAAACGGGGACATACTCTGGAAACTGTGCAGATTATACTAATAATCTCTATATAAGGTTCACTGATTAGGGCTGAAATACGAATATCTAGTGAAGAATCACTTACTAACCTTAGTGTGCTTGAAAACCACTTCAAAATGCATTAGTTCATTGAATATGTGATTTGAAATATTTATGATCAGCAAATTGCATGCTACCTTTAATTAAACTTGCTAGGCTGCTAGTTCTAGGACTCCTGTTGAACTTGTGGCACGTATCAGCGTCTTTTCAGTAAGAAAACCACGTTTTCGATGAAATCCAAATCACGCGGTCATCTGTGAATTTGGTTTTGTCAGGACAGCTTCCATATTCTCAACGTCACTACGCATGCCTATTGTGAAAAAATATAAACTCTCGACAGACTCTAAGTTAGTTCAGTGTAAGCTACTCTGAAACAAGGTACAAATAAAACCTGGTTTTCAGTTAAGCTTTAAGCTGAAAAGGGCTTAGAACAAAAACATTGAAACAAAACAAAGGCTCTCCATGTCACCAAGCTAAGCTGATCTGTCTTTTTATTCAGGTGTTGTTTTCATTCGTAACCAGTTATTCATCTGACCTTGGATTTCAGTAAATCCCTTGATTATCAAGCACTATTTTTGGGATCCCAAAACATAAGTGGAGGGATACCTATGACATCGCAAAATTTGTCCGTCTGTCCGCACGATAACTCTCGAAGGGAATGAGATATTTTGATGAAACTTGGTGGGAGGATCCTTTGGATCAAAGTACAGGTCAAGTTCGAAGATGGGCTTTGTAGCCCTATATTTGAGGTTGGGGGAGGGGTTTCAAATTAAGGGACAAACAAAATATTTTTAAATAGCTAATGTGATAGTCGATTATGGGGTAAGAAGACATGATGAGTACGATGGTGAAAACCATTTTCTTGTCGGACAAGATCTTCGTCCGGAATCCGGCTAAAACCGGAAAGTTGGGTAAAAGTAAAAGTTCCATTTGAAGTTGATTAAATGTTTGATTTAGGGGTAAGGAGACATGCTGGACACGATGGTGAAAACCATTTTCTTGCCGGACAAGTAGTTCGTCCGGAATCCGGCTAAAACCAGAAAGTTGGGTAAAAGTAAAAGCTTCATTTGAAGTTGATCAAACGTTCTATTTAAGGGTAAGAAGACATGCTGAACACGATGGTGAAAACCATGGTGAAAACCATTTTCTCACCGGAAAAATAGTTCGCACGGAATCCGGCAAAAACCGGAAAGTTTGTTAAAAGCGAAAGTTTTATCTGAAGTTGATTAGATAACAGATTTTAGGGGTAAGAAGAGACGCCGAGTCTGTATATGACAATCATTTTTTACCGGGACATATAATTAGTCCGGAGTCCGGTTTTATCCGGATTTTTTTTCAAAGTTTTATTTAAAGTTGAGTAGATGTTCTTTATAGGGGTAAAGAAATCTGCTGGATTCGTTTCTGATTTTTTTTTTTTTTGCTGGACTAGTAGTTGGCTTGGAATTCGGGCGATACCGGAAATTTGGCAGGAAGTTTCGGTCAGTATCGTCAAAATAGATATGGCTGATAGAGGTATATCTGAACTTTGTTTTCTCTGATGATTAGCCTGGCGAAGACTGGATCTGGCGAAGACAGGACCCGATTGTCTGGATCAAAAATAAGATTTTTGGGATCCCATCGAAACCTTTGGTCTTGTTTTTTTATGTAAAAGATATTAGCTGCGTTGCAGATACCAATGATACCATGGTATCTGATACCACGGTAACTGGATCTGCATTTTGTAATTTTTGCAGTTACCGTGGTATCTGACACTAGGGTTGCTTTGTGAAAACGGCAATTTTCCGAAATTTAAATCCTCTTCTAGCTTTTAGCTATTTGGATTAAACTTGATTGATTGAGAAAAAAAAATCGCGCTTTTCGAAGTCATCCCAAAAGAAACTGATATCCAGTCACGTCACGTGCCGAACTTCTTTCCCACGAATTTGACAAAATCCTAGGCTCTACTGTTGGTGACGATGAGATGACTTTTTCAGATACTAAGCAGCAGTTACCACGGTAACTGGCCAGATAACGATAACTGCAAAAACGTCTTTTGACTGCGAAAATGACTATAGACCGTAGTATCAGATACCATGGTATCTGCAAAAACCGAGTCTTAATAGTAATTGTAATTGTAAAGCAGTTCAGCAATTTAAAAAGGAAGTTTTGTGTCTGCTGGATTAATTTCGATACTTCTACTTTTGTATTTAGGTTGGTTGATCAGGTGACCGGGAAGCGAAACCGATTTGCCACAAAAAACTTCCCCTTTAAGGTTTGACAGAAAAGGGCTGGGATAGGAAAATCTAGTTACCATATTTGATAGTGCAAAACGGATTCGTCAGCTGAATTTATTAGAGCTATATTTAATGAAAAAGAAAAACAGGACAAGTTTTTAAAAACAATATCCACATAAAATTTCAATAAACACAACTTCAGGCTTACGTCCTTACCATTCTGTGCAAAAAGGATCCTCATTTTTATTTAAGTAGTTAATTTAGTATTTATACTGCTGCTAAATTTGAATTTCCCGCCAAATTCGAGTCACAAACTCGAAAATCTCATCGACAGTTGTTTATCGATTTTGAGCCACAAAGCGAGCCACACAAATCTTGTTGGCCTCGGAAGCGTATTTGTGGCCCCCTTTTTGGGCGGAGAAACGCCATCAGCTGCCCTTAAGCTGAGATCCTTTGGTATGTGCGAGCGGGTAAAAAATGGCCCTTTAAAAATGGCCAAGAAGTTACAACCGGCTCTAATCACGGCGTTGACCAGCTGGGCAAATAAGGCAAATTTTATTCAAGAAAAAACTCCTTCAGACATCAAATCTTCTGCAGCTGCGCTCCGAGACTCTAGAAGTCATTAATCTGAAATTATATGGTAGATAATGACCAGACATTCAAAGGGACATGGGTTCTGAGTGCGCGTAGAAACAAGTGTTTCTTGGTATGGAGGGGAGAGGAGATTCTGGGCAGGGTGGCGCCGAAACACAAACATTTGTCTTTTTTTGTCTGAGCAAGCATTTAGAATCGCCGTTGACTCGTCTGACTTATTTATAAGGCCGCTTTCAAATTCACGCGTCGTTACGATGCGTTGCGTATGCGTTTATCTTGCGTTGCGTCCAGGTTGCGCAGCGTATCTTTCTCACCTGCGCGAGAAGCTTTCGCGCTGGCTGCTCATTTACATTTTCCTTTCATGGTTTCTTCTGCTGAATTTTAATTTCTTTCACTAGTAGCAAGTTTTTCTTTATCATCAGCATGTTTTTTTTTCTTCCAAAAACTGCGTAAGCTCTGTGTTGCGTCGACTCAAGCACGAAGCAGAGGTTGCGTAGATTAGTGTGAAAAGCTCAACGCGTCAATGTGAAAGCGGCTTAAGTCTCACAAAGGTTGTGTAGGGTTGTTTTCTTTGTGAGTAATTAATTTATTTATTCCTCACTTTCATTTGTTGTATAGCGGACCTCACTAAATTATTATTATTATTAGAAGACACATATTTTAAGTTTCTATGTCACGCAAGTTCTGCTTCACAGTGAGGGCAAACATATTTTGTTGTAGGAAGTGTATCAGTTGTTGTTGTTTTTTTTTTGGAAGGGGGAGTGGGAAGGGAGGCGGTCTTGAGACTGTTTAGTTGATATTTCCCGAGACGAATTATCATCTCATGTCTCCGCCCTTCTCAATATCTTCGTCGATAGACACTATATGGAGAAACTGACGGTATTATAATAATGTTAAATTTTAAGAAAGCCAACAGGCAATAGAATAAATATATGTCAAACCAAACAAATGGAATAGCTCCGCCTTCACAACTAACAGTTAAAACAGTTAAAACTCTGTACCAAATGTTAGCGCTTAGTAGACATATTACATATATATATATATATATTTAATTTATGACCCACCAAATGCTCATGGCGCCATTGTGAAATTTCAACGATGAGGTTTCGGTTCATGGATTGTATGTTACGACGCGAAATGTAAATTTGGCAGAATAGTATTTTAGGGGTCACTGGCGACAGTTGTAGCCCACATTATGAGTGCTAGCTTGGTGCCTCTAAAAAATTTCGCGTTGCAATCTCTCTTTACCATTGAACCTCCTCGTAGAATTTTCAAAACCCACTTAAACCTCAATTTATTTAACTTAGAATACCATTATTGCCATTTCACTCTCATAGAACTACGCCGGTCTTAACTCATCGCATTCACATATCAAAGATAGCCTACTGCGCTTTATTTCATCTCCTCGTGTAGGGCAACAGTATGTTTCTCGATTGATTTTCATCAACACAAAAAAGAAAAAAAAGAAACCCTGGTCTTCCATTCAACTTCATTGTCAGTAATACTCTTTTATTACATCCGACTGAGCAAAGGGGCAGTAAATCAGTCACTCTATAACCAAACATTATCAGAGATTGTGGTCTAAACAGAAAAACTAAGCTCCAATTATATCATTTTTTCCACTTCCCATCTGAGAAGAAGATTTTTTTAATACCCAATTAGTCCCTTTTTTCTGTGTTTGTTTGTTTGTTTTTATCCTGTGCATACTGCGTTATCGAAAGCTCAGTGTAATTTTCCCTTTTTTGTACGGCGCTATTTCCCTTTGCCTGTCTAGTGCGTTAGTAAAATTTCATCATTATCATCTTTAAAATAATATTTGGGAAAAGGGACGTCGTCGGTATGATCATCGGTCAGGACCTATTGTCTGTAACCCCTTGTACGATTGTACAATAAAGATGATAGTGAAGTAGAGATGAAAGAAGACAAAGGCGAATCCTAATTCATGTTAATGTACATGTATCTTACATTAGAAATGAAAAATAGCAAAGGCTTGTCAACATAGAATCAGTAAATCACTGATTAAAATACAAACAAATTTATAATTAAATTAAATTAATTCTTAATTATTGCAAATGGAAATTCTAAGTAAAGTGTGATACAAATAACTTCAGATATCTTTAGTTCAGTTCAGTTTTCAGTTCACTTTTTCTTAAATTTAAAATTTCGCCGGGTCTTTCGCTTGAATGAGTAGCCTACCTGGGCTACCTAATTTGGGCTTTTATTTATTTTATTAAAACACGAGTTAACAGATAAATAAATCAGACATTGCATAATAAGTGACGAGCTCATGAAGTCCATAGACGTATTCTCGCCGTTGCCCGAGGACTCCACTTGAGGAGTCCCGGATTCTCGCGAGTCCCGACGGACAGGGAATGCTCCGATTATCATAACCATCATCAAAAAGGACTCCGTTTCAGATTCGGAGGGGAATAAATTTTTGCTGGTGTTGGTGCAATGTAAAATTAATAAACAAAACCAAAAATAAAGTGGATCCAGACTAATTTCGTCAACTGCATATTTTTCTTTCGAACAAAATCCATTTTGGAAGCATTCCCCGTGTTCTCGCCGTTTCTGTACCTGGATTCCGCGTGGAGTGACTCTCTATTCTCGTCGTTCCCTTTGATTCCGCGAGGAGTCATCGGGGAACGACGAGAATACGCCTCATGAGGTTTCCTTGCCAACTTCTCATTGTCGCTATCGTAAGAGCTTGTGACTTCTTCTGTTATCAGTCTCGCAGTTGTCATATTTGCTAACGATAATCGCCGTCTCCAGATAGGCCTTTTCGCCCTCCCTATGCAAATATGGTTTTGGTTAACCATGTTGACACGACCCTGATAGTCCCAGATGGCAAGCGTTGCGGTCTTGCCCTGCCTGATAAAACTGTCGTGGAGTTAAATCAAAACCACCAGAAGGAATTCCGTGAACGGGAGTCGGGGTTATTATTTTCTCAGCGCTTGTTAGGTGGCTATGGGGCTGCCTGCTGGTATTCGGGTTGTTTTGAATATTGGGTCTATTCTTTGCAGGGTAGTTAGGGCAGAAAAAAACTACATGGGTATTTTTTATTGTATAGCACTACCAGAACTACAGAACAGCAGATGAAACGTAAGATATGTTCCTTCGGTACTTTACTTTTCGCAGTCACGTAAATCAAGACCGTAGATACGAAACTGGGATATCTGTTGATCTTGAGTCTGGGTAATACTACCTTTTTGGGATCCCAAAACGTGAGTGGAGGGATACCTATGACATAGCAAAAGCTATCCGTCTGTCCGTCCGTCTGTTAGCACGATAACTCTCGAAGGGATTGAGATATTTTGATCAAGCTTGGCATGAGAACTCCTTAGGTCAAAGTACAGGTCAACTTCGAAGATGAGCTATGTAGCCCTATATTTAGGGGTGGGGGAGGGGTTTGAAATTAAGGGGAATAAAAACTATTTTTTAAAAGCTAATGAAATAGTCGAATTAGAGGTACGGAGACATGCTGAATCCGAAGATGAAATTTATTTTCTCGCCGGACAAATAGTTCACCCGGAATCCGGCAAAAACTGGAAAATTTGTGAAAAGTAAAAGTTTAATCTGAAGTTGATTAGAGGTTCGATATAGGGGCAAGAAGACATGCACGTCTTTGAGCTTTAGTATTTTGTCAGAAAAGTAGTTTGTCCGGAATCCTGCCGAAACCGGAAGTTTGGTCAGAAGTAAGGAAGGAAGGAGATACGACGTAGGCTATAGGGTAAACCATATGTTGAATCCATATCTGAATATTTGACAGCGCGAAATGGATATCTGAATGTATCTGAACTCGGTGAAATCCAGCTGGCGTATCCGTTTTGCACTGTAAAATACGAACTTGGTCTTCTCCGATTATTACCATTGGCCTTAATCTGTTTTAAATTTTAAAAGTAAAAATGTTTAAAAAGTCCGTTGAAGACCGAATATCTACAAGACCGAATTGTCTGCAGCAAATATTAAAAATTTTAGGATCCCATCGAAACCTTTGGTCTTGTTTTCCCCGCGATCCCACACAGAGGCCACAGCTCAGAAAGTGTCTGTTAGCACCACTTGGTCCAGGGTTGCAACATTTGCAAGTTTTCGAGTAAATACAGGGATTACTCGTCACCAATTCTTTACGTCATCACGTAATAGCTTTTGAAAATGCACGTTGAATTCCAAGAGCCCTTAACAAGTTTTCTAGAAGGCGTGGTTACTACTCAACCTTCTCCGTGTCTAGACTAACGTTCTGGCTGCGTGTTGCTCTTCCAGAACCTCTGATTTTGAACACCCGGTAACTTTTGGTCCAGGTTGAATCGTTACAATTTCGTCATCAGTAAATCTGTATAAGTCACATGTGTGTGTGCAGGCCCGTATCCAGGATTTTATTTCGGGGGGGGGGAGGTGGGCGGAGCTTAAATTTCGAAATCAGAAACGTGGAACGCAAAAAGTTAACAACTGTTAATAGTTTGTTAACGATCGTTTAGTTACAGAACGCAACCCGAGTAAAAACACAAAAGAAGATCTTTGAAACAGCAGTGTTTTGTGTGCTCGTGAGTTTTTCAAAATCCATTTTCGAGCGACTTCTTGGGGGTTGCTCGTACCCTCAGGGTCCGCCAAGGGTTTAATGGGCTTGCCCCTAAATGGAGCCTCTACTAATGACCAAAAAGGGTAGTACCCTCTGTCATGATCCAAATTTGCGACATTTCCGGCCTACCCCGAATTCGGCGCCAAAAAACTTGTAATTGGACTTGAGCTGGCCTGCCCACCTTCACGGCTTTATAAATCCCAGCTTTGGGATGGGGTATACTCAGGGTATGATTAGGCTAGAAGACGGAATTCAGGCGTGTAATTCTGAATCGGGTGTTTTTATTTTCTACCAAAGAAAAGGAGTACAGAGAATATAGCTAAATGCTACACAAACTGTTTGTTACCAGATAGTACGATGTGTAATAGTTAGTATGGTTAAATATTAATACCTTAATCCGGGCTATTGTAAACTCAATCGTTTCATGCGCTGGATGTCGTATAAAATAATTAAGGTCTTGCTTAATTGTTTTTTTTCAGCGGTCGGACCACCTAATTATGTCCGTTGGTTGATTAATTAAAAGAAGAGGATGCGCTACTGTTCGTAACTTAAGTCGGTCTTGCTCCCGACGTGGATGCAGCATCTGGGACTTGAGATTCGGCAGTAAATCATTTGGCTAAAAACAAATTAGAAATTAAGAAGAACCAGCTAATGAGCTGAGGATCAGCTCAAACGTACACTGTCAAAGACTCAGCTAAACTTAGAAGTTTTGCTGAAGGTAAGCGACCATAGCGGTGTTTGAGACGGAGGTGACTTAAACAAATATTGGGATACTGTACTGAAAGGTGTAATTTCTTTGCTGCTATATTAAACAAAAAATATGGGTTTTAAAGTATAAGGAAAAAGTCATTGTCAAAGACTCAGCTAAACTTAGAAGTTTTGCTGAAGGTAGCGGTGTTTGAAACGGAAGTGACTTAAAAAAAAAATAGTGGGATATCGAAACTAATTGAAAGGTATACTTTTTTGTTGCTATATTAATACAAAAATATGGGTTAAGGAAAAAAATGACGATGAAATCGGTAAGCTACTGAAATTGCATAAGACGTACACGTAAAAAAAACGACTTTTCGGGAGATCCAAAAAATAATTGTTTTTGAGCCGTTGCCCGTCACGGAATATTGCAATTTTTCAAAAGGGAGTTGACCCCTATTCGTCCTCGTATAAAAGCTTCTAGCAGAAAAGTCAGAAAGAGAAAGGAAAATACTTAGCTGGTGTATGCAAAAAAGAAAAAAAGAAGTAATGACAGTATTTATTTATCTCAATCATTTGCTTTAAGGTTCAATATTGTTTAGGAAAAAAGTACTGACCGACGAGGGAGACGGACCCGCTGCGCCAAAGGTTAATTTCGCTCTCACTCTATTGTGGATATTATCGACGGGTTTGGGAATTTCGCAGAAAAAAGTACATGTGTGTTCTCAGTAATCATTCCTATCGACTAGCAATGATTCTCCCGCAGTTTCGGCCATATCCATCAACTCTTTTTATATATTTTTGTTTTCATTTCAGCGGAAGAAAAAAGTTGCACAGTCAGCAAAGCATGATTCCTCCTTGTACAATACCCTCCCGGGTCACCAACATTTCAACTGCCAGAAAGACTGAAGTGTTACACGTCTTCATCCTTGATGATAAAGCGGAGAAAGTAGAAGATTTCATCACCACAAAAAATGTACCAGTGGACATGCCCAACCATTCCAACCAGACGCCGCTCTTCTGCGCTACGTACTGTGGCAATGAGCGAACTGTCGTTAAACTGCTGCAGCTTGGCGCAGACCCGAATAAGGGCTGCGGACAGTTTTCACGTTACACGCCGGTACACGGTGCGTGCTATAGTGGAAATGCACGCGTGCTATCATACCTCGTGGAATCCGGTGGTGATTTGCGTGTGCGAGATGAGTTCGGAAGAACTCCACGTGACTGGGCGGAGGGATATATCAACCGTTCGGATAAGAGACTGGAGATACTAGCGGTTATTGAGAGCTACAGGGAGCTTGCGAACGGGAGCGATGTGAACCCCCTGGATGCTCTAAACAGAAGGAGCAAATCGAAGATTCCCCGACCTATTTCTCAGGTTAGACCGTTTATTCTCACTGAAAGTATTGTTTTTAATTAATTTTTTGGAAGTCGGCTTCTACTTTTCAGTATTTGAGGAAATGGGCTCGATGAATTCAGTATTTGAAAAGTGATCGATGAACATCTGCGATGGCTGTTACGGCTTCGTATCAGCCTCTCTGGAGGATGATACGACGTCGTAACATCCTCCACAAAAGTAATTGTCATAAATTAACTTCCTGTGGGACATAGTAAGATATAAATATTCTTTGAGCCCAAGCTGACTTTGAAACATTTGTTCAAACAATGTTTACTACGGATACGTCAGCTACGATTCTTCATCAGCGATATTTCGGCCCTTCTTGGCAAGGGTCCTCGTCAGGCTGTCAATCCTCTGGGTCAACGTCGGGGAAGAAAACAAACCTCCTTTTTTCATTGGCCTAGAAGGAAAATAATCTTGTGTAGACCTAGCTAAACTACAACTTAAAGATTAAAGGAAATGAAACACAACCGAAAAAGACACAAAAAGAGGAAAACAGTCGAATATTCGGCTTCGTGCATCGCTTCTCGGTATGTTCTGTTGCTGGAAATCTACCAGAGAGGCGTCATGGGATGATCCGGCGAGATACAAATTTTGAGAAAGTATTCTTTGAGAACAGCAGACACCGCATTTTCGGATGCTACTTTCATGAATAGGTCCGATGTGAGGTGCGGGGGTGGACATGGGTCCACCCTGTGTCAGGTGCCTACTTCAACACTTTATACGGGCTTCTTTATCTTTCCTAGCGTCGGCAATGCCAAATGGTATCGCCAACGTGAATGCGCTTTGAAACTTGATCTGCGAATTGTAAATAGATATAGGGCTACAGTCAATCAGTCCATTGTCTGTCTGCTTGGCTATCGTCCTTTCGAAGATTGAAACGCCAATCTTCCATGAAAGGCCGCTAAGGTAAACGAGGGAGTAACTTTTTTTGTCTCTGCAACACCTGTTAGGGATTGTTTTCAGGTACTGGGTTCGAACAAGAGCCGTATACATGTATTGGGTAAACCGTACTAGAGTGAGCTAGCTTATTAGTCCACCCATCCATCACTTGCTAATGATTGTTGATGATAGTCAGAGGCGTTACCAGCCAAAATGTTGTTTTTTTTTTGGGGGGGGGGGCAAGGAATTTACCGACTGGCTGGTAATTTTTACCGACTATGTTTGCAGAAAAAACGACTGTTTTGACGAAAAATCGACTGATTTTAAGAAAAATCGACTGTTTTAATAAAAAAGATCAACTGATTTGGCGAAAAATCGCGGCGCTTCGCGCTGACTCGGTTATTTTTTACCGACTGGCCGACAACATTGGGGGGGAGGGGCACCCCCCCCCGGTCGTGAGGCCCCTGATGATACGTACCGTACTAGACTGAGCTAGCTCATTAGTCAATCTGTCCATCCCAAGATGATGGTTTTGTGGATTTTACCACCTGTTTGTTTTAGCAGCGGGGTAAGACACATGTATTGCTTATGGGCATTATTTATACAACCAAGTTCATTAGTTCCACAAGGTAAATTATGTCAGAGCATGCCTACATGCAAAGGCGTTACTAGCCAAAATGTTTGGGGTAGGGGCAAGGTATTTACCGACTGGCTGGTCATTTTTACCGACTGTTTTTGCAGATAAAAACGACTATTATTGAGAAAAACGACTGTGTTGACGAAAAATCGGCTGATTTTAAGAACAAGAGCTGTAAGCTCATATGGCACTTGCATGTGTCAAGATGATTTGATTGATCAAGAGTAAGTTTCGACTTTGCGGTTGAGATGTGCGCTATAAGGGAGCTGGAACTTCATTTGTAAGCAAAACCCTTGAGGCAAAACTGCTAATGGGCTGATGGGCATCACGAAAATGCATATATTGCTTAAAAGTATTTTTTTTACTTTGCGGTCAAGATTGGTACTTTAAGGAATAATCGGATTTGGGAAGTAGCAATTTCTAAGCAAATGTTGTTGAGTCTCCAATATTCCAGCGAAGTTTCATCGTCCTAGCACATCTGGAAGTACCTTAACGCGCGATCACCGGAATCCCAGACCCCCCTCCCCCTCCTCCAACTCCACCCACAATAACCGGAGCCAATCCTGTTCTGTAAATGATTAATCCAGGGCATCTGTTTGTCATTCCCACGAAGTTCGATCCAGATCACACCAGTCTAAGCGGGTCAAGTATTTTCCGCCCTCCCCCCGATAATTGCCGGATTCGGTCCGGAAATGAAAAAGGTCACAAGAGAAAAATGTCCTCTGTTTAATTATTAAATTTCACTCGAATCCGATCACCCATTCCAAAGTTACGCATGACTCAATATTCCGGATTCCCCTCCCTCAACTCCCACCCCCCCCCCCCAAGATTTTCATATCGAGGATTTTTTTTTTATTCCAAGTCAGTTTGACCGGGTCCCTGATATGCCTTCCAAGTTCGTCGTGAAAATCCCCCAAAAACGGAATTCCGGGACACCCCTCCCCCCCCCCCCCCCTAAAGTGTCCGGATCCAGTCAAATTATGTAAAAGATTTATATGGACCAGATGTTTGTTCTTCCCAGCAAGTTTAACTCCGATACCATCATTCTAACCGTTTCTCCAGATTTCCGGTCCACCCCCCCCCCCCCCCCACCCCACCCAGCTCCCCCACGGTGCACGTAGCCAATCCGATTCAGCAAATGACTTACCTAGAGCATCTGTTTGTTCTTCCCACAAAGTTCCATCCCGATCCCTCCATTCTAAACGGGGCACGTATTTCCCCCCCCCCCCCAATAGTTGCCGGATCCGGTCCGGATATGAAAAAAATCATCGGAGAAATGTCCTCTGTTGAATTCTTAAATTTCACTCGAATCCGATCAACCATTCTAAAATTACGCATGACTGAAAATTTCGGATTCCCCTCCCTCCACTCCCCCCACCATTATCTGATCGACAAAATTTTTATTTTGAAGTCAGTTTGATTGGGTCCCTGATATGCCTGCCAAGTTTCATCGTGAAAGTCCCCAAAACCACCATCACCGGAATTTCGGGACCCCCCCCCATAAGTGTCCGGATCAAGTACAATGGCCTAAAGGACTTATCTAGAGCAGATGCTTGTTCTTCCCAGCAAGTTTCACTCCGATCCCTCCATTCTAACCGTTTCTTGAAATTTCCGGTCTCCCCCCCCCCCCCAACTCCCCCCTGGCTACCGAATCCGGTCAAGACTTTAAACGGAACATTACAGATATATATTCTGTTCAGTTATGAAGTTTCATTACAATCCGATCATCCGTTCGAAAGTTACACACTTCTCAATTTCCCGGATTCCCCTGCGGATTCCCCACCCTCCACTCCCCCACCATTATCTGATCAACAATATTTTTATTTTGAAGTCAGTTTGATTGGGTCCCTGATATGCCTGCCAAGTTTCATCGTGAAAATCCAAAAAACCACCATCACCGGAATTCCGGCCCCCCCCCATAAGTGTCCGGATCCAGTACAATGGTCTAAAGGACTTATCTAGAGCAGATGCTTGTTCTTCCCAGCAAGTTTCACTCCGATCCCTCCATTCTAACCGTTTCTTGAAATTTCCGGTCTCCCCCCCCCCAACTCCCCCCTGGCTACCGAATCCGGTCAAGACTTTAAACGGGACATTACAGATATATATTCTCTTCAGTTATGAAGTTTCATTACAATCCGATCATCCGTTCGAAAGTTACACACTTCTCAGTTTCCCGGATTCCCCTGCCCTCCACCCCCCCCCCAAAATGGTCGGATCAGAAAACTGATTATTCCTAATTTTGTTTGGTCGGGTCTCTGATATGCCTGCCAAGTTTCATGGTCCTAGCACAACTGGAAGTACCCTAACTCGAAAAAGTGTGACAAAATGCCCTAAATTTTCAAGTTTCCAGCGCCCCGCACTCCCCCCCATATGGTCGGATCGGGAAACTGATTATTTCCAGGTTAGTTTGGTCGGGTCCGTGATATTCCTGCCAAGTTTCATTGTCCTAGCTCATCTGGAAGTACCCTCACTCGAAAAAGTGTGACAAAATGCCCTAAATTTTCAAGTTTCCAGCGCCCCAACTCCCCCGCATATGGTCGGATCGGGAAACTTATTATTTCCAGGTTACTTTGGTCAGGTCCCTGATATTCCTGCCAAGTTTCATTGTCCTAGCTCATCTGGAAGTACCCTAACTCGAAAAAGTGTGACAAAATGCCCTAAATTTTCAAGTTTCGAGCGCCCCCACTCCCCCGCATATGGTCGGATCGGGAAACTGATTATTTCCAGGTTCGTTTGGTCGGGTCCCTGATATTCCTGCCAAGTTTCATTGTCCTAGCTCATCTAGAAGTACCCTAACTCAGAAAAAAGTGACAAAATGCCCTAAATTTGCAAGTTTCCAGCGCCCCGCACTCCCCCCCATATGGTCGGATCGGGAAACTGATTATTTCCAGGTTAGTTTGGTCGGGTCCCTGATATGCCTGCCAAGTTTCATTGTCCTAGCACATCTGGAAGTACCCTAACTCGGATATGTGGGACAAAAAAACTCGGACCGACCGACAGACCGACAGACCGACAGACGGAATTGTGATCGGTATATGGCACTTGAGCCAGAGGCTGCAAGTGCCATAAAAACTACTATCTTTAAGAAAAAATTGACTATTTTTACAAGAAAACCGATTGTTTTAAAAAAAAAAATTGACTGTTTTTACGAAGCTTCGCGCCGACTTGGCTAGTTTTTACCGACTGGCCGACAACATTCGGGGGGGGGGGCGTCCCCCCTCCCCCCTAGTCGTGACGCCCCTGCGCGTGCCTTTAAAAGTAAGAATAAAGAAATAACCAGTTCCTGTTAGACAGTTTAGATATCGCACGATTATGATAGATTATGATAGGAACGGCATGTTTAAACACTTTAAACTGGAATGTTGGGATTAACAATTTAGAAGCTCGAGAAACGGCCCACGAACAATTGAGCGATAAACTAATTATACTGCTACTAGCCCGACGAGCCAACCTACAGTTCGAGCTGGTGAAAAAAAAACAAATTCCCGTTTGTGATCCCATCAAAGCTTTTGACTTATAGAAAAGGTCTGAACTGAAAAGTAAACATACTGCTCAAGCAGGATTTGACCCGATGCCCTTCGTTTCACACGACCGGTGCTCTCCCGGTCCAACTATGGAGATGGGGAATGGGATTTAAGTTAGCAAAGCACAGGTAGCTCTTCCAGTAGAACAGATTTAATAAGGATTAGGTGCTGCAGTAAATTACCAATTTTCAAGGCAAAGTATACTGTATTTGTTTATCACTGATCATTTCAACAAAGAAAAAGGACGGAGTACAGAGTATAAAATAAAACAAAAGGAAAACATCAAACTTTCACACCAATTATATATGTAAACTAGAACTCACTGACAACACTGACTCGCTCACTGACCATCAACTGAGCATATTTATAGGAATATACGTTACAATTGAACTTTGAGAATTGTGTTCCAAGGGTTGGACTCGATTTTAGGTTAGAAATAGCAAGTTCAGGATCACAAATGTTATATATTTTAATAATTTTCTACAAAAAGTATGTTGAGGCCACATTTATTAAAAAAACGGCCTTCAATAGCTACGACGTTGATTGTTATGTCATTCATTACCTATAGCGGCGAATTGAGCTTGCTTTGTCTATAGGCAGGTTGGGTCGTATGTCTTACACCATGGTTGTAAAATGCAGGGGCACAGCGGAGTTTTATTGCGCCATTGTGGGTCCGTATGGTGCTTCAAGTAGGATTTGTTTTTGAATGAAATGAAGTCATAAAGAGCTTTGGGGTGAGGTTTTTGTGGCTATCGTGCATGAAAAGGCCCATAATTCACCCTTGTTGACTCTGAATCCAGTCGCGCTGGGCACGGGAGAGGTCGCGAGTCCGATGGTAATAAAACCGTCTAAATAGTCGAAAGGCTAAGCTTTCTTGCTATTTATTATTGGTTTCCAAAATAAAAGTAACGAAATGAAGACTCACCAGTGGTAATGGTCACAGATTTGTATTCTTAGTCAGGTACATAAGATTTCAAAAACTGGTTGGGATTCTCGCTCGGTTGGCTGGGGAAAATGGGAACGGTAGCCTACGAAAATCTTGGGAAAATTTGAAGGATAAGAAAATTCCACAAGCTGTTATCTTTTCGGTACAGAAACAAATTTTTATCGGATTGTTGATTATTTCTTTTGTGTAGCCTACACGAAATGTCGGGTTTTAATTATGTTTTATTAGCTTATCCACAATGACACACTTACGAGGGACAGGGTAATGACAAATGTTTACGTCTCATAAGTAATAATAAGTTTTGCTTTGTCCCAAGCTGGCTGGGTATCATAGTCGATGGTTCAGAACCGAGCGCCACCATGGCATAGAACGGTTACAAAAATGGTTAAAGGACCTGTCTTACCTGTAATACTAACGCAACCTACTTTCATAATCACTTCATTTGTTTCTAAACCCGGAAACCGCAATTTCGTGCGGTACATTCTAACCCCTCTAACAAAACCACGCTGATTGTCTCACTTGCCGTATTTTGCTACCTTCGATGTGTATCACGCTGTCGACGGTTGTCTGCGAGAAGTTTTTCCATCAGAAAAACCGGTTATGTAAATTGTTTCCCTGTTTTCGATATAAGGCAACGGGTATCGGAAAAGGCTTAAAACAGCCAAAACCGTGGGTTATTTGTCGAAAGCACAGCCTAGTTTTAAAGTATTCAAATATTTTAAAATACTGTAAGTTGATGAGTAAATAGTTCAAGAGGTCGTTTAGGGATTAAAGTAAAATCAGAGAGGTTTAATATTTGTTAGAAAATTTACAGGTGGTAGAGCACAATTCAGAAGCTTCAGAAGTTGCCTGGAGATCACAGAATTTGGTACAAATTATTAGCCTGATAGTCCTTATATACTTCATATTTTGATGTACAGTAGAAGCCTGCTTCTTTCGACATAATTTAACGTTGGACGTACTCACATTGACTTTCCAACGACCTTCTCCACTGCTTCCTGGCCGAAGATTGAAAATTAGTGTCTTTTTCTGTGTCTTTATGTGTTTTATTTATTTTCTTTCATTTACTCCGCTTTTTCGGAATGGCGGGTTATAAATAAATTACATACTTACTTACTTAATGTAAATGCGTACTATCCAGGACGTGTACTCTGGACTAACACCGCCAACAACCGTTTTCTCTGATTGGATCGACTGAAACATCAGAAATGATACGAGGTAGCAAAAAAAACAAATTTGAAAGGAGAATTGAAAATAAGCGGACTGGCTTGTTGTTCTCGAGAAGAGTAATGGAATAGTATCAGATTTCAGTTCCTTCTGTAAGCGCCCGGGGGTTTTCCTAGCTTTTATTTGACCAGTTTATTTGACCACCTTGCAAAATTGAGCTTGAACTAAGTTAGCAAACCTCACATACACAAGGTTGCGCTAGTCATTCAAGTCAATTCATTCATTCATACAGTGCGAGATATCCGTTCTTGGTGAGAAATAGAAAACTGTGATTTCCGGGGTTTATTCTTGATCAGCTAGTTATCCCTGTAAGCTTTTGTGCGAGTGATAAATATAATTTCGGATATTTCGGTTGCACTTCTGGCAAACCGTTCTCAGCGAAAAAAAACAACAACTAAATTATAAGATCCAGCACAATACCAACAGAAAGATTATGCGGAACCAACAAACCATAAACGACATGTCACTAAAAACCAGAAGAACGATGCATACAAATACAAGCAAAGTAACGAATACTAAAATGTGCGTGTTAAAAGTGTATATGTACAAATCTGTGATTACTTTACAGTTCTGAGTTCTGTGTGTATTTACAATTTACCAACTATTTTTACATAGTTGTATCCCTTATAGGAGGGTTTTTGCGAGCGGGAAAGCAAAGTCGGAATCACTTTCCAATGGTTTTCGTGCTACTTCGTAAGGTTGCCGAACTTTCCAACCTGGTTTTCGTGCTTCGAAAAACGAAGCAGCTTTCCCGAAAACTGATCCCAAGAGGATAGTGGAAAGCTCCGCGGAAATATATTTGACGGGGCAAAATGGATAAGTCAGCTACATTTTATTCGAGCTATTATCGGCCCTTCTTGGCAAGGGTCCTCTTAAGGCTCAAGCCGCTCAAGCTGGAAAATAAACTTGTGGAAAAATATTTAAAGATTCTTCCTTAAATATCTGCTTTTGTCAACTTCTTCTCTGAAAGTTGGATGAAGTTAAAGCTGGTGCTGTGATTTGATTCTGGACTCGGCTACTGTTTTTGTTGTTCGATTGGGTCGTCGAAAGGGTAGAGATTCTTCTGCATTTTGGTTTTAGAGAGTTTTAGAGAATTTTTAAATGTTTTTCCACAAGTTTATTTTCCAGCTTGAGCGGCTTGAGCTTGAAGAGGACCCTTGCCAAGAAGGGCCGAAATATAGCTCGAATAAAATGTAGCTGACTTATCCGTTTTGCCCCGTCGAATATGATTCGCAGTCAGCTTGGGCTGCAGGAACATCTATCTCCGCGGAAAGTTGAATGTTTCGGTGGGAATTTCAAAGGTGTGGTAAAAAAAACAGTGCAAGTATCACTAATAAATAAAGAAAAATGGCAAGCGCTATTAGGGTGGCTTCGATGGATTATAAGAGAATCAAAGAACCATTAAGTGAACGATATTTATTAGAAATAGTTTGTAATTTAACATTTTCCCGGCGATGTCAGCTTTCCATGCGTTTTCGCGATCAGTTCAGCGGAAAGTGGAAAGTTATTCCAGGAATCGCTTTCCCACAGTTTTTGCGATGCGCTTCGCTTGCCGGAAAGTGATTCTGTGATATCGCGAAAACCCTCCTTATATCCCTTCTTCGAGCCACTTTGGGGCAAGATCGTGGCGTAGCATACAGCACTTAAGGTTATAACAAATGCTCAAAAAATGTCTATGAAGAGTGCCGCGGCAAGAATTGATTTATCTGTAGCAGGAAACATCGATCACCAGCGGATTGAAAAGAAACCTAGGCGTTAATATATTCATTGGACCGGCGACAACCCAAGCTTGCCGCCAACGCGGTCTGAGATATGAAATAATTGAAGGTGTGCTAGTGTTTTAATAAATCTGCGTTCGTATGCTACGTCAGGCTCTTACTTTAGCTATGAATTGACATTTGTGGGGATTACGAACGACCAGCACCGTTTTTGATGTTTTTGGCAGTTTTCCACTGAAGCCCTTAAACGTAGTGTTGGGCAATGTTCGATATCGGTAACGATATATCGACATATCGGACCAAACGTCGAAACGTAAATATCGATATCGAAATCGATATTTGTTCATTTATAATGATTGTACATAATCCAACATAAGTTACATTTATTTATCCGAAACTGGATCAGTTTGTTCTTCTTAATTCAATTTTTATTTATTTGATGTCTTGAGTTCATGCAAGCTGCTCTCTTACGACAATTTTGGTATTAAATTTTGGCGAGACGATACGTATACTATAGCGAAACATGGTACCGAAATATCGATTATCGAATATCGAAAGTGAAAATATCGATATAACGATATATCGAAAATTCCAAATATCTCCCAACACTACTTAACAGTACTAGAATATCCTACTGTATTAGAAGGGTTTGCTAGTCGTCTCTGAACTCCATTCGTTCTTTCATCGGCTTTTCCTCATCACAGCTGCCCACTCACTCAGTTACTCATGCAACGTATCATTGTCGCAGGATTTTTGTGTCATCTCAAGTTGCACTACTTGCTATGCTTAGGCATTTCCTCATTTTCATTACCGTAACGGATACGTAATGACCAGTGGGTTTCAAATGTCGGACCGTGACATTGGATATCTCTCATCTGGTTCAACCTGACTCCTCCAGCCATTGTGCGGAGTTGGCGAGAATCGCTGAAGTGGGAAGGCCTCCTTTTAAATGGATTGACGGAAAAATTAGTTTGGGTTTCTTTTTTACCAGCTTCTTTTCTTTGAGTTCAGAGGGGTGTGAAATTTGTTATTTCAAAGGTCTGGCCCAAGGAAAGGTATTACTTGATAAGAGGTTTTTGAGCCGTGGGTAGATAACTTGGAGGCATCGCAGCTGTTTTCAAGGGTTCAGCTGTTATATCTTATCTAAAAAGTCAGTCCGTCCTGCAAATTCCTTGTAGCAATGATAAAATGTTCGTCACTGTTATAGAACGTTAAAAAAACGCCTACACGAACAGTTGTTTAGAACAAAGGCACTTTTTTTTATATTCGCCGAGAAAGGCAGAAATTGACAAGAAGAAGAATATGCACATATATTCAACAATACGTACTCATATTCACATAAATGTCGAACAACATACGCAGGCCCGTATCCCAGGAATTTATTTCGGGGGGGGGGGGGTTGCCTGTAGGTCGGACAAAAAAGTAAAAAAGACATAGATCAGAGGGAAAAGCCTATAAAAACGGTTATTTTTGTATGTTTCGGGGGGGGGGGTCAACCCCCTAGACCCCCCCTGGATACGGCCTTGAACATACGGTTCCTCATAAAAACACTTTAACCCTACAAATATTCCTTAAACAACGATAGCTGTTTCAATACACTGGTGCCAAATCTGAAAGAACTAATTTACTTACAAAAAAGTTATTTTCTTTTTTATTAATAATGATTATCAGATCTTTCATATAGTCTTTTATTTCCCTTTGATTTTGATTATACTGTCTGGTCACTAGCACGATTTTGCTGGATCCGAACCTGTTCCAGTTACTTTAGTTCATATGGTTACCACCTGAAATTGTTGAAGAGAAAGGAATGAAGTGTTCAGATTTTTTTTCATTACTTAATTTTTTTTATAATAAACTCAATTCGTATTACGTCGTCTGAAATGTAGAAGAAAAAGACCGACAGTTTAGGATTTTTTCTGCCAGTTTAATGTGATTAATTGGTTGTCAAACCAAGAGAGGAGCAAACCAAACTTATACTGTAAGGGGTCTTTTGTTGGCCACTTCATTTCTTTCGTCTTAATTTATTTCCCACCTGCAACAATAGTCTTCAAATTGGATTCGTTCAACACGACCACTCTTGCGTTCATCTTTTCGTGTCACAGCTTTTGTTATTCGTAAATGTAAAGTGTTTTGGTCCATCGAAGCTCTCGTAACAGTTGCATGTTTGCAGTCTGGAAGTCACTTCGGTCCGGTTTTCCAACTTGTCTATCTTATCGTGTTGCCAGACGATTCGTAGCTCGTTCTTTTTATGGCACTTGCAGCCTCTGGCTCAAGTGCCATATACCGATCACAATTCCGTCTGTCGGTCGGTCCGAGTTTTTTGTCCCACATATCCGAGTTAGGGTACTTCCAGATGTGCTAGGACAATGAAACTTGGCAGGCATATCAGGGACCCGACCAAACTAACCTGGAAATAATCAGTTTCCCGATCCGACCATATGGGGGGGAGTGCGGGGCGCTGGAAACTTGCAAATTTAGGGCATTTTGTCACTTTTTTCTGAGTTAGGGTACTTCTAGATGAGCTAGGACAATGAAACTTGGCAGGAATACCAGGGACCCGACCAAACGAACCTGGAAATAATCAGTTTCCCGATCCGACCATATGCGGGGGAGTGGGGGCGCTCGAAACTTGAAAATTTAGGGCATTTTGTCACACTTTTTCGAGTTAGGGTACTTCCAGATGAGCTAGGACAATGAAACTTGGCAGGAATATCAGGGACCTGACCAAAGTAACCTGGAAATAATAAGTGTCCCGATCCGACCATATGCGGGGGAGTTGGGGCGCTGGAAACTTGAAAATTTAGGGCATTTTGTCACACTTTTTCGAGTGAGGGTACTTCCAGATGAGCTAGGACAATGAAACTTGGCAGGAATATCAGGGACCCGACCAAACTAACCTGGAAATAATCAGTTTCCCGATCCGACCATGTGCGGGGAAGTGGGGGCGCTGGAAACTTGAAAATTTAGGGCATTTTGTCACACTTTTTCGAGTTAGGGTACTTCCAGTTGTGCTAGGACCATGAAACTTGGCAGGCATATCAGAGACCCGACCAAACAAAATTAGGAATAACCATTTTTCTGTTCCGACCATTTTGGGGGGGGGGGGGTGGAGGGCAGGGGAATCCGGGAAACTGAGAAGTGTGTAACTTTCGAACGGATGATCGGATTGTAATGAAACTTCATAACTGAAGAGAATATATATCTGTAATGTCCCGTTTAAAGTCTTGACCGGATTCGGTAGCCAGGGGGGAGACCGGAAATTTCAAGAAACGGTTAGAATGGAGGGATCGGAGTAAAACTTGCTGGGAAGAACAAGCATCTGCTCTAGATAAGTCCTTTAGACCATTGTACTGGATCCGGACACTTATGGGGGGGGGGGTCCCGGAATTCCGGTGATGGTGGTTTTTTGGATTTTCACGGTGAAACTTGGCAGACATATCAGGGACCCAATCAAACTGACTTCAAAATAAAAATATTGTCGATCAGATAATGGTGGGGGAGTGGAGGGTGGGGAATCCGCAGGGGAATCCGGGAAATTGAGAAGTGTGTAATTTTCGAACGGATGATCGGATTGTAATGAAACTTCATAACTGAACAGAATCTATATCTGTAATGTCCCGTTTAAAGTCTTGACCGGATTCGGTAGCCAGGGGGGAGTTGGGGGGGGGGAGACCGGAAATTTCAAGAAACGGTTAGAATGGAGGGATCGGAGTGAAACTTGCTGGGAAGAACAAGCATCTGCTCTTGATAAGTCCTTTAGACCACTGTACTTGATCCGGACACTTATGGGGGGGGGGTCCCGGAATTCCGGTGATGGTGGTTTTGGGGATTTTCACGATGAAACTTGGCAGGCATATCAGGGACCCAATCAAACTGACTTCAAAATAAAAATTTTGTCGATCAGATAATGGTGGGGGGAGTGGAGGGAGGGAATCCGAAATTTTCAGTCATGCGTAATTTTGGAATGGGTGATCGGATTCGAGTGAAATTTAAGAATTCAACAGAGGACATTTCTCCGATGATTTTTTTCATATCCGGACCAGATCCGGCAACTATTGGGGGGGGGGGGGGGGAAATACGTGCCCCGTTTAGAATGGAGGGATCGGGATGGAACTTTGTGGGAAGAACAAACAGATGCTCTAGGTAAGTCATTTGCTGAATCGGATTGGCTACGTGCACCGCGGGGGAGCTGGGTGGGGTGGGGTGGGTGGGGGGGTGGACCGGAAATCTCGAGAAACGGTTAGAATGATGGTATCGGAGTGAAACTTGCTGGGAAGAACAAACATCTGGTCCATGTAAATCTTTTACATAATTTGACTGGATCCGGACACTTGAGGGGGGGAGGAGGGGTATCCCGGAATTCCGTTTTTTGGGAGATTTTCACGACGAAACTTGGAAGGCATATCAGGGACCCGGTCAAACTGACTTGGAATAAAAAAAAATCCTCGATATGATAATCTTGGGGGGGGGGAGTTGAGGGAGGGGAATCCGGAATATTGAGTCATGCGTAACTTTGGAACGGGGGATCGGATTCGAGTGAAATTTAATAATTAAACAGAGGACATTTTTCTCTTGTGACCTTTTTCATTTCCGGACCGAATCCGGCAATTATCGGGGGGAGGGCGGAAAATACTTGACCCGCTTAGACTGGTGTGATCTGGATCGAACTTCGTGGGAATGACAAACAGATGCTCTGGATTAATCATTTACAGAACCGGATTGGCTCCGGTTATTGTGGGTGGAGTTGGAGGAGGGGGAGGGGGGTCTGGGATTCCGGTGATCGCGCGTTAAGGTACTTCCAGATGTGCTAGGACGATGAAACTTCGCTGGAATATTGGAGACTCTACAACATTTGCTTAGAAATTGCTACTTCCCAAATCCGATTATTCCTTAAAGTACCAATCTTGACCGCAAAGTAAAAAAAATACTTTTAAGCAATATATGCATTTTCGTGATGCCCATCAGCCCATTAGCAGTTTTGCCTCAAGGGTTTCGCTTACAAATGAAGTTCCAGCTCCCTTATAGCGCGCATCTCAACCGCAAAGTCGAAACTTACTTTTGATCAATCAAATCATCTTGACACATGCAAGTGCCATATGAGCTTACAGCTCTTGTTTCTTTTTCTTTTTTTTCTTTTTATGCCCGCTTATCTTCTTTTTCTTTCTCCCTCACAATGGTGTGAACCGATTCTAAATATTTTTTCTGTATTCCATCTTGATTTTGCCTTCTTGCCAGGCTATTTTATTTTGTAGTTTCCTGGAGCTTGCTTCCTCCATTTTCCCCAAAAGGCATACGTTATTTATCTTTCGTTCCTGATTTACTTTAATAACTGGTGCCGTTCTAGGACAAACTTTCAAGCGGAGTGGCGGACTAGTTCTGGAAGTCCCCGTTACCTCATTGCCAATACTTGTAAATCAGTCAATCAATCAATCAATTTTACTCCAGTAAAAAAATAACCATATCACAAACAAAAACAGAAACAAACAAACAAGTCGCCCCGAATCCGATAATAGCCGGAGACTTGTTTGAAGTGAAGTTTGATTCTGTGTCGACTGAGCATTGGGTGTGGGGGTAAGAATACATGATGAATCTATATATGTTCTTGGTTTTCTCCACTGATCATTCGTTTTGTGTTTATTGGGAAGAGGGACTTAAAAATATAGGGACACAAAACTTCCCCAGTAGGCTTAAGCTGGTCGGAATGTTCGTATGGGCTACTGGAAAAAGACACGGCGAGCTGGACAATACTATTTGTTCTCGACGCGGATGGGCGCTTTGGTCGCTATCCGGCAAAAGCCAGAAGTTTACGAATCAACGTAATTATCTGATATTCTTTATTTATTTACTATTACATTTGGCAGTAAGCTTTTAGCTTGTCGCCTTGTGGATTAATATGATAGATTGAAATGAGTTGTTACTTGTGGCCCATTCACAATGGGCTTTAGCTAATACTCGGTACCAGCTAGTTCCTAAAATCGCACCCGAGACCGAAGCTTTACCAGGTTTTTGCCGTTCGCAATGGAAACAGGTGCCAGTTTTAAGTACCAGCTAGTCTCGGACCCAAGTTGAAATCAGTTCAGCTTTTGATGATACTAGTCAATTAGATTATTTTGGGGAATATTGAGGAATATTCTGATTGGCTAGTTTCGAACCAAGCCCAATACATAAAATCACATCCACACTCTGCTGTCTCAAAAATCGAAAGTGAATTAGGTCATTATTTGGTCTGACGAGGTTCAGCACTAGCCAATCAGAGTATTCCTCAATATTCCCCAGCAATCTGGTTCGCTAGTACCATCAAAGACAGTAAAAGTGGGAAAGACCGGAAACTCCCGTAAGCCCCATGAGTCACAACAATCAGCGCCGTTTGGTGGATGTTCTTTCGTTAAAAAATCGCTCTGTTGACATTGTCTTCCATCGCTCTCCGCAGAATCATCATCAAAGCACGTTTTGTTGATTTTTTTCGTTTCGTTTATGATGAGCAGCCTCTCTCCATTCAGATTTCCTCTTTAATTGGAATAAAAAACAAGTCGGAAAAGAATAAATCGCTTTTTTATGGAAAAAAATGATGAATTGACGATTTCGAATCAATTAATGTTGACAGACATTGCCTACTCGCGCCCTCTTGCTTTGATAATATTAATCATTTACCGCTCGAAATTGGACAAAGTCCAAACGCTAGGTGGCGTTCCGATCGATTTTCAGAGGCCCGATTTTAGCGAAGTCGCCGGTCTTTCCCACTATTATTGTCTTTGAGTACCATCAAAAGTTGAACTGATTTCAAGTTGGGTCCGAGACTAGTTGGTACCCGAGACTGGCACCAATATCAATTGCGAACGACAGAAACCCGGCAAAGCCTCGGTTTCGGAGCGATTTTCAGAACTACCTGGTACTGAATTTCAGCTAAAATCCGTTGTGAATGCCTTTATTGAAGTAAGCTGGGCGGGAGTTGGCGAATGGAACTTTGGTCGAAGTCACTTTACGGATCGCAAAAACGGACATGCTGTCACGTCAGTCAGTATTCATGATCCTTTTCTTGCTCCTTCTACCTTCGCAAAATAGTTGGAAACAAGTTTCACCTGTTCTTGTAAGCCGTAAAACAACGCCAAGGAAACGTTAATCTCGCATGAAATCTCACTCAGGCGTAATTACCTTGGTGCTGTTGGATTGTATTTGCTGTCTGCTGTGTATCATAATTGTCTGAAAAACGATTAAATATCAGCTTGGTATCTCGAAGATTGTAATATTTGTCTTGGCTATTAGCAGTCGTGGTATTGGACGATGGCAGTGCTCGGTGACGATGACGTCATAGTTCCTGCTTTGTGCAAAAATTTATTCTACCCAGTCATAGCAAGAACAAATAATCACCCGCAGAGGCGTTACTAGCCAAAATGTTTTTTGGGGGGGGGGGGCAAGGTATTTACCGACTGGCTGGTCATTTTTGCAGACAAAACGACTATTATTGAGAAAAAACGACTGTGTTGACAAAAAATCGGCTGATTTGAAGAAAAACTACTATTTTTAAGAAAAAATCGACTATTTTTCACGAGAAACCGATTGTTTAAAAAAAATCGACCATTTCCAAGAAAAAGATCGACTGTTCTTACGAAAAATCGCGGTGCTTCGCGCCGACTCGGCTATTTTGTACAAACTGTCCGACAACATTCGGGGGGGGGGGCGTCCCCCCTCCCCCCTGATTATGACGCCCTGAGCACCAGAACCTTCGTCCCCCTATATCTGTATACAACCATGCGGAGTCGAATAGATTCCAGATACCCTGCCGTATGCAAAGGAGCGCAGAGTAGGAGCTATGCGAACATCACAATTCATTACCTCTACAAACAGCTATATCGCAGTAAAGCCCCGGATAAGAAATTTCAAAAGTAAAAACCGATTGGTTGTCTACAATTATTACGTCACGTGTGACGCCCTGCAGATCGGGTCAACATGTCACCTGCACCTTTTTCCTCTGATATGTGCAGTGGCGGAGAGGGAAGTAGACGGACATCACCTCAAAGCTCAGCAATTACCTCTAGCTCAGCTTATTGTTGTCGGGGTATCCATAGTCGCTGCATGGGATCAAAGACGGAGGTTCTATTGGCTTATTTGTTCTTGGTCGTATCAAGGGGTTATGCATCAGTTTCGTCTATACCAGGGATCTCAACAGAAAACAAAACCATCCCAGCTGAACAGGATATCACATGACCAGAATTGTGAACACTTGACTTGGCTGGTTTGTTTTTTTTGCAACGTTCGACACAATTACCATATAGCGATCGTGGTGTCTGTCCGTCAGTCGTCCTGTCCCTCAGTTTCATCTTCTGCTAGTTCGGTCACTTCCACGTAAGCTAGGATGATGAATCTTGGCATACACATAAAGACCTTACCCGAGCGAAAGCGAAGCTTTCTGTTCCCGGATCCGATCATCCGTGTGGGATTGGAGGAAGGGGGAATCCGGAACTAAGTTACGAATGGGTTATCCGATTCGAGTGGAAATTAATGGGTGATTTGTGAAAGCTCGTTTTATAAATATCAATCAATAAGTATATTTCACATAGTATTTCTGTAGAACAAAAATAACCTTGTGCGTCAAAACAAAATGGTTTGAAAAATAAATAAAACAACGGTTAATGCAAAGTAAAATAAACTAAGTGTCAACCACTGCTTTTACAAGACTCCTTCTTTCTTGTCTTGATTTTAAAGGACCCCTCGCACTATTTACTCTTCAACTTACAGTATATTAATATATTTGAATACTTTAAAACTAGGCTGTGCTTTCAACAAATAACCCGCGGTTTTGGCTTTTTTAAGCCTTTTCTGAGACCCGTTGCCTTATAGCGAAAACAGGGAAACAATTTACATAACGGTTTTTATGGCACTTGCAGCCTCTGGCTCAAGTGCCATATACCGATCACAATTCCGTCTGTCGGTCTGTCGGTCGGTCCGAGTTTTTTTGTCCCACATATCCGAGTTAGGGTACTTCCAGATGTGCTAGGACAATGAAACTTGGCAGGCATATCAGGGACCCGACCAAACTAACCTGGAAATAATCAGTTTCCCGATCCGACCATATGGGGGGGAGTGCGGGGCGCTGGAAACTTGCAAATTTAGGGCATTTTGTCACTTTTTTTCTGAGTTAGGGTACTTCTAGATGAGCTAGGACAATGAAACTTGGCAGGAATATCAGGGACCCGACCAAACGAACCTGGAAATAATCAGTTTCCCGATCCGACCATATGCGGGGGAGTGGGGGCGCTCGAAACTTGAAAATTTAGGGCATTTTGTCACACTTTTTCGAGTTAGGGTACTTCCAGATGAGCTAGGACAATGAAACTTGGCAGGGATATCAGAGACCTGACCAAAGTAACCTGGAAATAATAAGTTTCCCGATCCGACCATATGCGGGGGAGCTGGGGCGCTGGAAACTTGAAAATTTAGGGCATTTTGTCACACTTTTTCGAGTGAGGGTACTTCCAGATGAGCTAGGACAATGAAACTTGGCAGGAATATCACGGACCCGACCAAACTAACCTGGAAATAATCAGTTTCCCGATCCGACCATATGGGGGGGAGTGCGGGGCGCTGGAAACATGAAAATTTAGGGCATTTTGTCACACTTTTTCGAGTTAGGGTACTTCCAGTTGTGCTAGGACCATGAAACTTGGCAGGTATATCAGAGACCCGACCAAACAAAATTAGGAATAATCAGTTTTCTGATCCGACCATTTTGGGGGGGGGGTGGAGGGCAGGGGAATCCGGGAAACTGAGAAGTGTGTAACTTTCGAACGGATGATCGGATTGTAATGAAACTTCATAACTGAAGAGAATATATATCTGTAATGTCCCGTTTAAAGTCTTGACCGGATTCGGTAGCCAGGGGGGAGTTGGGGGGGGGGAGACCGGAAATTTCAAGAAACGGTTAGAATGGAGGGATCGGAGTGAAACTTGCTGGGAAGAACAAGCATCTGCTCTAGATAAGTCCTTTAGACCATTGTACTGGATCTGGACACTTATGGGGGGGGGGGGGGCCGGAATTCCGGTGATGGTGGTTTTTTGGATTTTCACGATTAAACTTGGCAGGCCTATCAGGGACCCAATCAAACTGACTTCAAAATAAAAATATTGTCGATCAGATAATGGTGGGGGAGTGGAGGGAGGGGAATCCGCAGGGGAATCCGGGAAATTGAGAAGTGTGTAACTTTCGAACGGATGATCGGATTGTAATGAAACTTCATAACTGAACAGAATATATATCTGTAATGTCCCGTTTAAAGTCTTGACCGGATTCGGTAGCCAGGGGGGAGTTGGGGGGGGGGAGACCGGAAATTTCAAGAAACGGTTAGAATGGAGGGATCGGAGTGAAACTTGCTGGGAAGAACAAGCATCTGCTCTAGATAAGTCCTTTAGGCCATTGTACTTGATCCGGACACTTATGGGGGGGGGGGTCCCGGAATTCCGGTGATGGTGGTTTTGGGGATTTTCACGATGAAACTTGGCAGGCATATCAGGGACCCAATCAAACTGACTTCAAAATAAAAATTTTGTCGATCAGATAATGGTGGGGGGAGTGGAGGGAGGGGAATCCGAAATTTTCAGTCATGTGTAATTTTGGAATGGTTGATCGGATTCGAGTGAAATTTAAGAATTCAAAAGAGGACATTTCTCCGATGATTTTTTTCATATCCGGACCGGATCCGGCAACTATTGGGGGGGGGGGGGAAATACGTGCCCCGTTTAGAATGGAGGGATCGGGATGGAACTTTGTGGGAAGAACAAACAGATGCTCTAGGTAAGTCATTTGCTGAATCGGATTGGCTACGTGCACCGCGGGGGAGCTGGGTGGGGGGGGGGGTGGACCGGAAATCTCGAGAAACGGTTAGAATGATGGTATCGGAGTGAAACTTGCTGGGAAGAACAAACATCTGGTCCATATAAATCTTTTACATAATTTGACTGGATCCGGACACTTGGGGGGGGGGGAGGGGTCTCCCGGAATTCCGTTTTTGGGGGATTTTCACGACGAAACTTGGAAGGCATATCAGGGACCCTGTCAAACTGACTTGGAATAAAAAAAAAATCCTCGATATGATAATCTTGGGGGGGGGAGTTGAGGGAGGGGAATCCGGAATATTGAGTCATGCGTAACTTTGGAACGGGTGATCGGATTCGAGTGAAATTTAATAATTAAACAGAGGACATTTTTCTCTTGTGACCTTTTTCACTTCCGGACCGAATCCGGCAATTATCGGGGGGAGGGCGGAAAATACTTGACCCGCTTAGACTGGTGTGATCTGGATCGAACTTTGTGGGAATGACAAACAGATGCTCTGGATTAATCATTTACAGAACAGGATTGGCTCCGGTTATTGTGGGTGGAGTTGGAGGAGGGGGAGGGGGGTCTGGGATTCCGGTGATCGCGCGTTAAGTTACTTCCTGATGTGCTAGGACGATGAAACTTCGCTGGAATATTGGAGACTCAACAACATTTGCTTAGAAATTGCTACTTCCCAAATCCGATTATTCCTTAAAGTACCAATCTTGACCGCAAAGTAAAAAAAAATACTTTTAAGCAATATATGCATTTTCGTGATGCCCATCAGCCCATTAGCAGTTTTGCCTCAAGGTTTTTGCTTACAAATGAAGTTCCAGCTCCCTTATAGCGCGCATCTCAACCGCAAAGTCGAAACTTACTCTTGATCAATCAAATCATCTTGACACATGCAAGTGCCATATGAGCTTACAGCTCTTGTTTCTGATGGAAAAACTTCTCGCAGACAACCGTCGACAGCGTGATACACATCGAACGTAGCAAAACACGGCAAATGAGAAAGTCACCGTGGTTTTGTTAGAGGGTCTCTGGGTGTAGAAATAAATGGTGATTGTTGAAATAGGTTGCATTAATATTGTAGGTAAGACAGGTCCTTTAAGCGCCGAACTGATACTGATAAGGAACTGATAAGAAATGGATTATTAAAATGATGGGAAGTAAAGATTTTAAAGAAATAAGAAAGATTGGGAAGTTCCTCAGGTTAGCTTTTAAACACCGGAAAGATTTCTCCTGATGGGGAAGTTGTGTTTTTAGTGCTAATAAAGTATTCAGTGTAAATTAAAAATATTAAGGGTGTGTTAGTGTGGATATGCGCATGTAAGACTGTTGACTTTTTGTTCCGTTTTGTTGCGTGATGGCCGGATGGCTTTAATGTGCAAATAAATCATTCATTCAAATCATTCATATGCTGTGAAAGTTTGTTTTAAACTGAGTTTTTCTAGATTCTGAACCTACCCCATGTCAAACATCGCGAGTCAGTCCCCAGTCCATTTGGCTATATCCAAGCAACTGGTTTCGGCAGCATTCTGTGCGGAAGACAGGTGATGATGGGGCATATCCCTGTTAGAAGGATCTTGGAAACAGATCTCGAGGATCTCCTCGATAAGAATGATCTCAACTCTGGAAAAGATATTTATGAACTGGCGGCCAAAAAGGCGGTACCCTACAGGTAGGTACAAATTTACAGTTTTTGTCGTAGAAAAATATTGTCACAGAACTCGAATTACTAAAGTCACAATGGAATTAAACTTATTATTTGTTTAATATAATGTTTTGTAGAAAAGTATTCGGTGCGAAATTATCTTCTTTATATTGCTATTAGTAATTGAAGTCTTTTCGTATTTAAGTGTAATAGATAAATTGTTACATTGGTTTGAACTTAATGTGGGTCTTCTTTTCGAGTTCTGCTACACTAGTATAAAGTATAGAAGTGTACAGATGTAAATAAGAAGCTCTATTTTGATTACAGTAAGTGTTTTAACCACTCTCTTTAGGGCCTATTTTTGGAGGTTTGGGCGACATTAGAACAGTCCTTGAGTCGGTACGCGTCCGTACAGTCGCTAGGGTGTGCTATCCGTGACAACCCTCCACTTCTGTGGGTACATGGGGCAGCCAGTCGATGTGTTCAAGACCAGATTATGGCGCCTGGAGTATTGTTGTGTGTGTTGTTTAGTGGAGCCTCCAGAATTTCTTGTTGCTCCAGAATCCTTTTCTTTAATTTTTCTGCAACCTGGAAATGACCAATTCTTGGTTAATCTACCTTGACCCCACCATCACACAAACACGCTTCGTCACGATAACTAATCTACTACACAGAAACTATCAATAAATCTAATACCCTGTCACACTTTAAAATTTCTTTAAATATAATTTGTCATTAGTAATAGTAAAAAAAACTTTCATGCGCCTGGAGTATATAGTAAATCTATCCGTCCGTCTTGAGCACCGTATGCATCAAAGATACTTTGATATCTTGGGGAAGGCTGGTATTGGGTTTGGTACGAATAAAAGCGGACCAAACACGTCCGATTTTCTTTGGGAAAACAGTGTTGCCAACTTGGATAGTCTGGATTTTTCGACACTATTATTACCAGCGTTCCACACAGATAAACAGGGCCCAGCCAGCACATGACACTCTACATTGTTTTCTGGACGATGAATAAAAAATTGTATATTGTATTTGTTGTGTTTTATTTAATTCTTTTAACAGTCGCTTTCTCGTAAAAATAGTCGATTTTTTCTAAAAAAAAATAGTTTTTCTTAAAATCAGCCGATTTTTCGTCAACACAGTCGTTTTTTCTCAATAGTCGTTTAAAGACAGTCGGTAGAAATGACCAGCAAGTCGGTAAATACCTTGCCCCCCCCCCCCCAATACTTTGGCTAGTAACGCCTCTGATTGGTAGTACTCACCCATAGCTGCAATGCTGGAGATGAAAGTCATGGTGGCAGTGATGCAGTCTTGATTTCTGTGCACAGTTATTAGATTTGAAAGTTACCAGTGAACAAAGGACCACTACGAATTGTTTTAGACATTGAAAAACAGCTTTTTTAGGCCCGGCAACACTGGATAATGTGCTGAAATCTTTATTTGAAGAAAACAAGAGCAGTAAGAGCAATAATTGACTTTGGTCTCAGAGCTAGGAAGCATAGAAATAGTATGATTATATTTGTAATTTGCTTATGAAGAAAAAAGCGTTGGATTAGTATAGCAGTACATGAGGGGTATCCAACCTCACACAAGATTTCAAATTTCCAGAGAAGTCTTTCCTTCAGAACAATCTATCTGGATTAAAAAGACTTTGGTCTTAGAGCTAGGAAGCATAGAAATAATATGATAATATTTATAATTTGCTTATGGAGAAAAAAGCGTTGGATTAGTCTAACAGTACAGGAGAGGTATCCAACCTCAGACAAGATTTCAAATTTCCAGAGAAATGTTTCCGTCAGAATAATACATTTGGCTTGAAAAGGAACCAACAAATATGACAAACATACTAGACTGAAGCTAATTGAATGTTTTACATATTGGACAAATAAATATTGCCTCAATATTCTAGTTAAACATATTTTTCTTTTCAAACAAGATCCCTTCATTCTAACCTTACCGTGATTGACTTAAAAATTATGAAATAGGTAGAGTTAGCAAAGTCAATAACGAGAAAATCCCTTTTCAGAGCAGCTTCAAAACCTTTTTAAAGGCACAGAATTTGAATATTTTTGGACACATGACTTTGAAAAAAGTCATATTTTGCATCTTGACTGCGAGGACAGCATGTACATTTCATTTTAACATATTCGCGGCAAAAATCGAGGTAGTGTAAAAACAAGGTCAGTTACCCCTCCTGTTGATACAAACAGAGGCGTTACTAGCCAAAATGTTTTGGGGGGCGGGGCAAGATATTTACCGACTGGCTGGTCATTTTTACCGATTGTTTTCGCAGATAAAAACGACTAGTATTGAGAAAAATCGACTATGTTGACGAAAAATTGGATGATTTTAAGAAAAACTGCTATTTTTAAGGAAATATCCAATATTTTTACGAGAAACCGACTGTTTTTGAAAAAAAACCGGTGTTTTTACGCATGCTCGAAGACAAGTACTGGCCTCAAAAGTGCATGTTTTTGAAAAAAAAAAATTGCCTCTGTATCCCACAACGCAAAGAAAATGTTTACTTTTATAAGTAGTGAACTGAAAGACAAAAATGCTCCTCAGCCGGGATTTGAACCCAGGACCCTCTGCTTGCAAGGCAGTCACTCTACCACTGAGCTACCGAGTGGCTTGTGAACAGAGTTCGCAAACCACTACAATAGTCTGGTAGAAGCCGGCCATAGGGACAGTGATCCCTCCCGAAGGCAAATTCATCTAACCAGTTCACATCCCCATGTCACGTAAATTAATAACTATAATAATGTTTACTGAATTGAATCACTGAAAATTAAACATTAGTTGGAGTTAGAGTACTTAGGGAGAAGTCGGCGTCCTTCCACCCACTTATCGACAAGAGCTTCAGTTCAGGGGGTGGAGCGTGTGTTGAATAAGAATCTACAGTCGTAAGTTCCGATCGTAATAATACGATTGGAAACAACTTGTTTCGATTGTGAAAATACAGTTGGAAACAGTTGTTTTCAATCGCCAAATAACGATTGGTTTCCACGAAAAAATCGACTGTTTTTACGAAAAATCGCGGCGCTTCGCGCCGACTCTGCTATTTTTACCGACTGGCCGACAACATTGGGGGGGGGGCGTCACCCCTCCCCCCCCCCTAGTCGTGACGCCCCTGGATAGAAAGTAAGTAAAAGTAAGTAAGTAAGTAAGGTTTATTAGACAAAACTTGCTAGCTAGCTAATTTGGTTGTCTTTACAAAAATTACATTCTTTTAAACACTCACGAGTAACATAAATACTAAATACGGTACTACAAATATTAAAGTCACACTGACATTTTATTGAACATGTTGACGAAAAATGGCACAAATGTGTTACTCTGTCTCCTTGTTTTGGTTTTCAGAAAGAGTGTCATCCGATTGTTGGTTGGAGGTTGGAGTTCGTAAGATCTGATCGGAGCGGACTGCGTTTATGATAATTATGATCCTCTTAACTCTTAGTTGGATAACAATCAGGCCCGAGTCTCTACTCTCTTGTCAGCCTCGCATTCAAAGAAGCTTCGAAATTACGGTAGCCATAAAGTAAATAAGCACTTTTGGGACTCGGTCGGAATTTTAATTTGAAGAAAAACAGAATCCTGCTGAACTTCTGACCGGTTGGGATGGTGTAATTATCGGTGCCTCTGGTCTGTGTTCCAGTACGCTGATTGCCTTAGTAATGGGTCCCCGCTCCATCTGGCTTCGTAATTTGAGACTACCAAGGGTTGGGGTAATTAAGAAGGACAGGCCATTTATTGTGGAAGTGGGGTATAAAGTGAACCGGGCTGGACGTGGGAGTCAGAATCAAGAAGTGCTTCTTAAGGATTTGATTGCAAAATAGAGGGGAAACCAGTGCGAGGGGATTGCGTACACATCTATATCTTTTATTCTTGAACACCAGCCAACGTTGTCACTTCGTTGCTCCGCTATTCACGGATAGTCGATTATCACATAGTGGACTTTCCCTGTCGGATTTGTGGACTTGTACCCATGTTGTATGCTTGATGAAAAGATTTACGAATAATAGGTTAAGTGTTCACGCAACGAGCTCCCCTTCGGCGAGTTGATCACTGGCCACTGAATAGCCGCGTTTGCATTGAGATACAAGTTTTCCGTATCATAGTAGAACTTTGCGTTGTGAGGACGGCCGTAGATGCTCTGAACGTTATACTAGAACAAATAGTGAAAAAAAAATCGCTTAACACGATGCAAATAACGCAATGTATTCAGTTAAATGATACAAAAGTAAGTTGGCTGTTAAATTAAACTTTAAAGAAACCAAATTAATCCTTCAGCGCAACTCTTCGCCGGCCGATCAATCATACAGCAGAGCCTCGTTTTTGTTGCAATAGCGCTGCCGCATCGCTGCTGCAGCACTTCTTTGCTTTTGCACAATATGCGTTTTTGGATTCAGTTTCTTCTTGGTTGGATCGGCAGCGCTGCAGCATCTTGCAGGGAAGCACAGACTTGGTCGGTCAGCAAGTCCGTGATTCCCGAGAAGCGCTGCCGTCTTCCTCGGAAGCGCTGCAGTGCAAAAACGGATGTAGAAAGAATCAGTCCGGAATCGGCCGAGAAGTGGACCTGCAGCATGCAACAAAAACGAGGCTCAGGTTGGATAGCGTTCAATGGCGCATTTCAGTTTATTTCAAAATATCAGCACAAATCGTGGCTTGGTGCCGAAAGACGGGTTGGCTACGTCAAGATACGTGATATCAAAACAATAATGTCAGTCAAAACACCAGATTAAATGATTCAGACTGAAAATGGTCCAACGCAAAATCATAAGAGTAAAACACACACCAGACAGACTAAAACTCGTTGTTGAAAACGAGTAAAGCTAGGTCAATCGAGGGCTCGTGCAACAAGTTATGTTCAATACACTCGCATGTATTAAAATACTTAATACTACCTGACAGGGGCGTCACGGCTGGGGGGGGAGGGGGGACGCCCCCCCCCCCCCTCTCCCAATATTGTCGGCCAGTCAGAAAAAAATAACCGGCGAAGCGCCGCGATTTTTCGTCAAAACAGTTGATTATTTTCATGACCGACCGACCAGCCAGTCGGTAAATGCCTTGCCCCCCCCCCCCCCGCCCAAACATTTTGGCTAGTAACGCCAGACGATTTTTCTTCAAAACAGTCGGTTTTTCGTAGAAATAGTAGATTTCTTCTTTAAATAGTCGTTTTTTCTTAAAACAGTCGATTTTTCGTCTGCAAACAAAAATCAACCGACATTGCTTTGCTTTTGGAATAACATTTTCTGTCTCGATTTTTCTCCTGCGCAGACCCGAACTTCAATAGCTATAAAATCTCCATAAAATTGTAAATTGCCCGGGTTTATTGCCTTGCAAATCTTCGAATGTCCGCAGAAGCCGTCGCTTTACAGCCGGCATTAAATGGTCGCCAAGACGTTGTGCAATATACCGCCGTCGGAGTTTTCTTCCCCGCGAAAAGTAATGCAAAAATTAGCAACACATCAAAAATTAAATTTCTGCCTTGCATCCATTGTCGGCAATAGTAAAAATTTTGAAACTTGGGGTTGTGTTTATCTTGAAAGCAGAATTGAAACCCTAAACTTTTCCAGTATTTGGTTGGTCAGGAACAAGTGCCGTCTCCATCCACCCAGTCTCGATTTTCCTTTCGCAGTTGCTTCTGTGTATTTTCCTGAAGCATAGTCCTATCTTCCGTTGTAGAATCTTTTCCTAGTTTAACGTTGGCCCTCGTGTGTTACGTTTTCGGTAATTGTTCTGCGAAAACAGTATGGATTTTGGTGTTCAAATCGGCAACCGTTCAAGTTAGGTGACGTTCAAATTGCCCTACCCCTACCATATCTGTGGTTTACATATCTGCGTGGTTTATCTGTCTACCAAGACTTCAACCCTCACATGGAGACAGGAAGGGGTGAAAATGAGACTGTTTCAACAACTTTTATCTCTGTTTATTTGACATGTCCAGATAAGATTCCCAACCGTCATCTTGTGGTCTGGACGTATCTCATTTGTCATCGGGGAGGATCGGCTGGGTGGGTTCTTCCCATGTTGAAACAAAGAAAAAACGAAACAGTAGACTTTATCAGTAGGAATTTCCTTTGGGAAAGTGGACTAATTGGTTCCACCAGTCTGCGGTCTTTCAGATACAACAGTTTGGAAATTCGATTGACATGGCAAAAGATGGGGAGAGATCACTAACCATTACAAAGTATTGTTCACAAGTACAAAATTTGTTCATAAGTACAAAATATTGTTCACAAGTACACAATATTGTTCACAAGTACACAATATTGTTCACAAGTACAAAATATTGTTCACAAGAAACAGAAACCGAAATAACCGTTAAGCTAATTCGTATATAATTTAACAGTCATTTAATTTAGCAGTCGTTTCTGAAATAATTTCCAAACATATTTGACAGTGCAGAACGGATACGTCAGCTTAATTTTACTAGAGCTATATTTCGGTCCTTCTTGGCAAGGGTCCTCTTCAGACTCAAAGCCGGTCAATTTGGAAAAACGAACTTGTGGAAAAACATGTCGTTTTTCCAACTTTCCAACAACCCTTGCCAAAAAGGGCCGAAATATAGCTAATAGAATTCAGCTGAGGTATCCGTTTTGCACTATCATTTATGATTCCCAGTCAGCTGAGGCTGAAGGAATATTTAATTTCCAAACAAAACTAATGGTCAAATATGTTCAAAAAAATACACTAAGAAAACTGACTATCAAGCTAATTACAGTATCAATCAATCAATAAGTATATTTCACATAATATTTCTGTAGAACAAAAATAACCTTGTACGTCAAAACAAAATGGTTTGAAAAATAAATAAAACAACGGTTAACGCAAAGTAAAATAAACTAAGTGGCAAACACTGCTTTGGTATAATTAGATACGAAATATGGTACAAAGGATTTTAAAAAAACGCTGAGAAGACTTGAAATCGGGTTCTCTAAGGAGTTGTTTCTTCGCTACTTTTCTTGCTTGCCGCGTGTGGTTCAGGGGTGTAAAATGGCGGTAGGACGTCGCGATGGTCTTGAGACAGAAGGAGGGAATATCCAAATGCCTGGTGAGATCGTGTCTCCTTTGGTTGAGTGTTTCTAGCAGTATAAAAACAGAATTAATGTAAGACTTGCTTGTCAGCCTAGTAGGAAAGAGCTTTTTGAGGAAAGAAAGCCTTGCTTTAGAGATTTGTCTGAACAAAGAGCAGAGGCATTACTAGCCAAAATGTATGGGGGGGGGGGGGGGCAAGGTATTTACCGACTGACTGGTCATTATTACCGACTATTTTTGCAGATAAAAACGACTGTTATTGAAAAAAATGACTGTGTTGACGAAAGATCGGCTGATTTTAAGAAAAACCACTACTTTTAAGAAAAACCACTATTTTTAAGAAATCGACTTTTTTTTACGAGAAACCGACTGTTTTAAAAAAAATTGAAATTTTCCAAGTAAAATATCGGCTGTTTCCAAGTAAAAAATCGAATGTTTTTACGAAAAATCGCGGGTCCCCCCCTCCCCCAAAAATGGAAAAAAGGTAATCAAAGAAAAGAGAAAAGCGGATTTGTTTTGAATGTTTGCCGATTCATTCTTGTGTATTAAGGCTCTGACAGTTTTTAAATCTGTGCTTATAATATTAAATAATAGGTAACAAAACATAAACAAGCGAGATATGGACTGAGCTTATCCCCCACCGCGACAAAGGCGTATGTGTGTTAAACGAGACAAACCAGAAATTAGAAAAAACCGAAAGAGTCCCGTAATTATAACTTGGAAAACAAAATCACTTTGAAATGGGCTGGACCTAGTTTTCAGAGAATGCATTTCAAATAAATCTCCCATCACCGACCCAAGACCAACATGTACTTTCAATGACCGAACAAAGTGGGATTGACCTGTCGGGCGCAATAAATCTGTCGCAAAAAGTCGTGTCGTAATGACATGCCATAAAAATGCCAAATCCTCACTTTGAAAATACCTTAAAAGGACATGCATCTCATTTTGGTCATAATGTTAAAGACGTACATTACACAATGGCGAGTCTCTCTACGTCGATGCTGCATCTCAGTTTGGACATGATCTCAAAAACACTTTACACAGCTAAGAATAACGAATTCCTGCCACGTTCAAATGTGGTGTTCCATGTTGATGGTAAAATGTAGTAAAAGAAGCTTATGATCGCAGGAACTGATAATGATAAGAACTCGTGTCTCGCTCCCTCTGCGCGGAGGGAAAAATCCGAATTGTCGCAGGCAAATATTGATCGGGTGCTTACCTGATAGCTTTTATAACGTCTATAGTGTGTGAAGATTTGATATGTAGGAGTTCCGGGTACAGTGATTGCGCTCATTGTGGTCGAGAATTGCTATATAGTGGTATTTCATGTTATTGTTGATTGTTCCTAAATTAACTGACCGCGAAATACTTTTTCAAAAATTTTGGAGCAAAGATAATGTACTGTCTATTCCCCCCTCCCCTCCCGTCTTCCGTGCGTCGGTCCGACAGGAATACTGGCAATCATTTTTCTCCATATCCTGCTAATTCTTCTGCCCGAGTTTTATGTAGTTTCATCCCATCGTTTATTCCTGTGCTACGTACGTCCGTCTCTCCCTTGGGACCAGCTTTGCTCTGACCTTAATCTTTAACCTCTCAATGTTTCCGAAATTTCTGCATTTTCATATCGTTACAGCTTGCAATCTACTAGCCCTATGGGAGATGGTAAACAAGCTATAGAGAAAGCAACCGCTCGACGTCTACGGACCATGCTCGCTCGTCTTCTACGGGGCTAATTGTAAGGGCAACACACATTGGTTGTCTTTTTAACTGTATTGACATGTCCAGCACTACTTTTTTTTTGTAAAAGATATTTATGGATAAATAAACCGAATTGTAATCGTAATAGATTCTAAATCAACAAAGGCCTACCAATACACCACAAGCTCCTTGGTTTGACACTTAAAGCGGGAATCAGATGAAACTGAAAATTTTATTGAATCTGAAATTGTTTTTCACATTACCAAGCGCCATGAACACTAGCCATACCTTTTGGGATCCGACCAGAACTTTTGTCCTTGTTGTTTGTCACTTCTGCTTCCATTGAGGTGCAGGGAGTAGATTGCTCATCAAAAAAAAAGTGAATTCCAAGTGAATTATTTTCTTTGTATAATAATTGTATATATTCAAGTATTTTAAAACATGAAAGGTAATGGTCGACGTATTTGGTGCCATGTCGGCGCTACGAGTTTGATCAATAAAATATCTATTCTTCAAATCTTAATCTTCACCGGGATGTTCTAAATAAAGAGGAAATGAAATTAATTTTAAATATGAGGGCAGATAGCTTGCCACTTGGTGAAAGACGAAAGTATTTGGGAAGTGTTAGGGAGAAATCTGGTCCTTACTTTTGTCCAATGTGCGGCGAGGGAGATGAGGATCTAATTCATTTTATGTGTGGATGTGTTGAAATTGAGGATCTGAGGGAGGAAATTTTTAAGGGAGGGATTCATGGGAGGAAGTGGCTGTTAAATATTATGCGGAGTAGGGATTTTCTTAGTATAAGAACCTGGCGAGGTTCCTCAGAGTGGCCAGTCTGCATAGGGAAAAGTGTTTGAGTGGGCTTTAGGGTAGTAGTGTGACCGTTTATTTTTGTGTTTACATTATGTTACTTTACATTTTGTTATTTATGTGTGTTTTTGGTATGGCCTTTGGGCTTTTAAGACAAATAAATATTCATATCATATCAGATATCATTGGTCTTGCTAACACTTTGTCTATTCCAGGTGCGGAGAGACCACCGAATTCTACCCTCGACGTTGGAGGGACACAGTCGTCACCATCCGCCGACTAGTCGAAGCCGATTTAAAACTCGGCAACCCTGCAACCACCGCACAGAATCTCTTGATCCATGAATTGGAGAACCTTCGAGAACTCAACGGTCCGGGAATGCTCCAACTCCTCGGGGTCATTCCAGTACAAACCCATACACAGATCAGTCTCCTCTTCGAGGGCGTCCAGTACGGATCGCTTTACCGTTACTTGCACGAAAGCAATACTAACGACTTTACTGAAAAGCGCATTTTGCTGCTTCTTAGTCAGATTGCCAACGCCCTGAAGTGGCTCCATAACAGCGGCTACCTTCACCTTGCCGTGTCCTCCCACTCGATCCACTTGGTTGGTCCACACCAGGCCAAATTAGGAAATGTGGAGTTCGCCACCAAAGCACGGGGTGATACAATTCGAACGGTCTACACTCAACGACCATGGGAGACCTTTCGAAACACTTACTGGAATTGGATGTCGCCTGAGGTGCTTCTTAAGGAAGTTCCGTCGAAAATGTCGGACACATTCTCCTTGTGTGTTGTGGTGTATGAGGTTATGACGAGACGGCTACCTTGGATGGATCGAGATAGGGAGGATATCACGCATCGAGTGAAGCAATATCGGGATGATATTGAGCATCACGGCAAGGAAGACTCCCCCTATTTCAACGTCGGGGGCACGGACCTGCCAAGTTACGTGAAGACCCTTCTGTCCCGGGGTCTTTTAGTTGTCCCTGAGACTCGCTGTGATGCTTCAGAAATCTATGCTATGCTCCGACGCCAAGCCCTAGCTGCGTTTAAGACGGCACTGAAAAACGGCCGCACTGGCTCTTCCCAGTCGGATAAACAGAGCGCGTATCCGATTCACTCCGAACCGAGTGAAGGGAGCGAAGGAGGCACGTCCGCATCGAGCTTGGACGGATTCGTTACCGCTCGCGACTCCGGCGTTTTTGGGACGCCTGAGGTTCCAGTAATGCCCCATGAAGATGATACCGAGACAGAGGTGTCATCTACCTCTGGGTCGAGTTTTGTTCAGAAACCGGTGAAGACGCTCGTACGTAGGTTCAGTATGAACTTGCGCGGTTCAGAAGAGCAAGGATATGAGTCGAAAAACAGCACGCAGTATCACAGCGTTGTGAACACTCCAGAGCCCCCCAGCAAACCATTTTCCCGGCGGTTATCCCTTCCGGCCAAGAAGAAAGACAAATCCAGCTCCGTTGACTCATCGGTAAAGATCTCAGTCCTGCCGCGACGCAAGTCCCCGGACAACACGATGTCAACGTCATCTTGGGGGAAGATTCTGAATAGCAGCCGCTCCGGTATTCTTAAAATTACCAAAAAGATGCCTAGCACTCCCGATAAAGCCAAAAGAGTTGAGGAGAGCTATCAGCACAGTTTCGGTGCCACGTCTCCGCTCGATCAAGTCGACGGTCCGGAAAAAGAACCCGTCTACGCCACTGTGAAAAAAGTAAGGAAAAAGACTTCCTCATTTTCGTCAGAGCCGCTCGTACAGTCAGTGCCTCCCCCGCCCCCTCCTATGCCGAATCCCGGCGCTGCCCGAAAGCCGGCGAGTCATTTCAGCGCACCGAATGTATTCGATCCGGCCGCACCAGATTCCGAATCTGCTCGGCGTCCTCGTTCCGCGGAAGAGCCACAACGCTCGAAAGACGCCTACATGCGCCTACCGAATGAACTGCGCTCCGTTATAGCACATCGCGCCCACGTGATTGAAAACCAGAATGAGTTTGACCGCAGTCAGTGGCAACTCGCTATGCAGAAAGAAAAAGCAATTAAACCTTCGGCACGAAGGGACACCGCCACACAGACTTTTGACTTCCGCGAATCTAACTCGAGCGATGAACTCAAGTTCATACATCAGTCCGATTCCGACGAGTCGACTGGGTCCTTTGCCCGGCATGCGCGGACTTCAACCCCCCAGTCTAAGGGGCCGTTGAGGCCCATCCCTGAGTTTACCACAAAGTCTCAACAGCATTCTGTTTGCAGCTACAATGACTTCTCCCACGACCCACATATGGCTGCAAGTTCGCCGTTTTCTAAGGATGATCAGAAGAAACGAAGTGTCAGCTTTTTCGAGCCGGGGGATCTACCGCAGCGCCCCTATCGGAGCAAGGACAGCTCAACTACCGGATCGATGTACGAGACAGCTAACGAAGTAAGCGAACCGGAAAAGTTCATGTTTGGGGTTCCGGCGACGCAAAGTAGAACAAATGATGTGGTCCGTCCGACGACATTCTTTGGCTTTCCGTTGGCTCAGAACAAAGCCAGGTACTCTCCGCCACCGAAGCCGCTTCGCACTTTTGAAGCCACTAAGCCACTTGTACCTTATGAGGACTCGGTCTGTATGTCCCAGAATACCAGCCTTACAAAGGAGGTTGTAATAACCGCGAGAAATGGTAAAATCAGTCCGGCTAAAAGTGCTAGCCCGGACAAGAGAGGGCACACCTCTGACATATTTGAAAGTCTTCTGGAGCCGAACCATACCGGATCGTCACACAGCTCGGCTCCGACCGTAGTCGACGTTGCCACGAGCCCAATGCGGATTGGCTGGCCTACGTCCTCCGAATCGAGCGACCGTCCAGAGTTGCCCCATACAACCATAACGGAGAATTCGCACATGTGTTACAACCATGGAAATGGGGATAATAAGTTAATCGGGTTCGAAGAGACGAAAGGAGAAGTTGCAAATGGGAAGCACGGAAAGATCGGCTTTGAAGTAGTGAAAGGTGAATGGGAGAATGGATTAGAGAAGAACGAGTGGGAAGTTAAACGTCAGTGGGAGGCGGAAGAGGGTTGGGAAAGTAACAACCTGGGGGAGGGGGACGATAATGTGAAAAACGAAAATGCCGAAAATGAAAAAGTGGAGGAACTGGGACTAGGGGAAGAAGTGCCACCAACGAAGGTGGAACAACCCGGTGTTAGTGATAATGACGGCACCCGATACCTATCTGTTGTTGAAGATAGTACGGTCTCCCCTTCTAATGAAGAAGTGTGGGATTGAGTGACATCTAGCGAGCCCTTTGTAACTAGTGCTGACGTTCATGGTTTGGGAACCATTGTGATTGAAGACATTCGATAGTTATTAGTGTAGTCATTATAGCTGATAAGTTGTAGCTAAGGCTGGTAGTCTTCCACGCCATGTCTGTTGTAGTATGATGTTGTAGCGTAGGATTGTTACTGGAGTGTCGCGTGGTACCGATCAGAGAAACCACGGTTTTGGGCGAAAACAGAAAATACTAAAGTTCATTAATTTATTCATTCAGAAAATACTAAGGAATTCATTCATTCAGAAAATACTAACCCTGAATCCTGATGCGTGTCGTTACCACCTAAACAATCAAGAGGTTCGTCTAGAGTGTTAAAATCTTCTCATTACTAAAAACTACCACCGTTCCATTCATCATACAGCTTCAGTCAATCAATCAATCAGCAGTTGCGTTAGTGCAGATATCATGGTATCTGTTACCGCAGTAACTGGATATGGAGTTAGTCGTTTTGGTAGTTACCGTGGTATCTGATATACGGTTGCTCTGGAAAAACGACAAGTGCCGAAGCTGCGCTTTTCGAAGTCATCCCAAAAGAAAAAATGATATTCGATCACATCACTAAGTGCCAAACTTCTTTCCCACAAGTTTGACAAAAATTGATGAAAATGAGATGACTTTTTCAGATACCACGATCGGACCGGGGTATCTGAATATCAGATACCACGATAACTGGCCAGATACCACGATAACTGGCCAGATACCACCATAACTGCAAAAATGACTTTAGACCGTGGTACCAGATACCATGGTATCTGCAAAAACGCAACTATCAAGCAAGTTTAATATCCAAATAGCTTAAAGCTAGAAGAGGAACTAGTATCTTTTGTTCGAAAACACGGTAAAAAAAAATGAATAGGCCTATTTTTCATCGTGTCAGGCATGATGTAAACAGTTATGTTTCAGTGATAAACTAAAGTGAAGATAGAAGCTCTTCGAAATCTAAAAGAAGATTTTTTTTTTTTAAATTCGCATTGAAAAACTCACAAAGGAAGAGACGAAACTTTCTCGCATTGCCCATCGGAACGAAAATGGTTTCAGTCAGTCAATCAATCAATATTTATTATATCAGTAATTAATCAATATATATAGCTCTTCTCGCGTCGCCCATCGGAACGAAACTGGTAGCTTTTAGCAAGTTCAGTTCAGTATAATCTAAAAAACAGATAACGGACAAGCCGATGGGTTGTTTTTTCGTCAAAACATAACGGCACAACATAACAATCTAATAGTATTGGCAGGATTCATTAATTTAGATGACAGGTGCATCGGGATTTTAAATTGACACCATCTTTCACCATACAGAATGTCTTCAGTAATAAGAAGCCCGTAAACTGTCCAAAGTTCCTCTCGTTTAGAGGGAGCCTCTTGTCTACATTGTATTTTTGCTGGGGGTTGGTACCACGCAATAAGTCGGTTTTGTTGGCGCAGTGGCGTATTCAAAACAGCGAATTGAGGGGGTAACAGACACGTTTGAGCAATTGTAATCGACGTTGGGTAGTGGGATCGCGAGTTACGATATTGATTTATTAAAGTTTATTTAGTTTCTCATCCAAGTTGACCAAACGTGTGCGTCGACTAAAGACGAAAATGAGTCACTTAGCGTCGCTAAAGAATATGACGTTGAGTTGAAAATGATGCATAGCAACTTTTCCACTAGGCGTCATCAGGGTTGCCGCGTGTAAAGAGAAAACTGGCAGCCACAGACGGCAAATTGTTCCTTTTTTGTCAGGCGGAAATCTGGCTTGAGGTCAACCATCGGTTTGCTGTCAGAAAACCAACATGCAAATTTGAAACAAGGCGCCATCTAGCGCTTGTAGATGGTTCAACCTGACCTAATCCCGAGCCAAGGCAAGGATGCTGGTGCATCTGAGCTAAGATCTGGCAATTAATGGTGTCGCTGTAACTAAGGGAAAAAATCAACGACTAACTGGTATCGTTTATAAACGACACCAGTCAATCGTCGATTTTTTAGTTAGTTTTTTTTAGTTTTAGTTAATCGCCGATTTCCTCCGATACCGCAAGTTCTGAATACGCCGCTGCTTTGAAAGTACAATATGTGAAATTAGTTGCCATTTTTGCTCATTGACAATCATTAGATATGTTAGACTAAAGTGTACCTAAAGCAATTCCTGCAAAATTTACGACTATTTGTCCCTTACTTGACAATTGTAAGCTCACCAGATCAGCCGAGATAATCTCATTCAATTTATATTCCATCTTATTCTCCTTCTTCAGCTAAGGAGCCAATATTCAGCCCGTGCCCTTCAGTGACGTACCAACTTCTGTTCAAACATAAGTTGTTTATCAAGTTTTCTCTGACAGCCGGCAAGAGATTTCCGCCAAAGACAGACGGAATTGTGCTATACTGATCTTTAGACTTCGAACATGGTGTCGAAGCGACTAGGAACATTGGTAGAAGGAATTCCGTTTGGGGTGATTTAACTTACCAATAAAGTAAGGGGTTTAGGCATGAAATCGGGATGGCGCATTGTCGGCTTCCGGTTTTGACCGGATTCCGGAAGGAACTATCGAACCGAAGTGACCGCTAACAGCTAATGTTACGCCTATACTAGTTTATTCTGTTTGTTATCCTTAGGCTAAACCCATCACCTAATCTGTAAATCCTGTAAGAGAAGTCTGTCTATCCAACTTAATAGTTGGATCACAACTGACGGTCGATTAGTATGAGGGGGGGGGGGGGGGGTTGACTGAATCTCGTAGACTCGCTTAATTGAAAGTCCTCATTCTTATGAATCTTAGTGCGGCTATTGTTGACACAAATACCTGTCCCCCCAACTTTTCGACCCACCTGTTCTCGGTTAGTTACAATATCATATGTGCATATCCTATGTATTTGCTCAAGCCGTATGTAGTCCCCCCCCCCCCCCCCCCGCCATAATTCCCCCTTGTTTTCTCGTGTGCTGCCCAGTTCTGGGAACAGAAGCTATGGGCACATCAACTGTAATTCTGTATTACCTCCGGGGATCCGAAAGGGGACACATCAGTCTGTACAGAAAATACGATATTGTTGAGCTGGGTCTTGGAATCTGGATGAGTTCGTGTCCAGAGCCTAAAATTCTTTTCAGTCTACGCTAACTTATATTTTTGTCTGTTTGTTTTCTTTTTCGTTCTTATATGATTACTCCGATTCCACATTTTGCCTGAAGATTCTTCTGTTTTGGTATGATACAGTAGACCGTACAGTAATTTTACGGTACAGGAAACCATTTTTAAAGAAAATAATCACAGTTAGTTTCGTCATGAAATAGATAAATGAAGAAAGTTTGTTTTCCTTTCCATTCTTTCCAGCTTTTCTGTTAAAGGCTGTGAGAGCTGTAACAGTGTGATTATTTGTTGTTGTTGCCATGTGATCCCTGTTTGGAAGCAGGAGGGTGTTATTTTTTTATTTTTGTTAAAACCATAATGTTTTCAGTAAATGAGTTCTTGAAATACTAACGTCTTAAGCTTTTATAGCTTGGTCACACTGGGCTCAAAAAGCCGCCTATTCGACAAACAACTGAAAATCCCTACGGGACGTGAGATTTGATGGGCTTTGTGGCAGGCAGCTTGGAGATAATGAGCAGACTGCAGTTAGGGGTCAATTAGGGTTCCTGTAACATAATTATACACGCTGCTTCGCTCTCATTGATCTCCTGAATTTAAAACGACGACATTCAGAATTAGTTGTATCTTTTTCTTTTTTTCTACTTTTGCAACCCAAAAGGCCAGGAAATGAGCCCAGTGTGACCAAGCTCTTAGCAAGTATTAGCAGGAGGCATAAACTTAGGTGACGGATGCATCTGGATTTGAAAGTGACACTATCTTTCAACATACAGAATGTCTGAAATGTGCTAATTTCCTCTCGTTTCACAGCGGAGTCTCTGTCTTCATTTCGCTAGGGCCGGTACCGCGCAATAATTGTCGGTTTTGTTGACGCAACGGCGTACTCAGAATAGCGAATGGAGGGGGTAACAGACACGTTTGAGCAATTGTAATAGACTTTGGGTAGTGGGATTGAAGTCTTTTACCTCGCGAGTTATTGACTTAAATATTAATTTTAAAATTTATTTGGCGCCTCAAGCTAGGTGTCCAAACGTGTGCCAGCTAAAGACGAAAATGATTCTCTTGGCATCGCTAGAATTTGACGTTGATTTGCAAATGATGCATAGCAACTTTTCCTCTAGGCGTCATCAGGTTCGCCGCGTGTAAGGAGAAAACTAGCAGCCACAGACGGCAAATTGTTCCATTTTTGTCAGGCGGAAATCTGGCTTGAGGTCAACCATTGGTCTTCTATCAGAAAACCAACTATTTTCTGTCAGAAAACCAACATGCAAATTCGAAACAAGGTGCCATCTCGCGTTTGTAGTTGGCTGAGCATGATCCGAGTCAAGGCAAGTATGCTGGTGCTTATGAGCTAAGATCTGTCGTTTAAAGTTTAACTGAAAAGCCAACTTACTTTTGTGTCATTTAATTGAATACACTGAATTATTTGGATTCTACAAAGGGATTTTTTATTTCCCACTATCTGCTCTAGCTATGAAGTTCAGAATATCTGCGGCCGTCCCCACAGCGTAAATTCTACTATGACGCGGGAGATTTTAATCTCTACACAAACGCGGCTTTTCAGTGGGCAGTGGTGAGATTGGTGTAAATTGCTTAGTGTCTGAACAAACAAAAAGTCATAAACCTTTTTCGTAAGGCATACAACAAAATTACAAGCGCATAGAGGTACCACAAATCACACGGAAATTCCACAATGTGAAAATCGATTGTCCGTGAATAGCGGAACAACAAAATAAAGCATTTTCAGCGGTCTTTAAGCCAATTTAAGTGAATAAGTGATGGTTGGTTAGATTGTCCTATCCCAGCCCTTTTCGGTTAAACTTTAATGTTGCCGCTAGAACTAAGGGAAAACATCGACGATTAACTGGTGTCTTCTATGCTCGATGTAAGAATGCCCTGCGACACCGCAGGTTCTGAATACGCCGCTGCTTTGAAAGTACAATATGTGAAATTAGCTGTCATTTTTGCTCATTGACAATCTTGCGCCAATCATTAGATATGTTAGGTTAGAGTGTACTTAAATTTTTACTGAAAAGGGCTGAGATGTGAAAATCTAGTTACCGATCACTTATTCACTTAAGCTAGAGACAATGAAAATTCGCTACGTCGTTGCTCCGCTATTCACGAGTAGTCGATTTAATATAGTGGAATTTCCCTGTCGGGTTGTGGTACCTCTGTGGGGTTTTACCTCTGGAGCATGCTTGACGAAAATGATTTAGGAAAACAAGTGGTCACGCAGTGAGCTACCTTCCGCGATCTGGTCACTGACCACTAAAAAGCCGCGTTTGTAATAAGTTTCAGATTTTCCGCGTCATAGTAGAATTTTGCGTTGTGAGGCCGGCCTCACAACGAGGCTTACGTCATGCTAGAGTAAATAGTGAAAAATAAAACAAACCCTTAACGCAATCCAAAAAATGCAGTGTGTTCAGTTAAATGATACAAAAAAAGAGTTGGCTTTTCAGTTGAACTTTAAAGCAATTCCTGCAAAAATTACGATTATTTGTCCTTACTTGACAATTGTAAGCTCACCGGATCAGCCGAGGTAATCTTATTTAATTTGATATTCCAACTTCATTCTGTAGCTAAGGAGTATATGTTCAGCCCGTGCCCTTCTGTGACGTATCGGCTTCTGTTCGAATAGAAGTTGCGTCATGTTTATCAAGTTTTCTCTTCTTTCTCAAGCGATTTTTGCCAAAGATATACGGAATTACGCTATATTTATCTCTAGACTTAGGGCATAGTTTGAAGTGATTGGGTACGCTGTGTTTCCAGTTCCGAACGGGCTGGTTTAATTTGCGAATATAGTAAGGGGTTTAGACATGAAATCAGGATGGCGCATGGTCAGCTCAGCAGGCAATACGAAACGGAATTCCTGTCAGAATTAAAAGTTTCCGGATCCCTGTAACTATCCAACAGAAGTGAATAGTAACAACTGAGGTTAGGCCTTTCATAGATTAGTCTGTTTATTACCCATGAGCTGGTTATTACCCTTGTAGCCGTCTCCTAATCTCTAAATCCTAAGAATAAAATCGATCCGCCCAGCTTAAGAGGTTGGATCAAAACTAACAGTCCTTTTCTACCGATTAGTTTAAAAGGGGGAGTGGAGTAGACTGAATTTCATAGACTCACTAAAATTGATAGTGCTCATTCTCATGGATCTCTGATTTACGCTTGGTAAGTGCGGGAATTGTTAACACAAATACTTGCCTCCCCCCCCCCCTCCTTTTCGACCCACCTGTTCTCGGTTCGTTATAATATCCTATGTATTTGCTCAAGTAGTTTGTAATTTCCGGTTGCTTTTGAGGCCTAATTTCCCTAATCACCCCACCCCCGTCGCAATAATCCCTCCTTGTTTGCTGTACAGCCCGCTATGGACAGAGAACAGAAGCTATGGGCACATTAACTGGAATCAATCCGTTCGGAAAATACGATATACGTCAGCTGGGGCTTAGAATCTCGACAGGTCTGAGTTCAGAGCTTAAAATGGCCAGAGGTTTTCATTATAGGCTAACTTGTATTGTTGTCTGTTTGCTTTCTTTTACGTTTTGATATGATTACTCTGATTCCACGTTGTGCCTGAAAACTCTTTTGTTTTGGATATTCCTTCAGCCCAAGCTGACTGCGAATCATATTTGACGGTGCAAAATGCTCTAATAAAATGTAGCTGACCTATCCGTTTTGCACCGTCAAATATCTTTTGTTTGTTATGATACAGTAGACCTTATAGTAATTATGCGGTACAAGAAGCCTTTTCAAAAGAAAATAGAAAAGAGCCCGTTGCATTTTATTTACTCTTATGTCTCTGCGCAGAACAACCAGTGATGACTATACAGAAAGCCCGATTTTTCCGAACTAGGCCTTCTATATCTTATCACTTCTAAGAGGCGCCATCTTTAGTCCAAAAGCGAAGCACATATTTGTAGGACGGCTAAAGTTGCGTTTTTTGGATTCACTTCTGTTTCATCAAAGTTTGTAGTTTGGCTCTTGTTTTGTCTTACTTGTGTTTTATTGAGTTCTTGTTTCCGAAAAGTCAAACTACGTCTGCGAGGTAGTTTGTAGTTTGAGCTCCTTAGTTTCAGGTTCGAAACTACAGCAAATGGAGTGGACAAATAAAATGGCTTTTAAGCGAAACTACTGCATCCAAAAAAACGCACTTAAATACCAGTTTATTTCTGTAATATACGGTACCCTCCTAAAGAGAAAAGCGAAGAAAGAAAATACGACAGGTCATTAATATAATTAATGAAGATGCTGTTCGCTTTTACGAATTCTGGTTCGAAGCGGTTTCTGGGAAACTCTTAGCCAACAGGGTTAACTTACTTTATTAATTCCGTGGTTCCAGGCTAATTTCTATATCTGGAACAGAGCAAAATAACACTACGGAGTAGTGCCAAGACCTATGCTTTCATGCTTTGCAAACGTGCCATATTCGTTGCGCCGACCACTACGCTTGTGGCATTTAAAGCGAGACAAACTCGGGTTCAGAAATTTCTAGTAAAGCAAAGGTGCGGCCTGCACACACCAAGGAAACAGTGGAGGCTGTATTATTTTTTTGCTATGTTCAGAATACGAAGTTACCAGAGCCAGCGCTGGTGAACGGCTGAATGAGTTGAAGAAGGGACGTTCTCCATCGCTAGTGGTGCTAGCGTCGCTGCTATTCGAGTGCGTGTCGCTTCTTTCAAGTTTTCACGCTACTCCCTAGTGTTATTTTGCTCTGATCTGGAATAAGTTGAAGTATTTTCAGGCAAGCTTGTGGTTTTGTCATGAAATAGATAAATGAAGAAAGTTTGTTTTCCTTTCCATAATTTCCAGCCTTCGTCTGCTAAAGGCTGTGAGAGCTGTAACAGTGTGATTATTTGTGATTGTTGCCATGTGATCCCTGTTTGGAAGCAGGAGGGTGTTATTTTTTATTTTTGTTAAAATCATAACGTTTTCAGTAAGTGAGTTCTTGAAATACCAACGTCTTAAGTGCTGGACTCTAGGGACCAAGGTTTTAATCCGATAGGCCAATCGCTGTTTCAGCCATTGTTTGGTATGGATTATTTTCTGAGGATTAAGTTTTCGACGGAGTATAAGTAGCTGGTGTAAGAACGAAGCAGTATCAGTCGAATCGAGCTCATCAAAGCTTCAACACTCCTTTGATATAGCAAACTAATTGAATCGACAGTAAGTATACTCTCTTTTTTTTTTTTTTATCTTGGATCAGTTCTTTTTACTTTTAAAACTGGTCCGGCTCATCTTAAAAGAAAAATGTACTCCACGTAGCATCACTGAAGTTTCCGTGGCCATTCCTTCACTCAGTGACGTTAACATAAAACCACTAGAACATATACGTAATGTCACCTATGGTATATACTCAATTTGTTTTTTTAATTAAAGTTTAACTGCAAAGCAAATTTTTGCATCATTTAACAATGCGTTATTCGGGTTATGTTAAGGGGTAGTATTTGCTCTACGTCCTCGCAACAAAATTCTATGATGACGCGGAGAATTTGAATCTTAATGCAAACGGGGCTTTTCAGTGGCCAGTAATCGTGAATAGTGTAAATTTTTTGTTTATTACTCCGTTTTCTCCTGATTCGAGTGTCTATCCCGAGAAGTAGATGAATACAAGTTATTTATTTTTCTGTTCTAGCCGGTTTGTACCCTGTCCAATAACGTTTATTTTTATCCCTTATTTACTGACCATCTTGCGTTTGTCTCCCAATCCCGAGAACCATCAATTACCTTTTTATTCAAGACAGTTCTAAATCCTGACCGCTTACGCTTTCTCTCTTGCAGCTATGGCTATGTACCAAGCTCCACCCAGCTACAGCATGCCCCTGTCCGGCATGCCATCTATGGTCCAACCTATCATGCCTGAGGTTAACGCTGGTGCCGCGTTCAATCAACCCGAAACAGCTATCAACTACGTCCCCGTGCTTACGTTCCCCAGCCCGTCTGCGCCAGCCGAGTCACCAGAGCTCCCCGGCATTCTACCCTTTCCTTTCCCTAAAGGCCTGAAACCATTGAAGCCTGTTATCCTTCCAATCATCATCGTCGTGGTGGTTGTCGTCGTTGTCGTTGCCGTCATCGTCGCAGTCATCGTGGCTGTGATCGTTGCCAAGATGAACAAGAAGAATTGCAAAGAACTGAACAAGAAGGAGGAAGAGCTCTACCCACCATATCACTATAAGGGTATGCCAAGCCGTCCCAAGTACGACGCACTTGACAAGGACTACCGCCGCAGGAGATCAGAGTCTTCAGCAACGCCTGCCCTCACCTTTGGCCAGCTCGACAGTATGACTTCAGCGTTCTACACTGCTACCCAGTCTCCAAGCTGTGCCAGGCGTTTCGGCTGTGAGGTCACGCGTATGCTTTCCAGCGTTCCAGGGGCCGAAGCAGTTGCATCCAGGATCATCAACTATCTCCCCACGGATTGGCAGATTGTCCTCCGGAAAGGGTTCAGCGGCGAATGTCATTCTTTCCATTGCTAGATTAATGTGTGTTTATTGTCATCTAATTTATTCAAATAAATGTTGCATCTGTAACAGAGGATTCATTCAACGTTTGAGCTTCTTCTTTGCGTTTGCAGCTGGTCTTTTTCCCGTGAAAATGAATATATAAATTCAATAATTGAACAGAGGACATGTCTCTGGGGATCTTTTTCATGTCCGAACCGGATCCGACAACTATTGGGGGCGGGGGAATACCTGACCGACTTAGACGGGGGGGATCGGGATGGAACTTTGTGGGAATAACAAACGGAATAGCGTCGGAATTCCGGTGATCGCGAGTTAAGGTACTTCCAGATGTGCTAAGACCATAAAACTTGGCTGGAATCAAGATTGGCTTAGAAAACAACACTTTCTAAATCCGAGTATTCCTTAAAGTACCAATCTTGACCGTAAAGTAAGAAAAATACTTTTAAGCAAAATATACATTTTCAGAATCCCCATAAGCCCATTATCATTTTTGCCTCAGGGTTTTGCTTAGAAATAAAGTTCTAGCTCCCTTAAAGGGCGTACCTTAACCGCAAAGTCGAAAAGTACTTTAAATCAAACGACACATCTCAACCCATGATTATTTGTGCCACAAAGGTGTGGCTTAAAAATTGATTTCTAGCACCCTTAAAGTGCGCATCTTAACCGAAAAGTGAAAAAAATACTTTTGACCAAACGGTGTATCTTAATGACCCCCAAGGGCCTGTTATCGTAGTGTTTTGCTTTCAGATGAATTTCTAGCGCCTTGAAAGTGTGCATCATTACAACCAAGTTCAAAAATAAAATACTTTTTACTAAACGATACACTCTCGTGATTTCCAAGTCCATGGTCATTGTTATCTCAAAGGTTTTGCTTGGAAATAAAAGAACAAAACAAACTCACGAAAAGGCAAATTCTGTATTTCATCTTCTGAACCAGCCTTGAAAGTGACATGTGAGCTTCTAGCTCTTGTTTTTCTCACCTGATTGGTTGTTCGGCCGCAATTTGTTAGAAATGACAAAGCCTTTGTCATTTTTGTAAATTTTCAAGCGGTTAATTATGGATAGATATTGACATGTCAAAGCGGCCTGGCGACGATCGGAAATAACACCCGCACTGTCAGAAGTTTCATAACAGATTGCGCATAACACTTTCAAGAATAACACCTTTTCACTTAGAAATAAAGTTTTATGACCAATTAAGTTTACACTATTTCGTGCCTAGATCTCCAACAACACCTTCAATTAGTAAAAATACTAACGGGAACGAAGAAACGTAACATATAACATCCCAAAGTGTTATCTGTTGAAACCGCGCATCCTGCTGTTGTCGTTATGTAACTTCTGACAGTGTAGTATTTTTACCTATTGAAGGTGTTGTTGGAGATCTGGGCACGAAATAGTATAAACTTAATTGGTCATAACCCTTTTTTTCGAAGTGAAAAAGTGTTATTCTTGAAAGTGTTATGCGCAATCTCTTATGAAACTTCTGACAGTGCGGTCATCAAAATCAAGAAGTCCAATATTTATTAAATTTTTGGGATCCCATCGGAACCTTCGGTCTTGTTGCAATGAAAAATCAGCTTTATCAGACACAACACAACCGGACAATACGCCAATCATGACAAAGAAACAGTGATTCCGTAATAGGACATGCTGCATGCCATCTAACGTTCCAAGAAACTTCAGCGGGTTTGGTTAGATACTTTCGCGACAGTAGCGTTGTGCTGACCATAACAGGTGGTCAATCTGGCTCGTATATAATAAGTGTTGGAATTACAGTGCTATACTTCCTGATTTGTTGGAACTATAGTCCCTTTATCAAAACTGCTTTTATGCAGCAAAAGTCGAATTCCCGAAGTGTAGATTAGGGTGAAGATGTCCAGGTGATAGTAAAATGGGTTTCTTTCACCAACATGTCTCAGAAGCAGGGGCGTCGCAAGGGAGGGGGTGGGGCTGTAGCCACCCTCACAACTTTTTGAGATTCGGTAAAATTTTGTCCCGGAGGCCCATTTTTTTGGACCGATAGCCTATTCGGGATTCTGTGTCACTACCGAACTACCGAATCTCCATAAATATGGTCTTCGACCTGGTCCCCGAAGCTGCGCCGATCTAAATTCTCGCTAAATTTGGTTGCGGCGGAGAGAATTTGGTTCGGTGGCGGCGCGCCGCCGGAAATTTATCGGTGGCGCGCCGCTCATTTATCGGCGTTTGCTCTGATTTTAGCATTTAAGGGGTTATTTTTCAGTTTTCCAACAAATTCTTGCAATTTTTCTACCACAAATCGTCAGTGTTATTTTTGTACTTGCAGTTTTCAGTTCAAGTGCCATATAGCGATCGTAATGGTGATCCATCTGTCTCACTTTTGTGTACATCCACTCCACGTAAGCTAAAGACGATGACACTTGACATGTATTCAAATAATCTATACAACGGATACGTCAGCTACGATTCTTCATCAGCGATATTTCGGCCCTTCTTGGCAAGGCCTTCAAAGCTTGGCCTTCTTGGCCCTTCTTGATTATAGGTTTGTTTCCTTCCCCGACATTGAATCAGAAGATTGACAGCCTGACGAGGACCCTTGCCAAGAAGGGCCGAAATATCGCTGATGAAGAATCGTAGCTGACGTATCCGTTGTATACATTATTTGAATAGATGTTTCAAAGTCAGCTTGGGCTCAAAGGTGGAGGGAGGGGGACTACGGAAACTTGTGACACGATTCAGAGGGGCAGAGCGATATTCCATTTATAAGGCCGCATTGCAACAGAACACGGGGGCGAGGGGGGACTCAGGGAAATGTGGAACATTGAGGTGGAATATAAGGATTCCATATGCGAGGAGTGCTTTAGAGGAGGAAGGGTTAGTAGATCTGATTGGAGATAAGTGTTTCGCAGTAATGAGAAATTTGGCGGTGTTCGTCCGGTTGGCAGCGAAGCATCGGGAGGATCTAATGTAAGTGTTCTTAAGTTATATCTAGGATTTTTTTCTTTTTTTTGTACGTGATTTTGTTTTTGCGGTAGTTGCTATGGCCAGTTGACTTTTTGCAATAAATGTCATATCATATCGTATTTGGAACATGTGAACAATTTTGGAACATTCGTTGCAAAGGAATATAGTGATTGGGATTTTTTTTCTTGTACGTGATTTTGTTTTTGCGGTAGTTGCTATGGCCAGTTGGCTTTTAATAAATATCCTGTCATATCATATTTGGAACATGTGAACAGTTTTGGAACATTCGTTGCAAAGGAATATAGTGATTGGGATTTTTTTTCTTGTACGTGATTTTGTTTTTGCGGTAGTTGCTATGGCCAGTTGGCTTTTAATAAATATCCTGTCATATCATATTTGGAACATGTGAACAGTTTTGGAATTCGTTGCAAAGGAATATAGTGATTGGGATTTTTTTTCTTGTACGTGATTTTGTTTTTGCGGTAGTTTCTATGGCCAGTTGGCTTTTAATAAATATCCTGTCATATCATATTTGGAACATGTGAACAGTTTTGGAACATTCGTTGCAAAGGAATATAGTGATTGGGATTCTTTTTCTTGTACGTGATTTTGTTTTTGTGGTAGTTGCTATGGCCAGTTGGCTTTTAATAAATATCCTGTCATATCATATTTGGAACATGTGAGCAGTTTTGGAACATTCGTTGCAAAGGAATATAGTGATTGGGATTTTTTTTCTTGTACGTGATTTTGTTTTTGTGGTAGTTGCTATGGCCAGTTGGCTTTTTGCAATACATATCATGTCATATCATATTTGGAACATGTGAACAGTTTTGGAACATTCGTTGCAAAGGAATATAGGGATTGGGAGGAAACTTGGACGGTACAAAGATTATGGGTCTCAGATGTGTGATTTTGAAGAATACGACCTTGAATACGACCGAATACGACCTTGGTGCGGGGAGCTGGAAGGGGCGTGCCTTAAAATTTCCGGAAGTATTTCGATTCGGGAGGCACTTGGTGGTTGCACTAGATGCGACATACATTTTTCGAATCACATCCGACTTCGGGGGGGGGGAGGCCCGGAAATCGTTTAACATACGTATCGTCCAAAGGTCATGGAACCTAGATATGTTATTTTGAGGTCGAGAACGGATCCGGTCTCGTCGGGGGGAGTTGTGTGTCACTGAAAAGTTTCCAGATGTTCTCCGAATGAAGGGCAAATTATTAAGGGCCGTAGATACAACATTTGCGTGTCCGAATTGCGTCCGACTACTGTGGTGGGATGGAAGGAGAGGCTCGGTAACATGCGTAGGAACCAGAGGGATTGGGATGAAACTTGGACTGTGCAAAGATAAGGGATCCAAAATCCGGAAGGGCTGCCTTTCGAGTGACCTTTTGGGTGACAGGAGCAAATTCCCTAGGTATGATACTTACGTGTCAGAACCGCATGAGACACGGTGAGGGTTGAGGGAGGTAGCGGAAATTTTGTGATTCGCATAGGGACCAAAAGAAGAGACTGAGAAACTTGGAAGGCACACATGCCATGGACCCGGATGTGCCATTTGAGGTCTGAATCGGATGCGACCAGATACTATGTAGACGGAATACTACTCAAGTGACTTTACCGTGACAAATCAGCTGGTTTATTTAGGCGTATTCTCGCCGTTCCCCGAGGACTCGTTTTGAGGAGTCCCTGCGTTTTTGTTTGTCCCAGGGACTCACTCCCCCATGGAAGGGGAATATTCCGATTATCATCACCGTCATCAAAAAGGACTCCCTTTCAGATTCTGAGGGAAATCAATTTTTGTTGGTGTAAAGTTAACTAAAAACAATCAGAATAAACAAAACCAAAAATAAAATAATCCAGACTAATTTCGTCAACTTCATATTTATTTTTTGAACAAAATCCATATTTGAAGCATTCCCTGTGTTCTCGTTGTTTCCATACGCGGAGTCAGCGAGGAGTGATTCTCGCCGTTCCTTTTGATTCCCCGAGGACTCCTCGGGGAACGGCGATGTCGGCGAGAATACGCCTTTTGTCACAGGACAAGTCCCTCGTGTAAAATTCCATCTACTATCTAATCACGTGACATGGGTATGTGAAGTGGTTAGATAGATTTGTTTTCGGTGTGATCACTGTTCCTTTGGCCTGCTTCTTCGTGACCATTGTAGTGGCTTGCGAACTAAGTTCAAAAGCCCCTCTTGGTTCCGTCATATGCCTCACAAGTTTTCTTGTGCTAGCTTGTGTGGAAGCGTTTCACGAGATTTTTGGTGCCACCCTCCAGCCTCCCCCCCCCCCCAGTTATCCGATCTGGTCCGGATTTGAAACTCAACAAACGAAACACTTTTTCTTGACATATGTCAAGTTTGATTATGCATGTTAATAGTTTCCGGATTTCCCATCTCTCGACTCCCCCAACGATGGCCGGATCGAGGAAGTAATTATTTCCAAGTTATTCTGGTCGGTTCCCTGATATGCCTGCCAATTTTCGTTGTCCTAGCTTATGTGGAAGCGTTTCACGAGATTCCCGGTGCTCCCTCCAGCCACCCCCCAGTTATCGGATCTGGTCCGGATTTGAAAATGAGTATCTGAAGCACTTGTTCCTGACATACATCAAGTTTCATGCATCTCCGATTACCCGTTCAAAAGTTATGCATGTTACTAGTTTCCAGATTTCCCATCCCTCCACCTGACGCATCTCAATCCTTAAACTGCAAAGCTACGTTTACACGGAGGGTATTTACCCGTACTCCGTGGGTATTTTTCCCCGCAACAGCAACAAATTCCCGGGTATTTTGGACTTCAGTTTTGCGAACTTTTTACCGGGGTATTTGTTTGTCGCTGGGTATACTTCGACGTCAGCAACAACAAAATCGGATTTTCGAGCAATAATTATGATAGTTTCCATGTAAGAAGTGATCCAAATGGACACATTTTAGTGTCCATTGTCGAGAGATATCCTGAGCTTTACAACCTTGGAATTTATTGCCACATGACAGTACCCTCCCTTGAAAAATACCCGGTTACCGTGTGAACACTTTCCCCTCTCGTCGCCGGGGAAAAATACCCACCGTGTAAATGATCCTTATCTGTTCGTGCATTCGGCTTTAAATACAAGGTCGAATGGCGCTTTAAGCTAGCGTGTATGGCTTCCATGAAAGAGGTGGCTGGATCGATACCACATCAGGGCATCTCCTTTTTGCTCCCCATTTGCTACCCTTGTTCCTAGTTTCCGGACTCCAAGGTCCGGGGAAAGTAGGATAGGGGAAGTGATTATTTGTAAGTTAATCTAGTCGGGTCCCTGATATACCTGCCAAGTTAAATCGTCCTAGCTTATGCAGAAGTGCCCAAACTAGCGAAACCGGGACAGACCGACAGAATCACAGACCGACAGAAATTACAATCGCTATATGGCACTTGAGTATGCTCAAGTGCCATAAAAATTCATGCAGGGCAAGATCTGGAAATGAAATCGGATTTGTAAGCACTGAGAAGAGGTCAAGTGAAGCACTGGTCACAGACTAAAGGATTTCATTGGTAGTCCTGACTTTTATTCTGGATCCCAAAAAGACGCCATAATCATAAATGTTCCAAAAAATTCCGCCTGCGGCGCCTTTCGTAAATTCTCTATTTTGTGAAAGGAAGCATAGTTTTAAGCCAGTTTTAGACTTGGGATTTGAGAAAAATGAGAAACAACCGATTTCTGCGTGGAGATAGTTAAATTTGGCAGGAAAAAGCGAACTAAAAAATCTCGCCTGTGGCGCTCGCTTTATGTGGGCATGGGTAGTATTGGGTAGCCCAAAGTAGCTACAAGATGCTGCCGAGACTTCGCTCCCTCTGGTTTTAATACTTCTGGAAATTCTTGGTTTCAAAAAAGGAAAGAAAAGCGATAAACAAATAACACCTACCGTAGCAGTATTACCTTTGTTAACGCCAATTAATAATTACATAAAAAGCAAAGCAAAATAGCCAAAGAACTAAAGGAAAGAAAAATGAGAAACGAACAACACATACTAGAATAAAACTGAAGAACGGAACGAATAATAAACGGAAGAGTTGCTAAGTAGACACGTTGGGAGTACATGTTCATTACAGGCGGCTGCACACTGACTTAAGACCCCTTTCACACTGGAGTACTTAGGCCTCTTAAGTGTACTGTATTCGTCAAAGTCGCACTTAACGTAAGAAATCTCACTTAACTTTAGTATTTTTCAAAGTTGAAAATTTTTCAACTTGTACACTCAAAGTTAAGTGCACTTAAGGCTGACTTAAGGAAGAGAGGAGAAAGTTATTCGCTGATGAATTATTCGCTGATGATGAAAAGGGTGAAAATCTAGGAAGAAATGAAAAAAGTTTACTTAGCTTCAGCTCCGTGGTGTGAAAGGCCTAAGTACAGTGTGAAAGGCTTACTTAACTTAACGTAACCTTTGCTACTTAACTTTAGTTCTTAAGTGGCAATGTGAAGCCGCCTTACCAAAGCCAACTCTACAAGTCTTTAATGGTCATTCGCAGAGTATGCAGTCCCTCGAATGATTTGAGTGTCACTCAAAGACAGCCATCAGAATAAAATCTAAACAATTAACACTGTGACGTCACTACGAAATCCGACCGTCTACTTTTAGCAGATTTCGGACACCTGTATATTTTCTGCATAATTTCGCGAAATCGATCGTGACAGCGAATGAGTCAGGAATATGTGGGTCAAGTAGGGAAATGCAGAGCATCTGAAGAATTTTTGTACGCCGTTGGCAACTGTGGAAGGCTGTGTCAAGGTTGTTGCCCGTAACAACCAAAACTGTTTCTGGGCACATGCAACTTGGCAATAGCAAGGTGTGGGGAGGGGTAATGACAGACCAGGTTCGGGTTCAGGTTTACTTCTTATTTTCACTAATTTACAGTTGTACATAGTACAGACGTACATTAAACGCAGATCACAAGCCGAAGAGTTGGACTGAGCAGCCGTTTCACGTGCTCTACAGTAGACAGAGCTGCTGCGAGTCCAGCAAATCCGAGTCTGAGACAAGTCCGAGTCCTTGAAGAAGGCGTCTCGAGACGAGTCCTGAATCCGAGACCACCAGCTCTGATAGTAGACAGGGGAAACAACAAAAGTATGGGTGGTACATTTAGGAAATCGCATGCATTCTTAGTTTTCCCGGTTTCGATTCGAAAAACGTTGAAATACTACAAATATGTACTTATAAATATCTCACAAGCCTTGTAACATGATTTCAAACTACAGCTTTGGCATTCGCTTATCCCAACGGAACATAATGGGAACCGCACTGAGCTTTTTTTAGCGAACGAATTTGCCTTCACTTACCCACCTCATTAAAGTTTATCTTCAAGACTGTAAACTGTATATCGCAGTGTGTTCTTAATTTTCCCCTCTCTTAAGTTTTTTGTTCTCATTTTCCTTTCATCATTCACTCTGGTCTCAATTTGTATCAACTTAAACTAAGGCTTATATGATATGGGCTACTTTAGGCTAGGTTCAAGGTTCAAGGTTTTAATTACACTTCTGTATAAAATCATAATATATAGAGGGTCAAGCCGGGGACACAAGGTCGATTGACAAAAATCCGGTGAAAAACCTTTTAATCCTGATTGGACTTCGGAAACGAAGTGTTTGATCTTTTTTTATTACATATTATACTTACGACTATTATTATTATACTTACTTTTTCTTTCGTTCTGTCAGTTCAGTTCACATCCGGTTTAACCAGATGTTTATCGAAACAACACTAAATTATTCACACCAAGAAATTCCCACCATTTCCGAAAGACTTTCGTCAGCGCATATATTTCATTCCGCTTCTATTTCCCTATCATCCTATAGCCATAGGGGACAGATCAAAACAAGGTGTGCAGGTGCATTGACAAAGCAATATGCTGCCAGTAATTTGTTTGAGAACAGGTCGAAAAGGTTTTCCCGGTGAGATGGTGAACGAGAAAATGAAACCATGGACAAAGTGGCTATGGAAGATTTCAAGAAGTGAGTAGGACGAATAATTATTTAGGCAATTCATTTCTGAAAGATTCTGTTCGTCTACGGCAGAATAAATGTCATATGCCTGTGACTAATTAACTTTTCGATATTACTTCAGCTAAATCTCTATCAACTAGCAGTATCTGTGAACTGTAACCAGTTTTGAATAGTAACGGGTGAAAACTCGTTATTGAAACAGTTTTTGTTTTTATTTCGAAGATTGTAAGACTAGCTTACTGTTTCAATTCTCTGCTTCCTTTAGGTAATTCAGCTAGTAATGTACTCTTTCAGCCCACGGTGACTTTTAGCGCCATTTTGTCTGTTTCCGGAAAGAGCAAGGTGTTTACCAATTCGCTGGTAATTCTTACCGACTAATTAATATAACGACTGCTTTCAAGAAAGGAACCACCTTTCGTACGAAAACCCGACTGTTTCCAAGATAACAAAAGCTGAAAGCTCATATGGCACTTGTAGAGAGAATCAAATTGTTTTTCGAGGAAGGATCATATAAACTCATTCCTGTACATGGGGGAATTGATCGTTCGAAGTCAGATCCAGTCCGGATGCGAAATGGAACATCAGCAAATGTCCTCTTGTCAATTATCAAGTTTCATTCGAATCTCATTACTCGTTCGAAAGCTATGCATGACACAAGATTCCGGATTACCCCTCCCTCCAGTCCCCAACGTTGATCGGACCGGGAAAATGACTATTACCAAGTCAATTAGGTCGGGTCCTGATCAAGTTTCATCGTCCTATCACATCTGGAAGTACCGGTGCCCTACCTCCAGCTCCCCCCCACAGTTACCGGATCCGGTCCTGACTTGAAATAGAAGATCTGAGGCACTTGCTCTTGCCACTTATCAAGTTGCATTCACATCCGATCACCCGTTCGAAAGTTATGTATGTCACTAAATTCCGGATTCTGCGCCCCCCCCCCTCCTCTCACGATGGTCGGATCGGTGAAACTACTACATCCAAGTTAATCTGATTGGGCCCCTTATACGCCTGCCAAGCTTCATCGTCCTAGCACATCTGACGATAACCGGAATTACGGGAAATCCCCTCCAACTCCCCCCATAGTGCCCCGATCCGGTCCAGTCCTGTCAATGACTTATCTAGGCTTTATGCTTGTTCTTTCCACAAAGTTCCGTCCCGATCCCTCGACCCTAACGGTTCACGACACTTCCGGTGCCCACCTCCAACCCCCCCTCCCACAGTTATTTGCCACTTATCAAGTTTCATTCACATCCGATCACCCCTTCGAAAGTTATCCATACCACTAAATTCCGATTTCCACCTCCCCCCTCCCCCCACGATGATCGGATTGGAGAAATGATTATTTCCAAGTTAAGCCCCCTTCACATTGAATACGTAAGACCTTACGTTAAGTACTCAAGAAAATCTGGTCAGGTCCTTAATACGCGAGCCAAGTTTCATCATCCTAGCTCATATGAAAGTAACCGAACTAGCAAAAGTTGGACCGACAGACAGACAAACATTACGATCGCTATATGGCACTTCAGTATGCTCAAGTGCCGTAAAAACCGACTCTAAGAACCGAACCGTAAAAACCGACATATCTGATGGCGCTATGCCAATAAATCAGCTGACATTTACTCATGGCTATATTTCGGCCTTTCTTGGCAATGGTCTTCTTCAGGGTCTAGCGCAGGTTTATTTTTAAGCTAGAGACTTAACAGGACCCTTGCCAAGAAGGGCCGAATTATCGCTAGAATACATTTCAGCTGACTCGTCCGTTTAGTGCTATCAGGATTTAATTTAGGTGGGCCTCCTTACTCTCACGCTACTTCGAAGCAGTTGTAAGCTTTTACAAATCAAACTTTTCTGTTTATAGCCTTCATATTTTTATTTATCAATTCCTCTCCTTCCCGGCGCAACGACCCCTTTCCATTGTTTTCTAGGTTATTATATAATTCAAACCACAAAATCAGCAATCCTCAAATTTGAAACGGCTAATTAGCAGCTCTCTGTTCCTGGTTTTTCTTCTGGTTTCATTTTGCTTCGACATGACGTCAGCGCTTCAGAAACAAGTTTTGTTTCAATTGATGGGCGCTGTTTTGCGAACGAAGCAGTGTCACTATAGCACCCGATCCGTCGAAACTTACGGAATTTTAGTGATTTTGTGTTTTAATTTCAAGGATTTGTGGGCATGACTCACGATGAAGACGGTCAGGGTCGATCCGAAGAACCAAGAGAAGAGCTTGGATATGAACATACCCTGGTAAGTATATTACTGTTCAACAATATCTTACCTTACCTCGTAATTTTTAAGTTTAGAAATTTTATACTTTTGAACATGGGCCGTAATTTTGCCTCGGAAAAGAGCTCGATTGTTTTTCTTTGTTTGTGTGGCCAATATGCTGTTAACGTGTTTTACATATTTTTATGGACTTGCAATCCAAGTACCATATAGCGATCGCAATTTCTGTCCGTCCGTCGGTCTGTCGGTTGGTCGGTCCGGATTTTGCTAGTTCGAGCACTTCCGCAAAAGCTAGGCCGATGAAACTTGGCAGGCATATCAAGGACCCAAAAAGATTTAAGTTGGAAATAGTCACTTCCCCGATCCGAGCATCGTGGGGGGAGTGGAGGGAGGGGGAATCCGGAACCTTGATGTATTTATAACTTTTGAACGGGTGATCGGATCTTAATGAAACTCGATATTTGGAAAGACCTCATGTCTCAGACGACTCCCTTAAAATCGGGACCGGATCCGATGACTTTGGGGGAGTTGGGGGGGGGGGGGGGAAACCGGAAATGTTGGAAATTGCTTAGAGTGGAGGATCGAGATGAAACTTGGTAGGAAAAGCAAGTACAAGTCCTAGATACATCACTGACATAACCCGACCGGATTCGGGCACTGTGGGGGAGTTGGGGAGGGGGTCCGGTGATCCCGCGAATTCAGCACTTCCTGATGTACGAGGAGGATGAAAATCGGCTGCCACATCAGGGACAGGGAAAAACTGACTTAAGAATAGTCGTTTTGTATGATCCGACCATCGTGGCGGGAGTGGAGGGAAGGGGAATCCGGAATCTAGTGGCATTCGAAACTTTAGAACGGGCGATCGGATTTGAATGAAACTTGGCAAGTGGAAAGAGGTGTCGTCTCAGATGTTCCGTGTCAAGTCCGGACCGGATCCGATACTTTTGGAGGGAGTTGGAGGGGGGCACCGGAATTTTCGTGAAACGCTTAGCGTCGAAGGATCGGGCTCGGGCCCGGGATGGAATTTGGTGGTAAGAACAAGCATAAGCCCTAGAAACGTTCTTGACAGAACCAGATCATATCCGGGCTCTTTTTTTTTGGGGGGGGGGGGGGGGGGGTGAGTCGGAGGGGATTTCACGAAATTCCGTTGATCGCGAGTTAGGATACTTCCAGATGTGCCAAGGAAGATGAAACTTGGCAGGCATATTAGTGACACAACCTGGCACAATGTCCTAGGAAAACTATCGGTCCTGGATCTAACCATTTTTGGGGGAGTTGAGGGGAGGGAAATCCAGAAACTGCTGACTTCCGTAGGTTGCGAACGGGTGGTCCGATTAGAGTGACACTTTGTGGGTGATAAGAACTAATGACCTAGATATGCAAAACAGGTGTCCGAACCACATGCGGCAACAGTTGGGGGAATTGGAGGGGGGATCCCGAAACTTTGTGACATGCACAAAACAAATGAATGGGCCGAATTGGATGCAAGTTGGACTGTACCGAGTTTATGCGGCCTAGTTTGTTATTTGGCGTCCGGACCGGATCCGGCCACGGTAGGAAGAGGATAGACCGGAAATTTGCACATAAAAGCACCTCCTCCACTTGTCGAAATTATGTCATAACCATACATTGACGGAGAAATTCAAAATTCAAGACGCAAGTGTTACCCTTTTGGATGTTTCGTCATCACTTTCAAAACTCATGGACAACAAGGCCCAACCAGCACACGATGTCGTCCACTGCTTCCTGACCGAAGATTAAAAATTAAGTGTCTTTTTCTGTGTGTATATATGTGTTTTGTTTATTTTCTTTACTTTTGTCATTTACTCCGCCTTTTCAAAATGGCGGGTCATAAATAAATTAATTAATAAATTAATTAATTAATTAATTAATAATATGCTTCGATTCGAGTCGAACTTGAAAAACGAGAAGAGAAAATGTCAGAGATGCGAAGTTTATATGTCCTAGCCGTGTTCGGCTAGAGTGGGGGAGTTGGAGGGGGAGTCCCGGAAATATTTTGGCTCGCATAGGGGTCAAAGGATTGGAGTGATTTGAATGAAACTTGGAAAGTAGTGAGACCATATGCCCTAGATGACATATTTTTGGGTCTTGACCGGACTGAGCACGGTACCGGAGTTTCCCGAAAAATGCTCAGACTCGAGTGAAACTTGATAGGCGGTTGAGAAGATGCTTTTATATGATCTGTTTATGTGTCTGAACCAGATTCGGCCGCAGTAGGGGGGGGGGGGGGGTAAGGGGGTACCGGAAATAGTGTGGCACTCCTAGGCGGGAAGGGGGGGGGGGGTATTTTGTGACGTTCTCGTCTACTTTCTTGTACCACCTACTCGTAACAACTGCCATATGAGCTCGTAGCTCTTGTTGGTTTACGTTACGTTCAGTTGCGTATAACCATTTACATCGAATGACTGTGTACTGTATTATAAACCCCCTCCAGCCCCCCCCCCCCCCCCCCGCAGCAGTGATTCCATTAGGGTTTTCGTTTCACAGCAGAGTATACATCTACCACGGAAAGTTAGGAAACAATTGCTGTTTTGTTTTGTAGATTGTTATCTAACCGTCCGCATGGAGTCTAAAATTGCAGACTGAATTTCAGTTCAAACGCCATCTACAGTTTTTTGGTAGTCGAAATGATTAGTTGACCTATTAAATTTTAAATGGTTGTGTATACAGAAGCAGGCATATTTACATTTCCAGACCTGGTGGAGTGGGTTCTTCCGTATTCGTTGTCAACGCCATCAAAGGGGGCAAACTAACATACTCTGTTTAAATCCGTTATCGGCGGTGCCACAAAGTTGGCGTGAATTTTGAAAGTTTTCACAAGCATGATGTTTCAAATCTGAGAAGGCCAGAACTAGGCTACTGCAGTCTACAATACAGCGTATTAGAGGTGTTTTTTTTTAACATTACTTAACTTCGCAGAATGCCATTTTCACCCACTTTCTGTGACCGAAGTTAACTACTAGTCAGCCAAAAGTATAGGGACTAAGGACCTAATTAAGAATGTGTGTTGAGTCTTCAACAGAGGTGTCACATATGGGGGGGGGGGGCAATGTTATCAACCAGTAGGTACAAAATAGACGAGTTTTGTGCAGACGGTTTTTTTCTTGGAAACATTCGTAACTTTCGTAAAAATAGTTGGTTTTTCGTTAAAATAGTCAATTTTTTCTTATAAACAGTCAGTTTTGCTTGAAAGCAGCCGATTTTTCATCAAACAGTCATTCTTTTTTAAGAACCTGCAAAAATAGTCAATGAAAATGGCCAGCCTGTCGGTAAATACCTGTCCCCCCAAACATTTTGGCTAGTAACGCCTCTGGTTTTGGTTTTTAGGTAAATGGTAATTTTACAGAAAAGCAAAACTGGGGTTTTGATTGTTAATTAAAATTCAAAGAAGCAAAACTCTGCTGTAGGTACCTCAAGTACCTGACTTTTATAGACAATTTGTCTATTTGATGACTCTGTCACATTTGAGAATAGCTGTGAAGCTTTTATTTTCTTACCATATCCCATGCTTCTTGGAGAATGCCTTCTAGCCAGGAGAAAACCCAGCAAAATGTGAAGAAGCCTGCAGAGTCAAACAGGAAGGAAAAGGAGAAACTAACAGAGGAATAAAAAGTATTATTTTTCTGTATCGTGCAGATTGGGACAGCCGAGGATAGCTTACAAATTGTAGTCCAGTGCTGTAGTTTTGTGTCCATGTACAAAACAAAGATAGTGAGCGTGTTCCATCCTACTTACTGTAGTTACTACGCATGACATCACAAATTCTTCCGTTCTGTCGTCAAGGCTGGAACGATTTTCTGTTTTCCAGCAGAATATCATGCCACGGGCGAATCCGACCAATCAAATGACGGAGATCCGTAGTTACTACGCTTACTACGCTCCCGAGCGTGGTAAGCAAATAGTTACTATTAGTTACTATTTTGAAATGCTGGAAGGTCAGCGTAGTAACTTTTCGTGAGGTTGGAACGGATTTAGTAACTAATGGTTACTATTGGTACGAGGATGGAACACGCTCAGTATGCTTGAAGCCTATCTAGATCCGTCCGTCTGAAGGAGCTTATAGCTCTGACTACAACTCTTGTTCTTGCAATTTGCATGTCAGGAAAGCTTGTTTTTGGTTCTAATTCAATTTTTTTTTACCTTTTTGGGACCTTTTTTACCTTTTTTTTTTTTACCTTTTTTACCTTTTCGTCAGCTAAAGGCGTTTCTCCCCGGCATATTTGTTTGCCATACACAGAGGCGTTACTAGCCAAAAAGTTTTTTTGGGTGGGGCAAGGCATTTACCGACTGGCTGGTAATTTTTACCGACTGTTTTTGCAGAAAAACTACTGTTTTCAAGAAAAAAATGACAGTTTTAAAAAAAAATGCGACTGATTTTCAGAAAAACCGACTGTTTTGATGAAAAACCAACTGATTTTCAGAAAAACTGACTGTTTTCATGAAAAAATCAACTGTTTTGCAAAAAATCGTGGCGCTTCGCACCGACTCGGCTATTTTTCATTGACTGGCCGACAAGATTGGGGGGGGGGCGAGGGTCCCCCCCTCCGCCCCCAGTCGTGACGCGCCTGGCCACACACTCGACACAAAAGTTGAACTGCATTGAAACGTCATTTTGTCTGTTTTTGGCGGTAATTTCAGGTGCCTGAAAATAAAAATAAAATCCAGATAAAATCTCTACAAATAAAATTTGCAAGCTTACTTCCGCACCATTCTGTAGCAGATTGGTCCTCATTTTTTGCCCCTCCGCTTGATAAAGTAGCTAAAGCGCCGTTAATTTGTTGCCAAATTTGAATCTCCTGCCAACTTGGAGCCACAAAATCGGAAATCACCTCGACATTTGTATGTGAAAGTCGATCCCAGAGAGCGTGTTCCACCCTTCTAACAATAGTAAATATTAGTTACTATTTTCGTTCCAACCTCGTGAAAAGTTACTACGCTGACGGTCCCAACCTTCTCGAAATAGTAACTAATAGGAACTATTAGTTCCTATAGAGCGTTCCGAGCGATTAGTTCCTATAGAGCGTAGTAAGCGTGGTAACTACGAATTTCTGTCACGTGATTGGCTGGATTAGTCGGCGGCATGATATTTTGCGGAAAATATAAAATTCGTTCCAACCTTGACGACAGAATTTGTATCGTCATGCGTAGTAACTAGGGTAAGTAGGGTGGAACATGCTCAGAAAAACCTTCTTGGTCCCGGAAACACGTGTGAGCCACAGAAAGGACTGCGGAAACACTATTTTCAAGCCACAAACTTTTTGTATGATCGCGGAAAATTGCCTTAAAAGTGAGGTCAAGTGTAGGTAGATAATGCATACAAAGACCTGCATTATTTCACAAACAGCCACAAGTTCCAACATGATTCGTTCTCAGCTCAGGGCGAATCTATGTTTGCCGGTCTTTGTTTACCATTCTGAAGGATCTTCCTTTTTGCATATGCTATGCCAGGGTTTCTGATCTTGGGAAATTGCATAAAAAGGTCGTCGCCACTGTGCAAAAATGCTGATTATATTAAATCGTAGAAGCCGAAGTACGCTGGAAAAGTCCATATGCTGCGTCATCACTTTCGTATTTTAATGCTTATTTTCAGCATTTTAATTACTGTTTGACAACTTCTTTAATTAGTCTAGCTGTAGTATCCTGGCATGTGGGGGCAGTTGCTAGTAAAGTTTCATGATGCGGCGGCTAATGTCTGTTTAGGCGAGCCCTGAAGCCTAAGCCCCTTGACATCAAGCTAAGGTCTCTTCATCAGTCAACTAAGTGTCAGTGTTAGACTAGACCCCATCTGATTATCAGCATTTGTGACCAGCCTTTATCTCAACGGATTGAAAACGGACAGTTTGTGAAAGTGAATATTTGGGTGATGAAGATAAAATTTTTGAAAGAAAATCTTCTTTTTGCTAGAGAAGCCGGCAGGAGCATTGTTGCTGAGGTTGGTCCTTTTTGCTCTTGTTTGTTATCTCTGGTTCGACATTAATTCAAAATGCTCGATGTAGTAACTTATTATAGACATAACATGAAGTATCAGATTACTCAGTAATTCATTGTGGAGTAGCTTGTTTTCCGTGTTATTTCTGGAAGAGAGTGTTTTAAATTTTTCTTGACGAAATTTTATACTTGTGGGATATTTTTAAGCATGTTTTGACCATTTTCTTTGACTTGAGCCTCTTGCTCATCTTCCTTCCTGCGATATCTAAAGCAGCAATCCATATTCACGGGGGGTTAGGCGTGAGTTCTGGGAGGTAGAAGTGCTGCAACTGATAACCATAACCCTACCCAGAGGCGTTACTAGCCAAAAAATTTTTTTTTTTTTTGGGGGGGGGGGGGGTAAGGAATTTACCGACTGGCTGTTAATTTTTACCGACTGTTTTTGCAGAAAAAAACGACTGTTTTCAAGAAAATCGACCGATTTTCAGGGAAAGACGACTGTTTTAACGAAAAATCGACTGATTTTCAAAAAAATCGAATGTTCGAATGAAAAAAATCAACCGTTTTGGCGAAAAATCGCGGCGCTTCGCGCCGAATCGGTTACTTTTTACCGACTGGCCGACGACATTGGGGGGCCTACTTATTTTGTGTCATATAACTGAATACATTGCATTATTTAGATTTTGGTAAGGGATTTTTTATTTATTTTCACTATTTGCTCTAGTATGACGTTCAGAATATCTACGGCCGTCCTCACAACGCAAAGTTCTACTTTAACGCACAAAATTTGAATCTTAATACAATCGCGGCTTTTCAGTGGCCAGTGATCAGCTGCGGAAGGTAGCTCATTGCGTGAACACTTATTTATCGTAAATCGTTTTCGTCAAGAATACAACACAGGTTAAGCGCATAGAGGTACCAGGAATCCGATAGAAAGTTCCACTATTTGAAAATCGATAATTCGTGAATAGCGGAACAACGAAGTAACGCATTTTCATCGGGTCTTGAGGCCTCTGTAAGTAAGTAAGTGATGGGTAACTAGAATTTTCCTGTCTCAGCCCTTTTCAGTTAACCTTTAAAGGACCTGTCTTACCTCTAATACTAATGCAACCTACTTCCACAATCACTCCATATATTCTAAACCCGGAGACCCCAATTTCGTACGGTACATTCTAACCCCTTTAACAAAACCACTTTGATTTTCTCACTTGCCGTGTTTTGCTATCTTCGATGTGTATCGCACGCTGTCGACGGCTGCTTGCGAGAAGTTTTTCCATCAGAAAAACCGGTTATGTAAATTGTTTCCCTGTTTTCGGTACAAGTCAACGGGTCTCGCAAAAGGCTTGAAACAACCAAAAACCGTGGGTTATTTGTTGAAAGCACAGCACAGTTTCATATTCGAATATTTAAAATACTGTAAGTTGAAGATTAAATAGTGTGAGGGGTCCTTTAAGTAGCTTGAGTAGCACCTAATCTCATAGTCCGACGCATAGTCTGCGAAACTGGGCCCCCAAAGCTATCAGTGGGCCCTTCGTCCCAGGTTCGTCACTCAGACTCAAAATGTGATTAGTCGTTTTGGGGTAATTACAGCAGCATTCGAATACTCCTTCAAGTAACGTCATTGCTTTGCATTTTGCCTGTTGCAATCTCTGTAGGAGCAAGATGGAAGATTTTGTTCCTCTCCGAAATCTTGGAGGGTGGGGGGCACATCCTTCTCCAGAATGGCGCCTTTTCTTGTTTGGTTGGGAAGGTAAAACTTTGTCATGATTTTATTTGTTTTTAGTCTTAAACAAACTAATTCTTATTCCGTATTAAAATATTAATATTCTTAGCTAAATATAATATTAAAATACGTCAGTTGGACGAGCTTCTGTTAGTTCAAAAAAGGGCGTCAATCTGATCGAACAGTTTCCGGAGCACTGTAATAACAAACCATTTCCGCGGATTACGCCCAATAAAGAGACTTTAAACTGACACATGACGGATGTGCAACGGATCTAACAAATTTCTATGGAAATTGTAGCTTTAAAGCCAAAGTGCACAAATGGGTCGTAGCTATGTCTACCTGGTGGCAGAGATGGGCGAATCCTATCATAAAAGGATTCGAGTCCGAATCCAGGGCTAGGTACGAATTCGATTCCGGATCCACCATGCTGAAGCTTCGAATCCGGATTCGAATCCGACCTTAACAAAAATCAAATCATGTACATAGCATACATGTACATTACCTTTTTTTTCTGTATGTACTGTGCAAATGCCTTATTACTAGGCTGCATGTAAAAAATTCATTCATTCATTCGTTCATAGGTTGGGCTATAGTTTAAAAATAAGAGGTGACAAAAAACAGTGAAATCTAAGGGAATCAGAAAACGCAATAGGTCACTGAGGATGGTTGGTGGTGGTGACTGGAGACCAAAAGGTTGTATTGCTTAAGCCCACTGTGTAAAAATTGGGAGAACGGAAACTGGAAGGATGTAGACTAGAAATTTGAGCGGATTCCTAAGACTGAGGTTTTGGAGTCCGAATCCGAATCCAGCCTGACAAGCAGAAGATTGTAATCCGGATTCGAATCCAGCCAAAAGGATGAATCCTGGATTCGAATCCGAATCTGGATTCCGATTCGCCCATCTCTGTCTGGTGGTCGGCCTCAAGATTCCGAGGTCGGTTACTAACAATCCAGCTAGGAAGTCGCAACTAATTGGCAGATCCCTTATTCCGTCGGAGTTCGGGGTGTGGGGGTTGGGGGAATTCAAAACTTGTTTAATTACCCCTTTAACCCTAATGGTTAGGCGGATCTGGATGGAACTTGGTAGACCAAGACCGTGTGTTTTTTTTATTTGTAAAATTAACTTACAGTTGAAAATTTGGCAAACCACATTGCCTGACATAGCACAAGAAATTCCAAGAAAAACAGATACAAATAGGGTTTTTAAAGTCGCCCGCTAGTACCGAGCGAGAGCAGCATTGTAAATGTTATTCGAAGGCATTGATGAGTGGCTCGTGTTCTTGTTTTTTGAATTCTTCCATTTTTTTCTTTCGGTTATTTCTTGGTTCTCCGCTTTGTTTTTCGTTTGATGATCTTCATCCCCTTTTTGGCATTTTCCCTCGAAATTTTCCGTCTGCGCTGAAGAAGGGAGGCGGTTGTCCTCCCAAAATATTCGCTTCGTCTTTCAATATTATCTTTGGCCTTCAAAAAAATCATTTTCGTCTGTTTTTCTTCGAATTCTTTGTGGTAACTTGCAGTTTTCTTTACGTTTAGTGGTGGTGGTGGTGGGGGGGGGGAGGGGGCTAAACGGGTTACTCTGTTTCATCCTAGCGCAAACTGGGCTGTTTGCGGGAGAAGAGCAGACATGGGTAAGGGCTGTATGTTTCAGATGGCGTGATCTGTCTGTTAAATAGCAAACATTGAGGTATGATTTGTCTCTCAAAATATAGAAGCATGGATTTTCAGGCGTCACAGTCCCACCCACCTTCCCTTTCTTTAACTAAACAGCTACCAAAATTCTGACGTCAGGATCGTTTTTTTTCTCGCTTTTCACGTGAAGGTTGTCGGATGACGTGGAGAAAAAGTTGATTACATATTTCGACTCATCCATCATCCGTTCTGTGTTTGGCCTCGTAGGTGTGATTTTTACCGTAATAGATTTGCTTCGAAAACTGGAATCGCGTTTCAGTTTTTGGGATCCCAAAACGTAAGTGGAGGGTAGCTATGACTTCGTAAAAGTTGTTCGTCCGTCCGTCCGTCTGTCCGTCCGTCCGTCTCAACTCTCGAAGGGAATGTGATACTTCGATGAAACTTGGTGTGAGGATTCTTTGAAGCCGAGTTCTTCGATGGGCTCTCTAGCCCTATTTGTAGGGGTGGGGGTGGGGGTTCAAATTAAGGGGCGAACAAAATAATTTTAACAGCTAATCAGATATCCGGCCAGAACCAGACATAAAAGTTTTTTTCTCGCTTTTCACGTGAAGGTTGTCGGATGACGTGGAGAAAAAGTTGATTACATATTTCGACTCATCCATCACCCGTTCTATGTTTGGCCTCGTAGATGTGTTTTTTAGGTAACAGATTCACTTCAAAAAGTGGAACCGCGTTTTAGTTTTTGGAATCCCAAAACGTAACTGGAGGGATACCTATGAATCCGTAAAAAGTTGTCCGTCCGTCCGTCCCTCTCAACTCTCGAAGGGAATGTGATACTTCGATGAAAGTTTGGTGTGAGGATTCTTTGAAGCCGAGTTCTTAGATGGGCTCTCTAGCCTTATTTGTAAGGGTGGGGGTTCAAATTAAGGGGCGAACAAAATAATTTTAACAGCTAATCAGATATTCGATTTAGGTGTAAGAAGACATGCTGAACATGAATATGAAAATCATTTTCTCGTTGCAGAAGTAGTTCGCCTGGAATCCGGCCAGAACCAGACATAAAGGTTATATCTGAAGTTGATTAGAGGTTCGATGTAGCGGTAGAGAGCCATGCTGAGTCGGTATACGAAAATTATTTTCTCGCCGGACAAATAGTTCGCCCGGAATCCGGCCAAACCCGAAAATGTGTTAAAAGTTAAAGTTTTATCTGAAGTTGATTAGAGGTTAGATACAGTGGTAAGAAGATGCGATGAATTCGTTTGTAGCTTTATTTTTTTTTCCCGGACAAGTATTTTGCCCGGAATCCGGCTGAAACCGAAAATGTGGCTGAAGTAAGGCAGGGAAGTTTTGATCAATGTCGTCAAAGTAGATATGACGTATTGGGGTAACTACACATGCTGAATCATATCTTGACTGATTAGCCATTCAGCTGATTAGCCATTGGCTTATTCTGTATCTAAATTTTAATAGTAAAAATGTTTAAGGAGTCTGACGAAGAGTGGATGTCTACAAATCCAAGTTGCCTGGATCAAATATTAAATTTGTGTGATCCCACGAAACCTTTGGTCTTGTTTAATGTAACGGTTTTTGGAGATGGAATGTTATTCAACTATCAATCCCGTAACATGGTGACATGAACTGCTTAGGAATTTGTCTTCGTCGGGATCGCTGCTTCCTATGTAACTCCTTTAAAGGGCCTGTCTTACCTATAATACTAATGCAACCCACTTCCATAGTCACTCCATATATTTCTAAACCCAGAGACCCCAATTTCGCACGGTACATCTTAACCCCTCTAACAAAACCACGCTGATTTCTCACTTGCCGTGTTTGGCTACCTTCGAGGTGTGTCACGCTGTCGACGGTTGTTTGCGAGAAGTTTTTCCATCAGAAAAAACGGTTATGTAAATTGTTTCCCTGTTTTCGCTATAAGTCAACGGGTCTCGGAAAAAGCTTAAAACAACAAAAACCGTGGGTTGTTTGTTGAAAGCACAGCCTAGTTTTAAAGTATTCAAATATATTAAAATAATGTAAGTTGAAGAGTAAATAGTGCAAGGGGTCCTTTAACGTTTACTTCTCGTTCATTTGCACTTCTGTGTATTAGGAAAAAAACAAAAATAAATCCGACAATATGCGGAGGAGGGAGGTCTTTAGTTATATTAGGGCTACTAGGTAAAAGTTAATTGTTAGCAGAGGCTTCACTGGCCGAAAGTTGTTTTTTTTTACGGGGGGGGGGGGCAAGGTATTTACCGACTGGCTGGTTATTTCTACCACTGTTTACTGATGAATCGTTAAAATATGTTGCTGCAAAGTCAACTGTTTGTAAGAAAAAAATACCATTTTAAAAAATGACTGTTTTAAGAAAATTTTTACCGACTGTTTGACAACATTGTGTGGGGGGTAAGTGTTAGGCTATAGTTAGGCCTAAATATAGAACTACTATCCCATGTTAGTATCATATGGTTGGGCACCGACCGCGCACTTGCTGTACACACAAATCGAGATTGGGCAACCCCTCGATGGGTACTGAAAGACAGGTGTCGCGCTGGTATGGTGAATATGAGAGCACAAACTACAAAGATCGACTTAGCCGGAAATTACAAACCCGAATCCAGTTTCGTGAAAGCTAGGCCTACGCTTTCTACTTAGCCTACTGTCACATATTACGACTGTTTTTCATTGGCGCTAATGATACACTTGGCCTTTCGGAAAGTGGTCAGGTGAGATGTTTCGCATACAGGTATTTATTGAGACCCGTCCAACGGGATAAGTGTTAGGTAACATCAGATGGCAATCAGCTAGGAAAACTGGATATGCTGATAGGGCTCATAGTCCCGCTGTTGCTGCTAAGAATGGGAGGGTCATTTTGTGGAAACCGCAATTCAAAGAGTTGGTGAAGTGGAAGAGAAACCATTACGAATCGATAGGAACGGTTATAGCGAGTGCAATTGTACTTTTTATTAGGCCGCTCATGATGAAATTACCGTAGGCTACCCTTTCTTCTTGAAAATATGGTGAATTTTAAGCAGAAATAACAGTGAAACTTAAAGGACCCCAAGAACTATTTACTCTTCAACTTAGAGTATTTTAAAATATTTGAATATTTTAAAACTGCGTGTGCTTTCAACAAATAACCCACGTTTTTGGTTGTTTTAAGCCTTTTCCGAGACCCGTTGACTTGTAGCGAAAATAGGAAAACAATTCACATACCCGTTTTTCTGATAGAAAAACTTCTGGCAGACAACTGTCGACAGTGTGATACACATCGAAGGTAGCAAAACACGGCAATTGAGAAAATCAGCATGGTTTTGTTAGAGGGGTTATAATATACCGTACCGAATTGGGGTCTCCGGGCTTAGAAATATATGGAGTGATTATGGAAGTAGGTTGCGTTAGTATTATAGGATAGACAGGTCCTTTAAGAACAAAATGTAAAAAACAATAGACACTGCCGAGTATTCATCCTGTTTTGTTTAAACTTTATTCACAAATAGCCTACGGGTATATACAATTTTTAGGGCTGTATCTTTTTTGTTGTGTATTTAGTAAATTATGTGTGTTTTGTTTGTTTCTTTTCTTAATTTCTACTCCGTCTTTGTGCCTTGTGTTGGTTTTGACCTCGGTACGGGGAAAATTATCATCCTCATTCAGCTAAATGTTTTTCTTTTTGTCCGATCTTCTGGTTAAAATCGATTTCGAGCCTGGTTTAAATCAGCGACTTGGATGAGGTTGATCTAGACATAGCAAATTATAGAGTGCTTCCGATGTAATTCCTTTAAAGTTTAACTGAAAAGACAGCTTATTTTTACATATGATATTCGAGTACCTGAACTATTTTGACCCAGATAAGGTATTTTTTATTGTTTCACCCGAGGCTCCAGTAATAACGTGCAGAATGTGCGCTGCTTGCAAGTTGCACGCCAACCGAAAATTCATCCAGACGCGGAGAATTTGAATTTGAATATTTCCAGGATTAAATACGCTCAGCCCGGAAAAGTCACGGCTGAAGAAAGTAGGAAAACGATGTTAAGATATGTCTTTCAAGAAATCTGCTATTTTTAGTTCAAATAATGTATACAACGGATTGGTCAGCTAGGATGCTTCATCAGCGATATTTCGGCCCTTCTTGGCAAGGGTCCAACGTCGGGGAAGAAAACAAACCTGTGAATCTTTCTTCCCCGACGTTTGACCTGAAGATTGACAGCCTGACGAGGACCCTTGCCAAGAAGGGCCGAAATGTCGCTGATAAAGCATCATAGCTGACGTATCCCTTGTATACATTATTTGAATAAATGTTTCAAGGTCAGGTTGGGCTCAAGAAATATTTATGCTATTTTTAGTTTATTTTTCGGCAATGGCTTACCTTTGTAGTTAAACATTTCAGGCGCATATAGATAGCCTACCCCAAATCCGAAAGAATAAGTTCATTCGATGAAATCGATTATCTGTGGATAGCGGGCAAACGGAGTCCGAACAATGCATTTTTATCGTGTTTTCAAGCCTATTTTAGTGCATAAATGATGTATAATTAGACTGTTGGATCCCAGCCCTAGTCTGTTAAACTTTAAGGCCAGGAATTATGGTGGTTGCACCGAGATAAAGTGAATAGATGAGTGAATGAATCATCAGTGTATCACAAGAACGAGCAATAGATTGGACCTAGTTGTAGTAATTTGATCTTTGATAATGACCGCGTTTCCCGATTCCAGGGGATCTATTATATTCGGAAGACAACACAAGGTGGCTGCCGGTATATGGGAGTACCCCCCCCCCCCCGTACCCCCCCACACACACATTTATCTTGTCAGTGTCACTGTAACTTTCGTGACGTGAACGATTTCAGAACGATTAAAAAGAAACAAGTATGAGCTTTTTACATTTTGTTTTAATGACACCCAGATTCTTGCGCGAAGACACCTAAGGCGTATTCCCGCCATTCCCCAGGACTCCTGGGGGATCAAGGGGAGCGGCGAGAATAGAGGGAGTCACTCCACGTGGACTCCGCGGACGGAAAACAGCGAGAACACAGGGAATGCTTCCAAAATGGGTTTTGTTCTAAAATGATAATGTAATTGACGAAATTAGTCTGGATCCACTTTATTTTTGGTTTTGTTTATTCTGATTGTTTTTAATTAATTTTGCATTGCACCAACACCAATAAAAATTGATTACCCTCTGAATCTGAAAGGGAGTCCTTTTTATGATGGTAATGATAATCGGAGCATTCCCCGTCCGTGGGGACTCGCGAGACTACAGGGAGTGAGTCCCTTGGACAAACAAAAACGCAGGGACTCCTCAAAAGGAGTCTTAGTGAACGGCGAGAATATGCCTCTAGCGCTGTCTCAAGGTTTGTTGTCTCTTTCCAATTTATTCTTTCCATCCCACGCGTAAAACGCCTACTTTCAAGCCAGGCGCCAAGCAAGCACTAATGACGAAATGCTACTATACCGTAAAAAACTGGTGACGGATTGCAATAATTTCGTCGATAAACGACTCACTTCGGCTAGCTAATTCGGTTTCCTAACTACTTCTCACTCTCGCTTGTTGGTACTGAAATGTAATAGCGACAGTTTACTGTCGATCAAGGAATGTTGAAACTGTTAAACAACAGACAGATTGCAATATGGTTGATTTTATTTGTACATGAGGGGTACCTGACCTCGTTTTTACACTACCTCGATTTGCCGCGAAAATGTTAACATGAAAAGTACATGCTGTCCTGACAGTCAAGAGGCAAAATATGACTTTTTTGAACAATCATGTGTCCAAAAATATTCAAATTCTGTGCCTTTTTGTTTTGTTTTGAAGCTGCTTTGAAAAGGGGTTTTCTGGCTATTGACTACAGAGCCCATCTACCCTTACTTCTGCTAACTTCCCGGTTTTGGCCGGATTCCGTGCGAACTATTTGTCCAGCGAAAAACAATTTTCGTATACGGAAACAGCATGCCTCCTTACCACTACATCGAACCTTTAATCAAATTCAGAAAATTTTTTACTTGTAACACATTTTCCGGCTTCAGCCGGATTTTGGGCGAAGTATATGTCCGGATAGAAAATGATTGTCTTATACGGATTTAGTATGTCGACATACCCCTAAATCGAACATCCATTCAACTTTAAATAAAACTTTTACTTTTAACAAATTTTCCGGTTTTGGTCGGATTCTGGGCGAAGCACTTGTCCGGCGAGAAAGTAATTTTCATATACGTGTTCAGCATGTCTTCTTACCCGTAACTCGACCATCTCATTAGCTTTTAAAAATATTTTGTTGCCCCCCCCCCTAAATGTAGGGCTACAGAGCCCATCTACGAACTCGACTTGTCCCTTGACACAAAGAATCCTCACACCAAGTTTCATCAAAATATCTCATTCGCTTCGACAGCTATCGTGCTGACAGACGGACGGACAACTTTTACGAAATCGTAGATATCCCTCCACTTACGTTTTGGGATCCCAAAAAAGAGTTGCGAGTTGGAGTTTTTCGACTGAAATGCGCCTGATAAAGCCTTCAGCTTGACACAGAGCTGCTGCGAGTCCAGCAAATCCGAGTCCGAGACAAGTCCGAGTCCTTGGAAAAGGCGTCTCGAGACGAGTCCAGAGTCTGAGTCCACCAGCTGTGGCTTGACAAATGTTATTTTTTTTTAGGTTTTCGGTCGCTTCATCAGGAACCTCAGCGATTTTGCACGAGAAGAGGCAAAGCGAGTTAAGGAGTTCGAAAGTCGGCAAGTTCTCGCAAAACACTGGGACCGAACCCGGAAGGTCCGAAACAAATGGGGTACCAAGATTATAAACGGAATAGCATGGTTCTGGGACCACACGTTTGCAAAAATTGGCGAGGATTGGGTGTTCTTGGCCCTTCTCGGTGTGCTTATGGCGTGTCTCAGTTTTTCGATCGACTACGGTGCGAATTTGTGCAATAAAGGTAAGTTTTTGTTCTTCGTTTGGTTGGAATTGCCTTTTCTCAGACCACAGTAAGACCACTGTTGTCTGTACTGCGCTATTTTCCTCTTCTTAGTGCGTAAATAAGTTTCATCATCATCATCATCACAGTTCTTTTAACATACATATTTGAAGGGGCGTCACTAGCCTTTTACCTTTGGGGAGGGGACGTCCATTTTGTGCTGACGGACTAACAAATTTGCCGACAAAACACGCGGCAACGTCGTAGATTTCCCGCCAGCACAGAATAGACCCGGTGTAAAACTAATTGCAGTGCTTCAGTTAAGAGTATTCCTTTAATGTAAATTCGTATATTTAAATTCACATATTCGGCTTTTCATTTCAGCTTTTGTTAAAAAACGAAGCTTGCACCGACTGTACCCAGAAAGGACTAAGTGCCGCAGGCTAATTTTTTTTAATCTGAATTTTTTTTGAAAAAACTTAGCTATACATACCATACAAGTTCTAGCTTTTAATGCATTTTTCAACCCCCAAGAATTTCAATCCAAAAATGCCAACTAAATGAAACAACGTTAACAGAAATCAGTTTTTTGGAAACGCTGATGAGGGTTGAGCGATTCGCAAAAGCCTTTTTGCGATCCCAAAATAAAAGTTAGGCTACAGTGAAATCGTGGATCTGTCCGTCAAAAAAGTAGTGGCCATCAACGACAAAAGTAGGCACAAAGTAGATCTGTTCTGAATTACAGCAAAAGAAGTAGTTTTCACGTTAGAAAAACATGCTTAATACTGGAGTACTGCGATTACTATTGCACTGCGTCCCCTCATTTACTCTTCGAGATTATGACCGCATCGAGAATGACCCAAAAAAAACAAATAAGGATCCCTATTTGCCGATAAGTCTTTTTTCGATCATTGGTGTCGATCCAAATCAACCAAAAAGGACAGTTTATGGGTACGAACAGACAACCCACAAACAAAACAAGGAGAACAGGTTTGCCGAATTTTGAGGACAAGGAACGAAAATTTTTGTTTGACTGTGCACTAAAAAAAAAGAAACGGTTTATCGTCGAGATTTAATCAGAAGAGATCACAGAATCTGATTTGATTTCTTATGCATAAAAAACATGCCGATTCGCGGACGAAACTTAAACTAGCCTGCAGAGTTTGGTTGAAACCAAAATCCAATAAACCGACTGAGCTGAAACTTTCTGTCTCCGTCCGACAAAACTTTGCAGTCATTTGATTTCTGGTGTGTAGAAAATCTCGATTTGCCGACGAGATATACATTTTCGGGATTGGCCCGACGAAAGCTTACGGAATTTGATTTATTACGTGTAACAAGATCCTGATCTGCCGACGGGACTTCCAGCGTACGCCCGACAAACGTTTACAGAAATTGATTTCGTATGGATAAAAAGATCAATATGTGCCGACAAGAACACCGGCGAACGACTTAAGCATTTCGAGTTCTATTTTTTCCGTGTTTTGCCCGACAAGACTGTAAAGAACATTATTTGTAGCGTGTAAATAGAAGCCGATGTGCCGACGAAACTTAATCTTACGGGATGCGCCCGACAAACTTTTACGGAATTCGATTTCTTACGAGTAAAAAGAACCGGGTTTGCCGACAAAAATACCGACGCCCGACAAAACCAGACAGCATTTGATTTCTTCTGTGTTTTGCCCGACAAGACTGTACAGATCTTGATTTCTTACATGTAAAAATATCTTAATGTGCCGACGAGCTTTGATGTGCGACGACCTATGCTACGTCGGGAAACGGGCCTTACTCGTAGGCTGCCCACTACACTCGGGTCATTCAAAGCGAGACAAACTTGCGGGTATGGAAAACTCCTAGTACAGCTAAGATGCGGTCTGCACACATTGAGGAAACAGGGGAGGTTTTATCTTCTTTTTTTTCTGCTGTGTTTGAAAAAATGGAATAATCGGAGCCAGCGCTGGTGCACGACTATTCAAATTATGCATAAAACGGATACGTCAGCTACAAGTCTTTGCCAGCGATTTTTTTGTGTACGACTGATTTTCAGTTTGGACGTTCTCTGTCGCTAGTGGTGCTAGTGTCGCTGCTATTCGAGGGTGTCACTTTTTTCAAGCCTTGGCACTACGCCTTAGTGTTATTTTGCTCTGATGATCCACACGTACTAATGGCTTTCTAAGCGACAATAGCAAATAGCACACCCTAGACTAACCTGTGCCATCGCGGCACATCAAACAAGAGCGTTTACTTCCAACAGCTGACGATGACAGTGGTGTACAAAGTTAACTGTGGACAAAAGCAAAGTCATTTTCTTATGGTTTTTTTTCATTTATGTTTCTCATAAGGTTTTTCTTTTTCAGCTCGGATCTGGTCGTACGACTACGTTGACAATTTGTTCCTAAAGTATTTGGCTTGGATCAGCTTGCCAGTATTTCTAGTCCTCTTTTCAGTTGGTTTTGTGCATTTAGTCGCTCCACAGGCTATTGGTGAGTTTTCTTTCCCGGATATACGGTTGAGGTAGGCTATCGGTTGATCTGATGAACAAATACATTAGCCTTTTTCTCTCTGTGTAACGGTGTAACTCATGTCGATTGGAGAAAGGGGTACTAAGATATTGTTAAGCAATATATAGTCTGTTAGAGATGATTATTATGATGATTATTACCTTTTCTGTCTGCAAAATCCTAACACGAACAAACCTTATTCACAAAAGCAGAAAATCGAATTCGCCGTTTAAAGCAAAAATGAGTGAATCTTGTCCGCTCATTAACTGAATGAATGAATGAATATGTTTATTACCCATCTTTACATAAAATGTCACTGATGCAGTATAAAAAAAAGAAATTTTTTATTCAAACAATGTTTCCAAGTCAGCTTGGGCTCAAAGAGTATTTAAAAAAAGAAATAAAGAAAGTGGAACAATGAACAGCACACACGATACAATTTTAACTTAACAATACATAATTAAAAAAAATCAAAAAAAATAATAATACACTATTTCTGTAACTATTGTTTAAATGCTGGATAGAGGCTGTTTAGAGGGTCGAGGGATTCCAGGCATCATTCAGTTTTATTCGCCCACCAGCTAAATGTTTTTGTTTCTGTCTGATTTTCTTGCTAAAATCGGTTTTGAGCTAGCCTTGTCATGATGCCTTCGAATTCCGCCACAAGATGGTTCCACGGTCGTACCGAGTCCGGGATAGCTAGCAATATAGACATTGCAAACGCTAGACTGCTTCCGATTTAACTCCCTTAAAGGAGTTATATCATAAGCTTTCTAGCACTTGCGACGTCTAGACCCCCCCCCCCCCACCCAAGACCCGAGATGAAGCCACGACTCGATCCGACCGCTGGGTCATCTAGCGGCGCGGGTCGGAAGCGCCCGACATGGGGAGGCTGAGACCATAGTTTGACTATGGATGTAACAAAACGTTTTTATTGTAGCAGGCATATGGAAAATTTGTAGAAAAATCAAACTAATGATTTGTATTATCGATTTCTTTAAGTATTTTGTTTTCTGTTTTTTCTTGTTAATTCCCGTAAGTCCAAAGAATTAAGGATGTAAACTAGATCACAATAAACAAACGCCGTAAATCATACTAAATTCGTTATAGTGATTTCTTGAAGATTCTGCAACTGAGCTAAATTATATTCAGCTTCCTATACCAAAAAATGTCAGACCGGACGATGATTTCTTCTTCCGACATATCTAAACGTCCACAAGGTGATATACTTAGTTGTTTTAATCCTCTTACACGCCACTCGATGTTCTCGAAGATTCTAGTAATCTTTTAACCTGCGTCAGGAGATCAATGAATAGTTAATTAGCAATGGCGGATGAATTGTGATGAATTGTGTTCAAGTAATTTGTGGATAACGTTGGCTACCGTGAGGATTTTAAAGGTAACACTGTGTTCGTAATAATCCGACCCATCGAATAATGATGGTGTCTCCCTCCTTCTCGGCCCACATGAATCAAAGACTTTAAAAAATGATACAACGGGTTGGATTTGGGATAGACTCAGTTGAGTGTATATGTAGACAAGGGGTATTGTAAGGAATGACCGCGTGGTAGGCGAGGTCTTGCTCCGACCGAAGGTGAAAGAGAACTGTTTTGGCTACGGACTCAGTCCGTAGCCAAAATACTTGGAATGAAATGGATCAAAGCCTGACCTTGGATTAGCACAGCAGCTAACTGGAGGTAGGGGGATAAAGACCGAGTGACCTATTGTCACGATGCCGGGAAATTAATGAGGGTGATGAAAACCGAAGAGATATATAGAAAAGTAGGTGATAGGGGCAGGGAATAACTAGGAGGACTATTGTAGAGCAAAGTGCTATGGGATGTCTCCATAACAAGGGTGTGGGGGTCGTATCCACAGATGTATGGGGGAAAGTGCTTGTCGGACGCGAAGACACAGTCAGTTTAAACCTTATGAGGTTCAACCCTTCCATGGATGCGACTTCGAGAGTTATCAGCTCGCGTACTGAGACCCATAATTAGAAATTTTGTCACATGCGCACTCACACAACCATTTATTCGTTCAAAGTGATGGCATTACTTTCTCGATTGAGTCACAATACGCACAACGTGCCTAGATGCACGTAAGGACTGTTTTCTGTGAAACTTGATTCCAATTTAATTACGTCGTGAACGAAGTAAAAAACCGTCATTAAATTTTCTGTTTAGAAAATATCCCGGTTTGTACTGGATTTTTAAAGTCATTAAAATCTTTGTAGAGCTTCCGGAGAGGTTCGTTCAACTTGTACGGAGAAAACCTGATCGGAAATGATTGCTTTAGTGAAACTGTTATAATAGTATCATGTCGGTTGGATAATATTATTTTACCATCCGCCAAGTATGGAGAAAAGCTTTAGACGGAATGGAGATTGACTTCCTAAATTGTGTTTACTCGGTAAAATTTTCAGTTTACACAATATTCATCCATTTAACAGAATGGACATGTTCTGGCCAGCTGGTTATTTTGTAAAAATTAGTGCCAAAATCAATGCCCTGGTTATACATCTTTGAAAATCCCGCCAAAAAAACACACTAAAGCCTTCTACTTTGCTTAGAAATCTGTTGGAAATGAATTGTGTGTGTTTTAACCAGTGCCTTCCATGTGAAGAAGTTAAAGGCCAAGTATAAGTCAGCGTGAAGACATAAAATGATGTTCTCTCTGCTTTAATATTTTCAGTCTGGGATTCCCGACGAAAACTGTGTTCATAATTAATTTTTTTTTTTAATGTTTATTATTTTGTCTTGTGCATTTACTACGTTATTGAAAACTCAATGTATTTTTTCCTTTTCTTTGTCTGTACAGCGATATCTTCCTCTTCGTAAGTGCGTAAATAAAGTTTCATCATCATCATATTCAGGCTTGTTTGCACGAGAAGGCCGTGAGCTAAAGGCGTTCTTTAAGTCCTGTTACAGATCTTGACTTTCAGTCGACGATGCCCTTGTATTTAGTGAACTATCAATCAATTCTTGGTTGTATTTATGGTTTTGATTTTGTGCCAGATAACTTCTCTGTCTCACTTAAAGCACTGATGATCGGCAGAAAATTAGCCCTTTTTTTCTGTCCCAAACGTGTCTCAGTGAGATTTAGCTCAAGGTCTAACGAAAATTAGGACCTAAATCCGGTTACTCCGCATAATGTGCCCGTTATCTGAAGCTATGCAAAATGTAGGTTTTAACCTGGATATGCTTTAGTTTTCGGAATGGATTGTTCAAAAATAAGCGCATCCCAGCCCGAAATATTTAGGTACAAATTCCATCTGCGGACTTCGATTCGATTCGCTTTATTTTTCAAAAATTCCTCGTTAAGAAATATAGCATCTGAAATGTCAACATAGTCACATAGATACACTAATATGAGAGCACATATCGTTTTTGTTAATTTACATAATACTTTGTATGATTTATACACAGTATAGTTTCATAAAAACTTTCATCGAAACGAAATGGTACTAACACATATAATAATAATAATAACTTTTCTTTCAGTCAGAGGCCACATGCACACACAAACAAAAACACAACAAAAGTTAACAAGCACTAGAACGAGCTAAGGACACACGTCCCTGAGGAGCGCTCTCCTCACAGGAAGGCAGCTGAAAAGGGGATTAGCGGCATTCCTGACAACAAAATTCTGTGACCAGAAAGTTCTCTGGTGAAAGGACGCTCACTATATCATTCAGTGTACAGCACCTTCGGGAGACAAGTTCATGGCTTACGTTATACATATATATTGTATACTATTTACAAAATGTCAATTGGGTCAATTCGATCAAAAATTTTGCGAGAGTTCTTTGCGGTACAAAAGAACAACGGTAGTGTCAAAAATAAGTGCTAGGATTTTCAACCATAAATAAAACAATGCATGAGTTAGTAATTTGAAATCAAACAAGGTTCAAGGGTTCAAGGTCCAAGGTTTTAATTACACTTCTGTATAAAATTATAATAAATATAGGGTCAAGCCGAAGACACTAGGTAGATTGACAAAAACCCGGTACAATATAAAAGAAAACTATTTTACATATAACTAATTCCAAAAATAAATGCTAATAATTCCATGACTCACCACTAGACGGGAACCCGCCCCACAAACCCAGCGACACTCAGCAAGATCAACCCGAAAACACACGAAAAAAACAAAAAACGATGCGCAAGCGAGGGTAACCGATGGCCGTCAACTTATCAGGACCCCACCCAAAAATTTATAACCGACAAAATAAAAATTTACTATATTTTTTTGAATTTATTGTTGATTCTTGAATTTATTTATAAGTATAGAATGAAGTTGCTTTTTTATATTTGGAAGAGATTTGCTGCAATCGATATGAGGTAGATAACGATGCCATGAGTTATCCTTTTAAAGCACAACTCCTACTAGAAATGATCTTTTCACTATGAAATAGATCAGGAAAAAACTATCTCGGAAATACCATTACTTTCCTTCGGAATTTAGCGATTGTCTTGTTAGCAGTTGACGACTCTGCGCAGCCTTCCTGCTCTCCGACGCGGCGGCTGGGCGCAAAACATTTGAAAACTGAACGCGCCGTGGATAAAAAAGTACGAAAACTAAGCAAATAAAATTATTCAAAAACAGAAGATTCTCATATCCTTGTGTGTGAAAGAGTTGTCAGCGGACGTTGAAGATTCTGGCAAACTTTGCGTTGTGTAACGGGCAAAACTCGGCACGGCCGAAAAGGCACTGAAATTTGTAGGCACAAAACGAAACAATGGAGAAAGATGGGGATTTCAAAAGCTTATAATTCCACAAGGGAGCTAGGTATATTATAAAAGGCAGAATAAGCAAGGGGGGTCCTTTAAAGTCTTTGATTCATGTGGGCCAGAAGGTTGGAGACACCATCATTTTTCGATGGGTCTGATTTTACGAACACACTGTTACCTTTGTTTTCGCCAGAATCCTCACGGTAGTCAAAGTTATCCAGAAATTACTTGAACACAATTCACTCCTGAACGCCAATCCGCCATTGCTAATTAACTATTCATTGATCTCCCGACGCTTCTCAAAAGATTACTAGATCCTTCGAGAAGATTGAGTGGCATGTAAGAGGATTAAAACAACAAAGTATATCACCATGCGGACGTTTAGATATGTCGGAAGAAGAAATCATCGTCCAGTTTGACATTTTTGGGTCTCGGAAGCTGAATATTATTTATCTCAGTTTCAGAATCTTCGAGAAATCAATATATACTTATTTGAGGTACTGGATCCAACTGAGAGCTAATTGTCTACCACTGCATGGTAGAAATAAAGTTTTTGATAGGAAGGCGAGAATCCCAAATAGGAATTATTCATGCCCTCTTTGTGGACGAGAAGAGGAGGACATTGGTCATTTTTTGAGTCGGTGCCAAGAGCTTTCAAGTATTCGTAGGGAAATTTTTGGGGTGGGGTGTCCCCTACTCCCTGGTATTCTGAAGTGTACTTCTGCTCAATCTATTAGTAGGGTTGGTCGTTACATTAGTAGAGCGTTGGAAGATAGAAAGATTTTTGTTGATTAGTTTAATTATCTTTTTTCCGTGTATATGTATCTTTTTTGTCTTGAACGTGTATATGGCCCTCGGGCTTTTTTCAATACAATTATTATAACGAATTTAGTATAATTTACGGCGTTTGTTTACTGTGATCTAGTTTACATCCTTAATTCTTTGGACTTACGGGAATTGACAAGAAAAAACAGAAAGAAAATACTTAAAGAAATCGATCATACAAATAATTAGTCTACTTTCTCTACACATTTTCCATATGCCTGCTACAATAAAAATGTTTTGTTAGATCCAAAGTCAAACTATGATTCCATACTCCCCATGTGGGGCGCTTCTGACCAGCGCCGCTAGATGACCCAGCGGTCGGATCGAGCCGTGGCTTCATCTTGGGTCTTGGGAGGGGGGGGGGGGGGTTCTGGACATTGCAAGTGCTAGAATGCTTATGATATAACTCCTTTGACAGAGTTAAAAGGGTGGGTAATGTATGGACTGAATGATTTCAAATAACGCTCGGATGCGTGAGTGGGAGGAGCTCCAGTTGTTGTTGCCGGTGAGCTTCACTGCTAGTCTGGTCATTCGGAAAAAGTGACTTGACATCACTTTGATCCTGAATAGCCATGGTGTCAATTCGTTCGAGAGTTATTAGGTTAACAGACACATATATACTAAAGCACAGGAAAAGAGGATTGAGAAAATTCAAAAACGGGCTTGCCGAATCATTCTCGGACAAAATCACACCTCGTACGAGAACAGTCTTCGCACACTCGGGCTCAAGTCACTATCTGAACGAAGGCATGAAGCAGTTGTGAGGTTTGGGAACCAGTGTCTTGCTTCCGAAAGGCACAGGCTGATCCTACCCGACTCTGCGGCGCCTACGGTCGATGGTCCCGTGACAAGCAGCCTCAAAAGTAACCTTAAAGCAACCACCTGCAAACTCCAGCGAGCGATACAATTCATCTTTTGTCCCCTACTTTGTTCAGCACTACAATGCCAGATAATGTGCGTCTTGTTTTTGTGTGTGTGCTAATTTTAACTTTTTTTTTTTTAACTATGGTTTGACAATGCCACTGCTATTTTGTACAATATTCAGGCAAATTACAACGGTTGATTGATTGATCTAGGTTTGAAGGACCCGGTTCAGTTGAGCTCGAAAACAAAGATAGGATAAACGCCCGTAACAGGTATCTCGGAAACCATTTGAACCAAACTTGGGCTTCAGGACCTAAGTGAAAAGTGTAGGCTACTGACATGAAATTCGAGAATCTTCAGGTTTGCTTAAAGCGGGCCCCAAAAAATTGTCTTTGTACCACACACACAATGCTAACCATCCCTACTGTCACTATGAATGTTCAAAACCACTAAAAATACCGTAAAACAATGAGCAAATTAAAAGAAACCCACCAAATTTCCTAGGTTTGAAATACCTCTTTCTGGACTAAATCTCAGCCGATTATCCCGGACAGCTGTTATGGCACGTATGGAGCCAAGGGTCCAAGGGATCCATCTAATGCTCCAACTGTTTATTACCGACTTTCATTTAGGGTATGAAAAATGCAAAAACAACATTCACACTGTAAGAAGTCTCTCCTTTATCGGACTTTAGGAGTTGTGCGTCACCGATTTTGGACATTTTTATTCGTAGTTCGGAGAATCTAAATCCGAATTCGCAGAGTTATAATCCAATGGAGGATTACATCGCTAGAATGCAAAATACTGCAGATGATACAGCAATATTTTGCATTCTAGCCTTTTAGTCCTGCATGGATTATAACTCTCCAAATTCGGATTTAGATTCTCCGAATTACGAATAAAAATGTCCGAAATCGGTGACGCACAACTACTAAAGTCCGATAAAGGAGAAACTTTCTACAGTGCACTGGAAAAGTCCCTGTCCCTACGTAATAACGAATTATTCGAGAGAAATAAAAGAAAACTATTTTTTTCCAGGTTCTGGAATTCCGGAAATGAAGACCATCCTACGCGGGGTTGTGTTAAAAGAGTATTTGACGTTTAAGACCATGGTTGCCAAAGTGGTTGGCATTACTGCCGCGCTTGGCAGTAACATGCCAGTTGGCAAAGAAGGACCCCTAGTGCATATTGCCAGTATTTTGGCAACGTTGATGTCCAAAGTGATTACTTCCTTTAGAGGGATTTCAGAAAATGAAACGAGAACGATGGAGATGTTAGCAGCCGCGAGTGCTGTAGGTGTGGCCTGTTGCTACGCAGCACCGATCGGAGGTGAGGAATCATTTAATATTTTGTTTTATCCAGATTGCATCGTGATTTTCGTTAAATTTAAATGAAATTCAAACGAAAATGTAATTTAAATGAAGTGAATCTATTCACTCAACCGAAAATGCACGAGTCTTTCATGTGCGTTTTTGATGGTAGGCATGGTAACTATTAAATGAAAAGTATAGAAAAGCTTCGTAACTATTTAATCTAAACTAGTCTAACTGGCATAAGGGCGATTCGGACGAACTGGAATGCTCTGCTAGCTTATGCGCCGGTTGTTCTTGCGCCTTCGACTGAAACTCGCTTGGCATTCCAGACCTGAAGTGGTGTTGACTAAACTTTAGCCGATTATCTATGACTCGTGATGTCACACGAAAAGTCTATATTTTCCATTTACCAACGGAATTGGTTGTCCCTAGAACGGTTTATACATGCAAACACTTCCGGCGCCTCGCTGGCCGCTCGGCTCTATAGATATACATACAAATATATATTCTGATAAACAATAATTAATCGAATTTCCCTCTTTCTTTCATGACGTCACGAAAACGTCGCGGGCCGAAGATAATAGGCTAAGGTTTGGTTTCCATCGTTCTTGCGCTCGGCAGGTTTCCGCCAGTGCGTAAGAAGTGAATCCGCTACGTGAGTGGAGATTGATGTCGGCAAGTGATCGAGAAGTTGTAAAGGCGCAACCGCGGGGTGCAACGACTTTCCGTTTGTTCTCGCGCTCGCTGGATTCTCGCTATGCATTTTGGAAATCGAATCCTCGAGATTAGCTGAATCGCCCTATAATATAGCTATGCTTCCCGATCAACAGGTAATCCGCCGTGGGAGCTCCACGGCCTTTAAATTTTTGTGTGCGTGTTAAGAAAATTAATGGAACATGTTCAAGCAATACGCTACATGACTCGGGAAGAACGAGAAAACGTAGCACAACGACTCAAACTCAACGACTCAATCCTGTGATACCCAATCACGGCGATGTTTGGGAGCAGCTGTAATACCGCTTCCGGCTCTTCCGCTAGGTACAAGGCGATTTTGCATCGGCAAGAAGAGTTAGTCGTCAAGAGTATTCTTGGAAGTATAACCAAGTTGAAAATCAGAATAACATAACAAAGACAAGTAGAGCAAGATATACCAGTAGGCCTACACAAGCTTTGAAATAAGCACTAGATTTGAAACTAAAAACATAATCAGACAGCGGATACATAAATGTTTCGTAACAAATACTTCTTGAGAGAATTTTAAAACCTTTTCTGTCAGATAGCATAGCTTTTAGCAGTGGTTTCCAAACTTTAATGCCTGTATTCCGAGTAGAAATGCCTCAAAAAGTGTGTTCATGTAGTTTAGCATGTAAAAGTTGGTTTGAATTATAAAGAGTATTAAACTTAAAAAACTTAAAACTTAAAATTCATCTTGCTAGAAGGCTGATAGTGGAGACGTGTCAAAAACAAAAGGTGTTCTCAGATCACACATCGATTTTTTTCAGTTTCAATTTCAGTTTCACTTTATTTTCAAAATTCTTTCACGGGCATGCCGAACATGGATTTTTCGTCGTAAATATAACATCAACATCTTTGTCATAATTTTGTCGTAAATAATAAACTTAGATACAATTCGAATCACTGTAAGTGATCGTTTACAATTACGAGATGGGGAGAGGGGGAAGGTTCCTATCTTAGATTTGACATCGGTCGGCATGGCACATTAGACATTAGAATTCTGAAAGTTACGTATTTTCCGGCCGAAATCCGGTTTCTATTGGTAATAAAGTAATAATGAATGAATATTTATACTACCCAACTTTACACAAATTGCTAACGATGGAGTATGGATGAAAGAAGGATAAAAAAAGAGAAAATATTTACGAAAGACAAGACTGTAAAGAATGTTATTTATAACGTGTAAATAGAAGCCCATGTGCCGACGAAACTTAATCTTACGGGATGCGCCCGATGAATGTTTACAGAATTAGATTTCTTACGAGTGATGAACCCGATTTGCCGACAAGAATGACGACGCCCGACAAAACCAGACAGCATTTGATTTCTTCTGTCTTTTGCCCGACAAGACTGTACAGAACTTGATTTCTTCCATGTAAAAATATCTGGATGTGCCGACGAGACTTGAACTTAAAAATCCGATTTTTTCTTTTACGAACAAGGACCCGATAATTTCCCCCCGTCGAAGATCAAGGTACTAAATTGACTCTTCAGCCAGTTGAACTTTTCAATCGTAGACATCGGGACTAGTGAAAACTTGGAACATTATTTTAAATATTTTTATATTTTTGCCTTCGACTTCACTCCGGATGTAGTTTGACTTTTGTTTTGACTCTTTTATTTTGTCAGCGGGTGCAAGGAACCTTGGCATTAGGAAAATCAAAAGTGGGAGTTGTCGGAGTTCAAATCACTGAACCAGTACATTTTGCTGCTTCATTACCGGTCGTAGAATATGTTGAAATACAACTCAGATAGACATTAAGTAATAACTCAGATATGTTTAAAATTGCTCTACACTGTCAGAAGTTTGGTAACAGTTAACAGAAGTTTGTGCATCCATCCTTGTGCTAAATGTTATCACAAATGCCGATAACATTTGTGTTATGACCCTTTTGAGTCTAACATTTCGCGAAAAGATAACACTGAGAAGCGTCGTCAGTTCCGTTATGACCTTTAACAATGCACGTGATAAAATGTTATCCAAATTGTGACGGTTCACCCAGAAGAACGAGAAGGGGAAAAAATAGTGATCGTCTAAATAATCAAGACAAAACTAGACCTGTTGCAGCAGCCTTTGTTCGGCTGTTGGTTTTATTTTCGCTATCTGTTAAATGCTGAAGTTGTCAACCCATCGAGGTTTTATAAATGTTCCAAGAAGATTTTTTTTGAACTGATGACAGTATCCGAAATCACATGGCGATACCGCAGGGTTTAAAGAAAAAAACAGAAAGTTAAAAGGTTTAAACAAAAACGGAAGTAGGGACTAAATTGACTGTGCAGCCAGTTGAAGCTTATCCTGTTCAATCGTAGACATCGGGACTGGTGAAAAATAGAAAACCGTGATTTTCAGGGTTTTATATTGATCAGCTAATTATCCCTCTAGGATGATGTGCGAGGAATAGTAATAAAAAAACCGAAAATGACGGTTTTCTATTTCTTTCGTAATGAATGGTCAGCTTGGCTTCAAACCTTATATTTGGACTGGTGAAAACTTGGAACATTATTTTATATGAACTAGTTGGTATTGTAAAGCTGTCCGTAACTTTTCAGAATCAAAATACTATAGATGCCACTTTACTAATTATTGTGAAACTACGTCTTTGTTGCTATACCCCGGGTTTAAAGAAAAAACAGAATATCGGAAGTAGGGACTGAATTGACTTTGCAGCCAATTTGAAGCCAAAAAGCTTGGAATGTTATCTTATATAATCTAGTTGTTATTACAAAGCGGTCCGTAACTTTTCAGGATCAAAATCAGGCCCGCATCCAGGAATTTATTTCGGGGGGAGGGGGGGGGGGGGGTTGCCTGTGGGTCGGACAAAAAAGTACAAAAAAGAGATAGGTCAGAGGAAAAAGCCTACACAAATGATTATTTTTGTATGTTTTTTTTTTTTTTGGGGGGGGGGTCAACTTCCTACCCCCCCCCCCCCCTGGATACGGCCCTGATCAAAGGCCAACTCCTCATAGACCGACACGCATTGATCCAGCGAAAAAAGAAAAGTACTGAAGTTATTATGCAGGAACTAAGACTTTGCAGAACTTGAGGATCATTGAGAAGTTTAGCTAACATCCAGCTTTAAACTTTTTATGTAATTTTTGTCTTGTTTGCTTAGGTGTGCTGTTCAGTATTGAAGTAACATCTGTCTACTTCGCCATTCGTAACTACTGGAGAGGTTTTTTCGCAGCTGTTTTTGGAGCTGTGATGTACCGACTTCTGGCCTTCTGGTACAACCAAGAAGGTAGGTTGAATCCTCCCCCCCCCCCCGGCATTGTCTAAGTACAAAACTGAATAGCAGGTAATCTGCGATTCCAATCTTACACTGTAAACAAAAATCTTGCTGTATTTGCCACTGGGATTAATATTGTCTCTACTGAAATAAGATTATTTCTAATTCGGATTAATCTTATCCCAGTAGAGATAAGATTAATCCCAGTAGCAAATACTGCAGTTAACTTTAATCCTTTCTCGAGAAACTTTTTACAGTGTATTGTGCTGCATGCTATCAGTAGCATATAAAGCTAGAATGAAAAACTGGCATAAACATATTTGACTCAGCTGGACTTAATTGTAGCACTCCTTCCCTTGAAAAGAATGACAATGCGCTGTACACTGTAAAAAGTTTCTCCTAGTAAGGACTAATGTTAACTGCAGTATTTGCTACTGCGATTAATGTTATCTCTACTGGGATAAGATTAATCCGAATTAGAGATGACTGTAGCAAATCCTGCAAGATTTTTTTTTTCAGTGTAAGGAAACTATTGATAATTTAGTTGCGTTTTTGGTTTCAGTTCACTTCGCGATTGTTCTTACAGTTCTCCTGTTTCGTTTTTTTTTTCACTATTGAGATGAAGTCAATTCTCCTGTTCTTGCGTTTTGTTAGAATCGAGAGCTGGGAAAGCTTCGCAGTTCTGCAGCAGTGTTGTTCCAAGTACTTCTATTTTTTACTTGTCTGACCTATAATACCAACCGACCTACTTCCATATTTCTAAACCTGGAGACCTCGATTTCGTACGGTATATTCTAACCATTTTAACTAAACCACACTGATTTTCTCACTTGCCGGGTTTGGCTGCCTTCTATGTGTATCACGCTGTCGACGGTTGTCTGTGAGAAGTTTTTCCATCAGAAAAACCGGTTATGTAAATTTTTTCCCTGTTTTCGCTGTAAGTCAACGGGTCTCGGAAAAGGCTTAAAACAGCCAAAACTGTGGGTTATTTGTTGAAAGCACAGCCTAGTTTTAAAGTATTCAGATATTTTAAAATACTGCTAATACTACTAATACTGGTGCGAGAGGTCCTTTAAGTACAAGTACGGATGTTCAATATGTATTAACAGGGATAACGGTTTGCTAAATTGGTCGTTTCGTCAAAAACAAGAACTGAGAAGTGAGAAGAGCAAAATCTTATACAAGAATTGAGAAATGTTAAGCGAGAATTGAGAATTCAGGTCACAAACCCAGCTTGTGTTTCGCTGTGGTTTGGTGTAGCGTTTTGCCGAGGAGGGGCTGATGACTATCCGCAGCTGTTTCTCACTCATAATCGGGTTTAAGTTGATGACAGCTTCAAACTGATTTAGTGGTTCTGTTTTATCAGTCCTTCGCGATAAGTTTGTTCTTTAGAGTAATTAGTAACCTGAACAGGTAGCCCGGAACGAAGCTCGGAAATGTCGTAAAAACATCTTATAGCTGGTTCTTAGAAATATACTAAATGGGCCCTGAAGTCGAACTTACTTTGTTTTGCCATTATATTCTCACGAAAAGACAGACATTAGGCAAATGAAGTTTTTCGAAAATAAATGGTTGATCGTTTGATTGAAAACCTAAAAAAAAGTCTTACGTGTATTTAATTACCAGCAAGAAATGCCGAGTTGTGGAGGTCAAGTTGTGAGACCTGCATGGACTAAAAAACTACAAAAGAACTCGACACGCACCATTTTTCGTAAAAAGTGTTATGGAGGCTATTGTACTGTAGTTACCCGCAATTTGGCATAACAACAGGCTTTTACTACTCAATAAAGTCAGCGGGGCAGCTGATAAATCTCTTGGTTTAATATTGTCATTTATCTATGGTCCATTACTGGCCGATGCCAAAAAGAGGAAGTACTTAAAGAGAAGGAAAATTGGGGCTATGTCGAGAAACGGACCCCGGCTTCATGCCAACTCCGTTCCGCTTTCAATAATAATAATATTAATAATAACATAAATACTCCTTGAGCCTAAGCTGACCGGAGATATGAACGATGGCGGAAAACAAGTGTCCTCGTCAGCTTGTTCCTGGATCAGGTTCTCTAAGTTTAATTTTGAAAATTTATTAATTTTGGTAAGCATAATTATTGAGACGTGGGGTCAGCTCTCGCTTATCTGATATTTTGAGTCGCTTATATAATAAGAATTTATTAAAATGGCTCCTAAATCTTGGTGGCTCAGGTTCCCAGGTTCGGTTTCGAATGCCAAAGCTATCGTCATGAGTGAGGAGGATTCTAGTTTGACAGTTTATTTCTCGTTGGATTGCCTGGGTTAAAGTAAGGTAAGGTAAAATTTTCACTGAAAAAACTTCAATGGCATAAAGCATCAGAAAAAGTGGCAGATTAATTTGCTAATTAACTAAGTGATATGTTGCACCAAATAACACGACTCTAACACAAGGCATTAACAATTAAAACAAAAACAAACACAAACAGCAGCACGACAGTTTGAGGGCAGGATAATTAAAGTTTGGAACAAAAGGCTTCCACGAACTTTTAGGATGATGTTAAAAATGCTAGAGTGGAATGTGAGCATGTTCAATTGATATTCAGTTTGTGTTCAATTCATTTTAATTCCAACATTCGTTAAACGAAACAACAAACATACGCTTCCAAGAAGAGCACAACCGTGTCCTGTGCGGGAGTGCACAACTTTTACTCACCTATTAGAAACGATGACACACATTTCTCGTCTTAACCTTCTCATTTCTTTTTCTTTACCCCCCCCCCCCCCCCTCAACCAACCCTCATTCACTAATAATAGTAATGAAATATTCACCTTAAATAAAATTCCAAATAAATATTCCACATTTATCTAACTATCCAAAAAATCATTTTTCAATCTATTTTTGAACAAAAACTGGTGAAAACTCAACATGCCCTGAAAACTCCTTTTTTTTAATACCATCAGGGACAAAATGAAACAGGCGACACCTAAGAAATGAATGTTATAGAATAGAGTGATCTTCAACAAAAAAGTACCTCACGTCTGATCGCACTGTCGTAACTTAATAACCGAGATAAGGAAAAGGATGAAAATGGAACTACACACATACGCTATAGCCAATTATAATATGATCTGGTCCCACTCCTGATTATTGATGTTACATGGCTTTTATGGGGATTGCTTACTGATTTTCGGAAATCTAGTATTAGGGGTTCACGCAGTCTACCTCAAAACTTTGATTTTTGGATAGGCTGTGCCAAACATGGGTATATCCATTCCACAGTTTGCCAAAGCCGATTACCCTGTGCCCAATGTAGGGTACCCGAACTCAAGTATTGATGATTTTGGTGAATTCCAGGAAACACCAATCAGGATTCCTTTGTAGTTGGCAAGGTCAGCGTTGTGGGTTCTCAGTGACGCGAATATTTGCAAAATGGCCCGTTTTTTCGTTCGCCACATAAGTAGCGCCGCAAAGCTAGAATGCTTTGCGATTTTTCGGAGAATCATTGTGGTTGGAAAATTTCAAGTAGCTACAAAACTCGCGCTACTAAAACGTACTCAAATGGATACAGCTACTAAAAAGTTGATATTAGCTGTCGAATGGGAGGGACTGACATAAGACACAAAACATACTTGTTTTGGTTTGCTCCTCAAGAGACAAAAGTTGCGTTTTTTGCAGATACCGTGGTGTTTGTTACCACGGTAACTCGATCTGCAATTAGTCGTTTTTACAGTAACCGTGGTATCTGATACACGGTTGCTCTGCAAAAAGGAAATTGCCGAAATTGCGCTATTCGAAGTCATCCCAAAAGAAAAACTGATATTTAGTCACGTCACTAGTGCCAAACTTCTTTCCCACCATTTCGACTAAAATTGATGAAAGTGAGATGACTTTTCAGATACCACGACCAGTTACCACGGCCGGACCGTGGTATCTGAATATCTGATACCACGATAACTGGTCAGATACCACGATAACTGCAAAACGACTTTAGACCGTGGTATCAGATATCATGGTATATGCAAAAACGCACTTAAAGTGCCATTAGCTTTTGTGGGATGGACTAAAAAGAGGCACGGCACGGCACGACATAGTATAGGAGGCACGAGTTTAAAAAGAGGCACGAGAACTAAAAGGTCCCTTTCAGGCTTCAGAGTGAGAGGTAGGAACAATGTTCTAACGTGCCTTCTTTTACGCTCTGGAGTTACGGACTCTCACTTATTTGTCTACTTCTACTACTTACTAATCTCTTTTTATGACTCGTGCCTCTGGGCCATGTCGTGCCGTGCCTCTTTTTAGTCGATCCCAGCTTTTGTAGCTGAACCCAATCGTCTTGTGTGAGCCTTGCTGCGATTTTGTAGCTGCTATGAAAGTACAATGAGAATAAAGTTACGAGCGCGATTCTTTTTGTGAACTCGAACAAACGGTACCCAGCAGAGCAAACTGACACTAGAGAGCACCACCAAGACTTGAAAAAAGTGACATACACTCGAATAACAGCGACACTAGCACCACTAGCGATAGTGAACATCTCTAGCCTACTGATACTCATTCAGTCGTTCACCAACTCTTGCTCCGATAACTTCATATTCTGAACATTGCAAAAAAATGATACAGCCTTCATTGTTTCCTTGGTGTGTGCAGACCGCACCTTTGCTTTACTAGAAATTTCTAAACCCGCAAGTTTGTCTCGCTTTAAATGCCGCAAGCCTAGTGAGCGGCGCTACAAGAATAGCCCGTTTGAAAAGCATGGAAAGCATAGGTCTCGGCGCTACTCCCTAGTGTTATTTTGCTCTGGTACCCAGCATTTGGCATCAGCTGTCCACAAATATGGGATTTGTGGTAGGCCGGATCCACGTAATGCCACCAGCATTTAGCTAAATATTCCTTGAGCCCTACCTGAAACGTGGAACGGGGTTATTAATGGATGAAAGTCTAAGCCTCAGTCCCTTATTAACAACAAAACCGAAGTCGATCAAAATGCAGAAAAAAACCTTGCAGCCGTGTCAAAAATTAAATCTCAGCACTAGTTTTTCCGTGCAGTGATAATTAAAAGTAATAGATACAAGCGAGTACTCCTTACTAGAAACGTGGAACGAGGTTATTAATGGAAATTTTTTTAAGATTTCAGTCCCTTATTAATAACAAAACCGAAGTTGATCAAAATACTGAATCCTGTCATCACCCCAATCGTGCAGCGAAAACAGCGGCCGTGTCAAAAATTAAATCTGAAGACTAGTTGTTTCCCTACAGTGGTATTTGAAAGTAATTTGCCCGAATAAGATATTTATAGTCGGTAGAAGCTTCATGTATTTACTACAGGTTTATTTCCTACCCCGATGTTGACCCTGAAGATTGACAGCCTGACGAGGACCCTTGCCAAGAAGGGCCGAAATATCGCTGATGAAACATCGTAGCTGACGTATCCGATGTATATATTATTTGAATATAGCATTTAGCTATTTTTTTTATTTTCTCAGATGGGGTCTTGCAAATGCGGCGTTACTAGGGCTTAGAGCCAAGAGACGTCAATTAGTGACATCAGTTAGCATGACCAGGATGTCCACTCATTTTGCTCATTATTCAACATTTGCATTCCGTTATTTACATGTCGGAGAAAATAGAGACCGATTTGGATTCTAGGTTCTTCTACGTTCCTATTGTGTGCACAGTTTGGCACAATACCGTACTATATTACTTGCTAAATTTCACACATCAGCATGTCTTTTTTAAAGGTCAGTCACTTTGTGGTCAGCTAACGAGATGTAGTTTTACTGTGGCGTCATGAATTCATTATGACTGCACCTGTGCTGATGGATTTCCCAAATTTTTCTTTTTGCGATAAAAAACGAACGATCAGGCGCTGCAGTTGAATGAACAGGGTTAGGAGCAAGCGTTACGGAAACGTGAAAGCATATCAACTGAATTGTTGAAAGTTACGATAGTAAGATACAAATTTTCGTCGGTGTTGTCGGGTTTCGACTATAATGAATGAATGAATTTATCTCCAATAAAGCCCATTGGCCATGACGGGAAAAATGTAAAGCACTCAAACAAATAAAAAGTACAATCAAACCGAAAATCAGCATATATAAGATATAATTCACTATGTATTAAAGCAAACAATCATCGCCGGTCACCAAAATACTTACCTCCGACAGTCGAAACCAAATCCCTTCCCTCCCGACCAGACACCTCCTTTCTCAGATCTGTCGACCCCTCACAGTAACAAATCACAGTAACTTGCCTATATTTACCAATATACTGTCTCTTCCTTACCAAATACACACGAAAAGTTCAGGTTTAATTATTAACTTAATCCAAAACACACGATTACGACGATTCTCTCTGATCTCTTATTCGATACTCATTGATTGAGCACGTGGAGACACGTGTTAATACATACGCCCTAGATAACCCGAATCCGGGTGAAATTGTTTCGGTGCAAGATTTGCAGACCTTTTTGTTTGGATAGATTGGATAGATCAGAACTGAGAAGAGACGGAACAGCCTATTTTGAGAAATATTAATTTATTATTATCAGTTCTTAAAGTTGAACTGAAAAGCCGACTTACTTTTGTGTCATTGAACTGAATACACTGAATAATTTGGATTCTGCAAACGGATTTTTTTATTTTCCAGTATCTGCTCTAGTTATGACGTTCGGAGTCTCTGCGGCCATCCCCACAGCGTAAATTCTATCATGACGCGGGAATTTTAATCTCAATACAAACGCGGCTTTTCAGTGGGCAGTGGTGAGATTGGTGAAGATTGCTTAGTGCCTGAACAAAAAAAAATCCTAAATATTTCTCGTAAGGCATACAACAAAAATACAAGCGCATAGAGGTACGACACATCACACGAAAATTCCACTATTTGAAAATCGAATATTCGCGAGTAGCGAACAAAGAAGTAACGCATTTTCAGCGGATCTTCAAGCCAATTTAAGTGAAGGAGTGATGGGTAACTAGATTGTCCTATCCCAGCCCTTTTCGGTTAAACCTTAAAGGACCTGTCGTGCCTATAATACGGAATAACTACACGTCCGTGATCGTCCCATCCATTCTCATTTCCGACATTTCTAACTTCCCATCCTGTTCCATCTAATGTTTATCCACTCTAACGGAGCTTGACTGATTCTATCATTTCTGTATTAGGCGCTTCCGAGGCGGATCAGGCTCCCGCTCGCTGCTTCCAAGGAGCTTATTGGTCCATACCAGTTTTCTATGTTTCTTGCATTAATACCAAAGGTGCTGAGTGAGGCTTAAACAGTTTTCGAAGAAGTCAAGAAGTATAGAATGCTGGAACCGAAACTGCGCATAGACTGCGTCTTGGACCTTATAGCTATAAGGAGTAATATTTGACGGTGGAAAACGGATAAGTCAGCTGCATTTTATTCGAGCTATATTTCGGCCCTTCTTGGCAAGGGTCATCTTCAGGCTCAAGCCGCTCAAGCTGGAAAATAATATCGGAAGCCTTGTCGCATTGTCGAATTAGAATAGAAAATAGGATATTTACACAATAGCGAAGGCCGTGACAAAAAAATATTGTGGTAACACTGGTTTGAAGAAACATACTAACAACATACAAGGAAATTAGAATTTCCCAAACATTCTTAAATCACAAAATTGCCCACTTTTAATATCCTAAACATACACTCTTTTCCAAACAGTCCTTAATCAAACTCCTCGGATCTTAAATCATTCAGCTCCCTACACTCACACATAAAGTGGCTCAAATTATCATTCGCAATCCCACACACTGGGCAGAAGAAAGGACGCCGATTAGTCTTTTCAGGTCTATATCGCATATATTGAAATAGAACTTCGATTCTGGCTGCGTTTTCTCCAAAATGCCTTACTCTTACTGCAGTCTGTTAAAAATATCAGCAAATTCCTGGTAAATCCTGAAAAAGCCCGGAAATCCTGCAAAATCCTGGAATTTCAAAAATCCTGAAAAAAATCCTGCTGGGATCCAAAAATCCTGAATTTCAGGATAAATCCTGGAAAGTGGAAGCTATCAAAGCAGGACTCAGTACGACCGTGAGATAATCCTATTCAGGTGGCCTTAGATTCCGGGAATATACCCGTATAGGCAAGGTCAACATAGATCTTAAAGGACCCCTTTTGCTTATTCTGCCTTTCATAATATACTTAACTCCCATATGGAATTATAAGCTTCTAAAATCCCCACCTTTCTCCATTGTTTCGTTTCGTAACTACGAATTTTTAGCACTTTTTCAGCCTTGCCGAGTTTTCCCTTCACCCAGCGAAAAGTTTGGCGGAATCTTCAACGTTCGATGACAACTCTTTCACACATAAGGATATGATAATCTCTGTTTATTACTTCTTTCATTTGCTTAGTTTTCCCACTTTTTAACCAAGGCACGTTCAGTTTTCAAATGTTTTGCGCCCAGCCGCCGCGTCGGAGAGCAGGAAGGCTGGATATAGTCGACAAGCGCTAACAAGAGAATCGCTAGTTTTAGGTGGAAAGTAATGGTATTTCCAAAAACGTTTTTTTCTGATTCATTTCATAGGGAAAAGATCATTTCTAGTAAGAGTTGTGCTTTAACAAATAATCAGACAAAAAGAAAAACATTTAGCTTGTAGTTGTATCGATAAAAAGGAACAAATTACAGTATCTGCTTTTAGGATTTTGTGTCAGTTTTGCCGGACCATATCAGCCATATTCTCATGAAGAAACTTTTCCAGTAAACTTGAACGTGAAGTCTGGACCCACCCAATAATTTATGAGCGGATGGGGTTTAACTGACTCGTTGTCATAAAGGTGGTCGATCCAGTTCATCTTAAGTTCTGAATAATGTTGACTGGTGTTGGAATGTGCAGAAAGTAAAGGTACGATAGTGTTAACATCATTCCCACCGCCTGGTTTTTCTCTCATTTGCCGCCATATCAATATACTCTTTTGATGTGAATTGTTTTCCTTTTAGTGACTATCACTGCCATCTACAAAACGAACTTCCAGATCGACGTCGCCTATGACCCAGCGGAGCTGGTTGTCTACGCCATCATAGGGTAAGTACGAGTAATTTAACTACTCATAGTAGTTGAAGGACTGAAGTTTTATCACATTTGAACTAATTTTTTGATTTGAATTTGGTGCATCAGCCAATTTGAATTTATTCCCAATAGAAATTCCAGTAATCTTACCTCTGTTAATTGGGCAGCGAAGGCCCTTTATAAGAAAAGTTATTAATATTCGAGTTTGCGTTGCGCTCCTCCTGGTTTTTCTTTCTTATTTTTTGTTGTTGTGTAAATATACATATATATACTATTTCTCTAATGTACTTTTTTTATTCGTAAAACATTTGTTTCTCTAGTCTTCTTCTTTATTCTTGATATGTTGAGCTGACCTGTTGATTCTGCTTGTTTTTTATGGCACTTGCAGCTCCGCTCAAGTGCCATATACCGATCACTTTTCGGTCGGTCTGTCGGTCTGTCCGTCTGTATGTCGGTCCACTGTTCTCGAGTTAGGGTACTTCCAGAAGGGCTAGGACGATGAAACTTGGCAGGCGTATTAGGGACCCGACCAAACTAGCTTGAAAATAGTCACTTGCCCGATCCGACCATCGTGGGGGGAGGGGGAGTCGGTGGAATCCGGAAAATACGGGCCTGCATAACTTTCGAATGGGTGGTCGGATCTTAATGAAACTTGATATCTGGAAAGACCTCGTGTCTTATGTCTCATTTTAAGTCCGGACCGGATCCGATGAATCTGGGGGGAGTCGGAGGGGAGAACCGGAAATCGTGTGAAACTCTCAGAGTGGAGCGATCGGGATGAAACTTGGTGGGAAGAACAAGCACAAGCAAAAGCTCTAGATTCGTAACTGACAGAACCGGATCGGATTTGGACACCGTGGGGGGAGGTGGAGGGGGGTTCCGGAATTCCGGCGATCCGTAGTTAATTTACTTCCAGGTGGGCTAGGACGATAAAACTTGGCAGGCACATCAGAGACCCGACCAGATTAACTTAGAAAGAGTCACTCGCCTGATCCGACCATCGTAGGGGGAAGGGGAGACGGCGGAATCCGGAAACTAGTGGCGTGAATAACTTTCGAACGGGTTATCGGATCTTAATGAAACTTGATATCTTGAAAGACTTCGTGTCTCAGATGTCCAGTTTCAAGTCCGGGCCGGATCCGACGAACTTGGGGGGGGGGGGGGGGTCGGAGGGGAGAACCGGATATCTTGTGACAGTGACACGCATAGAGTAGAGCGATCATGATGAAACTTGGTGTTAAGTACAGGCACAAGTCCTAGGTGCATCAGTGACAGGATCGGACCAGAGTTGGGTACCATGGGGGTGGGGGGGGGGCTGTGGGGGGGGGGGGAGGGTGTCCGGGATTCCGGTGATAGTGATTTAAGGTACTTCCAAATGTGCTAGGACGATCAGACTTTGCTCGAGCATTAGAAACTTGAAATCGTTGGTTTAGACATCGTCACTTCTCCGATCCGACCATCCCTTAAAGAACTTATTAAGACTGCAAATACAAAAAATACTTTTAAGCAAAATTTACTTTTTCACGATCGCCATGAGCACATGATCCTTTTTGCCTCAAGGGTTTTGCTTATAAACTATTTTTAAGCACCCTTAAAGTGCGCATGATAACCGAAAAGTGAAAAAAAAACTTTTGACCATCATTTCCATCCTCTGACCCCGCCTTGCAAGTTTGGCGCATCTTAACCAAAAAGTGAAAAAAAAATATTTTTTAACCATCACTTCCATCTGACCCGGCCTTGCAAGTACCAGCTCTTGTTTTAAACATTACTGGTGCTAGTAGCCTGCCTGCCTGTCAAGCGTTCTTTCTTGCGATTTCCGGTTTAGTTTATATAAGTTGTATTTGGTTTAAATACAGATGAATGAAAATGAACTGACGCTGAAGCATGCAGGGTCGGCCATGGACCTAGGCCTTGGGCTAATGCTCAGCGTCAGGCGTAGGCTACACAAGAAAGAACAACCAAACATTGGCAATTTTGTCAGTATTTTTTGAAAAGTCCATATAAAACTCGTTGTTATTTTTTAATAAAACTTAATTTACTAATTAGAGTAAAAAATATCATTAAATACAACCATTTTTTTTTTGGGGGGGGGTAGGAGAGTAACCGCTGGGCTAGTGCGCAGTAGTCAGGCCGCAGGCGTAGGCTACAGAAGAAATAACAACCAAACATTGACCTTTGTGAATACGGTCACATTTCTTGACTGGGTTTTGAACCACAGCCAAATAACACTAGGGAGTAGCGCAAAGACTTGACGAAATTGACACACTCTAATAGCAATGATAGTAGCACCACTAGCGATAGAGAACGTCCCTACTGAAACTCATTCAGCCGTTTAGCAGCGCTGGCTCCGATAACTTCATATCCTAAACATAGCAAAAAATTATCAGCCTCCTCTGTTTCCTTGTTGTGTGTAGACCGCACCTTTGCTTTACTAGAAATGTATAAACCCGCAAGTTCGTCTCGCTTTAAGTGCCGCAAGCAGAGTGGGCGAAGCTACGAATACGGCCCGTTTGCAAAGCATGGAAAGCATAGGTCTTGGCGCTACTCCCTAGTGTAATTTTGCTCTGTTTTGAACTGTGTGTGCCTGTTGCCTTACAAACTTGAGTGTAAATACATTGTAAGAACGACATACGGTGTACATAAAACTTTACTAGAGTGAAATATAAGACAACCGTTAATGCATGATTTTAGATAATTTTGTAAACCACATTTGCCTGACATATCACAAAAAAAACAACGAAGAAACCAACGAAAATGGGGTTTGTAAAGGCCAACGAATATACTGGAATAAAAGGCGAATATTTCGGCAGAACAACCGCCTCGCTTCTTCGGCGCAGACAGAAAATTTCAAAGCAGAAAGCCAACAATAAACCAAAAATTGGAAGAATTGAAAGCCTAAAATAAAGACAGCGAGCCACTTACCAATACCTGCGAATAACAATTTAGGACTGTTCTCGCTCGGTACTGGCGACACTGTAAAAAGTTTCTCCGAATAAGGATGCAATATTAGCTACTGGGATTAATCTTATCTCTATTGGGATAAGATTAATCCGAATTAGGAACAATCTTATCTCAATAAAGATAAGATTAATCCCAGTAGCAAATACTGCAAGATTTTTTTTTACAGTGGAGTGACTGTTTTTTTAAGTTTGAATTTGAACTTTTTTTAAATTTTTGAAAATGTATGTTTAAAAAACATTCAGATTACTTTTGTAAGTTACCGTTTTTCTTTTCAGAGCCTTCGGAGGATTTGCTGGCGCCTTATACGTCTGCTTGCAGCGCTCGTACGTTACTTTCATCCGAAACAACAAATTCATCAAAAAAGTGCTGATGAAAAAGTAAGCAGAATATAATCGCCCGTAGATTTTTTTTTTTTTTTTTTTTAGAAAGTTGCCAAATTGAAGTCAGCGTAAATTAATTTTGCGGCGAAGTTTCGCAAAGCCGGATCACTGACCCGCCTTTATTACGGATTCGTTTTCTAGTGGAATCCGGTATCAATCCCTCACCGCAGTCTTTGAGCGTAGCGTGTTCCACCCTACTTACCGCAGTTCCCGATGAAAAATTTATCTCAAAATAGTACTATGAAGTAGTACGAAAAAGTTGCATGCAGTACTAACGATGCTACTACATGCTTCTACTTCAAGGCTACCGTGTTACTGCATACTACTATATGCTACTATTAGCAAGACTGGATGCTACTATGGCAAGACAGGATGTGACTAGATACTACTACATAAGATTTGACCAGTCTGAGGCACATTAAATGATAGTATTCTTTGCTATTACATAGTATTACATGCAACGTTTTCGTACTACTACTATACTACTACGCAGGCTAAAAATTTTTCATCGGGTTACTATGCATGACGTCACGAATAATGGCTTTTTGCCGTCAAGGCTGGAACGATTTTTGTATTTTCCAGCAGAGTATCATGCCACGGACAATCCGACCAATCACGTTACAGAGATACGTAGTTACCACGCTTACTACGCTCCCGAGCATGATAAGCAAATAGTTACTGTTTCGAGAAGGTTGGAACGGTCAGCGTAGTAACTTTTTACGAGGTTCGAACGAAAATAGTAACTAATAGCAAGAACAAATAATCAGATAGAACCTCTGTCTTCGGTACCATGCAGCGACTATGAATACCCCGACAAAACTGAGCGGACCTAGAGGTATTTACTATAGCTTTTTATCCGTCTACTCTACTTCCGTCTTCGCCGTTATTCATCGCAGAGAAATAAAATACAGGAGGCGTACTCCGCGCGCTGACCCGCTCTTGAGCGCGTCCAAAGAACTAATAAGACTAAGGTCAGAGATTGAAGCTAAATAGAATAGCTAAACATTTTGGGTGGTTTAAAGTAATTTATTTATAACCCGCCGTTTCGAAAAAGCGGAGTAAATGAAAGAAAATAAATAAAACTAAAGAGCTTAGAGTAGAAAAAGAATTGGTTCATTCCAGTAACATGGGTCAGTCTATCCGTCCGCCATTCTTTCTGCCTGTCTGTTAGCGCGACAACTCTTTAACGTCTTAAAATGTTTTGACGAAATTTGGCAGGAAGAGGAACCCTGTACGTTGAGAGTAAGGTCGAATTTGTAGTCTGGTTTGTAGCTAGACATTTTGGGTTGGGCTGAGAGTAGAAAAGGAAGCGAATCCTCCGAGCAAGTGGATTCTTGCCACGGATAGCGAATCACCACTTTGGCTGGAATCTGGCTAAAACGGGGAATTTAAGAACGATCAATTGTTCTGTGAACCTGTTTAGGGGTCGTTGAAGTGATACAAAAAGAATGTGGTGAGTTGTATAATTCTATTAATTTTCCGGTCCGAATGGGCAAGCCGGTGGAACTCGGCGCATTTGTTAAGTCAGTGTTTAGATTTTTTTTTTTTTACTAGGCGTTGTTGTTTGATTACTTTTTGAATAATTAGCGTTATTTTTATCTCAAGTGTTTTGTTTTTCTGTTTTATGGCACTTGCAGCTCCGCGCAAGTGCCATATACCGATAACTTTTTCGTCCGTCGGTCGGGTGGTCAACTGTCGTCGAGTTAGGGTACTTCCAGATGTGCTAGGACGATCAAACTTGTCATGCTTATCAGGGACCCGACAAAGCCGACTTGGAAATAGTCACTTCCCTTATCCGACCATCTTGGGGGGAGTGGGGGGGGGGGGGGTAATCCGAAATCTTTAGGCACGTATAACTTTTGAACGGGTGATCGGATCTTAATGAAACTTGATACATGGAGGAGTCTCATGTCTCAGATGTCTCATTTTTTTCCGAACCGGATTCGATCACAGTGGGAGGAGTGGAAGGGGGGGGGGGGCGAAAATCTTGTGACACGCTTAAAGTGGAGGGGTTAAGACGTAACCTGGTCTAAGGAATATACATCACCTATAGAACGAGACCGGATTCGGGCACTGTGGGGGCGTTGGACATGGGGGGGGGGGGATTCCGGTGATCTCGATCCGAGTTAAGGTACTTCCAGATGTGCCAGGACAATGAAGTTGGTAGGCTTATCAAGGACCCGACCAGATTGACTTGGAAATAGTCAACATTCCCGATCCGACCATCGGGGGTGGGGGAGGGGAGGGAAATGGAATTGGGTGTCTTCTGTCACGCATAATTTTCGAAAGGGTGATGGGTTCCGATTGAAACTTGATAATTTACTAGAGCACGTGTCTTTGATGTTCCGTTTCAAGTCCGGACTGGATCCGACAACTGTGAGGGGAGTTTGGGGGGGGGGGCGAAAATCGACTGGAGGGATCGGGAAGGAACTTGCTGGGAAGACCAAGTAAATCCTGTAGATACATCATTTGGATCTGTGCAATGCTTACAGTTTGAATGGCTTGAATGAATCCCTTAAAGTGTTCATCTTAACCGCACAGTACAAAAAATACTTTTAGCAAACTATACATTTTCTTGATCTCCAGGGTCCCATGGTAATTTTTGCCTCAAGGGTTTTGCTTACAAATGCATTTTTCACTGCCTTAAACTGTTCATCTTAACCGCAAAGCTCAACATAATGCTTTTGACCAAACGATAGAGTATCACAACTCCCAAGGGCCCACGGTCATTTGTGCCTCAAGGTTTTGCTTACGAATGATTACAATAAACCCGCTAATTTACAAGTTCCTACTTTCATCGTCCGACCCAACCTTGCAAGTGCTATATGAGCTTCTAGCTCTCGTTCTTTTTTTTGCGTTATCCTTTTCTGTGTTTCTTTACTTTACTTTTCATATACTCCATCATTTTCTCTTTCGGGCTAATACAATGACGATTGATTGGAATGTCTTTCGTTTGGACTCCGAGCCCCGATTTGATGTAAAGTTTTATTTCGGATTTAACCTACAGATCTGGCTGCTTGAGTATTTTGTTAAGTGTAAATGATTGAATTGAATGGAAAAGTTTTAATATTAGGTAGGATATGATGGAAAAGTAGGATATAGGGTAGTACCCGCAGGAAAAAAGTAAATAATTAAAGTATTTTAGATTAGATGAGAATGTTTGATGGGAAAATGAAAGTTTGAACATAGAAGGTATTTTTTTATTAGAGTTGGGAATATATAAAAATAAAATATTTCTCTTATGATGAAAGTGTGAGTGACGTAGTGAATACGAAGAAACCATATAAACCATAGAATATATAAAATAAAATATTTCTCTTATGATGAAAGTGTGAGTGAAGACGAAGAAACCATCGAGAATCGTCCGAGGACACGCTCAAATCTAGAAGCTGGGAAGCGAAAGTTAAAACAACCACCCGTCATGGCATCAACAAGATATCTCCACTCGTTTCTACCTTATTTTATTCAACACTATAACGACGCTACAAAAACATAAAGAAAGAACCGATAGGCCTACGGACAACATTATTAAAATTCGACAATGTATTTTAGTGTTTTACCGTATATCTAGTGTTGTATTTTAATTAATTTGACAAACCAATTGTATATAAATATTCTAATTGTCTCTTTTGTCGTGTACGATTACTTTGTCGTCGGCCTATGCTATCCAATGGATATTTTGGTACTAATAAATGATTGATTGATTGAAATTTTTTTTTTTTTTTTTAACGAGCAGCATTCCGCTCTTATTTTTCGGTAAATAAGCGCAGTCACGTGCACAAATCCTCAGTTTCGGGCACAGTGCCCTATAGTACGGTTAAAGTACCCTCATAATAAGCTGTAAAGTAAGGTGTGAATGCCAAAACGGCAAATCTTTTAATCTTTAAAGTTTCACTGAAAATCCACCTGATTTTCTATCATTTAACTGAAGATGCTGCATTATTTGGATGGTGTTAAGGGATTTTTTTTCACTATTTGCTCTAATATGACGTTAGAACGGCCGTCCTCACAACGCAAAATTCTGCATCCACGCGGAAAATTTAAATCTCAATACAAATGCGGCTTGTATGTGGCCAGTGATCAGCTCGCGGAAGTGACGTTAAAGCAGGGTAAACTGCTAGGTAACTTTAGTATTAACGTCACTGAGTTGGAGACGTAGCCCCTTTTTTTTAGTTCAATCTAAAACAGGAACAAATGGAAAAAAGAAGCTACGCGGGAATTAAAAAAAAGCTGCTTTCACATTGACGCGTTTGAGCGTTGCCACTGTTTGCAGAGTTCTGCGATTTGTCACAGGTTTTTTACTTCTCCCCAGATTCACAGCTGTGATAAATTCGTCACAGGAATCGCACTTATGGCAAAAATTTTGCAAATTCTGCGATTTCAAAGCATTTTGGCCAATTTCAGTTCCGAAAAAGAGAAAACATTAAAAATTGAAAAAAGGACCGACATTTGCAGGCGCCAAAATGTCACTGATTTGTCTGGCTAAATGTCAGTTGTCACAGGTTCCGTCATAGAAAAGTGGCAACACTGAATAGAACCAAGTTCTATTCTTGCGTTGCGTCGACGCGTACGCATCAGATTTTTCAGTGGAGAATGGACTTTTTTGGAAAAAAAAACTGGAGAAAAACCTACTACTGATGAAGAAAAACTTACTAATAATGAAAGAAACGAAAATCCAGTAGAAGAAACCGAGAAAGGAAAACGTAAATGCACATCCATCGTGAAAGCTTGGCGCGCAGGTGTGAAAGATACGCTACGCAACGCAAGAAAAACGCATACGAAACGCATCGCAACGTCGCGTCAATGCGAAAGCGGCTTAAAGCATTGCCTTATCTGCACGACTAAACCGTAGAGTTTGGGATCCCACCGAAAGCTTTCATCTTGTCGTTGTCAGGTTTCCTAGGCCTGAATGGCTCTTTGGGTGGTTTCTAATCTCGATTATTCCATTCTAGTCGATTCATCTACCCATTATTTGTGAGCCTGGTTATTGCGTCGACGGACTTTCCAGACGGTCTTGGTCAGTTCATGGGGGCGCACATGACCCCAAAACAGCAGGTTAGTTCCTAGTTTATGGCTATTGTTCGGGATCAAAAATCCCGAAATATCCAAAACTATATTTATCCCTCGCACATCATCTTAGAGGGATAACTAGGGGGGGGGGGGGGGAGGGATAACTAGGGATAACTGAAAAAAACGAAATTCACGGTTTCTATTTCTGTAATGAATGGTTAGCTTGGCTTCAAACCTTATATTCGGGATCAGTAAGGGGGAAGGAGAGGACTGGTCCATCTCGAGTCAAGTTCAGGTTCTTTTAATTTTTCAGTACCACTAAAAAAAATCGCTCGCGTATATGTGTATGTAATACGTTATACGTTATGTACGCGTATACGTTATTTAATTTTTACCTGTCTTTCGTTTATTGATGTATTTTACTTATGGAATTTTAATGTTATCAGATAAGTAATATTGACCTGTCGAGTTGATTGATAGTGCTTGAAGTGTCTTTATTTGTATTGACATATCCAAAGCTATTTTTATGTATTTAAAGATATTACGGATTAAATCACCATTTCATTTCATTTCATGTTATCTGTTGACAATATGGGATTTGATTGTGTTAAACGGATTGAATATAAAACAATAGGATAAATTACGAAAAAAGCCCGAGGGCCATGGCAAAAAAAATGTATAATGTAGCCTACATTAACTTGTCTAAAACTAATAAAAACACCTCTGTTCTAAAAATCTTGTTCTCTGCTCCATCGCAAGCCTCAAGTAACGCCCAAGTTTTGCACGGTAAATAAACATTCGTCATACATCAACTGAATTTTATCCTCGCAATATTTTTTTTTATAGAGAGAGAGAGAGAGAGACAAATTTAATATATATAATGGAATTTAAAAAAAAAAAATTCAATATCACAACAGACCTGCCACATGAAAAGCCATACAGATTTGATTCTGGCAGGACTCAATAATTTAATCACTTAACATAATTATAATGGGATAAAAGTTAGGTGACGTGAATAGTTAAAAGTGGGTGAAAATAGATTAAAATTAACGTCACTGAGGGATGGAGGAGTAGCCACAAAAAGTACGAAATCTGACTTCTTAGTTTTTCAAACCATATAAAGATAATTAAATAAAAAGATGCTACGGGATTAATAAAAAAAAAAAAGGGGGAATAAAAAAAGGGAAAGGAAATAAATAATTGCAATACTATACATAGTCAACTATGTAAAGAAATAAAGAACAAATATTCAATATTATATTATAATATTATAGAAATAGAAGACGATTAAACCTCGCGGCAATCCAGAACCGATTCATACCAAAGGCAACCCTCTCACCTCACCCATCTTTACTCATCTTTACTCTTTTCATATTTCGTCCGTTCTTGTCTAGGGTCCTGTTCAGTCTCAGGCCAGAAGAAAAACTGTGATAAGTAAATAAAGAAACTCACCAAAATAGTTGCTAGAATCATCATTTATTTATCACAGATTCCTTTTCCCAGATGGAGCCGGGAGAGGTCCCTTGCTTCACTACTGGTTGCTTTCGTAACAATAGGGTTTCGGGAATAGGGTTGCTACCCCAGCCCCTAAATGTATTTGAACCTCTGGGTGGTTCGTCAAGATCTCTAGTGACACGTGGCGCCGTGTGGGTAAGTGCCTTCGGGTCTACGCCAGTCGAGCAGCATTACCGCATATGCGATGAAACCTGCAATATTAATAATAATAATGTTTTTTAACCCAAAAATCGTACAAGATGAGACTAGTGGAGGACTTTCGTACCAGTATTTATCTCGTGACGTTTTTCGTACGTTCAGAATCGAAATAGACGTTTTTCATTTCATGAAAATTGTATCTGGAAGTTCGTGTAGCCTACTTATAGCTACAATCTTTTGTTCTAGCTGATTTTTAACCGACAAATGGAACAAGACGAGACTAGTAGAGAACAAGGGGAAAAAAGACATAATTAGGGAAATAACACGAAGGAGACTACTACTTAAAGTTTAACTGAAAAGCCAACTTGTTTTTGTACCATTTAGTGCAATACACTGAATTATCTAGGTTATTTTCTTTGTTTCCACTATCTACTCTAGAAGTGAGGTTCAGAATATCTACGGCCATCTCCACAGCGCAAATTCTACTATAACGCGGAAAATTTGAATCTCAGCACCAACGTGGCTTTTTGAGAGCAGTGGTGAGTTTGGTGAGGACTGCTTACTGCCTGATCAAAAATTTTTCCTTAAATCCTTTTCGTCAATCGTACAACACAGGTACACGCGCGTAGTAGTATCACAAATCCGACAAGAAAAGTCCACTATTCGAAAATCGATTATTCGTGAATAGCGGATCAGTGACGAATTTTCATCGTGTCTTCACCCTCTTTAAGTGAATAAGTGATGGGTAACCAGATTAACCTCTCTGAGCCCTTTTCAGTTGAACTTTAAGCTTCATACAGTCGAATGAGCCCATGAGAGGGCCACGAATCAAATACATCCCAGTGGCAGTGCCGTAGACCCTGGGGAGAAGACTGCTGATAAACCATGATAACTACGCCAAACCAGGGACCCTTACATTTCCTGTAACAACTCGCCATTCAGGGGGCTTGTCATTTCCTATGCTTCTATGTTGCTATGTTGCCCGAGCCTCACCTAGTTTCCAAAAATTCCGCTTGGGTCGAATCGGCGTTCTTGCTCAGATAAACAAAATTTGTTGGGACTATTCAGCATGCCACCAGGTACTTAAGCTAGGACAAAAGATCCAGGATACTCTTCCATTACAGAGAAATAGCCTATTCCTAGTCCAGCACAACAGCTGCGACAAATTTTGACTATCTGGATAGTCGGGTATTTTATCCCCGTGGGTATTTCTCGAACTATCTGACGCTCGGTCAAGAGCGCATCAGAACTGACAAGCCCCCTGAATGACGAGTCATTACAGGAAATTTATGGGTCCCTGGCCAAACCAATTACGATGTACACTTGATTCGAGCAACGAATCCTGTTTCGTAGACCGCGGAAGAATTTCTTCTGGTAGCAGTTGAAAAATTGGCTGATTTCCTGCGCCAAAATCAGTCTAACCGGTCAGTCAGACAGCCGAACCTTGACCCCGACCATACCTTTTCGGAGGAATTGCGGGTATTTCGCAGTAGATGAATCAACTATGCAAAACCGTGCAGAAGTTTTGGGGTGGTTCAGGTCACTCCAGGAGACATGGTCATATTGAAAGACATGATTCGTTAATTGTACTACCATAGGAATAGAGTGTATGCCGCTTGTCACTAGCAATTGCTGATAGTATGCTGAGGTATGCTTATGTGAACGTCTGCCATCAGTGAAAGATCATCGAAGAAAAAACTAAAACCCAAACCATACATTTTTTACTATGAATACTTGTAATAACCACTCACGCTTTTGTCACGTTTTGAATATTTTGCTAATTCGTGGCTGAAAGTGAATCAACTGATGCCTGGTTTGTATAATTTGAAAAATTTGCCGACGCACCATCGATTGAGAAGATGGCAGGCCGAACCTGCAGATACCTTCAAAAGTAAATTTTTAGTAAATACAAAATCAAAGAAAGTTAATTGAATTTCTACTTGAAGTTTGTGCCAGGATAACCCTGAAACAGTTGGCTGTTAGCTGATATCAAGTTTGTTATTTTTCTTTTCCATTTCTTTTTTATATGCAAGCACCAAAGCCAAGGTAGTGGGACAGTTAAAAAAGTGTTCAAATAAGCATACCTCTACTGTACAGTAGCTTTGTTGTTTTCCGGTTGGATCTTTTGCAATTTTATCGTCTAGTTGAAACTTCTCCGTACGGAATTGATGATGGTAAAGAAAATCCGGACAGGAGCTCAGTTCACGAGCACCCGACCCTGATTGCCTGTTCAAGGCATCACTGTATGTAGTGATGTATCTCTGTGTTCGATGCGCTTTTTCGGATGAGCCATTTAATATGGACTTTAGTATGAGATTAGCACTGTAAAAAAAAGTCTTGCAGTATTTGCTACTGGGATTAATCTTGTCTCTACTGAGATAAGATTGTCTACTATTCGGATTTATCTTATCCCAGTAAGATAAATCCCATACTATAAATCCCAGTAGCAAATATTGCAATTAACTTTAATCCTTACTCGGAGAAACTTTTTACAGTGAGTATGTGTTTTCCGGATTCGAGCAAAATTGCAGTCTGAGTAAGGCTTTTTGCAATCAAGCTTTGTGCCAGGTTTGACTGAAGGCAACTGAATTTTTTTGCAAAAATTGTCATGTGACGTTGCCTGAGAGAGATTGCATGACAGCTTACAGAGGGACCGAGTTTTCGCAGCGTATAAATAGAAGGAACTAAAAAATGTATGATACTGTCATTTCTTTTGACTTCAGCGGCAGTTGAAGTCAACTTTAAGAAGAAAATTCGGGAGGAACTGAATTTTTTAAATTATTCTTGTTCAGCTTCTTACTCGGCGATCATCTAGCGATTCTTTTTTGGATAGGACCCTACAGTCAAGCTGCGCGATCGTCGGTCGGCGAAGCATTATTTCATTACCAAACGACGTAAAAGTGAGGCTGGTAATGTCTTGTGAGGACTTTAGCCCATGACAAATAATCAGCATCCGTTGGTCCCAGTAAAGTTCTGGCACTTGGGAAAGGGGCGCTAGAGCCTAATAAACAGCCGCTGTCCGGCTTTTTCTGATGACTAAGGTAGGGGAGACTGCACCCACTCCTTCCTATGACGTTGGTTGCTGTTGACTAGTTTCTATCCATAAATAAAGACATAAAAATTGGGCATTGTTATTGGAGTTTTTTCTCCCTTTCTTTGAGGTGTCAGAAACTCTTTCCTATGTTTTTTCTTTTTGCATATGCATTTCTTGCACCGATCCAGTGCCTGCGCCTTGGAGCCTTACCACCCTTCTTACGGCACTGGTTGACTGAAAAGCGAGAGAAATAGTGTGTGATGTCTTTAGTTGTTGTTGTTTGCCTCCACTTTTTTCCTGCCAAATTTGTTTGCATCAGGATTTTTTGCACCGATCCAGTGACTGCACCGATCCTGGAGACCATCGTTACGACGGCACTAGCTGATTGAAAAGCGAGAGAAATAGTGTATAATGTCCGTAGTTATTGTTGTTTGCCTCCACTTTTTATGGCACTTGCAGCCTCTGGCTCAAGTGCCATATACCGATCACAATTCCGTCTGTCGGTCTGTCGGTCTGTCGGTCTGTCGGTCGGTCCGAGTTTTTTTGTCCCACATATCCGAGTTAGGGTACTTCCAGATGTGCTAGGACAATGAAACTTGGCAGGCATATCAGGGACCCGACCAAACTAACCTGGAAATAATCAGTTTCCCGATCCGACCATATGGGGGGGAGTGCGGGGCGCTGGAAACTTGCAAATTTAGGGCATTTTGTCACTTTTTTCTGAGTTAGGGTACTTCTAGATGAGCTAGGACAATGAAACTCGGCAGGAATATCAGGGACCCGACCAAACGAACCTGGAAATAATCAGTTTCCCGATCCGACCATATGCGGGGGAGTGGGGGCGCTCGAAACTTGAAAATTTAGGGCATTTTGTCACACTTTTTCGAGTTAGGGTACTTCCAGATGAGCTAGGACAATGAAACTTGGCAGGAATATCAGGGACCTGACCAAAGTAACCTGGAAATAATAAGTTTCCCGATCCGACCATATGCGGGGGAGTTGGGGCGCTGGAAACTTGAAAATTTAGGGCGTTTTGTCACACTTTTTCGAGTGAGGGTACTTCCAGATGAGCTAGGACAATGAAACTTGGCAGGAATATCACGGACCCGACCAAACTAACCTGGAAATAATCAGTTTCCCGATCCGACCATATGGGGGGGAGTGCGGGGCGCTGGAAACTTGAAAATTTAGGGCATTTTGTCACACTTTTTCGAGTTAGGGTACTTCCAGTTGTGCTAGGACCATGAAACTTGGCAGGCATATCAGAGACCCGACCAAACAAAATTAGGAATAATCAGTTTTCTGATCCGACCATTTTGGGGGGGGGGGGGGTGGAGGGCAGGGGAATCCGGGAAACTGAGAAGTGTGTAACTTTCGAACGGATGATCGGATTGTAATGAAACTTCATAACTGAAGAGAATATATATATGTAATGTCCCGTTTAAAGTCTTGACCGGATTCGGTAGCCAGGGGGGAGTTGGGGGGGGGGGGGGGGAGACCGGAAATTTCAAGAAACGGTTAGAATGGAGGGATCGGAGTGAAACTTGCTGGGAAGAACAAGCATCTGCTCTAGATAAGTCCTTTAGACCATTGTACTGGATCCGGACACTTATGGGGGGGGGGGGCCGGAATTCCGGTTATGGTGGTTTTTTGGATTTTCACGATGAAACTTGGCAGGCATATCAGGGACCCAATCAAACTGACTTCAAAATAAAAATATTGTCGATCAGATAATGGTGGGGGAGTGGAGGGAGGGGAATCCGCAGGGGAATCCGGGAAATTGAGAAGTGTGTAACTTTCGAACGGATGATCGGATTGTAATGAAACTTCATAACTGAACAGAATATATATCTGTAATGTCCCGTTTAAAGTCTTGACCGGATTCGGTAGCCAGGGGGGAGTTGGGGGGGGGGAGACCGGAAATTTCAAGAAACGGTTAGAATGGAGGGATCGGAGTGAAACTTGCTGGGAAGAACAAGCATCTGCTCTAGGTAAGTCCTTTAGGCCATTGTACTTGATCCGGACACTTATGGGGGGGGGGGGTCCCGGAATTCTGGTGATGATGGTTTTGGGGATTTTCACGATGAAACTTGGCAGGCATATCAGGGACCCAATCAAACTGACTTCAAAATAAAAATTTTGTCGATCAGATAATGGTGGGGAGAGTGGAGGGAGGGGAATTCGAAATTTTCAGTCATGCGTAATTTTGGAATGGTTGATCGGATTCGAGTGAAATTTAAGAATTCAACAGAGGACATTTCTCCGATGATTTTTTTCATATCCGGACCGGATCCGGCAACTATTGGGGGGGGGGGAATACGTGCCCCGTTTAGAATGGAGGGATCGGGATGGAACTTTGTGGGAAGAACAAACAGATGCTCTAGGTAAGTCATTTGCTGAATCGGATTGGCTACGTGCACCGCGGGGGAGCTGGGTGGGGTGGGGGGGGGGACCGGAAATCTCGAGAAACGGTTAGAATGATGGTATCGGAGTGAAACTTGCTGGGAAGAACAAACATCTGGTCCATATAAATCTTTTACATAATTTGACTGGATCCGGACACTTAAGGGGGGGGGGGGGGAGGAGGGGTATCCCGGAATGGAGGGATCGGAGTGAAACTTGCTGGGAAGAACAAGCATCTGCTCTAGGTAAGTCCTTTAGGCCATTGTACTTGATCCGGACACTTATGGGGGGGGGGGGGGTCCCGGAATTCCGGTGATGGTGGTTTTGGGGATTTTCACGACGAAACTTGGAAGGCATATCAGTGACCCGGTCAAACTGACTTGGAATAAAAAACAAAATCCTCGATATGATAATCTTGGGGGGGGAGTTGAGGGAGGGGAATCCGGAATATTGAGTCATGCGTAACTTACGGGTGATCGGATTCGAGTGAAATTTAATAATTAAACAGAGGACATTTTTCTCTTGTGATCTTTTTCATTTCCGGACCGAATCCGGCAATTATCAGGGGGAGGGCGGAAAATACTTGACCCGCTTAGACTGGTGTGATCTGGATCGAACTTCGTGGGAATGACAAACAGATGCTCTGGATTAATCATTTACAGAACAGGATTGGCTCCGGTTATTGTGGGTGGAGTTGGAGGAGGGGGAGGGGGGTCTGGGATTCCGCTGATGCGCGTTAAGGTACTTCCAGATGTGCTAGGACGATGAAACTTCGCTGGAATATTGGAGACTCAACAACATTTGCTTAGAAATTGCTACTTCCCAAATCCGATTATTCCTTAAAGTACCAATCTTGACCGCAAAGTAAAAAAAAATACTTTTAAGCAATATATGCATTTTCGTGATGCCCATCAGCCCATTAGCAGTTTTGCCTCAAGGGTTTTGCTTACAAATGAAGTTCCAGCTCCCTTATAGCGCGCATCTCAACCGCAAAGTCGAAACTTACTCTTGATCAATCAAATCATCTTGACACATGCAAGTGCCATATGAGCTTACAGCTCTTGTTATTTTATTTTATTATTACATTTGGCGTTAAGCTTTTAGCTTGTCTCTATCAGATACACTTTACACACAGAAATTGACACACTACAAAAGTAAACAAATTTTCAAACTACAAAAGCAACTGAGTAAAAGGGGGTGTCGACTGCACCACGCTTAAACGTTTGGATACTGCCTGAATCAACAACTTCTGCTGGCAAACTATTCCACGGTTCAGTTACCCGATTGACGAATGAGCACTGACCAATTGTTTTATGTGGTTCCAGAGGGTACAGTTTATAAGGGTGTTTGCGGGTTGTATGGTAGTGGGCTGAACTTGAATATTGGGGTCAAGATCATCTACTCCTTTAATATCCGAAATGCGTTAATAGTATCACTACGACGCCTGGGAGCTGAAGTCTAGTAGGCCGCTGTGGATATGGAAGGTGTTGAAGGTATGGGATCAACCTGGTCGCCCTTCTCTGAACTTTTTCTACTCTGTTTTCATCATTTTCCCTGCCAAATTTGTTTGCATCTGGATTTTTTGCACCGATCCAATGACTGCACCGTGGAGACCCTCGTTCCGACGGCACTTGTTGATTGAAAAGCGAAAAAAATAGTGTAATCTCCATAGTTTACAGTTTTTCACCTTCGGTCAGTTGATCACAAATAGCGAAGTGGTTTTCCCAGCTTGGCATACTTAGAACCGTACGAGTCATGGGTAATGGCAATAATTTTATTTCTCAGGGTCGCTTTCGGATCGATCAATCAGAAAATAGATCGATTTTTGGCGCCTGAATCATGTTTTGGCTTTACGAGATTGCCTTAAGTTGTAATTAGATGAGCACCTTTGGTTGTAAAAAACGGCTCAAAATCAACAGGAAAAAGTCAGCAGTTATGAGAGTTTCATTTTAAAAAAAATGAGATTCCTAGTCAAGGAGATCTAAATGTGCCAATTGTAAATAATATGAAGATTTTAGGTGTGACGTTTAACTCAAAGATGTCATGGTCGGATCATGTACATAATATTATTAAGAAGGCGAATATAGCACCAAGGAATGTAGTAACTACAAAACGTTTTGGTTTTAGTCGTCCGTCACTTTTGAATTTTTACAAATTGTGTCTTTTCTTGGTGGGAATTTGCGGCTTCCAGACATCTTGGATTGTACATCGGCACAGATAATATGCAAAGTGTGTAGATTTATTGATGAAGGAGTGAAGTTTCGTGACAATAGAAGTTGAACTTTTGTTATATTTTGTTTAATTTTGTTGCTTAATCAGTGTATAACCTGTTCATGTATATGGCCTCTGGCTTTAAATACAGATTATTATTATTATTATTATATTAAGTATTTTAGAATATGCTTGTCCTGTGTGGCATCCAGGGTTGAGTAAGGAACAAAGCAATGACCTCGAGAATGTCCAGAAGCGAGCTGTTCGTGTGATATCGGGCCAGGAGGACACGAATTGTGAAGAAGGTATAAAGCTCATTGGTATAGAAAGCCTTGTTGCCCGGCGTCACCAGCTTACTATGACAGGCGGGAATAAAATATTAGAATCAAGTAAGCATCGTGATTTGCTACCGGAACCGGCACGAATCGGATATAACACGAGGCATCAAAATAAATTAGAGCCCTGCAAACCATCAGCTTCTAACCGGTATAGATCTTCTTTTTTTTAATATTTTGTAAAGCATTTTAATTTAATTTTATTTATTTATTTATGACCCGCTTTTTAATGAGTAAGTGATGAGTAAGTGACAGTATGTTTTATAAATTATTGATAGGGTTATTTAACTATTATGTTATTTGACCTAATAAATTCGCATCGTATTGTATCGTTGTTCAGATTATGTTTGGATTATGTGAAACCAGTCAGTGGTAGATAGAAGGGCTCAGCTATGAAGCGGAAAGTGTGTGGAAACTTTTTCAGCTTTGAGACCACATATATCTCTCTGAGGGGTAAAGGTAGGTTAATATCTCGGTTCCCACCGAGATAGGGCCTATCCGGGGGGGGGGGGGGGGGTCCCCCCGAAACATATAAAAATAGTGTTTTTTGTAGGCTTTAACTTCTGATCCATGTCTGTTTTTTACTATTTTGTCCGACCCGTGGGAAACCCCGCCCCCTCGTAAATAAATCATTGAATACGGTCCCGAGGGGTGTGCTTTCGTCAGAGAGTACTACTTGTGGTGCTATACTCACAGTGTCAGGAGCTTCCTTCTTTAGGTGTTGGTGATGTTGATATTTTGATGTCGACGACATCATTACAGAAAATTACATATGATGTGATCAGTGCGTTAGACAAAAGGAGACAAGATTTTTTTTTCTCATTTGAGTTTGAGCATTCGTGTTCAATGTTTACTGTAGTTATGTTTTTAATTTTGTACTCAGCATAAAACAACCTAAACAAAAAGAAAGTCCCAAGGACATGAACTTGTTTTTTATTTAATGTCTATTGCTCGCATTTCAGATTACTTCACTCTTTTCCAACTTCACTTGGACTTCGGACGAGTTGTCCGCAAAGGAGCACGAGATCGTTCATCGATGGGCCGAAAAAGACGGATCCTCAAACATTTTCCAGAACTTGGGACTTTTCAGCTTTGTTCATGTAAGTTACTCATCGTTATTCATATTAATTACTCGTTATTTACTCGTTACTACTCGTTAGTTACTCGTTACTACGTTATTCATATATATATATATATATATATATATATATATATATATATATCTGTATTTGAAAGCTATTGAGCCATATACAGAAAAAACAATTCACTTCATAAGACCACACTAAAGACAACCACACTATTTTTCACATTCATAACTTAATAAGCCTCACTATTTCTCGCATTCATAACTTGATACTTATAAGTATGTGCTTTATATCCTAAATAGCTTGTATTCTACATGCTAACACTGGGACACAAAAGTAGACGTTATGAATATAAAAACAAGAGCTGTAAGCTCATATGGCACTTGCATGTGTCTAGATGATTTGATTGATCAAGAGTAAGTTTCGACTTTGCGGTTGAGATGCGCGCTATAAGGGAGCTGGAACTTCATTTGTAAGCAAAACCCTTGAGGCAAAACTGCTAATGGGCTGATGGGCATCACGAAATCATATATTGCATAAAAGTATTTTTTTTACTTTGCGGTCAAGATTGGTACTTTAAGGAATAATCGGATTTGGGAAGTAGCAATTTCTAAGCAAATGTTGTTGAGTCTCCAATATTCCAGCGAAGTTTCATCGTCCTAGCACATCAGGAAGTACCTTAACACGCGATCACCGGAATCCCAGACCCCCCTCCCCCTCCTCCAACTCCACCCATAATAACCGGAGCCAATCCTGTTCTGTAAATGATTAATCCAAAGCATCTGTTTGTCATTCCCAGGAAGTTCGATCCAGATCACACCAGTATAAGCGGGTCAAGTATTTTCCGCCCTCCCCCCGATAATTGCCGGATTCGGTCCGGAAATGAAAAATATCACAAGAGAAAAATGTCCTCTGTTTAATTATTAAATTTCACTCGAATCCGATCACCCGTTCCAAAGTTACGCATGACTCAATATTCCGGATTCCCCTCCCTCAACTCCCCCCCCCCAAGATTATCATATCGAGGATTTTTTTTTTATTCCAAGTCAGTTTGACCGGGTCCCTGATATGCCTTCCAAGTTTCGTCGTGAAAATCCCCCAAAAACGGAATTCCGGGAGACCCCTCCCCCCCCTTCAAGTGTCCGGATCCAGTCAAATTATGTAAAAGATTTATCCAGATGTTTGTTCTTCCCAGCAAGTTTCACTCCGATACCATCATTCTAACCGTTTCTCGAGATTTCCGGTCCACCCCCCCCCCACCCCACCCAGCTCCCCCGCGGTGCACGTAGCCAATCCGATTCAGCAAATGACTTACCTAGAGCATCTGTTTGTTCTTCCCACAAAGTTCCATCCCGATCCCTCCATTCTAAACGGGGCACGTATTCCCCCCCCCCCCCAATAGTTGCCGGATCCGGTCCGGATATGAAAAAAATCATCGGAGAAATGTCCTCTGTTGAATTCTTAAATTTCAATCGAATCCGATCAACCATTCCAAAATTACGCATGACTGAAAATTTCGGATTCCCCTCCCTCCACTCCCCCCTCCATTATCTGATCGACAAAATTTTTATTTTGAAGTCAGTTTGATTGGGTCCCTGATATGCCTGCCAAGTTTCATCGTGAAAATCCCCAAAACCACCATCACCGGAATTCCGGGACCCCCCCCCCCCATAAGTGCCCGGATCAAGTACAATGGCCTAAAGAACTTATCTAGAGCAGATGCTTGTTCTTCCCAGCAAGTTTCACTCCGATCCCTCCATTCTAACCGTTTCTTGAAATTTCCGGTCTCCCCCCCCCAACTCCCCCCTGGCTACCGAATCCGGTCAAGACTTTAAACGGGACATTACAGATATATATTCTGTTCAGTTATGAAGTTTCATTACAATCCGATCATCCGTTCGAAAGTTACACACTTCTCAATTTCCCGGATTCCCCTGCGGATTCCCCTCCCTCCACTCCCCCACCATTATCTGATCGACAATATTTTTATTTTGAAGTCAGTTTAATTGGGTCCCTGATATGCCTGCCAAGTTTCATCGTGAAAATCCAAAAAACCACCATCACCGGAATTCCGCCCCCCCCCCCCCATAAGTGTCCGGATCCAGTACAATGGTCTAAAGGACTTATCTAGAGCAGATGCTTGTTCTTCCCAGCAAGTTTCACTCCGATCCCTCCATTCTAACCGTTTCTTGAAATTTCCGGTCTCCCCCCCCCAACTCCCCCCTGGCTACCGAATCCGGTCAAGACTTTAAACGGGACATTACAGATATATATTCTCTTCAGTTATGAAGTTTCATTACAATCCGATCATCCGTTCGAAAGTTACACACTTCTCAGTTTCCCGGATTCCCCTGCCCTCCACCCCCCCCCCAAAATGGTCGGATCAGAAAACTGATTATTCCTAATTTTGTTTGGTCGGGTCTCTGATATGCCTGCCAAGTTTCATGGTCCTAGCACAACTGGAAGTACCCTAACTCGAAAAAGTGTGACAAAATGCCCTAAATTTTCAAGTTTCCAGCGCCCCGCACTCCCCCCCATATGGTCGGATCGGGAAACTGATTATTTCCAGGTTAGTTTGGTCGGGTCCGTGATATTCCTGCCAAGTTTCATTGTCCTAGCTCATCTGGAAGTACCCTCACTCGAAAAAGTGTGACAAAATGCCCTAAATTTTCAAGTTTCCAGCGCCCCAGCTCCCCCGCATATGGTCGGATCGGGAAACTTATTATTTACAGGTTACTTTGGTCAGGTCCCTGATATTCCTGCCAAGTTTCATTGTCCTAGCTCATCTGGAAGTACCCTAACTCGAAAAAGTGTGAAAAAATGCCCTAAATTTTCAAGTTTCGAGCGCCCCCACTCCCCCGCATATGGTCGGATCGGGAAACTGATTATTTCCGGGTTCGTTTGGTCGGGTCCCTGATATTCCTGCCAAGTTTCATTGTCCTAGCTCATCTAGAAATACCCCAACTCAGAAAAAAAGTGACAAAATGCCCTAAATTTGCAAGTTTCCAGCGCCCCGCACTCCCCCCCCATATGGTCGGATCGGGAAACTGATTATTTCCAGGTTAGTTTGGTCGGGTCCCTGATATGCCTGCCAAGTTTCATTGTCCTAGCACAACTGGAAGTACCCTAACTCGGATATGTGGGACAAAAAAACTCGGACCGACCGACAGACCGACAGACCGACAGACCGACAGACCGACAGACCGACAGACCGACAGACGGAATTGTGATCGGTATATGGCACTTGAGCCAGAGGCTGCAAGTGCCATAAAAATAAGGTAAAGGTATCAGCATCAGCCTATACAGGCCCTAACCGGTGGTGCTCATCTCCGATACTCCTGGGGACCAGCCATCCTAGGTAAAGGTATGGTAATAGGCAGGGGTGTCACGACTGAAGGGGGGACGCCACCCCAGTGCTGTCGGACAGTCGGTAAAAAATAACCGAGTCGGCGCGAAGCGCCGCGATTTTTCGTCAAAACGGTTAATTTTTTTCATGAAAACAGTCGGTTTTTCTGAAAACTGGTCGATTTTTCATCAAAATAGTTGGTTTTTCTGAAAATCAGTGGATTTTTCTGAAAATCAGTCGATTTTTTTCAAAAATGTCGTTTTTGTTGTTGAAAACAGTCGTTTTTTCGGCAGAAAAAGTCGGTAAAAATTGCCAGCCAGTCGGTAAATGCCTCGTCCCCCCCCCAAACATTTTGGCTAGTAACGCCTCTGGTAATAGGTATATGGCATGGTAGTAGGTAAAGGTAAAGGAAGGTAATGGTATCAGCATCAGCCTATACAGGCCTAACTGGCGGTGCTCATCTCCGATTCTCTGTACTCACGCTTCTGGGGACCAGCCATCCTAGTGCTTTCGCACCCTTTCTGTCACTTTTCCTGGATTTCTCCAGGTACCAAACGGTAGGCACCACCGACACTCGAACCAGCGACCCTTCGCTTACGAGTTTTGCCTGCTAACCATGGACGGACAACTTATGAATATCAGTTAACTTAATTAGAATTGAAATGTTGGGTGAAATTAGGCACAGAAGATTTCAGATAACGATCAGTCGAGTTTGTGGGTGGTCTTACTGGTCTCTTGGAAGCAGCGTTCCCTCTTTCTCTGTCGCGTTTTCAGCCTGATACTACGGTCTCAGACTCGGGTGACATGGCACGATGCGCATATGATGAAAGGCATGTGCTCCCGAACGCTATCCTCTTGATGACCAACACTTCTTGCCGATGCAAAATCGCCCTGTAACTAGCGGAAGAGCTGGAAGCGGTATCACAGCTGCTCCCACCAGAGGCGTCACTAGCCAAAATGCTTGAGGGGAACGAGGAATTTACCGACTGGCTTGTAATTTTTAGCGACTGTTTCTGCAGAAAAAACGACTGTTTCAACAACAAAAAATGACAGTTTTGAAAAAAAATCGACTGATTTTCAGAAAAATCCACTGATTTTCAGAAAAACCGACTATTTTGACGAAAAATCGACCAATTTTCAGAAAAACCGACTGCTTTCATGAAAGAAATCAACTGTTTTGATGAAAAATCGCGGTGCTTCGCGCCGACTCGATTATTTCTTACCGACTGGCCGACAGCATTGGGGCCCCCCCCCCCCCCCCCAGTCGTGACGCCCCTGGCTCCCACACATCGCCGTGATTGGTTAACACAGGATTGAGTTGTTGAGTTTGAGCCGTTAGTGCTACGTTTTCTCGTTCTTCCCGAGGATCACTGGCGTGTTTTGGACTTGGTCATATATAGTATTGTCAGCTGACACCGTCTATCAGCAAGAGTAGCAGGTCAAGCTTGACCAGGCCATGCTCGTATGAAACATAGCATGTTCTGGTTTCGATAACAAGCCCAATTCTTAGGGTGCTTTTGGACGTCCGTTTTAATCGATCCGCAATCTCAAGATGCTCCGTCCATGACTTTTATCCTTGGGTAATTCCAAGAAGTCCGAGGTGCCCAGAGGCTATCGCCGGACTGCTTTTGATCACCCGCCACTGATTCATAAATTTTTTGGGGCATTTAGACAACTGTTCAATAGATTTGCAATCTAATATTTTGCAGGAAGTTTTGTCCGATGAGCTTATCCGTCTGATGAGCTTTACACTTGGACAATTTCAAGAGACGTGATAGGGAGAGTCCAAAACACGTCCAGAGGTTCTCGCCGGACAGCTTTTGATCTCTCGTCACTCTGTCATAAGTGCCTCTGGGCATCAGTTTTCACGAAAGAAGGATCGCGTATTCATAATGCTATCACAGTGGCTTCCAACACGAGTGGAGCAAATTTCTGAAGCGAACTGAAAATATATATAACAAGAGCTGTAAGCTCATATGGCACTTGCATGTGTCAAGATGATTTGATTGATCAAGAGTAAGTTTCGACTTTGCGGTTGAGATGCGCGCTATAAGGGAGCTGGAACTTCATTTGTAAGCAAAACCCTTAAGGCAAAACTGCTAATGGGCTGATGGGCATCACGAAAATGCATATATTGCTTAAAAGTATTTTTTTTACTTTGCGGTTAAGATTGGTACTTTAAGGAATAATCGGATTTGGGAAGTAGCAATTTCTAAGCAAATGTTGTTGAGTCTCCAATATTCCAGCGAAGTTTCATCGTCCTAGCACATCTGGAAGTACCTTAACGCGCGATCACCGGAATCCCAGACCCCCCTCCCCCTCCTCCAACTCCACCCACAATAACCGGAGCCAATCCTGTTCTGTAAATGATTAATCCAGAGCATCTGTTTGTCATTCCCACGAAGTTCGATCCACATCACACCAGTCTAAGCGGGTCAAGTATTTTCCGCCCTCCCCCCGATAATTGCCGGATTCGGTCCGGAAATGAAAAAGGTCACAAGAGAAAAATGTCCTCTGTTTAATTATTAAATTTCACTCGAATCCGATCACCCGTTCCAAAGTTACGCATGACTCAATATTCCGGATTCCCCTCCCTCAACTCCCCCCCCCCAAGATTATCATATCGAGGATTTTTTTTCATTCCAAGTCAGTTTGACCGGGTCCCTGATATGCCTTCCAAGTTTCGTCGTGAAAATCCCCCAAAAATGGAATTCCGGGATACCCCTCCTCCCCCCCCCCTCAAGTGTCCGGATCCAGTCAAATTATGTAAAAGATTTATATGGACCAGATGTTTGTTCTTCCCAGCAAGTTTCACTCCGATACCATCATTCTAACCGTTTCTCGAGATTTCCGGTCCACCCCCCCCCGCCACCCCACCCAGCTCCCCCGCGGTGCACGTAGCCAATCCGATTCAGCAAATGACTTACCTAGAGCATCTGTTTGTTCTTCCCACAAAGTTCCATCCCGATCCCTCCATTCTAAACGGGGCACGTATTTCCCCCCCCCCCAATAGTTGCCGGATCCGGTCCGGATATGAAAAAAATCATCGGAGAAATGTCCTCCGTTGAATTCTTAAATTTCACTCGAATCCGATCAACCATTCCAAAATTACGCATGACTGAAAATTTCGGATTCCCCTCCCTCCACTCCCCCCACCATTATCTGATCGACAAAATTTTTATTTTGAAGTCAGTTTGATTGGGTCCCTGATATGCCTGCCAAGTTTCATCGTGAAAGTCCCCAAAACCACCATCACCGGAATTCCGGGACCCCCCCCCCCCCCCATAAGTGTCCGGATCAAGTACAATGGCCTAAAGGACTTATCTAGAGCAGATGCTTGTTCTTCCCAGCAAGTTTCACTCCGATCCCTCCATTCTAACCGTTTCTTGAAATTTCCGGTCTCCCCCCCCCCCAACTCCCCCCTGGCTACCGAATCCGGTCAAGACTTTAAACGGGACATTACAGATATATATTCTGTTCAGTTATGAAGTTTCATTACAATCCGATCATCCGTTCGAAAGTTACACACTTCTCAATTTCCCGGATTCCCCTGCGGATTCCCCTCCCTCCACTCCCCCACCATTATCTGATCAACAATATTTTTATTTTGAAGTCAGTTTGATTGGGTCCCTGATATGCCTGCCAAGTTTCATCGTGAAAATAAAAAAAACCACCATCACCGGAATTCCGGCCCCCCCCCCCCCATAAGTGTCCGGATCCAGTACAATGGTCTAAAGGACTTATCTAGAGCAGATGCTTGTTCTTCCCAGCAAGTTTCACTCCGATCCCTCCATTCTAACCGTTTCTTGAAATTTCCGGTCTCCCCCCCCAACTCCCCCCTGGCTACCGAATCCGGTCAAGACTTTAAACGGGACATTACAGATATATATTCTCTTCAGTTATGAAGTTTCATTACAATCCGATCATCCGTTCGAAAGTTACACACTTCTCAGTTTCCCGGATTCCCCTGCCCTCCACCCCCCCCCCAAAATGGTCGGATCAGAAAACTGATTATTCCTAATTTTGTTTGGTCGGGTCTCTGATATGCCTGCCAAGTTTCATGGTCCTAGCACAACTGGAAGTACCCTAACTCGAAAAAGTGTGACAAAATGCCCTAAATTTTCAAGTTTCCAGCGCCCCGCACTCCCCCCCATATGGTCGGATCGGGAAACTGATTATTTCCAGGTTAGTTTGGTCGGGTCCGTGATATTCCTGCCAAGTTTCATTGTCCTAGCTCATCTGGAAGTACCCTCACTCGAAAAAGTGTGACAAAATGCCCTAAATTTTCAAGTTTCCAGCGCCCCAACTCCCCCGCATATGGTCGGATCGGGAAACTTATTATTTCCAGGTTACTTTGGTCAGGTCCCTGATATTCCTGCCAAGTTTCATTGTCCTAGCTCATCTGGAAGTACCCTAACTCGAAAAAGTGTGACAAAATGCCCTAAATTTTCAAGTTTCGAGCGCCCCCACTCCCCCGCATATGGTCGGATCGGGAAACTGATTATTTCCAGGTTCGTTTGGTCGGGTCCCTGATATTCCTGCCAAGTTTCATTGTCCTAGCTCATCTAGAAGTACCCTAACTCAGAAAAAAGTGACAAAATGCCCTAAATTTGCAAGTTTCCAGCGCCCCGCATACCCCCCCATATGGTCGGATCGGGAAACTGATTATTTCCAGGTTAGTTTGGTCGGGTCCCTGATATGCCTGCCAAGTTTCATTGTCCTAGCACATCTGGAAGTACCCTAACTCGGATATGTGGGACAAAAAAACTCGGACCGACCGACAGACCGACAGACCGACAGACCGACAGACCGACAGACCGACAGACGGAATTGTGATCGGTATATGGCACTTGAGCCAGAGGCTGCAAGTGCCATAACAAGAGCTGTAAGCTCATATGGCACTTGCATGTGTCAAGATGATTTGATTGATCAAGAGTAAGTTTCGACTTTGCGGTTGAGATGCGCGCTATAAGGGAGCTGGAACTCCATTTGTAAGCAAAACCCTTGAGGCAAAACTGCTAATGGGCTGATGGGCATCACGAAAATGCATATATTGCTTAAAAGTATTTTTTTTACTTTGCGGTCAAGATTGGTACTTTAAGGAATAATCGGATTTGGGAAGTAGCAATTTCTAAGCAAATGTTGTTGAGTCTCCAATATTCCAGCGAAGTTTCATCGTCCTAGCACATCAGGAAGTACCTTAACGCGCGATCACCGGAATCCCAGACCCCCCTCCCCCTCCTCCAACTCCACCCACAATAACCGGAGCCAATCCTGTTCTGTAAATGATTAATCCAGAGCATCTGTTTGTCATTCCCACGAAGTTCGATCCAGATCACACCAGTCTAAGTGGGTCAAGTATTTTCCGCCCTCCCCCCGATAATTGCCGGATTCGGTCCGGAAATGAAAAAGGTCACAAGAGAAAAATGTCCTCTGTTTAATTATTAAATTTCACTCGAATCCGATCACCCGTTCCAAAGTTACGCATGACTCAATATTCCGGATTCCCCTCCCTCAACTCCCCCCCCCCCCAAGATTATCATATCGAGGATTTTTTTTTTATTCCAAGTCAGTTTGACCGGGTCCCTGATATCCCCTCCAAGTTTCGTCGTGAAAATCCCCCAAAAACGGAATTCCGGGAGACCCCTCCCCCCCCCCCTCAAGTGTCCGGATCCAGTCAAATTATGTAAAAGATTTATATGGACCAGATGTTTGTTCTTCCCAGCAAGTTTCACTCCGATACCATCATTCTAACCGTTTCTCGAGATTTCCGGTCCACCCCCCCCACCCCACCCAGCTCCCCCGCGGTGCACGTAGCCAATCCGATTCAGCAAATGACTTACCTAGAGCATCTGTTTGTTCTTCCCACAAAGTTCCATCCCGATCCCTCCATTCTAAACGGGGCACTATTTCCCCCCCCCCCCCAATAGTTGCCGGATCCGGTCCGGATATGAAAAAAATCATCGGAGAAATGTCCTCTGTTGAATTCTTAAATTTCACTCGAATCCGATCAACCATTCCAAAATTACGCATGACTGAAAATTTCGGATTCCCCTCCCTCCACTCCCCCCACCTTTATCTGATCGACAAAATTTTTATTTTGAAGTCAGTTTGATTGGGTCCCTGATATGCCTGCCAAGTTTCATCGTGAAAATCCCCAAAACCACCATCACCGGAATTCCGGGACCCCCCCCCCCCCCATAAGTGTCCGGATCAAGTACAATGGCCTAAAGGACTTATCTAGAGCAGATGCTTGTTCTTCCCAGCAAGTTTCACTCCGATCCCTCCATTCTAACCGTTTCTTGAAATTTCCGGTCTCCCCCCCCCAACTCCCCCCTGGCTACCGAATCCGGTCAAGACTTTAAACGGGACATTACAGATATATATTCTGTTCAGTTATGAAGTTTCATTACAATCCGATCATCCGTTCGAAAGTTACACACTTCTCAATTTCCCGGATTCCCCTGCGGATTCCCCTCCCTCCACTCCCCCACCATTATCTGATCGACAATATTTTTATTTTGAAGTCAGTTTGATTGGGTCCCTGATATGCCTGCCAAGTTTCATCGTGAAAATCCAAAAAACCACCATCACCGGAATTCCGGGACCCCCCCCCCCCCCATAAGTGTCCGGATCCAGTACAATGGTCTGAAGGACTTATCTAGAGCAGATGCTTGTTCTTCCCAGCAAGTTTCACTCCGATCCCTCCATTCTAACCGTTTCTTGAAATTTCCGGTCTCTCCCCCCCCCCAACTCCCCCCTGGCTACCGAATCCGGTCAAGACTTTAAACGGGACATTACAGATATATATTCTCTTCAGTTATGAAGTTTCATTACAATCCGATCATCCGTTCGAAAGTTACACACTTCTCAGTTTCCCGGATTCCCCTGCCCTCCACCCCCCCCCCCAAAATGGTCGGATCAGAAAACTGATTATTCCTAATTTTGTTTGGTCGGGTCTCTGACATGCCTGCCAAGTTTCATGGTCCTAGCACAACTGGAAGTACCCTAACTCGAAAAAGTGTGACAAAATGCCCTAAATTTTCAAGTTTCCAGCGCCCCGCACTCCCCCCCATATGGTCGGATCGGGAAACTGATTATTTCCAGGTTAGTTTGGTCGGGTCCGTGATATTCCTGCCAAGTTTCATTGTCCTAGCTCATCTGGAAGTACCCTCACTCGAAAAAGTGTGACAAAATGCCCTAAATTTTCAAGTTTCCAGCGCCCCAGCTCCCCCGCATATGGTCGGATCGGGAAACTTATTATTTCCAGGTTACTTTGGTCAGGTCCCTGATATTCCTGCCAAGTTTCATTGTCCTAGCTCATCTGGAAGTATCCTAACTCGAAAAAGTGTGACAAAATGCCCTAAATTTTCAAGTTTCGAGCGCCCCCACTCCCCCGCATATGGTCGGATCGGGAAACTGATTATTTCCAGGTTTGTTTGGTCGGGTCCCTGATATTCCTGCCAAGTTTCATTGTCCTAGCTCATCTAGAAGTACCCTAACTCAGAAAAAAAGTGACAAAATGCCCTAAATTTGCAAGTTTCCAGCGCCCCGCACTCCCCCCCATATGGTCGGATCGGGAAACTGATTATTTCCAGGTTAGTTTGGTCGGGTCCCTGATATGCCTGCCAAGTTTCATTGTCCTAGCACATCTGGAAGTACCCTAACTCGGATATGTGGGACAAAAAAACTCGGACCGACCGACAGACCGACAGACCGACAGACCGACAGACCGACAGACCGACAGACCGACAGACCGACAGACGGAATTGTGATCGGTATATGGCACTTGAGCCAGAGGCTGCAAGTGCCATAAAAATACATCTATAAAAATAAGGATAAAGGAGAGAAATCATTTTGCTTAAGGCGTCTTTCCGCGATTCCAAACAAGGGATGTGGGTAAAAATAAAATGTGTCACAGTCTATTTCCGCGACCTTTTGGATTTTGTGGCTCAAATTTGACAGATAACTCTTGAGGGGATTTTCTATTTTGTTTAGTTTTAGCGGCAAATTCAGGTCATAATAAAATGAGCTATTTCGTTAAGCACATAGACACAAAGCTGTAGATTTTTTAGTATAGATTTTTCAGTACAGAATGGTAAGGGCAAAATCCTGATGTTCTATTTAGTGAGATTTCATAACCATTACCAGAAATTTGAAGATACCTAAAAAAAAACAGACAAAATGGCGCTTCCGTGACGACCATTCAAAGATGTGTGGGACATAAAGATGCCGCGAAAAAACACCTTAGCCTGTAGTCTTTAGAGAAAACTTTACGCCATGTTTCTCATGCTTTTTATTTTTTTAACAGTTTTTCTTCACCATGATTGCGTCGACCCTCGCTATGCCTGCGGGTAGTTTGATCCCCGTCTTTCGGGTTGGTGCTGCATTCGGCCGGTGCATTGGTGAAGCGATGGCTACCTGGTTCCCCCATGGACTACCCAATTCAGCTGTCCCTCACATCATCCCAGGTATGTTTTTTGTTGTCGTTGAATATGTTGATCATTCTTTTTTTTCACAGTGTGGTGTCGACCAACCGCGGTACTCCGACTGGACAGTTTTGTGTGATTTCTACCAGGTTGTCTGTTGTTGTACTGATTTATGAAGTTCAGGCATCATTTGAAGTTAGAAAAGAAAAAAGTTGAAAAAAAAATGCGACCATGCACTGAGAGTTTTCTTTTCAGAACATACTGCACTTAGTTGTTTTCTTAATAGTTTCTACCAGTATTTATCTCATGACGTTTTTCGTACATTCAGAATCAAAATAGACGTTTTTCGTTTCATGAAAATTGTATCTAGAATTTCGTGTACTTATTTGCCGTGTGCAAATAGCTTACGCTCTGTATGATGCAAACCAGCTTACAGCTACAATCTTTTATTCTAGCTGTAAGCTACTTGGTTGAAGGTAAATTGATTGATAGATATTAAAGACAATGGATGGCTTACGTATGTATTATGCAGCGTTTACAAGTACAGGAAATTTCTTAACAGAATCCGATCTTGGTGACAAGATTATGTTTACACGCAGAGGGAAAAAAAATTAATTCTTCAAACCCGAAAATCTGACAAAAATAAATTCAATAGCCAATAATTTTTTTTTTTAGAGCATTTATGACATCAGCACTGACGACAGCTGCTCTCAAAAGCAAGCTAGACTTTTTTTTTGTCTTTTTACCAGCGCCATCGACGGGATTCCTTTCAAGTAGACCGGAATTCCTTTCATCATGAAAGGATTCTCTGCCCGCTAGACTTTTTTTCTAGTCGTCTCCACGAATGGACCCCTTTCGAGTCGACCGGAATTCCTTTCTACTCTACGGGATTTCTTGTCCGTGTACGCTATATTACTCATAGTTTTTTACTCCTAGGTGGCTACGCTCTTGCCGGTGCAGCAGCAACATCAGCAGGTGTCACACACTCCCTTTTCATCTCAGTTGTGGTGTGCGAAATGACAGGACAGTTCAAGCACACAATACCGGTCATGGTGTCCGTTCTTGTGTCAAACGCGGTCGCTAGTCTTCTTCAACCTAGTCTGTACGATTCCATCATAGTCATGAAGAAACTGCCATATCTGCCAGACATTCTGCCTTCCAAGTCTCGTAAGTATAAAAGCCAAAGCACATAACTAAAACACGTTTTTAGAGCACCAATTACCTTAATGTGATTTCCCTGCCAACTTCCTATGACAATTACCTTAAATTACCTTAACTCGGACTTGCTATCGGCAAGGCTGTTTTGGCTCTTGACGCCGTCTTAAAAAAAATAGCAAGGAGATTCCAAAGACAACTTCAATTCCTTCATTTTATATATGATAGTGCAAAATGCATACGTCAGCTGAATTTTATTAGAGCTATATTTCGGCCCTTCTTGACAAGGATCCTTTTCAGGCTCAAAACAGCTCAAGTTGGAAAAACGAACTTGTTGAAACTTGATAATGTAATATGTAATATATGATGGTTCCCTTAAAGGAGGTAATACAGAATCGTTTCCATGTTCGGGAGCGTAGTAAGCGTGGTAACTACGGATTTCTGTAACGTGATTGGCTGGATTACCCCGCGGAGTGATATTTTACCAAAAATTTGAAAATACGTTCCAGCCTTGACGCCAAGAAGCCAAAATTCGTGACGTTATGCGTAGTAACTACGATAAGTAGGGTGGAACGCGCTCAGTGAGACCGACACAATGGTATACTATGATCTCATTAAACTTGACGTTCCTAACTTAACTGACCGCAGAAACACTCTTTCAAAACAATTTGGAGCAAAGATAATTTGTTGTCCCCAGATGGCCCACCCTCACCTCCCGTCTTCCGTGCGTTGGTCCGAGAGGAATACTGGCAATCAGTTTTCTCCATATCTTGCTAATTCTTCTGCCCAGTTTTTACGTAGTTTCATCCCATCATTTATTTCTGGTCATATCTTGTAAGTGTATTAGTTAATTTGTTTCGTTTTTTTTGTATTTCGTAAATATTTTATTCCTCTTCAAGCTTTAAGCTATTTGGATATTAAACTTTATTGAATGATTGATTGATGATAGCAACAATTTGTTGTAGGAATTTGAGCGCCAATGTTGTTTTCTTTCTCTAGAGGCGTACAAGATCTACGTCCAAGACTTCATGGTACGAAACGTTAAATACTTATGGAGGAATATGACGTACAAGCAACTCAAAGATGTGATTAGTAATGCAAAGAAGACCCGTATTTTCCCTCTCGTCGACTCGCCAGGTATGTAATGTATAATATATAATATACTGGGAGGTTAAGTTTGTTCCCATTCTATCTGGTTTTGAAGATACTGAACCTGGGGGATGTGAATACTCAGTCCAGGATCGTTCCTTGGACTGAAATCACTTTCCCTCGGTTCTTGTTATCTTTAGTTTTATTTTTTATTGTTTGTTTCGCTGGACGTGTCAACGGGTGGCGTTGGGGACCGGGTGCTGACGGGGGAATACGCATATTTCCATTTGTATGAACGGCATGTAGTGAAGTATAAATGTTGTATTTATTTAAAGAAGTCTTTCCATCCCGTGCATTACGAATTTGTCTTCTCAGCCGGGCTCTGGACATTTTGTTATTTAGTTTGTTATTAAAAAGAACCTGAACCTGAACCTGAACCTATAGCCCGATGAAAAATTTGTCTCAAAATAGTAGTACGAACTTGTACGAAAAGTAGCATCCAGTACCAACTGATGCTACTACATGCTTCAAGGCTACCTTGTTACTGCATACTACTGCACGCTACTATGGCAAGACAGGATGCTACTGGATACTACTACATAAGATTGGACTAGTCTGAGGCACATTAAATGATAGTATTCTTTGCTATTACATAGTAATAGACATGGGGAGCCAAAGAGACATGGGGAGAAGAAATATATTTTAAGTTGGGATTGGGGGGGGGGCATAATTGAAGTGGATGGTGAGTCTTAGGGCGGATGCTCTTCCGGTGGGGATGCGGAGAAATTATATTGGTAGAGATAGGAAAAGTACTGGTCCTTATTTTGTCCAATGTGTGGTATTGAAGGAGAGGATGTGGTACATTTGATATGTTATTGTGAGGAGTTGAAAGAATTAAGAAAGGAAGTGTTTGGTCGGGAGGCTTGGGAGGAAAGGGATTTGGTTTCAAGTATGGGAAGTAAGTGTTTTGGTGAGATCCGAAGGCTGGGTAGATTCCTGAAGCTAGCTATGGCCCACCGTGAACTATTTTTATAGAAGTTGATTTTTTGGTTTGTTGTTGGAGTTTATGATATTTTGTTTTTGTTATTGTGTTATGTTTACCGCCATGGCCCTTGGGCTTTATTGGGAACAAATTCACTCATGCAACTTTTTCGTACAACTACCATAGAACTACGCAAGCTACACATTTTTCATCGGGAGGCGTATTCTCGCCGTTCCTCGAGGACTCCACTTGAGGAGTCCCCGCGTTTTTGTTTGTCACGGGGACTCACTCCCCGTATTCTCGTCCCCACGGACGGGGAATGTTCCGATTATCATGAGCATCATCCATAAGGGATCCCTTTCAGATTCGAAGGGGAATCAATTTTTGCTGGTGTTAGTGCAACGTAAAACTAATTTTAAAAAAATCAGAATAAACAAAACCAACAATAAAGTGGATCTAGAGTAATTTCGTCAACTGCATATTTTTTTTTCGAACAAAATCCATTTTAGAAGCATTTCCAAAAATGGAATCAGTATTCCGTTAACGGAACCATCTATGAGTTTTCGACTAGCATCGATATTCGGTCGTAATTTGACCACAGTCTTTGTAATATGACCACAATCTGGGTAATCTGACCTGGGGACAAACAACGTGTTAATGGGATGTGGCGAAGACCTGAAATCTACAAGATGTGATTGTTGTCTGGATGAAGAAGTCCATCAAAGGACACCTCGCACTATTTACTATTCAACTTACGTTATTTTAAGATATTTGAATACTTTAAAACTAGGCTGTGCTTTCAACAAATAGCCCACGGTTTTGTCTGTTTTAAGCCGTTCCCGAGACCCGTTGACTTAGAGCCACAATAGCCAAACAATTTACATAACCGGTTTTTCTGATGGAAAAACTTCCCGCAGAAAACTGGTGGCAGCGTGATAGACATCAAAGGTAGCTAAACACGGCAAGTGAGAAAGTCAGCGTGGTTTGTTATAGGGGTTAGAATGTACCGTACGAAATTGGGGTCTCCGGGTTTAGAAATATATGGAGTGATTATGGAAGTAGGTTCCATTAGTGTTATAGGTAAGAGAGGTCCTTTAAATATACCCCTCTGGGATCCTGTCGAAACCTTTGTGAGGAAAGCATCTTACGCCTACAAGTGACGAGCGGATGGAGCAGAGCAAAATAACACTAGAGAGTAGCGCCAAGACCTATGCTATCCATGCTCTGCAAACGGACTATACTCGTAGCGCCGCCCACTACCCTTGTGGCATTTAAAGCGAGACAGACTTGAAAGTACCGTACGAGCGCTGCAAGCAGACGTATAAGGCGCCAGCGAAAACTCCGAAGGGTCTGAAAAGAGAAACGGTAACTTGTACAAGCAATATGACTGTTTTTTAAACATACATTTTCAAAAAACATGCATAGATGGTTGTTTCATATTTCACTTTAAGAAAATTTCATTTATACCGTATGTCATTCTTACCATGTATTTACGCTCAAGTTTGTGAGGCAATAGGCACACACAGTCCAAAACAGAGCAAAATATCACTAGGGAGTAGCGCCAAGACCGATATTTTCCATACTTTGCAAACGGGCCATGTTCAAGTCTTGGCGCTACTCCCTAGTGCTATTTTGCTCTGGGATGGAGGGACCGGGGTGGTATTTCGTCTGCAGAACGGACATTACCTTAAATTGTAGCTTGGAGCAAAATAAGGGTTTCTCCTGTAGGATTCGTTCCGTAGTTGACTCCGGTTGGCAGGTACATGTAACGATTTGACTTCTGATTAACTTCATACATTGATAATTGCATCAACAGCATCCCAATTCAGCTTCCACTCGATGTCAGCCCACTTTTCATCAACAATTTTTTGAAGGATCCGAAACGGATCTTAAGGCGTACACTGTAAAAAAAAATCTTGCAGTATTTGCTACTGGGATTAGTCTTGTCTCTAAAAGGATAATCTTCTCTCTAATTTGGATTAATCTTATCTGAGCAGAGATAAGCGTACGGAAAACAGCGAGAATTATGGGGAATGCTTCCAAAATGGATTTTGTTCAAAAAAAAAATATGCAGCTGATGAAACTATTCTAGATCCACTATATTTTTGGTTTTATTTATTCTGATTGTTTTAAGTTAATTTTACATTGCACAACACAAGCAAAAACTGATCCCCCCCCGAATCTGAAAGAGGGTCTTTTTTATGATGGTTATGATGATCGGATCATTTCCCGTCCGTGAGGACTCGCGAGAATACGGGGAGTGAGTCCCTGGGACAAACAAAAACGCAGGGACTCCTCGAAAGGAGTCCTCGGGGAACGGCGAGAATATGCCTCTAAATCCGATCCAGCCTCTGTAGGGGAGATGGAGGGGATGGGGGATACTTGGAAATCATTTTGCACCAATGCTCAATAGCTGGTAGGTTGGGCGAACTGTGATAGGCTGTTTACTAGTTCTCTTGTGAGGGGTAAACCACCTTTTTTTTTTGACAGAGCAGAACAGATACGTCAGCTGAATTTTATTAGAGCTATACTTCGGCCCTTCTTGGAAAGCTCGTTTTGCAGCTTGAGCCTGAAGAGGACCCTTGCCAAGAAGGGCCGAAGTTCAGCTGCTGTATCCGTTTTGCGCTGTCAAATATTTTCCATAGTCAGATTGGGCTGAAGGAATATGTTTCCCTTTAATTTGCTTTTCGAATATCTAGATTTTTTTTTTTTTACAGAGAACATGATTCTCATCGGTTCAATCCAGAGACATGAACTTGTTTCACTTTTGAAGATGCGAATCAGTGACAAAAAACGACTTGAAGAAGCTGTCAGGAGATACAAAGAAGAAATGGAAAAGTAAGCCAAACCTCAGTAATTAGGATAAAGGACTTATAACGGAGTTTCTTCTGATGTTATGCGCCGTTATTCTTGATATTTTTTGGAGGTCAGGTTCTACTTTTCAGTAGTTGAGGAAAAGTGTCGATAACTTCTGCGGAGGCTGATACGGCTTCGTATCATCCTCTCTGGAGGCTGATAGGATATCGTATCAACGTCTACAAAACTTATTGTCATGATGGGACATAGGAAGATATACACTACATACCTGTTCAAGAAAAGTTATACGCCGTTATTCTTGATCTAATAGGTAGCGTTCTTGAGGCTTCTGATCGAACACAGTGATCTTAATTCCCAGAGAGTTAACGGGACACAACTCTTTGATGGCATAAGTATAACGTAACACCAAATCAAAATAATACTAGGGAGTAGCGTCAAAACCTATCTTTCCTTGTTTCGCAAACGGGCCATACTCATAATGCCGCCCACTACGTTTGCAGCATTTAAAGCGAGACAAACTTGCGGAATTATAAATTTCTAGTAAAGCTAAGATGCGGTATGCACACATCGAGGAAACAGGGTAGGTTGCATAATTTTTTTGCAATGCTCAGGATATGAAGTTATTCGAGCCAGCGCTGGTGCACGACGGATTGAGCTTCAGTAGGGACGTTCGCTATCGCTAGTGGTACTAGTGTCGCTGCTATCGAGTGTGTGTCACTTTTTTCAAGTCTTGGCGCTACTTCCTAGTGTTATTTTGCCCTGCGTAACACTAAACACAAAATGTAAATCGACAACTCCAGACACCCATCTGGTAACCCCCATCTTCCAGCTGTAACCCATAACTCTCAAGGCTCCAAAGAAACATAAAATGCTGGAGACAGATTAATGTGACAGGGCAGTTTGAGTCCATCGTGAGAATCTCTTTTTCAACCCTGCCTCTTTTCCCCAAATACTTGTTATAGACTTCAATATTGGACGTTAGTTATTTTAGTTTCATCGAAAATAAGAGCAAGTAAACTTGATATTTCTCCGAGGTAGAGCATGTTAGGCACCTTCTACTTTTTGTCGTAGCTGCGTTATTTAGTCGAACTTATCCTACACAATTTTATTTTTATTTCCTTCCTTGCTGATAAGAGTGACTTCAGACAATTAGTATTATTTTGTGTTTCAGGTCCGCAGCAAAATTGGAAAAGTCAGCTGTGGGTAGCGACTCTCCATCGCGGGGCACGACGCCACCTATCGAAAAGAAGAAGAAGAGGAATCGTTTTGAGGTCACAAAGGTCACTGAACAGTCAAAGAAGAAAACGGAAGACCGGTCTGCCTCCTTAGGGAAGGCGGAATCAGAGAGTAGAGAGCGGAAAAGCAGCGTGTTTGGTGTAAGTATCCCTTACGTTAAAGTAGAACTGAAGACTTAAAGTATCGCTTTTCTTATTTCTCACCTCCCCTTTCGTTAAAGTAGAACTAAAAGACCTAACTATCGCTAACTATATAAGTGGAATCATAGATAAGAGAGCGGAAAAGCAGCGTCTTCGGTGTAAGCCTATATGACTACGTAATAAAAGAATCGTTTCGTAAGTAAGTAAGTAAGTAAGTAATTTATTTCTGAACCGCCATTTGAAAAGCGAGTATGTAAAAGAAAATAAAAGAATTATATAAAACACAACAAACACAGTATACAATTTTTCATTCATCGGCCAGAAAAGAATGTAGAGTGTCATATGCTAGCTGGGCCCTGTTGTCCATTACTTTTGGGAAAGCCGACGAAATTTCCAAAAGTGTGACGCTTGCACTTGGCAAATTTCCAAAAGTGTGACGCTTGCACTTGGAAACGCTCCGTTACCATGTGGCTGTGGTATAACTTTGGCAAATAAAGCAGGTGCTTCGCATACTTAAAATAGCATCTTCTCATCTTCTGCAACTCCTTCTTCCGTAGAACATGTGCGACATCAGAGGAAATAAAACGTGATTAGTGAATTAGTGAAACATACTGCACTTAGAATACTGGAAACAATAGTTGCCGATATGCCCTTTAAGTAAATTTGGGATAGTCGCTGTCCTTACCTGCTTTGGCTCCTCCTCTGGCAACAGAGGCACCCAGGGTGTCCAGTCTTCTCTCTGGCGGGCTGCTGCCAGGAGATCCTCCCTCCAACTCATGTTGCAGATTTGGGTGTATGCTTGCAGTGGTTTTCAAGCTCGCTTTGCAACGTTTTGTTTCTTGTCTCGTGGCGAGAGATGGGCGAATCCGATCATGAAAGGATTCGAATCCAGGGCTAGGTACGAATCCGCTATTTTTTTTGACGAAATCGGATGGACTCCCCCCCCCCCCCATGTTGTCGACCAGTCGGTAAAAAAAAATTGAGTTGGCGAGAAGCGCTGCAGTACTTCTTGAAAATAGTAGATTTTTCTTAAAACAGTAGATTCTGTCAAAATACTAAAATGAAAAGACATTCTCCTGGCCCAATATCACACGAGCAGCTCGCTTCTGCACATTCTCGAGGTCATTGCTTTGTTCCTTGCTCAACCCTGGATGCCACACAGGACAAGCATATTCTAAAATACTTTATATATATATAGGGATAATACTAGGGATGATACAGCGCTAGAATAAAACTTAGCTGACGTACGTAAACTTAGCGTACGTTTTTTTTTTTTTTTTTTTTTTTTTATATTTGCTTGTTGATCTGTTTTATGCGATACGGCCTTGTTATGTCATAGTTGTCGTTTTATATTTTTGGCCAGTTATGTATGCGTTTACTATGTCTTTTACTCTCCGAATTCTGGAGGAATTAAATGAATTGAAATTGAAATTGTATCCGTTTATCTTGACTTACTTTTTTTTACTTCGACTTATGTCTTCTGCCGGACGTCGCTCAGCGTAGAGAGTGATGTCAGCCTCCTCAAACCGGTACGATCAGCAGCTAGCGTTGGTGCGTCATCTAAATTTGCCATCTTTAGGTGTTTAGAAAGACTATCGGACCATCTAATCGGTGTTTCGGCCTGCATCGGAGTTGTCATCCGTTTATCACAATCTTCATCTCTTTGTTGTTGAGATGCTCCATCTCGGCCCTTTCGCGGGTTTAAAAGTCCTCACTGGGGTCTTCAAATGTTGTTTATTGCAGCTTTTCCAAATCAGCGATTCCTCAGCGAAGCAGAAGGCGGCAACGCCGAAGGGAATCACACGCTCCAACTCCTTCTCAACCCCGGCCGAACCAGGGGAGGCGGAGTTTTTGTGCAACACCACACCCTATACCACCGTCACAGGTGCCGAAAGCAGGTAAGATTCCCCATTTCATAACTGCTAGACAATTTCAGTTCTGTTCTGCATTTATCCGTGATAGGCTCTTTCGCACTTTCTGTTTTCAGTTTTACTGTTTTGCTCTTTGTACGAATTTCACTGCGGGTGCGATAAATGTGGCCCGCTTCACTTACGATTACTGGTGTAGAAAACTTCACCGACTCCCGCACCGGTGCAGCGCTTCGGGGATGTTGGCAAAAAATCGCATGCCTTTGTTTTACGAGATAAAACGTAAAGCAGTTTTGTCGCTTAAAAACGCCTTTTGATCCAAATTCTTTCCGCTCCAGTTTTTCAACTTTCACAAAATATTTTTTGAGTGTTTTGCGATTATTTGTATTTCTTTGTCTTTTTCTACGTACTTACGCCCTTGGGCAGTGCGTCATAAACCTTTCATTCATTCATTATTCACTGCCTTTGTGGAAAAAAATGAGTAATGAACTGGTGGTTCGTTGATTTGGTTACATGTGTGGTTATGTGTAATATGTAGTGATGATGTGTGATTCTTCTCTATATATGGTTACGGCTGAAGTAACTAAATAAATAAAATAAAGAAATAATTTGATGTTTGAATGTGAGGGTTTGAGTGAACGTGGGTTAAAAATACTTGCAGTGATTGGACGGGGAACGAATGAAGAATGAATGTGCAGCGTCGTTTTGGTGATAAATATCCTTTTCTTGAAAAAGAGTGCGGCTATTCGACTGTAGGTCAAGTAGGCTATTATGTTTGTAGGATTAGTCAGCTACTTTATATTCATGTCATTGTGTTTGAATTTGACGGGTGTGTTGTTGTTTAACATTTGTATTCTCATCTTCAGTTCTAAAATCTAGCATGCGGCAGAATTTCAGGAGGGATTAGACACGATGCCGAGCGATCGGGTAGAGATGCGAGGAGAATTCCAAGTTTTTCTTATGAACCTGGGCTTTTCGCGTAAAGATGCTGCTTGTAGTTCTGGCAACCAGCCTTAGAAATATTCCTTTCTGTTTTATGCAGTTTTATTTCTTTGCTTCTAGTCGACTTCGATTGGCCTTCGAATCCATCTTCCGGGCAAGAAAGAACTCCACTTCAAACGTTGTTCTTATAGATGATCCAGTGTCATTTGTAGATGGCGCCAGCGGTCCGACGAAGAAAATGTCTACGGTAAGTGCCCATCTGTATTTGAACAACTATGACGCGACCCTCTCAAAGCTTCAACGCAGATCCCGTAAACTTGAAATAGCAGTATTTTGTTTAATAATCACTGCAGCCCGGTCCATTGTGGGTTTTATGCTCCATATATGTTTCTGCAAACAGACGTGAGCTTACGAGGGGGGGGGGAATGTTTGAACGGGTGTGCAAGCGGAAAGCCGAGCCAGAATTCCTAGCTTAGTGACTTTCTTTTGAAAATCTTGCTGATTCTTCTGCTGGAATGACTTAAAACTTTAAGAGCATGTTCCACCCTTCCAACAATAGTAACTATTAGTTACTATTTCCGTTCCAACCTCACGAAAAGTTACTACGCTGACCGTTCCACCCTTCTCGAAATAATAACTGTTTGCTTACCATGCTCGGGAGCGTAGTAAGCGTGGTAACTATGGATCTCTGTAACATTATTGGCTGGATTACCTTCTCGAAATAGTTACTGTTTGCTTAACATACTCGGGAGCGTAGTAAGTTATTGCGGATCACTGTAACATGATTGGCTGGATTACTCCATGGAATGATATTTTACCGAAAATGTAAAATTGCTTTCCAGCCTTGACGCCAAGAAGCCAAAATTCGTGACGTCATGCATAGTAACTACGGTAAGTAGGATGGAACACGCTCTAAGTAAATGCAGCCAAATATAATACAAGTGCAAGTGAACGTGTATGTGGGGCAGCGGCAAAAACGCGATGCGTTTTCCACAGGCAAAAGTGAAATACGGCAGGCGTATCAAAAACTTGTTTCCTCCTAACTACGGCCTAACTATGCACCCTAGCTAAAAACTACAGCATAGGCTAATTCATAATGCAGTTTGACTCCTGTGCGGACCCGATCGGCAGTTTTTTTACCCATTATCGTATCTCGAAATGTAGAATCTTCGACCATCACTGTATCAAAACTTGGACGTGCAACAATTGAAAGAAGCGAATGTACCCGTCGTCTTGTCATACCATTATGATAATTTGGCGGAAGGACATTTTACAGGTGTCGGGGAATAGTTATAAAAGTTTGTTTTAAGCCATAACCGCTTATTTTGGATGGGGTGCATGGATGGGGTGCCCCATCCGTCTTGGATGGGGTGCATGGATCAGAACCATTGCTGGACGTCACAAGAAACTTTGGAAGAAAAATCCCAAGAAGCGACGGCGATATGCCCTCCACGTTTTCTGCAATGGCCGCCAGAGCAGGAAACTCGACCAGATGGTATCCAAATACTATCGCCAGAGGAGGTACCTCATCGATGACCTCTATGCTCCCTATTCGAGTTCACTCGTTCACGGCCGGAGGGAGAATATAACGGCAACTTTTGGCTTAATCGAGCGCTAACGCAGTTAAATAAATAGTAAATGTATTTCTCAGTAAAACTTTTAAATCGTGAAAATTTTTTTTAAAAAATAACCGCTTATTTTGATACCCTCTTAAACGCGTTAGCTTTTGTTTCAGACCCGAGGTCTGGACTTATCTCCAGAAGAGCGTGAGCTATGGGAGGAGAAAGAGCTTTCAGAGCCCATTTCCCTGGCTGAGGTCACCATCGACCCGTCCCCCTTCCAGCTAGTTGAAAGGACCCCTCTCATTAAAGCCCATAGTATGTTCAGCATGCTAAGCGTCACACATGCTTACGTCACGGCGATTGGCAGATTGGTCGGCGTGGTCGCGTTGAAAGAGGTAAGGGTTAACTCGGATATTTACTAAAATTGAGCCGATTATCTACGGCCCGTGACGTTTTCATGACGTCGTGAAAAAATAGGGAAATTTGATTAAATTAGTGTTGCAGAATATATATTTGTATTTATATATAGAGCCGAGCGGCGAGCAAGGCGCCGAACGCGTTTACACTTATAAACCGTTCTAAGGACAATCTGTTCCGTTAGTAAATGGAAAACATAGACTTTTCGTGTGACGTCATGAACTCGTCCTTAACTCGGAGACTTACTTTCTTGTACTTGAATCAGGACAAGGGTTACGGGCCTTCCCTGGCATACGAAAGTACAGTAGAGGTATGCTTATTTGAACACTTCTCTAACTGTTTCACCATCCTGTTTTATGGGATCCCAAAACGTAAGTGGAGGGATACCTATGACATCGCAAAAATGTCCGTCTGTCCGTCTGTCTGTGAGCACGATAACTGTCGATGAAAAAAATGACGTCGTGAAAAAATAGGAAAATTTGATTAAATTAGTGTTGCAGAATATATATTTGTATTTATATGTATTATATAGAGCCGAGCGGACAGCGAGGCGCCGGACTCGTTTGCACTTATAAACCGCTCTAGGGACAATCTGTTCCGTTAGTAAATGGAAAATATAGACTTTTCGTGTGAAGTCATGACCCGTAGCTAATCGACTAAATTTTAGTCAACATCTTAACTCGGAGACTTACTTACTTGTACCAGGGACCCATAAATTTCCTGTAATGACTCGCGATTCAGGGGGCCTGTCATTTCCTATGCTTCTATGTTGCTATGTTACCCGAGCCTCACCTAGTTTCCAAAAATTCCGCTTGGGTCAAATCTGCGTTCTTGCTCAGATAGATATAGATAGCCATCTTCAGTCAGGACTATTCAGCATGCCACCAGGTACCTAAGCTAGTAAAAAAGATCCAGGATACTCTTCCATTACAGAGAAATATTCCTAGTTCAGCACAACAGCTGCAAAAATTTTGTCTATTTGGATAGTCGGGTATTTTATCACCGTGGGTATTTGTCGAACTATCTGACGCTCGGTCAAGAGCGCATCAGACATCTCTTATTGACAAGCCCCCTGAATGGCGAGTTATTACAGGAAATTTATGGGTCCCTGCTTGTACTTGAATCAGAACACGGTTACGAGCCTTCCCTGGCATCCTGAAGTACGTATGTTAATTTGAACACTTCACTAACTGTTTCACCATCCTGTTTGATTTACTTGCTTGCAAAACTATCAAGTGATTAGGAAAAATAACATATTCATATCAGCTAATATCCAACTATTTCAGGGTTGTCCTCGCACAAACTGTGGGTTGAAATTTGAGCAATTTTAGTTTATTTTGGATTTATAAATGTGTTTCTTCTTCTGTTTGTGATGTCTGTTGATACGAGCCGCCATCTTCTTGGTGAAAGTGCGTTGCACTTAGTAAAAGATTCAGATTTTGAAAGGAAAGCCATTTGGCAGGTAACAGACTTCACAGCATTTCAGTAAAATAGTGAAGCATTACAAAACAGGAAATGAATTAAAAGTGTTTGGCAACTAACTTGCACTAAAAGTTGCCTGGTATAGGTTTTAGTTTTTGGGATCCCAAAACGTAAGTGAAGGTATACCTAAGACATCGCAGAAGTTGTCTCTCTTTCCGTCCGTCCGTCTGTCAGCACGATAACTCTCGAAGGGAATGAGATATTTTGATGAAACTTGGTGTGAGGATTCTTTGTGTCAAGGGTAAGGTCAAGTTCGTAGATGGGCTCTGTATCAGGTAATCAGGTTCTCAGGTAACAGACTTCACAGCATTTCAAAAAAAGAGTGAAGCATTACAAAACAGGAAATGAACAAGTGTTTGGCAAGTAATTTGCAGTAAAAGTGGCCTGGTATAGGTTTTAGTTTTTTCTTCGACGACCGTTCTTTGTCAAGTCTGTCCTTAAAGGACCCATGCTAGTACCAATGCTTATTCGTTATTTTTCTCAGCTCCCATTACGAACCAGTCTTTTCTGTACCATGCACGTACGTAGTTTATTGAACTTTCGACCAAATGGGCCTCAAAAGACCCACGGGTTTTTGCGACTTGATTACATTGGCAATATCATTTTCTGTGGTTTTGGACGCTAAAAACGAGAAAGGAACAAGTGCAATACAAGACAGTTCTGACCGTTCGAGACGCCAATGTTGGAACATTAGCTGCGTTTTTGCAGATACCATGGTGTCTGATACCACGGTTATCGTGGTGTCTTATACCACGTCAAGAAGTGTTTTTGCAGTTATCGTGGTATTCAGATACCACGGTAGCAGCGAAACGACTTTAGACCGTGGTATCAGATACCACGGTAACTGCAAAAAAGACTAATTGCAGATCGAGTTACCGGGGTAAAAGATACCATGGTTTGCAAAAAACGCAACTATTGACTTCACTGATGAATTAAAGCTTTCAAATATGAAAACAGAAACGGCCTTGTTTTGGCCAGCTATCGCGCAATCTAAGTAGTGGAAAGAATTTCTTCCTGACCGGCGGCATCTATGGGCGATTTGAAGTTCCGTACTTTGGTGATGGATACTTATTATTGCGTTAGTTACAACGCCCTCTGGAGCGAAAATGATAAAAAGAATCGTCACTAATAGTTGCGTTTTTGATCCGAATTCTCCTTGCGAATTTTCCTCGCAATTCTCCTATTTCGCGTTTTTGGACTATTCAGATAAAGCGAATTGTACCGTGTTCTTCAAAACTGTGCTAACTGAAATTTTTTGAAAACTGAGTTAGCTATACCATTGGAAAAAACATAGCTGATTCGGTATTCTGTTAAATTGTGCTAAGTGTTAGATGACGACGTGAGCACCATCTAACAGGTAGATTAGTTTTAACTTTCTGAGTTCCTACTTTCTTCGTGCAGATGGCATACACAAAACTGGGCCCAAAAATTATGAAAATGTAGTTAGCACAGTTCTGAAGAACACGGTTAATTCTCCTTTTCTTGCGTTATTGTCAGAATCGAGAACGGGGAATGCCTCGCGATTCCGCAGAATCGGAAGTTGCTCCGATGGTGAATTCTCGATTCTCCTCTCTCCGTTCTCCTCCCTGATTGGTCAACAGAGTGCGGGTGTTCAATATGCATAAACACGTATACCGGGTTGCGGACGAGCTGCCAAATTAGTGTTTTTGTCAAAAGCGAGAATACCAGAGGAGCAAAACCGGTAATTTGTACGAGAATCGAGAATCCAGAAGCGAGAACGGAGAATTCAGATAAAAACGCAACTAATAACTGTCGGGAACGCAACCCGAAAGGAGCAGGTTTTAACATTAATTTCTTCCAGTTGAGAAAGGCGATCGAGGACATCAACACCGGCCTCTTGCGGCCGCGGCTGGACACATTCAGAGTAGATGGCGATAGTGATACGTCTTCGCCGGATACTGTTCCCACGCCTAGTGAAACGACCTGCGGAACGGTGACTATTACAATTGAAGATACAGAGGAAGTGAAAGAAAGAAACATTCGGCCTAGTGTAAGATTATACAAATATAGGCCAAGTGATGATTCTTTTGCCAAGGCTGACTAGGTCTAATGACATTTAGTCTAAATCTTTGTTTTGCAATTCGCCAAATTGACGTTCACCGCTTCCAAGCGGACAAGTTTCTGCCCCCGTCTCCTCGTCTCGACACAGTAGTTTGCAGTCTGCCTCCCGAGCTATGGAAGAAAATAGATCCGTATTTTACTACCTCTCTGTCTCGAGTGATGATAACGAGACAGTGGAGGATTTCCAGAAACTAATCCACTTGGGACGCTAAACTCAAACCAGGCGAATTAATAAATGACCAAGAAAAGCGAATGGGAACTGTTCGGAGATTTTTTCCATAATTCCCGTGCGTGTGGATTAAGCAAGGGCCCATGATTTGTTTACCACCGATCGCGATTCCGAGGGCCTGTCACTACGTATACTCCAGTAATTTATTATTACATTTGGCGTCGAGCTTTTCGCATGCTGTCCTATCTGCCCCCATTCCGAACACTACTCTCCTATGGCGCTAGTAGGCGGAGAGCCAACGAGAGTTTTCGTTTTAAAAAAAATATACTTATTTTTTTTTTTTTTCTATTCTGTTTACTACCCTTGTAGACAAGTGTAGATATGACAGATTTGGTCAAGGTTTATTTTTGGCAAGCTTGTCTCCCCGATGAAAAATTTATCTCAAAGTAGTACTATGAAGTAGTACGAAAAAGTAGCATGCAGTACTAATGATGCTACTACATGCTTCTACTTCAAGGCTACCGTGTTACTACATACTACTATATGCTACTATTAGCAAGACTGGATGCTACTATGGCAAGACAGGATGCTACTACATACTACTACATAAGATTGGACCAGTCTGAGGCACAACAAATGATAGTATTCTTTGCTATTACATAGTATTACATGCTACTTTTTCGTACAACTACCATACTACTACCCAGGCTACAAATTTTCCATCGGGTCAGTATCCTAGTGCTACCCTATTACTTTACTGGTCGTGTGTTTCGTACTGCCTATAACTGTGAGTTTGAACCGGTGTAAACTGCCAGCTGTGATTTCTAAAACGGAGAGAAGAGGGATCGATAAATCCTACAGTTTGTGGACTAGTATTTATTCAATTTTGTTCCTAATTGTTTGTCTGCCTTTTACCTTGTGTGTGCAGTCTTGCTATTTTTTTTAAACGATACTCAATATTTATTCTTACCGCCATTCTGTCGTTTTGATTATGTGCATTGATTTCTGTGACACTTAGGCCAGTCAACCACAAATCCTTGATTTTTGGATACCCTATGCCAAACGCTGGGTATTTCTAGCGTTTTGCATAGACTATGCCTAACATTGGATACCCTATGCCAAACGCTAGATAGCTGTTGGTAGTCTAACCCTGACCTACCCCACTATAGATGAATTCTGATTGGTTGATTTCTGAGCTTCACTCAAATCATCAATTTTATTGGGTTCAAGTATCCAACATTTGGCACAGGCTTTCCCGAAATCAGGGGTTTGTGGTAGACTGACTTAGCCGCCCCCCCCCCCCCCCAAGAGGTAGGTGTACACACAAATTCGCATATAAAATATGCACGAAAAATCCGCTGAAATTCACGTGAACCGTCAAAACCTCGGAGCCGAGGAGGATCGTCGCACGCGACTGTGAAAACCTGACTGTGTGTACACTTACTTTAATGGTACGAACAGAGGATCAAGTTACTGGTCGGATTTTCTGCATTTTCACCGAAGTGGAAAAGCCTCTCGACTTCTGCGTACGGAGTAGTGCCGAAAATACTGGTAGGAATTCCAGTCGATAGTCTGTTCGGACCATAGTAGTAGCGACTGGAAGGGGTGGAAGCGGTTCTCAGCCTCCCCCGAGCCCAGTACTGCTGTAGGTTTTGATCATTTGACATTAGGTTAGGTTTCTGTCCTATTTATGCTAACGTAAGAATTGTCACATTTTTAAAAATAGATACGTTTCGTAATGTAAAGTTTTTCAAGGTGCCAGGGAAGCATCTAAGTAAGCAAGTAAGTAATTTATTTATTTATAACCCGTCATTTTGAAAAAGCGCAGTAAATGAAAGAAAATAAATAAAACGCATAAACACACAGAAAAATACACTTAATTTTCAATCTTCGGCCAGGAAGCAAGCGGATAACGTCGTACGCTGGTTGGGCCCTGTTGTCCATGATTTTGGAATGCGGTGAGGAAACATCCAAAAGGGTAATACTTTTTTAACTTCTCCGTCAATGTATGGTTATGACATAATTTGAGCAGGAGCAGGTGCTTTGCATATTTGAAATAGCATGATCTTATCTTTGTAATCTCCTTCTTTCGCAGAACATGAGTGACACCAGAACGAAATAGTATAGAAGAAGCGCAGAAGGTGCTGTATAACTGATATCCATGGCATGGTAAAGAAACGCGGATCACGTCATCTCTGCTTCCTTTATTCATATCAACCTATTTCTCTGGCTGAGGGGGCCATTCTTGTCCCCTCTAAAATATCATGTTTTCTTTTACTGGGCTTCTTTTGAGTCTAAATATTCCAGTCCAACAGTCCAGGCGGACTAGTTCCTGCACTGTCTCATTAGTTGCGTTTTGCAGATACCATGGTATCTGATACCACGGTCAAAAGTTTTCGCAGTTACCGTGGTTTCTGATACCACGGTCGAAAGGCGCTTTTGCAGTTACCGTGATACTCGCAAGGTACCGTGGTATCTAATATTAGCTGCGTTTTTGCGGATACCATGGTATCTGTTCCCACGGTAACTGGTTATGCAATTAGTCGTTTTTGCAGTTACCGTGGTATCTGATACCACGGTTGCTCTGCAAAAACGACAATAGCCGAAATTGCGCTTTTCGAAGTCATCCCTAAAGAAAAACTGTACCCAGTTACATCACTAAGTTCCAAACTTCGCACCGTCAAATATACTAATCTATTGTTGGTAATGATGAAAGTGAGATGACTTTTTCAGATACCACGATAACTGCCCAGATACCACAGCAACTGCAAACACGCCTTTTGACCGTGGTATCAGGTACCACCGTAACTGCGAAAACGACTTTTGACCGTGGTATCAGTTACCATGGTATCTGCAAAAACGCAACTATTAAGATACCACGGTAACTGCGAAAACGACGTTAGGCCTCAACCTACTCACTGTTTTTCTACGTATTCTTTGTTTGACCTCTAGTCCATCCATAGCTAAATAATCTACCTGACTCTGACGAAAGGAAATATCCACTTTATCAGTTCACTACCACGCCGGACAGGTTCGCCGCATCAACTGACAGCTACCCGCCGAAAGGTTGCCAGTGTATCTCAAACGAACACGAATGAAACCAGTGCTCCAGGAGGTATAACAGGGGATTTAAAGAACATAGCCCGCTTGGAAGCGATGAACTGGAATATCCCGATGAAAAATTTATCTCAAAATAGTAGTACGAAGTTGTATGAAAAGTAGCACGCAGTACGAACTGATGTTGCTACATGCATCTACTTCAAGGCTACTGTGTTACTGTATTCTACTTATTTGTTCTTGATTCTACTGCATGCTACTATTAGCAAGACTGGATGCTACTGTAGCAAGACAGGATGCTACTGGATACTACTGCTTAAGATTGGCCCAGTCTGAGGCACATTAAATGATAGTATTCTGTACTATTACATATCAATACATGCAACTTTTTCGTACAACTATCATACAACTACGCAGGCTACACATTTTTCATCGGGATTGCGTACTAGAGCATATTCAGCGTAGTCTAAGAGATTATTTCTACCGTCTGACTAGGGATATACACACTACTTTGTAGTGTAGTCATTCCATATGAATGAATGAATGAATGATTTATTTGCACATTAAAGCCATCCGGCCATCATGCAACAAAACGAAACAAAAAGTGAACAGTCTTACATGCGCATATCCACACTAACACACTCTTAATATTTTTAATTTACACTGAATACTTTATTAACACTAAAAACACAACTTCCCCATCAGAAGAAATCTTTCCGGTGTTTAAAAGCTAACCTGAGGAACTTCCCAATATTTCTTATTTCTTTAAAATCTTTACTTCCCATCATTTTAATAATCCATTTCTTATCAGTTCCCCCCACCCCGAAAATCTCCTCCCTTAGCCCCCGTAACTCTCTACAATCACACAAAAGGTGGCATATATCCTCGTTCATTTCTCCACACATAGGGCAGAAGTAGTAAGGACCCGATCTTTCCTCTTTTTTCCCCATATACTTTCTTTTTTCACCGAGCGGCAAACCATCAGCCCTCATACTTATAAACAAACCCAACTCCTCCCTACTTAACCCTACCTTAAAATATATTTCCTCACCCCACGTCTCTTTTGCCGCAGCGTACAACCTCAGAGATTCTGACTTACTCACCTCGCATAACCACGTCTGTATTTCCTGGTCTTGGAGTGTCTGTCTAACTACTCTAGTCACACTTCCTAACTCCCATCCTGGACCTTCCCCTTCATTCCACATATTACTTAAACCTGTATTATCTAAAATGCACTTAATCTGGTTTGCCCACGACTGCTTCCTTCCATCACACAATGATTCTAGGTATGCCTCCTTTAGTAGTCTTGAATGGGGCATAATCAAAATTCTTTCCCAAAAATTTACCATACTCACTAGCCTCCTACTCCTTAGTGACAATAGACCTAAATCACCCTTTACCACTAGACCGTTAATTCTATTATTTACACCTAGAATCCTTTTAAAGTAATTTAATTGCAACTTATCCAATTTCCCAGCTACTGCATATCCCCATATCTCTGCTCCGTAATGGATTATCGGCACTACTTTCGACAAAAATACTTCTTTAACCATTCTTACTTTACTACTATTTCTCAATCTACTGGCATGCAACATACTTACGCACCTTTTACCTTTCGTGACACAATATTCTACATGCTTACTTGCTCCTCCGCGTGCACTCATCTTACATCCCAAATACATCCATTCTTCCTTCACCGCGATTCGTCTTCCCTTGAACACAAATTCTGGGTCCTCCGATGTTTTACCTCCCTTTCTAAATATCATTACTACTGTCTTATCTACATTCAATTCTAGTCGTTTTTTGTCCAAATAGTCACCCAGGATTTGGAGCAGCTTTTGCAGTTTTTGTTCAGATTCTGCAATCAGAGCAATATCATCTGCGAACAGTAGCAGACATAACAGCGTAGTACGAAGTGTTACCATTGGCGCAGCTCGCTCCTCCATAAATTTCTCAATATCATTCAAAAACAAACTAAACAGCTTAGGTGATAGCGTACATCCTTGCTTCACGCCTACAAACGATCTTACACTCCTTGATATTTTTCCCATCACCCGTACAACAAATTTTACCCATGTATACATTTCGCACACCATCAAAATAAATCCAACGGGTAGCCCCAACTGCAACAAAGCCTCCACCAGTAACTTACGATTTACATTATCGAACGCTCCTTTAAGGTCTACGAACGCTACGAACAAACGACCCCTTCTCTTTCTTGTATATTTCTTTACTAACACATCCAACACGAATATCTGGTCTAGTGTACTGTAACCCTCTCGAAATCCAGCCTGTAATCCGCTTAACTTCCCTTTCTTTTCTAACCATTTTTTTAATCTATTATCGATTGCCCTACAAAATAATTTACTCACCGTATTTCCCAACTGGATCCCTCTATAATTAACATGTTGACTTCTATCCCCTTTCTTAAATATCGGGACCAAAACCGATATACACCACTGGGTTGGCCATACTACGTTCTTCTGGATTGAAGAGAAGATCAATGCCAACAGCGGCACCAAAAAAACACGACCCCACTTCCAAAGCGTAGTGGGTATACCATCAGTCCCTGGCGCCGACCCACCTTTCATTGTCTTCATTGCTGTCCAGACTTCCTCTTCTTTAAACGGCTGTAGTAGCTGAAGGTCCTCGTCGTCCACTGGTATCTGCTCTTCACTCATAAGCTTCTCTTTTATTTCTTCGAGCTCTATCTGGTCCCTCATCGCTTCGTCGTCTTTTCTCTCGAGTACCGCCGGCCAAGTTTCCGCTGTTGGTGTGAGGTTCTCTTCTCTAGATCCAAGTTCCTTCCTAATACTACTCCAAAATTGCCTGCTATTTTTGTCTTTATAACTCGTTTCTATTAACCTAAGTCTTGATTTATCCCCTTCTATCTTTTTTTGGGAAACTAACTTCTTATACTCTTTCCTTAATCTTCTATAATCAATTAGCCTATTTTTCAATTCTTCTCCATTTGACTCTTTCACTTTTATCAATGCAAACACCACTTCCCTTCTCTTCTTCTCACAATCTCTATCAAAAAAATCTTTTTTCCTCTTCCTCTTTGGTTTATTTTCTTTCCGCGTCACACTTACTGCTGCTTCCTGTATTACCCGAGATAATTGATTAACAGCTTCCTCTACTCTATGTTCCTCAATAAGACTATAACATGCGTCTAATCTAGCCTCAATCTGTACTTCTCCTAGTGCCTTAACATATTCTTTTTCTTCTATATCCTTAACGCAAATAGCCCTATGCACCTGTACATCACACTTTTCTCCTTTTCCTTTTGGGAGTTGCGATTGTCGTTGGCAACGCAGCTCAACTTCCAACTCTAGTGGGACGTGGTCTGATCCAGTTACCTGCAGAATCCTGAGATTTTTACACTCGGGAAAAAGAGACATATCAACTAAAATATAATCTATTACGCTCGGTGACCCCGAAAAACAAGTGAAACCTCCCCCTAATTCAAAATCCTCTCCAACCCTACCATTAACAATCACCAAATTTTCCTTTCCCAGCAAATCCAACAAATTTTCTCCCCATTTATTTCTTCTTCTTTTGTGGTCCTTACTTCTCCTCTCCACCATACCTCTCACACTATCATCCTCATTCACACAATCCCGGCCCCTATCCAATTCCTCAAGTTTACTTCCAGACAGATAACATACTTTGTCTTCAAGCTCCTCGTCACCCGATGCTCTCTGCAAGATTAAATTTTTGGCAGCTGATAACTGGTCATGCTTGCTTGTGCTGATCGCAAGAGGTAACTGACAAACGATCAACAGACGAAGCGAGGACGACTGTTTTGACTTTGGCAAAAGTGATATTTGGTCGGGATAGTGAAGATGTACCAAGGACCGAAGTTGCTAGGTTTGGGTCCTTACTGGTCGCGGGAACACGGAATCTATCGGTTGTTTTCAGTTCAAGAGGAGAACGGTAGAGCGGTTAGGCCCAAAGATTCGTGTTGCTATCCTGCATTGCTGACAAAGATGTTAGAAAGAGAAGAAGGGTTTTGAGCAGACCTTTAAAAACAAAATTTCGACAACAACATTTTCTAACACAGGTCACGTAAAATCACTGGTAAGGATATTCAAGCAACGCTGTTAAAGGCAAAAATCAACAAAACTAATCAAAACATTTCATAGAATAATGAATAACCTACTCCTTGCAGAACAGTTTGATTCGTCGTCGTCAGTTCACCATAATCCTGCTCAGCGCTTCTAAGCGGACTAGTTTCTGTAAACCCCCTCGTGTCTCATTATCAGCAATTGTCCAAATATATATATATTATATACTTATTTTACCCGCTTACAAAAGGGAAAAAGCGGAGTACATAAAGAAAAAGAAAATATACACGAACTAAACATAATACTAAAATCTATACCACGAATAGAGTTCGTATATGGTTTGCGCAAGCATTTAAAGCTCTTGTTCGAGCACTTGTTCAATTTTATGTATTTTTCGGTGTTTTTTTTATTTTATATTTTGCTGATAACTCCGTGTTTGAACTTCGGAACGCTAAGCAAACATTTTGCGTACTTGTAGTACGTGGTGCGTATTTTTCTTTGGTTTGTCATTTTTAAAAATTCTCAAAGTGGCGAAACACAAAGTACATAAGGTGTCATCACTGCTTTAAACAGACGGGCAAGAACAAACCGGTTGATACTGTGCTTACATTTTAGCGAGCGGCCGAAACCGCCGCGCATCGAATTACATACATTTCCAACTAGCGCTGTCCTCATAGACCGAATAGATAGTAAAACAGATCCATCACTTAGTGGATAGAAAATCTACGATTTATTCTTTCAGAAACTAGTCCGATTGGAGCGCTGATCTGGAATAAGGTGAACAGCTAATACGTGTGATGACCAGAGTGTTGCTAGGCCACAAAATCCCGTTGCCAGACTGGGAAAGGGCGTTCGCGTCCCGCGAAGCAACCGTTAAAGACCCGTACAGTTTTCATCATGCGCACGAGACGGTTTTTTATCATATTGTTATAATCTATATTTCTTCAGCCCAAGCTGACTGCGAATCATATTTGTCGGTGAAAAACGGATAAGTCAGCTACATTTTATTAGAGCTATATTTCGGCCCTTCTTGGCAAGGGTTCTCATCAGGCTCAAGCTGGAAAATGAACTTATCAAATCACATAAGGAGTTGTATAATAACTCATTTATTTCCTTAATAGCATTTACAACTGCTAGCTGCGGATCGTCAACATAACCAATTACGAATCACGACTGATTGATATTTTGACAGTTAAAATTACGAATAAAGTAAGGCACAAACGAAGATAAATACCTTTCGGTTGAGTTTATGGGGGGTTGGAGAAGCCGTGGCTTGTCAGTGCTAGCTAGTCTTCCCCTTGTGTTCGGTCTGGTCTGGTCTGGAGTTTCAAAGTCTGGGAAAATAGTCAGGTGGTGGTCAGAAGTTAAACATTTTTTTCCAAAGTTCATCGTCAGTTGATGCCTCCTATCCGCAAGTGTCGGCAACTGAAGCTTGACCAGAGCATCCTCATAGGAAACATAATCCGGACCAAGCATCACTTTGCACGACCTCTTCTGGATAGACTCGAGTCTTTCTGTCTGTTCTACTGTCAGTCCGGAATGCCATACAGGACACGCATATTCCACGCAGGGACGAATGTATGTACAGTAGATTGTTTTTAAAACTCGAGGAGGGACTGAAAATCGGCAAAGAACGGCAAAAGACTTTAACAGTGCGCAGTACTTGGGGTTACTGCAGCTGTGACAAGGCACGAAAGAAGGACAAGTTCATTTTCCAGCTTGAGCGGCCGGAGCCTGAAGAGGACCCTTCCAAGAAGCGCCGAAATACAGCTCTAATAAAATGTACTTGACTTATCCGTTTTGCACCGTCAAATTGTTATAATCCTCTGACAACGGCGATCTCAAGTCAGATTTCGGGTATTCATCCATGACGTAAGTAAAAATGAATACTTATTGCTTTTTATCAGATCACATAAGGAGTTGCGCAATACTTGGGGTTACTGCAGCTGTGACAAGGCACGAAAGAAGGTTCACAGAGTGATTGTCTAAAACTGGATTACCACAAATGTGCTTCACTCCTGGACCGGGGTATTCGACGACCATACCAGATTCCTCATGGATCCCTGAAATAATTAATATATTGACTCAAGTACTCCTGACCTACTGAGCTCTTTAGGTCTGTAAGGAGCCAACAGTTTGCCGATTTTGAGAGTACATGGCCGGTGTTGCCACTGTTAACATTTGGCAGCAAAAACCATTGACATTCTATCGCCTACCAAACTCGGTCCTTTTTACCAGTTATTAGCAAGAGATCTCGGTTTTAAAGCTTTATGATCATATACTTTCGCTTTTTTACGGCTTACTGGTCGCAGGATTCTGGCTCGCCAAATTCTGGCTGTCGAAGAAGTGGAAAACCTGTGACAAATCGAGAATTCTGCCTCAAGTGGCAACACTGCGAACGGCACGATAGCAATTCAAAGGGCTTGTGCGCCTCGTCATATAAACGATTTGCGCAGCAAGTCGAAGCGGAATACTATGGTAATACGATGGGAAGGGGCTAGCTCCTTAAGTGGGCTATCTGCCAACATTACCCCAGTTTTTCCACGAGTCAGGAAGGGAAAGTTCCCTTCCTCACACGCGACTGGTTCTATCACAGAAGGAATTCAAATAAAAAAAGAACGAGTCGATTTCAATAATCTGAGGGGAGAACTCTACTGCCGTCCTACATCTTTAGCACATTTCCAGGGCACCAGTACTGTACCTGTGGTTCTACGCTTGCGAAATGTCCATACACTTCCGCTATACCCAGCGATTTCGCCCGCCCGGTGGGCACAAACCGCTAACATTATCGGGATGCGATCGGGAGTTGTGATAGTCGTACGGACGGACGAAACGAGTTCGCCTACGCGATTATAGATCCTTCTGAAACGCGATCCCAAATGGGGGTCAGCGTGAGAGGTTAGACGTATTCGCTTGCGGAGGAAGCCGTCGAAAGTCAAACGGTAACATGTCTTGCAAAAACCGAGGGGTTGCTCACTCCCAAAAACGATGTACACGAAGTGGCGCGTGCCGCGGTGCCGAGCCGGTGCCGCGTTTTTTTTTTGTAAAATTAAAATATCGCGATAAACCACGATTTATGATGTACATGTAAACAAATTTCATCAGATATTGGCCAAGAATGAAGCAAGTCTACAATGTTCATGAGCTTGGGTTGAATACAAGAGCTAGAAGCTCATATGGTACTTGCATCAGAGGATGACATCAGAGGATGAAATTTAGGAATTTGCAAATTCTTGGGTTTCTTGTGTTTATTTATAAGCAATACCTTTGAAATAAGAATGATCATGGGCCCTTGGAAAATCAAGAGAATGATCTGGTAAAAAGTATCTTATTTTTGCACTTCGAGGGCACTAGAAATTCACCTGAAAGCAAAACGCTTGAGGCAAAAATGATATGGGCTCATGGGGATCATGACAATGTATATTTTGCTCGAACTATTTTTTGGACTTTAAGGAATTCATTTGTAAGCAATACCCTTGAAGCAAAAAGTATCATGGCCCTTGGGCATCATAAATATTTATCGTTTGGTCAAAAGTTTTTTTTCACTTTTTCGTTAAGATGTGCACTTTAAAGGACCTATCTTACCTATAATACTAATGCAACCTACTTCCGTAACCACTACATATATTTCTAAACCCCGAGAACCACGTTTCGTGCGGTACATTCTAACCCCTCTAACAAAACCTTGCTGATTCTCTCACTTGCTGTGTTTTGCTACCTTCGATGTGTTTCACGCTATCGACGGTTGTCTGCGAGAAGTTTTTCCATCAGGAAAACGGGTTATGTAAATTGTTTCCCTGTTTCGCTGCAAGTCAACGGGTCTCGGGAAAAGGCTTAAAACAGCCAAAACCGTTGGTTTATTGAAAGCACAGCATAGTTAAAGTATTCAAATACTTTAAAATACTGTAAGTTGAGGAGTGAATAGTGCGACGGGTCCTTTAAGGGAGCTGGAAATTCATTTTGAAGCAAAACCCTTGTTTCACAAATGATCATGGGCTCATGGGGATCATGAAAATATATATTTTGCTCCAAAGTATTTTCTTTGAGGAATGTGATTGGCTCTATAAAATGAGAATTTATAAACCAATCTTCTCAATCCTTAATTACCAACTTTGGCACATATATTTAGCCACAGCAAGTGCATGAAAGCATACCTCTATTGCACTCCAAGAGGGTCTGATGGGGAAACTGACTTATTCCAAGTTAAATATGCCTGCCAAGTTTCATTCTTAACACATCCTACACATATGAAAAAAAGTTTGGTCGCCACTAAATTACCTTCATCAGAAGCAAAATATACTGAAGCTGACTCTAGTGTTGGGCGATATTCGACATCGATGACGATATATCGATATATCGGACCAAATATCGATATCGAAACGTAAATATCGATATCGAAAACGATATTTGTTCATTCGTATTTATTGTAAATGATCCAACCTAACCTACACTTATATATATGAAACTGGAGCAATAGGTTTTCCGTAATTCATTTCTTATTTATTCTGAGTTTGAGATGGTCCAAGATGCGATGCATCGAAAATCGATAGATCGATATATCGGACCAAATATTGATACCAAAACGTAAATATCGATATCGAAAACGATATTTTGTTCATTCGTAATTATTGTAAATAATCCAACCTAACCTACACTTAAATATCCGAAATTGGAGCAACATGTTTTCCGTAATTTATTTCTTATTTATTCGGAGTTTGAGATGATCCAAGATGCGATATATCGGATATCGCTAGATCGGACCAAATATCGATATCGAAACGTAAATATCGATATTGAAAACGATATTTGTTCATTCGTATTTATTGTAAATGATCCAACCTAACCTACACTTATATATATGAAACTGGAGCAAAAGGTTTTCCGTAATTCATTTCTTATTTATTCTGAGTTTGAGATGGTCCAAGATGCGATGCATCGAAAATCGATAGATCGATATATCGGACCAAATATTGATATCAAAACGTAAATATCGATATCGAAAACGATATTTGTTCATTCGTAATTATTGTAAATAATCCAACCTAACCTACACTTATATATCCGAAATTGGAGCAACATGTTTTCCGTAATTCATTTCTTATTTATTCGGAGTTTGAGATGATCCAAGATGCGATGTATCGGATATCGATAGATCGGACCAAATACCGATATCGAAACGTAAATATCGATATCGAAAACGATATTTGTTCATTCGTAATTATTGTAAATAATCCAACCTAACCTACACTTATATATCCGAAATTGGAGCAATCTGTTTTCCCTAATTCGTTTCTTATTTATTCGGAGTTTGAGATGATCCAAGATGCTATTTAACGAAATCCTATAGCGAAACATGGTAAACAAATATCAATATCGACATATCGATTATCGAATTTCGAAAGTGAAAATATCGATATATCGATTACTGAATACTGAAATCGAAAATATCGATATCGATTATCGAATATCGAAAGTGAAAATATCGACATATCGAAAAACCCAAATATCGCCCAGCACTAGCACTGAAACATGGTTGGCTACTTGGCACTTTTGGCCAACAAAATCCTCCTCATATCTAGTTCTGCTTCTTCTTCGGCAGCATGTTTTCGATAATTCTTTCGTTCAAGTACATTCGTTACTGGGCGCCAGATGTCGAACAGTAATCTGCAGAAAATTTGTCGGTGGCCGGCGGTATCGTGCCAGTGCCGCGCCGGTGCCGTGCCGAGGTGAGAGAGCAACCCCTCGGCAAAAACGTCGAAGAAAGCGGATTGGCCAGATCAAGCGAAAGGGTCTGGATCGAGAGCGGGAAGGTTAGCCCCCCCCCCCCGCGCTCCAGTCTGAAACTGTATCCAAACAGTATTTAGACGAGGAATCTTAGAACGAAAACTACATACAATTGAAGTCTAGCCGGCTGGTTTCGGGGCAAGGTGCGCTCTAGGGGCTTGAGGCCGCAATTTGTTCGGTTTTTAACTTAGTTTCAACCCAAAATCAACCATTCTTAGGTGGAAACCTTGAGCTTCGGTTGCATTTTTGTTAACCTTGGAGGAACTCAACTGTTGGCCAATATATAGAAGTCAATTCAAAAGCATTTACTGCAGTAGGAGTATTACGAATAAAAAGCATGAACAGTATGAATAGCGACGAAATTTATGTACCGAGATGGTTTAAAGTCAAGGCCGGGGTAAGGAAAAGTATGAGTGACATGAAAGGTGAAACCCAACTCAGCCTCTGAATTCAGTCTGTAGTTGCGTTTCTGATCGAAGTTTGAAGTTATCGTCAAACTTAAAGGTCTCTATTTAAATACCTTCTTTGGTCGCCAGTCACAGTTTCTTTGTCCTTCAAACACTGACCGTCGAACTTCGTGAGCTAGCAAGTTCGAAGTTTGCTTGAATCGTCAAAGAAACGTCTACTGGGCAAGGATCGCCTGAGTCGTAAAAACTCTAATTAAGCAAACGGTGAACTTCGAGCCGTTCGAAAAAGGAAATTAAAGGACACCTGAACAATGAAACCATACTTGAACACACTATGGAGAATGCATTCACAGACATGGCCACGGAGAGCATACTTCTCCTCAGCGTGACGTTTTCAAAATAGGGATGTTCGTTTCTGGAGGTTTGCACATGCAGACTCCAAGAAAAAAAGCGCAATTCATTCATATCTTGTACAGCGCTGGCCGGATCGTATTGGAATTTCTTCTACATATACGTTTGGGCTTAACTGGTTAAAAAAATTTCAAAAAGAAGGGTTGATTGGAGACATTTGTTCATTTCTAAAATTGTTCGGTACTGAAAAAAGGACAGATGCAAAATGGAACAAAAATCATAGCTTGGAAACACTATTTGTATTTAGATTGGGTTTTCTGAAGGCAATGTTAACGGAAGTCATACAGATAGGGATGATACTTGGTACTCTTCATTCCGGTGTCCTTTAAGCAACCGGCGAATAAAACTTCGATAAAAAACGCCACTTGTGTTTGTGGTCAGAAAAAGTGAAAGGTGTCGTCGGTGAAAGTTCCATATTTGCAATCCACCCACTTAATCCGGGCCTGCACATGAAACACTATTTAGAAAACCAAAAGACCTACCTGAAAACTGAAACTTGGCCCCCAAGTACGAATCAATCAGGCTCCCCAGGAGACCGCTCAAAGCCCCAACAATAATAATGGGCCACTGGGTAGGGGCTGCCGCTAAAACGTTGGGATGAAGGCACACAAGTTCCGACAAGTAGAAACCCAAGGCCACAAATGCGCCACCGGCTGCGCTGACGACGAGGCCAGCGAAAGTTACGCCTCCATTTGTACCTAAAAGAAGGACTAGTGGGTCGCGGAACGTTTTTGGAAGCCTGAAAGGGCATATTTGATCTCGTCCACGTCCATTCACAAGAGCTTTACATTAGGATAATACCCCAGTAGTCTCATCCCCCCAATGGTAGCTTCCTCGATTTTCCCTAAATGACGCGTGGTCAAGGGCGTCACTAGCCTTTTACCTTTGGGGGGGGGAGGGTGGGACGTCAGGTTTGTGATAGTTCGAAAAGAATAAAAGCGATATCTTTCTATCTATCTATCATAGTATTTGACATTTGACATTTCTTTTTAATTTCATCAAAAAACATATAAATTAAACAAACAATTTCCCATTAACGGCCACTTTTAAGACAAAAGAATCCTGATTGTGGCCGCAGTTCTAACCACCATGAATCCGTAGTAACTACAGTAAGTAGGGTGGAACACGCTCAAACCGAAATCTTTGGAGGAGAGTTTCACAGCTGCATGTTTAACCCCATGTTCCTCAGAATGGAACTGACCAACAGCTGGCTTGACTTCCGAACGAACTGCCATTTGGAAAAGGACATGTACACAACAAAAACGAACTCACAATTACCTTTTGGGACAACTTCGCCGGTCGTAACCAAGACTGGTAGCTTCGTCGCTAATACTGAGCCCAATTCCGATGCCCACGTATCAGCGTTTGCGCAGGCGAAAGCACCTGAAATAATAAAGAGTCTCACTTGCCAACTGATGCCAGCGAAAGTTATCAGGACCAGAAGATGGCGATAGTTGAGCCACGTTCTCCACACTGACGAATGCCCGGGCCCCACTATAGTCACACCTGGTAATAAGGCCGTCTTAAGGATCATTTACACGGCAGGTATTTTTCCTCGGAGACGAGAAGGGAAAGTGTTCACACGGTACTCGGGTATTTTTCAAAGAAGAGTACTGCCATGTGGCAATAAATTACAAGTTTGTAAGGCTCAGGATATTTCTCTACAATGGATACCAACATGCGTCCATTTGGATCACTTCTTATATGGATATAATCAAAATTATTGCTCGAAAATCCGATTTTGTTGTTGCCGCCGTCGAAGAATACCCTTCGACAAACAAATACCCGGGTAAAAAGTTCGCGAAACTGAAGTCCAAAATACCCGGTTTTGTTGCTGTTGCGGGGGAAAATACCCGCGGAGTACGGGTAAATACCCACCGTGTAAACGTAGCTTTACGGTCGAAACTGGGACGAAAAGACGCTGAAAACGTAAGACAGTCGAGATGGAAAAATTCATCTCTGCCATTTTGAAACGTATCTTTGGAGTGTTTGGACCAATCACAGACCAGACTCACTGACTTTAGCCAGTTTTGTTTACCATTGACTGATGATGGTGGTAATATGTCTAGAATTTCTTCGTTCCAGGTGTGACCAGGATGAGACGTAAGAGTGGGTAGTAACCAAATTAGCGAACCAAATTACGTACGGATGTGGCTGAATGTGGCCCGGGCACAAGCCAGGTTGCCAAACACCGTCCTAAATTGGCAGCCATGCGGAAGCCGTCAACGGGGGAAGAACTGAATTTAAACTGAAATGCTCGTAATTATGTTTGTTATCGGATTGTATTTTAAAATTGTAACATATATGTGATTATTTATGACTATGCTGACCATGACCACGTATGACGATCCAGCACTATTTTTGTAAAAAGATAACATGGAATTAAACAAATTAATTAATTTTTTTGAAAAAGACCAAGAAACACCAAACATGTAAGCGAATAGCCGGAGTGGGAGGATGTCCTGATAATATCCCACCAGCGAGAAGACCAGAGCCTACTCGTGGATACACTGAGTGCCTCTAAGGAGGACCTAAGGTCAGGTGAGGTCATCAGTTCATTACCAGCGCGATTTATCGTGCTGACAGACGGTCGGGCAGACGGTCAGACGGACGACTTTTACTCCACTTACGTTTTGGGATCCCAAAAAACATAAATGTTCACCTGAAAATTCCCTCCCGCACCGACACTATAGACAGTAGTCCTATAGGCTACACATATTTTGATTTTCAAAAGGAACTGGGTTATTTACCAGAAGTTGTTGTCTTCTTTTATCAAAGGACCTCCGTTTTATCAAAGGACTCCGTTTTGCACTATCAAGTATGATTCGCAGTCAGCTTGGGCTGAAGGAATATTATCCTCCAAAGTAGTGAGTACAGGCGGATACACAGTAGAGCCCTATGGGCGACAGAAGTCCCCAAAAGTGAACCAGTTCGAGCTAGAACCAACCGGCAGGCGCGTCCCGAGGGGGTGTGTGTGTGTGTGTGGGGGGGGGGGTGCTGCACCCCCCCCCAGAAAGCCTGTGGAAAAAAATTCCGGTAAATTTTGACGCCGCACCAGTCAAAATTTGTCAAATTCACCTGAACTTGATGATTTTTAGGGAATCTACCGGATTATTGCTCAGGGAACCTACCGGATTTTGCTCAAGGAATCTAAGTTAAATCTTTCACAAGGAATCTACCAGAACTTGTCTCAGGGAATCAACCGGAATTAACTCCTCGGAATCTACGAAATTCGGCTCAGGGAATCTACCGGAATTTGTGCGAAATCTTTCACAAGGAATCTACCGGAACTTATCTCAGGGGATCTACCGGAATGTAGGCTACCGTCGGAATCTACGAAATTCGGCTCAGGGAATCTACCGGATTTTGGTCATGGAATGTACGCTGAATCTTTCACAAAGAATCTACCAGAATTTGGCTAAGGGAATCTACCGGATTTCACCCCACGGATTCTTCGAGAATTTGGCTCAGTGAATATACCGGAATTTGTGCGATATCTTTCACAAGGAATCTAACGGAACTTGTCTCAGGGAATCTACCGGAATTTACTCCTCGGAATCTACGAAATTCGGCTCAGGGAATCTACCGGAGTTTGTGCAAAATCTTTCACAAGGAATCTACCGGAACTTGCCTCAGGGATCTGCCGGAATTCACCCACGAAATCTACCAGAATTCGGCTCAGGGAGCCTACCGGATTTTGTTCATGGAATCTACACTAAATCTTTCACAAGGACTCTACCGGAACTTGTCCCAGAGAATTTACCGGAATCAACTCCTCGGAATCTACGAGATTCGGCTCAGGGAATCTACTGAGGGAATAAAATCTTTCACAAGGAATCTACCGGAACTGTGTCTCAGGGAATCTACCGGAATTTACCCCACAGAATCTACCGGAATTCGGCTGAATCTGAATCTAAAAAGTGCCGACAGCTTTCTCGACTCCTTTCCGGTGAACCAAGAAGATTTCAACAAGAGCTGTAAGCTCATATGGCACTTGCAACTGTATGTAGTAGATAAGGGCTCTGTCAGATTGAACGGATACCTGATATGCCTCCCAAGTTTCGTCGCGAAAATCCCCCAAACTGACATCACAGGAATTCCGGAAAACTCCCCTCCACCCCCAAGGGTCCAGATCCAGTCCAATTATGTAAACGATTTATCTGGGCAGATGCTTGTTCTTCCCAGCAAGTTTCACTCCGATCTCTCCATTCTAACCGTTTCTCGAGATTTCCGGTCTTCCCCCCCCCCCCCCCCGACGCCCCCATAGCCACCGAACCCGGTCCGGACTTCAAATGGGACATCAGAAATACGTCCTTTATTCAGTTATCAATTTTCTTTCCAATCCGATCACCCGTTCAAAAGTTACACACTGCTCAATTTTCCAGATTCCCTCGCCTTCACCCCCCCCCCCCCCCCAGATGATCGGATCAGGAAACTGATTATTTTTTAGTTAGTTTGGTCGGGTTCCTGGTATGCCTGCCAAGTTTCATCGTCCTAGCACATCTGGAAGTACCCTTACTCGAACAAGTGTGACAAACTGCCCCAAATTTCCCAGATTCCCCGCCCTCCACTCCCCCGTAGATGGTCGGATCGGGAAACTGATTATTTCCAGGTTAGTTTGCTCCGGTCACTGATAAGCCTGCAAAGTTTCATCGTCCTAGCACATCTGGAAGTACCTTAACTCGAAAAAGTGTGACAAAAAAAAAACGGACCGAACGACAGACGGAATTGCGATCGATATATGGCACTTTAGCCAGAAGCTTCAAGTGCAATAAAAACGAACTAGCCTTGTTTCGACATGATGTAGAAAGTCGCCGGGAGAGCCTCGAGACACACACAAAGTTTGAAGATATATTCGAGGTCTCTCGTCAACTGAAATACGTGTGACATAACAGTATTCTAGACTTTCTGCAGAGATTGTCACTACGGAGAAATTCCGGTAAAACCTCGAAAAATTCCGGTAAAACCTCGGAAAATTCCGGTAAAACCTCGAAAAATTCCGGTAAAATTGTGAAGCTGCACCCCCCCCTACCAGGAAGGTATCGAGACACCCCTGCCAACCGGTACTGGGACAGTTTATCCCAAGGAGTGTTGGTATTTACAATTCGTTATAATGAATTGCTATAACTATTGTACTTTATTTTTATTTAACGCTTTTTTCTGGTGAAAAGATGAAATATCTTGACAAGATTTTTGCTCGCTGTGTGTTACTGTTGTTTTACGAGTGCCCCCAATTTGGCCTGTCCACGATTTGGATGTTAACAAGACAAAAGGTTTCGATGGGATCCCAAAAGTTTAATCCCAAAAAATTCTTGTCTTCGCCAGATCCAATCTTCGCCTGACTCCTTGAACATTTTTACTATTAAAATTTAGAAACAGATTAAGGACAAATAGCTAACCAAAGCTCAGATATGGATTCAGCATGTGTGTTTACCTCTATAAGTCATATGTATTTTGACGATACTGATCGAAACTTCCTCCCTTACATCTGCCAAATTTCCAGTTTCGGCCGAATTCCGGGCAAATTATTTGTGCGGCAAAAAAACAAAGTTCAGAAACGAATTCAGCGTATCTCCTTAATTCTATACCGAACATCTCATCAACTTCAAATAAAACTTTAACTTGTAATAAGTTTTCCGGTTTCAGCCGGATTCCGGGCGAACTATATGTCCGGGTGAAAAATTATTGTCATATGCGGATTCAGCATCTCTTCTTACACCTAAACTGGACATTTAATGAACTTCAAAGAAAACTTGTTTTTAACAAATTTTCCGGTTTTATCCGGATTCCGGGCGAACTACTTGCCCGGGTAGAAAAAATTTCACATAAGTGTCCAGCATGTCTTCTTACCCGTAAATCAAACATCTAATGAACTTCAAATAAAACTCTTCCTTTTAACAAACTTTCCGGCTTTGGCCGGATTCCGGACGAACTACTTGTCCAGCGAGAAAACGGTTTTCATCATCGTGTTCAGCATGTCTTTTACCCCTTACTCGCTATCTCATTTTAACTGAACCCCCACCCCTATGTGTAGGGCTACAGAGCCTATCTACGAACTCGACCTTTCCCTTGACCCAAAGAATTCTCACACCAAGTTTCATCAAAATATCTCATTCCCTTCAAGAGGCATCGTGCTGACAGACGGACGGAAAACTTTTGCGATGTCATAGGTATCCCTCCACTTACGTTTTGGGATCCCAATAAAAGAGACTATTCTTTTCTATTCAGTACTGATCTTGTCTCTCTTCCTGATTGCTCATGGTGGATTTACACTTCCACTCGGTCCTTTTCGAATGGTTTGCAAATTATAATCGATCAAACGCAGCGTTTACGCAGACTGGCCATATGAGCCTTGCCTTCAACAGAGAGCTGTTTTGCAATAGAATCCCATATTAGGTCTTTCTTCTTTGTTTTTTTGAAGCCAGGATCAGCAGGGTCATATAAGCTGGGATGCCCCCTAAAACTTTCTGATCATCACTCATTTTCTTGAAAACGATGCTCAAAAACCGACCAGATCAAGCAAATCCGAGCGGAGAGCTAGAAAAATTTTCAAGCAAAAAAACGGTCGGAAAATCCGCTCGGTTTTCACGATCCGCTCGGATTTGCGCAGTGTGTAAATACACCATCAATTGGGATAGCCCAAAGGTTATTCAAATTTGTGACACTTTGGTTCTCATAAGAATCAACTCTTGCGAGACTATCTGGTCCCCCGGTGGACGGGTACCTTCACAGCCACTTGCACGATTTCAGAAGCTTCCCACTCAGTGAATTCGACGGAAATGTGGATGCAAATGCAGGTTACTTTTGGAGAAAAACTTGTTCATTTATTGGGAAGTATATGGTACCTAGACCAGGGGCGTCACGACTAGGGGGGGGGGGACGTCCCCCCCCCCCACCCGAATTTTGTCAGCCAGTCGGTAAAAAATAGCCAAGTCGGCGCGAAGCGCCACGATTTTTCGTAAAAACAGTCGATTTCTTGGAAACAGTCGATTTTTTCTTAAAACAGTTTGTTTTCTTAAAAATAGTAGTTTTTCTTAGAATCAGCCAATTTTTCGTCAACACAGTCGTTTTTTCGCAATAATAGTAGTTTTTACAGTCGGTAAAAATGACAAGCCAGCCGGTAAATACCTTGACCCCCCCCCCCCCCCCCTCAAGGCATTTTTCAGGAGTTTGGATGCGTGGTTTCAGCATACGACTCTTGGGATGTAATCTGATGTGACTGTAAAACCGTTATGCATCAAATGTTATGCATAGCACGTATTGCCAGGAATAGCTGAAAAACCGCTGAAACAGCACCTGCCGACTTTTCCGATTTCATGACGACATACAAACAAGTCAGAATACGTGTTTTCGGCGTTTCTTCGGATCCAAGTGTCGTCTATTGAAACTGCGCATCCTTGTGTTATCTGTTACGAAACTTCTGACAGTGTAGTGCCACATCTGTTGCAATGATTCGTTAACACAGCAAACACTAGTTGCGTTTTTGATCCGAATTGTTCTTGCGATTCTCCTCGCAATTCTCCTATTTCGCGTTTCTGGACTATTCAGATACAGCGAGTTCTCCTTTTCTTGCGTTTTTGTCAGAATCGAGAACGTGGAAAGCCTCGCGATTCTGCAGAATCGATAAGTTGCTCCGATGGTGAATTCTCGGTTCTCCTCTCTCCGTTCTCCTCCCGGATTGGTCAACAGAGTGCGGGTGTTCAATATGCATAAACACGTATACCGGGTTGCGGACGAGCTGCCAAATTAGTGTTTTTGTCAAAAGTGAGAATGGAGAAGCCAGAGGAACAAAAACATTAATTTGTCTGAGAATCGAGAAGTCAGAAGCGAGAATTCAGAACGGAGAATTCGAATCGAAAACGCAACTACTGACTGACTTGTATTCCATTTTACCCATTTTCGGTTGAAACTGCAGACTTGTAGTACGCAGTACGTCTCTTCAGTACAAAAAAGACAGAAGTTACTACTTTTCGATGCTTACCGACAACAGAAGCCGACAGCCAAGAGCCAATATATGATCTTCCAAAGTCAATTGCTTGCTCATGAGGTCCTGAATCCATGACATAGAATATGGCACATTGTGCAGCTATTACACTGTTGCTCAGAACCTGGATCCAATTCCTTTGCCCTCCTAAGAAAATAAAAGATTATTCTCTTCAAATACTATATTATATATATACTTGATACTATATTATACTATATATATACTATTTGATACTATAGTATCGAATACTTTTACAAAAGCTTTTTGGTCACAGAACTCTGAGATAACTTGTTATTATCCTATACTATATGTATATTATACTATGCTATAAATATACTAAGCTATATATATACTATTTGATACTATAGCATCAAATACTTTTACAAAAGCTTCTTTGGTCACATAACTCCGTTATAATAGATCGAAGAAAATACATATAAAATGCAACAGAACAACAACATACCTTCTTTGAAGTCCTGCTCCAATTTTTCTTTTTCTTTAGCTCTGAACTTGGTAGCTTTTGATGATGACAGGAAAAATGTGAACAAACAGGTGAAAAAAGAATAACTGGCAAATGTAAGAAGAAATCCAACGATGATACCTGGAAGATAAGCTTGTTGAAACTTGAAAAAACGAATGTTTAGACTGGTTTGCTCTCGCATCGAGATATTGATTATTGGTTCCCAAACCAGCTCCTACTAGCGTAGGTGAACAAAATCCTAAGTACACTCAAGGCGTTTTTCCGTGCTCCCACAAACAAGTTTGTGGGTCGACTGTGGCTCGAAAAGAGTGTTTCCGCGGTCTTTCGTGCGGCCCACAAGTGTGTTTCCGCGACCAACAAGATTTTCGTGGCTCGCTTTGTGGCTCAAATTCGACAAACAACTGGCGAGGTGATTGTCGATTTTGTGGCTCGATTCTGGCGGGAAATTCAAATTAAGCAGCAAAATAGTGTCTAAACGAAAAAGCTAACTACTTTTTCAAGCATGTAGACTTAAAACTGAGGATGCTTTTTGTACAGAATGGTAAGGAAATAAGCCTGGAGTATTTTTAGATATTTGAAATTACCGCCAAAAAAATAGACAAAACGGCGTTTCCGCGAGTTTCAGCTAGCGGCTCGACCGTGTGGCACACAATCGTAGCCTCGTTTTTGTTGCATGCTGCAGGTCCACTTCTCGGCCGGTTCCGGACTGATTCTTCCTACATCCGTTTTTGCACTGCAGCGCTTCGGAGGAAGACGGCAGCGCTTCTCGAGAATCACGGACTTGCTCACCGACCAAGTCCGTGCTTCCCTGCAAGATGCTGCAGCGCTGCCGCTTCAACCAAGAAGAAAGTGAATCCAAAAACGAATATTGTGCAAATGCAAAGAAGTGCTGCAGCAGCGATGCGGCAGCGCTATTGCAACAAAAACGAGGCTCGTGTTTCTGACACAACTGTGTCGCGGAAAAAAGCCTTAACCAGTCGGTGTATTGAGTGCTGCCTTTCTCAGCCCGAGGGGTTGCTCACTCCCAAAATGGTTGTACAGTGGTGCCCAGCCGGTGCCCAGCGGTGCCTAGCCGGTGCCCAGCGGTGCCCAGGGAGGGTGTACAGTGGTGCCCAGCGAGTGAGCAACCCTTCGTCTCAGCCATTCGTGTCCATCTCGTGGCCTAAGGAGCGTTTTTAGTTTAAAGCACAAGTCGCAGTTTATACAACTTCTATTCTAATACATTAATTTATTTATTCATTTATTTTCCTCAGAACTGAGGAGTATAAAATAATGTATATATAAAACTGAACTATGCCTAAACCATCTGGTCCATTGAATGAATTTATTAAGTGATTTAGCCTTACGGCATTTCACAGCTAACAAAGGAACTGAACTAAACATCTAAAATAAACTACAAATCACACAATTTTGTACAAACAACTAAGCAAAACAAAACAAAAAACTAAATAATACACACTGTGAATTCCATTATCAAACACAAAAAAGCACATACCTACTTTTAAATCAAATCATAATTCCAAATCCAAACGTTTTGTTTTCCTAATATATTCCAACACAATATTTCTGACGTTCCTAAATTTAAAAACCAAAGCAAGATGAAATGGAAAAGGAACATTGATCCTATTAAGGTGAAATAATAGATCTAAGCGTTCACGAGCAAAAATAGGGCACTCAAAAAGAAAATGATAGCATGTTTCGTTTTCACCACAAAGGCACAACTCCGTGTCAATGACACATACATACTATACAAAATACACACGATTTCGACAATTAAATTACAATTCTTTACGCACTATATTATTCACTTGTTAAAAAATATGGACAAGTTGTGGGTTTGGAGGGCCAGCGAAGCTTTTTTACAAAAGTTGGTCATCTTTTTCTTCAAAATTAAAACTGGGTCTTTTACCTTAAAATTAGAAACCAACTGCAAATTACTGAAGAAAATAATGTATAAAACAGAACTATGTCTGAACCACCTGGTCCATTCAATGACACATAAATACTATAAAAAGTACACACGATTTCGACAACTAAATTACAATTTACGCACTATATTATTCACTTGTTAAAAAATGGGGACAAGTTGTGGGTTTGGAGGGCTACCGAAGCTTTTTACTTTTTACTTACAACTTACAAAAGTTGGTCATCTTTTTCTTCAAAATTAAAACTGGGTCTTTTACCTTAAAATTGGAAACCAACTGCGAATTACTGAAGAAAATAATGTATAAAACAGAACTATGCCTAAACCATCTGGTCCATTCAATGACACATAAATACTATAAAAAATACACACGATTTCGACAACTAAATTACAATTCTTTAGGCACCATATTATTCACTTGTTAAAAAGTGGGGACAAGTTGTGGGTTTGGAGGGCTACCGAAGCTTTTTTACAAAAGTTGGTCATCTTTTTCTTCAAAATTAAAACTGGGTCTTTTACCTTAAAATTAGAAACCAACTGCGAATTACTGAAGAAATGAGGAACCCAAGGAGAAATTTGGAAAATTTGAAATATGATATTTTAATAGCACATATGTCGCAAATTCGAAAATTTTCTACGATTGCTGCAGCGAAAAGAACATGAGGTAAAGCAACGGTGGTGAACAATGACCCGAGGATGTCTTTCCTGTATCGCCCACTAAAACGAATTAAGAGGCCAAATGCCTTGCGAATTCTTTCTTGTATATGATTGACAATTACAGACTGAGAGAACATACATTCTAAAGGTTAGACACCCGTCCCGACTGTTTTCAGCCTTACTCGGCCCTCCTAGTTCCAATGAGGAACACGGAAATACATGCATAAACTGTCTGTCTTACCAAATAGTCTTAGGATGAAATAAGCGTGAGCCTAAACTGCCTCTAAAAGAGCAAAACAAGGAAGCACCAACCAGCGTGTTGCCGTTCGGGATAAAATATAATGGTCGAAACCTTGCAAACGAGAATAGATGGAACCATTAGAGACGTCAAGTGAAGCAGTTCTATCCGTAAGATGGACAGTTCCTTCAAAGTTACCCCTTGCATCAGGGTACAGCTGTGTTGGAATAAGCAGGAAGTAATTATTTAATAAAAACACTATCATGACAATGCCAAATTTGGGTATTACGTCAAGTATATTGCACATTTCATAATATATACAATTAATCATCAATTCGTCATCACAGACCTATTATAGTATACAAATACAAACCAGAAACAAAACACGGACGTTGGAATAATATCAAAGACAGCTACCGCCATCATTATAAATTTTTGTGAAACTCGGAACGAAGCTTTTCTGGTACCGCGTATGTGTTGCAGGTACGGGGGACAACTTTGAAACCTTTGAACTTGCGACCCTCTCCTGTCGGTTTCTTGGGTTTTCATACGGAGGGGGAAGGACATCGGGTAAAACAGGATGGTGGAGGAGCTATGACCAACCGCTAAGCTCAGCCGCAATCTCCGACTCTCAAGGGTATCCATATTAAACTTTTTTAGGAGAGCAGAATATGGAACTTTGGGCTCACAACTTATTATTAGGAGTGCACGTTGAAGAAAGTCTAAAAAAGAACGCACCTGCAACCGCTCCAGACTTACTGACACTTTTCTTCCTCAATCCATTCACAGCAATGAAGATAGGAACACTCAGTGAGAAAAACCATCTTCCGGGGGTGACGTCACTGAAACCTGAAATTTCTGAAGACTGTGACAGCTATAACTGTACAGAAGTACTGCACGACACTGGCCATTGTCCAAACCTGGATGCGCAATACAGGACCCACTACACAACAACCTCTTAAGCTCCCGAAGATTCTCGAATTTTATGTCAGTACACTTTTCACTTAGATCCTGAAGATAACCATTTGAAGTTTAACCGAAAAGGCCTGGGATAGGACAATCTAGTTACCCATCACTTATTCACTTAAATTGACGTGAAGACCCGCTGAAAATGCGTTACTTAGTTGTGCCACTATTCATGAATAATCGATTTTCAAACAGTGGAGTTTCCGTGTGATTTGTGGTACCTCTACGCGCTTGTATTTTTGTTGGATGCCTTACGAGAAAGATTTATGATTTTCTTTTTGTTGAGGCACTAAGGAATCTTCACCAATTGCACCACTGCCCACTGAAAAGCCGCGTTTGTGTTGAGATTAAAATTTCCCGCTTCATAGTAGAATTTACGCTGTGGAGACGGCCGCAGATATCCCGAACGTCATAACTAGAGCAGAGAGTGGAAAATAACAAAGCCCTTTGCAGAATCCAAATAATTCAGTGTATTCAATAAAATGACACAGAAAGAAGTTGAATTTTCAGTTAAACTTTAAGAGTGTTCCGCCCTACATAGCCTACTTTTTCTTTCTAACATCCGAACATGTTTTTCCTCTCGAATCATTTTCTAACTCAGATTACAGAACCATTTTTGAAATCTAATACGGGAGAATCAGGAGGCATAACATAAAGGGTAGTACAACACAGGTCTAGCCTAGTCTACCAGAAACCCCTAGTTTTGGATACCCTATGCCAAACGCTGGATACCTGTTGGTACCCTAGCCCTTTCTATACTTCATTCAAATCATCAATACTTAAATGGGTTACAGTATCCAGCATTTGGCATAGGCTAAACCAAATGCCAGATATACCTACCGTTTGGCATAGGTTATCCAAAAATCAGGAGTTTGTGGTAGACTTGTAAACCCTTCTTCCACCTGTATTAAACACTGCTGAGAAAAAAGGTGAAAAACCCTTTGATTTAGAGCCCCCAGTCTAACACAAACCCCTGATTTTGGGATACCATATGCAGAGGGTACATCTTGGTGTGTTTCACAAGCTTTTTCAGGTGATCTTGATTCCAAACAAGAAAATCTGCTGGCTACTTTGTGAAGCACAAAACTTAGAATTCTTCTTGCAAAACGGCAAGAACATCAGCCTGAAGTTATATTTATTGAGATTTTATTCGAATTTAAATTCAAATATTTGAAACTACTAAAAAAAAATTTCCACAAGTTTCAACTTGGCCACGGCTCGTCTGTGCAGCGTCTGTGACACACGACTGTGTTTCAATGAAGTACAGGTAGAAATAATTCCCTTCCCTAATTCCCTCCCCCTGTTTGGTAGATTTAGAGTGTATGATAGGCATAGGACTGGTCCAGATGTCAGGTATAATTGCCAACTTTGCAAAGCAGGGGTAGAGGAAAACATGGACCACTTTCTCAATCGATGCCAGGAGCTTTCGGAGTTAAGGGGATCTTATTTTAAGGAGAGTGTTTTGCTTCTTCCGGATATCCTGAATAGCGCTTCGGAAAGGGTTATAACAAAGGTGTGCGAATTTATCGAGGGAGCGCTGAAGCTAAGAGCGACCAAGCTTAGTAGCGAGGCTTCATAGCCGTAGAAAAATAATGTTGTTGTTCTATTTTGTAATGTGTACTATTGTTGTGTTATGTATATGGCCACTGGGCTTTTAAATACACTTATTATTATGGGGAGAAATATATGGAACACCACCAAGGGCGTCGCAAGTGCATTTTCGTTTGGGGGGGGGGGGGGGGTGCAGAACAAAAATTGTTATCGAATCTTCAAAAATTCTACCGAATCCTAGAAACTGAGAATTCGAGCTTTAACTTATTTTAACTTTTTGAACAGAAAAAATTAAGGAGGCTACAAAGAGTAGGGCAGCATAAACGATGATTAGCCAGCTACTAGGTGTTGCTTTTGCGAAGCCCACTCAGAGAGTATACTGCTGGGCACGATTTCAGTATCAGATTCTATTTACTTTACCCAAGAAGAAATTAAATCGAGCGCCGAAGGCGAATAAATCTAACTTTTTTCCTATAAAATTTACAATAGACATTAAAACCGGATAGAGCGACGTCCTGGCAGCAGCTTGTAGCTACTGTAGGCAAGCCAATACTACCCATGACCACATAAAGTGAGCACCGCAGGCGCGATTTTTTTTTTAACTCTTTCCTGCCAAATTTAACTATTTTCATGCAGATTTTTTTAATGTTTCCCAAATCCCAATCCTTAAACTGGCTTAAAACCTCAGATAAAAGATTCGCGCTTCCAAAAAATACAGAATATTACGAAAAGCGCAGCATTTTTGGAAACATTTATGATCAGAGCGTTCTTGGGGACCCAAAATAAAAGCAGGGACTACCGAGAAATCACAGTCAGTCCTTTTGTCTGTGACTAGTGCTTCACATGACCACCATGCGCTGCATGATTTTTTATTTTTTAAATCTATTTATCTGCTAAAATATAGGATTTTTCGAAAATCTGCCTCTTCCCACTTTCTAACAGAAAGATTTCGGTACAAAACCCAACTATGAAATTCTAGGTTTTACCTTACTACCTTTATGTCCTTCTGGCAAGCTCTTAACACTAAGACTGATATTCTGACAAGATCGAAACATACAACTGAGAGTACTATCCTCTGCGGCATGTGGGTCACCGGATTTTAGGATTAACGTCAAAATCGGACCAAAGTCCGGAAGTCGGAATAAGTACAGAGCGAATAATTATGAACTGGTAGTTGAGATTCGGTAAAGATGTCGTCAACATTCGACCGAAATTCGAGGTTTGTGGTAACTACCGAGTCTTGGCAATTGCACCGAATAAATTCCCGAATCCCAGTTATTATACCGAATAATTTTAGGCCGACGGCCTATTCGGGATTTTGTATACTTTCGAGTCCCAAATATATCGAAAAAAATATGTGTGATTTCGTCGAAATTGAACCGAAATTAAAGTTTCCATTTAACTACCGAATCTTGGCAATTATCTCGAGTAAATTGCCAAAACCTGATAATATACCGAATAAGTTTGGACTGATAGTCAATTAGGGATTCTGCGTAACTACTGAATACCCGTTATTATACCGAGTAGTTTTGGTATAAGAAAACTACCGAATATTACTCCAATTCGGTATAATTTCGCGAATATAATAGCAAATCCTGAAAACTAGTCCAAATAAATTACCCAATCCCAATCATGATACTGAAATAATTTTTGACCGATAGCTTATTTTGGATTCTGTGTAACTACCAAATCTCCATAAAAATAACGAATGGTTCTGGAATCGAAAGATTAATGAATAATTTCTGTCAATTCGCTCACCAAATTTGTAATAAATACCGAATAGGCTACCGGCAATTGTACCAAATCCCAAGCATTATATAGAATAGAATTGACAGATTTGTTCTGGTATAAAAAAATTACCAAATAATTTTTGAAATTCTACCGAATCTCCAAAAGTTTGGAAGGTGCTGCCCCCCCCCCCACAGTCTACCACAAACCCCTGATTTTGGGAAAGCCTATGCCAAACGCTGGATATATCTAATATTTGGTATACCCTGTGCCTAACGCTGGATACGCTATGCCAAATGCTGGATACTGGGACCCAATAGAATATTGATGATTTGAGTGAAGCTCAGAAATCAACCAATCTGAATTCATTTGTAGTAGGGTAGGTCAGGGTTATGGTACAACAGCTGTCCAGCATTTGGCATAGGGTATACAGTGTTAGGCATAGGCTATGCCAAATTCTAGATATACCCAACATTTGGCACAAAGTATAAGAAAATCAGGGGTTTGTGGTTGACTGCCCCCCACCCCACCCACATGAGAAGGAGTTAAGTGTATTGTGTAAGTGTGAAGGGGTAGTTAAGGTGGTAGCATGGTTAAAATGTAGCGGGTGAACATGATAATATTGGCAACTGGTTTTGGATGTTAATGCACCGAGTCTTTTCGAAGGTGATACTCATTTTGTAGGTCAATAACTAAATATGTTATTTATTACTTACACTGAATCAGGATACAACACTGCACTATAAAGGTGGTTGAACTGGGGCTATGCCCCAACTTGAACTGGCTTGCTAACAGAGAAGCTGTCTCTTTTTACTCAGTTGTCCAGTGGCTTACAGGGAGCATGCCCGAACTTATATTTACTGTCCAATTGGAGGAAGGGTACTTTGCAGGGTGGCTATACGTTAGTCAGGATACAGAGGAAAGGAAAACCAAACTTGAATATAGTATTCTCTTTGTATATCAGTTCAGTTCAGTTCAATGGGTTTATTAACAAATAAGAAGATAAATTACACATAATCAAAACACTCAGTCCATTCCTGGATACCAAGAACCACAATCTTTATATTTTAAACATAATAACACAGAGTGGTCACTACTCCTACTCTCAGACACATCCTTACCTCTCAATATCCAAAATAACTAACCAATTTCCTTTTTACCTTCCTGCACCTTAACCCAGGGAAAATCCCCTTGTAGATCCCTATCTGTTATGTTCAAAGACTTCATCCCAGTTTAGTTTGTCCTGTCTCAGATATTATAGCTTCCTCAGTATACCCATTAAATTAGCCAGATCGAGAGACGAAGAGATTTTCCTGTCTGGAGAAAACAGGGGTAAAGGTTGTTAGAATTAAATGTAAAGGGTTGTTAGAATTAAATATCAAGGAATATTTATAAAGAGAACTTCTGGGCGTATGGATCTCGGCCAGGGGCGTCAGGACCGGGGAGGGGAGGGGGGAAGCCCCCCCAATGTTGTCTGCCGGTCAGTAAAAAATAACTGAGCCAGCACGAAGCGCCGCAATTTTTTGCCAAAACAATTGATTTATTTCATTAAAACAGTAAATTTTTCGTCAAAACAGTCGTTTTTTCTGAAAATCAGTTGATTTTTTCGGAACTGTCATTTTTTTCTTGAAAACAGTCATTTTTATTGCAAAAACAGTAAATGAAAATTACCAGCCAGTGGGTAAATTCCTTGGCCCCCCACCCAAACATTTTTGCTAGTAACGCCTCTGATCTGATCTAGGTGGACATGAAATGGCATGATCAGGTAGAAGTGGATGTCAAAAGAGATAACTTGGCACTTTTGTTGCTGAAACTGCAGGCAAGGTATGGTATCCCCTGTATACATACCTTTGATGCCAAAGCCAAGATGAGAAAATGCAGATGATCCAGCCCATAGGAGAATACAGACTGGTGCCAAGATGTTCACTATGAATAGCTCTTTTATGGCCATTATCCAACTATGAGTCAACAGAGCCAAGACGCGTTTCTCTTTTTGAAATTGACTGTCAAACCAGCCCAGGCAAAATAAGTCACATTCCCCCTTGACTTTGAATGATGCGCTCAGCTGTTCGGAATTTCGCCTAAAATCAGTAAAATTTACTATATAATTTAAAATAAAATATAATATTCATAATAATATAAACATAATTTTAGGTCCGATCCTACTTCTAGACCCAGTAACTACCTGAAATTTTGTTCTGATACGTTTTATTTCACTCGATTTTTGGTATTTATCTTGGATTTTTAGTTTGAAGAATTTTTCTTTTTATTTGTGGGCGTTACTTCTGCACAGGGGCGAACAATTTGAATTGCCGTAAGAGCACGGAATTTTTTGTCTGAGATAGATCATAGAACCTGATGGAACCCTTGTATGATTTGGTAAGTCCTTGACTGTCTCAAAAATTAGTCTCGATGTAGGAAGAATCACTTGGAGTTAAAGCTGGGGCTGGGATATCATTTTGGACTGTCTGCTTTTGTTTTTGCTGTTCAGTTGGGTCGTTTGAGAGGATAGAGATTTTTCTGCATTTTGGTTTTGGTATCACCTGTCTCTTCTTCCCAAATAAAATGGATGCTTGTTGGCACATCTGTGCTATGGAGGTTCCATACTTTGTGGATAAACATTTCTTTCAGCCCAGTCTTTCTTTGTTTATCAGTTTATGATTTGCAGTCAGCTTTGGCCGAACAAAATATTTATCCACAAAATAAAGATGAATTATGCCTTAAATATGTCTAAGTCTGGTCTAGGCTGGGTCTAGGCCTGGTCTAAGCAGGGCCTAGGTCAGGCCTAGGTGGCTGCCCACTAGGTGAGGATCTGGTGATGATGCAATCTTTTACCCCAGTGAGAAGTCTGTGAGTGCCTACTCTCAATACTGCAGTTTACCACAAATCCCTGATTTTTGGATACCCTATGCCAAACGCTGGGTATATCTAGCTTTTGGCATAGCCTATGCCTAAGGCTGGATACCTGTTGGTAACCTAACCTTGACCTATCTCAGTATAAGAGTTCTGAATGGTTGATTTGTTAGATCCACTCAAATCATCAATATTTTACTGGGTTACATTATCCAGCACCTGGCATAGTGTGTCCAGCGTTAGGCATCGGGTATGCCAAACGTTAGACATCGGGTATGTCAAACGTTAGACATATCCAGCATTTGGCATAGGGTATCCAAAAATCAGGGGTTTTTGGTTGACTGCACTACTGCCACAAGAACATTTTTTTTTGCTTTCTTACATCTGCTTACATCTGCTATGCAGCTGCAGATTTTTCCTTGCATTGCTATGCTGTGCACAGCTTTGATATGACCTTACTAGGGTCAAAAAATACTCAAAGAGTAAAAAGTACTGTCTTGTTTAGTTTAATACTATATCTTTTTCAAATAGTAACTTAAGTTACGCTTCATAGCATATTACTTGAAAAAGTCATAATAAAACAATGTTAAAGAACAAAAAGATTCAAGAGGAAAATTAAAAAAATACAAAAAACAGACCTTGGAAACAAATTTGGAGTAAACTCAATCAAAGGTTTTGATGGGATCCCAAAAATGGAATATCTGACTTCATCTAGACGAGCAGGTCTTATAGATTTGCTGTCATCTTCATACTCGTAAGAATGTTACTATATGTCCCTAAATACTGCTTGAAAATAGACTAAAAATATTTGATGGTGCAAAAGTGAAGTTGTGGTGAACTTGCGAACTTGTGGAACAAGACCAAAGGACCAAAGATCCAAAGGTTTGGATGGGATCCCAAAAATATAGTATTTATCCAACTTCTTGATCCAGACAATCGAATCTTGTACATTTCCGAGTCTTTGCCAGACCCCCTTAACATTTTTGCTTTTTATCCATAATCAACTGCTTGAATATGTAGCCTGCAAATTTTATTTTACAGTTTTGAAGTTTTTTGCTTACGGCTAAACAACTAATCAAGTGAGGAAACCAAGTTCAGATACGGATTCAATGAGCATATTTATTCCAATATATCATTTTACCAAATTCCTCACATTTTAGAAGCATTCCCGGCAAACTGCATGCAGAGCAAAAGATCTAGTGACAAAGAGAGCTGAATCTTTCAGTCCAAATTTCCAGGTTTTTGCAAATTTTGCCAGCTTCTCCGTCAAGGAAATAAAGTTCAAAATTCAATTCAGCATGTCTCCTTATCCCAATACCTAATCTCTAATCGACTTCAGAAACAACTTTGAACTTCAACCAAATTTCCAGTTTTGGCCGAGTTCCTGGTGAATTGTCTGTCCGGCAAGAAAACTAAGCTCAGATATGGATTCAGCGAGCCTCCTTACCCCTTAAACAAATATCTCAGTAGCCTATAAAACATGTTTGTTTTTAACCTTAATCTGAAACCCCCTCCACTGCTTCTAAATATAGGGCTAAAGCACCCATCTACGGACTTGGCCTGTACTTTGCCAGTGAATCCTTCTACGAAGTTTGAACAACATATATCAACCCCTTCGACCCCCTCCCCTGACAATCGAAAACCCAAATAATATGTATGTTAGGTGTAAACAGTCTCTACTAAACCCAATTAACTTTGCGCGTATACGCGCGACCGAAGTCACCATCTCCCCTTGGTGCATGGATTAAACAAAGTGAAGTCACCCACGCGCAGAGCTTTCGCATGTGTGAATAAAGGGGTAGGGTAGGGAATGGTCAGTGGTAAAAAATTTGTCAACAAATCTTGTTAAATTGTTACCATATAGTTGTCGGATGCATTCTTATTTTTCGACCCAGTAAATGCCGGTCGGGACTTTAGAGATAACTAAACTCTTTTACATACCCTTTTTTTTATCATTAGTATGCTCGAAAGTTACAACTACATGTCTACTCACTCTATATTGACTAGGTTAAAACTTCAGGCTAAATTTCCGGATTCAGCCCGAACTATTTGTCTGGCGTGAATATAATTTTAATATTCGGATTTAGCATGTGTTCCTACGCCTGAATCGAACATCTAATCAACTTCAGATGCAACTTTTACTTTTTCCGAAATTTCCGGTTTTGCCGGATTCCGGGTGAACTATTTGTCCGGCGAGAAAATAAATTTCATAATCGGATTCAGCCTGTTTCCTTAGCCCTAAATCGACTATCTCATTTGCTTTCAAAAATATTTTTTTGTCGTCCCTTAATTGAACCCCAACCCCCACCCCTAAATATAGGGCTACAGAGCCCATCTTCGAACTTGACCTGCACTTTGACTCAAAGAGCCATCGTGCCAAATCTGAACTGAATATCTCCCCTTCGAGAGTTGTCGTGCTAATAGACGGACGGACGGACAAACAACTTTTGCGATGTCATAAGTATCCCTCCACCTACGTTTTGGGATCCAAAAATAATTTAAGATTCTTCCTTAAACATCTGATTTTGTGAACTTCTTCTCTGAAAATTGGTTTGAGTTAAAGCTGGTGCTAAAAATGATACTGTAATGGTGTTTTTTGACGAATTATGGCTAACCTGCTGAAACAGCCATGTTCAGATATGGATTCGTCAAGTATGTTTACCCATATTTGTACCTTTAATCAGCTTTAAGAACCTTTTGCTTTTACCAAACTCCTGGTTTTAGCTGAATTCCACTACTATTCCAGCAAGAAGATACAGTTCAGAAACAGATTATAAGTTGATATGGAATATGTCGTCATTAAATAGCCTTAAATCTATATAAGATAAGATAAGATAAGATTTATTTCCTGAAAAGCACAAAGGGCCATGGAAACAACAAAACAACACAAAAACAAAACCATAACCTCATCCACTATTTACAAAAAACTTTCCCTGTGAATCATGGCTACCTTTAGGAATCTTCCCAAATTTCTAATATCTCTAAAACTTCTACTTTTCAAAATGTGTTTAAACCTTTCCTCCCCCCATACCATTTCCCCAAATATTTCTTTCCTCAGGTCTTTTAACTCCTGACACTCACACATTAAATGGAATATTGGTATATTGGTGGATCTCTCACTGTATAGATCTTGAATGCATTGTGCCGGTTTTATCCCAGTGAAGGCAGTTTGGAGTTGCTTTTTTAACTATTTGCTAGCTAAGCAGCAGCAAAAGATCAGGCGACTACAAGAGGCGAACCTGCGAGCGATCTCCATGCCAGCACCTTCAGTTAGATGCTCTACCAGCTGAGCCACAAGTCTCTGTTTCTCAGAGAAACTTGTCAGATTAAGAACAAGACCAAAGGTTTCGATGGGATCCCAAAAATGTAATGTTTATCAGACTTCTTGATCCAGACAATCGAATCTTGTACATTTCCAAGTCTTCGCTAGACCCCTTTAACATTTTTGCTATTTATCCATAATCAACCTCTAGAATATGTAGCCTACAATAAAAAATGCTACCGTTTTGAAGTTTTTTGCTGACGGGCAAACAACTAATCAAATGAGGAAACCTAGTTCAGTTACGGATTCAGCAAGCATGTTTACTCCAGTATCTCATATCTGATCGACCTCAAAATGGTATTTTAGAATTGTGTTGTTGTTTTTCTACCAAGTTCCTCGTATTTTAGCAGCATTCCCGGCGAACTGCATGCAGAGCAAAACATCTGGTGACGCTGAGAGCCGAACCTTGCAAAGTTTGACAGCTTATCTGTCAAGGAAATAAAGTTCAAAATTCGATAATTCTCCCGAAGAATACCCCTGAAGACCCAGTGATTTTTTTTTCCAAGTGAGTAACCCCTCGCGTGCACCTGGGATTGGTTCACGAGTACCTGGGACCGGCTTAACCCACCCCCTCTCCAAACAACTTTAGTACACCCACTGAGTAACCCCTCACTTATCCAGTACATCTTTTTTCAGTGAGTAACCCCTCCCTTACCAAGTATATCTTTTTTCAGTGAGCAACCCATCACTTACCCAGTTCACCCTTCTTTCAGTGAGTAGCCCCTCGCATACCCTAGCAGTTCCCTCTTTGGTACACCATGAATCAACCCCCTCGCTTGAACATATACCAACATATATTCCAACCCCTTCGACCTTCGAATACACTAGATCTATCCGACGTCACACTGAATAAACAAATAGCAGTCAGCATCCAAGCGCAGAGCTATACTAGTTTGAGAATAAAGGGTAAGGACTGCTATAGCCGAAAACTGGTCGACAAATTGTGTGTCCGGTTTTCGCCGGATTCCGGGTGAACTACTTGTCCGGCAAGAAAATAACTTTCATATTCGGATTCAGCATTTCTCCTTACCCCTAAATTAATTATTTCAGTAGCTTTTAAAAAATATTTTTTCTCCCTTAATTTGAAACCCCTCCCCCACCCCTAAATATAGAGCTACAGAGCCCATCTTCGAACTTGACCTGTACTTTGACCCAAACAGTCTCCGTGCCAAATTTGAACAAAATATCTCAACCGCTTCGAGAGTTAGTTCACTGAAAATAACAAATCCGTGTCTACCAAATTGCCATGTTTGGAAAATTCCAGCACAGTTGCATCCCTGACAAGAAAATAAAGTTAAGGAAAAGATTCTCTGTGTGTTCTTACCCCAATGCGAATTTCTGATCAACTAACAACTTAATTTTTACTTTTACCAAATTTCCAGTTTTGGTCGGATTCTGGGAGAACTAGTTGTCCGGCGAGAAAATTAGTTTGGTATATGGATCCAGCATGTCTCCTTCCCCCTAAATAGACCAGCTCATTGATTTTGAAAAACATTTTGTTTGGCTCTTAATTTGACACACCCTCTGCCATCCCTAAATATACGGCCACAGTGCCCATCTACAAACTTCAATTCAATTCAATTCAGTTATATTTAAGAAAGCCATAACACGGACAAGCCGACTAGTAGGTTTCGTGTCACATAAACACAATACAACAAGACATAGATATAAAAATTCAGCTGACAACAGCTCGGTCAGTAAATATGTCCACTTGCGACAGTTACATGGTTAACAATAGTATAAAAATAGCATAAATCTACATAGTCGTGCAATAAAACTTTATACGAAAACTGTTCGTCCGTGGCCGAGTGGTTAGCGCGCCGGGCTCGCAAGTGAAGGGTCGCTTGTTCGAGTCTCGGTAGTGCCTACTGTTTGGTTTGGGACGGGGGTTAGTGGCGTAACCCTGTAAGCAAGCCAAAGTCCACCCAGCTTCAAATGGGTACCTGGAGAAATCCGGGTAAGGTGACAGGAAGGGTGTGTGAAAGCACAGGATGGCTGGCCCCCAACCCGCCATTGCACTTCCTGGCCGAGGGTCGAGAATCGGAGATCAGCACCGCCAGCTTGGCCTGTCAAGGCTAGTGCTGAAACCTACCTTTACTATATAACTACGAAAGCTAAAAAACCTAACAACACTAAAGTCATTTACAATTCATTCTTATTATTATACAATTTGACGAAACTAGGCACAAAGCTGTTCAGGTAACGAGTGTGGCTGTGTGTGTGCGGCTGTAATTTCGGCACTGTAGAGCAGTGGTTCCCAACCGGTGGTACGCGTACCCCAAGGGGTACGCGAGACCCTTGCAAGGGGTACGCGAAGGAACCAAAATTGATTTAGTCTGTAGCTTCAAAATCTCGTCTCACTCATTTATGATTGCCGAAAGCCTAATATTAACAGCAAAGTATCGCCAGACAAAATGTATCTTAAGGGGCTAGGTATTTTTAGTGACCGACGTTATTTTTTTTAATAACTGTTTTTACGAAAAATCGCAGCGCTTCGCGCAGACTATTTTCTTTTTAATCGTCTGGCCGACCTTTTTGGGGGGAGGGGTGTTGTCAACCTGTGTGTGACGCCTCAGATTACAAGCCCTAGTGCAAAGTCAGTGAAATAATAATGATTCCAAAACACCTAGCCTACAGCCGTAAAATCTGTTCCTGAATCGAAGACGTTGCAAGTGAAATTGTCATTCAGGTTGCGAAATGAGCCAACGAAAAAGTTTGCGATGCAGCTTGATGAAAGCACGGAGAAAATCAAAACCAAACACAGAAATAGCTGACTGTAAAAAACATTGCCGTTACTGACGACTAGCCCGAGCTTCGACAAAATGTTAGCTACAAAACAGCCTCTAGTGATTCCTCATTGATTTTGTATATATTTCTACACGTGTATGCCTTACCATTTATGATAATTAATATCGTCTTTTTCACCTTCTGAAAAAGGGGGTACGCAATCTTTTCGAACCTTGATTAGGGGTACGCGATACGGAAAAGGTTGGGAACCACTGCTGTAGAGCGACCGCTGTTGCTGGCCTCACCCTCTCAGGGCTGAAATCCGGAGGGAGGATGTCACGGAGGACGGGATTCTCAAGGATAATTAATACCAAAAACTGTCAACAGCTTGAGACGACGATTTGCAAGTGTATCTAAATTAAACTCCTTTAAGAGCTGAAGGTACGGGACTTCAGGGATTTCGAGCAGACAAGAGGAGCACGATATTGAATTCTCTCCAGCGCGTCCGACTGATCACCGGTGATCCCGAAATGCTAGACCTGTATCCTACTTTGACCCAAAAATTGCTCATGCCAAGTATAAACAAAAGTATCTCGCCTCATGGAGAGTTATCGTGATTATAGACCATGTGTCAAGCGGAAACCACTTATCTGGTCAAATTTGCGATTTCCATTTTTTGGCACAGTTCTACTCGCCGAAAAATTCTGCGTCGAACGGCGCGTATCTCGATTGCCTCCGACTCATAGTTTGGGAGATACAACCAAGATGGAAACCACGTATCTCGGATTAACATAGGGGGCTGTACTACTAACGAGAAAAAGTTGTTATTTTTTTTTCACCTCCTGAAAAATTTCGAAAAAGGGAGATACGTGGTTTATATATATAATAAATATATATATATACGATATATATAATAAATCAGAAGCCGGGGTCGGAGCCGGGTTGTTTCACTGAAATTCTTTTTACAAGCAAGGCTAGTTGCGATTGGCTGATTTATGAGTTGGCTCCTCCTTGTGGAGGAGTAAAAAATCGACAAGTGACAGGTGACCGGTGGCCCCGCCTTGGAGGAGGAGCCAGTCAGTGAGAAAGTGCTGCTGCATTACTGCGAATTTTGCCCTCTGACCCTTGTGCAAAGTTATATTCTTTTGTCCAGGACCGTCACGTTTCTGCCCTTGGCCATTTCTCCGCTTCCATCTTTTACAGTGTCTTGCATCTTTAGCAAAATTTTTGAATACCTTTTAGTGCCGGAAATTACTTCCAAGTGCCAAGTTGGCCACTTCCAGTTTTATTCCACAATTCTCAAGGAGGCGAGCCTTGGAAAATTTGCTGTTCATCTTTGTGCAGTCGACATTTCTGGAGCTTTCGACAATTTAGTACATTCACAGGCTTTACTTTCTTTATTAAGTCACGGTGTTAATGCTTCCGTTGTTTCTGTTTTAAGGTTCTGGTACGTAATGGATTGTTGGGCGAAATGGTCAGGGGCGGTTTCGGAGCCCATTCCTGTGAACAAGGGGGTACCACAGTGTAGAGTCCTGTCTCCTTTTGTTTTAAAAGTATTTATGAATGCCTCTCAGGTTTATTGCCAATATTTTTCCTTGGGGACCTAAGTATTAAAGACATAGCTTATGCAGACGAAATAAGTCGAACTAAAATTGGGTTAGAATCTAACATAAAAACGCCGTGTCACAGTCTATCTCACATTGGCCTTTCTGTTAACATTTCTAAATGTCAGTACCTTAAATACAACAGCCCAAAAGATTCCTGCATTTCTTTTCTAAACGAGGAACTCTCCAATTCCACTACCGTAAAATGGCTTGGTATCGTGATAGCTCGGTCTCTAAAAAAAAAAAAAAAAAAAAAAAAAAACTGCAAACACTACTATTTCGGCTGTTAGCGATTCTGTTAGTGTCAGATACGGAAAAGTAGTTCCTAACAAACGAAGGTATAACAGAAAAACCCTTGGTAACTTATATAATAGCGTTTGTTTCTCGATCTGTTTGCAACTTTTCCAGAATTTTGGCATTCTGAGACGAAAAGATTGAAAACATATCAGGATTCGCCCTCGTCTAGTTGTGTGTGCTGTCCTGTAAGACCGCCTTCAGACTTCAGCTTAACCAAGCCATTGTAGAGATTCATCGTGACAGCTGGTTCTGCGATGCAGCCGAGCACTTGATCATACCTATTTTAGAATGGGGTTGAGTTTCAGTTGGGCGTCTGCAATAACTCCCTGGTCCGGGTCCGGTTCTTCTGAGGTGAGTGGTATGGTTGATGGAGGTCCGGTCCGAGTTCTCTCATGTGACCTATCGCTTTGGGTAGTTTTGTCGGAAATGGATTACAGTAGAGGTATGCTTATGTGAACGTTTGTTGACAGTGAACTTTGCCATTTTCATGCACTTGCTGTGTTTAAAGCTAACTACCAGTTAGCCAAAGTAGGTAATTAAGGGTATCTGAAAACACCTTTATAAGTATTTTGGATCTTTGTTCTACCATTTAGCCCAAAACTGCACTGTTCACATTAAAGTAACTGTTTACATAAGCATACCTCTACTGTATAGGAAATTTGTTAGGGTTCTCATTCCGACTTCAGTTTCCATTCCGTTGACCCAGTCCATTGGGGTCGAGGTGCTCTTGAAGTGAGGGTAGTTCGTGGGGTATTGGCTGTTTCGCTATGTATTTTTTGTTATTGACTTAAGGCGTTTTTCCGCGACACAATTGTGGGCCACACACTTATGAGTGTTTGTCGCGGAAACAAGATTTTGTCTATTTTTTGGGCGGTAATTCCAAACGTCTTAAAATAAAAATAAAATTCATATAAAATCTCAGTAAATAGAACTCCAGGCTTTACTCCTTACCATTCCGTGCTAAAAGGATCCTCAGTTTTATGTCTACATGCTTGAGAAAGTTTCAAATTTTATTGTTTTGACATTATTTTGCTGTTAAATTTGAATTTCCCGCCAGAATCGAGCCATAAAGCAGTTGTTTGCAGAATTCGAGCCACAAAATCTTGTTGGTCGCGAAACACACTTGTGGGCCGCAGAAAAGGCCGTGGAAACACCCTTTTCGAGTCACAATCGACCCACAAACTGTTTGTGGGAGCACGGAAAAACGCCTTCAACGGCCAACTAGGTCCACACACCAAAAATAACATGAGATAACATCAAACAAGACAGTGACAAAAAAAGAGAAAAATCATCAACAAACACACAAGAAAAAAGAAGTTCGATTCGTCTGCATATTGGGGTAAGGGGTTCTGTAGATGCAGGTGGGGGATCGTTGAACATTCGTGCCTCAAGGGTTTTACTTACAAGGGATTAAAATAAACCCCCGAGTTGACAAATTCCCACAGTCATCTTCTGACCCAACTTTATAAGTGCCATATAATCTTCTAGCTCTTGTTTTTTAGTAACTTAACTTTTGACTAACTATTTTTACTAAGTTTTCTTTACTAACTTATTTAAGCTACTTTATTAATCATTGATGCAACTGTTATATTTAGCTGACTGCCGAGTTTTAGATAAAGGATCTGTTCGTTCTGTTCTACAGACAAACCTCTCCATTGATAGAACTCCACCTCAGGGGCGTCACGAATAGGGGGGAGGGGGGGGGGGGCGCCCCTCGGAATGTTGTCGGCCAGTCGGTAAAAAATAGCCGAGTCGGCACGAAGCGCCGCGATTTTTCGTAAAAACAGTCGTTTTTTTAAAACAGTTGGTTTTCTTGTAAAAATAGTCGATTTTTTCCTAAAAATAATATTTTTTCTTAAAATCAGCCGCTTTTTCGTCAACACAGTCGTTTTTATCCGCAAAAGCAGTCGGTAAAAATGACCAGCTAACGGATAAGTACCTTGCCCCCCCCCCCCAAAAAAAAAACATTTTGGCTAGCAACGCCTCTGCTCCACCTTCATCGTCAACATCACAGTGCGTTGTAGTCAGCTTTGGTCCTGGGCAGGACTGATCAACGAGAAACAACTTCCTGTCGTTGGTTTCCAATCACTGCCTCACAAAATGTTTTCCCACAAATTGTCCCACACAAATTTGGCAATGAAAAACAATTGAAAGTTATTGTCTCTTGGCTAATTTCCGTCCACCCCCGCGGTTTGCATCCCAGTTCAAGTCCACCGACCTTTTGCAAAGCGTGGCAAGCTTCTCCGGGAAGTTTCCTTAGAAGTCCGTGCTAGCTCTGCTGGAGATATCGATCCTTCCTACGGGAGTTTGCGCTGGATCTCGGAGACATTGACATTTTTGCCAAGCGTATCCTTGACTCAGCCGGGTGCCCGTAGCCGATCGGATAGTTCGGTCTTTCTTAGTGCAAATATTGGCAGCTGTGATTTTTTTTGTAAGTATTAGAGATTTGCTGTATAGTACCCAGAAAGTATGATGCGCAGATGAAGGGTTTTGGTTTGAACATTCCGTTTGTACATCTTGATTTTGGTTTAGAACTGGGTGTTGTTGTGGATTTAGGAAAGCCTTTAATAGCATAAGTTTATTTTTTCAGATACCGTACCATGGTATCACCATGGTGAAAAATCGGCTTTGCAGTTACCGTGGTATCTGATTTTCATGTGCCGACCGTCCGTGAAGCGGAAGCGCGAATTCGGCAATTTTCGTTTTGCAAAGCAACTGTTGTATCAGATACCGTGGGAACTGCAAAAACGACAAAATGCAGATCCAGTTACCTGGTATGAGTACCACCAAAAACACAACCATAGACTTGGCATGCAAAGGGCTATTTAGGGTATGTTCCAGCCGTTTACCTGTAGTTACCAAATGCACCTTTCAGACTTGTTGCAGCGTAAGTTCAAAAATGTATGATCAACAGCATCAAATTGCATGCTGTCAATAAACAAATCTGCTGGGCTGCTACTTCTAGGCCTCTTCTGAATTTCGACATAATTCCTAAATAAAGCAACGTCTTTGATTTTCTGTCGTTCGCGATTTTGTAAAAGACAAAACCACGTCCTAGATGCAATCAAGATGTCGGGCTCTAACTTTATTTTGTCTTGATGGGACCAGTTATTTTTCAGTGATATTTTGGGCCTTGTTGGCAAGAATCCTCTTCAGGCTGTAACTGAGGACCCTTGCCAAGAGAGGCCGAAAAATTCTAGCTGACTTGTCTGTTTTGAGTACTTTTTAGTGGAGTGTTCCTTGGAACATTCCACTATTACGAGCTTTCGGTTTTCACCGTTTTTTGTGGAGCTCATAACTCGTGAACCAGTGCATATATCAAGTTCAGACTTGGTACACTTGTGGGTATTGTGGTCTAGCTGTGCCTTTTGGGGGTCCCAACTCCCCCACCCACCCGGTTCAGGGGCAATTGGGCAAAGATTGTCCATTGAGTAGAGTTCATAACCAGTGAACAAAGACAGATATCTAGTTGAAAGCTGGTACAACTGTTCGCGCTGGAGTCTAGTTGTGCCTTTTGGGGGTCCCAACTCCCCCACCCACCCGGTTCAGGGGCAATTGGGCCCAAATTGCCCCGTGGCTAAGATCTAAACTTTACCACGGCTGGAGCTAGAATGACGAACTTTCCTGTACCTATATCCTCTGGCTACGAAGGAAATCTTGAGACTGCACCTCCCCCACCCTCCCCGTTCATGGGAAACTGGTTCAGGGGCAATTGGGCACAGATTGCCAATTGAGTAGAGATCATAACCCGTGAACAAAGACAGAGATTAAGTTGAAACTTAGTACAAGTGTTGGTGCTGGGGTCTAGTTGTGCTTTGTAGGGTTCGACCCCCCACCCACCTAGGTCAGGGGCAGTTGGTCCCAGATTGCCCAGAATGTTGGGACTGAAACCTAGTTGTACTTTTTGTGGTCCCAAATCCCCACACTCACCCGGTTCTGGGGCAGTCGGGCCCAAATTGCCCCGTGGCTAAGATCTAAACTTTACCACGGCTGGAGCTAGAATGACGAACTTTCCTGTATCTATATCCTCTGGCTACGAAGGAAATCTTGAGACTGCACCTCCCCCACCCTCCCCGTTCATGGGCAACTGGGCCCGGATTGCCCAAGATTTAAGATTTTGTGAACCGTTAGAGGTATCAAATTTTAAAATTGGTACCTGATGATATTGGGGTCTAGTTTAAAGTTACCACATCTTCACCATTCCTCGGTTTCAGGAGCAGTTCATAGCTTGCAAACCATGGTCGGTATCAAGTAGAAACTTCGAACGATTGTTGTCATTGAGGTCTAGATGTGTACGTTTTTTTTTAGGAGTAGGGGGGGTCCTGCCTCGAACATCCGGGCTTTTCAGACGCTGCTAGGCGCAGATTCCCCAGTGACTAATTTGCGTAATATAGACCACAATTAGAGATACGACAATGCAGTTCCTTTTCCTTGCGGTTCTAGGCTCTTGAATATACTTTAGGAGTTTCACCTCCCCCACCCTTTCCGTTCGTTTGCAACGGCGCCCATATTGCCTATGTGTTAAGTTCGTGAACGAGGACACACATCAAATTAAAAATCTCGTATACTTGTACACAGCACTTTTCGTATGATGCCGCATTGCGTTCGTTTGGTGTCATGTTTTGCAAAGGGTTTGATGTGTCAATTAGTCACTACATATGTTTTCGCATTAGGAAGGGGGTGATGAAATGGGATCTGAAACTTTATGACTTTGACATTAGTGTGTTTGAACAAGGTATAATATACATTTCAAGATTGAGGAAAGTAAAGCCAGTAGTGTATTGGAACAAGTCTAAGGGGTTTATACGAAGCAAAACTGGAAAGACAAAGATGGACAATACTGTGGTTTGAGACGGAATTACGATTTACGCGAAGTGATTGCGTTTCTAAGTGAACTAACATGTGTTCTGACGTGGAAGGTGTCAGATGAGACGAACTTTGAAAATTATGACTTTGACATTAGGGTGTTCGAGCAAGATAGTAAACGAATTGTATTGCAACAAACCAACAGTGATCATAGCGAGCATAACTGATTGTATGAGAGATGGCCTTAGCCGTGTTTGAAGATTCTTTAAGAGTTCAATTGTTTGTTTCACGGATATTACCACCAACAGTGTTACCAGAACAAACCAATAGTGCTCGTAGCGAGCATAACTGATTGTATGAGAGATGGCCTGAGCCGTGTTTGAAGATTCTTTAAGAGTTCAATTGTTTGTTTCACGGATAATAATATTACCACCAACAGTGTTACCAGAACAAACCAACAGTGCTCATAGCGAGCATAACTGATTGTATGAGAGATGGCCTGAGCCGTGTTTGAAGATTCTTTAAGAGTTCAATTGTTTGTTTCACGGATAATAATATTACCACCAAGTGTTACCAGAACAAACCAACAGTGCTCATAGCGAGCATATCTGATTGTATGAGAGATGGCCTGAGCTGTGTTTGAAGATTTTTTAAGAGTTCAATTGTTTGTTTCACGGATAATAATATTACCACCAACAGTGTTGCCAGAACAAACCAACAGTGCTCATAGCGAGCATAACTGATTGTATGAGAGATGGCCTGAGCCGTGTTTGAAGATTCTTTAAGAGTTCAATTGTTTGTTTCACGGATAATAATATTAAACGTTACGGGAAGGGAGAAATTATAGTCAGTTCAATTCATTCTTTTACACTCCACGTCTGAGCGCGTGCGCACTTTCAAATTTTTTAAACTGTTGAATGTCTTAACAAGCTTTTCTGGCATTTTTTTTTTGTTATCTATTGTTCACTTGCAAATCGTTTCGTAGTTAAACCCCACTTTTCTTTCAGGTTAAAATGGACCGGTGATAAAAAGTAATAATTTTATTCGACAAAGACTGTGACGTTGTTCTGTAGCTAGTGCCCAAAGATGTCGTCCGTAAAGGTTGCGGTAAGGGTTCGACCCTTCAACAGCCGAGAAAAGTCGAAGGACAGCACATGTATCATCGAGATGGTGGATAATCAGACCAGTGAGTATTAAACGTCTTATGTTGCACTTGCAAGTTGCAAGCCAAACTGTCAGGTTCAGTGTTTTTTTAGTATTTCCCGTATAATATTTCCAATATAAATAATCATTTACTTCCGGCAGGGAGCAACGCACGAATTGCACGGGAGTGATGAATGAAAAATGATTGTTTTAAGCCTTTTCCGATACCCGTTGACTTATACCGAAAACACGGAAACAATATAAGTAACCGGTTTTTCTGATGTAAAAACTTCTCGCAGACAACCGTCGACAACGTGACACATCGAAGGTAGCAAAACACGGCAAGTAAGAAAATCAGCGTGGTTTTGTTAGAGGGGTTAGAAAATACCAGTCGAAATTGGGGTCTCCGGGTTTAGAAATGTATGGAGTGATTATGGAAGTAGGTTGCTTTAGTATTATAGGTAAGACAGGTTCTTTAAAGGTAAGGTGATGGTACCAGTTGAGCCTGAGACAAGCCGACACCATAGTTCGTATGAAGTTCAGCTTTCAGCGGTACCAGCCAATCACAGCATTTTGCGGGAAAAGACAAAACCGGCCGAATGCAAATTGCCAGTCTCAATTAGGAATGGACAAGGTTTGAAGCCAAGCTGAACATTCATTGCAAACAAAATTATAAAAACGAGATTTTCGGTTTTTTTTTATCATCTACTTAATTGTCCCTCTAAGATGATGTACGAGGGATAAATAAAATTTCGGGTATTTCGGTTGCACTTCCGGCAAACTGTCCTCAGCGAAAAACAAATCTAAATCATATAATCCACCAATAACAACAGGGAAACGATGCGGAACCAACAAACAATAAAACGATATGTAACTAAAAACCAGAAGAATGATGCTTACTGAACGACATGCAGATAAAGGTAGAATAACGAAACATAAAATGTGCGTGTTCAAAGTGTATAGGCTATGTACAAATCTGTGATTATTTACAATTCTGAATTCCGTGTAAATTTACAATTTACTGTTTGTATGTATCCGCCTGGGAAAGCGCAGAAGCTTTCACCCCAGAAAACGGCCAACCCCAAAAATCCATCAGTAATTTACAAACACTTCGAAAAAAACCTTCCACAAAACCGGCAAAACCGGGTTGGACATTTCCGGAACTAGCTGAGACTGGAAAGACAAAACCGGCTGAATGTAAATTGCCAGTCTCATGGTCCATTTACACACTGCGTAAACACTCTAGCAATACGGACGTATTTGAGAAATCGGTCCGTTTTGTATCTAAATACGTCCGTATTGCTAGAAATCTTTTCAAGCTCAAAACGTGCGTAAAATACGCTCGGATCCCACCATCAATTAGGAATGGCCAAACCCTATTGGACATTTTCAGAACTAGCCGGACTGGATCCTAGGACCCAAGTCTGTCGACTTAAAACGCAGATTCTGGAAGTTTGTTATTTATTTTCAGTCATTGCCAATCCGAAGTTGGCACCCGGTTGTAAAGAGCCCCCTAAGTCCTTCACTTACGACTACTCCTATTGGTCACATGACGACCAGGATCCTAATTTCGCCAATCAGAGGCAAGTGTATAAGGATATCGGAGAGGAAATGCTCCAGCACGCTTTTGATGGTAAGCCGTTTTCTTTTCCCCTCATATCTCACCTCTCTGTATTATTTTTTTCCTTCTCTCTTTGACTTTTATAGCTGAGAATTTTTGGATTCGTAGTCGTGTTTCGCGAAAACTCACATCTTGAATAGAATAGAGTAGTAATTTATTCACTCACACTTTCACGGTTACAAAACCAAAATTGGTGAGTACTGTCATAACATAAACATTTAAAAGCACGTACAAATGGTCAAAGGCTATTTAAAATTTCAACAATCTTTGGTATAAAACTATTTTGGTAACGGCTGTGTTTGGCCGCTATTGGTTGGAATATTGGGACCTTCGTAGAGACTGCTCGCTCTTGCCTTTCCTTACATTGTTGTATGGGGGAGGGAGAAACTCATTGTAGATGGGGTGCGAAAGAAGCTTTTTACCGATCTCGAGGCATAGGTTGTGGATCAGTTGTGTATGTGCTTAGAAGAAGGGAGTATGGTACTTTTGAGCCTTTATGGATAATATGGAGAGCGCGTTTTTGGATTCTTTCAATACGTGAGTTTTGATCTGCAGTTAGACCAAAATGCCACATGCGCATGCGTACTCCATTAATGGTCTTATGAAAGAAGTATAAATCCTATAAATCCTGAGGATATGAAGACTTGGTACATTATGCTTTGATAAATGCTTTAACATGTGCAGGCTGGAGTTTGCCTTACGGAGTATTTCTACTGTATTATCTTCCCAATCTAAAGTTTCAGTAATAACATCTTCGCCCTTAATGCTGATTAATACCTCAATACTGATTCTGTGTCAGTCAATCCTATACAAACTATCGTGCTTTCTCTCGGCGATTTTCTCCTCTTTATTTATTTTTTACCTGAAAGTTAAAGCAAAAAGATCTAAGCCTCGTTTTTGTCGCATGCTGCAGGTCCACTTCTCGGCAGATTCCGGACTGATTCTTCCTACATCCGTTTTTGCACTGCAGCGCTTCCGAGGAAGACGGCAGCGCTTCTCGAGAATCACGGACTTGCTCACCGACCAAGTCCGTGCTTCCCTGCAAGATGCTGCAGCGCTGCCGCTTCAACCAAGAAGAAAGTGAATCCAAAAACGCATATTGTGCAAAAGCACAATATTTTGTTGCAATAGTGCTGCAGCAGCGATGCGGCAGCGCTATTGCAACAAAAACGAGGCTCCAAACTTTCAGTGTGGAATATGTTGAAATTCAAATAGTCGTGCCCGTCATTTAGATTGGTTCCGCAGGACAATCCGGTTGTGCTTTAATTGCATCCTACAGTTGAAATTGAGGGGTACGACCGTTTTGTTGACCTTTATTGAACTTATGCATTTCATTTAGGCTTTAAAGTTTGTTGACAAGACAACTTAAATTTGTATCATTTAACTGAATAGCATTATTAAAGTTTAGCTGAAAAGCCTTTTGTGTCATTTAATTGAATACACTGAACTGTTTGGATTCTGCAAAGAGATTTTTTTATTTTCCACTATCTACTCTGGTTATGACGGTCAGAATATCTGCGGCCGTCCCCGGAACGATATTTCTACTATGATGCGGGAAATTTTAATCTCAACACAAACGCGGCTTTTCAGTAGGCAGTGGTGAGATTGGTGAAGATTGCTTAGTGCCTGAACAAAAAATAAATGTATAAATCTTTCTAGTTAGGCATACGTCAAAAGTACAAGCGCATAGAGGTACCACAAATCACACGGAAATTCCACTATTTGAAAATTTGAAAAAGCGGAACAACGAAGTTACGCATTTTCAGCGGGTCTTCAAGTCAGTTTTAGTGAATAAGCGATGGTGTAACTAGATTGTCCTATCCCAGCCCTTTTCGGTTAAGCTTTAAGGGATTTTTTTATATTTTTCACTACTTGCTCCAGTATGTCGTTCCGAATGTCTGCGGCCGTCCTGACTACGCGAAGTTCTACTTAGACGCGTAAAATTCGAATCTCAATACAAACGGGGCTTTTCAGTGGCCAGTAATCAGCTTGGTGCAGGCGAGCAGACTGCGTGGACACTTATTTTCATAAATCCTTTTCGTCAAGCATACAAGTCACACTACACAGGTACAGTCGCATAGAGGTACTACAAATCCGACAGGGAAAGTTCACCATATGAAATTTGACTATTCGTGAATAGCAGAGCAACGAAGTAATGCATATTCATCGCGTCCTCAAGCCTCTTTAAGTAAATAAGTGGTGGGTAACTAGATTGTCCTATCTCAGCCCTTTTCGGTTAAACTTTAACTGGAAAGCCAATTTATTTTTGCATCATTTAATTGAATACACTGATTACATAGACTCTGCTAAGGGATTTTTTTTTATTTCCACTTTCTGCTGTAGTAGTGACGTTCAGAATATTTACGGTCGTCCCTACAACGCAAATTCTACTGTGTAGCGGAAAATTTGAATCTCAACACAAATGCGACTTTTAAGTGGTCAGTGGTGATTCACTGTATTCACATTGAGCATGTTCCACCCTTCTAAGGATAGTAACTATTAGTTACTATTTCCGTCCAGCATCGTGAAAAGTTACTACGCTGACCGATCGAACATTCTCGAAATAGTAACCAATAGTAACTATTTGCTTACCACGCCCGGGAGCGTAGTTAGTGTGGTAGGGATCTCTGTGATGTGATTGATCCAGTCAGACCGCGGCAGGATATTTCGCGGAAAATATACAAATTCGTTCCAGCCTTGACTCGAAGAAGCCAGGAACCGTGACCTCTGTCATGCGTAGTAACTACGGTATGTTGGATGGAACACTCTCATTGTTATGTATAGTGGGTAACAAATGAATTATGAGCATTTCCTTGTATGAAAGGTATGCAGAGGCGTTACTAGCCAAAATGTTTGGGGGGTGGAGTGGGGCAAGGTACATACCGACCGGCTGTTCATTTTACCGACTTTTTTCGCAGGTAAAAACGACTTGTGTTAACGAAAAATCGGCTGATTTTAAGAAAAACTACTTTTTTAAAGGAAAATATCGACTATTTTTACGAGAAAACGACTGTTTTAACGAAAAATCGATTGTTTCCAAGAAAAACATCGACTATTTTCACGAAAAATCTCGGCACTTCGCACTCGGCTTTCTTTTACAGACTGGCCGACAACGTTCTGGGGGGGGGGGGGGGGGGGTCCCCCCTCCCCCCATAGTCGTGACGCCCCTGATGGTATGGAACTTATGACAGTGTTGGCATCACTAAACAGGGTTGTAGTTTAACAGCGATTGCGACCGGCCCTTTTAGCCCGAAACGATTATCCCATGAAAGGAGGTCACGTCCGTCCCTCCTTCTTTTTATTCATCCCAAACTGATTCGGCTGATTCAGCAAGACGGTAGGCTATTTACTTACCCTGTCATTTCTTCCTGTCTTAATAAAAGTCGCAAAGCGTTAACTACTTTAGTCAGTCGATAGAAATGATCCGAACAGTCAACAAATCGTTCGCAAATTACAGGGGACTTAATCAGGAAGTTAAGCTGACGTTAAATGCCACTCCCCTGTTTCCTTCCGAGTCGGGGGAAGGGAGGTTCACGTAATGTTCTGGATAAATTGATCAGGTGGATAGAGCAAAGGCACTCCTGTGCAGATGTTGGGGATATTTTGTGACCCTCTTATCTACCTCCGGCTCTTGTGAGGAATGGGCTGTCAAGCCACTCCACTGATTCCACTATCAATTACGAAAGTCCCAATTGGGAACTCGAGGAGTGTAGTGGCGGAGCAAAGCTTCTTGAAACTTAGAAACATCAACGCCGTAATTCTTTCGACTACCCTCTACCCAGGGAATAATCCAAGTCATTGTATTATCGTACATTTTTCCAGTCGTAAACAGTTGAAAACAATTGGAAACGATGGTAAACAATTGTTGTTTTACGATTGGAAACAGTTGTTTACGATTGGAAATAGTTGTTTACGATTGGAAACAGTTGTTTACGATTGTAAAAAGTTGCTTCCAACGGTTTTAATCGTAAACATACAATTGTTAACAACTGTTTACAATCGCAAACGATTGGAAACGATTGGAAATAACTGTTTTCAATCGTTAACAACTGTTTCCAATCGTAAAAATACAATTGTTTACGATCGTCTACAATTGTTTTCAATTGTTTACGATATTCGTATCCAGGAATTAATTTCGAGGGGGGGGGGGGGGGTGCCAGCGGGTCGGACCAAACAGTACAAAAAGACATAAATCAGGGGTTAAAGCCCAGAAAAAACGATTATTTTCTATGTTTCGGGGAGCGGGTGAACCCCCGTACCACCCCTGGATACGGCTCTGCCTCTACCCCTGGTCGCTTGCAAGAGCGATAAGAATCCTAGGACCATTTTTGTTATCCTGCTAATGTGATGAAGAGGAGAGCCCTTTGAGAGCTTGGGTCTAGCCGATCGTCCCTAGCAACCGTCCCTGAGCTGATTTTCGGTAGCACTATGTCCACAAGTAGTATACGCACAGTTTAAGGTTGCGCACCCTTTTGATCAATCTCGTTAGACCCGTTTTATCGTTTCGTAAAAATAATACTTCCACCTTTTATGTTTCTCGGAAAACAAGAAAGAATGTTTCGGTGGGATCCGACAGTGACATTTTTCGAAATCGGGTTATTAGGTTTCCGGTCTTCGCCAGATGCCGCTGACATGTTAGTTATCCCTAACTAACCAGACCCATTAGGTGATTCTTCTGTGTCTTTAATTTCCAGTACAGCCCGATCACGACCAGAATGTCGTTGCTGTAGTCCTTATTTAACGTGTTTTTTTTACTTTATCTCTGTATTCACCACCTTGTAAGATTTATCAGAGGATTCTGTTCTTTCCGAGATACCCGGTTTACCCGGTTTACAAATGGTCTTACCATTTGTCCGGTACGAAACGAAGCAGATAGGTCTATCTAACCATCTACTTCCGATGCCCGAACTTCGTAAGAAGTTAAAGCTGGAAGATCGATTCTCCACAAATTCTTTGTCCTAAGTCGAGACTCCGTAAGTCCGATACAGACATAACATGAGGCTTCTGAATTCCAACCAGACAAGAAAACAAAGCAGTTAGATTCGATTTAGCGGGTCTGTTTACAAACTTCGACACTCTGAACGACTCGATAAAAAGTTTATAGCTACTAGCGAAATACCCCAGTTGAACATCGGGTCGAGAGGAAAATAAAGTAGATTATACCAGTTCAGCTTGTCGTCTTACCCCTATTTTGACCCTATTAACGACTTCACACAAAACTTTTACTTCTTACAAACTCCCGTTTTTTGCTGGTTTCTGGGAGAACTACTTGTCCGTCGAGAAATAAGGTTCATAAATGAATTCAGCAAGTCTCCTTACCGCTCATCGGCTATAGGGAAAAGAAAAATCACGATCTAATTTGAAACCCCCGCATTAATCCCCGTCAGTTCTTTATTACAATGTATGGCTTCACCAGATTTAAACCAGATCTAGTACATCCCTGCCTCGGATATAATCCCGATGAAAAATTTGTAGCCTGCGTAGTTGTATGGTAGTTGTACGAAAAAGTTGCATGTAATACTATGTAATAGCAAAGAATACTATGATTTAATGTGCCTCAGACTGGTCCAATGTTAAGTAGTATTATCCAGTAGCATCCTGTCTTGCCATAGTAGCATCCAGTCTTGCTAATAGTAGCATGCAGTAGTATGTAGTAACACGGTAGCCTCGAAGTAGAAGAATGTAGTAGCATCAGTTAGTACTGCATGCTACTTTTTCGTACAACCTTGTACTACTATTTTGAGATAAATTTTTCATCGGGATATAAACCTTGATCCACCCTCCTTCCTTCGGTTTGCCCTTGCAGTCTACCAGTATAGCAGTACAAAAGATTTCCTTGACTCGGCTTTGACGTATGCTGTCTGCACTTCTTTTCCAAGAAAGAAGCGGAAAGGAGAGTCTCTAATCCCTCTTTCCGAGCGATGACTCACGCTGTGTGAGTAAAGGAACTTAATAGTCTCCGGAATCGATAAGCCTATTCGGACTCTCCGCTGCTGTGGATATGGGTTTGTTAATGCTTTAATCCAAGTGGAAGGCTCACTGTGGCAATGATCAAATCACCCGAACAGGGACCTTAGATCGATTGCCCTTATCAATACATATATGGCACTTTACACAAGGGACTTGTACCGTGACCAATAAACCAGATACAGTTTTTTTTCGAATATAATTTAGAAGTCTAGGACTCCATTGCCGGAGCCACGTAGATAGTGGATCCTTGAGTTTGTATGCAGAGGCTAAAGAGATTTGGTGTGAAGAAATTTATTTTAAAGCGGGTCTAAACAAAGAGGAAATGAAACTAATGTTAAATATGAGGGCAGATATTGCCACTTGTTGAAAGACGAAAGTATTTGGGAAGTGTTAGGAGAAATCTGGTCCTTACTTTTGTCCAATGTGCGGTGAGGGAGAGGAGGATCAAATTCATTTTATGTGTGGTTTTGATGAAATTGAGGATCTGAGGGAGGAAATTTTTAAGGGAGGGATTCATGGGAGGAAATGGTTGTTAAATAATATGCGGAGTAGGGATTTTCTTAGTATAAGAAACCTGGCGAGGTTCCTCAGAGTGGCCAGTCTTCACAGGGAAAAGTGTTTGAGTGGGGTTTAGTGTGAAATAGTAGTGTGACCGTTTATTTTTGTATTTACATTTACTTATTTATGTTTGTTTGTTATGGCCCTTGGGCTTTCAAGGCAAATAAATATCATATCATATCATCATACCCACAAGGCGGGGTCTCATGGTGAAAACCAAATAAAACCAAATATATAATTTTAGTGGGGAAGACGCCCTTGAGATCTCAAGGACTTCTCCTAGACTTCTAAATTATATTCGAAAAAAAAAATATATCTGGTTTATTGGTCACGGTACAAGTCCTTTCTGTAAAGTGCCATCTATGTGTTATTAATTTCCGTGACATGGGGATGTGAACTGGTTAGATGAATTTGCCTTCCGGCGGGATCACTGTTCCTATGGCCGGCTCCTATCAGACTATTGTAGTGGTTTACAAACTTTGTTCACAAGCCCCTCGGTAGCTTAAATGGTAGAGCGCCTGCCTTGTAAGCAGAGGGTCCTGGGTTCAAATCCTGGCTGAGGAGCATTTTTGTCTTTCAGTTCACTACTTATAGAACGATTACCCTTTCTGGATCCCGAACTTGGTTAGTCTCTGTGGAGCTTTAGAGACTTGTTCAAAGTTTCACGCGCTTGAATCGAGGTCGGACGGCGTGACGGACACCTGTGTTTTTGGCGACAAGCTGACAGTCACTCAGTCCATTTTCGGGACTGCCAAAAATCCCAATGGTGAAGTTTATTGCCTTGCAGAAGACAAGTCGTTTAGGGGACTTTTCCGACGAATAAGCCGGTTCGCATGTTTTAACTCTTAACTATACTTCTGCTTCATTTTACGTATCTAATCGTTCCATCTGTTATCATTATTATGTCATCTTATCCACCATAGGGGCACTACACTGATTGTTGCATTCTCCGTGTTTGAATCTTCACAAGCTTAAGCTTCACGCTTAATGCGTATTGTTTCCGAGTAGCTCGTTGGTAGGAAAGAATCTCGGTTGATATCGGAATAACAACCTCGATGGCCATTAAAAATATCAATCTCACCTTCGGCTCGGTAGAAATTTTTCGTAACCTACCTCGCCTTCGGCTCTGATAAGTTATTTTCAATGACCGTCTCGGTGCTATTTCCGATATCTACCTCGATGTCGGAAGTTAATCTTTAATAAACCGTAGAGTATCTTCTACGACTTATGCTTTATACGAGTGGAATCAACTTCTTCCATTGTTGTAAACTCTAGCGAGCGTTACCCCCTCTTTTACCCCCGTTTCAAACTTCATCAGTTCGAAATACGCAATCATCTACTGGCGGAGACCATGGAACTGGCGACTATGTTTAAGTTGTAGCCTACCTTTCTTTAAATTCTTATTATGAAAGCTCTTGTTTTGAGGTTTTATTTTGAGACAGGTGTTTGCGCTGACCGACTCATGATCACGGATAGGGGAAAGTGTTCACACGGCACCCGCGTATTTTTTCAAGGGAGAGTACTATCATGTGGCAATAGCTTCCAAGGTTGTAAAGCTCAGGACATCTCTCTACAGTGGACACCAACATGTGTCCATTTGGATCACTTCTTATACGGACATAATCAAAATTATTGCTCGAAAATCCGAATTCGTTGTTGCTGACGTCGTAAATACCCTTCGAGAAAAAAATCCCCGGGTAAAAAATTCGCGAAATTGAAGTCCAAAATACCAGGGAACTTGTTGCTGTTGCGGGGGGAAATACCCGCGGAGCACGGGTAAATACCCGCCGTGTAAACGTAGCTTTAGAGATCCAAGAAGACCTCGCATAAAGACATAAAGCTACAGTGCAATTCCTTAGTTATTTTTTTTGCGCCGTTGATTAGCTTACGTACAACATCACATTTTATTACGACTGGTCGTAGCTAATCTGCCCCATGCCAGTCTGAGCCGAACCTATGTTACCGCTGGGGGGCCATCATGCGGTTTTAATTACAGAAATCTTACAAGTCTTGAAGGGACACATCCGTCGAAATCGCGCATCCTTGTGTGATGACACACAAGGACCTGGATTGTCATCCCTATGACAATCCAGGGACTATCCCGCAGCTAGCTGCCAGCCGTGCCCAGTGATGCCTTTAATTTATTCTTCTTTTGACGATATGTGTTCCTTTTAGGCTATAACGTGTGTATCTTCGCCTATGGCCAGACCGGTGCAGGAAAGTCCTTCACGATGATGGGAAAACAGGAAGAAGGCCAGGAAGGAATTATTCCCCAAATCTGCAAGGACCTCTTTAGGAGGATAGAAGATGATTCCACGGGGGAAATCCTATACTCAGTTGAGGTAAATAGTTCTTTTTATCCAACGGCCTTAAAGTTTAACTGAAAAACCAACTTATTTTTGTGTCGTTTAATTGAATACAGTGAATACATTTGGATTCTGCAAAGTTTTTTTTTATTTCCCACTATCAGTTTTGTAGCAAGTACTTCAAATTTGTACTTACGTATTAAGTACTTCCAAATTTTGTACTTAAGTATCAAGTATTAAGTACCAGACCACAATTGTACTTAAGTAGTACTTGAGTTTTAAGTACAGAACTACAACTCTACTAGCACCATTTCTAGCTCAGTCATATTCAGTCGTATAATGGAAAATAAAAGAGTCATATAAATAACGGCATTTGGCAGTTTAAACAAAGAATTAAATATCACGAAAGACATTAGAGCTACGCTTCTTTGAACGTTAGTTAGTTTTGTTTTGAACAGTGCCACTTGTATGCACTTGACGAAAGTCATCTACCAGTTTAGCAAAGTAACTAATTACGGGCTTCTATGCATTGTTCAACGGGTGTTTTCTTCTTTTTCCGTTTAGTCCAAACTGCACTGTTCTAGGTAAAGAAACATTCAAAGAAGTGTGCCTAATGATTTGTCTTCTGGTGGAGATGCTGGTACTGAGAATCTGCTTTTGGCATTTTTTGCCAATCGTGAAATCGAACTACTTTTGAGTCTTGAAATTCCCTTTTCTGAACAATCCTTTTCTGTAAAAAAAAAATCATTCCATCGAAGCGGGATGTACTTGGGAGAGTACTTGAAAGTGCTTAAGGATGTATCGGTACTTGAGAGCTTCAAGTACCTATTTATTTTACTTAAGTATTAAGTACTCCAGGAAAAATGTACTTAAGTAAAATTCAAGTACCTTGATTTTGTACTTAAGTAGTACTTGAAGTACTAGTACTTGAAGTACTTCCCAGCATTGTCCACTATCTACTCTAGTTATGACGTCCGGAATATCTGCGCCCGTCCCCACGTCTACTATGACGCGGGGAATTTTAATCTCAACACAAACGCGGCTTTTCAGGGGCAGTGTTGAGTTGGTGAAGATTGCTTAGGGCCTGAACAAGAATTTTTTCATAAATCTTTCTCGTAAGGCATACAACAAAAATACAAGCGCATAGAGGTACCACAAACCACACGAATTCCAATATTTGAAAATCGATTATTCGTGAATAGCGGAACAACGAAGTAACGCAGTTTCAACTGGTCGTCAAGCCAATTTTTGGTGAATAAGTGATGGGTAACTAGATTGTCCTATCCCAGCCCTGCACGGTTAGACTTGTCTGCCCTATTCGACGTTCAATCGGTCAGTTGAGTCAAATGAATCAAAATTCGTTTTTGCAGCCGCGTTTAGAAACCCTGGAGTAATCTCACACTGGAAACCTTAGAAACGGACAATATGGAGACATTTAAAACTTCACTTGCATCAACAGAATTTCAGAATCAAAACTTTGTAGACACGTTGTAGTGAGTGTCTTCCACCCTTCTAACAACAGTAACTATTGGTTACTATTTTCTTTCCAACCTAATAAAAAGCTACTACGCTGACTGTTCCAACCTTCTCGAAATAGTAACTAATAAGAACTATTTGCTTACCATACTCGGGAGCGTAGTAAGCGCGGTAAATACGAATCTCTGTAACGTGATTGGCCAGATTAGCCCGTGGCATGATATTTCGCCGAAAATAGGGGAGGGCCTAAGATTATAATCCGGAGGGCCCCGTAGTAACCCACTACAACCAAGCTGGGTGTCGCCATCATTAAGGAAGTACATCGGGCTAAAAAAAGTACGTGATGCCCCCCATTTGAGCAAGAAAAACATGCCTGATGTAACCATGATACGTAATTTGTTTGCGCCAAAGTTAGCATCACGGAACGAAATGTCAGCCCTCCCCCCCCCCCATTACAAGAAACTGCAGAACTAGCCTCGAACAACATTTATTCAGTGCACAGAACGAAGATAGCCTACCTCTAAACAGCATCGGAAGCCCCAAATTTGAAGTAGCTTCTGCCAAAAAAATGTTTCCTTGTTCTGCCGCATCGCATTCCCCTACAGAAGCTTCCAATTTGCTTCGGTTTGTTTTTCTTTCCTCTAAGTAGAGGTTCATTCAGAATTCCGTGAAATCCCGATGCAGACATTCGACAGAGCTGAATGTTCCGTAGACCGGGAACTTCCTATTTGACCTGTTTTTCGTCCCTGGGTTTTCAACGTATTCCCTCGGATATTCCTAAGACCGGGAACTTCCTATTTGACCTATTTATCGTCCCTGGGTTTTCAGCATATTCCCCCGGATATTCTCGGATAAAAACGAGCTCTGTGTTCTTAAAAGTAAAAAAAGATGTTCGATTTTCCGGGTTTTCAGACGATTTTACGAATAATGGTATCGGGCTGTGAGTCATTGGTAATAACTGCAAGGATGATGTAAATAACTGATGTATGTGTATTTTATATTGAATCTTTTCTAAAAATAAATTATCATTGTTGTTTACTTATTTTCCCTCTAAGTAGACTAGAGGATTATAGAAGGTAAAAAAATTAAAGACGAAAAATTACATCACAATCATTTTACAGTGGCTGCGTTACAATTCGAAAAAATACAGCCAAATGATAAAAAAGAAACAACGATTAAATCATGTTTGTAAAAAGAATGGGAAACGAGTTTGGTAGCTTACTGTACGGGAAGGCATAGACGATTTTTTTTTTGTAAAATGAGCGTCTTCCAGAGTGTCATTGTCGACTTTAAATTTTCGTTACTAGCTGTTTTATTGAAACTGACGGTGCCAAATACCGTACTGGCTGCGTCCGGCTTCGGCCTGGAACAGATTTGTATTGGGTTTTGTTATCAAATTAGCATTTATCCGCGTCGAACTGATAACATCGGTCTTTAAGGAGGCACCGGAAAGGCGACGTGTGTTGCATAATTTAACATAAATGTTACCACCCACACCAACTTACCCCTCCCCCCCCCCTCCTCCCGTGCCGAAAGAAGAGAATTGGCCAACCCCTTTCTGTAACCGCGTTTGGAAACCATAGAGCGATTTCTCACTGGAAACCTTTTAAACAGACGATATGAATACATTTGAAATTGAACTCGCAACAAAAACACTTCAAAACCAGGCGATTGTAGACTTCACTGTACAAAAAAAATTCGCAATATTTGCTACTGGGATTAATCTTGTCTCTGAAAAGATAATGTTATCTCTAGTTCGGATTGATCATGTCTCAGTAGAGATAAGATTAATCCCAGTAGCAAATATTGCAGTTAACTTTAATCCTTACTCGGAGAAACTTTTTACAGTGTTGTTCTGGTTTGTTTCCTGTTGTAATGATCTTTATTCAGTATCATTTATTATCTGATTGTAAGTGTTGTTGTGACATTGTTTAAATTACAAATTAAAATAAGATATGGTAAACATTTATTGGAAGATAAGATCCTCTCGAAGATGGCCATTGAGGTCTTGAGTGGTCTAAAAGCATTCCACTTTTTGCATGCTGTTTCCGAAAAGGCTTGTGTGGAGGATTTGTCCAAGTTTGTCCGACTGACTTGAAGACTGGACACTTCTAAAACCAGAAGTGCACAATGAGTGTCAATGAGAAGTGTGCCGAACAGCGCTGGCTTCATAAGTTGTATATAGATTGATGGTTCGCGATCGTTTGCAGTCTGGGGGAATGAAAGAAGTAAAAAAAAACGAGAGTTTCGTTTTTTTATCAGCTAGTTAACCCTTTCGATGACATGCGAGGGATAAATATGATTTCGGATATTTCGGTTGGTTTCGGATATTTCTCGGTTGTTCGGTTTTCGGACATTTCTGTTCGTGATATAGTTTGTTTTTCGCTGAGGGCGGTTTGTGGGAAGTGCAACCAAAATATCCGAAATCATTTTATCCCTCGCATATTATCTTAGAGAGGGATATCAAGGAAAAAAAAATAAAAATATCGTTTTTTGATTTTTTGTTTGCAATGAATAGTCAGCTTGGCTTCACACCTTGTATATGGAGGAATGAGATAATGGGCCCGATGTGGATTTGGTTTTGACCAGTTCTGGTCTACCCGAAAATAATAATAACGGATTGGTTGGGTGAAAGGTTGATGGGTGGAGTTTGACGTCCAAATATACCTCAGCTCTGTACTTTCAGATGTCCAGGCACCATTTGGAACAGAATAGGAATGATTGTTTGTTTAAAACTCGGTGTGTCGTGGTATACCAACTTCGCGAGGCCTCAGTGAGCCTTGATGTTGCTCAAATACTTTTGTCAAGATTAACAAAATCAAGTTAAATAGTTTGCTAAGAATATAAAGTCTCTAAAGCAGCACGCCTATCAGTAACAGAGGAAAAGGAGTCATCACATTTAACACATGCGTCTTGGGTCGGGTAGGTTCGAAATGTGATGGGTCTAGGTGACACCCCCACGGACATAACACCCTGCCAACCCCCCTCCCTCCGACGAAAACCCCTTGGTACCACCCCCCCCCCCCCCTCTGGCGACCCCCCCCCCCCCCCCCCCCTCCCCCGAATGCAGATATATAGGAACTAGTAAATCTGACTGAAACTGCAGTTTGCTCACTCCAACTAGAAATTATTTTTTGACTATGAAATCGATCAGAAAAAAACTTTCTCGAAAATACCATTATTTTCCATCTGAACTTAGCGATTTTCTTGTTAGCGGTTGACGACTCTGCACAGCCTTCCTGCTCTCCGACGCGGCGGCTGGGCGCAAAACCTTTGAAAACATGAACGCACCATGGATAAAAAGTATGAAAACTAAGCAAATAAAATAAGTCAATCCAGAAGCGGGTGGTAAAAATCATACTTTCTCACGAATAACTAATTATGACCAGGCGCTTAAAACTCTCCAGCTTGAACCATTAAAGAAAAGAAACCTAAATTTAACAACAGATTTGGTAAGAAAATTTTGCAGTCAAACAGATTCCGCCACCTCCTTCCCGAACATCTCCCTGAACCGACTTACTCAATGAGACACTCAAAATTTACTCAAGCCCTTCCCAGCATCAAGTACCGCACGTCGTCTCCACTCATTCTCCTCCCTTGTTACTAATTATCTTTATAACCAATAAAATTTCACATTTCTTGTTCATTTGCGCCTCTTCGGTTCTTCATTTGTTTCTGTATTTTGTCTTACGTTTTGTTGTTGATGGTATATTATTTAAATGTCGTTAGGTATTAGTGTGTGTTCATTTTTTCTCTTTGTTGCCTATTATTTAACTTTTGCTATTGTGGCAATTTTTCCATTAAACCATAAACCATTAAACCAAGTCAAAAACAGAAGGTTCTCATATCCTTGTGTGTGAACGAGTTGCCAGCGGATGTTGACGATTCTGGCAAACTTTGCGTTGTGCAACGGGCAAAACTCGGCACGGCCGAAAAGGCACTAAGAAATCTTAGGCACAAAACGAAACAGTGGAGAAAGATGGGGATTTTAAAAGCTTATAAGTCCATAAGGGATCTAGGTGTATTGTAAAAGGCAGAATAAGCAAGAGGGTACCTTTAAGGATATTCGCTCGGCAGACGAGTTAAATGTGACATGGAGGCGGCTCGCCTCTATATACATACTTTTCATAAAAAATTATGTTGCGTTTTAATAAAACTGTGTGTGTGTGGGAGGCTCGCAAGGGAGGTTTTGGTACCGTGGGCGGGGGTCGCTGGAGGGGCGCTTGGTACCGGAGAGGGGGTTTTCGCCGGGGGTAGCTGGAACCCCATGGTGAGACATACCATTAAGCCATTTTAGGCATATTATTTCTACCTCTGTTGTTTGTTTCAGGTCAGCTACATGGAGATCTACTGTGAGAGGGTTCGGGACCTGTTAAACCCAAAGAAAAATAACAATTTGAGGGTGAGAGAGCACCCTCTTCTTGGACCATATGTGGAAGATCTCTCAAAGCTAGCTGTCACGACATATGAGGACATTCACGAGTGTATAGACGAGGGTAATAAAGCTCGGTGAGTTTAATATACATGTATATATATATATAGTCTACCACAAATTCTTTATTTTTGGATACCCCTATGTCAAACGCCCGGTATTTCGCGTTTGGCATAACCTATGCCTGAACCTGGGTACCTGTTGGCTGCTAAACCCTGACCTACTTCCATATTACCTTAAATTACCTTAAATCGCACTGGCCGGCGAATAAGGTTGGGTGAACATCCTGTAGATTCGCCGGTTGAGTGATGGAGGTGGAAGTGCGTTGTCTAGTTCCGTTGAGTAGATCCACTGGCCTCCCAGTGTAGTTTCCACTCCATCGCTGCCCAGTCTCGGTCAATTGCTTTTTTGAAGTATGAATATGAATGAATTCTGATTGGTTGGTTTCTGAGGTTCACTTAAATAATCAGTATTTGACTGGGCAACAGTATCCAGTATCTGGCATAGTTATCCATCCTTAGGCATAGGGTACGCAAAATGCTAGATATATCCAGCGTTTGGCATAGGGTATCCAAAAATCAGGGGTTTGTGGTCGGCTGCTTTACCCCTCCCCGACGTATCAAATTTCCCAATGTTTACGATACGCAAGTCACTCAAGATGTAGTGCTAAAGGCTTCAGTTTTACCATTATAGTTGAGACGCATATAATGTAATAAGTAAATAAGTAATTCAATTTATAAGTAGGTACTCTCTTCAGCCAATTAAAGCCGACTGCGAATTATTTTTGATAGTGCCAATCGGATAATTCAGTTGAGATTTTATTTATTTATTTCTATCCGCCAAAACGGGCGAGTACTTTTCTTCCAATGATATTTCGTCACCTCTTGCCAAGAGTCTTCTTCAGTCTATAGTTCGAAAAAAAAACCCAACAAGATAGCTTCAGGTGATCTTGTCTCTGGTTATATATGAATGCTATGTAGTATGTGTAGTACCCCAATAAATGAACAGACGAATGAATGGTGGAATGTTTACTACACTGTAAAAAGTTTCTCCGAGTAAGGATTACAGTCAACTGCAGTATTTGCGACTGGGATTAATCTTATCTCTACTGAGATAAGATTAATCCGAATTAGAGATAAGATTATCTTTTTAGAGACAAGATTAGAGAGAAGATAGGACTCGAAACGCACTCCTGCAGGCTGTTCACCAGAACGAAGTTTGTCGTTCCGGGCAGTTTTATCGTCTGTACCGCAGACTATTCTGCTGCCCTGAACTGCCAGATGGTTAACGTGTATATAGGCTATATTGACCAGTTCTTTTATTTATGTGATGTATAATGTCATGAATTAAAATATATTGATTGATTGATTAATCCCAGTAGCAAATACTGCAAGATTTTTTTCACAGTGTAGTTGTACTTCCACGACTTATTCTTCCATGCCCACGCGTTGTTTCTTCTGTCTGTTCGAAGCTGGCATTTCTCCTTCTAGTTTGAAATTCTACTTCTGTCTGGGAGTGGAACTTCCGGACTCTTTTTTGTCTCCACGGGTCCTTTGTCGGAGGTCGATCTCCAGGAGGTTTTATATTTTGTGAGCTGGATGAAAACAGGGCTCCTCAGGTGGGATTGAATCCACGATTTTTTGGTTTATAACGTCACTGCATGAATATAGTTGGCTAACCATTACAATTATCTGATAGATGCGGGGTACAGGAACAGTAATCCCTTCAACAGAAAATCGAAACTCGAATTTGCTAGTGTTCTGCGATATTTGTATTTTCGCTTTCGATATTCGATAATTGATATATAAGTGTTACCCCTTTGGATGTTTCTTCGTCGCTATAAAAAATCATTGACAACAGAGCCCAACCAGCGCACGACCTTCTCCACTGCTTCCTGGCCGAAGATTGAGAATTAGTGTATTTTTCTTTGTCTTTATGTGTTTTACTTGTTTTCTTTCATTTACTTCGCTTTTTCGAAATGGCGGGTTATAAATAGATTACTTATCACTTACTTATATCGACATCGATATTTCGGTACCATGTTTCGCTACAGTATACGTCTCGTTTCGCCAAAATTTAAGAGCAAATTTGTTGTAAGAAAGTATCTTGCATCAACTTAACTTCAAGTAAATAAAACTGAATTACGAAGAAAATATTGCTCAAATTTCAGACATATTAATGTAACTTTTGTTGGATTACGTACAGTAAATATAAATGAACAAATATCGTTTTCAATATCGGTATTTACGTTTCGATATTCGATATCGATAATTGGTCTGATATATCGATTTATCGTTATCGATATCGAATATCGCCCAACACGAGAATTTGCTCCACGAGGCGACTGGACAGGCTGACGGACAAGAATGTCCCTTTATATCATGCTTCAATATATTATTACTATAATTATTTTTGTTTTCTCGCTCGAAATACGTAAAGGATCATGTAACATTAAATAAATAAACCTCAGCCAAATACATTAATTGCGTTTTTGCAGATACCATGGTATCTGATATCACGGTCTAAAGTCGTTTTCGCAGTTATCGTGGTATCTGATACCACGGTCAAAAGGCTCTTTTGCAGTTATTGTGGTATCTGATATTCAGATGCCACGGTCGGACCGTGGTAACTGGTCGTGGTATCTGAAAACTCATCTCACTTTCATCAGTTTTTGTCAAATTGGTGGTAAAGAAGTTTGGCACTTAGTGATGTGACTGAATAGCAGTTTTTCTTTTGGAATGACTTCGAAAAGCGTCATTTTGGGCATTGTCGTTTTTGCAGTGCAATCGTATATCAGATACCACGGTACCGTAACTGCAAAAACGACTAATTGCAAATTCATTTACCGTGGTAACAGATACCATGGTATCTGCAAAAACGCAACTATTATTACTGTAATTATTTTTCTTTTCTCGATCGAAATAGGTAAAGGATTATATGACATTAAATAAAATAAACCTCCACCAAATACATTGTAGTCAAGGCCGTATCCGGGGGGGGGGGGGGTGTTAGGGGATTTTAGGGGCTTTTTTTGTCCGACCCGCAGGCAACCCCCCCCCCCCCCCCCCCCCCCCCCCCCCCCCCCGCCGAATTAAATTCCTGGATACGGGCCTGATTGTAGTGTAAAAATTATGTAGTGTAACAATTTTATTAGAATAGAAAGATAGAAAATATATACTAGATAGAATATACCATAGAAAGCTATCTTTAACAATGTAAAACGAATACTCCAGCTACATTTTATTTTACAAACACTTCGTCGTCACTTTCTGCCTGGCCCCAAACCGATTTTATTTGCCATTTTTCGTCAACCATTTTTGTTTAGCATACAACACAGGTTCAAGGGCATAGAGGTACCACAAATCCGACAGGGAAAGTCCGCTGTATGAAAAGCGAATACCCGTGTACAGTGGAGCAACGAAGTAACATTTTCGTCGGGTCTTCGTGCCTATTTCAGTGAATAAGCGATGGGTAACTAGATTGTCGATCACAGACCTTTTTGGTTAAACTTTAAAGAAGGAACAACTATGTGGGTCTGGAAAACTATTTATTTTATTTCCCCTATGTGAAGTTGCGTGTGGTGGTTTTCGAATATCTTTCCTGAAACTTCTGCAGCTCGTCGAGTCCCCCCCCCCCCCCCCCCCTGTCCTCTTCTGCGTTACGAATTAATCGGGGCGGGGTCCTGATTCTAAGGGAAACTTCAGATAGTGTTTCTCCAAAAGAACCTTAAGTGTTTATAATCTTTTCTTCTAGAACTGTAGCAGCTACGAACATGAACGAAACCTCCAGCCGATCTCATGCCGTTTTTACTATTATTTTCACTCAGAGGAGGCACGACGAGACAACGGATCTGTCAACTGAAAAGGTGGGTGAAATAATTTTTATAAAATTAAGTCATTATTAAATATTCCTTCAGCCCAAGCTGACTGCGAATCATATTTGATAGTGCAAAACCGATACGTCAGCTGAATTTCATTACAGTTATATTTCGGCCTTTTTGAGCGGCTTTGAGCCTGAACAGGACCCTTGCCAAGAAGGGCAGAAATATAGCTCTAATAAAACTCAGCTGTCGTATCAGTGTTGCATCAAATATAAGTCATTATTATTATTATTGACAGCAAATACCAGGCGCAAGCCCTACAAGATTATACGAAAAATTCAATACAATATTGTCATGTCCAACGTGGTTTGGGATGTTGATTTCCATTTTTTTTTTTTTTTGTAAATACTCTTTCGGCCCAAGCTGACTGGTATTTTGCTACAAAAAAAAGAACAAGTAAGCCAATAGAACCCCCGTCTTTGGTCCTAGTCAGCGACTATGGATACCCCGACAAAACTCAGGTGAGTAGAGTTATTTGCTGAGCTTTGAGTTGATGCACGTCTACTTCTCCTCTTCGCCGCTGCGCATTTCAGAGGAAAAAGTGCAGGAGGCGCGCTGACTTGCTTGGCAGAGCTTCCAGACAACCAATCGGCTTTTACTTTGGAAATTTCTTCTCCGGGGCTTTACTGCGACATAGCTGTTTGTAGAGGTAACGAATTGTCATGTTCCGCGTAGCTCCTACCCACCGCTCGTTTGCATCGGGCAGGGTAGAGGAAACTCCGTATGGTCGTATTGCAGAGCTTGGGAGACGGAGGTTCTGTTGCTTATTTGTTCTTGCCAAAAGTGACTGAAAACGGAGAAGTGGTGAACTTGCTAGAAACTCGGTAAAGAGGGTGAACATAATAGAGGCTAGTATAAGGAGGGTTTTTGCGAGCTGGAAAGTAAAGTCGGAATCACTTTCCAGTGGTTTTCGCGCTGCTTCGGAAAGTTGCCGAACTTTCCAACCCGGTTTTCACGCTTTGGAAACCGAAGCAGCTTTCCCGGAAAGTAATTCCACGAGGTTAGTGGAAAGCTCCGCGGAAAGTTGAATGTTTCGGCGGGAATTTCAAAGGCGTGGAGAAAAAACAGTGCAAGCGTCACTAATAAATAAAAAAAAATGGCAATCGCAATTAAGGTGACTTCGATGGAATATATGAGAATCAATGAACCGTTAAGTAAACCATATTTATTCGAAAAGCTTGTAATTCAGCATTTTCTCGGCGAAATCAGCTTTCCATGCGTTTTCGCGATCAGTCCATCGGGTAAGTGGAAAGTTATTCCAGGAATCGCTTTCACACAGTTTTCGCGATGCGCTTCGCTCGTTGGAAAGTGATTCCGATCTCGCGAAAACCCTCCTATAGTTGTGTATAGAGTAATATTTGCTGATTAGTATCAAGTATATTCAACCTTTAAGAAACAACTACGGACGAGCCAAACATTTTTTTTCATCGATAAAATTAAATATAAACTCATCAATAAAAATAAGTATACGGATATTAATTGATTCTTTTATTTCAGTATGTTTTCTTCAGTTGTGATTAATAAACTGAAATGAAAATCCAGAATTAAACAATTGTTACTTGTTAACGATTTTTAACTTTTAGCGTTCCAGGTTTCTGATTTCGAAAGTTAAGCTCCGCCCATCTACGATTTCAGTTCCAGAGCTTAACGATTGTTAACTATTTTGTAACGATAGTTGGTGAGCATCGCTGGAAAAAGTTACCAATTATAGAATTTGGGAAGTTCACGATCGTTAAAGTTGCAGTTAGCTCCTCCGCGAAATAAAATTGACGATTGTTAACAGTTATTAGTTGCGTTTTTGCTGATACCATGGTATCTGTTACCACGGTAACTGGATCTGCAATTAGTCGTTTTTGCAGTTATCGTGGTATCTGATACACGGTGCTCTGCAAAAACGACTATTGCCGAAATTGCACTTTTTGAAGTCATCCCAAAAGAAAAACAGATATCCAGTTACATCACTAAGTGCTTAACTTCTTTCTCACCAATCTGACAAAATTTGATGAAAGTGAGATGACTTTTCAGATACCACGACCAGTTACCACGGTCGGACCGTAGTATCTGAATATCTGATACCACGATAACTGGCCAGATACCACGATAACTGCAAAAACGCCTTTTGACCGTGGTATCAGATACCACGATAACTGCAAAAACGACTTTAGACCGTGGTAACAGATACCATGGTATCAGCAAAAACGCAACTATTATGTTTCTGGAATGCAACCAATGCGTTGCGTTGATTGTATTTTGGTTAGACTTCATTGAGGATAGCGTAGGCTAATTGTTTTTTGTTTTTTTTTTGTTTTTTTTTAAATGAAGTAGAGTTTGTATGAAAGTATATGGTCTAGTTATTAGTCTGTAGACCAATTGTGTGAATTTTATTATATTTTTTTTACTCGCCAGCTTTGGCGGATACAAATAAATGAATTGAATTGAATTGAATTGAATATCTTGGCATTCCAGGCTAGCAAAATTTCCCTTGTTGATCTCGCCGGATCAGAGCGTGCCGATGCAACGGGAGCCAAAGGAACAAGATTAAAGGAGGGAGCGAATATCAACAAGAGTCTGACTACTCTTGGAAAGGTCATTTCAGCTCTGGCAGAAGTGGTGAGTAGGGTTGATATTGACTATAAGATACGAAGAGATTGTTATGGAAGAAATCAGAGAGGGTTTCAGTTCGGAGTTCTTACAAGTGTGGACACGTGTGCCTACCTCTCGAAGATGAAGATAACATAATGATGAGGATTAATTTTATTTATTTATCACCTGTCATTTCAAAATGAAAAAGGACCGAGTACAAAAACGAAAAGAAAAGCAAAACCAAAGAAAACGTGACACTTTCATAGGAAAAAAATTAACAAATACAACTGAAAAACTCTCTGATTGACAACTGAACAAAAAAAAATTCAAAACGAACTCTCACATTGTAAATGTCGAGCTTGACGTCTCACGTCAAACGGATATTATGGGTCCGTCATCGTTGTCACCGTGGATATACCATTTGAGAATAGAGATCTTCATTGAACCTTTGGAGCTACGAACAAGCTAGCTAACGCAGCTAGAGCTGAGAAGCTAGAGCTAACGAACTCTCACTCTTATAATCAATCAATCAATCAATTTATTTAAGAATAGAGATCTTCATTGAAGCTTTGGAGCTACGAACAAGCTAGCTAACGCAGCTAGACCTGACAAGCTAGAGCTAACGAACTCTCACTCGTATATTTAATCAATCAATCAATCAATTTATTTAAAAGTAGAAATCTTCATTGAAGCTTTGGAGCTATACATTACAGTTGAGCACTGTTATGAAACCTTTTACCCCTGCTCTTGCCTTGTACGTGCTTAGTCCAGAACAAGAGGTGCGACATGATATGAAGTTTAATTGCTAGCGATTGGCGTACACTGTAAAAAGTTTCTTCGAGTAAGGATTAAAGTTAACTGCAGTATTTGCTACTGGGATTAATCTTGTCTCAGTAGAGATAAGATTAATCCGAATTAGAGATAAGATTATCTTTTTAGAGGCAAGATTAATCACAGTAGCAAATACTGCAAGATTTTTTTTTTAGTGTAATGGACTAGTTAGGCCTTCTCCGTTTCTGGAAATCCGCACCAGTAGGAAGCAGTATTCGTTTTGTAGTGAAAGCTTGAAACCTTAAAACTCTCGTTCCTGAACAAACTTTTCTATAAAGCCATGTTTATACAATTAAGAAAAAACAGGAAATCGTTAGCAGCTTTTTACAGGCTTACAATAGTAATCAAACATTGATAATTTGGTCTCAAAGTTGAACGTGATGAAGTATGGATGATGAATGTTATTGGAAGTAAGTGTTTTCAAGACTTGAAGAGGCTGGTAAGGTTCCTAAAGGTAGCTTTAGCCCACAGAGAGAATCTCCTTTAGTTTAGTTTTATTATTTCATTTAAGTGTTCAATTTTTTGTTACCATTTTTGTCATGGCCACAGGCTTTTTGTGCAAATAAATTCTATTCGATTCTATTCTATTCTGTACTTCAAAATGTTAACAGAGCCGTTAAATTACTCCTTTCTACTCCTGTCCTGATGCTACTTAAGGTACGTGCGTACACAGCCCGATTGTCGCAGCCGGATATGAATTTTCGCCTTCGCTCGGAAATTTTGACGCATCGCATGAAGATTTCCCGAAAGTGATGCGAATTTCGCCTCCGAAATCTTATCGAACTCTGTGTGCACGTAGCTTAAGTTTTGATTAGCTTAACTACTTACTATAAATACTACAAGACCGGGCAATCTGATTTACTGGCCTAGAAGGTGAAGACACCTGTGTAGTTCTGTGTCCTGCAGTCCTTCTGGAACTGTGCCAAATGGAGTTTCAAGATCTCAACAGAAGAAATCCAGTCAAAAACTCAACGGACAGTTAAAGAAATAGTTGGGACCTTCGACTCGGAGTCCTAGCTTATACAGCACAAATTCGACGGTAGCTGTAATCAGTTGGTTATCCTAGTTTAGGCACGAAATGTCAAATTTATCAGACTGAAATCACTTTTCTTCTTTTTAATCCGACTCTTGTTCATCAGGCGGTAAGTGTCCCGTTTTTTTTAAGTTTTTGTCGGTGGGGGTTTGCACCATGTGCTTAGGAATGGGTGTCGTTAGCCTTTCAGGGAGCTGAACTCAAAGGCTTCTGCAGCAAGACTCCGACCCCCCCCCCCCCCCCCCCCCCCATTAACACTATGGACGCTCGCTGAACCTTGAAATGTGGTAGAAGATAATTTCATGGACCACATTGGCCTGACATATCACAAAAAATCAATGAAGAAACCAATGAAAATGGGGTTTGTAAATGACAACGAATATGCTGGAATAAAATATTATTTAAAAAAAAAAAATTAAAAATTTTATTCCAGTATATACGTTGGCCTTTACAAACCCCATTTTCGTTGGTTTCTTCGTTGATTTTTTGTTGAAATGTGGTCGGTGGATTTTTTAAGGATTATCCCATCCTTGTGTTTCGCTTGTTGGTTGCTTTGTGCATTGCATGTTCTTCTTGGTCAGAAAGAGGTAATTTGACGGATATGATCGAGGTCTGTACGCATGTCAGAAGTTTGATTCAAATACCGCATGATTATATTTGTTTAGTTTTATTGCATGAATTATATTTTCAAGTTGTACGTATAGATGAAATGTCTACTTATGTAATTGTCATGTGTTAATTGCATGACGATCCAGTGCTAGCGTGTGTATTTAAGGAAATACAGTACATTACTTTATGTTTGCGCATCCTTATGTTAATAAACTTTACGGGAATGTTTCCGTTATGACCTTTCTAAGTGTTAACGTTGCGCGAAAAGGTAACATTTAAAAGTGTCTTAACAGATATGGTCGTGTCAGGTTTGACGCAAGGATGAGCACACATATGTTATCTGTTATCAAATTTCCGACAGTGTAAGAATGCTTGCTTTCAAGCGAGCACCAAGCAAAATGGTATGTAAAAATATTTTCGGTTAATCTTCTGTTTCAACATTCTTCTGTATTCTCATATTCTGATCTAGGCCACGATCTGGGAAACTTTAAATAGCAAAATCCAAAACTTCCATAAAATGGCTGACCACATTCTTCTTCATCACAACCTTTTTCCTTTTTTCACAAAAAAAACGCCCTGATTAGTTTGTTTATTTTGAACTTTGTTTTTTCCATCGTATTTCGTTGTAGGTTTAGTAGGCTAATTTATCTTAGCGGTCAGCTGTTCATTAGTGTGTAAGTGTGTGTGAGTTCGGTTGACACGTTGTTGTTCCTTTTTATGCACTACTCTTCAGTTTTGAAGGATTCAAATAAATAATAATAATAATAACCAGAAAAAATCGGTATTTTTGGCGTGTACCCGGAGATTGCCTTCTTCTCGGAATCCAATAACTACCTGTCTAAACCCCAGTTATCGTGCTATGGTAAGATAGATAAGATAAGATTTATTTACACTAAGAGCCAAAGGCCATGGCAAATACATGAAAAATAAACTCAACCAAACAAAAATAATACCTTCTATAAGCACCTATCCCTATGGGCTAAGGCTACCCTGAGGAACCTCGCCAACTGTTTAGGCTAATACTCATAAAACAACTATTTCCCATGATCCTACACATCCATTCTTCATCTACCCCTCTCTCATTTACTCCAAAAATTTCTAACCTAAGCTCATTCAAATTTTCACATTCACACAACAAATGTTTCAAATTGGGGTAGCTTCATTCCTTGTACCTTATAATGTACCTTGTACCTTGTATCTTATAATTGTGTCTTGAATCGACACGGCAGATCACAGTTGTGCTCCGTTTTGCACGTCTCCAAACAAAGTCTGCCATTCCCCTTGTGTTTCATTTATAATCGACTTCCTGGCTTTCATCTCGGAACTAAATGGTGAGACTGCCATTAGCTAGCCATGGGGAGGGGAGGAGGAAATGGATTAAGAAAGGACTCGGGAAATCTCTTGGGGGCGGATGGACTTGGGAGTATTAGGTTTTCCTCCCTTGATAATAACACTGGTAGAAGAGTGGAGAAATCCATGGGAGATCATCCCAGTTCCGGAATCTGGTAGCCTTTGATTGCGCGTTTGCCCCCCCCCCCCCGCCGATGCACTCATCACTCACCAAAGAGAGTTTGTGTGACTCTGATCGCTTTGTGGCTAGAATTCGACTAGCACCTGTCGAGGTCATTTCCGATTTTGTAGTTCGATTTTGGCGGGAATTTCAAATTTGTCGGCAAATTAATGTCCGAGAAATAAGACACAGTTCCGGAATCTGGTAGTCTTTGATTGCGCGTTTGACCCTCCGCCCCTCCCCCCCTCCTCGATGCACTCACCACTCACCAAAGAGGGTGATCGCTTTGTGGCTAGAATTTGACTAGCACCTGTCGAGGTCATTTCCGATTTTGTAGTTCGAATTTGGCGGGAATTTCAATTTGTCGGCAAATTAATGTCCGAGAAATAAAATTAGCTACTTTGTGAAGTAGGCTTGACATAAAATCGAGGATCCTTCTTTTACAGAATGGTAAGGACGCAAGCCTGAAGTTTTAGTGCAAAAACAGACAAAACGGCGTTTCCGCCAGGTTCAACGTGCTGCTCGACTGTGTGACACACAAATGGGCCGCGAAAATAGCCGTAGGAGCCCTCACGAGCACTGCCGATATGCTGTAGTACTTAAAGTTTAACTGAAAAGGGCTTATATAGGACAATCTAGTTACCCATCACTTATTCACTTAAAGAAGCTTGAAAACCCGGCGAAAATGTGTTACTTCGTTCCTCGGCTATTCACGCATAATCGATTTTCAAAAAGTGGCTTGAATCTATGTTTTATCCTTGACGAAAACTATTCACGAAAAATAAGTGTTCACACAGTGAGCCACCTTCCCTGTGGTGATGACTGAACACTGAAAAGCCACGTTTATGTTCAGATTCAAATCTTTGGCGTCATAGTAGAATTTTGCGTTGTGAGGACGGCCGTAGATATTCTGAAACGGACCAAATAGTGAAAAAGAAAAAATATCCCTTAACGCAATCAAAATAATGCAGAGTAATTAGTTAAATGATACAAAAACATGTTGGATTTTCAACTTTAACGATTGCAAGAGGTTGTTCATGTTTGACCTTGGAGATGACGTCGCTCCGATTATCCTTGATGCCTGAAGAGACGGATCATCCTCTGGCTGCCGACGACAGTGAAATAATTGTGTTTCTTACCACCTGTATGTCAGACATTTCATTCTTCTGTATTCTCATATTCTGAACTAGGCCACGAAGAAGAAGAAGAAAGGGGGCCATATTCCTTACCGGGACTCTGTGTTGACCTGGCTTCTCCGGGAAAACCTTGGTGGCAATTCGAAAACTGTCATGATTGACAGTGAAATAATTCTGTTTCTTGCCACCTGTATATCAGACATTTCATTCTTCTGTATTCTCATATTCTGAACTAGGCCACGAAGAAGAAGAAGAAAGGGGACCATATTCCTTACCGGGACTCTGTGTTGACCTGGCTTCTTCGGGAAAACCGCGGTGGCAATTCGAAAACTGCCATGATTGACAGTGAAATAATTGCGTTTCTTTCCACCTGTATGTCAGAAATTTCGTTCTTCTGTATTCTCGTATTCTGAACTAGGCCACGAAGAAGAAGAAGAAAGGGGACCATATTCCTTACCGGGACTCTGTGTTGACCTGGCTTCTTCGGGAAAACCTCGGTGGTAATTCGAAAACTGCCATGATTGCCGCCATTAGCCCAGCAGATATTAACTATGAAGAAACTCTGTCCACGTTAAGGTAAGAGGAACTACTGAATTTTATTAGGCAGTAAGTAAATCAGTTATTTGTTTTTGAGTTTCGAATATCTACAAATTTCTCCAGTTGCCTTTTTAATTTTTGCTTTCTATCTCGAAATAGGTGCTATTTAGGATCGGAATATTAAATGTCTGAAATCTTGTCTCACATTGAGAGGTGTCCCCTTGGTTTTGACGGGAACAAGGAAATACTCGCATGATCCGGTATTTCTGATCCGTATAAAAAAGAGCCAAATACTGAAAATCTATAAATCAGCCTAGTTCCGTTAGGGTGGGTAAAAATGACATAGGAACTTCGAAATCTTAGAAAGAGAATAAGTAAGTAAGTAAGTAAGTAATTTATTTGTGACCCGCCATTTTGAAAAAGCGGAGTAAATGAAGAAAATAAATAAAACACATAAACACACAGAAAAAGACACTTAATTCTTCGGCCAGGAAGCAGTGGGTAACGTCGTGCGCTGGTTGGGCCCTGTTGTCCATGATTTTTGAAAGCGATGAGTGAATGCAATGATCAGGGACGTAGCGTCAAGTAGATGGCTATTCTAGATAAGAATGTAAAAGACTAATTTATGTGATAATTCGAAGCTTTCGAGATACTCTATATGACTAAGTCCAAAACACGCCAGTGATCCTCAGGAAGAAGGAGTAAACGTCTCCGTAACGACTCAAACTCAACGACTCAAATCCTGTGTCAAACAATCACGACGATCTTTGGGAGCAGCTGTGACACCGCTTCTTGCTTTCTTAAGCAGGTACCCGGAGATTCTGCATCGGCAGAGGGAGATAAACATCAAGAATATTAGAAGCTACACATAGGCCTCGTTTTTTTGCAAGTTTGCGTACTTGTGCTTTTCATTTATCTGTTGACTGGAAAATTTTACTGATTTGGAAACACTCCAGTCGAGAAGAAAGATTCTAGGCTATTCATTACTTGATGTGACAAGGCAATCAGCCGAGAAAGACTGATTATGGGAGCTAGCGGATTCTTACGCACAACCAAGTCGTAAAACCCCGAAAACGGATCGGAAAACTGAAGGGGCCTTAGATAGAGGGGTCGTCTCTTATGGAATCTGTTGGGAGGAATCCTGTTCAGATTCTTTGGCGTGCCTTGCCAGTTGTGCCTAATTCAATTTACTTGTTACTGGTATACATCGAAAAAAAAAGCCCTATGACATTCAGAGAAAATACGGGAACCAGAAAGAAAGATATAAAAGGTTACTTTGTTTGCAGTGTGTAGTTTTTAATTATTAGAAAAAGCGGAGCTGTTATCACAGGTCATCCTAAGGTTCAAGGCTTCTGTACAAAAAATATGTCAGTGGAAGGTCAAAGCCGGAGACGCAAGGTCGAATGACTATACCCCCCACCCCCAAATATAGATGTCTTCGAGGCTGTAGGTGAATCATGGTATTCTACGAATGATAGATAGTTAGATGTTTAATGAGGCCTTGGGCCATAAACAAAAACAAAACAAAACAGTACATCCTTTACTATACGGTCCTTTACCATCCTTTACTATCCTTCACTATACGGGGAATTTAGCTTAAAAAACAACTTCCCTCAATCTCCAACTGACCTCATATATTTTAATTGTATTACTTTAATGTGTATGCGTATACATATGTATATGGCCGCCAACAAGCAGTGAAAAGAGAGTTAAAAAAGAGAAAACAGCTCTTGAACCAACCCGCCTAAATTCGGGTCTTTGGCCGCCAAAAAGCAATGAAAAGAGCGAGAAAAGGGAAAAAAATTGTTTAAGAAGCAGAATAAACAAATCGAGTAATCGGTTACATATTTGTGAGAGATACCTTCCTTGTGCGCCCGTAATTTTTGCTTTGTTTCGTTGCATGTTAGGATCGATCATGGACGTCCACCCATGACCGAGGCCGAATGGTTTGCACGCTCAACTCGCAAGTGCAGGGTCGCTGTTTCGAGTCTCGGTGGTTCCTACCGTTTTGTTTAGGGCGGGGTCAAGGGCGTAACTCTGTATGACAAGTCGAAGTCCACCCAGCTTCAAATAGGTACCTAGAGCAATCTAGGGAAGGTGACAGGAAAGTTTTGCGAAACTACCAGGATTGCTAGCCCTCAATCGCCCATTGAAGTTTCTAGCTAAGGACTGAGTTATCAATCAATCAATCAATCAAGTTTAATCCAACTAGCTAAAAGCTAGAAGAGGAATACAGATTTACGAAATACACAGACACGAAACAAATTAACTAATACACTTACAAGATATAACCAGAAATAAATGATGGCTGAAACTACGTAAAATTGGGCAGAGCATTTAGCAGGATATGGAGAAAACTGATTGCCCTCTCGGACCGACGCACGGAAGACGGGAGGGGAGGGGGGATAGATGGGTCATCTGGGACAACACGTCATCTTAGCTCCAAATTTGTTTGAAAGAGTATTTTCTCGTTCAGTTAATTTAGGAACGTCAAGTTTAATGAGAGCCTCTTCATATAAGAATCAGAATCATTCAGAATCAGAATCATTTATTTGCACAAGCTATCATAGTCAAGAAGAGAACTCAACTAAATGGCGCTTGGGCTTACAAATTAAAAGAGGACACAAATAAAAACAGAAACTTCAGCACTTATTAAACACTGACGTGTAATACGGAACGAACGTGTTTGAAAGCCGATTTGTTCGTGTGGTAGGCGGTGCCAGTTTTTTTTTGTTTTTAGACCTAGTGTCAACTCGATTCGACATGACCGGTGGTAGTATGGCCCTATGTTGTCACTTCGTAGAAGGAATTGGCCAAATTTGCATATCAAATTGAACCGACGGTCGTAAAGGGACGGTATCATATTTGACGTTGCAAAACGGATAAGTCAGCTACATTTTATTCGAGCTATATTTCGGCCCTTCTTGGCATGAAATGCTTGTTATCATATAAATAATACTAACTTTTATTTCAGCCAGAGGCCACATGCACACACAAACAAAAACACAACAAAGTTAACAAGCACTAGATTGAACTAAGGACACGCGTCCCTGAGGAGCGCTCTCCTCACAGGAAGGCAGCTGAAAAGGGGATCAGCGGCAACAACGCATAAAGTAGTTGAAATTGCGCATCCTTGTGTTATTTGTTATGAAACCTATAACAGTGTACTTTTATAACAGTAAAATAATATAAATCGTCCTCGTCAGGCTGTCGACTGTTGTTCGAATTGTTTCCCAGTCAGCTTGGGCTCAAGCTGACTGGCTTTGACAAGTTTCTGTAGCTTTGACAAGTTTATTTTCCAGCTTGAGCGGCTTGAGCCTGAAGAGGACCCTTGCCAAGAAGGGCCGAAATATAGCTCGAATAAAATGTAGCTGACTTACCCGTTTTGCACCGTCAAATATGATTCGCAGTCAGCTTTGGCTGAAAGAACATCTAATGGGACGGTAGTTGTAAGGTTGAAAATGCTGATTCATAATCAGTAAATGCTTCACACAATATTACTTTAGCTGCTCTTTTCTGTATTGACTCAAGTTGGTCACTTAAGTATCCTGTGTTATTGACTATATAAATATAAATATTATGATCAGCCCAGAATGAAGGCCTGTATAAGCTGTTAGCTGATGCTGGTACTTTTAAAAAAATTTCGAGAGCTCAGGAGAAGCAAATCCTTGGATGGGCACACCTGATCGCAAGCTTAGATCATTTTTATCTTGTGTCATTTTTCTAGGTATGCAGACCGTGCCAAACAAATTGTCTGCAAGGCTTTCGTCAACGAGGATGCAAATGCAAAACTCATTCGGGAACTTAAAGAAGAAATTGCAAAGCTCCGTGATTTACTTAAACACGAGGGAATTGAAGTAGAAGAAGGTTAGTTCTTTTTCGTTTTTCTCGCCGGAAGGTCATCCCCTAATGTATTGATGTTTGGAGGGTACCATAATTAAAATATCATATATTCAATTAATGTAAACAGCGGATACGTCAGCTACGATGCTTCATCAGCGGTATTTCGGCCCTTCTTGGCAAGGGTCCTCGTCAGGCTGTCAATCTTCAGGGTCAACGTCGGGGAAAGAAACAAACCTGTCAGGTTTGTTGCCAAGAAGGGCCGAAATATCGCTGATGAAGCATAATAGCTGACGTATCCGTTGTATACATTATTTGAATATATGTTTCAAAGTCAGCTTGGGCTCAAGGAATATTTATTAAAATACCAAATAATACTGGGTTTTAAATTTTAGGGTGAAAATGAAATGTGAAAATGAAAAGTGAAAATGAAATGAAAAACAATTGACAGAGATCTGCTATTTAATGAAATTAAGTTTGGAGTAAAATAAGGTTAACTTTCCATGCAGTCATGCAGTGATCTCGCTTTCGAGATCCGGCTAGTGGTTAAAGGCGTTTCAGTAATACTGGTAAGGATGCGTGAGGTGCATGCGTATGGTGGTCGATCCGTATGATCGTGCCTTAAATTGCACTTCTCTATAAAAAGTTTCTCTAAATAAGGATGCAGTATTTGCTACTGGGATTAATCTTATCCATATTGGGATAAAATCAATCAGAAATTAGGAATAATCTTATCCCAATAAAGACAACCTTAATCCCAGTAGCAAATACTGCAAGATTTTTTTTTTACAGTGTTGTAAGAATAATAAAAGTATTATAATGCAACAGAAAAGGCTTTCGCCTCTAAGAACTCTGAGAAGTTAGGAGTAATCATACTGGGCAGAGTTATAAATCTTATTTGTAACATACTTGAAATTATTATTCGATTCAGCATAAACGGCATCTTCGATATGGCGGTTCCAAGGGCCAACAACTATGTTTCAAAAACTCTACTTATGCACGTCCTTCTGGGAATCGGGATTTTGCAAGCTTGAACGCGTTCCCGCCAGCTTGAACGCGTTCCTCCTATGGTGACGGTAGAATAAGTATGTGTTGGCTTGCAGTTCCCGCTGAATGGCTTGCAGTTGGTGCCGGTGATTTCCGATTAGAGCAAAACAACACTAGGGACAGAGCAAAATAACACTACGGAGTAGCGTCAAGACCTATGCTTTCCTTATTCCGCAAACAGGCCTTACTCATAGCGCCGCCCACTACGCTTGCGACATTTAAAGCGAGACAAACTTGCGGGTTTAGAAATTTCTAGTAAAAGCCTAGTAACCGTAATAACGGTCTAGTCGCCCTTATTCGAGTGTGTGTCACTTTTTTCAAGTCGTGGCGCTACTCTCTAGTGTTATTTTGCTCTGATTACGTGTGAACTACTGCCCGGGAACTGGCTGCATCTTGCTGACCGACATTTTGGGTTCTCGAACTTTAAGCCAATAATCTGTGTCATAACTTCTGGCCGGAGATGCTCCCTGACCTATTATTGGACAATTCCAGAAGTCTTAGACCCTCTGCTGGGGGCAAAGAATGTCTGGTTAAACATTACCCACCAGGAGTTATCTCTTTCGGCTGGGACAGTTGTGGAAGCAAATGTTAGCACAGAAACTGTTTTTCTTCTTATGGTTCACCGGAGCGAAGCGTTTTAGACAAGGAGATAATAGGAATTATCGATTCTCGAATTTGCCCGTTACTTACTTTCTCATGAGTGGGGTACTCCGGGCGAGGGTTGGTCGCCGGTGAGTGTTAAAGGAACAGAAAACTTGACTCAAACCTGACTCGGGGAGCTAGCTGACCATATCAAGAATGTACCCTGAGTCGATACTGAGAGTAAAAAAAATTCTCGTTACGACCATTGCAGTTTCCGGGCAGTTTCCGAGAATTCAACTTTTGAGTTGTAGAAAAAAAAGCAAAAGGTTTGTGTGCCGGGAGTAGGAATCGAACGCACGACCTCTTGACTACTATCCCGATGTGTTAGTCAACACGGCAAAAAGGCGAACTTTTACAGTGCATAAGTACATAACTACAGTGCATAAGGGCAAGGGCCTGCCAGCTAGCTTTGGGAACACTAATGAGGGGGGTCGAGATAACAAAGAAGGGGGGGGGTCCTGTCGTCCCTGTATCTTTATCTAAGCCCCCCAGGTCGGTTTGATGGCCGAAAGTTGCGTAGTCAAGTTTTCTGTGCCTTTAAGACACCCACAGAACCCACAGAACGCGAATTCTCGTTCGCCTAGGCGAATTTGACGTCGCTAGCCGATAAAATTCGCTTCGCTAGGCAAAAATTTCGTTCCGCGCCATTTCAACTCCAAGTCGAATTATTTTCGCGTCGCCTCAGTTCGCGCTGAGGAAATCCACAATCAACCTGGCCAAAGTAGAGTATATAATTAGATATTGAGTATGTGACCATAAAGTTGAAAACCAAAAAATCGCTTTCTTTTGGCACTGGTCTTTAGACCACGACAGTTTGTGTGACATCTCGTAGCGTCACTGACGTGATGCTGGTGGTCGCTGGTTCTTGCCGTCGGGTCTTACCGTTGTAACCTTACTGATTGCTGTTTCGTATCTTATTTACTTTATTTTTTAGTCCCGCTGTTGGTTACAGCCCATTTGGCGGGCCATGAAAGCGTACTACCATATTTTTCTGGGTCTTTTAAATAAAATCATATTTGCTACGTTCTTTTGCTCGGCGTTTTGGCCATTTGCAGTGTCACAATATTGTTGTTTCTCGTTTCGTTCGCTGATTTGTTGCCCGCCGGTCACAAATTAAAAAAGAATGGCAAATTCCCACCCCCCCCCCCCCCTCCCTCGATCCTGCCCTTTGCAAGTCCTTGTCCGTTTCCTGCGGAAAAACAGACCAGCGCAACGAACAACAAATGTCAGCCTAACGTGGCTTCGAGCATAAAGAAAATCGAAGAAACTTCAAATCAAAGCCACGCCTACTAATTCAGCATTTGGTACCGAGATCCCTGGTCTACTGTAGACGACCAACTAAAATGGTTCATAAAACGTTATTGAAAAATCAGTCAGGCACTGGGAATTATCAAGCGATCGAGCTTGCTCGCGCAACCAAATAGGGACGATTCGAGCGCCGCTGAAACTGCATTTCGGGGATAGTAAACTACAAGCTACGATGCCCCTGCTGCATCCCTGGGCAACTCGCATTGTCGTATAAGTATTGACAAGTATGTCTCGCCCGTTTCTTTATAGTTGGACTGGATAAGCTTTGTCCTGTTTTTCACTTGACAACGAAGCCGCTGCGTCACCCGACAGCGATTCAGGCATGCTCTTCACAGCTTCGATTGTTTGGGAGGATGTTCGTGACTTCCATTTCGGTCTTGCATCGATCTTTTCTCAGCGTTTTTGCAAGGGAATTGCTCTGTATTCTTTGCCAATAAAGAGGAAACAAGGCTAATGGTCGAGAAACCAACTGCATTCTGAATAGCAGAATGTGACTTGACTTTATTCTCGTTCTGTCTGGGCTTCGGTGAGGTGGCTCCCCTGCAAAATAGAAGTACCTTGAAGTGTGCTTATAAGCAACATTAGGATTAGATATAGATAGATAAATATTTGTATTGATCTAACTCTTAGCGCCGACATGGCACTAAATACGTCGACCATTACATCTCATTTTTAAAAGAAAATAAATCACTTGGAATTCACCTGTTTTTTTTTTATTTCTCAGTAAAATACGGTACAAAGGAACTCGAATACCGGTTAGTGCGACATTTAACTGGCACCAGGACAATTTGGTGCCGCGTCCGTCCTGTCGCCGGTGCTAGATCGGGCAGAATTTCCCGATCTAGATCGGGCTAGATATGCTAGCTGCTAGATATATAGCTAGATATACAATTATTAGATAAAAGAAAATAAATCACTTGGAATTCACTTGTTTTTTGTTAATTTTCTCAGTAAAATATGGTACAAAGGAATTCCAATACCGGTTAGTGCGACATTTAACTGGCACCAGGAGATTTTGGGGTCGCGTCCGTCCTGTCACCGGTGCTAGATCGGGCAGAATTTCCCGATCTAGATCAGGCTAGATATACTGCTAGATATACAATTATTACATGAAAGAAAATAAATCACTTGGAATTAACTTGTTTTTTGTTAATTTTCTCAGTAAAATATGGTACAAAGGAATTCGAATACCAGGAGATTTTGGTTCCGTGTCCGTCCTGTCACCGGGGCTAGATCGGGCAAAGGCTTTCCATCCTGTTCGATTGCTTGATGATGATGGCGACTTGCTCCCTCTTTGTTAGTTCGGGGACTATTCGGTCCGTCACGGTTATGCGGCCGAGTCTGCGTCCGTACTTCTGTTAGAGGAAAAGACATCCTGGCTGGCTACTATAGCTTCTGAAAGGGAGCTAAGTTTGGTTTAACCGCTCAGTCTAGTCCATTAGTTGCGTTTTTGATCCGAATTCTCCGTTCCGAATTCTCGCTTCTGAATTGTCGATTCTCGTACAAATTACCGTTTTTGCTCCTCTGACTTCTCCATTCTCGCTTTTGACAAAACACTAATTTTGCAGCTCGTCCGCAACCCGGTGTACGTGTTTATGTATATTGAGCACCCGCACTCTGTTGACCAATCAGGGAGGAGAACGCAGAGAGGAGAATCGAGAATTCGCCATCGGAGCAACTTCTCGATTCTGCAGAATCGCGAGGCTTTCCCCGTTCTCTGACAAAAAGGCAAGAAAAGGAGAATTCACTTCATCAGAATAGTCCAAAAACGCGATATAGGAGAATTCGGAGGAGAATCGCGAGGAGAATTCGAATCAAAAACGCAACTATTGTTGGGTGCATCCACACTTCGTTCCAAGGAGTAGACATCTGGGTTGCCTTTCCGTTTCATCTTGGATTAGCCTTTGGTTCTGAGGTCTTTATCTGTGTCGAAAGGCCCATTCACAAGAGGTTAGCTAATGCTCTGTGCCAGCTAGTTCTGAAAATTGCTCCCGAGACCGAAGCTTTGCCAGGTTTCTGCCGTTCGCGATGGATACAGGTGCCACTTTCGGTACCAGCTAGTCTCGGACCCAAGTTGAAATCATTTCAACTTTTAAGGGTACTAGCCAATCAGATTATTTTGGGAAATATTGAGGAATATTCTGATTGACTAGTTTCTAACCAATCCCAATAGATAAAATCACATCCACTCCTTGCTGTCTTGTAAACCGAAAGTGAATTTAGGTCATTGCAACTCGGTCTGTTGTGGTTCAGCATTAGCCAATCGGAATATTCCTCAGTATTCCACTAATTAATCTGATTGGCTAGTAGTTGAACTGATTTCAACTTGGGTCCGAGAGTAGCTGGTACCCGAAACTGGCACCAATATGAGGGGGGCAGGAACCCAGCTAATTCTCGGTCTCAGAGCGATTTCCGGAACTGGCTGGTACCGAGTATTAGCTAAAACCCGTTGTGAATGGGCCTGAAGGGATTGAGGAGTGAATCGTTCTGCAGCAGTTTGTACGCTGCTGCTGATTCATATCCACGATGACAGGCTTAGCCACGTTTTTTTTTTCCTTTTTTCGTCAGAAGAAACGGTCATATTTCGTTGTATAGCATCCCAAAACATATTGAACATCTTAACGGAGAAAGTAGTTCAGGCTGTTGGTACTAGCTTGCCGTTCGGATGACATGGGGCTTGTTATACCGAAGGTTTCAGGTCTCACCGTCCACCCATGTTTCTAAAAGTATCACAGCCTTTTCCGATATTGCCTAAGACTGGGCTTGTTGTACCGAAGGTTTCGCGTCTTGCAGTCCGCCCATGTTTTATTCGGTATCACCACCTTCTCCGGTATTGCCAGCCATATTGGATCGTCCAGTACTGGATATGGACCCAGCCTTTCCCAAGACACCAGTATCTATTCGTGTCGGAAAACTGTAGCTCTTATACTGTTTTGGTTGTGAAGCAAAGGTGCCTGACAATACATTTCTTTTTATTCCGCACCTCCAGTCATAAGCAGTAGCCAATTTACGGCACGTTAGCTTACAAAACAAAATATGTATGTTACCCTGCCACCGTCACCATGGAAACGTTGTCTTCTTTTACTGATGTACTGCTTGTATTAACCGGATTAACCGGCAAGAATTTATCCATACCTGGGGGGGGGGGGGGTAGAAAGACGAACGGGTATCGGTATTGAAACGTGTTGTAGAAATAATATATTACGTAGGGTACATATGGATATTGTGATAAAAAAAAACAGTGGCCTCGTGACGCGGGGGTTTGAACTGCTCAGACGAATTTGCATTCGTTGCGAACACTGTTCTCATAGCTAATGATGATGATGATGAAATTTTATTTACGCACTTAAGAAGAGGAAAATAGGGCAGTACAGTCCATTAAAAGGATAAAATACACTGAGCTTTCAATGATGTAGTAAATGCACAAGATCGAAAAGTAAACATTAAAAAAAGGGACTAGTCGGGTCTAAAAAATCTTCTTCCTAGATGGAATGCGGAATACAGACAAATTCTTCTGTCTGTCTTGTGACTAAAACTTTTCTCTGACTAAAGTAGTCGTTTTCGAACTGTGTTTACAAGCATTGGGCTAGTAAGCCATGGGTTCAAATTCTGTACGAAGAGCATTTTTGTAGTTCAGTTCACTACTTGTAAACTCTCAGATCTTTCTGAGTTGTCAAGCGAAGCTTCTGAGTCATATTGCTTTCGAATCTCCCAATCCGATCATGAGTAGTACTTACAGCGGTTAGAGTTGCGTTTTCAGGCTCGCGATTCTCAACCCGTGTTCGTCACACGTCGTTTTTACGGAGCGCATCCAGTGCGCATCCTAACTCGGGTTCCGTGTTCTGTGGCTTCAAGCGTTTTTAGCTCCCGTGTTCTTTCGAGTTCAACACCGGATCCAAACACAAACGGACTAGAGTATCAAATCCTGTGCCAGGTTCTCTTATGAAAAACACTAGCGGTGAAAACGGGCGGCAGCGCAACGATTCGAGTTCAAAACGCTAATTGCTGAAAACGCAACTTAGAGCTTCATATGCAACTTGCCTTGCCACGGTTACTATGGAAACGACATTGTCTTTCACGGAGTGTTGACTCTTTGGGGATTAACCGTCCTTGGGGGGGGGGGGGGGTACCCCGTCCGCAATGTGCTCCCCGCTTGTAAAATAACGAATGACCTTTTCGCGGATTGAGTTGTTCGAGAGGTTATCTTTGAAATGAGATGTTGTTAGGTGAAATTGGTAAACGATGCTGAGGTTTATTTGGAGCTAGCTAGGACGTCAAGCATCGACCTTTCTGCGAACCCTCGGTCAACGCGTGAGCGATGGATACACCGTACAAAGTTTCTCTGAGTAAGGATTATTGTTAGCTGCAGTATTTGCTACTGGGATTAATCTTAATCTCTACTGAGATAGCATTAATCCGAATTAGAGATAAGATTATTTTTTTAGAGACAAGATTAATCCCAGCAGCAAATACTGCAAGGTTTTTTTTTTACAGTGTAAGTGTCAGCCATCGCAATATTCTGTAGCGTTTTAGCTATGTGTGGGCTACTTTCAAATAAAAAAATTGGATCGTGGACGGACGAAGCAGTAAGCTTTTGTACAAAAAATCTGAGAGCCCATTTCTACATACTCTCCAGCGAGCACGTTTTTTCAGACCGTAATGGTACGTACACACATGTCCAGTTTTCGCGGTCGTATGCGAATTTCCTCCTTCGCTCCGAAAGTTTGACACATAGCATCCAGGTTTCCCGATAGTGACGTGAAATTCGCATCCGCATTTTTGTATGCGAAATCTTATCGGACTGCGTGTGCACGTACCTTAATACCTTGTGGAGACAGTCCGGCCTCCTGGCATCCTCGAACAGAATCCGGTGCTAGGTTTGCGGGAAAGTAATAGGTCTTATCGAACTGTGTGTGCACGTATCTAAATACCTTGTCGAACTATGTGTGCACGTATCTAGATACCTTGTGGAGACAGTCCGGCTTCCTGGCATCCTCGAACAGAATCCGGTGCTAGGTTTCCGGAAAAATAACAGGTCTTATTGAACTGTGTTCGCACGTATCTAAATACCTTGTGAAGACAGTCCGGCTTCCTGGCATCCTCGAACAGAATCCGGTGCTTGGTTTCTGGAAAAGTAACAGGTTCTTTCAACTTTTCTTTGTGGAATATGACAACCTCCCGGTTAGTGTTCTCGGGTTGACAATGACAAAATATGCTGCTGCTGCATAAAACAGATGATTGACTAGACTGCGCCACCAGAGTTGAAGGACAATACCACTATTTGGTGAGGTTAGTGCAGTTCAGTCTCTCCCAACCTCAACCTCATCTTATTTAGGGCCCGGAGGGCAAATAATCAAGGCGCCGGAGGAGAAAACTAAACTCTGTAAGTCACAACTGACTCTTGGCTTGAGGCATGTTCTTAAGCCTCATATCAGCCTGTCCGTCCCGCTACTTTTTGTTTAGTTACGTCATTCTCGTTAAAGCTTCCCGTTCCTGCTGGTTTCTGACGATCCCATGTATACGATAATGACTGAAATTAGTGTTGGGCGATATATCAATATCAATAACGATATATCGGAACAAGTATCGATATCGAATATGGAAACGTAAATATCGATATCGAAAACGATGTTTGTACATTTACAGTCCTTGAAAATAATCCAGAATAAGTTAATACGAAAGTTGAAACAATATGATTTTCGTAATTAAGTTTTTGTTAATTCGAAGTTTGAGATGCAGCAAGATGCTTTTTACGACGATTTTCTTCTTAAATTTTGCAGAACGATAAGTCTCCTATAGCGAAACATTGTACCGAAATATCGATATCGATTATCGAATATTGAAAGCGAAAATATCGAAAAATCCAAATATCGCCCAACACTACTAAACTAAAACTAAATCTTTGTTTGCTCCTTTGTCACGAGTACCGGTGTACAAGGGATCCAGGCTATTTATTTTTGAACAGCGAAATGTAACTTCGTCGATTAGATGCTTGAGAAGAACGATTGTGCTGCTATTCGTGGCTTTATATTTTTGCATTTTGAACACAGGTTCTCTTTGAAAGAACTTAGCACGGACTTTGCGTCCTTGTTTTTGGATCGAATCTGGTGAGTCTTGAGTGCAACGTATGATGATATCATATTGTTATGAAGGATGAACGAGTGGTAGGCGAGGTTTAGTGAAGCTAAGGCTCCTGGGGTGTGGGCTGTAGACATTCTGACACCGTAGGTGATTCATGAATGAGAGGGGCTACGAGGGTGAAAGCTTGGTCACCGGGCTCATTTCCTGGCTTTTTGGGTTGCAAAAGTAGAAAAAAGAAAAAGATACAACTAATTCTTAATGTTGTCGTTTTGAGTTCAAGAGATCAATTATAGCAAAACAGCGTGTATGTTACAGGAGCCCTAAGTGTAGTCTGCTCATTATCCCCGAGCTGCCACAAAGCCTATTAATCTCACCTCCCCTAGGGATTTTCAGTTGTTTGTCAAATTTTGTTTTGAGCCTAGTGTGACCAGGCTCTGAAAGAAAGAAGGTTTTGGAGATATCCGAGGGTGGAATTGGGTATACTTCCTTCATAAAATCCGATGACGAATTGCCGCCAGACGCGCTAGAGGAACAATAACAATCACACGTGAGATGGGGGGATAAGTTATCTGACGGGTAAATAAGCGATTAGGCTTTCGCTTCATATCGAGTCGCGCATTAGCCCCGTTGAAAAGCCCAGCACTCAGCACTGAAGTCGGAAGCCAGAAATGACAAACTTGATGACGCTTGACAGAACAGAGTTGGGTAAAGCAAAAAGAGGGAAAGAGGCATTTTAAACAGTTTTAAACATGGCTAGGCCTAAGAGGAATTGAAAATAGCAAAACAACTGGATAAACGTAAGCAAAGAAGTAATGTGTCCTTGTTTTCTTTACGATAGCGCACCTAGCGGCCAAAAAAGAACTAATCTGAGAGGAATTTTATGATGGGCGTATAGACGAGAAGTGAGAGCTTAGCCAAATTCCAGAGGCTGGCCTTCAACAAGAAAATGGTTGCCGGTGTACCAGTTGCCGTTTCCAGTGTTTGAGACTGTGTCGTGCAACTGACACACTGGCAATTTTCTTTTCCGAGTTCCCGAACTGACCGTTAAGCCGCTTTCACATTGACGCATCGTTGCAGTGCGTTTATCTTGCGTTGCGTACAGGTTGCGCAGCGTATCTTTCACACCGGCGCGAGAAGCTTTCGCGCTGGATGCTCATTTACATTTTCCTTTCTCGATTTCTTCTGCTGAATTTTAACTTCTTTCACTAGTAGCAAGTTTTTCTTCATCATCAGCCTGTTTTTGTTTTTTCTTCAAAATCTTCCATTTTCCACTGACAAATCCGTTTGCGTAGCGCGTCGACGCAAGCAAGAATACAACTTGGTTCTATTCTTGCGTTGCGTTTTATTTGTCTGCGTAAGCTTTGCGTTGCGTCGACGCAAGCACGACGCAGAGGTTGCGTACCTTAGTGTGAAAGGCTCAAGGCGTCAATTTGAAAGCGGCTTTAAGGCCTTTGGCGTGTTTGCATTCTGGGGATTTGCTAGTTAGTTTCGTTTTGTTAATGCAAAATAAAAGTTTCTGAGAAGTTTTCCTAGCATGAATGCGGAGGGAGCTATGTTTTTTCTTTGACAGTCTTTTTTGCCCGTATGGGTTGTAGAATAGGAAGACGGATCTGAACAACTTTGAAAGCTGAAGTGTTGGATACGTTTTAATGTGCACTTTCTACGTGAAGTTTGAGTTCCCGAGAGAATGCTATGACATTGAGAGAAAGTTAACTTGCAAGTGGTTTGCTCGTGGCTTGTTGCTTATCTTGACAAGAACACAACTCTCGGTGAGAGCTGCGTTTTTGTTTGCTATGGCACGATCCCGACTGATTATTTACCAAGTTAATGACCATAGGTAGGTTCGGGTTCATTTAATTCCAAGTAATGAAAACTCGTAATTTTACATAAATTCATGGCAGAGAGCGCCTCGATGGCCAGAAGATAAAATTAAGAAATACAACTTAAAGGACCTGTCTTACCTATAATATTTATCCAAACAATGTTTACAACGGTAAACCTGTAATCACAGATTACAAATGTTAAGATTACAGGTTTGTTTCCTTCCCCGAAGTTGAACCAGAGGATTGACAGCCTGACGAGGACCCTTGCCAAAAAGGGCCGAAATATCGCTGATGAAGAATCGTAGCTGACGTACCCGTTGCAAACTTTGTTTGAATAAATGTTTCAAAGTCAGCTTGGGCTCAAAGAATATTTAATTACCTATAATACTAACGTAACCTACTTCCATAATCACTCCATATATTTCTAAACCCGGAGACCCCAATTTCGTAAGGTACATTTAACCCCTCTAACAAAACCACGCTGATTTTCTCACTTGCCGTATTTTGCTACCTTCGATTTGTATCGCGCTGTCGATGGTTGTCTGCGAGAAGTTTTCCATCAGAAAAAACGGTTATGTAAATTGTTTCCCTTTTTTCGCTATAAGTCAGCGGGTCTCGGAAAAAGCTTAAAACAGCCAAAACCGTGGGCTATTTATTGACAGCACAGCCTAGTTTTAAAGTAAAATATTTTAAAATACTGTAAGCTGATGAGTAAATAGTGCGAGGGGTCCGTTAAAAGATAATTTCGTAAACCAAATTGGCCTGACATATCACAAAAAATCAATGAAGAAACTTTTATTTCATTACATTCATCGGCCTTTACAAACCCCATTTTCGTTGGATTCTTCGTTGATTTTTTGTGGGGTCCTTTAATTATGGTCATACATAACTGTATAAAAATATAACAGCCACCATCCGGTCCCAAGAAAGGGGACACCTAGCAAGTAATCTCCTCATTAAAAAACAACCAAACAAAAAGACAAGACAACCAAGAAACTATTTCTATGGACAGCAATCAGCATAGCCCACTTTGTAAATAGGTGAGAGGTTTACCAACGACATAAGCCGCGTTCGCTTTCGTCGTTCGTCGTCGTCGGTACCAAAAACGTCGTTTACATATTTTCATGTTAGTGTTTGTTTTGGCACGTTATATAAACGTAGTTTCATGAACGAAGTTGATACGAAAACATTAACAGTCGAACTAATTTAATATTTGCAACAGCAACTATTATAAAGTACAAAAATGGATTTTTAGCATAACAGTCCCACTGTTTTTAAACTTGGTTTACAAGTTTAATCTGTTTTGTCGAGAATCTTTTGAAAATTCGTGCCTGATTGCTGAACTGAGATGTTCAGACTCATTTCCCCCCTCCTTTCGTCGTTTCAGGAACGACGAATGAAACGGCGGTTGTAATGACTCAGACCGGAAAAGTCAGCTATGATGTTTTGGAAATATGTCGAGTTGCGAAATGGCTCTCAGCGATTTATTTTTATTTTTTTTTGTTTCCCTCAAAACTGAGGAGTAGCATAATATAATATGTAAACAAAACTATACCTAAACCAACAAATCCATTCAGTGACATTGCAAACCCTATGGAAAAAATACCCAAGGTTTACAAAACTAAATAAAGATTATCAGCGTCGTTCATTATTCAGTTGTGAAAGAATTTTATTTTTTTGTCCCTCGAAACTGAGGAGTAGCATAGTATAATATGTAAACAAAACTATACCTAAACTAACTAATCCATTCAGTGACATTGCAAACCCTACGGAAAAAAAAATACCCAAGATTTACAAAATTAAATTAAGATTATCAACGTTTTTTATTATTCGCCTGTGAAAGAGTCGTATAGTTTGTGAGGAGGGCTCCCAAAGCTTTTTTTATAAATGTTTGTCAACGTTTTCTTCCGGAGTTGCAGGAGGAACTAAGGTCGAACTCTATTTTGCAACAATTCTTATTTCTCAGCCGATGAGATCAACTGCAAGAGGTCGTCCGAGGACAAGACACGAGGCAAGTCCGTGTCTACGGTTGCCGAAGTTGCTGTCGACCAGCTTCAGGCCAACGAGAAGCTGATTGCTGGTGAGTCTGACGCCTGTTTCCTTTAATTTATTTCTCGTCTCATCCTGTAATCTTCCTTCGTTATCTTACTTTTTTGGATCTCGAAATCAGAAATAGATCCTTCCAAATTTCGGTCTGTCCCGCCCGCCTATCTGTGACCTCGATAACTTCGAACCTTCGAACTCGATAACCTCGATTGAACGTGTACAGAAGAGAGCAGTCTCAGTTATACTGGGTCGGCAAGTGACTTCCGGCTCATATGGGTCTCTTCTAACTGAATTATCCCTCCCCTCACTGCATGAACGTCGTAACATACTAATTCTTAAGTTTGGGTGTAAAATCCTTGCATCTGTCCAACACCGAACTATCCTCCCACCTGATGCACCAATGAACAATCGTACGCGTTCGCAGTTGAAACTAAAAACGGTAAAAACCAAAACAAGGAGACAGAGTAACACTTTTGTGCCATTTTTCGTCAACATGTTCAATAAAATGTCAGTGTTACTTTAATATTTGTAGTACCGTATTTAGTATTTATGTTACTCGTGAGTGTTTAAAAGAATGTAATTTTTGTAAAGACAACCAAATTAGCTAGCTAGCAAGTTTTGTCTAATAAACCTTACTTACTTACTTACTTAAATTCTGAAAAGATTTCGATTCTCCTCTGGCAAAGAATGACCTTAACTTCGTAGATGATTTTTTTACGTCAAGAATTGATGGTAGAGTGAGTGTTGACAGATTTTTTTACGGAAGATTTCTCTGCTCTAATTGAAAGGGGGATACGGCGTAGTAGATTAAAAAATTCTTTACTTCATGGCTTGGATGAAGTTTGCTTGGACGACCCTATTCGATGAACATTAAAGCAGACAACAGAAAATGATCTTTTTACCACACATACAATGATAACCATCCCTACTGCCACTATGAATGTTGAAAACCACAAAAAACACCGTCAAACAATGAGCAAATTAAAAAAAAAACACCAAATTTTCTAGGTTTGAATAATTCAGTCTGGACTAAATCTCAGCCGATTATCCAGGACAGCCGTTATGGCACGTAGGGAGCCAAGGATCAAAGTAATAATTACCATCTAGTGCTCCGACTGTTTATTACAAACATAAATAAAGTTGTAAAACCAAGACCAGTGTGGTGCTCCGAAGACATAAAATAAATAAATAATTAAGTCTTATAATTCCTTGCTAATCAAACGGGGAAAATTTCGTCATCTGGAAAAGAAGACGTTCTGCCTGGGTTTTTTCTCGAGCCAAAACAGCAACCCGGCAATCAAGTTCAAATCTAAATAAACTGGTGGCTTGCGATCAGTAAGAGAAGGTAAACAGAATGTTTGGATTAGGTCTTTAAAGAATGCGTCACAACCTCAGGGACGTCGTTTGGGGGCGTCAAACGACGTCCCGTCAAACGTCGACGTCAGGGGCGTCGTTGTACCGCAGCCATCCATGAAAAGCATCCCAAGCCGACAAGAAAGACAGATCATGTATAAGTTAACCTGACGTGAAACGAAATAGTGACACGTATTCTGGATACAATTCTTGAGCTTACTTTACATGCTGTTAAATACTTCTGTATATACTTCTGGTCTTACCTATGCAAGATTTGCTTCTGAAAATGCCATGGGGCACCGAAAATCACGAGTTGGTGTTATGAAAAGTAGCTATGTAAAGAGATCGCCCCCTTACATGAAGAAAGGCTGAAAGTCTGTATGGAGTTTGATTGCAGATCTTTGTATTATTCCCTTGAATATCTTCCCTTCTGAAAACCTAGGCTATTGCGGTCAAAAAATTGCAGCCAATCGAATGTGCTAGTCAGAGGTTTGCGAAGTGCTTTGTAACTTCTTTTATGACCTGAAGTATAGAACCTGAGAGTACTGACCTTATATTTCCGTGCTTCCCTGATAATTATGGTGACGTTAACAAACAGCGCCAGTGTAAGCCACGACTGGTTTTTGGTGCATAGAAAGATTCATAAAAAAAAGTTAGACGCACGTTGCCCACTTGCTTTCCGCGAAATGACGCCTCTGTCGTTTCGCGAAATGACACACCCTAAATATAGCACGGAGGGAAGCTTTCGTTCAGAGCTGGCCACGGGCATTTCTGTATGTTCTTTTATGGCTTGTATCCAACGCCATCCTTTATTGCATTCTTTCCTTTTCTGCCATTGTTTGTCATTCGAAGAAACTTCCCTTCTATTGTTATATCCACATTGTTCCTGTCTTAGATAAAGGAGCAGTTATTCTGCCTTCTGCCTTCTTACTCATACTTTGCAGTAAATGAGAGCGAAACGTAACCGTCACCTGAATATTCGAAACTACACAGAGATCAGGTTTGAAGAATCTTTTACACGGTTGAAAATTTGTCGGAGAAAAACAAGGCCAACGGTTTGGTTTAGGTGTAGTTTATTCAAAAACTCAACACAAATCCAAGCTTTGGGCGTAAAGCACCCTGTATTGTAATACTCTGTACGACTAAGTCCAAAGCACGTCAGTGATCCTCGGGAAGAACGAGAAAACGTAGCACTAACGACTCAAACTCAACAACTCAATCCTGTGTTAACCAATCACGGCGATGTTTGGGAGCAGCTGTGATACCGCTTCCGGCTTTTTCGCTAGTTACAGGGCGATTTTGCATCGGCAAGACGAGTTAGTCATCAACGAGTATTGTGGGAGCTTTAAACGAAGATGGAGGGAAACGCATACCTATATAACATTGATAAGTACAAAAATGGGCCAGCTCAGTCTCAGGGTTTGAATCCATCCCCAGCCCAGCCTTTCGAATGAACCTTTGTTTCAGAAGCATTACAATTTCGAATTTTGCTTAGACATTATACTGACCATACTTCATTGTCACTGGCGACGGTAAATCCTACCCTCTCCAGCTAGTCGCCTTGGAGAGAGAAATCTGCTTACACAAGAGCTGCTACGAGTCCACCAAATCCGAGTCCGAGACAAGTCCGAGTCCTTGAAAAAGGCGTTTCGAGACCGTCTCGAGACGAGTCCAGAGTCCGAGTCCACTGCTCTGGCGCACGGACAGCTCCGTGAAAGACGAGTCCGAGTCCTTGAAAAAGTCGTTTCGAGAATGTCTCGAGACGAGTTCGAGTCCACCAGCTCTGGCTTACACAGAATGACGCACACACAACTTTTCAAAGAATTGGGGATCATCCATCTTAAGATTGCCGGATTTTATCTGTGACCAGTTATCAATGGTTGTCGTGTTGGCTTTTTGTCTTGTGACCTTGATTAACTTGTTTGTCGTCATTCCCGTCCACGCTTGGAGACATTTTCTTTCAGAAACGCTCATTTTTATTCTATTTCTTCTCCAGAGCTCAACGAGACATGGGAAGACAAACTGAAGAAAACGGAAGTCATTCGGCTGCAGCGCGAAGCCGTGTTTGCCGAGATGGGCGTGGCGGTCAAGTTTGACGGTGACACAGTGGGAGTCTTCTCTCCGAAGAAAGTAGGTGTATTGCAACGTGGAGGAGGGGGGGGGGGGGGGGGTAAATAACGATGGTTAGCCGGGGCTGCTTGGTCTTGATGAAATTCGCAGCAGATTTAGTTTCTATCCAGTAAAGACAAATAAAAGGAAAAAATACACTGAGCTTTCAATGATGTAGTAAATGCACAAGATCAAAAAATAAAGGAAACGTGAAGGTCCTGGGCAACTGAAGATAACTTCGCACAAGGGTCAGAGGGCAAAAAAGTTGCAGTTATACGGGAATTCCTATAATGTCGAGGAAGGTACAAGAGAAATTTACAATACTTGAAATAATAAGTCTTGATACATTTTGTCTCAGAATACCAAAATTTCCGGAAAGGTTGCAAATAGAGGGAGAACAAAAACTATTATATAAACCACCAAGGGCTTTTCTTTTATACCTTCCTCTATTTGGAACTATTCTTCCCTATCCAACACAAATGGAATCCCTAACAGCCGAAACATCGTTATCGCAGATTTTTTTTAAAGACTGCTATGACCATGCCAAGCCATTTTACGGTAGGGGAATCGGGGAGTTTTTCATTCTAAAAAGAAATACCGGAATCTTTTGGGCTGTTGATTTTAAGATGCTGACATTTAGAAATTTTAAAAGAAAGGCCAATTTGAGAAAGACTCTAGCAAGTCTTTTTATGTTAGATCCCAACCCACTTTTAGTTCGACTACTAACCCCAAATTTAATATATAATGGATTTTTACAACAAAAAATTAAATATCATAACAAATCTGCCACGTGAAAATCCATACAGATTTGTCTGTGGCAGGATTCAATCATTTTATCACTTAACATAATTATATTGGGAACAAAAAACCTAATTATAGCTAGGTCTCCAAGGAAAATTTTTGCAATAAACCTGAGAGGCATTCATAAATGGCACTTTTAAAAACAACAGGAGATAGAACTCTACCCTGTGATACCCCCTTGATCACAGGAATGGGTCCGAAACCGCCCCTGACCTGACTTGTAAGTTGCAAGTCTTTCGTTTTGGAGAGTTACTCTCACAAGCCTGATTTACATCCATATATGTGTTAAACGTTAAAGGATCCATCTTGTTTATTTTGCCTTTTACAATATACCTAGCTCACACATGGAATTATAAGCTTCTAAAGTCTCCACCTTCTGACACTGTTTCGTTTTGTGCCTACAGATTTTCATCGCTTTTTCAACTGTGCCGAGTTTCACCGTCCTGTAACGCAAGCTTCGCAAAAATCTCCAACGTACGCTGATCACTCTTTCAGACATAAAGATACGAGAAGCTTGATAGTGTTGTTTTTCATTTTGAAAGACATGGTAAACTATCTGATCTATCTTCTTTTTTAGACTTCTTCTGTTTTCCTTAGGCCACTTTTTTACCACGGCGCTTTCAGTTTTCAAATATTTTGGTCTCAGCTGCCGCATCGGAGAGCAAGAAGGCTGGATAGAGTCGACAACCGCTAACAAGAAAATCGCTAATTATGCGTGGAAAGTAACGGTATTTTCAGAAAACGATATTTCTGATCCATTTCGTGGTGAAAAGATCAGTTCTAGTAAGAGTTGTGCTTTAAGAGGATGTGTCTGTAATAATGCTGTTATTTTTCGAGAACAGACTTCTGTTATCACCCTTTTAAATGTTATATTTATCAAAAAATAGCATCTCCGCATAACGTTCAACACAAAGATGCGCAAATATGTTTTATCTGTTATCAGATTTCTGACAGTGTAACCGTTACACTTATGAGAGCGACCTGTTACCGCCGAGCGTCTTCAGTCTCTTTCTTAGAAAATGAATGAATGAATGAAATACTTTATTGCCCATCATGTTAAATTATGTTATGACTCCCTTGTGTGTCTTTAACGTTTAACATGTTGTCCGAAACCGAGTATCTGATATACGTGTAGCGTGTACCCGAGCGATTGGTACGTATTAGACTATACCGGTACTCTGATCTTAATCCTCGAAGGGTTGGTTCGTAACTGTGGAGGGGGAAGTTCGGACGGTAGGTCCTAGGTCCTACATTCAATAAACAGTGGTTAGAAAACACACTTACTTTCAATATTGAAGTTCTGCATACAACGAATACATATGTTAATCCAACGATCACTACTGTCTTAGGACTGACTTAAGACTGCCTATTAATACACATACATTGGTCCTTATATATCTGCTTAATCGTTTCACTTTGCTTAATCGTTTCACTTTTGAGAGCATAAATCAGTTGTGAGGAAACAAGTGACGGAAATACTACTTCGGGAAAAGGCGCTTCGCGAGAGTTGTTACAAAGATTTGGAATTAAATATTTCGTGTCGTTACAATCAACAGCACAAAGAAGGGAAAAGATGGAGTATGTGAAAAAAAGAGAAAAAACAACGACTACAAAAACAACACAACATTAACCTATAGACAAAATCAAACAAATCTTATCAAAAAAGAATACCCATCCAGGGTTTACATCCTTATTATTAAGGTTCGCGACCAGATTATCAACACTTAGTATTGGGTCTGCGACAGAGTACTTCTGAATCAAGTACCGGTTGTGGGACCAACTGGAAAGTTGAAGAAGAAATTTAGCAAATTTGAAGAACAGCTTTCTTAACTCTTTCTTATCCGTGGCGTTTAAAAGATCCCAGAATGGAGCCACAAACAGTAAATGAGGCAGAGCCGCTGCGTTGTAGAGCTTCTGCAAGGATCTTTGTAAATGTAATTACAGAAGCGACTCCCTCGTTAAAGGACCTCTCTTGCTTTTCCTGCCTTTTATAATATACTTAGCTCCCATATGGGATTATAAGCTTCTAAAATCCCCGCCTTTCTCCGTTGTTTCGTTTCGTAGCTACGAATTTTTAGCGCTTTTTCAGCCTTGCCGAGTTTTCCCTTCTCCCGACGAAAAGTTTGTCGTAATCTTCAACGTCCGATGACAGCTCTTTCACAAATAAGGATGTGATAATCTTCTGTTTACTACTTCTTTTATTTGCTTAATTTTCTCACTTTTTAACCAAGGCACGTTCAGTTTTCAAATGTTTTGCGCCCAGCCGCCGCGTCGGAGACCAGGAAGGCTGGATATAGTCGACAAGCGCCAACAAGAGAATCGCTAGTTTTAGGTTGAAAGTAATGGTATTTCCAAAAAGTTTTTTTCTGATTTATTTCATAGGGAAAAGATCATTTCTAGTAAGAGTTGTGCTTTAAAAGGATGTATCTGTTATAAGGCTGTTATGTTTCGAGAACAGACTTCTGTTATCACCCTTTTAGATGTTATAGATAAGATAAGATAAGATTTAGATAAGATTTATTTACACTAAGAGCCAAAGGCCATGGCAAATACATGAAAAATAAACTCAAACAAACAAAAATAATACCTTCTATAAGCACCTATCCCTATGGGCTAGGGCTACCCTGAGGAACCTGGCCAACTGTTTAATACTCATGAAACAACTATTTCCCATGATCCTACACATCCATTCTTCATCTACCCCTCCTTCATTTACTCCAAAAATTTCTAACCTAAGTTCATTCAAATTTTCACATTCACACAACAAGTGTTTTAAATTCTCATCCATACTACCACAAATCGGACATGAGTAAGGACCGGACCGACCCTTTGCCCTCCCAATATACCGCCTTCTCTCCCCAAGAGGCAGACCGTCTGCCCTACAACTAATCAAATCTCTTATTTTCTCCCTTTTCAATCCCGCTTTAAAATAAACTTCCTCCCCCCAAATCTCTTTGATCTTTGCATAATACCTTAAAGACACAGACCCGTCCTTGGCAACTTGCCAACATTGGATTTCCTGGTCCAACAAGCGACTTTCCACCACCTTTTTCACCTCACCAACGGGAACCCCAGGTCCATCACCATTATTCCACAGTTCTGACAGACCACACTGGTCTAATATCTGTTTCACCTGGGATGCCCAAGAATCTTTTTTAATATCCCGCATGCTTTCCTTGTACGCTGCCTTTGCGACTCGAACCCGTGGCATCTGTAGCAGCTTTTCCCAAAATGAAATCATACTTACCCATCTCTTTGTCCTTAAACTAGTTAAGCCTAAATCCCCCTTTAGAACTATCGAATTTATCTTATTACTAACTCCTAATACTCTTTTAAAATACATCAGTTGCAGTTGCTCTAACTTCTCATACTTACCAAATCCCCAAATCTCGGCTGCGTAATGCAAAGCCGGGATAATTTTTGTCTGGAAAACCCGTTTATGTAACTTCATATTTTCAATAGCCCTTAACTTACTTCTTAATACCATATTTATACATCGCTTACCTTTTGCAACGCTTGCTTCCACTTGTCTTCCGAAAGAACCATTTGACTTAAACTTACATCCTAGGTAAATAAATTCTTCCCTAAACCCTATTTCCTCCCCTCTAAATTTCAACTTAACTTCATTTTCTAAATTACCCCCTTTCCTAAAACTCTCTATATTTATATTTAAATTTTACACTATATTTATGATGTTAAGCATTTAAAGCGGTGTTAACATATATGTCCTCATAACCTTCAACACAAGGATGCGCAAATATGTTTTATGTTATCAGATTTCTCACAGTGCAACAGTTGCCCTTATGAGGGTGACCTGTTATCGCCGAGCATCTCTGACAGTGAAAATAATTTTTTTTTTTAACGTTCGTTTTCCAGCTTGAGCGGCTTTAGCCTGAAGAGGACCCTTGCCAAGAAGGGCCGAAATAATAATACATAATGGCACTTTAGACAAGGGTCTTGTACCGTGACCAATAAACCATAAACATTTTTTCGAATATAATTTAGAAGGCTAGGATTCCATTGTCGGAGCCACGTAGACATACCAGGACCCACAAGACGGGGTCTCATGGTGAAAACCAGATAAAATCAAATATATAATTTTATTTTATATTTGAATATATAAAATATAGCTCTAATAAAATGTAGCTGACTTGTCCATTTTGCACCATCAAATATGATTCGCAGTCACCTTGGGCTGAAGGAACATCTATTCAGTCTCTGTCGTAGAAGATGTAATTACAGAAGCGACTCCTCCTCCATGCACTTACCGAACTCGTCTTTTCCAGACTCCGCATCTCGTGAACCTTAATGAAGATCCCTCAATGTCTGAGTGTCTTCTTTATTATATCAAAGATGGAATCACTCGAGTCGGATCATCAGAGGCTAATATCCCGCAGGTGAGTGTGGGCGCGCTGGTTGAAGTCTTCTTGAATTTCAATGCGATAGGGGGGGGGGGGGGGGGTCGATAAATAGAAAAGCAGCTTTCACGAGTCCCTGCAAGGATACTGATCCATGGTGAATAGGAATAGCAGAGAGAACCATTGGAACGAAAACTATGGCTTAGCATTACTTTCAGCTCTACACTTTCAAAAACTTGCTTTCGATTGTTAAAGACGTATGTACATCTATCCGTACCGCTTATGGACGGATCGTCCCGAACCGTTGCCGCTACGATCGGAAAGCTTTAGGAAATTTATACAGCTGTTTTTGTGCTCTATCCATTTTATTTCGCTCTGGCGTCACACATGTTCTACGGAAGCAGGAGTTGCAGAAGATGAGAAGATGCTATTTTAAATATGCGAAGCACCTGCTTTATTTGCCAAAGTAATACCACAGCCTATGCTAACGGAGCGTTTCCAAGTTAACGATGCAAGCGTCACACTTTTGGAAATTTCGTCGGCTCTGCCAAAAATCATGGACAACAGGGCCCAGCCAGCACAGGACACTTACATTCTTTTCTGGACGATGAATGAAAAATTTTATATTGTATGTGTTGTGTTTTATTTAATTATTTTATTTTGTTTTACATACTCCGCTTTTCAAATGGCGGGTCAGAAATAAATTACTTACTTACTTACTTACAGGCTTTTCCCGAAAGCTCCACCCATTGTCAGGTGGTGCTGTGTGGTCGGACAGACTGAGGTATATCATTATTATGTTGCCTCAGTCTACTTTGAGGCTGGGATGGGCTAGGAACATCATAGGTAGGCAAGATTGGCTTTGGTGCTAAGACAAGAGGCACTCAGCACCAAAATCAATAGTTGCTTTTTTGCTGATACCCGTGTCTAAAGTCGTTTTTGCAGTTATCGTGGTATCTGGCCAGTTATCGTGGTATCTGATATTCAGATACCATGGTCCGACCGTGGTATCTGAAAGAGTCATCTCACACGGTCAGAAGTTTCATAACAGATTGCGCATAACACTTTCAAGAATAACACCTTTTCACTTAGAAAAAAAAAGTGTTATGACCAATTAAGTTTATACTATTTCTTGCCAAAATCTCCAACAACACTTTCAACAGGTAAAAATACTACACTGTCAGAAGTTACATAACGACAACAGCAGGATGCGCGGTTTCAACAGATAACACTTTGGGATGTTATATGTTATGTTTCTTTCGTTCCCGTTAGTATTTTTACCAATTGAAGGTGTTGTTGGAGATCTAGGCACGAAATAGTGTAAACTTAATTGGTCATAACACTTTATTTCTAAGTGAAAAGGTGTTATTCTTGAAAGTGTTATGCGCAATCTGTTATGAAACTTCTGACAGTGCACTTCTATCAGTTTTTTTCAAATTGGTGGGAAAGAAGTTTGGCACTTAGTGATGTGACTGAATATCAGTTTTTCTTTTGGGATGACTTCGAAAAGCACAATTTTGGCAATAGTCGTGTTTGCAGAGCAACCGTGTATCAGATAGCACGGTAACTGCAAAAACGACTAATTGCAGATTCACTAGCCGTGGTAACAGATACCATGTAACAGATACTATGGTATCTGCAAAAACACAACTAATGTCAATCCTTCGATCAGACAGGTTGAAGGCAACCGACTTTCTTCGTAATTTAAATATTCCTGTCCAAGGATAAGGTTTACTACTTGTTTTTACTTTTTAATGCTTTATTTTTATTGGTTATTTTTTAGTTATTGCCTTATTATCGATAATCACCATAACCTGGCAAGTTCGGTAATCCAATGCTGTGAAAGTTCGTTTACAATAAAGTATCGTTATCAGTTTTTTACCTTACCAAGGTTTTAAACCAAATCAGATCTAAGCTTTTAACGTGAGACGAACAGTTTTTCGGACTAGAGCAAAATAACACTAGCGAGTAGCGACAAGACTTGACAAAATTGACAAACACTCAACAGCAGCGATACTAGCACCACTATCGATAGAGAAAGTCCCTACATAAACTCATTCAGTCGTTCACCAATGCTTGTTCCGACAACTTCCTATCCTGAACATTGCAAAAAAGTTATGCAGCCTTCATTGTTCCCTTGGTGTGTGCAGACCGTACCTTTGCTTTACTAGAAATTTCCAAATTCACAAGTTTGTCTCGCTTGAAATGCCGCAAGCGTAGTGGGCGGTGATACAAGTACAGCCTGTTTGTAAAGCGTGGAAAGCATAGGTCTTGGGCAGAGCAAAATAACACTAGGGAGTAGCACCAAGACGTGAAAAAATTGACACACACTCTAATAGCAGCGTACTAGCACCACTAGCGGTAGAGAACGTCCCTACTGAAACTCATTCAGTCGTTCATCAGAGCTGGCTCCAATAACCTAATATTCTGAACATAGCAAAAACTGATACAGCCTCCATTGTTTTCATGCTGTGTGCAGACCGCACCTTTGCTTTACTAGAAATTTCTAAACCCGCAAGTGTGTCTCGCTTTAAATGCTGCAAGCGTAGTGGGCGGCGATACACGTATAGCCTGTTTGTAAAGCATGGAAAGCATAGGTATTGGCGTTATTCCCTAGTGTTATTTCGCTCTGTTTCGGACGAAATTTGAAGAGGGTCTGCATTTTTTTTTATTACAATCATATTCAAATTGGTTATTCTCATTATAGGACGTTCTACTAAGCGGATCACATATCCTCAGCGAGCATTGCATCTTCGAAAATCTCAACGGCGTCGTGACTTTAGCTCCGGCGCCTGATGCCCTCTGTTACGTCAACGGACGTGCGGTGTCAGAACCCATTGTGTTAAAGACTGGGAGCCGAGTCATTCTTGGAAGGAATCACGTTTTCCGTTTTAATCATCCAGAACAAGGTGAGTCTTCCTTGAACTAACTTTGTTCAGTGGATTATGTAACACGTTAGGTGCTCTAACCATTCTGGAAAAGTTTTAGCCCCCTGGCAGTCACAAGAATACAAGCTATTACAGTTTAACCGAAAGGGTTGGGATAGGACAATCTAGTTCCCCATCACTTATTCACTTAAATTGGCTTGACGACCCGCTGAAAATGCGTTACTTCGTTGTTCCGCTATTCACGATATTCATGTCCTAGAGTTTCTATTCCTGTAAGCGCTTTTTCGCCATAACTCATTCGACGTCCTGCGGTCTGAATTTTATGTCTACAGATTACCCTGTCCAACCTAATCCCCCTTCATTTATATACATTTTCCAACTGAAAGCCCGTATTCCCGGGGTCAGTTAATAATTCACAGCCCCCTGTCCCAGGTAATCTGAATGAATAGTCTTCCGGACTGTAGAGCTTATTCTTAGTCATAGGGGAAACAGCTTGTGTTGGGATCGACTAAAAAAAAGGAACGGCACGACACGGTATGGCGCAGGAGGCACGAGTAATAAACAGAATTAGAACATTGCTTCTGCCACTCGTTCTGAAGCCTGAAAGGACCCTTTTAGTTTTCGTGCCTCTTTTTAGTATTTGTGCCTCCTACACTATGTCGCGCCGTGCCGTGCCTCTTTTTAGTCGATCCCAGGCATGGCACGGCACAGCATTGCGCAGGAGGTACGAGTAATAAAAAGATATTAGCAAAGTAATAGAAGTAGACAAGTAAGTTAGGGTTCGTAACTCAAGAGCCTAAAAGAAGGCATGTTAGAACATTGTTGCAGGAGGCGCAGGAGGCACGAGTAATAAACAGAATTAGAACATTGCTTCTGCCACTCGTTCTGAAGCCTGAAAGGACCCATTTAGTTTTCGTGCCTCTTTTTAGTACTTGTGCCTCCTACACTATGTCATGCCGTGCCGTGCCTCTTTTTACTCGATCCCGCTTGTCTTCTTACTTGTCTGCATCTGTTACTTGCTAATATCTTTTTACTACTCGTGCTTTCTGCGCCATGCTGTGCCGTGCCATGCCTCTTTTTTTAGTCGATCCCATTCGTCTTGCCCGGATGATTAGAAAGAAGAAAACAAATATATAATAACTGTTAAATTGCTGGGAACAAATAATCTTAATTACTTTAATTCGCACTTCGGAGGGAATAAGGTCCATGATGGATCAGTTATGCTCCGCTTATGGTTAGTTTTATGTTCTGATGGTCAAGAAGTGAGTGAAAAGAACTTCTTTTTTTCTCTGCAACGGTTTTTAAGCTCTGGGGAAGCATGTCAGAACTCAAGAAAATAGTAAACCGCATAGCCTACTCTAGCTGACTCTTCGGAAATCACTTAGCAACAGATTTACGTGGATCATTTAAGCTTCTTATCTCATCCTCTTTCAGTGTTAGAAACTTGAAAAATCGGGGCGAAGATGTTTTGAAATATGATCGTTCATTCTTATAATCATGCTGTATCGTAGAATCAAATAATTGCTCCACGTCTACACATCTACGATTACGGGTATCCGCTCTTGCTAGTTTCGGCGATCAGTAAACACTAGAATTTACGAACCCCTTCGTCCATTAAACAAGCTTGAACAAAATGTTTCAACTCCCTGACGAGTTGACTTAAGTGAAAACAGACAGATAGACGGACGGAATTCATGGGTATCCCTTCACTTGTGTTTTGATTTCTCAGAAAACTGTTCCATGTCTTCAGTTTAGGATTAACAGCGTAAGTTTTCACTAGTTTTAAGTCTGAATCTCTTCGTCCAGTATTAAACCCCTTTCACACTGATGCGTTGAGGCTTTAACACTGAGCTATGCAACCTCTGCGTCGCACTTGCGGTAACGTAACGCAGAGCCTACGCAGACAAATAAAACGCAACGCAAGAATTGAACCAAGTTCTATTCTTGCGTTGCGTCAACGCATACGCATCAGATTTTTCAGTAAGAATTGAAGTTTTTGAAGACAAACTGGAGAAAACCTACTAACGATGAAGATGATTAAAGAAACGAGAACTCGGCACAAGAAACCGAGAAAGGAAACGTAAATACACATCCAGCGCGAAAGGTTGTCGCGCAAGTGTGAAAGATACGCTACGCAACCTGTACGCAGCGCAAGATAAACGCATACGCAGCGCATCGCAACGACGCGTCAATGTGAAAGCGGCTTTAGAATGAATGAATGAATGAAGGATTTATGACGCACTGCCTAAGGGCGTAAGTGCAGTAGAAATGGACAAAAAATAAAAAATAATCGTAAAACACTAAAAAAAAATATTTTCCGTAAAGGTTCACTAGTTTAGAATCATATTGATGGGATCGTGGACAGGTAAGTTTCCGATCGGAGAACACAAATTAGAGGAGAGTGCTTCAAGCGTCAACAATGGGTCGGATATTAACAAATGGCGGATCAGGTAGCGGTTCCGCGTGCGCCGTGGTAGGTAGAGAAGAAATCTCACATATCTGAAGTATGTCGAGCGTATGCGTCGAAGGTCCTTTTTTCTGAGTATAGAATGTAATCCAGCAAGGAAGTTAACACACGGTGCGCAAATGGCAGTATATAACTTCCTAAGCCCATGTCTGCTATACCTCCAACGGTTCGGCACAATTTTGCAGTAACCAAATCTAATTCCTTTAGCGGCCGATTTGACTCCTTCCCCCCAAATCTTTCGCATAGTTTGCGCGATTGTTCTCCCAAGCCATCGAATTTTTTCCTCGGTTACGAGAACATTGCCTCCAACATTCACAGACTCTTCGAGACTCTTCGGTTTAGTTTGAAGTGAGCTTTGGTTCCACAACCTGTTTCTCTATCCTCTTTTTATTTCGCCTACGCAAGGATTGAAATGACATCTCTTTCTGTCTGAATTCCAGCTCGGGAAAAGCGCACAAATACTGGGAATGGTAAATCTCCAGTTGAGACTCCGCATAAGGAGGCGGATTGGAACTACGCTCATTTCGAACTTCTGGAGAAACAGGGGATCGACCTAAAGCTCGAGATGGAGAAAAAGCTCATCGAAATGGAAGAGACGTACAAAAAACAGAAGGAAGAGGCGGACCAGATCTTCGAGCAGCAGAGGAAGGTCAGTGGTTCTTTAGAAGGGACTGATAAACGAGCTTGTTTTCTAGAAGCATATGGGACATGTCTCGGGGGGGGGGTGGCTTTGGGGTCTTCTATTTGACGCCTTGAAGTGAGTGCAGTACATGAGTTGCTCATCTTTTCTTCTCTGTAGTCACTCGGTCTGTTTTCTTCCATAATGCTTGGCCTTTGTCGGCTCTAACGAAGACTTACTAGCTTATGTTTCGTCCAGAGTGGACTCTTTTTTTAGGTCGTTTACTCCCCTGTGACTGTCGTATCTTCATAATATTATGTCTAAATTTTGTGTGTTTATACTGTTATTTATCTTGTGCTGTTTTTCGTTGTTCTCTTTACTGCGCTACCACCTTGTGTATTTGGCGGGTTACAGATAAAATATATATATATAACCACTGGTGGGGAATCCGGTAGCTCTGTTTTCAGTACTTAAAAGCCTTCCTGAAAATGCCACCCTCGACACGTAGTAAGTAAGTAATTTATTTTTGACCCGCCATTTGAAAAGCGGAGTATGTAAAATAAAATAAAAGAATTAAATAAACAAATACAACATACAATTTTTTTTTCATCGTCCAGAAAAGAATGTAGAGTGTCATGTGCTGGCTGGGCCCTGTTGTCCACGTTGTTTGGCAGAGCCGACGAAATTTCCAAAAAGTGTGACGCTTGCATCTTTAACTTGGAAACGCTCCGTTAGCATGTTGCTGTGGTATGACTTTGACAAATAACAACCTCGTTAACAAATTCAGCCTTGTAGAACCTAACAAGACTGTAGAAAGCTAGTTCATAAAGCTTTTGGCACGGCCGCACAGCCGTGGCTGGTACTTTGTGCCTAATGCATGACCAATGATGAAGGGGACGTTTTCGTGTGGATGGCTGTAGAGCTCAACGGGTGATCCCGTCCACGCGAAAATGAGAAAATCGGTCGTGCGTTGAACGGGTGAGGAAGATGGGTTCCGTCCACGTGAAAATGCCCACTCAGCAGGATGGGAGCATATGAGTGGGAAGGTCCACACAATATCCCGTGTTGAACGGGAGGCGTCCATTGTGCTGGATGGCTCGTTCACCTTTTCATCCGTACTCGCGAAAATGAAAAAAGATAGACGGCATCCAAGCGAAAAGTGTCCGTCGAGGTCGACGAGACCAGAGCCATCCACGCGAAAATGTCCCCTAACCCGCCCTTCGTGCTTTTTTATTTCTAGTGTAGTAGATATTTGACATAGATCGCTATTTGTCTTTCCTCTCTATTTTTCTTTACTTTTTCTCCTATCTTGTTGTGTTGAATGCAACAGGTTATAAAGAACATACATACGTACTACCAATACTACAATACGGATTTGATTTAGAGAGAAAAGAGCATCTTAGAATGTCTGGAAAGAAATAGTACGTATTCAGTTTCAGTTTTTCAGTTTTCAGTTTTATTCATAAAAGATAGTAAAAACACCATTAACTCTTTATGGCCCCACCATAAGGCCTAATATAAGGCCTGGCAATGGGCGGTGCGTATTCTTTATTGATATAGTCTTAAGGGAAACAAACCAAACAAATAAAAAAAAAGGAGAGAAAGTGTTGCATAGTGTTGCATTTTATTTGAAAGGGTTTCTTGTGGTTGCCAGTCGACTGCCAGAATGCCAGAACCTTATTTCGAGCCTTCCAAAAAGTGTTCTTTCCTTCGTAATCCTTTGATTCCTTTCTAATCGCGAATATTCAATTCGCGATTATTTGAGACAGCTTTCGCTTGGATAGTTCGTGCCCTTTTTCCGTTTGGCCTTTGGCTTTCATCCCCGTAATTTTTATAATCTCAGAAGCTTACAGATTCCCTTTTACTTCATTAGCCTGCAGGTTAGCTTTTGGGCATTGAAGCTTTGCTTTTTTGTTATTCTAAAAAAAGATAGTATCTCATTCCAGTCGGATGTGCAAAAACACAAAAAATCCGGGATCCCAGTTCCAACCTAACATTCTAAAAACTCCAAGATCCGGGATGCAGGTTGGTTAGCTTGGTTTCTCTCGTAGGATGCGGTGATTTCTTTGAAAATTTAGTGTGGCGAACTACTTGTTCGGTGAGAAAATGGTTTTCATCGTTGTGTTCAGTATGTCTTCTTACCCCTTATTTGACTATCTCATTAGCTGTTTAAAAATATTTTTTCTGCATTTCAAAACTCTTCGATAGAAAATGATTAATAACCACTTATTTGTCGCCGAAAATGCAGAACTAGTTGGTTGCCGACGGCGAGCTCACTAACTAGGGACTCCTCAGCAGTCGAATGATAACCGTATCACATGCTTCAAATCCATGACTCTGATATCCCAAACGTGGGATCCTTGTTTCCCTTCCCCTTTCTTGTACACAGAGCTGCTTCCTCGTCTACTCCTCCTTTTCAAAGTAAAAGCTTCCCATTGGAATGACAAGCTCTCCAGGCTTAGAAATAAAGCTTAGTCTCTCCTCGTTTAGACTGACTTGTTGCCAACGTCTCTCCGTTATGTTGAAATGGCTCAACAGCCTTTCAACGATGTCGTTTCAGCCAGGTCCTTTATTATTTTAGTTTTCTAGTATAACTCTAATGTCGTGGTTCTCTCCGAGGAATGAATGAATTTATTACGTGCAGCCTAGTAAAAGGCATTTGTACAGTAAATACAGAAAAAAAGGTAAATTAACGCTTAACAATAAATACAGAGGGTACAAAATCTGCAGGGACAGCAAAAGATAAATACACGCAAAACAAGAAATACACAGCGAAACACGAAAAGAACAACAAATTTACTGCATTAGCTGGCACATTGGGCAATGGGCAGGAAGGCGGTTGAATGATGGCAGAAGATGTTCCCTTATTTCTTTTAGCTTGACAGTTGGGTACAAGACAAAAACTTCTCCATGATACGATGATTGCGCATGCGACTAGGAAGGTACAGAAGAAAACGGAGATATTTGAAAAAACATTAACGCATTCGACTGGTATCTTTTTTCCTCATCGGGTACAGACCAGCGATGAAAAGCACAGAGGAGGAGCAAAAACTTGTTTAGATTTTCGCTAGACCTAGAATGGGATGAAAATATGTGGGGTTTATTTAATATACTGGTTGCCGAATGCATGGAAAGTTCTATTACTTACCTTAAAGCACAACTCTTACTAGAAATGATCTTTTCACTAGAAAATGGAAAAGAAAAAAACATTCTTCGAAAATGTCATAACTTTTCACCTGAAATTACAGATTTTTGGGATCCCAAAACGTAAGTGGAGGGATACCTATGACATCGCAAAAGTCGTCTGTCAGTCTGTCTGTCCGTCTGTGCGCACTATAACTCTCGAAGGGAATGAGATATTTTGATGAAACTTGGTGTGAGGATTGTTTGGGTCAAGGGTAAGGTCAAGTTCGTAGACGGGCTCTGTAGCCCTACATCCAGGGGCGGGGGAGGGGGTTCAAATTAAGGAACAGACAAAATACTTTTAAACAACTAATATGATAGTCGATTATGGTGTAAGAAGGTATGCTGAGCACGATAGTGAAAACCATTTTCTCGCCGGACAAGTAGTTCGTCCGGAATTCGGCAAAACCGGAAAGTTGGTTAAAAGCAAAAGTTTTATATGAAGTTGATTAAATGGTCGATTTAGGGTTAAGAAGACATGCTGAACACGATGGTGAAAACCATTTTCTCGCCGGACAAGTAGTTCGTCCGGAATCCGGCAAAACCGGAAAGTTGGTTAAAAGCAAAAGTTGTATATGAAGTTGATTAAATGGTCGATTTTGGGGTAAGAAAACATGCTGTACACGATGGTGAAAACCATTTTCTCGTCGAACAACTAGTTCGGCCGGAATCCGGCCAAAACCGGAAAATTTGTTAAAAGCAAAGTTTGATTAGATGACAGATTAAGGGGTAAGAAGAGAGGCTGAGTCTGTATATGACAATCATTTTTTACCCGGACATATAATTAGTGCGGAATCAGGTTGTAACCGGATTTTTTTTTAAGTCAAATTTTTATTCTAAGTTGATTAGATGTTCTTTATAGCGATTCGACGCTGGATTTGTTTCTGAATTTTCCTTTTTCCTGGACTAGTAGTTTGCTCGGAATTCTGGCGAAACCGAAAACTTGGCAGAAGTAAAGCAGGAAGTCTCGGTCAGTATCGCCAAAATAGATATGCCTTATAGAGGTATATCTGAACTTGGTTTTCTCGGATGATTAGCCTGGCGAAGACTGGATCTGGCGAAGACAAGAACCTATTGTTTGAATCAAATATTAGATTTTTGGGATCCCATCGACACCTTTGGTCTTGTCTTGTTAGCTCTGCACAAGTTTCTCCGAGAAAGGATTCAAGTTAACTGCAGTATTTACTACTGAAATTAATCTTATCTCTACTGGGATAAGATTAATCCGAATTAGAAATAATCTTAGCTCAGTAGAGAGACTAGAGACAATATTAATCCTAGTAGCAAATACTGGAAGATCTTTTTTTACAGTTTAGTCGACTCTATCCAGTCTTCCTGGTCTTCGACGCGGCGGCTGGGCGCAAAACATTTGAAAACTGGACGTCCCGTGGTTAAAAAGTGGGAAAATCAAGCAAATAGAAGAAGTAAAAATAGAAGATTCTCATATCCTTATGCGTGAAAGAGTTTAGCAGCGGACGCCGAAGATTCCTGCAAACTTTGCGTTGTGTGACAAGCAAAACTCGGCATGGCCGAAAAGCGCTAAAAATTCGTAGGCACAAAAACAATTGAGAAAGGTGGGCATTTCAGAAGCTTATCTTTCCATTAGGGAACTAGGTATATTATAAAAGGCAAGAACAAGCAAGAAGGGTCCTTTAAGGTTGTCGTAAAATGCCTGTTTTTGCCAAGGAGATATTAGATTGAGCACAGCAGACAAGCTATGAGCAGTGAGCACTAGTCAGGTGGGTCCGTGGGATCCGTTTAGCTCGCCTGATATAACGATTCGAATGCATTCTGGCCGAGCGCCGTAAGTTTGTGCCGTTAGTTGGACCCTGCGCACTTGCAGTCCATGAGTTTCAGCTAAAAGTGCGAAACAGAGGCGCCATTCAGTAAACCTTGAAGGGGGGGGGGGGGTGTCGGGGGTACAAAGATTAATTTCGGGCCCCATTCCCAAGTTTATTGCTCTGACCCAAAATTTATCATCAGTGCTTTTTTGTATTTTGCCTTTTGAAATCAATTTAGTTTCCAAAATATAGTACAGAGATGGAAGATTTTGAATCCCTACGAAGCAAGCCCCCCCCCCCAAAAAAAAAAAAAATGTCCCTTTGGTCTGGAAAGAGCTGATATGGAGAAAATGAGTCTTTATTGACTACCACTTTTGGTAATAATGAATAAATAAATGTAATCGATGTGATATCAACCGACTGGATCGAGGTCCATGTTCGCTGGAAGCTGTCGTCGCAACGTTGACAGAGGATTATTGATAAAGCCCTTTTTCAACATAAAAGTATATGAAATGAAACCCTGACTAATTAATGTATGGATATCACCTTAACGTTTGTCTAGCAGATTCAGCGGCTGTTAAGTTGTTTGCGCACAACAGTGCTCAGGACTGTGTACCCGCCATACTAATCCATTACTAATCGGGATCTGTTTTGTTTTAGACATACGAAGCGCGAATCGACGCTTTGCAGAAACAAGTAGAAGAACAGAGTATGACGATGTCCTTGTACAGCTCCTGCACTCCAGACGATTTGGGCATGGATGACGATATTTTTGGTAAGTATTTACCATGTGCTGGATGTAACAAGACCTGTTCATATAGCTAGTGGAAGAAGCAGAGCAAATAAATTTACAGATACACGGTATCCGGTCAAAACCGCGGAAACAAAATAGCCAGTGTGAAACCAGCGACGGTCAAAACGGCGAAAGTAAATTCGGAACGTTCAAACGACGGGTCAAAGACCGCGACGGTTAAAATCGCGAAAGCAAAAAGCGCACCATTTAAAAACAGTGACATGAGGCGTATTCCCGCCGTTCCCCGAGGACTCCTCGTGGAATCGAAGAGAACGGCGAGAATAGAGTGAGTCACTCAACGCGGACTCCGCGTACGGAAAACAGCGAGGACACGGGGCTTCCAAAATGGATTTGTTCGAGAAAAAACATGCAGTTGACGAAATTAGTCTGGATCCATTTTATTTTTTTTATTTTTTATTCTCATTGTTTTATTTTATTTTACATTGCACCAACACCAGCAAAAATTGATTCCCCTCCGAATCTGAAAGGGAGTCCTTTTTGGTGATCGTGATGATAGTCGGAGCATTCGCCGTCCGTGGGGACTCGCGAGAATACGGGGATTGAGTCCCCGGGACAAACAAAAACACGGGGACTCCTCAAGTGGAGTCCTCGGGGAAGAGATGCCCATGGCAAAAACTGCGACGGCCAGAACCACGGAAGCAAAAAACTATTACCAAAGTTAGAGGTTCGCGGGATGAAGCGGGCGTGAGCGTTAGTTCCTCAGCATTCGCCCGAGCAACATGAAAATCCCGTTCTATTGGAATTTGGATTTATCTCCCACATTTAAGCAATAGATAAAGGCTAATTTGAACATAAACAGAAGACGTGTTTTAGCTGCATTGTCGGAAGTGTCATAACAGATAGCATAAGGATGCGCAGTTTCAACAGAAAACACTTAGGATGTAAACTGTTGTGATTTTCAAAAGGTTATGCATAAAATTTTATGCAAAACAAGCAGTGCCGAAGAGCCAAAAATGGCATCTTTTGACTTTTTTGTTTGTCGCCATGATATCGGAAAATTCAGCAGATGCTTTTTTCGTGCTTTTTTCGGCTCTTCCTACTACACGTACCATTTCATTCAACATCACAAACAGATTAAATCCCAAGTGTTGTCTGTTGAAACCGCGCATCCTTGTGTTGTCTGTTATAAAACTTCTGACAGTCTGGATCAGTCAGCCACAAACCCCTGATTTTTGGATACCCTCTGCCAAACGCTGGGTATATCTAACGTTTGGCATAGTCTATGCCCAACGCTGGATACCCTATGTCAAACGCTGGATAGCTGCTGGTAGCCTAACCCTGACCTACCCCACTTAAGGTGAATTATGATTGGTTGATTTCTGAGCTTCACTCAAATCATCAATATTTTATTGGGTTCAAGTATCCAGCATTTGGTATAAGCTTTCCCAACATCAGGGTTTGTGGTAGACTGGTCTGGATATTAAGTTTCCGCAGTTTCCGTTGTTGCCATGTTGCCGTCTCTCTCACACCGAAAGTAGTTTGTTCTTGAAGCGGAACGGGGACAAGCATAAATATAAGTCGGAATTGACAAAGTAGCCAACCGTAACCCCAGTTAGTTTTAGTGTCGCGAAAGGTCAGATATGGTCATTTGTCGAGCTACTTTTGATAAAGATGGCTTTTTGGGTGTCTGTCTGGTCTTAAACATAAATACCATACCGAAAATGAGTGAAAAAAAATAAGGATAGTGACATGGTATGACAAATTAAATTTTGGAAAGGGATGGAAGGGGGAATGGGATCCACGTCTTTTTTCTTTTTTTTTGCCTTTGGAAGGGTTTCTTATTCTAGTTCTGGTTCTGTTGTTGTTTTTGGTGTTCGTTCTTTTTATTTTTTGGTTCATTATTAGGTTAATTTTTAAAAAGTTAGTTTCGTGTTGTTTTTTGTATGATGTTGTGTCTTTCCGTATATTATTTTTTCCTAGTTTTTGTATTTATACTCCGTCTTTCTCTTTGTGAGTGTATGATGGGCCATAAATAAATTATTATTGTTATATTACTATTTTAAACCCGTGTATTTTCTTCTGTTTTTATTTGCACTTGCACCTTGGAATAGAACTCATACACTCAAAGACATTAATTTTTCTTTTGTCGTTTAACTAAACTAAAAATTTTAGTAGACAGAAGATCAGGCTTACGCCTTTATCCTTCTGTACCAAAAGGATCCTCAGTTTTTTTTACTTTAGACCTCCAAATTTGGGGCACAAAACCTTGTTGGGTTCTGGAACCAGACTTACAGATGATTGCGGAAATACTCTTTCCGAGCCACAGCCTCTTTGTGGTATTCCGGAAAAATTTCTTTGAAACTATTTAACAACAATTCAATTTATTTCTAAAACGTGAAACGGACAAGCCGAATTCGTTTGATCGTCTATAAAATATATATACTAGATGTTCCTTCAGCCCAAGCTGACTGCGAATCATATTTGACGGTGCAAAACGGATAAGTCAGCTACATTTTATTCGAGCTATATTTCGGCCCTTAAGTCGACTCTAAAACCAAAATGCAGAAGAATCTCTACCCTTTCGACGACCCAATCGAACAACAAAATCAGTAGCCGTGTCTAGAATGAAATCACAGCACCAGCTTTAACTCCAACCAACTTTCAGAGAAGAATTTCACAAAATCAGATATTTAAGGAAGAATCTCCAGTTGTTTTTCCACAAGTTCATTTTCCAGCTTGAGCGGCTTGAGCCTGAAGAGGACCCTTGTCAAGAAGGGCCGAAATATAGCTCGAATAAAATGTAGCTGACTTATCCGTTTTGCACCGTCAAATATAATGTATATACAATTTACAGTCAACACTTATGAATTAATTTAAAATAAAAGAAATCGTCCAATACCTTTAATAAAAAGAGTTCAGGTATACAATTACTTACTAGCACTAGTGTTAACAAACTTGACAAAGGAGGGAGCAGAGTTTTTCAGATATCGGTTTCGAGGCACCTGAATATGTTGTATGAGAGGTACAGCTTCTGCCACTGCTCTTGCAAGTCTTTCTCGATGTGGCTTGAAATCAGGGGGCAGTATGGATCGGTGGGATGTACTGTTCAGCAACCCTGTTCCAAAAGCAAGCGACAGCTTTTGTTGACGGCAAGCAAGGGAATCTATGCCAAACTGTTCAAGGAGGGCGCAGTATGGGACTTTTGGTGCTTTTGAAATTACCAACAATGCCCGAAACTGAACTCTCTCAATCGCGTCTGACTGCTCCTGCGTCAGGCCGTAATGCCGAACGGGGGAACAGTATTCCAAGCAGGACCGTTTAAAAGATGTATAAACTCGCAAAAGTTGATCTGAAGGTATTCCGTGCCGAGACATCAGCTTCAGAGAGCTAATACCTGCGTTAGGTCTCCTAAGCACCATTTCCGTCTGTTTCTCCCGCTTAACATAGTGAAACTCCCACTTAGTTCCTCCCCATTTAGATAGTTGTGAGCATGTCCTTAGCGTCTTGTGCCAATAGTTGCGTTTTTGCAGATACCATGGTATCTGATACCACGGTCTAAAGGCTTTTTTGCAGTTATCGTGGTATCTGGCCAATTATCGTGGTATCTGAAAAAGTTATCTCACTTTCATCAAATTTTGTCAAATTGGTGGGAAAGAAGTTTGGCACTTAGTGATGTAACTGGATATCAGTTTTTCTTTGGGATGACTTCGAAAAGCGCAATTTAGGCAATTGTCGTTTTTGCAGAGCAACTATATATCAGATACCACGATTACGGCAGAAACGACTAATTGCAGATCCAGTTACCGTGGTAACAGATACCATGGTATCTGCAAAAACGTAACTAATGTATTTGATTACGGTTTGCGCCATTGTCGCTTTGGATGTTTCGATAAATGTTTAAGAGAGCCATGATTATAGTCAACCCGTTGTTTGAAGCGGAGGTCACGTGGTCGGATCGTGAGTACCGATTGGCTGCCTGGGCAGCTGCAAAGTGGCGACGTCATCAGTTTACATCACTGCGGGACGACCTGTGGGGCAATGCCGTTTTCCTCAAGGAAGCCAACGCCATCTCTGTTGAACTAAAGAAGAAGGTAAATTTCTGCTTTGTTGTGTTTGAAGGTTTCTACTTGGTTGTTCTTTTTGCCAACGACCGCGCTGAATCTCGTCTGGGACTCGAAGTACTTCGCAAAGAAGTCGCCTGCTCTGTAAAAAATACCTCCGAGTAAGGATTAAAGTTAACTGCAGTATTTGCTACTGGGATTATTCTTATCTCTACGGAAATAAAATTAATCCGTAATAGAGATCAGATGAATCCCAGTAGCAAATACTGCAGTTAACTTTAACCCTTACTCGGAGATACTTTTTACAGTGTGGTCGCAGGCAGATTCTTCGTCTGTTCAACCAGTAAAGCTTATTCCAATCAATCGATCAATCAACATATTAATAATAATAATAATATATTCGCAAATTGAATGGTAGGCCGTTAAGCCTCTACAAAACTCTTAATTAACATTTCTTCTAAATTTGCACAAGGAGAAAATGTCACTTGAATAATATTCATCAACTTCCTTCTTGAATGTCAGTAGGTTTGTGGAGCAGATTACTCTCTCTGGTAAGTTGTTCCAGTGCTGGACCACTCGGTTGCCGAAAGTCCAGCGGCCCATGTCCTTATATAAAAGCGTTCGGTACTCACTTTGTGCTAGTGTCCTCGAAGATGATTGATGTATTTGTGTAAAAATATATATAATATTTGTTCAGAGGCAGACGTTTCAAAGATCTAATGATTTACTGTTTCTAAGCAAACCATCATTCCAGCATAAAAGAAAAAAGAACTCCTTCAAATCAGACTTTCAATAGTGAGGTGTGTTTCTATTTAAAATCAGGCTGAGCAAAAAGTAAGGCAGGTTCAGGTTAATTCATCCTCAAGATTTTTGGCAAGATTCAATGGGTAGCTTGGAGTTTCAAATATTATTATTATAATTATCAATTTTATTACCCATCGTAATGTGTAATAAAACACATTACGTGTTTTATCTATACAAAAGATAGAGTAAGAAAAATAAGGAAAAGCTAAACAATACACAACAACGTAATCAACAACAGATTATCAACTATTTCAGGAGTCTAGATATATCGCTTGTCGGATCAAGATCTTGCTTATACCGCAGTAAACGTTTCTGCACTGCAATTATAGGCTGGGCTACTCCATACTTCCTTGATATGCTGCTGTTGCTTGACGAAGGCGTCTCAACAAAAATTTTGCAAGCTCATAAAAACACTTGCATAATGCAAGAGAAGTGGGGAATAACGAACTTCTTCTAGAGCCCTTCTTCTAGAGTGAATTCTAGTGTATTTTAGTGTTTTGTGTTCTTTTTCATTGTTTGTAGTGTTTTGTGTTCTTTTTCATTGTTTGTACTCCGCTATTCTGTCTTTTCAGCGGGTTATAAAAATAAATAAAATAAATAAAACTTTACCTAGAATGCTTCTACAAAACTTATAATTTAATGCAATAAGAAGGTCATAAGCTTTACGAGTTTTTACAGCGAAGAAAGTTTTTAACAATAGACGAGTAGCACGAACACTGGGGTCAATAGGCAGCCCCAGAGATGTCAAAGAATCCTTGGGCTTTAGCAACTCACAACCAATATCGGTTGCAACAGATACTGGGATAGGGTTGGGGTTAAGGTTTTCAACAGGATATTGGGATAGGGTTAGTAGTGTGCAGGTTTACCTGCACCCTGTGCTGGCAAATTCATTCCTAGGCAGTTTTGGACCCTCGTCGCTATGGAATGAGGGGAAAGCTAATGGTGACCAAATAGGCGTTATAGCGAAAATGGTAAGAGAGCGACTGGAGGACCAAGAAGGCAAGTTTGGCCTGCTGAACTGACGTCTGCGAGCTCTACGCAAAGGCCAAAGATGCTTGGGGGGGGGGGGCATACTTCAATGCAGGTCTAAGAAAGGAGGAGGTTAAATGGGTGATTTCAGTCCGGTCATTGGAGAAAGAAGAAAATACCTAGGAAAAGCTAGGGTAACGGATGGTCTTTTCTCTTGCCCGATGTGTGGGCAAGCGCTAGAAAATATTGAACATTTTATGAATGATTGCGAAGAACTTAAAGATTTAAGGATAGAGGTTTTTGGGGTGGAGTATGGGCAGAAAGAATGATTGGTAGAGAGATTGGGAGAAAATCTTTTCTTGGAATTAGAAATCTTGGAAGGTTTGTCTGTACGGGAATGTCGCACATGGAGAACTTTCGAAGTTTAGTACGGTTTAAGGTTTGGATTGTGTATGTAACAAATGTGAATGTTGTTCTATTGTTTTCTGAGTACCAGCCCGATGGAAAATTTATCTCAGAGTAGTACTATGAAGCAGTACGAAAAAGTTGCATGCAGTACTAACGATGCTACTACATGCTTCTACTTCAAGGCTACCGTGTTACTGCATACTACTATATGGTACTATCAGAAAGACTGGATGTTGTTATGGCAAGACAGGATGCTACTGGATACTACTACATAAGATTGGACCAGTCTGAGGCACGTTAAATGATAGTATTCTTTGCTATTACATAGTATTACATGCAATGTTCTCGTACTACTACCATACTACTACGCAGGCTACAAATTTTTCATGGGAAGGGCTGCAACGCTTTAGCGTAATAAACTACGACTACGTGCGATTAGCTCCTCAATCCAATAAGAGGAATCTCAGTACGAAATAGTCATTTATAGATGAGTGCTTTTTTTCGGCTTGTTTTTGGGACCCCAAAACGTAAGTGGAGAGATACCTATGACTTCGCAAAGTTGTCCGTCTGTTCGCACGCTAATTCTCGAAGAAGTTCAGATATTTTGTTCAAACTTGGTATAGGGATTTTTGGACCCAAGTAGCCTACAGGTCAGGTTCGTAGATAGGCCTTTTAGTCCTATATTTAGGCGTGGGGAAGGGGGTTCAGATTAAAGGGCGACAAGAAATGGGCGTTAGTTAAGGAGACCCGCTGTCACGCCGAAAAATAGTTCGCCAGGAATCCGACCAAAACCGGAAAATTGTTGAAAGTCAAAGTTTTATCCGAAGTTGGTTAGAGTTTCAGTATTGGGGTAAAGAGACATGTTGAACACACTGTGGAACACTGTGAACACTCTGGATCATTTTCTCGTCCCACAAATAGTTCGCCCGGAATTGGGTCGAAACCGCAAAAGTAGTAAAAGTGAAAGTTTTAACGGAAGTGGATTAGTGGTTCGATTTGGGGTAACAAGACATACTGAGTCCGTTTTTAACTTTATTATTTTGTCGGGCAAGCAGTTCACCTGGAATCCGGCCCAAACCGGAAATTAGGTAAAAAGTTTTTTTTTCGAGGTTCGATATCGAAGTAAAAATATGTTCTGCGCTCATATCTGAAGTTTCGTCCGGAATCCGAGATCTGGCAAAAATTCGGTTTAACGTGGAGTTTAATTCTCATGCTTATTAGAGTTTTGGTTCGGGGGTAAGAACGCTGTTGAATCTGTATCTGTTTTTATTTTTCTCAACGGCTCACTCTTTTTGCACAATTGAGGAGAAGGAAAGCTTGAAAATACAGGGACTTGTGAGGAGCCGTGGAAGGCTCTTTAACGGGAAATTAATACGATGCATATTAAAATGATTTTCGCACCTTCGACGGACAGTTTGGTTAGAATCATCGGCTGAAGTTTACGAATGAACCTAATTTTCAGTTATTCCTTTCGGTGAAAAGTATTACCGCTAAATATTACCTAATGGATCTCGATAATTTAAATTGCAAGTTTACGGATTCTGGAAATCCGTCAAACCTGATTTTGTCTGTATTAGGAAGTTTAATAATATTAAGTTTTGGGATCCCATCGAATCCTGTGATCTTGCTACTTATGGTGGTGAAGCTAGATGGATCTGTCAATAGCAGACGTTTCCGATTTTTGTTTTGCCCTATCGGTGCACAGTACTCCTGATGACTAACTCTCCTTGCCGATGCAAAGTCGCCGGGTACCTAGCGGAAAAGCCGGAAGCGGTATCACATCTGATCCCAAAGATCGCCGTGATTGGTTGACACAGGATTTGAGTTGTTGAGGTTGAGCCATTAGTGAGACGTTTACCCGTTCTTCCTGAGGATCATTGGCGTGTTTTGGACTTAGTCAAATAGAGTATTGCCAAAGTTGTCGGCCAAAATTCGTTTTTTTTGTCATTGCTTTTTTTTCGGAAAAGGATATTACATGATTTGGTTCCTAGATTCTGAAAGTCGTCTTTTTAATCAAGATCGAAAAAACCAGGAGATTTTGTCTGGATTTGGATTCGTTTCTAGCTCGGATATTGTGATTTCAAAACAGATGGGCCTATTTTGTGTGTCCTGTTCTCAGGTCCAGTTCCAGTTTACCCTTCTGACAGACTCCGCCTACTCCCCTCTCTCCCCGGAGCTTCGAGCCTCCCTTATGTCCTCGTACGATGCAGAGGACGGGGACAACTATCTTGGGCTAACCAGCAAACCCCAACCCCATACCCTTGTTGCTGTTGAGGTGCAAGATACTAAGAACGGGGCGACGCATTATTGGACCCTTGAAAAGTTGAGGTAAGTGCATGTGCTTCCGTATTACTGTGGAATGGCGCAATGGGTTACTAGCTCTAGCTTTGGTGTGATTTAGTCTGCCATTTAACTAAACTTTCTGTTTATCATACAGAGCTACGCTAGACCAGCATAAAAACAAACGACACTGCGGCAAAACGTCACGTTTTTCGTTAGTCGCAAAACGCAGAATCTTCTGCGAAATCGCAACAGTGGGGTTATGTGGTTTTTCTTTAAGTACATACTTTGCCAGAGCTATCAGCTCGTTGTCATATTTTTGTATTAACAAATAAATAGAGATAAAGAATAAGAATAAAAAGTGCGTCACAGCTTTAACCGGGCTTAGCTTAACAACTCCTGGTTTGATTTGATGTTTGAATAAAAGTTAGTATGTTTCACTGTCAGAAGTTTGATAACAGTTAATACAAGGATGCGCAATTTCACAGAAAACACTGGATGTTATCTGTCAATGTTTAGGAATTTCTTTCTGGGAGCCTTTAAGGTTTAGGTTCTTTAATTTAAAACACTTCCTAACAACATCTTCAGGGTCAACGTCGGGGAAGGAAACAAACCTGTAATAATTATTACAGGTGTACAGGTTTGATTTGTTTATTACAGGTTTGTTTCCTTCCCCGACATTGACCCTGAAGATTGACAGCCTGACGAGGACCCCTGCCAAGAAGGGCCGAAATATCGCTGATGAAGCATCGAAGCTGACGTATCCGTTGTATACATTATTTGAATATATATGGCAAAGTCAGCTTGGGCTCAAGGAATATTTACTGTACTCAGGGGGGGTCTGAGATCATTCCCCTCTTTTCATGCCGTCCCTTCAGACATCGGCTGGAGCTGATGCGCCACATTTGCGATGAGGATTTGAGCCCTTCAAGTCCCGAGGCCAGGCCAGATGATTTTCTGCATTGCCTTACAATGTGCGCAAGACAAAAACTAATTGTTGCTGCTGCTATGCCGGCTAGGTTCGTGGTCCGCGTACTGAAGTGCGTGTAACTGGCTGTTGGCACGTGCTGGACTCTTTACTTCTGCGCATACGTGCATGCACGCACCACGAACGTGAGCTGCTGCTTAGTGCGCTTCCTGATTGGTTGAATGATTGTTCCTGGCACATATCAGGTTCTTTTATTAGTTGGGTTTTTACAGATACCATGGTATCTGTGGGGGCCTGTGGGGCAGTAAAAAAAAAAAACTTGAGTCTACATTAATTTTCACATACTTTTTCAAAAAAGAGAAGAAAACCGAAAGAGGAAGAACAAAAAGAAATGAAGGAAGAAAGCAAAAAAAACAAAAAAAAACAATAGTTGCGTTTTTGCAGTTACCGTGGTATCTGATATACAGTTGCTCTGCAAAAACACAATTGCCGAAATTGCGGTTTTCGAGGTCATCCCAAAAGAAAACTGATATTTAGTCAAGTCACGAAGTTCCAAACTTCTTTCCCACCGATTTGACAAAAATTGATGAAAGTGAGATGACTTTTTCAGATACCACGATTAGCTACCACGATAACTGGCCAGATACCACGATAGCTGCAAAAATGCCTTTTGACCGTGGTATCAGATACCACGATAACTGTAAAAACGACTTTAGACCGTGGTATCAGATACCATGGTATCTGCAAAAATGCAACTATCATTTTCAATACTTCCAAACATAAATAATCGTTTCCTCCCGACAGAGAGCAAAGCATGAATGCACGGGAGTGTAAACGAAAAACAAATATCTTCTTCAAAAAGATAAGAAGAATAGCAATACATATGCAGATCAGACACACAGTAAAACAGTAGACTAATGATGAAAAATAATAAATAATAATAATAACTGAATAAAGAACCAGAACCGACAAGAGGGGTGAATCTAACAGCACAAAAAGAAAAACAAAACAAATCCTGCCCAACCCTAAAATGGCCATACATATCTGAACTATTAACTTCACAGATCAGTGTTGCTCGCGTATGTTGGGCAAAACAATAACAGGCCCAACACTCGTACTAGTCTTACTCAAACCCATTTTAACAAAGTTAAGCTAAATAATGATCCAGTAAATCCAACTGTAGACTTTTTCGTGCCGTACTTTATCCGTTCGTTTGATAATAATAATAAACGAAAAAGAAAAACAAAGGATCTGCCGGGACTTACTCTGTTTGCACTCAGGCGAAAAGGAAGGACCCCTGTTCTAATTCTCTTCTTCATCCTTTCGACGTTCGTTTTTTGGTATTGTTTGTCATAGACCATTTGAATGTTTTGAAAAACTTTCAGAAGAAACTTTCACGTTGACTTACGTACCTTTGCTAGCTTTTTTAGCTATCTTGGTCAATAGACGACATAGGTATATCTAAAACTCTTAAACTGGCCGTAAAATCCTGTTCAGTCGCTAACCAGGTGGGATTTCTCAGGATCTGCCGGGACTTTGCTTACACTTAGGCGAAAAGGTAGAACCCCTGTTCTGATTTCTTCTTTTTAATCCTTTCGACGTTCGTAGCCTTGTTTCAACAATGCGAACCTCATTGACAAACACGGATCCGACTAATTAGACTTCCTTCATACTGTCAACTAACAAGGCTTCGACATTTGGACTTGGTCAACGAACAAGGCTTATATACGGGGCCGACTTCTTCTGGTGTTAAAATTTTGTTTTGTAGGATTTCATTGTAGTCAATCATTTGTGCGTAGGTCCTTGAAGGGAGGGAGAGATCTTCGACCCTTACAGTATCCTAGTACATCAGGCCTTCTTGAGGTGTGTAGACATTGCGCCATTCCGTCAAGAACAGAAGCCTTCGATATATTTGTTTTACTTTCCAAACTGCACGTTGAAGCTGACATAGCCTGATAACACATCCCTTTCCCGCCCGATCTTGCAAGGTTTCTAGCGAATGCTTACTAGTGGCAGTGCTTATTCTGGTCGATTTTGTCCCTTTTCCGCCTTTTTCTATTTATGTGTGGTGCCTTTCGCTTTGTTGTTTTGGTACGATAGTCATTTTCCTTTAGACGTTTTTCTCTGCCGGCTGCTGACTCTATCCGCTTTCGTTTTAACTTCAGTGACTGTGAGTTTACAGTCGGCATTTTCCTTTTTGACACTTATCATATTAGCAAGAACAAATAACGAGATAGAACTGCTGTCTCCCTATCTCGGTCATATAAACATGCTGAGTCGAGTAAAATACGGGCGACTCCCGACGCAAACGAGCGGAGTTTACTAGCTCTACGCCAATTCACGTTTCGTTACCTCTACAAATTGCTATATCGCTGTTAAGTCACTGAAGAGGAAATCTAGCAGTCTAGCAGCTGATTGGTTCTATGGTCGCGCTCCAGAGCGGGTCGGCGCGCGGAGTACGCCTCCTGCTAGCCTCCTCCAATATTTCTAACGGTGAAAACTGAAGAGGAGTTACCAGCTCTACGCCAATTCACGTTTCGTTACCTCTACAAATTGCTATATCGCTGTTAAGTCACTGAAGAGGAAATCTAGCAGTCTAGCAGCTGATTGGTTCTATGGTCGCGCTCCAGAGCGGGTCGGCGCGCGGAGTACGCCTCCTGCTAGCCTCCTCCAGTATTTCTAACGGTGAAAACTGAAGAGGAGTAAACGGTATCAGCATCAGCTCAGAGCTAGAGTAAATACCTCTAGGTCCGTTCAGTTTTGTCGGGGTTTTCATATTCGTTGCATGCGACTAAAGACAGAAGTTCTATCTGATTATTTGTTCTTGATATTAGTCTGTGCTCAAGACCGCGATACCTGTGCTCAAGTCTTTGGCGGAGCTTGGAGGGTCACTATCCCAAGCGTCAGTTCGAATAAGTAGCATATAAGCGTTGGATATGCGAAAAATGTTACTTAGTTAACTAAGCGATTGATTTGTATCGTTAAATAACAAACCCGCAGCTTAAAGAATAACTGAATCAATAAATCAATCAATCAATCAAATTTATTACCAAATAGCTTAAAGCTAGAAAGGAATTAAAAAAAAAGTCTAGTTACCAATCACTTATTCACTCAAAAGAGGCTCGAAGATCTGATGAAAATGCGCGTCGTTCTCTTCACAAATATCGATTTTCATCGACGGAACTTTGCCTGTCGGTTTTGCGTACACCGGCAAATAATTGCCGAAAAATAAACTACAAATAACAGATCTGTCAGTCTTCTAGTGCGGAAAATGAACACGAAATAGTCGGCTTTCTTCAAAAGTAACCGTACAATCTGAGCCTCGTTTTTGTTGCACACTACAGCTTCATTTATCGGTCACTTTCTGGGTGATTCTTTCTACATTCATTTTGCAATGCAGTGCTTCCGAGAAGACGGCAGCGCTTCTTGAGGATCGCGAACTTGCTTACCGACCAAGTCCGTGCTTCCCTGCAAGGTGCTGCATCAACTAAGAAGAAATCGTGAAGGCAGTGAATTAAAGAACTCATCTTGTACGGAAACAAAGAAGTGCTGCAGCAGCGAAGCGGCAGCACCATTGCAACAAAAACGAAGTTCTGGAATCGAACGTTTTCTGAGCTCCTCTTCGTGATCCATTGGAATGTACGCTTTTGTTGAAATTCAAATTTTCCATATCGTAGCGGACTTCGTCTTGTCTTCACTGTAAAAAGTCTCTCCGAGTAAGGATTAAAGTTAACTGCAGTATTTACTACTGGGATTAACCTTATCTCTACTGGGATTTGGTTAATCCGAAGTAGAGATAACCTTTTCTCAGTAGAGACAAGATTAATCCTAATAGCAAATACTGCAAGATTTTTTGTACAGTGTTGGTCAGGCCAGCAGTGCATATTCTGCACGTCACGACTAGCCTACGGCCGAAGGCGAAACAAAATTTCTTGTCAAAATAAGTCCGCGAAACCAACTCCAGAATATAAAAATTAGCTGCCTTTTAGCAAAACTGTAATATTTTGGTTTTTTATTTTTATTTTTGGATTTTACAGGCAACGTTTGGAGCTGATGCGGGAAATGTACAAAAATGAGGCCGAGGTGTCTCCAACGTCACCAGATTTCAACGTGGAGCAGGTCTGTGGAGGTGATCCCTTTTACGACAGATTTCCTTGGTTCAGACTGGTTGGAAGGTTAGTAAAACGCGGTTACCCTATCCATCAACATCACACTTTGGAAATAAGATTAGTTAGAGGCGGTGATTAAATTATTTTTTTCTCAACGTCAGGTCGAATGTCTGAATATAAAAGGTTGTCTGATTCAGTACCGAGCTGGGTGTCGTCTATACTCGATAGTTGGATTTCTTGACACAAACAGCTTTATCTGTATCACCTTTTTAATCGCCCAGTCACGCGAAGCCCTCTGGTTCCTCTTTTCAAAATAGCTCCATCTTCCTCTTACTTTCAAACCTTACGCAACTCTAATCCACCAAGTCTTCAAATCCGAGCAACTCGGTCTTCCTTTTTATTTTTCTTCCTTTTTTTACCATAACAAACCAATATTAACATAAAAAATGAAGCTTCCGCAGGAAGGGTGCCCTTCCGCCCTGGGGAACCCCTCCTTACAGTGGCTTTTATTTAACACTTTAATTAAACAACCGTTTAACTTAATTTTTCAAGGACTTACTGCCCGTATTCTTGCGTGTATGCTCCGATTATCGTCACGATCAGCAAAGAGGGACTCCCTTTCAGATTCGGTAGGGAGCTGATTTTGGGAGTTGCTGGTGTTGTTGTTTTTGAAAAAGATACATTTGGGATGGTTACTAAGAATTTCTGAGATCAAGATTGAGTTTAGTTATGAGATAAGACTGATTTTAAGTAAAGGGTATCTATTTTATTGTGGTTATGATTTTTTTTGTTTTTGTTTTTAAATAATAAAAATATAATATTAACTGAAAACAATGAGAAAAAACAAATGTGAAAAGAAAGTGGACCACAGACTAATTTCGTCACCTGAATAAAAAAAAAATCGAACCATATTGAGGCATTCCCCGTGATCTCGCTGTTTTCCGTCCGCGGAGTCCCCGGAAGTGACTCCCTCTATTCTTGCCTTTCACTTCGACTCCCCAAGGAGTCCTAGGGGAACGGCGAGAATACGCCTTTACTTTCAAATCTTGCTCAAATCTGGTCGACCAAGTTTTCAAAATCCAACAACTTCTTTTTTCTCCGTTTTTTTAGTCTTATTCAACCCTGATCAATTATGCCTTTATGCCTATATACGTAGGCCTATTATGATTTATGTATGTGCTCGGAAGTCGTATCCATGACTATACCAAACAAATTTGACGTAAGCCATGATGAGTTTTTGGTGAATAAAAATATTTATCTATCTATCTATCTACAAGTGTATGGTTTACTGTACATTCCTTCAGTTTTCACAATTTGCTCAGTCGAAGTCATCCTTGTCGCTGGCCAGTTTTTTTTCCAATCTTTAAAAATTTCCTCCCAAGTATTCAACTTTCCGCGGAGCTTTTCATTCACTTTCTGGAATCAGTTTCCGGGAAAGCTGCTGGGCAACTTTCCGAAGCAGGACGAAAACCATTGGAAAATGATTCCGACTTTGCTTTCAGTCTCGCAAAACCCCTCCTTTTGCATACGTGACATTAGTAAGTAAGTAAGTAAGTAATTTATTTATGACCCGCCATTTTGAAAAGGCGGAGTAAATGAAGAAAATAAAGAAAATAAACAAAACACATAAACACACAAACACACAGAAAAGACACTTAATTTTTAATCTTCGGTCAGGAAGCAGTGGACGACGTCGTGCACTGGTTGGGCCTTGCTGTCCATGATTTTTGAAAGCGATGAGGAAACATCCAAAAGGGTAATATTTGCATCTTGAATTTTGAATTTCTCCGTCAATGTATGGTTATGACATATTTTCGACAAGCGGAGCAGGTGCTTTGCAGTGAAGTGAAGCTTCTGGTACATTGATAGCGCCTATCCGTGTCGAGAATTGTCCGAGTCGGAATATGGGTAGAGAGTAGAGTTTTATTCATCAAAGGTAACTGTCACAGCGCATGCGCCGATATGTCCAACGTAATCGCACTAAATATATAATCAGTCAATTGATCAATTTAAATAAATCATAATACAATTCATAAGATATGTCATTGGCCTCTGCAAAACTCATCTAAAACAATACTCAGTATAAAATATCAAAATTGTATAATTATATATATTGTACTTTCGTGTATGTTAATTTTGGCTCGTCGATTGACATATATACATGTTTATTTTATGACAACAAAAACTAATAATCGGCTCGGTCCGTCGCATGTTTTTCGAATAAGGTGAATTGGATTGAATTTAATGTACAGTATCTGTATGCGATGGGACAATAGGAGACGATGTTCTCCCAACAGTAGTAAATTATACGTTCTTGGTTATGGTAGTGAAGGGTGTATTCGCAGGGTTGTTGGTTGCGTTGCCTCGCTTTGTCGTGTCGCCTAGTCAGGGGACAAAGTCGCTCTTTTCTCCTGATTTTCCAGCAAAAAATATTTCTCGTCCGTTTTAACACAGTTCATCCACAATATGTTTTGAGCTAGAAATTCGGCTTCTGTTCCATTCAGTTTATTCACTACTACATACAAACGCTACAAAATTTGAAGGCGCTGGTGGTCCCAGGATTTTTTAATTTTTAATTTAAACACGTATACAATTGTCATAGAATAAATACAGTAATTCAGGTAAGGTTGTTATGATACAATGTAAACTGAGGCACACAACTTTTACGGTACCTTTCAGTTTTACAAGCGACAGGTGGGAGTTTTGGTACTTTCATAGTCGCTTTTCTTGGAGGTGGGTGGAGGAACAGTGTTTCGAAAGAAAGGGTGGGATAACAAATTTGTTCCGGAACGTTGACACAGCTGTTCTCTACGTACAGAAAGTGGTTCCAGCTTACACTCCTTTAGGAGATACGAGTACGGCATTTTATGGCCACCAATTATAATTTGAATGCACTGAGTCACTCTTTGTACCCGATGAAAAATTTATCTCAGCATAGTACTATGAAGTAGTACGAAAAAGTTGCATGCAGTACTAACGATGCTACTAAATGCTTCTACTTCACGGCTACCGTGTTACTGCATACTACTATATGGTACTATTAGCAAGACTGGATGTTACTATGGCAAGACAGGATGCTGCTGGATACTACTACATAAGATTGGACCAGTCTGCGGCACATTAAATGATAGTATTCTTTGCTATTACATAGTATTACATGCAACGCTTTCGTACAACTACCATATTACTACGCAGGCTACAAATTTTTCATCGGGTAAGTCCATAATGCCATGCTTGACAGTCATATTCGACTAGTGTGGACAAACATACAATACAACTCTTTCATTCTTTCTTTAGGGACTTCGAATTTCTTTAGGATTCTTAACATACTCATGGAAGAGTTAGCTTTCTTTAAAATATACTTGGTATTTTGGGGGAATCGACTCCCCCCAGAAGCGTTGCTTGAGGGGGACATCCCACTAAACACAAGAATTACGCTTGTTCATGTATCTGTTTTGCAGATAATTCCATACTTGTTCAAAGACACCTAAATATTAACCTTCCAAAATTCAAATGCGATTATTATCCAGCATACACCGCAATTCATAAGTAAAGAAAGAAGGAACAAAAAAAAAAGATAATTTTAAGTTAAGAGAGTTCGTGGGGATTTGAGTCTCAGAAAGAAGTTGTTGATCAAACTGGTGACCTTTGGGCCGCTGAGGATGTCCTTTTCGGCAGCCGGAACTGGTGTTTGCGAGTGCATGGAGGAAAGAACAGTACGGCGTGGGTGAGTCTGATGAAGAATGGTTAATTAGGGTTGTTAGGAATGAGTGTTTTATTACGATTAAGAGATTGGGACGATTCCTGAGGACAGCGATGGAACATAGAAGTAGATTTATGGATTAGGGAAATACTAAAGAAATATTGAAAAATTGGTCATTGGATAAGAGAAAGATTACGGAGGAGATTTTTCTTTCTTTTTTTGTTGTTATTTGTTTTTTTGCGTTTTCTTCTGGTGTGAGTTATTTTTTGTGATTATTTGTTGCCATGGCCCTTGGGCTGCTTTGCAATTAATAAATCTGTCTTTCTATCTATGATATAAGCTTATCATTTTCCTAGGTCACTGGTGTATTTGAGCAATCTGTTGTATCCCGTACCTCTCATTCATAAAGTTCCGATAGTGAACGATAAAGGAGACGTCAAGGGTTACCTGAGGGTTGCAGTCCAAGCGGTTTTAGGTAAGTTGACAACCTTCCTTTTTGCTAAGATGTGTGAAGTAAAAAGCAACCCTGCTGTGTGGTTCTCTTCGTGCCAGAGAGAAATAACAGTAGAGAGTAGCGCCAATACCTATGCTTTCCATGCTTTGCAAACGGGCCATACTGGTAGTACCGCCCACTACACTTACGCCATTTAAAGTGAGACAAATTTGCGGGCTTAGAAATTTCTAGTAAAGAAAAGGTGCGATCTGCAAACACCAAGGAAATTAGTTGGGTAATTAGTCCCTTACAGGTTCGCCTCTGGGCATTGAAGATTCTAGTTTTTTTTTAATAGACCCTTCATTCGTTCATTCAAACAATGGAAGCTGTATCATTTTTTTGCTATTTTTAGAATATGAAGTTATTGGAGCCAGCGCTGGTGAACGACAGATTGAGTTTCAGTAGGGATGTGCACTGTCGCTAGTGGTGCTAGTGTCGCTGTTATTCGAGTGTGTGGCACTTTCTTCAAGTCTTGGCGCTACTAACTAGTGTTATTTTGCTCTGCTTCGTGCAGACCTCACAGCGATGATTGTGCTGTTGATATGTTGGATTGATTGATTGATATGTTAACGCTCCTGGGGCATGTCGGCTGAAGAATAGCTGACACCGGTGCCCACTAGCCCAGGAATATTCACCGTAAGACGGAGCGGAAAGGGGAAAGTTGCCGGTTCAGCCGTAGAGAAGTCCAGACGGAGAAGTTCAAAATTCAAGATGCAAGTTTTACCCTTTTGGATATTTCGGTCGTCGCTATCAAAAATCATGGAGAACAGGGCCCACCAGCGCGCGACCTTATCCACTGCTTCCTGGCCGAAGATTGAAAATTAAGGGTCTTTTTCTGTGTATTTATGTGTTTTATTTATTTTCTTTCATTTACTCCGCTTTTTTCAAAATTGCGGGTTATAAATAAATTACTTACTTACTTACTAGTTAATCCAAGTTCTTGGCCAAGCATTCGATGGATTATCTGTCTCATTGTAAAGGCAAAGACTGTTTTATCGAGTTGGGTGCCAAATAAGTTTTTTTTTTCTGCTAAAGCCAAATCTGCTCAATTTTTCGATGTGCTTCTTCCTCCGCCAAAGTGTCATAAACCCTTATAGGAAACTGCATATATTAGGTCTTATTATTATCGGTATGCCAAGTATCTGCTGAGCCTCCCCCCATAAGCAAAGAGTACAAAAATCAGGACAAAGTACCATCTTGCCGACCCTGTGACTGCGATTGAGGCAAGAATAAAGAAGTTTGAAAGCTCATTAAACATATCCCACGGTTTATACGACTCATTTACGTGCTAATGTTCGTATTCTCTTACATTGGTGTTGGGTTGTAATGTTGTATTGCATGTTGTTGTTTTTTCTCTTATTTTCTGTTTTGTTTACTCTGTCTAGGTCCATGGGAAATAAATTTTTTCATTCATTCACATGAATTGACAAACATTGCAAAACTTCCATGGCTCAAGATTCAGACTGCAGAATATCGATTCATGAACTAATGGATCTATTTTAATTTGTCTGTAACAAGTTTTGATGAGACAACAGGGGATTTAAAGACCCTAGCCCGCTTGGAAGCGATGAACCGGAATATCCCGATGAAAAACTTATCTCAAAAATAGTAGCATGAAGTTTCACAAAAAGGTAGCATGCAGTACGAACTGATGCTACTACATGCTTCTGCTTCAAGGCTACTGTGTTACTGCACAATACTGCATGCTACTATTAGCAAGACTGGATGCTACTATGGCAAGACGTGAAACTACTGGATACTACTACATAAGATTGGACCAGTCTGAGGCACATTAAATGATAGTATTCTTTGATAGTACATAGTATTACATGCAACTTTTTCGTACAACTACGCAGGCTACAAATTTTTCGTCGGGTGTTTGAATCAAATGTTATATTTTTGGGATCCCATCGAAACCTTTGGTCTTTTTTTAATTCCAGAGTCTCCGACCCATTCTTGTTTTACATCTTACTCTGAATCCGTTCTGAAGTTTTCTCTCTTTCTCTTCGTAGGAGAATGACGCAAGCACATGTTTCCTGAACATGAAGGCAATCAGCTTTTTCGAAATACCCCCCCCCCCCCTCTTTTCACAAGACCTTTTATGGTAAAACGTTGTATAATGAGGTCTGTAGGGAGTGGGCTCGTCCCAAGAAAGGTACAACAAAGCACTTGCAATTGGGCGGGTACATAAAACTCATATCCTAACTAATAATTAACTAAAAACAAAACATAACAGAAAAGAGCACTGAAAGAAGAAATAATAACCAATCTCTCATCAACTCATTTAATAATAATAACGAGAAAAAAGAAAATAATAAGAAAATAGGAAAAATAGAAAAAAAAACTATGAACCTTGGCGTAACAAATACTTTTCAATTTATTTTTAAATAGCCCCAGGTGCTCAGCCGCCCGAATGCTCTCCGTAACAGAGTTCCACACATTAGGCCCTGAAAATCTAGTAGGGAAGCCGGCCCTGGTTCCACTTCTATGCGGGACGACGAAGTCACTAGCATGACGCGTTTCATAATGATGCAAAGATCTATTGTCACTAAAATAATCACGAAAAACCTCTGGACTTAAATCATTCCAACATTGATAAGCAAAAATTCCAACTTGGTACTCCCGTAACTGTCCTACATTCAGCACTTGCAACTTTTTGAAGCAAGCTGCAGTGTTGTGTATACCTTCAACATATCCACCAATAAGACGCATCGCTTTATTTTGAAGAATCTGAACACATTTAAAATTCACATAAAAATTGCTTGCCCATAACATGCAACCATACGAAATATATGGGTGAATCAAAGCGTGGTATAAAAGCAATAAAACTCTCGGAGGTAAAACATTTTTGAAACGTCGAATTGCACCCAGGCCACGGGCAGCCTTTGTTGCAACAACATCACTGTGGCGTTTCCACGAAAGATTACAATCAATGTAAAAACCTAAATAACGGATTTCCTGAACCTGAACCACAGGCTTATTATCAAACAGAATTCTACCATTAATATCACTAGGCTTACCAACTCTAGAATATAAAATAAAATTAGTCTTAGCAACGTTTACTGATAACAAACTCAATCCGGTAAATACGGAAAAATTTCTCAGGACGCCATTCACTTTCAAGACAAGACTATCCAAACAACGACCAGAAAACGTAACTGCAGTGTCATCAGCGAATGACGTTAAGCAACAATCCGGAAGATAAAACCTCATGCTATCCACATAAACCAGATAAAGAAGTGGACCAAGGACCGACCCCTGCGGCACCCCACACGACACTTGATAAGGGGAAGAAAAAACATCATCAATCATCACTTTAATAGACCTCCCGAACAAATAACTTTCAAACCACTTCAGACTCACTCCTTTAATACCCAAGCATTCCAATCTCTGCAATAAAATTCTAAAATCTACCGGATCAAACGCTTTCCTAAAATCAAAAAATACTGTTAGGGGGATCTCACCTTTTTCAAAACAATTATTCACAAAATCAACAAGATGAATGGCAGCATGACTAGTTGAATGACCTTTTCTGAACCCGAATTGGGTGTCACTGAGTAGGCTATGTTTCGTGAGATGGTCATATAGGCGACGATGAATCACTTTTTCCAAAATTTTTGAAAATAGAGGCAGTATCGAGATCGGTCTCGAGTTACCGGCATCTGACCTGGCTCCCCCTTTATAAAGTGGGATAACTTTAGCTTGCTTCGGCGCTTCTGGAAAGGTCCCTGTTTCCAGAGACAGGTTGATAACATGAAGGATACATGGTAGTATTTACGTCATCACAGCTTTAAAAGTTCTAAGATTCACGCCATCTATCCCAGCAGAATTCGATTTTATGTTTTTCACTATCTTAACCACTTCATCATTTGTACACTTTTCAAACTGGAACTCAACACTGTCTCCACGAGAGTCCTCGAAGTGAAAGGGTTGCGTAAAAAGAAGAACAAATAATCAGATAGAACCTCGGTCTCCCTATCTCTGTAATATGACTATGCAGAGTCGAATATTTCCCCGTACCCTGTCCGCTGCGAACGAGTGGAGGTGAGTAGCTTCGCGCCACATCACGTTTCGTTACCTCTACAAATAGCTAAATCGCTGTGAAGCCGCCTTGAGGAAAGTAGAAGTCAAAGCTGATTGGTTCTATGGACGCGCTCCAGAGCGGGTCGTCAGCGCGCGGAGTACGCCTCCTGCATTTTTTTCTCTGCGATGAGCAACGGGGAACACGGAAGATGAGTAAACGGGTATCAACATAAGCTCAAAGCTAGAGTAAATACCTCTAGGTCCGCTCAGTTTTGTCGGATTGTTCATATTTGCTGCATGGGACTAAAGACGGACGTACTATCTGATTATTTGTTCTTGATAAAAACGAACGTGAATAGGCACTGAGTTCTTCTAGCCATGAACGGCAGTGTCGAGCGGTGGTAACGTTCTGTATTACGTCTTACCGGTTCGAAGCCTGGCCGCTGGCGATTTTCACAACTGGTGAATTTCTTCGGAGCGTGACGGGAGCAGGGCTCGGAACCCGGCTGAACCTTGACCAAACTTCACACAAGCAAGAAGTTTTCTACCGTCGGGCGGACGAGTTCGCTTGCCTTGATGCCGATGCCAGGTGATGTTGATGGTCGATGTCCTTCTTTTCGAGGACACATTGTCAGTAGTATGTAGATGGTAGTCTACCATTGCATTAGTCTAGGTGAGGTTTTTTGTTCGAAAAAATTGTTCGAAAGTTTAAAGAAAATTCGCAAATTTTTGCGACGTCTAAAGTTTCGTAGTTTCCATGCAAGTGGGAGATTTGTTGAAAACATCCACTCTGAAAAAGTTGCCCGAGACATCCGAGACACCTCCCGAGGGCTCCTGTACAGACAAGGTTAACCCCCCCCCCCCCACTGTTCTACAACAATCAGTCATCATGCTCTAAAATGTCAAATTAACTCTATTTGTCAGATCTTGCCAACAATACTTATTTTGTTTGACTTGATATTTTCAAATTAGTGTTCATGTATGAACGATGACCTGACCACAAAATGGGCTTTGACCGATGTATCGGGTTTGAAAATAAATTGAATTGCCCGCTGTCGAAAGCTGAAATGGAAGGTTTTACTGCTCCTCTCTTTCTTACCCTTAAGAAAGCAATCTCTACTCCTTGCACGTCTCTTTCTTTTTTATTTCGTTTCTTTTATTAAATGGCCAATTCTTGCAGATGAGGAAAGTGGGGAATTTGCAACTGGCGTCCGGCAATCCGCACGACTCGTCTTTGAGGACCAAATCAAGGAGACAAGTTTGACGGAGGAGACCTTAGACCTGAATTCAGATGAGAGGATTGTCGAGGGGCAAGGGGAAAATCAAATTGAGAAACCAGTGGAGGTAAGAGATGCAAATAGGCGGTCAGCGGAAAGAAAGCCAAGGGCTTGCGGGAACGGCCTAGACGGCTGAAGAATTCATGCAGGACATGGCGGAACGGATAACCTTTGTTACCCGTCGTAGCGACAAACACCACGATGGAGTAGCCTATAAGCGAATGTTAGAAATAATATAGACTAGAAATAATATACAAATTAACGTTCAAATGTGCTCTGAGTTGTGTAAATGAACAAACGAGGGGACGAAACTCTGAGCATACTTTGTTCGCAAAGCTACAAAATGGGGTGAAAAAGAGACAAATTAAAACTGGAGCACACAACATATCGTGCATCAAATCTTACACTCAAAACAGAGGCTGGTTTTCAGGATACTAAACTGCGAGTCCCCGGCAAGCAATGGCTCCGTAATACCGAATCGACGAACAAGATATTTATTTAGATACTTAGAGCGTGTTCCACCCTCGTACCAATAGTAACTATTAGTTACTAAATCCGTTCCAACCTCACGAAAAGTTACTACGCTGACCGTTCCAGCCTTCTCGAAATAGTAACTAATAGTAACTATTTGCTTACCACGCTCGGGAGTGTGGTAAGCGTAGTAACCATTTATCTCTGTCACGTGATTGGTCGGATTCACCCGTGGCATGATATTCCGCTGGAAAATAGAAAAATGGTTCCAGCCTTGACGATAAAAAGGCAGAATTTGTGACGTCATGCGTGGTAACTACGGTAAGTAGGATGGAACACGCTCTTAGCAGACTTAAAGTAAATCTTACGTAGTGCACGCTTCTCTACCTAAGACAAGATATCACAAAATGGGGCTACATAAAGAATTCAAACCAATTTAATTCAGTTTAATCTAAACACAGATAACGGACAAGCCGATGGGTTGTATTTGCGTCATAACCAAAAACAACATGCATATACAGATCTGCGACAATCATAACGACGTCTTATCATAAAATATGGTCAAGAAAATAATATACTACAATTAATAAAATATAAATAATATACAAATTAACGTTCAGATGCGCTCCGAGTTGTGTAAATGAACAAAAGAGGGGACGAGCGAACCTTGTTCGCAAAGCTACCTACGGATCTAAATGAGGCCCAGGGAATTCGGGAGGGGAAAAAATTCAGGGGGGGGGGGTATCTCGGTGAAATTGGTTTTGGATTATAGATGTACCGAACTTCATACAAAGTTCTAGTCGGTGGCATGAAAGGGTATCTAATTTAAAATTGCTTTAGGAGCTGAATGTATGGGACTTTCGAAGCTTTCCGCAAATCCGACTGTTCGTGGATCAGACCAAAATGCGGGTGTCCTCGAATATGCAGGAACACCACAGTATTAAACAACTTAGCGAACAGTTTGCGGTTTACACTAATTTGTGACTTAACAGTACTAGCTGTCCGTTATGGCAAAAATTTGAGTAATAATTTAAGTGGGTACCCTCTGATTTTAGGTCGAAGTTAAAGAAATTGACGAAAGTCTCCCGAGCCACCTAACGGCGGGAAAGGACCTCACTTTCAGAGTGACCGTGCTTCAAGCGATTGGGATTCCCGCGGAGTATTCCGACATATTTTGCCAGTTCAAGTAAGTTAAAGTCCACTGACTTGAAAACATGTTATTGAAGAATTTGCATTCTGAATGGTATTTTCGCAATCAAGGTGCAGATGATGTATTGTAAATAAGGAACCGAGAGAATTGGGTTATTCCTTTGCTATAGCCTAGAAATTCATTACGCCTTGTTTCTTGGAGCGTGTTCCACCCTCGTACCAATAGTAACTATTAGTTACTAAATCCGTTCCAACCTCACGAAAAGTTACTACGCTGACCGTTCCAGCCTTCTCGAAATAGTAACTAATAGTAACTATTTGCTTACCACGCTCGGGAGCGTGGTAAGCGTAGTAACCACGAATCTCTGTCACGTGATTGGTCGGATTCACCCGTGGCATGATATTCCGCTGGAAAATAGAAAAATCGTTCCAGTCTTGACTTCAAAAAGCCAGAATTCGTGACGTCATGCGTAGTAACTACGGTAAGTAGGATGGAACACGCTCTTGGATTTACTTTCTGAACAATATTTACTCAGCCAAGTTAGGTCAAGATATTGTTATATGGCTACTGAAATCGATTGAGATTTCACAATGTCGGGAACTTTATAACAGATAACACAGATGTGCAGCTTGGTTTTGTCCGTCTTTTCTCGTAGTACCCCGATTTCAGCTTGTTGCTAAAAAGTGGTAAGGGTCCAACCTGGGCGGTTTTTACGAAAAGTGTGGACCTTAGGCCGGATTAATGAATATGACACACATTTTGGAAAGCTGCGTAGAACTCTCGTCTGGGGCCAAAAAGGATGGTTTTTGTTTGTAATTTAGCCAGAGCTGTGTGAAGTGAAGTGGAGTTGTGTAGCGTATGTCGGAGAGGACCGTCTGAAGCTATGCAGCCAAGCTTTCGTTTAAAGGACACCTGAACAATGAAACCATACTTGAACACACCATGGAGAATGCATTTACAGACATGGCCACGGAGAGCATTCTTCTCCTGAGCGTGACGTTTTCAAAATAGGGATGTTCGTTTCTGGAGGTTTGCACACGCAGACTCCAAGACAAAAAGCGCAATTCATTCAAATCTTGTAATTTCTTCTAGGTATACATGTGGGCTTAACTGGTTAAAAAATATTCCAGAAGAAGGGTTGATTGGAGATATTTGTTCATTTCTAGAATTGATCGGTACTGAAATAAGGACATATACAAAATGGAGCAAAAATCATAGCTTGGAAACACTATTTCGTATTTGGATTGGATTTTCTGCAGGCAATGTTAACAGAAGTCATACAGATAGGGATGATACTTGGTACTCTTCATTCAGGTGTCCTTTAATCAAACCATGTTTCTGATTTCGAGTGGAAAGCTCTATTCTAGAAGGCTAGCAGACAGGCACCAGTTTTAAATTGAAGATGGAGTAAAATCTTTAAGTGCTAAATATGTGCGGCAGTTCCCTGGCCCCACAGCCAATATAACAGATTATACTTAGGATGTTATCTGTTATGATTTTGCAGTTACGCATTAATTTTATGCAGACAGGAAGAGCCGAAACACGACCGGAAGAACATCCGCTAACTTTTCTGTTTATCATCATCTTGTATTAAATGACAATCATGACATTAGAAAAGTCAGCATATCTTTTTGCGGCTCTTCTTGGCAATTCTTGTGAAGCTAACGTTCAGTGCATAACGTTTACAAAATTGTAACAGATAACATCCCAAGTGGTATCTGTTGAAACTGCGCATCCTTGTGCTATCTGCTATGAAACTCCTGACAGTGCAGTCGCGACTGTTCCGTAATCAGGTATTATTTGTCATTGGCCATTTGCTATATCCTGTTGAAAATGTTAGGTTGACTTACCTTTGCTAACTATCTTTGCTGTTTCCGTCAATATACTATATGTACATATATATATATATATATGTATATATAATGGTGTTTGCAGCGGACGTCACTTTTATTTTGAATAAAAAAAGGGAGTCATCGATATAGGCGAGTAGTTAAGGCGGGGCTAAGGTGGGTGTGGTCCCGAGTTCGAATATTCCCCGATGCGTTCGGCCGTCGAGTGGTGAGGTTCTGTATGACTAGCTGCAGGCGACCCAGTAGTAAAAACGTGTACCGATAAAAATCTAGGGTTAAGCACGGGAAGTGTCGGGTAGTTTGACCATAACCACGCATCTCTCTCCCGTGTGAGGTCAATGATTGACTTTTAGACCGGATAGAATGTATCCAAAAATGAGCTTTGCGCATTATTCGGCGGGAAGGAAAGCTCCCGTATATGTATCTTCTCAAAAAGTTTGAATCATAACGCTTGAGGAAGGGAGACTAACACTGTGTATAAGTACGGAGCTCGAACTTTTTCTTACACCATATTCCGTGATCTCTTCCCATCCATTCATGATCTTCGACCCCTCCCCCCCCGGGAAAAATCAAATTCACACCAGTAATTTGCACTCACGAAACACACAGTTCGTTCCGTCTTGCTTGACATTGTTTTTCGTGACAGCTTTGGTTGGATTTAAATTGTACATATATTCACATCTGTATAATACTGCTGTAAATTTTAAGTCGATAACGTTTTTTTGTGATTATCCATATGTTGCCGAGAAATATAAATTCGGCATCATAGCTGAGAAGCCCTTTTAAAATTAATCCTGTGACTCTACTCTGCTCCACTACTTTCCATTGCATGAGTTGCCTACATATTATTATTATTTATTATTTATTTGAATCCTTCAAAACTGAAGAGTAGTGTATAAAAAGGAACAACAACATGTCAATCAAATTCCCACACACTAACATACTAATAAACAGCTGACCGTTAAAGATAAATTAGCCTACTAAATCTACAACGAAATACAATGGAAAAAACAAAGTTGAAAATAAACTAACTAATCAGGGCACTTCTTTGTGAAAAAAGAAAAAAGCATCTTCAGTCCGGAGCTAAAACTCTGAGTTTGAGTTGAAATAAATGTAGTTTTCTAACAACTTCAGACCTATAATTGGTGAGAGAAGCCTAAGACAATCGGAGATGTCGTCGCGTAAATTAAAAGCAAAATATAATAAAATTAGTAGATATTTCTCTAATACGTTTAGCAGCACCAAAGATGATTTGCGGCCGTGCTAAAAGGCTATTTATGAATTAATTACTAGAATACAGAGCGCTATAGGTATCACGTTTTAATCGGCTTGTTTCTGAAATCACCTAGACGTTCACTTGCTAGCCATAAAGTGGCATGTGATCTGGAAGCTGTTACCGGATGATCTTCGAAATAATGTTAGAATGTATGTTTTCTCGCTAGAACCTTACCATTACTTGGCCATTTTTCGCCATCAACCATGTGACTGCTACTGGCCGAAGATTGGAACAAATCCTGAGAGATTCCCGCAGAAGGACATCTGGTCGGAGGGGTCGTGAACTCGTTGCCACCACTTATTTAGTGCCATAATGAACACAAGGTGGAATATAAGACGCTATATTTAGTCCGTCGCGGACCAACGAGAGAAGAGAGAATCATGACATCTACTTTAGAAAAGAAACTTGAGCCTTTTTGTAACATATTATGTTGAAACACGACAGGAAAACACCCCCGTTGCTGAAAGATTGTGCGAGGTTTTTTATTTTTTAAATCTTACAGTTTTCTAAATCGCCACGATGAAGCTTTTTCAACAGAACCAGTGAAGAACACATCCAAGTCGACGCCTCTAGGCTTCTACCATGTCCAAAATGTAAGTATGTTCATTACTCCCAAGTTAAAGAGTAACCTCTAGCGGGTTAACTGCATATAACTTTTCTCGAACAGGTATGTAGTGCATATCTTCCTATGTCCCATAGGTAGTCATATCATGACAATGAGTTTTGTAGAGGTTGTTACGATATCGTATCAGCCTCCAGAGAGGATGCTACGAAATCGTATCAGCCTCCGCAGAAGTTCATTGAGCACATTTCCTCAACTACTGAAAAGTAGAACCTGACCTCCAAAAAAGAAGTAAAAGACATCACTTTTAGAAAGAAAAGCAAAAAAAAACATTAAAAATAATCCAGAAAAAAATCTGAAAACATTACAGAAAAAATGTTCAAACTGAAAGAAAATGTTGCTTTCCTAGCCAACCACCCTGGGGCATACCTTGTTACAATCACATTCCTAATGAAAATGCAACTTGTCAACTAAAACAACATTACTTCCAGCCACTTCAGCTTATCTCTTCTACTCTTCACAAGGCAGCTCTTGAGCAATTACCAGTCTTTTTTCTTGATGTTGCTCTGATTGCCACTTTTTCTGATCGAACGTATGACTTTTGGCTAGAAAAAAACAATGACATTCTGGCATCTATGAAACTTGGTCCTTTTCACCAACTATCAACGAGAAATCTCGCTTTACCATCTCATAATTATACGCCTCAAGTTTTATGCTTCATTTTTGCATTTACTGGTAACTGGTAAGGAACCGGTCACAGAGTTCTTGATCGCTTTTTCGAAGACACGAAAATGTATGACAAATCACAAAATTCTGCAACCGGTGGCAACACCGGTTTAAGTTTGATTAATTCTATCTCTCTAAGAGTACGCCTTGATGAATTCTATCGATGAAGTCCGCCGCTAGATGGCATCTGCTTTGCCACAAATGAAAAAGATTGTGTTCGATAAGGATTGTATCGTTATAAATTGAAATGCACGGGTCACAACAGTAGTCATTTTCACATTTCTGTAGTAGGTTAGAGTTGCCAATTCACTAAACGTAAATTCCCTACAAAAGTAGCAAATAAGTACTACCAAGCAAAGAAGATTGAGTATGCTACTACCTAAACAAAAACTCCGTTCGGAAAAGTTATAATAGTTAACATACCTCCATCTCGGCTCATCAAAATAACAACCTCGACGGCCATTTAAAAATATCGACCTCGCCTTCGGCTCGTATAGGTTATTCTCGATGATCGTCTCGATGTTATTTTCCGATATCAACATCGATGTCTGAAGTTAACCTTTAGTAACATTTAAATATTTTGGTGCGTAGACAGCTGGTATGTTCTTAGTGAGACCAGGGACCCATAAATTTCCTGTAATGACTCGCCATTCAGGGGGCTTGTCAATAAGAGATTTCTGATGCACTCTTGACCGAGCGTCAGATAGTTCGAGAAATACCCACGGGGATAAAATACCCAGCTATCCAGATAGACAAAACTGTTGTGCTGAACTAGAAATATTCACTGTAATGGAAAAGTATCCTGGATCATTTGTCCTAGCTTAGGTACCTGGTAGCATGCTGAACAGTCCCAACAGATTTTGTCTATCTGAGCAAGAACGCCGATTCGACCCAAGCGGAATTTTTGGAAACTAGGCGAGGCTCGGGCAACATAGCAACATAGAAGCATAGGAAATGACAAGCCCCCTGAATGGCGAGTCGTTACAGGAAATTTATGGGTCCCTGGTGAGACCTTTCTTCTGCGCCTGCATAAGTCTTAACTGATTTGGATAGAGAGCCATAGAGCATTTCCAAACAACACAGTACTACCAAGAACAAATAATCTGATAGAACTTATGTCTTGAGCCGCATGCGCGACTATGAAAACCCCGACAAAATTGAGCGGACCTAGAGGTATTTACTCTAGCTTTGAGCTGATGTTGATACCCGTTTACTCCCCTTCCCTCTTCACCGTTGCTTATCGCACAAGAAATATTGAAGGACGCTAGCTGGAGGCGTACTCCGCGCGGCGACCCGCTCTGGAGCGCGTCCATAGGACCAATCAGCTTTGACTGCTAGATTTCCTCTTCAGCGACTTAACAGCGATACAGCTGTTTGGACGTAACGAAACTGAGCGGACCTAGAGGTATTTACTCTAGCTCTGAGCTGATGACTCCTCTTCCGTCTTCACCGTTGCTTATCGCACAAGAAATATTGGAGGAGACTGCAGGAGGCGTATTCCGCGCGCCGACCCGCTCTGGAGCGCGTCCATAGAACCAATCAGCTTTGACTGCTAGATTTCCTCTTCAGCGATATAGCAATTTGTAGAGGTAACGAAACGTGAATTGGCGCAGAGCTAGTAACCTCCGCTCGCTTGCGTCGGAAGTCGCCGTATTTTACTCGACTCAGCATGTTTTTATGACCGAGATAGGGAGACAGCATTTCTATCTCGTTATTTGTTCTTGGTACTACAAACTACATATGGGTGAAGCTTTTAATTCAACGAATTTCACTGATTCTCTGGAATCACCAAACTTGGTCCAGAAATAGGTTTGACGGAGGAAGAATCGCTTATCCCACGGTTTTTGAAAAATAGTTAAGGATGGTAAAAAGGAATTTCAGAGGCCAATATGGAGTTTCGTTATGGGATAAGACTGATTTTGCGAAAAATACGTTTCATTCATTTTCATCACATCTTCGAGCCTCTTTTGAGTGAATAAGTGATTGGTAACTAGACTTTTTTTTTAATTCCTCTTCTAGCTTTAAGCTATTTGGTAATAAATTTGATGAATTTATTGATTCAGTTATTCTTTAAGCTGCAGTTTTGTTATTTAACGATACAAATCAGTCGGTTAGTTAACTAAGTGTCATTTTTCGCATATCCAACGCTTATATGCTTCTTCGTCGAACTGACGCCTGGGATAGTGACCCTCCAAGCTCCGCCAAAGACTTGAGCACAGGTATCGCGGTCACGATTACAGACTAATATCAAGAACAAATAATCAGATAGAACTTCTGTCTGTAGTCGCATGCAGCGAATATGAAAACCCCGACAAAACTGAGCGGACTTAGAGGTATTTACTCTAGCTATGAGCTGATGTTGATACCGTTTACTCCTCTTCAGTCTTCGCCGTTGCTTATCGCACAAGAAATATTGAAGGACGCTAGCTGGGGGCGTACTCCGCGCGGCGACCCGCTCTGGAGCGCGTCCATAGGACCAATCAGCTTTGACTGCTAGATTTCCTCTTCAGCGACTTAACAGCGATACAGCTGTTTGGACGTAACGAAACGTGATGTGGCACGAAGCTAGTAACCTCCGCTCGTTTGCGTCGGGAGCCGCCGTATTTTACTCGACTCAGCATGTTTTTATGACCGTTATAGGGAGACAGCAGTTCTATCTCTTTATTTGTTCTTGGTACTACAAACTACATAAGGGTGAAGCTTTTAATTCAACGAATTTCACTGATTCTCTGGAATCACCAAACTTGGTCCAGAAATAGGTTTGACGGAGGAAGAATCGCTTGTCCCACGGTTTTTGAAAAATAATTAAAGTTCAATGGGCACATCAAACTACCCCAATCCCACTCTGTAACAACCTAGGAACAATGCTTACCCCCTAGTTCAGCAGCTTTTTCAGCAGCTTACCCCCTAGTTCAGCAGCTTTTTCAGCAGTTTCCTCTCTGTGATATTTCAAAGCGTAAAGTGATGTTTCTTAAAACACTTAGTAGATCTTTATTTCATGCATAAATCAGCTTGTCTAATTCAGATTTGAATAGGCTATTTGTTTTTGAATGATTTTTGTAGCTACGTTATTTTTTATAAACTTATTGCATATTCTGTTACATTTTATAAAGCAAGTTAATTATGCTTCACAACACTATTCCACAAAGAAAAACTTTTAATAGGCACTTAAAACATGGAACTTCTGATGAAACACTAGAACAATCAGTTCAACTGCATCTGCGGCTTGACTTATTGGTGACATCTCAAATATATCCTTTTCTATCAAGCATTGCTGGGAGTTTTTGAATTTCCTGCCACGATATCCCAGCTCCTAAGATTTGGATCGCCGAAATGCCAGGGAGGTAAAGACAAGGGATAACAAGAAAACGGCCGATTTTCATAGCGCCTTCTAAATGAAGTCGGAAATGTTTTTTGTGGAGTATTTAATACAAAATAAAGCATTAGAAGTGTCCATTGTGCTTTAAGGATGTTAAAAAGGAATTTCTGAGGTCAATATTGAGTTTAGTCATGGGATAAGACTGATTTTGCGAAAAATACGTTTCTTTTATTATGATTGTGATTTTTGTGGCTAAATAATACCAAATTTAGAATTAATAAAAAAAAAAAAAATTTAGCAAAAGTAACAATAAAGTGGCCCATAATTTTCAATAATTTCACCTTAAAAAAAAAATTCTATCAAGATCCATAATAATAATAATAATAATACAAAGCAAGTGAAAAGGCTTTTGTCTCTAAATAACTCTAAGAAATTTTGAGTAGTCGAACTGATCAGAGTTAAAAATCCCATCAACAATGCACTAGAAACTAGTGATCGATTCAGCATTAACCGTATCCTCGGTAAGGCTGAAATCGCTCCATGCGGAGGCATTCCCCGTTTTCTCGTTGTTTTCCGTCCCAGAGTCCCCAGAAAGTGACCTCTTCTATCCTCGTGGCTCCCCCAACTCCCTAAGGAGTCCTCGGGGAACGGCTAAAGTACGCCTGTAGTTTAATGGGCCTCAAGACGACTTTCTTTTCGTAGATTACCGTGCCTGTTACCAAAACCTTCATGGAATATCTCAAGACCAGTCCGATAGTGTTTGAAATCTTCGGCCACTATCAGCAACACCCACTGCACAAAGATTCGAAATTCGAATCTGCTCAAAGGTAAGTGAATAGCTTAAGAGCGTTTTCCACCCTTCTAACAATACTATTATCTACTATTCCCGTTCCAACCTCATCAAAAGTTACTACGCTGACCGTTCCAACCTTCTCAAAGTTTTTCAGTTTTATTCATAAAAAATAATATTTGGCGGTGCAAAACGGATAAGTCAGCTACATTTTATTAGAGCTAAATATTCTTTGAGCCCAAGCTGACTTTGAAACATTTATGGATTACAGGTTTGTTTCCTTCCCCGAAGTTGAACCAGAGGATTGACAGCCTGACGAGGACCCTTGCCAAAAAGGGCCGAAATATCGCTGATGAAGAATCGTAGCTGACGTACCCGTTGTAAACATTGTTGGAATAAATATTAGAGCTATATTTCGACCCTTCTTGGCAAGGGTCCTCTCCAGGCTCAAGCCTCTAAAGCTGGAAAATGAACTTCATTGAAACTAGCCTGTATACTCTTAATCAAATATTCCTTCAGCCCAAGCTGACTCCGAATTGAGAGTGCAAAACTCCAACAACTCTCACAAAGTAATTCACGAAGTCAAGTATTTAACGCTAAGCTAGAATCTTTAGTTTGTTTTCCCACAGGTTCATTTTTCCAGCTTGAGTGGCTTGAGCCTGAAGAGGACCCTTGCCAAGTAGGGCCGAAATATAGCTCTAATAAAATGTAGCGACTTATCCGCTTTGCACCGTCAAATATGATTCGCAGTCAGCTTGCGCTGAAAGAAAATCTGAAAAATAATAAATACATTTCTTTAGTTTCAGTTATGCTGTGGTAACGAAACAGTTGGTGCCAAATAGTTATTCTCTCTGCCTCCTTGAATGTAGTGAACTGAACTATTTATCTTCCCTTTCAGCTCTCGGCAGCCCCCCAGACGGCTTCAGCCTGCCTCTATCCCCATCAGTCAACCGGTGAAATCTTCGAAATTCGGAAACCTTTCCTCAAATTCTGGGAGCCAAGTCTACGTCAAGCATGATCTTCTGGTTTGGCTGGAAATCTGTGAACTAGGTGAGGATAATCTATAGAGCGTGTTCCACCCTACTTACCGTAGTTACTACGCATGACGTCTCGAATTCTGGCTTTTTGCCGTCAAGGCTGGAACGATTTTTCTATTTTCTAGCAGCATCTCGTGCCACGGGCGAATCCGACCTATCACGTTACAGAGATGCGTAGTTACCATGCTTACTACGCTCACGAGCGTGGTAAGCAAATAATTACTATTTCGAGAAGTTTGGAACGGTCAGCGTAGTAACTTTTCACTAGGTTGGAACGAAATGTTAGGTTGCTATACAAGCGTTGGGTTTCTCCGGAAGGACGAATGTTCCACCGCGCGTCCAGCAGTTTTTGGGGTTCTGCTGGACAAAGGAACGTCCTTGGTTCCGGGGCGGCGCGGAGGAATTTGGGGCGCGCGACAGAACGATATAGACCAGACAAGACCGATATCGAGTTCTCTTGCTTCGTTGCCGTGATCCAGAGCAGATCAAAAGATAAGTTTATATTTTATGTACAAGTGTTTAATCAGTAACTATGTAGAGTTAATGTTATCTTCAATATAGTTAGTCGTGTCCGTCTTATCCCGTCCTATACCACACATTAGGGATGTAGTATATCCCGCATTCGAAGATCCGCTCGTCCGGCCTACGCTACCATATTAGGTCTCTGACCCCGGCGGAGGTCTACGTTTACCTAGCTGGGAACCGCTCCAGTTAACCCCTGGACACCCCAGTTAATAGAAAATAATAACTAATAGTTATTATTGATAGAAGGGTGGAACACGTTCATAAAGTTTATTTAAGGTGAAAGTATTCTTAATTTATTTGGTTCTTCGTCATGCCTTACAAGTATGTATTAGCAACAAGGCATGTAATCGCTGACGAACAATTCTCATTTCCAATTCAAGTCCTCACCCCCTCAGATCAAAAAGAGCTTGCGCACGAGAAGCAGCTATTAAAATCAAACGAAACATGACGCAACGCCCCGAGCTGCTCGGCACGGTCGCTTGCCTGTGGAATGGAATTTCTTTCAGCAGTCATTTGCTAGTAGTAGTAGTAAGTTGGAAATACGAACTTGTGGGAAAAAAAGTCCTGAAGAGGACCCTTGCCAAGAAGGGCCGAAATATAGCTCCAATAAAATTCAGCTGACGTATCCGTTTTACACTCTCAAAGTACATCTGTGACCTGCGCTTTAGTGTCGATACTTTTACCAAGGAAAGGGCCTAATCCGCACTTTCTTTTAAAAACTTTCAGAGCCGGACCTTGGGTTAACACAGCAGTTAACTAAAGCCAGGGGAAAGACCCTGCGACCTAAGTAACGAAGTAGGGAAATTGATTGTTGTGTTTAGCCCTGAAGAGATGTATAAATAAATAGATGAGGGAAGAAGTAATCTAGGAGAAATATTTCAGAGCCAAGTGCTATGGAATGTCCCCAATACAGTATAATGGGAAAATCTAGGCTGTTGCAGAAAATACGGTTTTGGTTGAAAATTATTAGACTCCCAGAGGATAGGCTGCTAAGAGTAGCATATAAAGAATTGTTAGAGATAGGAGGACCAAAATCCTGGCCATTCCAGGTTAAAGCCATGCTAGATCGTGCTGGATTGTCATTTGCTTGGAACGGAGGATCAGGCCCAGAGAACCACTCCCACTTACTGAAACAGTTTGAACTTGCTATAAGCGACCAGGAGATACAAAGTTGGCATGGGACAATTCAAACGTCTGAGACTCTAAATTATTACAAATTACTGAAGCGGACTTCTCATATGGAATTTTATTTTAAGTTAGGTCTACCAGCACAGACTCTGAAACTTTGGTTCCAGCTCCGAACAAACTCATTACCACTCGGTTTTAGAAAAAAGGTGTTTGAGAGAAGGAAAAATAGGGATGGGTTAATCATTGATAATTACAGGTGTCCGATTTGTTTTGTTGGAGAGGACAATGTTGCCCACCTCCTAGGGCAGTGCCAGGAGTCTCCTCTACCGGATCACTTTGGGGGAGGGCTGCTCTTCCCCGGTATATTGACATCGACTAAAGATAACGTTATTAAAACGGTGGTAGATTATGTGAGTGGGAATTTAAATAGAAGATAATTTATGTATGTGTCCTAGGATAATTGCGTTTTCAATGCATTAATATACTTGTATGCCGTGTTTATAAAAGTCTGTGTATGGCCCATTTAGGCTAAATAAACACTATTCTATTCTATGGCTCCCGAACCTTGGTCAGACACGAAGTCACGAAACCATGCCTAGAGTCCATAGTTCCTTCTTTGCTTTAACATCAGGGAAATGTTTTATTGGCATTGACAATAAATTGCCAACCCTTTCTCATTCGTCTTATTTTTAACTTTTACAGCCTCCAGTGGTGAATACGTCCCAGTTTACGTGGATCATTCAGACGATCTTCCCTGTCGAGGCCTATACGTTGTCAAGCAGGGTCTGCAGCGACGACTAAGATTCACTGTGGCACACGAACCAACGAGCGACCTGAAGTGGACGGATGTGAGAGAGATCGTTGTCGGTACGGAACAGTATTTTTGGTATTGACTAAACTTTAGCCGATTATCTACGGTCCTTGACGTTTTCATGACGCCATGAAAGAAATTGGAAAAGTCGATTAAATTAATGTTGCAGAATATATATTTGTATTGACATATATAAAGCCGAGCGGCCAGCGAGGCGCCGGACGCTTTTAAACTTGTAAACCATTCTAGGGACAATCAGTTCCGTTAGTAAATGGAAAGTATAGACTTTTCGTGTGACGTCATGACCCGTAGATAATCGGCTAAAGTTTAGTCAACACCGTATCTTATTTTTTCACTATCTACCTCGAGGTACGCTGGTGAATTTAGCATTGAGGAGCCGTGTTCGTTGACTGAAATCGTTTTTCGCTGACTGAAATCGTTGAGTCTCAAAACATGGATCCTGACTTAAGGAAAAAGAAGAAAATGAAAAGAACAGGGATCCTGACTTTTCGTACTTCGTAGATAAAGTCTGCATGTCTGGGCTGTGAAAGTTCCGTACTTCGTAGATAAATATCTACGAAGTACGGAACTTTCACAGCCCAGACATGCTGACTTTTCGTTTTGGGAGGTATGATTATTATTATAATTAATTTAAGACCGTACAAGACGAAGCTACAAAAAGAGGACAAGTTCAAAATACGCAATGATTCAAAACTAGCCTGTATACTCTTAAGCAAATATTCATTCAGTCCATAATTAAACTGACTGCGAATCATGTTTGATAGTGCAAAACTCCAAGTAACTCTCACAAAGGAGTTCACGAAGTCAAATGCTAAGCTACAATCTTTAGTTTGTTTTCCCACAAGTTCGTTTTTCCAACTTTAGTGGCTTTTGAGCCTGAAGAGGACCCTTGCCAAGAAGGGCCGGAATATAGCTCTAATAAAATTCAGCTGACGTTTCCGTTTTGTACTATCAAGTATAGGCTACTCTTAATCACTTAAAGGCCCGTGATACACACTGTCAGAAGTTTCATAAGAGATCGCGGATAGCACTTTCAAGAATAACACCCTTTTACTTAGAAAAAAAGTATTATGACCAATTAAGTTTATACTATTTCGTGCCCAGATCTCCAATAACACCTTCAATAGGTTAAAATACTACATTGTCAGAAGTTACATAACGACAACAGCAGGATGCGTGGTTTCAACAGATAACACTTTGGGATGTTATATGTTATGTTTCTTTCGTTCCCGTTAGTATTTTTACCAATTGGAGGTGTTGTTGGAGATCTAGGCACGAAATAGTGTAAACTTAATTGGTCATAACACTTTAAAAGGTGTTATTCTTGAAAGTGTTATGCGCAATCTGTTATGAAACTTCTGACAGTGCAGCTTGCTTTTCTACTACCTCACTCTTTGATGTTATGTGCGTAAGACCAGTAAAGCCGCTTTCATATTGACGCGTTGTTGGGTAAGCGTTTATCTTGCGTTGCGTACAGGTTGCGCGGCGTATCTTTCACACCTGCTCGAGAAGATTTCGTGCTGGATGCTCATTGACATTTTCCTTTCTCGGTTTCTTCTGCTGAATTTTAATTTCTTTCACTAGTAGCAAGTTTGTCTTCATCATCAGCATGTTTTCTTTTTTAGTTTTTCTTCAAAAACTTCCATTTTCCACTGACAAATCCGATGCGTACGCGTCGACGCAACGCAAGAATAAACTTGGTTCTATTCTTGCGTTGCATCGACGCTAGCACGACGCAGAGGTTGCGTAGCTTAGTGTGAAAGGCGCGACGCGTCAATGTGAAAGCGGCTTAATATTCGTGGTAAGTGTCGAGACCTTGAAGTAGCGAAGGCATAAGCTGACCATAGATTTTGGTTTGAAATGCCTCTGCTCAGAAAAACATCCGGATATTTTTACCGGAGTTCGAAAATGGGAAGTGTGTGCGACCCGGTACAAGGGGTCAGACAAAGTCCTTGGGTCTTCAAAAACTTAAGCTCCCGCCAACAAAATCATCCGAGAGGTACCTGAATTCGTTTGTCCCTTATATTATTAAGAATTTTAACTCGACAAATCTTTGAATGTATTGTATTATGATTGTAATCCGTTGTAATGTTGACAGTCCGAGGCTAGCTGTATGCTATTGTGGAGAATTAAACCGATTCGATTTGAAATAAATAAACCTATCTTTTTGTAAAATTTTGTTGTCTCGATCCCCATATTAGTATGAAAAAATCTCTTCCAGTGATGGTAATCAGACGCCATGTGAGATGTCCCACCAGACGATGTAGTTGTTGCGGAGACGGTTAACGAATATGAAATCTGTAGATACCATTCATCTGAACGAAATGTTTTCGGTCTAAAAATTCCGGAGAGAGTATTGATTTAGCATTATATTTATTTATTTATTTCTGTTGTGAGTCTCTGGTTCATATTGTTTTGTTCACTGTGTTCAGATTGTGCTCTACGTCATAAATTCACGAATGGTGTGGGCTTTCCGACCTAAGGTATTTACAAGACTTCGTGGTATCTTTCTTAATTTTTTTAAAAGTATTTGAAGGCTTGTTAGTATTTGTTTACATTTGTGACTGATGACGGAATGCAAGACGCAGGTTATGCCATGTGAGCTCAAACCCATTTTTTCGTCTTTAATTATTTATCCTAATTTTGAACTAGTTTGCTATTCCAGGGCGTAAGTATTTGAAGCCTTGTTAGTATTTTTTTTTTCATTTGTGACTGATGACGGAATGCAAACCGCAGATTCAAAACGCTGCTTATACCATGCGAGCTCCAACACATTTTTTCGTCTTTAATTATTTATCCTAATTTTAAACTAGTTTTGTATTCCAGGGCGTAAGTATTTGAAGCCTTGTTGGTATTTGTTTACATTTGTGACTGATGACCGAATGCTAAAACCACAATGCAAAACGCAGATTGTGCCGTGTCAGCTCAAACCCATTTTTTCGTCTTGAATTATTTATCCTAATTTTAAACTAGTTTTTTATTCCAGGGCGAATACGAACCACACCAGAGAGCGACTTCGAAGAGGACAACGACACGTCAGTCCTGTCCCTAGCCCTTTTCCCCGGGGAATTCTTGGAAATTCCTGGTGAGGATCGGGTCCTCTATCGTTTCGAGGCAGCCTGGGACTCTTCCCTTCACAACTCGCTCCTGCTAAATAGGGTCTCTCCACCGGGGGAGAATATCTACCTGACCCTCTCAGCGTACATAGATGTGAGTAGCTCTCTTTATAAGCAATCCTTCAGCCCATTTTGACTGCATGGTTTCCCACTTATTCGTTGCGTTTTTGCAGATACCGTGGTATCTGACACCATGGTCTAAAGTCGTTTTTGCAGTTACCGTGGTAACTGATCAAGTCACCTCACTTTCATCAGTTTTTGTCAAATTGTTGGGAAAGAAGTTAGGCACTTAGTGATGTGACTGGATATGAGTTTTTCTTTTGTGATGGCTTCGAAAAGCACAATTTAGGCAATTGTTGTTTTTGCAGAGCAACCGTAAATCAGATACCACGGTAACTGCAAAAACGACTAATTACAGATCCAGTTACCGTGGTCCAAAACGCAACTATTGTTCGTTGTTGTTTTTTTTTTGCTTTCTTCCTTCATTTCTTTTTGTTCTTCCTCTTTTAATTATCTTCTCTTTTTTGAAAAAGTATGTGAAAATTAAGGTAAAGTGAAGTTTCTTTTTTTTTCTTACTGCCCCCAAAGGCTGATTTGGGTCAGAAGTATCAGCTACATGTATAAAGGATGTTAAGAGGGTTACAAAAGTTGTGGTGTGTTCATGTAGTTTAGCATGTAAAAGTTGGTTTGTATAATAAAGAGCATTAAACTTAAAAATCTAAAACTAGAACATTAAACAATGGCACTAGACAGATAATTCAGCTAAAATTTGCTCCAGCGCGATGTTCAGTTTCAGTTTAGTTCATTTTTATTTATAGAACGGGAATAACGATTGTACAAAGGATACGTAAGATTTGCCATAGGTGCGTTTTTGCAGATACCTTGGTATCTGTTACCACGGTAACTGGATCTGCAATTAGTCGTTTTTGCAGTTACCGTGGTATCTGATATACGGTTGCTCTGCAAAAACGACAATTGCCGAAATTGCGCTTTTCGAAGCCATCCCGAAAGAAAAACTGATATTCAGTCACATCACTAAGTGGCAAACTTCTTTCCCACCAATTTGATGAAAATTGATGAAAGTGTGATGACTTTTTCAGATACCGCGATCAGTTACCACGGTCGGTACGTAGTATCTAAAGATCAGATACCACGATAACTGGCCAGATACCACGATAACTGCAAACACGCCTTTTGACCGTGGTATCAGATACCACTATAACAGCAAAAACGATATAAAACCGTGGTATCAGATACCATGGTATCTGCAAAAAACGCCTTTTGACTGTGGTATCAGATACCACGGTAACTGCAAAAACGCCTGTTGACGGTGGTATCAGATACCACGATAACTGCAAAAAACGATGTGTTGGTGATGCGCCAACACATCGTTTAATGTTATGTTAAGCGATGAATGTTAACTTCCGACATCGAGGCTGATATTGGATTGTAACAACGAGACGGCCATTGAAAATAACCTGTCCGAGCCGAAGGCGAGGCAGGCTATGAAAAATATCTGCCGAGCTTAGCGATTTTGCTTAGTGAAATGGGCCTAGCCTACTGCTGACATTTGAAAATGGCTACTGTTGTGACCCGGGGACATGTGTTACTAACAATACGAACCTTTAGCCAACACCCATCTGTTGCATTTGTGGCGAAGCGGATGCCATCTAGCGGTGGGCTTTTAGAGAGATAGAATTAATCAGGCTTAAATCAGTGTTGCCACTGGTAACAGAATTCTGTGATTTGACGTACATTTTCTCTCTGACAAAGCGAGCCAAAATTCTGCGACCGGTTGCTTACCAGTCAATACAAAATGAAGCATAAAAGTTAAGGAGTAAAATTATGAAAATGATAAAGCGAGATTTCTCGTTACTATTTGGGGAAAATAACCTAGTTTCATAGACGCCAGAATGTCACTGTTTTTTTTAGCCGAAAGTCACAGGTTCCCAATCAGGTGTCAAACCTTTTGAACTGAAAGAAAACACGTGGACTGTTGAAAAATTAGAGCAAAATCAAGAAAAAAGAGAGTGGTAATTGCTCAATAGCTACCTTTTGCAAACCAGAGCAACGTAAGATGTTGTTGCAGTTGACAACGTATGAACCAGGTTGGTTGGCGAGGAAAGCAAGATTTTCTTTCAGTTGAACATCGTTTCTGGAACGTTTTTCAACTTTTCTTCTTTAGGCTATTGTTTTCTAGTGTTTTTTTGTTTTTTTTTCTTTCTGAGAGTTATGTCTTTAATTTGTTTTTTGAAGGCCAGGTTCTAGTCTCCAGTATTTGCGGAAAAATGTTTGATGAACTTACGCGGAGGTTGATACGGCTTCGTATCATCCTCTTTGAGGTTGATCAGGTTGAACCTCAAAGAGGATGATACGGTATTGTATCAACCTGCATAAAACTCATTGTCATAATATACCTGTGAGACATAAGAAGATATGCATTCCATACTTGTTCGAGAAAAGCTATAACTCAATATATTAGAATTCAATCAGAAGACTTACTTTTTAAAATATTTGGAGAAAGTTGCAGGTCTAAACTAGATTGATACTTATTCCGTGATCTGGTAACACTGTTTCTACCGGAAAACCTTGATCTTTCTGTTCGTGTGAATGGCTGACGTAGTATCGCTAGAATAATTCTCAGCTAACACCCATCCGTTTAATGCAGCCAATTAAAAATCAGCTGCTAATGGAATTTGATTTTGTTACAGTAAAATTGCACCAAACTTTTCGAGGTACCACAGACCATAGTTGAACATTGGCTTTTTGCGCACCATTTCGCGCACTCGTCTCCTTTCTGGAATACATTTAGTGGAGTAGCCTGATAAAGATAAATTACTTAAAAATGGAACCCGTCCTTTGGGCAACCCGTCATTTCATCTAAACGATCCGTCAGTTCGCCCGCTTTGTCTGACAGTTCGTCCACCCGTCAGTTGGCCCACCAAAATCCGTAAGTTCGTCCACCCTTCACTTCTCCTACCCGTAGTTCTCCCACCCATCATTTCATCCACCCGTAAGTTCAAAATCAAATTCGTTTATTTCCATGATATCTTTCAACAAAAATAGTAGTGGATCGTCATACATGGTCGACATAGTCATAAAAATCACACATATGTTACAATTTTAAAACACAATCCTATAACAACATATCTGCAAAACATGTCAATTTAAAATTCATAATTCCGATCCGTTAAAAAACTTCACAAAATAGGGAATAAATGACTTGAGATACCGCTCCGTAGATTTTACCTGCGGTTTCTTGAGTTGTATCTTTGGTGCGTCTGTGCTACGGGTTGCCTTAATTTGCATATTTGTAGTCACAGGGGGTAAAATGGACCGGTGCACATTCGAGGCCAGACATTTTTTGCCAAATTTCACTAGGAGCCCGTGTCTCCTAGCAGAGAGGGTTTGCAGACGCAATGTCTTTAGGCTTTCTTCATAGGACTCGTATTTCTGTCTAAGAATGATGCAGCAAGCTCTCTTCTGAATCCCTTCCAACTTTTCGCTTTGCTGAACTGCGAGTCCAGCGTGACATACGGCACAGGCGTACTCCATCACAGGTCGGACGTAATTCTTATAGCAAGTGACAAGATCACCTGTAGAGAGACCAAATCTGTTGATGCTTGCAAAGGATTTGAGCAGAAATGGCCCTTTTTTGACGAGATGTTTTACATGGTCATCCCATTTTAGGTTGCTTTTAATATTGATGCCCAGAATTTTCGCAGAGCTGGCCACAAGGAATTGTGTCTCGTCTTCGAGGGGAGGAGGAGTTTGTTTTGTGAAGTTAGTTCTTAGGGCGACGCTTTTTTCTTCACTTATGCCTAGCTTCATCTGATTCATCCACCCGTTACTACGTCTACCCCTCATTACGTCTACCTGTCACTACGCCTACCCGTAATTACGCCCACCCGTAAGTTCGTCCACCCGTCAGTTCTCCCACCGCTTCGTTAAAAAGTGCTAAAACTTCTCTTTACAGCTCGAAAACTGCTGTCAGCCTGCCGTCATTACCAAGGACATCTGTCTAGTCGTTGCCGGTCGGGACTCCCGCGCAAGAAGTTTGAAACAACTCTTCTCCCGGTCACCGGGTGTTGAAGCGAACCGGATGTCTGGAGTGTATGAAGTCTCTCTTCGCCGCATGACCGACCCAGGTACTCCAGGTTTGTGAGGTAGTGTCCTGTGAGTAGCATGGGAGGGGGTTTCCGGGGTATCGGTGTATTTTCATCTCCTTAGAGCGTGTTCCACCCTTCTAACAATAGTTTCAGAATTTGTTTTCACAGAATCAGGATTTCCACGAGTATTCTACTCGGAATGCCCGGCAGTTGGCGAGTGCCCACCGTAAAACAACTAGAGCTTCTTTCATAATAAAACACTCTGCTCCGGGGGTGTGGAATTCAATACCTGAGGAGGTAAGGGTTGCGTCTACCCTCTCAGCTTTCAAGTCACAGGCCAAGTCTTTTTTCTTATCGAAAACATAATGTTCCAAAACCTAATTTCCTTTCTTCTTTTTTCCTTCCTTTTTTTTGAGGGGGGGGGGGGGAGGGGGCAAGGGCGCTTTGTTGATGGAAGATCGTTCGTTAGTGGATATTTCTTGTCAGTTTGTTATGTCTTCATTCTTCTTTTCTTCTTCTTTTTTCTCTCCTTTCTCTTTCTTTTTTGATTTCTTTGGTTTGTTTCCCTTAAGACTATATGAATAAAGAATAAGCCCCGCCCATTGCCAGGCCTTATGTTAGGCCTTATGGTAGGGCCATAAACAGTTAATGGTGCTTTTTTATTTTTATGAATAAACTGAACTAACTATTAGTTACTATTTCCGTTCCAACCTCATGGAAAGTTACTACGCTGACCGTTCCAACCTTCTCGAAACAGTAACTAATCGTAATATTTGCTTACCACGCTCGGAGTGTAGTAAGCGTGATAACTACGAAACTCTGAGCGTGTTCCACCCTTCTAACTATCTTTTATTCAAATAATGTATACACGGGTACGTCAGCTACGATGCTTCATTAGCGATATCGGCCCTTCTTGGCAAGATTTCAAAGTCAGCTTGGGCTCAAGGAATATTCTTCTAACAATCGTAGCTATTAGTTACTATTTCCGTTTCATCCTCACAAAAAGCTACTGTGCTTAACGTGTCAACCTTCTAGAAATAGTAACTAATAGTAACTATTTGCTTACCATGCTCGGGAGCATAGTAAGCGGGGTTAACTACGGATCTCTGTAACGTGATTGGCTGGATTAGCCCGTGGAGAGATACTTCGACGAAAATAGGAAAATGCGTTCCAGCCTTGACGCCAAGAAGCCAAAATTCGTGACGTCATGCGTAGTAACTACACTGTAAAAAAGACCTTGCAGTATTTGCTACTGCGATTAATCTTGTCTCTACTAAGATAAGATTATCCCTTATTCGGGTTAATCTTGTCCCAGTAGAGATAAGGTTAATTCCAGTAGCAAATACTGCAGTTAACTTTAATCCTTACTCGGAGAAACTTTTTAAAGTGTACCGTAAGTAGGATGGAACACGCTCTATGTAACGTGATTGGTCGGATTACCCATGGCATGATATTTGGGCGAAATTAGAAAAATGCGTTCCAACCTTGAAGCCAAAAAGCCAAAATTCGTGACGTTATCCGTAGTAACTACGGTAAGTAGGGTAGAAACCGCTCTTAGTCTGTCCTTCAGCTTTTGTGGCTAATAAATTCTGAGAGGAAATATTTATTATATTTAATATTTTTTTTAATATTTTATATACATATTTCCTATTCTTAGTTTTTCTCGAAATCGGTCAAATCGGGCATAGCCTACTCAAGCTTTAGAAACTTTCGTTCAAACGTTCTCGCTAGCCTTGCTATACGAAAGAAGATTAGGCCGTTATTCTTGCTGATAATGAAAGTAGTTTTGACCGTACAAGAGGGAGTTGCGAGTAAATACATTAAACAACAAAAACAAAGAAAAAGTACTTTGGAAATAGTAGAAAACGCATCCTATTCGAAATTAAATGATTTTATGAACTGGAATGCCGGTCACTCGATTACCTTTATTTTCTCTTTCCGAAGCTGTTCACTTTTCAAGTCCATTTTATTTTCAAATATAAGTAAACATTCATTCGTAGTGTGATAAGAGGAAAGGGTATTTGACTTGACTTACTTTATTTACTACTAAATACAAAATAAACTATAATAACACGCAACCGCCCGGGGAAGGCTCAAGAAGCCTGATGATGGACGACTGCAATCCTCTGATTCTCAACCTATATCAAATTTCATAAAAAAAAAGAAAAAAAAGAAGGAAAAGAACACTCTCTCTCAATTAACCTTTAATACCAAAATTTAAAAAGAAAAAAAAAAGAAATCTAAGAAAAAAGAAAAAAAAATAAGAAAATTAACTCCCTTCTCCCAATAAATGTTTTTTAAGTTTTACTTTAAATGACCCAATGTGTTCAGCCTCCCGAGTGACAACTGGGATATCATTCCAAATAGTCGGAGCTAGATACCTAATTCCGAAAGCTGCACGTGTGGTGTCTCGGTACTCAACAACAAAATTATCCGCCTCTCTAGTCGCATACCTGTGGAGTGAACGATTTGCGCGAAAAAATTCAGTAAAAACTGCAGGACATACATCATTCCAGCATCGATACGCAAAAACAGCAGCTTGATAATCGCGGATCTGACCAATGTTAAACACTCGTAATTTCTTAAAGCATGACGCGGTATCATTCACATTTTCAACATAATTACCAAGAAGACGCACTGTTTTATTTTGTAGAATCTGCACTCTTTTAAAATTTGCGTAGAAATTACTAGACCAAAGGACACAACCATAAGAAATATAAGGCGCAACAATAGTATGATACAATAATAAACGAACTGATAATGGTAAAGCATGCTTTAATCGACGCAATATTCCCAGACCTCTAGCAACTTTAGCTGCAACAAGATCACTATGGTTCTTCCAAGATAAATTACAATCAAGCTGGAAGCCCAAATAACGCACTTCATGCACCTGTGACAAAGGACTACCATTAAAAAATATCTCTCTATCAACACTTGGAGGCTTACCAACTCTCCTAAAAATCATAAAATTAGTTTTTTTAACGTTCACTGACAAAAGGCTCAAACTTGTAAATACATAAAATGACTTTAAGACCCTATTTACTTTCAACAACAAATCATCAAGGGATCTACTAGATACAGTTAAAGCAGTATCATCAGCAAAAGTCGTAATAAAACACTCAGGTAAGTAGAAACGCATTGAATCAACATACACAAGGTACAGAAGAGGTCCCAAAACAGACCCCTGAGGTACACCACACTTCACTTGAAAAGGAGAAGAAAACGCATCATTTAATCCTACTTGAATAGATCTACCACTTAGAAAACTATCAAACCACTTCAGATAATTACCACGAACTCCAAGGGATTGTAGACGTTTGAGTAGAATATTAAAATCCACTGTATCGAACGCTTTACTAAAATCAATAAAAATAGTCAAAGGGATTTCACCACGTTCAAAACATTTACTTACAGTATCACAAAGGGAATGCACGGCGTCCGACGTCGAGTGACCTTTCCTAAAGCCGAACTGGGTTTCACTTAACATCCCCGTTTTCATAAGGTGATCATAAAGCCTTTTATGCACAATTTTTTCAAATATTTTTGAAAACAGGGGTAGGATTGATATGGGTCTATAATTTTCAATATCTAGCTTAGAACCACCTTTGTGAAGGGGGATGACTTTTGCCCTTTTAAGCGCATCAGGGAATACACCCGTTTGGAGGGAAAGATTGATTATGTGGACGAGACATGGTAGTAAATAACACATCACCGACTTAAAAGTCTTCAGATTAATGCCATCTGTCCCTGCTGAATTCGATTTGATTGTTTTCACAACCTTCAGAACTTCATCTTCAGTACACGGCTGAAATTCAATTTCATTTCCAATTCCTCTTTCATCCACGAATTCATCTTCCAGTAAATCATTATTAAAATTCACTAACCCTTCCGCCTGTACATTCTGACCAATATTCGAAAAAAACTCTGCAAATTTATTCGTGATACTCGTTTCATCATTAACAACTTCTCCTTGAATCAGCAGCGAATTGGGTGGAGCTTCTTTCTTCTTTCCCATTAATAACCATTAATAACCTTCCAAGTTCCTTTAGCATTATCCTTATTCAAACTCAATTGGTTCGCAAAGTATTCTTTTTTAGCTTTTCTTCTCATCGAGTTTACTTTATTGCGTATTACTTTGAATTCTTCTAGTTTCTTGGCACACTCACTATTTAAATAATCCAGGTTAACCACATCAGCATAACTACGGTCCAGATACTTAGAACCAACAAAAATATTATCAATGAGAGTGGCTGAATGACTCGTAACACGTGTTGGAATATTCACCAGGGGGAAAAGATCATGAGAAACCATCAAATTAAAATAATCAAGATTCACTCCGTTCAGTGAAAGCAGATCAAAGTTGAAATCACCCATACAAATAAAATCTAAACCTGTCCGAGACACCGCACGCGCAAGTTGATCAAATCCACGCTCAAATTCTTCCCAGCTAGCACTCGGTGGCTCATACACAACACTAATCAAAAATTTACTACTTCCCATATCTAATTCCAGACTAAAACTTTCAAACTTACCCTCTATCCAAACATCAATATCATTACTTACTTGGTTTATTTAGTGTTATTTATTTTTTTATTTTTTTACCCCACCCCAAGGGGGGGGGGGGGTAATGAAGGAATGATATAGCGGATTCATGGTGGTTAGAACTGCGGCCACAATCAGGATTCTTTTGTCTTAAAAGTGGTCGTTAATGGTAAATTGTTTGTTTAATTCTTATGTTTTTTGATGAAATTAAAAAGAAATGTCTGTCTGAAAATGTCTGAAATGTCATTCATTTATTCATACTACTCAAACTACATAACATAAATATAAGGCAAGAAACAAGACTCCCTGAAGCAAAAACGAATAAGCTTAAATCGCTTCATTGGGGAGGATAGTCCCTATGTAACAGGTCATGGAGCTTTGTAGGGGTCGAAGCTTATTTAGTTTATTTATTTTTGGATTTAATAAACTTGAACTGAATACATCGTTGTCAGAAGAAAAACCTAACTTTAATACATAGATGGCAGTTTACATAAGGGACGTGTTCAGTGACCAATAAACCAGAATTTTGTTTCAGTACAATTTAGAAGTCTACGACTAATTAGGGTCCTGGTATGTCTACGTGGCTCCGACAATGGAGTCCTAGACTTCTAAATTATATTTAAAAAAAAACAGTTTCTGGTTCATTGGTCACGGTACAAGTCCCTTGTGTAAAGTATCTTCTATATTATTAATTTCCGTGGTATGGGGATGTGAACTGGTTAGATGAATTGCCCTTCGGGCGGGATCACTGTTCCTATGGCCAGCTTCTACCAGATTATTGTAGTGGTTTGCGAACTCTGTTCACAAGCCCCTCGGTAGCTCAAATGGTAAGAGCGCCTGCCTAGTAAGCAGAGGGTCCTGGGTTCAAATCCGGGCTGAGGAGCATTTTTGTCTTTCAGTTCACTACTTATAAAAGAAAATAAAACCTAACTTTGACTGAGAAACCTTAGATTCTCAAACTCTAGTATGCATTCGAGTTCGGAGGTTCATGCTTGGTTCAAGCAAGGATCACATGTGTGCTTATTAATGTGTACTTACCTTCATGTATTCGTTGTTTTAAGTGTTTGCTTTGCATCTAGCTGTTCGCTTACCTCGATGTAGGAGAGAATATAGCTAAATCTGTAGTACTATGGCCAGTATTTTCTTTCGGAGTCTAATGTTTCTGGGTTATAGGAAATGCAGATTATTTGTATTATTCCATTCACATTTTTTTCAGTTACGTTGCTTGGTTAAGGGTAAAGCTGCCACGACCTCAGATCGCGCTTGTGTTGGTTTGCGTCTGATCGTTCGTAGCTTTCAGAGCAACACTAGCGTACGTCTCCGAAGCTGCACCTCCTAGGCCGTAATAGCTTCGTGCCAGGGTTCACCAAGCTCTGTTTAAGAAGCCAAGAATATGTACTATGTAGATAAGAAGAGAAAGAGAAATATGTTATGATTACTCCGTGCAAAAGTTCCTGGAATCTTCGTTAAAGCGGGAATATCTTGTTTCTGGCCTATTTGTGCCTTAGGCTCTTTGTGTTTAAAGAAATACCTTACCTTACGGTTGTCATGACAACCTTCCGATTTTTAGCAGATGCAGTTAGATAGTCAATAGTTGCGTTTTTGCAGATACCACGGTAACTGAATCTGCGGTAACTGAATCTGCAATTAGTCGTTTTTGCAGTAACCGTAGTATCTGAAATACGGTTGCTCTCCCAAAAACGACAATTGCCGAAATTGCGCTTTTCGAAGTCATCCCAAAAAAAAAATGATATTCAGTCACGTCACTAAGTGCCAAACTTCTTTCCCACCAATTTGACTAAAACTGATGAAAGTGAGATGGCTTTTTCAGATATCACGACCAGTTGCCACGGTCGGACCGTGGTATCTGAATATCTGGTATCACGATAACTGGCCAGATACCACGATAACTGCAAAAACGCCTTTTCACCGTGGTATCAGATACCACGATAACTGCAAAACGACTTTTCACCGTGGTATCAGATACCACGATAACTGCAAAAACGACTTTAGACCGTGGTATCAGATGCCATGGTATCTGCAAAAACGCACTAATGTAATCAGAAGCCGGTCATCAATTCTGGCATCAGATCCGAGGACGAGAGTGAACAATACGCACCTAAGTAATAATAATAATATAATGCAAAAAATTAGGCCATTGGTCTCTAATACAGTTTCATCTAAAACACTTTCATCGGATATTTTTTCGGCGCACAGATTGCCCAACGAATTCTTGAAAGTGTTGATTGAGTCACCCAATACTACAGTAGAGGTATGCTTATTTGCACAATTTTAACTGCTCCACTACCTTGGCTTTATTACTTGCATATAAAAAAAGTAAAATGGAAAAGAAAATAACAAACTTGATATCAATCAATCAATCAAGTTTAATCCAAATAGCTAAAAGCTAGAAGAGGATAACAAATTTACAAAATATACAAACACGAAATAAATTAACTAATACACTTACAAGATATGACCAGAAGTAAATGATGGGATGAAACTACGGAAAAATTGGGCAGAAGAATTAGCAGGATATGGAGATAACTGATTGCCAGTATTCCTCTCGGACCGACCGCACGGACGACGGGAGGGGAGAGAGGAGTAGATGGGCCATCTGGGGCAACACATTATCTTAGCTCCAAATTTGTTTGAAAGAGTATTTCTACGTTCAGTTAATTTAGGAACGTCAAGTTTAATGAGAGCCTCTTCATATGAAAAATTATGATCACCCAGAATGATTGTCACTGCTCTCTTTTGGACATTTTCCAGGCGATCAGAGAGGTCTGCAGAAAGAGAAGAATGCCAAACCGGCGAAGCATATTCTAAATGAGGACGGATTTAAGTTTTAAGATAACAGAGGAGACATTTAGTATCCAAACCGAAACATTTAAGGGTGGAGAGGGATTTAATTAAAAAGTTGATTTTACGGATAATATTGTCAACGTGAGAATTCCATTTCAGATCGTCATCGATTATTACCCCAAGCAATTTAACGGACTTGCACTTTACACTGCCTGAATGACGATGGATATTCGGCAGTTTCTCTTCTCTTCTTCTTATATCAGCTAACAGCCAACTATTTCAAGGTTGTCCTGGCACAGACTTGAATTGTAAATTCAATTAACTTTCTTTGATTTTGAATTTACTAAAAATGTCCTTCCTCTTTTGAAGGCATCTGCAGGTTCAGACCGCCATCTTCTCCATTGAAGGTGCGTTCCTCGGGGTAAACTCTTCGAATTATGAAAAGCAAACCAAGTGTAAGTTGAGTCACAAAAGCGTGAGTGGTTATTAGAAGTACTCATAGTAAAAAATGCTGGTTTGGATTTTAGTTGTTTTTTTTCGGCGATCGTTCACTGTTAGCAGACGTTCACATAAGCATACCTCTACTGTACTTCGGATGGAAGGGCGTTCATACAGAAAATCGCAATCCACTCAATTTTAAGTCCTTTCCGCGAAATAGATCCACCAGCATTCCAGCCTAGCTGAAAAATGAATGTCACCAGTGATTCAAACTCACAGATCTACGTTGAACATCAGCACCAAATCTGACAGTTGAAGAACATTATATTTTAGTGCTGGAGCATTTGAGGTTTAAATTTCGAAAAAGGTAGTTTAAATGGCTCTAACGCTTCCACGCGAAAAAAAAAAAATAAAAAAAAATATCGTTACTATAATAAGTCGCTGGAACGCTACCACAGATCCATTGGACCTTAATCACTGTGAATTAAGGTAAAATAGATATTTTATATATATTATAGTTATACAATATAGTTTATTGACCAAAATAGCAAAGATAGCTTGCAAAAGCATGTCAACCTAACACTTTCAACGGGATATAAAATGGCCAATGACAAATGACAAATAATACCATATAAACACTACTAAGAACTATTAAACGAGTTAACAGATCTTTCAGTTGCATCTGCTGGATAATTAGTTAATTTAGCTTTGTTTGAGTACGCGTGTTGGGCCTGTTTTTATTTTGCTCAGCATACTCACCTAGCATTGATCTGTGAAGTTGAAAATTAAAAACTCCAAAACTACACGTTCAGTTGGTCAATCTCCGCACGCAACCGCCGCACAAAAAGCCTACCACCCTCAAAGAAAATCTGGGAACTGACAACACTGTTAGGCGTTAGAATCTCAGCATCTTCTTCTTCGCAGGAACTCAACGTCGTCAGCGCCGTGTCCTGGACACTAGCTCCACCTACGTTCGAGGCGAGGAAAATTTAGACGGTTGGCGGCCGAGAGGCGACTCTCTCCTCTTCGACCACCAATGGGAGCTCGAGAAGCTGTCAAGGCTTGAAGCAGTTGGCCGAGTGAGGCATTGGCTCCTCCTACGAGACCGCTTGGGCATTGATAAGGACATTCCAGGAATCAGTAGAACAGCCGGCTGTGATTTCACAAAGTCTGAAAAGGTAACGTTAATACCTTGGTCTTTAATAGTACTACGATGTTTTTTTCATTTGTTCTGTTCATTGATTTCTCTTCGTTCCTTATAATATATAGTATATGATGATGTATTTTATTTACGCACTTAAGAAGAGGAAAATAGCGCAGTACAGACGAATAAAAGGAAAAAACAGACTGAGCTTTCAATAGTGTAGTTAATGTACAAGATCAAAAAACAAACATTAAAAAAAGGGACTAATCGGGTCTAAAAAATCTTCTTCCTAGATGGAATGCGGAGAAATGGCCAAGTGCAGAATTATTATATACGTATTATAAACGTTCTATATATGTATATTATATACGTTCCTTATATATTTCTTGTGCTTTATTGAATTTCTTTATTTTATTTTACATACTCCTCATTTGAAAATGGCGGGTCAAAAATAACTTACTTACTATGTCATGAGTGTGTTCCACCCTTCTACCGATAGTAACTATTAGTTACTATTTTCGTTTCAACCTCTTAAAAAGTTACTACGCTGACCATTCCAACCTTCTTGGAATTGTAACTAAGTAACTATTTGCTTACTATGCTCAGGAGCGTAGTAAGCGCGGTAACTACGAGTCTCTGTAACGTGATTGGCCGGATAAAACCGTGACATGATATTTTACCGAAAATAGAAGAAAGCGTTCCAGCCTTGACGCGAAGAAGTCAAAATTCGTCACGTCATACGTAGTAACTATGGTAAGTAGTATGGAACCCGCTCTTACTTACTATATCATGTAACCCGGTGTAAACCACTAAGCAGTGCGTAAGTGCTGATTGGGTGATTGTGCTGTACTATGGGTACTATCGGACTTTCTTGAGCTTTTCTGCGGAATACCTCAAGGAACTAAAACAGGGCCTGCGTTATTTTTAATAATGTGTAATATGATTGCAACATGGCATAAAACCGAGCCAAGTTTGCAGACGACTTGACGTTGCTGATACTTCAAAAGCTTGAATCCCTGATCAGTACGGATGGGATAATTCGTCGTCTGGAGTCAGACTGCGAAGAAAAACGGCTCAAAATCAACAGGAAAAAGCCAGCAGTTATGAGAGTTTCTTTTTTTTTAAATGAGATTCCTAGTCAAGGAGATCTAAATGTGCCAATTGTAAATAATATGAAGATTTTAGGTGTGACCTTTAACTCAAAGATGTCATGGTCGGATCATGTACATAATATTATTAAGAAGGCGAATATAGCACTAGAATCTACTAAGTAAGTAAGTAAGTAAGTAGTTTTATTACCCGAAAATTCACATGGAATTAGGACGGAGTATGAAAATGAAAAAGAAAAGAAAAGAAGAATCACACTACGGAACATCATCAACAGTATTTACACACTATGTACATTAACAAGACTACTGGCACAGGATGGCTAGCCACGGGTTCGCTCTTTCCTTAGCCTTTTCCAGAAAATTCACAACGACACGGTTAACACAAACTATTGGATCGGATACACCGTACGTACGCATGATATAGGAGTTCCTCGTCCACGGGGGAAGTCTCAGAAGGAACTTCGCGAATCGAAAAAAAAGAACTCTTACTTTTGCACACTGGGCGGACGACAAGTATTTCCAAAAAGGTGCTATATACAGTACATGTGGAAGAGCAATGGCATTATACAGCGACGCGAGGTATCTACGGCAGAACCGATGTCTGTTACCAATAATTGACCCGTACGCAATCCGGATTTTCGCCTCTACGTGTCGTACAAGCAGCGTTGCGGTGGAGTGGAGGCTTCGACCGATTGGTAAACCAAGGTAGGTAATACTCTCAGATGGTCTAACAACTGAATCGCCTAAAGAAATTTCTTCTTCGCAATACTCCGCGTTGAAAAACAATACAGCCGATTTCGACACATTAAACGATAAACCTACGTTATTGTATTCCCTATTCAACACATCAAAGTTCTTCGATAGTCGATCGGCAGACCTGTTCAAATTAAGCAGGTCGTCTGCATAAGTCATCAACGAAACATCGATCCCTTTTGAAACACAAGACGTAGCTACCTGGGCTTGTGCTGGCAAAACACTATTGTTATACAAACTCGGAGACACAACTGAGCCTTGCCTGACCCCTTTACGAACCGGTACAACAACGGATTCGGCCGGACTTGAAGGTATTTTGATTTGCGCTCTAAGGTTATTGTACATATAGTATAAAACTCTAACAATACACAGATTTAGCCCTTGTTTATACGCTTCTAGAAGGATCTGCGCATGCACCGACGAGTCAAAAGCCCGGCTTACATCAAAAGAACCAATAACTAGTGGGTCACCCGTTGCCTCAGAATCAGACAAAATAGCAGCAAGGGCGAAAAGAGCGTCAGCGCAACCAAGACCTACTGTAAAACCAAACTGGTGGTTTGGCATTTGGCAACAGTGTCTAACATTCGACAATATAAGCATTTCAAGAAGCTTGCATAAAACTGGCGACACGGTAATTGGGCGATACGAGGAGCAAATGTTTGCTGGCTTCCCTTTTTTCAGGATGGGTGTAAGCTGTCCTGTACAGAAAACGTCGGGTACAACACCGATAACGAATATGATCTGGTACAATAATGTTAACATTTCATACAAAAGACGAGTACCATTCACAAGGTGAAGTGCACACAAACCGTCAACTCCGCGCGATTTTTTCTTTTTCAGCTTAAAGACATTTGCAGTTACATCCGAAACAGATACGGTGAAGTCCGGAAAACTCGAATTTGATAGAACAGATTCAAGTTGCTCGGTATAAGGTCTAGCTACACTGGGATCGGGGGCACTAAATTCGCTCGTAAAATAGGCTCGCCAGTCGTTGGGATCACAAGGCATGGACTTAGGCGTGTTTTGGCGATCTTTCACGCGGTCTTTCCATAAACGACTTGGATCGTTGATTATTTTCTCCGTATATTCATTTTTCACATTTGTGCGATGCTGCTTGAGGGCTTTCTCAAATTTACGTTTTGTGTGTACACGGAGGCAATTCAACACACCGGATTTAGGGCGACCACTTTCCCTCCACACTGAGAACCAAAACTTAGCATCCTGACATGCTTTCACTAGCTCTTGATTCTTGAGAACCCAGGGATTTCAGTATCTTTACGAATTTTCCCAACGGGAACAGCAGCCTTTTCTGCGGTTAGTAGTGCGTGGGTGATTTCAGCACAGAAGGCATTAACCTGTATTTTCGTTTCCTGATTATTTCTTTGCACGTTGGCTTGTAGGAGACTATATGGTACGGTGATCTTCTGAAGTGTCTTGTCGAGCACTGCCTGATAAAGCGGGGGGTCGGCCTTTGACCAGTCCTTTATTTCATACCACTGTGAAGTACTTTTGGCTTTTGGGATGCACACATTAACACATGCTTCAATTGGGATATGGTCGGTGGAGTGACTTCCCATCAGCACACTAACTGTGCCACTCACGTTTAATGAGCATGCGACATGGTCTATATTTGAGACTAAACCACTAGTGTGTACGAAAGTAAAATCTTTGTCTTTTGGGAGCACACGATACCGACTTTCAAGTGCACTTAGGATCAGCTGGGACCGAGGAGAAGAATCGTCGACTAGATTACAATTGTAGTCTCCGATTACAACGCATTCCAGTTTGGACAACATAATGGTCTTGAGGCACTTTGCAAGGGCTCGCACTGCTTTTGAGAATCGGTTATCCGATTCTTCGTCACTGTAGTTTGTGGGGAGGTAGACATTGACGATCACAAGATTCCCAACCCTTATAGCCATAAAGTTTTCGGCTGTATGCAAACTCTCGGAATCAACTGCAGAGTTACATACGATCGCTAGTCCACCAGAGGGCCTTCCGCGTTGACGAGACTTGGCTGGGACAAAATAAAATGTATGGTTATCTGAAAACTTAAGCAGGCTGAGACTATCACTTGTCACCAGATGTTCTTGGATGCACAGAATATTGCTACGCCGACATAGTTCTTCAATTAAAGGGATTCTGTGAGACACACCTCCATTCATATTCCACGACACGATCTTAGTACTTGCGTTCTGTTCATTCATCGGAGCGTTTCTGCTTTCCGATTTGCTTTTTCATCTCAGGACACTGGAATGACTGACAGGTGTGTTTTGTCGATTTACATGCTGCACAGCCAATTGGTTTCGTGCATGGGGTAGTAGCATTCGACGTATGGCCTTGGACACCGCAGCGGGGACAAACCTGGGGAGCGGAACACGCCGCTGAAACGTGGCCGAATTTCTGGCAGTTAGTCGTCCATCACTTTTAAATTTTTACAAATTGTATATATTAAGTATTTTAGAATATGCTTGTCCTGTGTGGCACCCAGGGTTGAGTAAGGAACAAAGCAATGACCTCGAGAATGTGCAGAAGCGAGCTGTTCGTGTGGTATTGGGCCAGGAGTACACGAATTATGAAGAAGGCATAAAGCTCCTTGGTATAGAAAGCCTTGTTGCCCGGCGTCACCAGCTTACTATGACATGCGGGAATAAAATGTTAGAATCCAGTAAGCATCGTGATTTGCTACCGGAACCGGCATGGGTCGGATATAACACCGAGGCCTCAAAATAAGTTAGAGCCCTGCAAACCATCAGCTTCTAACCGGTATAGATCTTCTTTTCGTCAATATTTTGTAAAGCATTTTAATGAGAAAGTGACAGTATGTTTTATAATTTATTGATAGGGTTTTATTTAACTATCATGTTATTTCACCTAATAAATTCGTATCGTTTCGTACTCCCGTGTCATATTTCCTAAATCACGTTTTGGCCTCACCTGAATCCGCCACGTCAACTCCGCTCAATTATGTTTATGGATAACTCTGTTTAGGTGAGGATATGTAAGGCATTCATTCAGTGCTATTAAAGTTTAACCTAAAAGGGCTGAGATAGGAAAATCTAGTTATCAATCACTTGTTCACTTAAAGAGGCATGAAGACCTCATGAAAATGCTTTACTTCGTTGGTCCGCTATCCACGAATAACCGATTTCTATGTAGTGATTTTCCTCTCAGATTTGTGATACCTCTATGCGCTTGTACCTGTGTTGTCTGCTTGACGAAACCGATTTACGAAATATAAGTGTTCACGCAGTCAGCTACCTTCCGCGAGTTGATCACTGGCCACTGAAAATCCTCGTTTGTATTGAGATTAAATTGTCCGCGCCATAGTAGAATTTTGCATTGCGAGGGCGGCCGTAAATGTTCTGTCGTACTAAAGCAACTAGTGAAAAAAAAAATCCTTAACACTATCCAGATAACGCAGTTTATTCAGTTAAATAATATAAAAATAAGTTAGTTTCTCAGTTAAACTTTAAACTACTTATCTTACATATAAAACTAATGCAACCTACTTCCATAATCACTCCGTATATTTCTAAACCCCCCAATTCCGTACGGTACATTCTAACCTCTCTAACAAAACCACGCTGATTTTCCCACTTGCCGTGTTTTTCTATCAGAAAAAACGGTTATGTAAATTGTTTCGCTGTTTTCGCCACAATTCATCGAGTCTCGGAAAAGGCTCGAAACAGCCAAAACCGTGGGTTATTTGTTGAAAGTGTAGCATAGTTTTAAAGTATTAAAATAATTAAAAAAAACTGTAGGTTGAAGAGTAAATAGTGCAAGGGGTCCTTTAAGGAAGTCTGTACCAGACGTGCAACAATAAAAGTATTTTTTTTGACGCGGTACTCGCCATTCGCCCCTTGACAAAATTTGTCACATTTACGGGACGAAGCGGAAATGATTATACCAGAACAAGTATAAAAAAAAGAGAATCGCAGGAACGACTCTCTTGCGTTACTCTTTTCCTTCGTCAGAGCACTGTCCAACCTGTCTGGCACCAAGGGCAACCGGAAACCCCCAATGATATGCAGTTATATGCATTATTGACCAGCTAGTTAACCCTCTAAGATGATGTGCGAGGGATAAATTGTCCCGTGCGAGGGAAAAATAAACCCGAAAATCTCGTTTTTTATTCTGTTTAAAATAATAAAATAATCTTTAAAATAAATTGTCTCGTCTTTCTATTTTGTTCGCAATGAATGGTCAGCCTTGCTCTTAGTGTCGGCCGTACCTCCGCAGGGTATAAGATTATTTCCTTGACGATATAATTGTCCCGTCCTGGAGACAATTTACGATCATTGCTCATATCCTGTACACAGCACCATTTGGAGATTTCTATTTAAGTTGGACATCTTTTACCGATTTGCTAAATATTCCCCTTGGACTATATCCCCCCCCTTGGACCAGAAACTCATATATTTCCAGTCGTTAAGAGACAAACTCATACAGCCGTAATATTAGTCACGACTTGAAAACCCTTTTGACTTTGGTTGTTCTGATGACCTAAGGGCTTGCTTTGCCAGGATGGCACGGGGGCAGTGCAGGATATCGGGGTTGATGGCACAGATGGGCACTTTAAAGTATGTGTAACAAGTCCTAGGCGTACCAGTCTAGCACAATACAATAAGCCTTTTTTAAGAACTATGCCCAAACGCTGGGACATGCGCTTGCAGGGGTAGTCATGGTACTCATGCGTGTGTGTACCCATTATTCCCTAGAGGAGTACCAGTGTACAGCACTTTGGTAATTAAACAAACCAGGATGTAATTTTGACTTCAGGCGTATTCTCGCCGTTCCTCGAGCTCCTCGGGGAATCGAAGGTAACGGCGAGAATAGAGGGAGTCACTCCACGCGGACTCCACGTACAGAAAGAGAGAGAGAACACTGGGAATGCTTCCAAAATAGATATTTTTTTTTTTCGAAAAAGTATATGCAGTTGACGAAATTAGTCTGGATCCATCTTATTTTTAGTTTTGTTTATTCTGATTGAATTAATTTTTCATTGCACCAATACCAACAAAGATTGACTCCCGAATCTGAAAGGGAGCCCTTTTTGATGATGGTTTGTTTAATCGGAGCATTCCCCGTCCGTGGGGAATACGGGAACTGAATTGCCGGGACAAACGAAAACGCATGGACTCATCGAGTGAAGTCATCGAGGAACGGCGAGAATACGCCTTTTGAAATTGCTGTGTACCAGAAATTCGTAATATTCTTTCGCTTTCTAGGACGCCTGCAACATGGTTGCCAAGGTTAGCGGCTCGGACACTGCCTCCCAGATGTCACCACACTCACGCATCCCCTCCGACCCATCAAAGGATCCCTATGAACCCTGGACCATGACCGATCGAGAGAGACAAATCTCAACAAAGTATCTGAATCTGATCATGGGTAGGAACTATGGGCATCCCACGGTGGCTGTGACACCTAGCGATGATGTTTCGAGCGATCTGGGTTCGTCAGTGGTGATGACGAATTCGACCACGTCGTCTATGAACTGGAGCGAGTAAGCAGCTTTTTTTACTTCACAACCGAAATTGCGTACTTTCCATTGGTTCACATATGAATTGCCAGGCCCGCACCATCTCACATAGCCTTTTACTACTTAATATACTAATCCAGGCAAAAATAACCTAGTCTAGCTTTCATAGTCGCTCTTCTGCACTCACTCTGTAACTTAGCTCACTCGTTACGTGGAGGATCGTTTCGCAGTGACGTGTCAGGTCGTAAGAACCAGTCACTGAATTTATACTGCATGTTAGCGAGGAGTATACCCATCTATAATCCGTGCTTACCGGGACCTCTACGATAATCTAGTCGTTGTTATTCAGATTCCTGGTTTTTCGGATGATCATGTTATTGTACCTGTTAAGAAAGGAGTAAGACAGGGATCGGTAGTTTCGCCGCAACTACTAATGCTGTAATAGAACCTCAAAGTAATGTAAAGCCGGCTTGTATTGTTCGTGGAATTGACGTTAGTCTTGTATGTTACGCGGATGACATTCTAAACCCCAGTCGCACAGTTACTCGTCTTGAAGAAAATTTTGATACGTTAAGTAAGTAAGTAAGGTTTATTAGACAGAAACTTTCTAGCTAACAGCTAATTTGATTGTCTTTATAAAAATTTCATTCTTTTAAACACTTATGAGTTACATAAACATCGTTAAGTAACGAGTACAGCAGCGTAGAAATGAAATTTAGCCCTGAAAATCACAAGTTCTATTTCATTGGAGAACTAGCCCTGATATAAACTGTACGGCTGGGAAGTTCGAACGTCAGACCAGCAGATTCGCTCATTTATCTTGGTCTACCGATCGGGAGGTCGATCAGAGAAACCAGAGCACTGTTGATCAAACATCTTCGCAAAAAGATTGCTGCAGCTTATGGTTCCATTGTGGCGAATAAGTTGCATTTCAACCGTCTTACTCTCGCCACGATTTTTGACTCGGTGGCCTTGCCTCACATTTTATACATCGCACCTTTCTGGCGAATGTTAAGTAACACTGATACAAAAAAAACAAATTCGCTCTGTTTATTTTCGTTTCTGTAAATTCCTGCTCCGCCTCCCTCCTTGGACCCGAATAGTAAAATCGTCATTACTTACAACATCACTGACCCACTTACAGCAGTTGGACAACTTACACAGAATTACAACAATAACATTAAGCATCAGTGGGAGAGTATTCTTCTACAATAGGATAGTTTTGTAGATATGATAATGTTGTCGTAGTCTCTATGTTTGTCTGGTCTCCTCTTGTTATAAGGCGTATTCTCGCCGTTTCCCGAGGACTCCTCGGGGAATCGAAGGGAAGGGGAGGGAGTCACTCCACGCGGACTCCACGTACAGAAACAGCGAGAATACCGGGAATGCTTCTAAAATGGATTTTGTTCGAAAATGAATATGCAGCTAAAAAAAAATAGTCTGGATCCACTTTATTTTTGGTTTTGTTTATTCTGATTGTTTTAATTAATTTTACATTGCACTAACACCAACAGAACATGATTCCCCTCAGAATCTGAAAGGGAGAACTTTTTGATGATAGTGATAATAATTGGAGCATTCCCCGTCTGTGGGGACTCGCGAGAATACGGAGAGTGAGTCCCCGGGACAAACAAAACGCGGGGACTCCTCAAGTGGAGTCCTCGGGTAACGGCGAGAATACGCCTATAGTGTTTCCTTCTTCTTTTCTTTCTTTATTCCTATTCTGTCTATGCCTTGTGCTTTTTGATGGGTGAAAAATAAAATAAGTATCATTATTATTTGGTCGGCGCATTTAGTCAAGATAGTTGATTACTCTGACGCAGGCTACCTTGCCTGTTCCCTACCTTGAAAAATTCAAGGTAGCAAAATGCACGCTACCACTATTGAATGAATAAATGAATTATTTAGCAAAAGCCATATACCTACAATACAAAATATTTGTACGTAGGCTAAGAGACGCAAAGGAAGGTTTGATCCCTCTGGATATTATTTGTTCGGTTAGGGGAGTGCTTCGTATAGATGCAGCCGTATCCGAGCTTATAGAGCTAACAAAGGGCACCGTCAGTTGCACACTTGTTTTCGCTATCAAATTTGTACTCATGTTACTAAACGGATTACTCGGCTAATATTTTATTCGCGGTATTTTGGACTGTTTCGGGCCTTATTTACTAACGTCCGTTACTGGCTGCAGTAAAAATAGAAGAAAAGCTGTCAGCTGAGTACTCCGTTTATAACAACCAAACATGATTCAGCATCAGCTTAGGCTAAAGAAGTACTCCAGTCTGTATTCTCTAAAGAACTTTGCCTCTTTTTCTCAGGTTTCAGTCTCCGGACAGATGTCGTCCCGATACTCTCGCCCTTAATCGACAGAGCACACCCCACGGGCACCCGTCGCCACAGCGACCCATAGCATCCCCTGTCGGACTACCCCCTCTCCCGCAGAGTACACCCCCTTCGAAGCCGTTCATCCCTGAGATTGAGGAGATCCGAGTGAGCCCAGTTATTTCTCGTCGAGGTTTCCTGAATGTCCTTGAGCATAAAGCAATTGGATGGGTGCGGCGGTGGGTGGTAAGTTTCTCAGTGTTACATTGAGTGTGTTCCACCCTACCTACCGTGGTTACTACGCATGGCGTCACGAATTTTGGCTTTTTGGCTTCAGGGTTGGAACGTATTTTCTAATTTCGCCCAAATATCATGCCATGGGCTAATTCGACCAATCACGTTTGAGATCGTGATCCATCCTACTTACCGTAGTTACTACGCATGACGTCACGAGTTTTGGCTTCTTGGCGTCAAGGCTGGAACGTATTTTTCTATTTTCGCCAAAATATCACTCCACGGGGTAATCCATCCAATCACGTTACAGAGATCCGTAGTTACCTCGCTTACCACGCTTCCGAGCATGGTAAGCAAATAGTTATTATTAGTTACTATTTTCGAGAAGGTTGGAACGATCAGCGTAGTAACTTTTCGTGAGGTTGGAACGAAAATTGTAACTCATAGTTACTATTGTTAGAAGGGTGGAACACACTCATTATCGTACCAAAGTCTCTGTGCCGGACACTTTCCGGACCAGCGTATTTCTCTCTATTGCCGAGAAATTTTTGTGTAGAGAGCCAAGCATGCAGGGACGCCCTGCTGAAGGGATTGAAATGAATGTATTTCGACTGAGTAGTTGAGAAGAGTGGCTAACCAAAGTTGAATTTGCTAGACAAGCAGGTGTATATACAGACTTAATTAATAAATTCGAGTTTTATTTTTATTTTTTTATTTTTTTTTCGTTTTCGATTCGCGTTTTAGGACATATAGGCATTTGACTGTTTCCGCAGCAACCACTCAGTTGAGACGTTGTAAGAAATAGAGAACCGTGATTTTCTTTTTCTTTTTTTCAGCTTATAGTTATCCCTCTATGATGATGTGCTAGGGATAAATATAATTTCGGATATTTCGGTTACACTTCCGGCAAACGAAAGCGAAAAAACAAAACTAAATCATAAGATCCAGTACAATACCAACAGAAAAACGATGCGGAACCAACAAACCATAAAACGACAAGTAACCAAGAGACGACATGTAACTGAGACGTCGAATTAATCAGCGGGAGTTACGACAACTTCGAAGTAGGGTAAATGCATTCAAGCTTGCCAAAACAAGATTCCACAGAGACGTTTGTAAATAGGTTTTCTTATTATTTTTTTTACTGAGTTATTGGTCCAGCGTTAGCAAAGATGCGGTTAATGATGAATCGATCAATAATTTCAAATGTATACACTGTAAAAAGTTTCTCCGAATAAGGATTAACGTTAACTGCAGTATTTGCTACTGGGGTTAATCTTATCTCTACCGAATTAGAGATAAGATTATCTTTTTAGAGACTAGATTAATCCCAGTAGCAAACTGCAAGATTTTTTTTTACAGTGTAATCGAAAATATTTTTTACGCTGCTCAATATGATTACTCTCAATGTCTCAGAGTTATTTGGAGGCGGAAGCTTTTTCTGTTGCATTGTATTATTTTTATTCTTACCCTGATCTTTTACCTTTGATGCAGTGGCGTCCCGAGGGGGGGGGGGGGGGGTCGTTTAAATTTCCCCGAAAACCTGATAAAATGCGTTACTTCGTTTCTCCGTTATCCAGGGATAACCGATTTCGTAGAATGGACTTATTTCTTTCGGATTTGTAGTACTTCTATGTGCTTGTCCCTCTACGCTTGAAATATTTAGAAATGCAAGCCTTTGCCGAAAAACAAAATTAAAATATCAGATTCATTGGAAGACATATCCTAAAATCATTTTCCAACAGGCGTAGCTTCTCCTATGTCGCATCTTTAGCCCTGAAAATGCAGGATTTTGTTCAAATTCAAATCTCCGCATCTGGATGAATTTTGGTTTGTCGCGCAAGCAGCTCACACTGAACGTTGCTACCGGAGCCCCGGGTGGAAAAATGCAAAATCCACCAGATATATCAAAATATTTCAGTGTATCCAAACATCAGATTAAAAAAAAAGCTGGCTTTTCAGTTAGAGCTTTAACGAACCTATTTTTGTGTTGTTTGTAACACATAATCAACGTCAGAACACAACAGTATTCTAGAGTTTCTGCAGAGATGGTCACTACGGAGAATTTTCGGTAAAACCTCGAAAAATTCCGGTAAAATTCTGAAGCCGAACCCCCCTATCAGGAAGGTGTCGGGACGCCCCTGTTCTGATGTCTTAATGAACACCAACGCCGAAATATTAATGACAGCTGCTATGACGAGCTTTAGAGTGATCGCATAAAACAGTGTACCAAAAGTGTCAGAGAGAGAAGGGAGCAACTCTAGGCGTATTCTCGCCGTTCCCCTAGGACTCCACTTGAGGAGTCCCCGCGTTTTTGTTTGTCCCGGGGACTCACTCCCCGTGTTCTCGCGAGTCCCAACGGACAGGGAATGCTCCGATTATCATCACCCTCATCATAAAGGACTCCCTTTCAGATTCGGAGGGGAATCAATTTTTGCTGGTGTTGGTGCAAAGTATAATTAGTTAAAAACAATCAACAAAACCAAAAATAAAGTGGATCCAGACCAGTCAACTACACATCTTTTTTTCGAACAAAGTCCATTTTAGAAGCATTCTCCGTGTTCTCGTTGTTTTCCTAGGCGGAGTCCGCGTGGAGTGACTCCCTCTATTCTCGCCGGTCCCTTCGATTCCCCGAGGAGTCTTCGGGTTAACGGCGAGGATACGCGTTAACTTATCAATTAGTCAATAGAAAAAGTCCTGCTTCAAATGTACTTGAGTTGGGACCAGTTTCGAAAGAGTTACTCAGTTTAGTATAATTGTTTCAGGTGGTACGGCGACCGTACGTATTATTCTTCAAAGACGAACGGGATCTAGTCGAGCGAGGGATGATTAACCTTGCAACGGCTCAGGTTGAATTATCCGAAAACCAGGAAGCCAAAGTGGGCGTGGCTAATACCTTCAGGTGAGTCCCCACTCCCCCTGTGAATGAATGAAGGATTTATGACGCACTGCCGAAGGGTGTAGGTGCAGTAGAAAAGGGCAAAGAAATATACAATAATCGTAAAACACTCAACAAGTATTTTCCATAAAGGTTCTCTAATGTAGAATCGCGTTGATGGGATATTGGACAGGTAAGTTTCCGATCGGAGAACACAAATTAGAGGAGAGAGCTACAAGCGTCACCAATGGTCGAAAATCAACAAACGGCCGATCAGGTAGCGGTTCCGCGTTCGCCTTTGTGTAGGTAGAGAAGAAATAAGATATCTGAAGTATGTCGAGCGTATCCCGATGAAACATTTATCTCAGAATAGTAGTACGGAGTTTTACGAAAAGTAGCATGGAGTACTAACTGATGCTACTACATGCTTCTACTTCAAGGCTGTCGTGTTACCGCATACTACTGCATGCTACTATTAGCAAGACTGGATGCTACTATGGCAAGATAGGATGCTACTGGATACTACTACATAAGATTGGACCAGTCTGAGGCACATTAAATGAGAGTATTCTTTGCTATTATATAGTATTATATGGAATTTTTTCATACAACTACCATACAACTACGCAGGCTACAAATTTTTCATTGGGGTGCGTCGAAGCCCTTCTTTCTAAGATGGAATGTAATTTATTTTTATTTTATTTATTTATTTATGTGTGACCCGCATTTTGTATAACAGCGGAGTATGAGCAAATACACATATTAAAACAGTAAACAAAACATGTACATAAACATGACTACGTTATTAGCAGTTTAAAAATATTTTGTTTGTCCCATAATTTAAACCCCCTCCCCCACCCCTACATATAGGGCTACAGAGCCCATCTACGAACTCGACCTTTCCCTTGCCACAAAGGATCATCCCACCAATTTTTCATACAGTTTAAAAACACACTAAACAGACTTAAAAAAAAATTACACAGTGACAAGCGCACTAAACGGGTTCAAGACTGAGAAACTGGCTAATAATTTCGTGGGCTGACAGGGTAGGATGTTTGTCATCCAGCAAGGAAGTTAACAAACGGTGCGCAAAATTGCGATGCTCTCCGTAGCCTACTGGGAATGAGATATCTCCAATACTCCCTCGTTCTGGGCCCAGTTTTCGTTTCGCTAACGAACTTTTGAAGCAAGGGTCACAGTTCTGATTTGTAACTTTGCCGGGTTTCTCATAGCTGTTTTCAGTTCGCGCGGCCCTTGGGAAACCAATATTTTTTTTTTTTTTCAATGAGCTCTAGGAAGCAATCAGGGGGAGCATGATCTGCCTCGAAATGATACAAATTGGTCTGGCATGCCAAATGCAAAAATCAGCGCAGTGCAGTAAGGGTAGTAAAAATAGCACAGGGAGTTCAAAAACTTGGATATAGGAGATGAGGATGGATGGGACGATTAGGGACGTAAAGGAAGCAGTAATAGACATTAGTGGTAACCTTATTTGAACGATTTATTCAAATAATGTATACAACGGATACGTCAGCTACGATGCTTCATCAGCGATATTTCGGCCATTCTTGGCAAGGGTCCTCGTCAGGCTGTCAATCTTCAGGTCCAACGTCGGGGAAGGAAACCAACCTGTAATAAGGTTTGTTTTGACATTCGGAAAAAACAAACGGATGGAATGCAGATTGGACAGTACCGAGTCTATGCGGCCAAGATTTGTTATTTGGCGTCCTGAGCGAATCCAGCAACGATAGGGGGAGGGAGAACTGGGAATTTGCAGATAGGCTATGCTCCGATTCCAGTCAAACTTGATGGACGGGAAGAGGAGATGTCAGAGATTCGACCTTTATGTTTTCTAGTCTAGTGTATTCGGCCACAGTAAGGGGAGTTGGAGGGGTAGTCCCGGAAATGTTGTGGCTTGCATAGGGCTCATACGAGTGCAGCGATTTAAATCAAACTTGGAATGTAGGCTAGGGCCCTTAAAGTACGCATCATCACAGCCAAGTGCAAAAATAAATAAAGTTTTCAACAATACATTTTCGTGATTTTCAAGGGCCCATGATCATTTTTATCACGGGGGTTTTACTTACAAATGGTCAAAGCAACCCCTCATATTGGCAAATTCCTTTTTTTTACCAAGCCTTGCAAGTGCCATATGAGCTTCCAGCTCTTGTTTTGTGAAGTAAGATGCGTGCAGCATTAGTTGTGTTTTCGCAGATACCATGGTATCTGTTACCACGGTAACTGGTTTTGCCATTAGTCGTTTTTGCAGTTACCGTGGTATCTGATATACGGTTGCTCTGCAAAAACGACTATTGCCGAAATTGCGCTTTCCGAAGTCACCCTAAAAAAATCTGATATTCAGTCACATCACTAAGTGCCAAACTTCTTTCCCAACAATTTGACAAAAATTGATGAAAGTGAGATGTGTTTTCCAGATACCACGATCAGTTACCACGGTCTGAAAAACGCCTTTTGACCCTGGTATCAGATACCACGATAACTGCAAAAACGACTTTAGACCGTGGTATCAGATACCATGATATCTGCAAAAACGCAACCATTATATTTATTTATTCATAAACTGTACAACTGTGTTTTCATTTCAGCGTGATGACGAAGTATCGCGGCTACTTGCTCCAGACTCAGAACGATCGAGAACTCTTCGACTGGCTGTACGCCATCAACCCGCTGCTAGCAGGCCAAATCAAATCAACCCTTTCACGAAACCGGTCACAGAACACCCCCAACTCGCAACTAAGCATTCCTAGCCCACCCCAGCCTCTAAAAGCTGACCTAGGTTCTTAATTTAGTCAATTATTATCCGTATGTTGCCTTTACTCGTTGTTCTTTATGCCTATATTTTTTTTTGTATCGTTATTTTATCCGGATTGGGAAGACTTGATAAGATGGAATAGCTAGGTTGGGTTCAATCTGCGTCGCAGTTCACGCGATTCTGAATAATAATTACTCAGCGCTCTCTATATGAACATGTCCAAAACACGCCACTGATCCTCGGGAAGAACGAGAAAACGTAGCACTAACGACTCAAACTCAACAACTGAATCCTGTGTTAACCAGTCACGGCGATGTTTGGGAGCAGCTGTGAAACCGCTTCCGGCTCTTCGGCTAGGTACAGGGCGATTTTGCATCGGCAAGAAGAGTTAGTCATCAGGAGTATTGGATTCTTGTATAAGTAATTCCAGTAGAGAAAAGCCTCAATACCCTCTTGCAAAACACTAAACGCTAAAGCAGAACCGAAGTAAACCGCAGTTCTTATCATTTCTCGTCAAGCGCTAGGAACTCCAAGTTGTGTGGCAAATGGTGGATTGTACAAGTCGTTCTTTCGAAGGTAGCTTTGGCGAGGGACTGCGTGTACGCAGGGTTTCAGTGGTAAAACTGCAACGGCAGGAGACCAATACCCTGAATGGGTATTTTAAATTGGTGGGGGGGGGGGTATTTCTTAGTCCTCCCAGTTTCTTTCTGTGGCTTGAATACAGACATTTTCTGAACAGGGGGTCAATCGAACGCTTCTTAGATTTAAAGCTCCCTTGGATCCAGTTTCTAAGTCGGAGTTGGCAAGAACGTGGAGACACCGCGTCGATGTGAAACAGAACGAATGAAACAAAAGATTTGAGTCACCTCAGTTTCTTCTGTTGTTGAATACAGAAATTCTCAGAACAAAAGGTCAATAGAACGCTTCTTAGATTTAAAGCTAGTCTGGATCCATTGTCTAAATTTCCCAAGTTGGAAAAAAAGAGGAGACCCGCGGATGAAATAAAAGAATAACGTGGACCGTGACAACCGGATCAGGATATTAAAAGAAAAATAAGCTCTCGAACCTAACACAAGGGACTTGTGGTGTTAAGATTGACGAGAGAAATATCCAGGGAGATGTTCTGATTCAAAAGCAGGCAAGATCAGGCATGGATTTCTGTTCTGGACTTGATGTTCAGCCCCCCCCCCCCCCCTTCACTTTCTGGAAATAGCTCTGGGGAGCGGAATTATTATCACACTCACTTTTGTGTGCTGTACATAGGGGCAGCAGACGAACAACAGTCAGCTGTGGAGGTTCATATCCTTGCAGTGTCGACTGTCAGCTGTTATTATTTGTTTGACCATTTTTCATGTTTTATTTAGCTTATCTACGGGCCTATCAAAGTCTGACCTTGATATAGTGTATAATTGTAAATTACCAACGATGCATAGTGTGATATAATGCTGCTTGACTCACGGTATATCATATACAGCTTTAGTTGTTAGGCGTTTTACGTATAGTTGTACACGAATTTTGTTTTTTCGTTTTTGCCTTGGTAGCAGATAACAGGACAGAAGACGTTTGGATGGACCAGTTGCACTTTATTTTGGTAGATTGATTAGCCCCTGAACCGTAAAGCTGTCACAGACGAAAAGCAAATCGTGAATGTTTTGAACTTTAATTATTGAATTATTTTAAGTTCTGTTATGAATTTGTATAGGAATCAAACCTTTGCAGCCAACTCTCGTTGCAAAGTTAATGGAAACAAACAGAAATGGCACTACAGGGCTTTTTAATTTATTAAAAATATAAATTTTTACTTTTTTCATTTATTATTCGTATATCCGTAGTTGATCGTGAATAACAAAATCTTTTCTGCGGTTATCAAGTGGCTAAAGGGATATTTAATCTCGATGTCGAAGTCCAAAGGGCCCATTACACAGTTTTAGTTCAGAAAATCGCAGCTTGCTGTATTCATGTCTATTTAGAAGAGAGGTTTAGTCTGTGTTTTAACTAGTTGCTATGGAATATTACTCGCTAACGCCTCTGGTGGCTTAAATTTCACTTGACGTAACGAATGGATCTCAATTAGTCTTTTATGCCTGTTGTTTTGAATGATATTTGTTAACATAGAGTAGCCGGTCCGTCGGAAGAGAGAAATGGGTGGGGGAGGGTGGCAGTTTACCACAAACCCCCCTGATTGTGTGTACACCCTGTGCATAATACTGGATACCCTATGCCTAACGCTTCACCTGAATCATCATTATTTTGTTGTGTTTGAATACCCAGCATTTGGCATAGTGTCCAGCGTTAGTGCTATAAAAAAAAATCAGGGGTTTGTGGTGGTTTTTTTTTGGCTGTTGGGAGAAGTTGGAAAATTTCTAGGCCAAGTCAGGAACTGTCCTAATATGCTTGGTGAAAGTTGCCTTTCCAGTCTTCTGTGGATGGTACTCTTCTATTATTTCGAAAATGTTTATCTCTGAGCGTGTTCCAACCCTTCTAACAACAGTAACTATTAGTTACTATGTTCGTTCCAACCTCGTCAAAAGTTACTACGCTGACCGTTCCAACCCTCTCGAGATAGTAACTAATAGTAACTATTTGCTGGTATTTGACCGAAAACCAAAAAGCCAGAAATCGCGACGTCATGCGTAGTAACTACTGTAAGTAGGGTGGAACACGCTCTCTGTCGCTGGTCTTGTTACTTTGTGGTTGTTGCGGTTGTTGGGTCCTGTTAGCCCTATAGAATGACGCAAGAATGGTGGTCAGTGGTGGTTTACATTTGCGCAAATCTGAGCGTATTTTACGCACGTTTTTGCTCTAGAAAAATCTTCAACAGCGACAACGGACGTAAAAATACTCAGATTTGAACATCACTAGCGGACATTAATCAGAGTGCAAAAGCACCTTTTGCAGTTCCATGCCCATCAGTCCCCTATAAAGACATTAGTTCAACAGTTCGGGTTCTAGAATAAATAATTATAGCTGAGTTCGTTGCACTCCGGGCTGTCTCTTTAGTCACCAGTGTCCGGTTCTTCCCTTAAAACGCGTTTTTTGGTTCACCTGTGAGTTGATGAAAACTGGCTAACTCCTCGCTGAAGCCGGGCTCACGAGCAGGTTCTGGTTAGTCCGCACAGGTGAGATAAAACCGGACATTGGTTAGTTCAAAAACGGGTTATAAGACTGGTGAGAAGTCACCGGTGGATGCAAAAACGGCTTATAAGAAAAACCGGAGACCACCGGTGAGAAACTCCCGTGACAAAGAACGCAGCTTATGATAATATTGAAGATAGGCGGACAGTTGATTGCGAGCTTCTTCTTGGGACATGAAATAATGGTGTCGACTAAATCCCAGCCAATTATTCGAGGCTCGTGACGTCACATCTAGTCACATGAGAATTCCATACTCTCCATTTACAGAACAACTTGATTGTCCCTGCCACCCTGGAACGGTTTATAAATGTAAATCTGTCCGGCGCCTCGGTGGCCGCTCGGCTATATATTTCAAATACATATATAGTCAACAGTGTTTAATTACTCGAATTTCCCAACTTCTGCCATGACACGTCACCAGGGGCGTCACGACTGGGGGGAGGGGGGGACGCCCCCCCCCCCCCCCAATGCTGCCGGCGAGTCGGTAAAAAAAAATACGAATCGGCGCGAAGCGCCGCGATTTTTTGTCAATTTCTTTTTTTTGTTTTTCTGAAAAATGGCCGATTTTTCGTCAAAATAGTCGGTTTTTCCGAAAATCAGTCAATTTTTTTCAAAAATGTCATTTTTGTTGCTGAAAACAGTCGTTTTTTCTGTAGAAAAAGTCGGTAAAAATTACCAGCCAGTCGGTAAATGCCTCGTCCCCCCCCCCCCCCCCAAGCATTTTGGCTAGTAACGCCTCTGCACGTCACGAGTCTTGTATAATTGGTTATCTTGGATAATCGGCTGAGGCTTAGACGACACGATAAGATACAAAAATTCGAGGATTCGAAACTGGAGTTGGTTTCACCTGAGCCTCGTTTTTGTTGCACGCTGCAGGTCCGCGTCTCGACCGCTTCCGGTTGTCTACATTTTGTCTACAAATTGTCTACATTTCTACATCACCCTGCAGTGCTTCTGAGGAAGACGGCAGCGCTTCTCGAGAATATCGACTTGCTTACCGACCAAGACCGTGCTTCCCTGCAAGGTGCTGCTTCAACCGAGAAGAAATCTTGCAGGAAGGTGAATCCAAAAACACATCTGCAAAGAAATGCTGCAGCAGCGATGCGGCAGCACTGTTGCAACAAATCGAGGCTCGGAGGAAAGACTTCGGCAGAATCGACAGTGTCCTAGGATAACAAGGGGTTTAAGAGAAAGTGCGTGGTAAGACGGGGGTTGGGTACAGGAAAGGAGGCGGGGCTACACTGTGTCCATTTTATTTAGGCGTCTTGGTCGTTGCAATAAATTGAGAATTGCGAATGCTCGTAGCGTGAAAGCCGTTCGCTGATTAATTGATATTTGTCTCTGTTTGGTTGTCTTTTTCGCATTTCTTTCATTCGGCTTTATTGTGTGCTCGTTCACCAAGTGAGCTTGAGATACCAAGTATTTTAATGAAGTTGTTGTATTTATTTGAAAGTAAATTTATCACGCGCTGACAATTGAAAACCACAAGATTCTGAATTCATCTTTGTCGTAAATATTACGTAGGCCTAAAGATGGAATGTTAAAAAGGCTCCGACATTGAAGTCCTATAGACTTCTAAATTTGAGTCAGAAATTTACTTCTGGTTTATTTGTCACGGTAAAAGTCCCTTGTATAACATTCCAACTTTATGTAATATTTGTCTTATTCCATGACGGTGTTCTGGTGCTAATATGGAAGTGCCTGAACTAGCAAAACCCGGACCGACCGACCGACCGATGGACGGACAGAAATTGCGATCGGTATATGGCATTTGGCCGAAGGGCAAGTGCCATAGAAACAAACTTGATAGCTGACTAAGTTACGCTCTCCATTTGGCTTTTGCCTCAGCACTTCCTGGGGCTAGTGGGCACCTACGGTGTCAGAATGTCTTCAGCCCACACCCCAGGAGCCGTAACTTCATTAAACCTCGCCTCCACTCGTTCATCCTCACAACAATGGTCCGTGTCCGTGTATGCAAATTATTTTTCAAAAAGTAAAAAGTTGTATCTGGAGTTGAATAGAGGTAAAGAGGCATCCTGAATCCGTGTATGAAAGTTATTTTCTCGCCGGACAAACAGTTCGCCCGGAATCCCGCCAAAATAAAAAAATCTGGTAAAAGTAACACTTTTATCTTATTGATCAGAGGTTTGATGTAGGGCTAAGGGGACATGCTGAAGTCTTTTTGAGCTTTGTTTTCTTGCCGGACAAGTAGTTTGCCCGGAATCCGGCTGGAACCGGAAATGTGGCAGAAGTAAGGTGTTAGCCGATATAGGGCGACGAAACATGCGGAATGCAGATATGAAACAAATTCTCGCCGGACTAGTAGTTAGACGACTAAGTTAGAAACGAAGAAAATTGGTAAAAATCAAAGTTCATTCTTAAGTCGACTAGAGGCTCGCATGGGCGCAAGAACAGGCGATGAATCTATTGATGAACTTTATTTTTTGTCAGACCAGTGATTCCACTTAAATTTGCCAAATCCCGTAAAATTGCCTGAAAACTTAAATTTAAGGAAGAATCTTTAATTGTTTTTCCACAAGTTAATTTTCCAGCTTGAGCGGTTTGAGCCTGATGTGGACGCTTGCCAAGAAGGGCCGAAATATAGCTCTAACAAAATGTAGCTGACTTATCTGTTTTGCACCGTCAAATATGATTCGCAGTCAGCTTGGGCTGAAGGACTATCTATCACCACAGTACGGAACTTCAAATCGCCCATACATGCCGCCGACAAGTAAGAAAGTCAGATATTAAGGAAGAATCTTCAATTGTTTTTCCACAAGCTAATTTTCCAGCTTGAGCGGCTTGAGCCTGAAGAGGACCCTTGCCAAGAAGGGCCGAAATATAGATCTAATAAAATGTAGCTGACTTATCTGTTTTGCACCGTCAAACCTGAAAACTTTTTAAGTCGACTACTGAAATTGTTTATTGCAAAGTTGGCAAGTCTCAAAGTAACACAGAGGAGGATACTTCAACCGTTAGAGCGTCAGACTGCAGATTGAGAGGTTCTTGCTTTGCCTCTCGGTCTCCCCAGCTGTTTTGTTTTGCACATGTTTTGCAGCTGAATCCGATTTTTAAATTCCTTTTCCTATCGAAGAAGTATTTCGTCTGGAATACAGCTGAAACAAGGAAGTTTGTCAAAGTGAAAGACATTTCTAAAGTCGATTAGAAATGAATTATAGGGGGTAAACATACATGCTGAATCCATATCTGAAGTTGGTTTCTCAGCTGCTTAGTCCTTTGGCCATAATTTGTCAAAAAACACTATTACCGTATCATTTTTTTTTACAATTTCAAGCGGTTAATAGGGATGAATAGCAACATATTTAAGGGGCCTGGCGAAGACCAGAAGTCTACAAAATCCGGTTGGCTGAATCAAGAAGTCCAATAAACGTTACAATTCTAAGATCCCATCGAAGCCTTGGTCTTGTTATCCAAGAACAAGGGAAAGTCCTGAGTATAAACGCAACGCAAAACGCAAAAATAAGCTAAAGGGTAAGAGTGATATCCCCTCAATTTGAAACCATCGCGGGTTATGATCGATAGCTCCTGGGCCATGGATGACGTCCGTAACTTGATGAAGCGAATTCAAAGCGGGTGCAATAACATTAGCTGCGTTCCTTGTCACGGGAGTTCTCACCGGTGGTCTCCGGTTTTTCTTATAAGCCGTTTTTGCATCAACCGGTGACTACTCACCAGTCTTATAACCCGTTTTTGAACTAACCGGTGTCCGGTTTTACCTCACCGGTGCGGACTAACCAGAACCTGCTTGGTAGCCCGGCTTCAGCGAGGAGTTAACAAGTTTTCGTCAACTCACTGGTGAACCAAAAAACGCGTTATAAGAGAAGAACCGGACACTGGTGGCAAAACACCAGAGACAGCCCGGAGTGCAACGAACGCAGCTATTAAATGCGTTTTTTGCAGATACCATAGTATCTGTTACCACGGTAACTGGACCTGCAATTAGTCGTTTTGCACTTACCGTGGTATCTGATACTACGGTTGATCTGCAAAAACGACAATTGCCGAAATTGCGCTTTTCGAAAACTGAAATCCAGCCACATCACTAAGTTCTTAACTTCTTTCCCACCAATCTGACAAAATCCTAGGCTCTATAGTTGGTAATGATGAAAGTGAGATGATTTTCTCAGATACCACGATAACTGCAAAACGCCTTTTGACCGTGGTCTCAGATACCACGGTAACTGCGGAAACTACTTTAGAACGTGAAATCAGATACCACGGTAACTGCAAAACGATTTTAGACAGTGATCTCAGATACCATGGTATGTGCAAAACGCAACTATTAATACAAATTTAGGAGGCACAGGCTACACTGTAAAAAGTTCCTCCGAATAAGGATACAGTATTTTCTACTGGGATTAATCTTATATATATTGGCATAAAATTAATCCGAATTGGGGATAATCTTATCTCAATAAAGACAAGATTAATCCCAGTAGCAAATACTGCTAAGAAACACTAGAGCAAATCTAGCAAATACTAGAGGAACTAATCGAAGCTTCAATTTCTAACAGTAGACTTCCTGGATTATTTTCAGTTACCGATCAGGCATGACGATTACTGATCGAACGGCGTCCCTCCTGAAGGGCAAGGTTGCTACCCATTGTTAGGATCTACCCAAAGAATAAAATAGATCTGAGCTTAATTATCCATGACTGCTATTGTTTTCACCTATTTTTAACAAGACGATCAGGTGCGGTGTACAAGTATATAACCAACCGAGTAGCAGTTGAACAGCATCAAGTGTGATTTGTTCTGTCTACCAAGTACTCGAAAATGGCAAAAATTATGGTAAGATTTAGAAACTATATTTTATTCAACTTTGTTTTTTTTAAACTGCTGATTGGATTGAGTGACACTGTCTAGTGTTTCACTGACTCTTGCGTCAAAATAGTTTTTGACGAATTTCCTATCGTAAGGTTCCAACTGCCGATTCTGGAGCGATTCGGTCGACCCGATGAAAAATTTGTAGCCTACGTAGTTGTATGGTAGTTGAACGAAAAAGTTGCTTGTAATACTATGTAATAGCAAAGAATACTATCATTTAATGTGCCTCAGACTGGTCCAATTTCAAGCAGTATTATCCAGTCCCGATGAAAAATTTATCTCAAAATAGTAGTACGAAGTTGTACGAAAAAGTAGCATGCAGCACTAACTGATGCTACTACATGCTTCTACTTCGAGGCTACCATGTTACTCCATACTACTGCATGCTACTATTAGCAAGACTGGATGCTACTATGGCAAGACGGGATGCTACTGGATACTACTACTTAAGATTCGACCAGTCTGAGGCACATTAAATGATAGTATTCTTTGCTATTACATACTATTACATGCAACTTTTTCGTACAGCTACCATACAACTACGCAGGCTACAAATTTTTCATCGGGGTAGCATCCTGTCTTGCCATAGTAGCATCCAGTCTTTCTAATAGTAGCATGGAGTAGTATGCAGTAACACAGTAGCCCTGAAGTAGAAGCATGTAGTAGCATCAGTTAGTACTTTTGTACAACTTCGTACTACTAATTTGAGATAACTTTTTCATCGGGTTGACAGATAGTGATGACGTTGCGTGGTAAGCGGTGGATTCGACGACAATGAGAATTCAAAATGTAAAAAAAGTGACTGCCGATTCATGCCCGGGCCACATTTAGTTACATCTGTACGTAATTTGGTTCGTCAATTTGGTTATTACCCACTCTTTACGTTTCATCCTGGTCACACTGGGAACAAAGAAATTCGAGAAATATTACCACCATCATCACTGCTGAGAAAACAAAATTAACTAGTGTCAGTGATTGTGGTCTGTGATTTGTCAAAAGATACCAAAATGGCGGGGATGGACTTTTTCATCTCGACTATTTACGTTTTCAGCGTCTTTTCTTCCCAATTTCAACCGTAAAATGGTCACCGGCGTTATTACCAGGTGTGACTATAGCTGATGATGATGATGATGAAATTTTATCTACGCACTTAAGAAGAGGAAAATAGCGCAGTATAGACAAACAAAGGGAAAAATACACTGAGCTTTCAATAAATAAAAGCTTTCAATAAAAGTAAATGCATAAGATCTTAAAATATCTAAAAAAAAGAAAAGAAAAGGGACTAATCGGGTCTAAAAAATCTTCTTCCTAGATGGAATGCGGAGAAATGGCCAAGGGCAGGAACATGAAGGTTCTGGGTAATTGAAGATAACTTTGTGCGACTATAGTGGGACCCGGTCATAAGACTGTAGCCTACTGTTCCGGCGTAGTACTTCCCGGTGTTACCCCTTCGTTAGTGTAGGTCTACCAGTAATATTGGCGCTGTAAAATAACGGCACATTACTGAAACGCATTTCGCTTTGAATATCTTTTACATGGTATTCGTCTTCTAGCTTCTCATCGTTGCCACTGTCGCCACAGTCGCCTACTCTCAGATGATCCAGGGCCTTCGAGGCGATCCCGCCGTTTTCGAATCATCCGGCGAAAACGATTTGTCTGCTGACGCATCATCGTGGAGTTCTTCCGGTTACGGCAATAGGCACGGATCCGGTCACGGCGGATCCGGCTACGGTGGATCCAGTCACGGCGGATCCGGATACGGTGGATCCAGTCACGGCGGATCCGGCTACGGTCGTCGTTCCTTCGGACACGGCGGTTTCGGTTCCAGCTACGGCCATGGTGGTTTCAGCGGTGGATTCGGTGGTCACGGTGGCTCTGGCTACGGACGAAGATCCCACGGCAGTGGCTATGGAGGGTGGTGAATCTTAAAGTGTCTCATTTTATAATCCTTGTTATACGAATAAATCGTTCTATTTTCTTAAACACTGCGGAATGGAGTTGAAACATTTTGACCGGATTCGAGCCGAACTATCTATTCGAGCGCGAAGAGCCAGCCTCCAGGGCCAGCCAAGCCTATTATTTTGCCCGTACATCGTGTTTCCAACCAATTGGATCGGAGAGATTTTTCTGCCGCTAAATTTGTAAGCCCCACCTTTGCTCCTGACTTACAATAGTTGCGTTTTTGCAGATAAATGGTATCTGATACCCGGTCTAAAGTCGTTTTTGCAGTGATCGTGGTATCTGGCCAGTCATCGTGGTATCAGATACCACGGTCCGACCGTGGTAACTGATCATGGTATCTGAAAAAGTCATCTCCCTTTCATCAGTTTTTGTCAAATTGGTGGGAAAGAATTTTGACACTTAGTTCCGTGACTGTTTTTCTTTTGGGATGACTTTCCTCTCTTTCTTGTTCACTCCGTTCTGTTCTAAGTGAAAGATACAGCTAATAAATACTTTACTTACTTACTTATAGAACTGGGAATATCGAAACATCGTTCACGGTTGATTAACCTTCAAATCTACACTGGACTTTCACGGTTGATTAACCTTAAAATCTACACTGTCAAAAACGTGCACTTCAGTTGTTCAAGACGCATGTCAACCTATCCGTACTGCTTATGGGCGCATCGTCCCTAACCCAGTGCGCTACAGTCGGAAAGGCTTAGGAAAATTATATAGCACTTTTTTTGCTCCTTCACTTTTAATTGCATTCTCGCGTAACGCGTGTTCTGCGAAAGAAGGAATTAAAAAAGATAAGATCATGCTATTTTTAATATGCGAAGCACCTGCTCCATCTTTCAAAATTATGCCACAACCACACCCTAACGGATAAGTTTCAAGTTCAAGATGTAAGTATTACCCTTTCCAAAGTCGCCTCGTCTCTACCGAAAATAATCGACAACTGGACCCAACCAGCGCATGACCTTTTATCCTGTCTCCCGGCCGAAGATTAATTGTGTGTGTTATCTTCTATGTTTCGTATTTGTTTTTATTTCTTTCTTTCTTTAATTTTCTTTATGCTCCGCTTTCCAAAATGGCGGGTGAAAAATAAATAACTTACTTACTAACTAGTCCTGTTTCGCAAGACACAGTTGGAACGTGACGGAAAAGGGCGCATCAAGGCGTAACAGGTGTGTGAAATAGAGGAATGTAAACCATGGCTTAAGCATTGTCCTAATAGGTGAAATAAGCTGAATAACGCTATACGCGATGTTTACGTCTTAATACACACGCCTGTTCAAATACAATCCAAGAGGTTCTTATCAATGTGGCGTTCGGAGTTGCCAAGTAAATACAATTTTTCGAGCTCTAAAAATATTCGAAAAGGTTCTTAGTACTACTTGAAGTAAACGAGTACAATATAACGCAAATTATACTGTAAAAAAACTATTAAAATAAGGGATGGACAGCATTGATCCTTGAACTGACGAAAAGCAGTCGTAATCGAACAAAAACGTGTTTTTTAAGAAAATTTGTTTCTTTAGCTTCCAACAAAGTAGAACTGTTGTGCATTCTTTGGCAACCCTGACGGCGCTGCGCCTCTCCTCGGCCCGCTGGCGGAACCAACCAAGCGATCTGATTGGTTCTGCATAAGGAATAATAGGGCCGAGCTCTATTTTCCTTCTTCACCTTATTACAGCGCGCCCCGAGGAAAAGAGGAATCTGTAATAAGGCTTATACGCGGTAATACACCTTACAACACCTATTTGGACAATGCTTTAGTTATTTGAGTCCCAGTTCTGTACGTAGAGAACAGCTGTGTCAACGTTTCGGAACAAATTTGTTATCTCACCCTTTCTACCGAAACATCCTTCCTCCACCCGATAAGATGCAGAAAATCATGAAATAAGGTATCATTTTGTAGCCCTGTCAGTGCTCGATCCGTGAGTATTATCAACTTTTTGGAAAGACTTGACTTGACTGTCCTAGGAATTTTCTAATTCAGGTGTTGCCATTTGGCAACAAACGCATCCTATGGTAGCTTTCGGATGAAAACTAGCGATTCAAAATCGGTGTGATGTGCATTATCTAGCGGATTTCTTACGTTTCTTTCGACTTACCAACAGGTAGCTTGGACGTTGCCGTATGGAAACAAATACACTGGACGGAAAAAACAGAGTGACGACTAACAAGGCCGCGGAATAAAAGGTATCCAATGCAGTGAAATGTGTTTAGCAGTTTAGATGTCGGTTTCGGCAACAAGACGAGGATAACTAGTTACATTTTACATTTTCAGAAAATTGTGATCTACGCCTTAAGCGCAAGCTAAAATAAGCAGAAGAAGCGATATCCGTGTTTGACGAATTTGGAGACGATTCAGACCTTGGTCTTGAAAACGACGATGATAGTGACAGTGATTTCAACGCATCGCAGTTCGTCGACGAAGTTCCCGATTGGAGAGCTACCAATTCAAATGCAGCAAATGAGCCTGTCACTCAACCAACCCCCGATTCTGATACAGACGCCGAAGAGGAAGAAACTGGAAGCAGCAACAATGGCAACGCATCGAAGAGGAGGAATTACCAGTGGCGCAAATGCGAATTTTCTGCGCCTGAGATCCATTTTACAGGCTAAGCTGTCACCACGACGGACCCAAAGTCGGCGCTTCAGTACTTACTTCAGTACTTTTCTACCGAATTTGGGCAGTCGGTGACTGATAGGACAAATGAGTACGCTCTACGAAATAATGGGAAGTGCCTTGGTGCTGCTGAAGATGAGATATGGAGGCTGCTTGGGACTCATGTTCTGACGGGAATCATTCCATATCCTCGTATCTCAATGTACTGGGACATGGCCACGCGTATACCTACCATTGGTTCTTCAATGACCCGCCATCGCTTCCACCTTATCCGCAATAGTCCTGAATCAACGGATAAACTCTGGAAAGTCAAGCCCCTCATCAGTACTTTTCAGTCGGCGTGTTCGAAGATCACAAAGGAAGAGAACCTGTCTGTGGACGAAATGATGGTCCCATTCAAAGGGAAAATTCCCTAAAACAGTACATGCAAAAAAAAAATACGAAATGGGGAATGAAGATCTTTGTACTCTGCAGCTCGGGTGGGATAGTACATGATTTCGAGGTGTACCAAGGCAAATCTACAGGTATTGTGAAAAAATACAAAGAGCTTGGACTGTGCAGCGGCATCGTCATGCGGCTACTTCACATCAATTGCCCTGCTAACTGAGCTAAAAGATCTGAGGGTCTATGGGACTGGCACTTTACGAAGCAACAGAATGTCTGGCCTCACTGGTGAAAACAGAAAAGGAACTGAACAAGGAAGGACGTCGATCCCATGATTTTAGGATTGAACGGCTTTCGGAGACCATGGTTTGTCGTTGGCTGGACGGCGTTGTTGTTCTGATTGCTTCTAATGCATACGGGATCGGCCCAATAGGCCAGGTTCAGAGGTTCAGCACCGAACAAAAGAAGTTCGTCTCGCTCAAGCGGCCGGAAGCCATAAGGCCCTACAACTTGCACATGGGCGGCGTGGACAAGGCCGACTTCCTAATCTCCCTCTACAGGTGCGAGATACGATCCAAGAAATGGACACTGAAGCTTTTCACCCATTTCCTGGACTTTGCCGTCTGCAACTCTTGGCTGCAGTACAGGCGTGATTGCGATGTCGAGGGGATCCCTGCTCGCAGACAGAAAGATCTTCTGGCGTTTCGTGCTGAGCTGGCCGAAGCTCTTCTTCTGTTTGCCGTAGGCACTCCTAGATTGAGGAAGCTTGACCGCCCAAAGAGCCTTGAAGAGGCTGATATAGACGACGAAATTGAAGCGACCGAGTCACGACGGCCATCTAAATACCAGGCTCGGCCCTCAGGAAGCATCAGGTTCAACCAGATGAACCACTGGCCCGTTTATGAGTCGAAGAGGAACAGATGCAAAATGAAAGACTGTAAAGGCTTCACTCGTACCAGCTGTTCCAGTGCAAAGTTCATCTTTGCGGACCGTCAGCAGATCGAAACTGCTTTTTTTCTTTCAATCAGAAAAAGTAATTGATTTCCATTTTTGTAATTACTTACGTTTTGTGCTTTTTATCTCGTAAATCTATACTCGAACTATCCTGTCAGATTGGACCCTTTGGATGAATTTGTTGCCAAGTGGCAACAGTGATGAAAATGGTGAAGGGTCGTCGCTAAAAATCTGATAAAATTCACACTGACTCTTATCACAGTTCCTGTCCAAAGTACCAAGTTTCATAATTTTCTTACGACGGTAAAAAATACGCACTGAAAGGGTTAAACCGCAAAGAACAAGACCTCCAAGAGAAGCAGCTATGAAAGTACCAAAACTCACACCTGTCGCCTGTAAAACTGAGAGGTACCGTAATAGTTTTGTGCCTCAGTTTACCTTGTATCATAAAAACCTTGCCTGAATTGCTGTATTTATTCTATGACGATTGTATATCTATTTTAGTGGTAGGTTAATGGCAAGTGCCAATTAATTTGCTCCCGCATGAAATGTTGTGCCGAATCTATTTGAAATTAACAAAAATAAATTAAAATAAACCAATCAGAGATGCAACAATTTTAAATCCGCGCCATCGACCAAATCTTCTTTTTCATAACTAGAATTTTCTGAAAATGCGCTGGGAAGAAGCTACCGAAATTTATTCAAATAATGTATACAACGGATACGTCAGCTACGATACTTCATCAGCGATATTTCGGTCCTTCTTGGCAAGGGAAGGAAAGGGAAGGACGTCGGGGAAGGCAACAAACCTGAAGATTGACAGCCTGACGAGGACCCTTGCCAAGAAGGGCCGAAATATCGCTGATGAAGCATCGTAGCTGACGTATCCGTCGTATACATTATTTGAACAAATGTTTCAAAGTCAGCTTGGGCTCAAGGAATATTTAGCTACCGAAATCATTAGTCGTTCCGCTTTCTCTAACGATAGCAAGTTGTCCTATGGAGTTCTGCGGCTTCATCAAAAGGCATCAGCAGTTGAAGGCAAGAGGGATCCAGCCTTCGTCCATGACGGTGGGAGCCTCCGATTGAGGTTCACTCTACCGCCATCTATTGTCGCCCCCGTCAAGGCTAGATTAAGGGAATCAAACAGCTAAACGGGAACTAAACGGGAACACATTCCAAGAAAGAAAGACAATGTAAACTAAAGAACACATTCAAAGTAGTTGCTGGGACTAGCTAACGTTGACATGATAAATTCGTGGATATGCATTTGGCTTTCATTCACAGATGATTGATTAAGCCCATGGAATGAATAAATCAGTAGTTTGAAGGCAGGGGCGTCCCGAGGGGGGGGGTGCAGCACCCCCCCCCCAGAAAGCCTGTGGGAAAAAAATCTGGTAAATTCACCTGAACTTGATGATTTTTAGGGAATCTACCGGATTACTGCTCAGGGAACCTACCGGATTTTGCTGATAGAATCTACGCTAAATCTTTCACAAGGAATCTACCGGAACTTGTCTCAGTGAATCAACAGGAATTTACCCCTCGGAATCTACGAAATTCGGCTCAGGGAATCTACCGGAATTTGTGCGAAATCTTTCCTAAGGAATCTACCGGAACTTGTCTCAGGGAATCTACCGGAATTTACCCCTCGGAATCCACGAAATTCGGCTCAGGGAATCTACCGGAATTTGTGCGAAATCTTTCACAAGGAATCTACCGGAACTTGTCTCAGGGAATCTACCGGAATTCACCACACGAAATCTACCAGAATTCAGCTCAGGGAAGTACCGGAGTTTGCTCATGGAATATACGCTAAATCTTTCGCAAGGAATCAACCGGAATTTGTCTGAGGGAGTCTACCGGAATTTACCCCACGTAATCTACCAGAATTCGGCTCAGGGAATCTACCGGAATCTACCCCACAGAATCTACCAGAATTCGGCTGAATGTGAATCCAAAATCGCCGACAGCTTTCTCGACTCCTTTCCGGTGATACCGGTGAACCAAGAAGAGTTCAACAAGAGCTGTAAGCTCATATGGCACTTGCAACTGTATGTAGTAGGTAAGGGCTCTGTCAGATTCAACGGGTTCCTGACATGCCTGCCTGCCAAGTTTCGTCTTGAAAAACGCCATCACCGGAATTCCGGAAGGCCCCCCTCCACCCCCCAGTGTCCGGACCCAGTCCAACTGTGCGAACGATTTATCTAGAATAAATGCTTGTATTTCCCAGAAAGTTAAACTCCGATTCCTCCATTCTAACCATTTCTGGAGATTTCCGATCACCCCCTCCCAACTCCACCATAGCTGTTGAATCCGCTATTATAAGTTGAGATGAATCATTTGATTAAAAGTACTTTTCGACTTGGAAGTTAACATGCGCACTTTAAGGGAGCTGCAGCTTCATTTGTAAGCAAAACCCTTGAGGCAAAAATCATAATGAGCTCATGGAGATCATGAAAATGCAAATTTCGCTTAAAAGTATTTTTCTTACTTTGCGGTCAAGATTGGCACTTTACGGAAAACGGCTTTGGAAAGTGGCGATTCCTAAGCCAATTTTTTCAAAACTACTCGATTTTCCAGATTCCCCCGCCTCCACCCCCCCCCAGATGATCGGATCAAAAAACTGATTATTTCCAAGTTAGTTTATTCGGGACCTTGGTATGCCTGCCAAGTTTCATCGTCCTAGCACATCTGGAAGTACCCTAACTCGAAAAAGTGTTACCAGCTGCCCTAAATTTCCCAGATTTCCCCGCCCTCCACTCCCCCGCAGATGACTGGACCGGGTAACTGATTATTCAAGGTTAGTTGGGTCGGGTCCCTGACATGCCTGCTAAGTTTCATCGTCCTAGCACATCTGGAAGAACCCTAACTCGAAAAACTGCGACAAAAAAACCGGATCGACCGACAGACGGAATTGCGACGGTATATGGCACTTGACCAGAGGCTGCAAGTGCCATAAAAACGAATTAGCCTTGTTTCGACGTGATGTAGAAAGTTGCCGGGAGAGCCTCGAAACAAACAAAAAGTTTGAAGATATATTCGAGGTCTCTCGTCAACTGAAAGACATCTTACCACTAGTATGGAAAGCGTTCAAGCTGGCTAAGACAATTCCTGTTACCTCAGCAAAAGGGAAACGAATTTTTTTAGCAAGATGAAGGTGGTTAACACCACCTTGCGTTCAACAATGGCTGACCAGCGTCTTGAAAGTCTGCTATTAATAGCATGTGAAACAGATCTAGTTGATGAGTGTGAAATTGGATGTGTTGAGGATAAATAGAAAATGGTTAAAATGCGGCAAATAAATGTGTAGGGTGTGTTGAATGTCAGATTTTTGTTTTTGTTTACTATTGTTTACAATACGTGATCGAAGTCAGAACACGACAGTATTTTAGACTTTCTGCAGAGATTGTCACTACGAGAATTTTCGGTAAAACCTCGAAAATTCCGGTAAAAGCTCGAAAAATTCCGGTAAAACTCTTAAGCTGCACCCCCCCCCCCCCCGATCAGAAAGGTGTCGGAACGCCCCTGGTTGAAGGCAAGAGGGATCCATGCAACCTTCGTCCATGACGGTGGGAACCTCGGGTGGGCTCGAGGTCTTCTTTCTTTGAGAGTGCTCAGCCACGTTTTACGTTGGCATCCACGTTGTTTTTGTCTTCAATCGGGTGAGGTGGGGGAGAGAAAAGCTTTCGGGGGGGGGCTATTCTCCTAAAGGTTATGTACGCATCGGCGTAATCCATTTTGATGGGCTGACGATGAGGAATACTCTATATGACTAAATTCGAAACACGCTGGAAAATCTCGGGAAAGAACAAGAAACGTCACCCGAACCAATCCTCGAAATTGATTCAAATCATATGTAGACCAATCAACAACGTTTGTTGTGGACAGCTGTGGTGACGTTTCTGGCTCTTTGCTAGGCCCAAGGCAATCCTCATCGACGCGAATGGTCAGTCATCAAGAGTATTGGCTTGTGTGGTCGCTGAAGTGAAGCAGAGGCAAAAGTAGTCAACACTCTATCATCTAAGTCTAGGCTACTCATTTTCCTTTTTCATTAATTTTTCTTTTATACTCCATCTTTTTTGGCTTCGGCCAGTGATGGGTCACGCATACCTAAGAAATAATGTGAATTTCAAAACACGAAAGCCAAACACTTTGTACAAAAAATATTCTTTGAGCCCAAGCTGACTTTGAAACATTTATTCAAAAAATGTTTACAACGGATACGTCAGCTACGATTCTTCATCAGCGATATTTCGGCCCTTCTTGGCAAGGGTCCTCGTCAGGCTGTCAATCCTCTGGGTCAACGTCGGGGAAGGAAATGACGATGACTGCGATTACAGGTTTGTTTCCTTCCCCGACGTTGACTCAGAGGATTGACAGCCTGACGTGGACCCTTGCCAAGAAGGGCCGAAATATCGCTGATGAAGAATCGTAGCTGACGTATCCGTTGTAAACATTTTTTGAATAAAAACTTTGTACAAAGTACAAAGCACAAAGTGTTTGGCTTTTGTGTTTTGAAATTCACATTATGGCTACACCGTCGCATTTAAAACGAAACTGTAAACTCTAAGAATAAAGCCTTGCTGGCAAAAATAGTGAAATACTGGAAAACTAACTTTACTGACGCAGAAACAAGAAAATCAACAAAAAACACGCTGAAACATCAATAATAAGGGTCGTGTCTATTGCCATGCAATGAGTTCTTCACAAGACCGACATCCTTGTAGCCAAGACCCAAGGGCTTTGGATGGTAGTCCGGAACTTCGCTGACTTTTTCCACGACGACAACGTGATGGACTTCGTGATCATCGTCGTCGTCATCATCATAGCAGTCGTCTCCGTAGCAATCATCATGATCATCGTGGTCATGATCGTCATGGTGGTCATCATAACAGTCATCGTCATGGTCGCAGTCATCGTCATCGTCGTGATCGTCTTCCCAATCGTGATGGGTGCCCGTGACTCGACTGATTGCAAGCACGAAGAAAACGGCTAATAAGACCTGAGAAACGAAAGAACAATTTAAAACGTGACTAAGGACGTGGCTGTTGAACCCCGTTTTCTTCCCCCGGATAAATCGAAGAGCGCTGAAAAACAACACACATTAGCTCCATTTTCTCAGCTCATTCTCAGATCTCCAAAACCATTTTAAGTTTGAAATTTAAGATTAAAGGACCACTCTTGCTTTTCACTGTTTGAACAGCCCAGCGGCCACTTACGTGGTGAGCTGGCCTCTGAAATTTTCCTCTTTAAAAATCTTTCTGTATCACATTCTTTGAATTTTTCGCTTTCCAGCGCTTGCCAAGATTTTCCAGGGTTGCCAGACAATAACTTTATTTTGTCTTGAGACCTCAGCGAACAGGCAGTTCCAAACCTGATTTCGTCAATGCGCCAACGCGGCCTCTCTCGTGCGTCGCTACGACTTCTCAGCCTTTAACCACGGAGTGCATTAGTTTTAAATTTTTCGCGAGAAAACCAAGCATTTAAGCGTGAAGCCCGGCAAGAGCTAACAAGAGAACCCTATTTGACCAAGCAGGTATAATTTTAATTTGACGAATATGAATATTTTGTTTTTATACAGCTTCATCTGTTGAATAAGCTATTTGGCATTGTGCCAGGGTTTCTGCTTATTTTTTAAATAAATCAATCAATCAAATCAATATGAGGATTTTTGAAAGACAGCTAGTACCGTGAAGAAAACTAGTTGTAGTAAGAGCTGTGCTTTAAATATGTGATATTGAATTGTTGGTGAAATCTCTATTGATTGTGTTTATCATATTATGTTGACAGTCTTGTGCTATCATGTTGTACAACTGATACTAAAGAACAAATATGAGACTGATTGATTGATTAAACGACCGGTAAAAACTGAATCTTCGTTTCTATGCTTGATAAATACTGAACCAAGAATTCAGATCACAGATACATAAGAACGGCGCATCGACCTGAAGTTGAAAAAATAGGTAGTTCAATTACTGTACGCTATCGAATATAATTTTAGACAACTTCTACACAAAAATACGTTTTGATATTTTAGCCCACAACGTACCCTAGTAGGCTCAAAGAGCGGAAAGAGGACAACTATCAATGTGGACCTTAAATCCTGTCTGGCTAAAGTCGGCCTAACTCGCTACAGTTGACCGGGGATGAAATGATCTTGAATCTAAATATTCGCCCATACCAAAGTAGGGAAACTTTAAGTAAAATACTCACAAATTTCGGGTTCATCTTTGTACTTGAATGTTCCAGAATCAGTCAGAAAACTGAATACTGTAATCAAAAGTAGTTGCTATTTTATACTTCAAGAATGGTTGCATTGATTCTGGAATTCGGTATTGCTGAATTCGCCAACACCCAAACTCCAGAATCCAGTCAATATTGAGATATCCTTGTCCAATTGTGTTTGTCACCCACGCACGTACTATCTTTTTCATTTCGCAACTAGTCAGGCGAAACGGGCCAGGAAAAAAGCAAAACATTTTTCTGTTACAATATCTTGGTAAGCATACCGCCTTGACCTAGATTTAATTAAAGTATGTCTCTAAATTTTTAGAATACTTAAGATTAAGATTTTATAACTATTTCCACATAGTTTTCCACACTAAGCAAGAACCCATCCGAACTGGGCAAAACAAAGAAATTGTTATTGTTATTTTAGTCGTGATTTCAATATATTTACACAAAAAAGTCCAAGGGCCGTGGCATTACAAAACAAGAGCTGTAAGCTCAGATGGCACTTGCAACTGTCTGTAATAGGTAAGGGCTCTGTCAGATTGCACCTGAGATGCTGAAGTGGTCTGTAACCGCCTGCTTAACAGTTTGGATGACACTCTTTAACTTGATATGGGAAACCGAAAAGGTCCCCCGTCAGTGGACAAGGAGTACTCTAATCAAAATCTTTAAGAAGGGCGATTCCACTATGTGTGAAAACTGGCGAGGCATCAGTCTGCTCTCCATTCCTGGCAAGCTCCTTGCCACCATCCTGCTGAACCGCATCCAGCCAGCAGTCGACAAACACCTCCGCGAAGAACAGCATGGCTTCCGCCCAAACCGTTCATGTGCGGATCTCATATTCGTGCTAAAAATGTTGCTAGAAGAGTGCAATGAATGGAGGAAAAAGTCTATCTGGTCTTCATAGACTTCGAAAAAGCCTTTGACTCCATCGACCGTGCTACACTCTGGAGAGTGCTCCGGTACTATGGCATACCGGACAAACTCGTAAGCCTGATAGCAGCATTTTACGAAGACACGGAATGTTGTGTCCGTACCCGCGACGGCAAACACCAAATACTTCCGAATTATGACGGGCGTGAAGCAAGGGTGCGTTCTCTCTCCGCTGCTGTTCGTCCTGATCATCGACTACGTTCTAAGAAGATGTGAAGGATACGGCATTGACATCGGGGATGGCAGAAAAGTAGGAGACCTAGACTTTGCCGATGACATCAGCCTAATGGAGACCTGCAAACAGAAGCTCCAGGACTTCCTCACAAGGACCAGTGAAACAGCTGAACTGTTCGGATTGAAAATAAACATCCCCAAAACGAAGAGTATGGCGAGCAGCGGATCTCCGCTAGATATACGCTGTAGGGACCAGCAAGTCGAACAGGTTGTTGAATTCCGATATCTCGGCAGTACAGTTGAAAACACTGGAGCTTGTACAAGGGAGGTTCCGCTAAGACTTGGCCAGGCCAGCGGTGTCTTCAATCGGCTAAAGAAGATATGGAGGAGCAAGAAGTACTCCCTTAGACTCAAGCTGAGACTTTTCAACAGTAACGTCCTCTCCGTCCTTCTGTACGGGTCCGAGACGTGGCACCTCAGCCAACGGCAAGAGAAGCGTCTTCTAGCCTTTGAAAACACATGCCTTAGGCGGATCTTAAACATAAACTGGACAGAAAGGGTCACAAACCTGGCGATTCGCCAGATGACAGTGCAACCCCTTATTACTGAAGTCATCAAGATCCGCCGCTGGAGGTATCTGGGCCATACAATCAGGATGGGAAGCACCAGACTCCCCAACGCTATCCTCCAGTGGCATCCGGAGGGATCCAGACGAAGAGGGCGACCGAAGAACACTCTTCGCCGTACCTACCAGTCGGATCTTCACAATATCAACGCGTCTATCCAGCCCGAATGGGAAGATGTATGGGCAGCGGCACTTATGAGAGACGACTGGCGACTCTTCTTGGATGCCCTAAGCGCCTATGGAGGTGCAGGAGGAACTAAGGTCTAAGGTAAGGTCTGTCAGATTGATCGGGTCCCTGCGGCATGCCTGCCAAGTTTTTTTCTTGAAAAACGCCATCACAGGAATTCCGGCAGGCCCTCCTCCCCCCCTCCCCTCCAAGTGTCCGGATCTAGTCCAACTGTGCAAACGATTCATCTAGAATAAATGCTTGTTCTTTCCAGCAATTTTAACTGCGATCCCTCCATTCTAACCGTTTCTTGAGATTTCCGATCACCCCTCCCAACTCCCTCATAGCTGTTGAATTCGCTATCATAAGCTGAGATGAATCATTTGATAAAAAGTACTTTTGGACTTTGCATTTAACATGCACACTTTAAGGGAGGTTTAACTTCATTTGTATGCAAAACCATTGAGGCAAAAATGATCATGGGCTCATGGGGGTCATGAAAATGTATATTTCGCTTTTGGCACAATGGGCACTAACTATGCTTTAATTTTTATAAAATGCTTCACACATACACATTTCTGACTTCCACTAGATAGCGCTTCAAAAATAAGCCGTTTTCTTGTTATCGGTTGTCATTGACTCTTTGGCGCATCGGCGGAGACGATTTCAGAGCATGGCAATGCAAGGCGCGGAAATTCAAAAAACTTCGGCCATGTACGAAAATCAAACTTTTTGTAGAGCTGAGTGATGAGAGTGCCATGGCTGCTAAAATAAACCGTCCCTATAGCTGGCAGATTTCTCCAGTGTTATCTTCTCTAACTTTCTGTTGTTTATAGTACCGAAAAAAAGTTTTGCTTTCTTGATGTTATGTTACAACACTGCCAAAAATGTACAAATATAACCAACCTACTTGAAGCTGATTCCAGAGCTTACAAGGAATTCTCAGTTAACACCGTTAATATGAATATTTGCCAACAATACAAATAATCCGGAATATATAATAACAACGAATACAGAAGAAATAAGAAACTTCGCTTATATTTGTCGAAACTAGTAAATCGGAGCATGGCAGTCAGCAAAAAACGACGCAACGATATATTAGCGAAAATAAGTTGTCGAGGAATCTGCTGATTTCTGATGTAACATTGTATTCTAGGGGGTGGTAATGTGGTATCATGATTGTTTGATCCGCCTATTGAACTTTAAAAGTATTTTTCTTACTTTGTGGTCAAGATTGGTAGGCTACTTTAAGGAATAGTCGGATCTGGAAAGTGGCGATTTCTAAGCCAATCTTGTCGAATGTCTAATATTCCAGCCAAGTTGCATCGTCCTACCACATCTATAACTATCCTAACTCGTGATCACTGGAATTTCGGACCCCCCCCCCCCCCCCTCAAACTCCCCCACAGTCGCCGGAGCCAATCCAGTTCTGAAAAAGATTTATCCAGAGCATTTATTTGTTATTCCCACAAAGTTCCATCCCAGTCTCTTCAGTATCAGCCAGTCACGTATTTTCCGGTCTCCCCCCGCCCCCAACTGTTGTCGGATCAGGTCCGGACGTGAAAAATATCACCAGAGAAATGTCCTCTGTTCAATTATTAAATTTCACTCAAATCCGATCACCCGTTCCAAAGTTACGCAGAACTCAATATTCCGGATTCCCCCTCCCTCCACTCCCTCCCCCCACGACTATCGGATCTAGTAAATTTTTATTTACAAGTCAGTTTGATCGAATCCCAGATATGCCTCCCAAGTTTCGTCGCTAAAATCACCAAAATTGACATCACCAGAATTCAGGGTAACTTCCCTCCACCCCCCCCCCCCCCCCCACCCCCCTCCAAGGGTGCGGATCCAGTCCAATTATGTAGACGATTTATCTGGGGCAGATGCTTGTTCTTCCCAGCAATTTTCAATCCGATCCCTCCATTCTAACCGTTTCTCGAGATTTCCGGTCCCCCCCCAACTCCCCCATAGCTACCAAATCCGGTTCGGATCAAATGGGACATCAGAGATATGTCCTTTGTCCAGTTATCAAGTTTCAGTCCAATCCGATCACACGTTCGAAAATTACACACTACTCAATTTTCCAGATTCCCCCGCCCTCCACCCCCCAGATGGTCGGATCGAGAAACTGCTTGTTTCCAAGTTAGTTTGGTCGGGTCCCTGATATGCCTCCCATGTTTCGTCGCGAAAATCCCTAAAACTGATATCACCGGAATCCCGGCAATCTCCCCTCCACCCCCACCCCCAAGGGTCCGGATCCAGTCAAATTGTGTAAACGATTTATCTGGGGCAGATGCTTGTTCTTCCCCGCGAGTTTCACTCCGATCCCTTAATTCTAACCGTTTCTCGAGATTTCCGCCCCCCCCCCCCCCCCAACTCCCCCATAGCTACCGAATCCGGTCCGGACTTCAAATGGGATATCAGAGATATGTCCTTTGTCCAGTTATCAAGTTTCAGTCCAATCCGATCACCCGTTCAAAAGTTACGCACCACTCAATTTTCCCGATTCCCCCGCCCTCCACTCCCCCCCCCCAGATGGTTGGACCAGGAAATTGATTATTTCCAGGTTAGTTTGGTCGGGTTCTATGCCTGCCAAGTTTCATCCTCCTAGCACATCTGGATGTACCCTAACTCGAAAATGTGAGAAACTGCCCTAAATTCTCAGATTCCTCCGCCCTCCACTCATCCGCAGATGGTCTGATCGGGAAACTGATTATTTCCAGGTTAGTTTGGTCGGGTCTCTGATATGCCTGCCAAGTTTCATCGTCCTAGCACATCTGGAAGTACCCTAACTCGAACAAGTGTGACAAAAAATCCGGACCGACAGACGGAATTGCGATCGGTATATGGCACTTAAGCCAAAGGCTGTAAGTGCCATAAAAAGCAACAGAAACACCTTAGCTTGATATTTCCGCGGCAAACCGCAAAAGAAGGTTAAGCCCTATTATGGTAGAGAGCTGAAAGCTCATATGGCACTTGCAAGGGTAAATCGCAGGTATATCAGCTAAGTTTCGCGCTGTCAAAATTGGAGGGTTCTTTCGAGCTCCCCCCCCCCAAACTCGCGCACAGTGGCCGGATAAGATCCGAATCTAAAAATTGCAGGTCCAAGTAGTATGGCACGTACAGAGCATTTTCTGCTACCACCCATCAAGTTTCACGATTCCGATTATGTCGTGGACCCCCCCTCCCCTCCCTCTCCCACTGAGAGAGTATTTGATTCGGACAAATGATTGTCACAGGCAGAGCATTTGCTCCTATCATCCATTCACTCAAACTGGAGCACCCACCTTACTTTAGACACAAGTACTAGATACAAGTAATATTAATAAATCGCAGCACAAGCCTTAGGACTTTCTTTTTGCTGCAAAAGGATATTAGTCATGTTGTTTTATTTTCAATGTTTTGGTTAAAAATAAAAACCTACCTACCTACCTTATCTTAGTTGTTCCAGGGCCATCGGTGGCACATAGGGCGTCGACAAAGCCTCTCTATTCGTCCCACAGTGGTGCCGCAGCAGTGACCTCCTCCCATTCAGATACCACCCGATGATAAAATTTTTAGCCTGAGTAGTAGTATGGTAGGAGTACGAAAACGTTGCATGTAATACTATGTAACAGCAAAGAATACTATCATTTAATGTGCCTCAGACTGGTCCAATCTTATGTAGTAGTATCCAGCAGCATCCTGTCTTGCCATACTAGCATCCAGTCTTGCTAATAGTAGCATACAGTAGTATGCAGTAACACGGTAGCCTTGAAGTAGAAGCATGTAGTAGCATCGTTAGTACTGCATGCAACTTTTTCGTACTACTTCATAGTACTATTTTGAGATAAATTTTTCATCAGGCAGCCGTCCTCAGATCTCGGTCATATGTTCGCCTCAATAGTTGCGTTTTTGCAAATATCATGGTATCTGTTACCACGGTAACTAGATCTGCATAGTCATTTTTGCAGTTACCGTGGTATCTCATACTACGGTTATTCAAACAATGCTTACAACGGATACGTCAGCTACGATTCTTCATCAGCGATATTTCGGCCCTTCTTGGCAAGGGTCCTCGTCAGGTTGTCAATCCTCTGGGTCAACGTCGGGGAAGGAATCAAACCTGCTGATGAAGAATCGTAGCTGACGTATCCGTTGTGTGAATAAATGTTTCAAAGTCAGCTTGGGCTCAAAGAATATTTACAGACTACGGTTGCTCTGCAAAAACGGCAATTGCCGAAATTGTGCTTTGCTAAGTCATCCAAAAGAACAAGACCAAAGGTTTCGATGGGATCCCAAAAATCTAATATTTGATCCAGAGAATTGGGTCTTGTCTTCGCCAGATTCAGTCTTCTCCAGGCTAATCATCAGAGAAAACCAAGTTCAGATATACCTCTATAAGCCATATCTAATTGATGACACTGACCGAAACTTCCTGCTTTACTTCTGCCAAATTTCCAGTTTCGGTCGAATTCCGAGAGAACTAATTGTCCAGCAAAAAGAGAAAATTCAGAAACGAATTCAGCGTCTATCCTTAACTCTATAAAGAACATCTAATCAACTTCAAATACAACTTTAACTTATAAAAAAATTCCGGTTACAACCGGATTCCGGACGAATTATATAGCCGGGTAAAAAATTATTGTCATATACATACTCAGCGTCTCTTCTTACCCCCAAATCTGTCATCTAATCAACTTCAAATAAAACTTTTACTTGTTTTGGCCGGATTCCGGGCGAACCAGTTGTCCAGGTAGAAAATGCTTTTCACGTAAGTGTTCAGCATGTCTTCTTACCCCTCAATCGAACATTTAATCAACTTCAAATGAAACGTTTACTTTTAACCAACTTTCCGGTTTTTGCCGGATTCCGGACAAACTACTTGTCAGGCGCGAAAGTGGTTTTCACCATCGTGTTCAGCATGTTTTTTTACCCCATAATAAGCTGTCACATTAGCTGTTTAAAATTATTGTGGTTACCCCTTAATTTGAACCCCTTCCCCCACCCCTAAAGGTAGGGCTACAAAGCTCATCGACGAACTTGACCTTACCCTTGATCCCAAGAATGCTTACACCAAGTTTCATCAAAACATCTCATTCCCTTCGAGAGTTATCGTGCTGACGGACGGACAGACGGACAACTTTTGCGATGTCATAGGTATCCCTCCACTTACGTTTTCGGATCCCAAAAAGTACAAAAGGTCCTTGAATTCTGAAGCGTTCGGACATACTTACGGTGCTCCAGGTCAATTAACTGGGGACTAACCTTAGGGCCTCAAGTATTCTAAACCTATAATACAATAGATCCTAAGTAATACTTCACAACAACAAAAAATCTACGTTAAAAAATACGCTGTTTTATTTCGCTTCACAAATGAATTTTGATTATTTCTATGGATGACAGGCAGACAGACAGACAAACTAGCTCGACTTGATGTGCGAGTTAACCGGGTAATGCTCTTCGTACTTCTTGACATGATCTTGCATATACTTCATTTGCTCCCTATAAAAAAAGAAACAGTATTAAAGGATTAGAAAGCGGAAGACTGCTCTAGCCAAAAGTGTGCGGGGGTAGTCAACCATAATTGCCTGATTTTTGGATAGGCTATGGCAGACATTAGTTGTAGCCAATGCCTGAAGCATTGACTAATTGGTCTAGCTTATGCGGGAAGTAGGGTTTTATTAATAATAACAATGGTTGCATTTTTGCAGATACCATGGTATCTGTTACCACGGTAACTGGGTCTGCAATTAGTCGTTTTTGCAGTTACTGTGGAATCTGATACCACGGTTGCTCTGCAAAAACGGCAATTGCCTTAATTGCTTTCGAAGTCATCCCTAAAAAAACTGATGTATAGTTACATCACTAAGTTCCAGACTTCTTTCTAACCAATTTTACAAAATCCTAGATGTTCCTACGGCTCAAGCTGACTGCGAATCATATTTGACGGTGCAAAACGGATAAGTCAGCTACATTTTATTCGAGCAATATTTCGGCCCTTCTTGGCAAGGGTCCTCTTCAGGCTCAAGCCGCTCAAGCTGGAAAATAAACTTGTGGAAAAACAATTTAAGATTCTTCCTTAAATATCTGCTTTTGAGAACTTCTTCTCTGAAAGTTGGTTGGGGTTAAAGCTGGTTTTGTGATTTTATTCTGGACTCGGCGACTGTTTTTGTTGTTCGATTGGGTCGTCGAAAGGGTAGAGATTCTTCTGCATTTTGGTTTTAGAGTCACCTGTCTCTTCTTCTTCTTTCCAGCTAAGATGGATACTTGTTGGCGGCATGTATGGGCGATTAGTTCCGTACTTCGGTGATAGATGTTCCTACGGCCCAAGCTGACTGCGAATCATATTTGACGGTGCAAAACGGATAAGTCAGCTACATTTTATTATAACAAAAACAGTCGCCGAGTCCAGAATAAAATCACAAAACCAGCTTTAACCCCAACCAACTTTCAGAGAAGAAGTTCTCAAAAGCAGATATTTAAGGAAGAATCTTAAATTGTTTTTCCACAAGTTTATTTTCCAGCTTGAGCGGCTTGAGCCTGAAGAGGACCCTTGCCAAGAAGGGCCGAAATATTGCTCGAATAAAATGTAGCTGACTTATCCGTTTTGCACCGTCAAATACAAAATCCTAGTCTCTATTATTGGTAATGATGAAAGTCAGATGACCATTTCAAATACCACGATCAATTGCCACGGTCGGACCGTGGTATCTGAATATCAGATACCACGATAACTGCAAAATCGCCTTTTGACCGTGGTATCAGATACCAAGGTAACTGCGAAAATAACTTCAGACCGTGGTATCAGATACCATGGTATCTGCAGAAACACAACTAATGATGTAATATAATATGGCTTTCACCTCTACATAATACATAAATTTGCTCAACGCTTGGGCACCCTCAACCATTTAGAAATACTTTTAAATAGATATTTCACAATTCCACTATAGTAATCAATGTGTAACTGGGGTAGGGTTGCTAAGCACTTTGCATACCTTAACCAGCTTCTAGCATATGCTATACGAAATCTTGTATAAATTAAGTTTTATTTTATAACCCGTCTAGGTATAGATCTAGGTACGTCTAGGTAGCCTAGTAGAAAAAAGAAAAAAAAAGAAAAAAAAGACAATAGTTTGGCATGAGTCAGTTGTGGTGGAGCAGACGGGGGGAGGGGAGGGTGAATGATGCGGCATCTTAACATAGTTTAAGTTATTGACAGTGCTAAACGAATATATCAGCTGAATTATTAGAGCGATAGTTCAAAATCATGTCTGAAGACGACCCTTGCCAAGAACGGCCGAAAATCCCACTTCTAGCTGTAAGCTATTTGGATAATAAACTTGATTGATTGACTGAATGTCGCTCTAATAAAATCAAGTATCCCCTTAGCACTGTGAATCATGATTCGTAGTCAGCTTGGGCCGATAGAATATTTCACATAGTTGAAGCTAAGCACCCAGGCTATGAACTGTCTACCAAACAGGAAAGCTTGCATCTGAATTTGTACAATCTGAACGACATTTCTCTCCCAGCTCTGACTCACATAACATAACCAAAGATATTCCGTGTAAGATGCCGTCTTCCGTACGGCCGTACTGATTTCTGAAATTCGGACGTGCTTTTGAGAGCTTTGAGCGTTGTTAAGAAATTCACATTCTACTGACTGCCACAATGAACAATCATCCCCGGTTGTATTGATTTCTGAGATTCGGACATGTTTTCAAGAGCTTTGAGGCATTGTTATGAAACTCACACTCCCTTATGTCACAATGAACAATCACCATGGAATTGCAGGAAACGCATCTAACTTTAGATGACGTTTTAACTAACCTTAAGTTTTCTGGCATATCCTGGTAAACATCCTTGAACATCTCTGTCCAGTCTGGCTTCAGCTTCTTTTCTGCACTCGCGAACGCTTGTAACACCTGCGACAGGAAAAGCAAATTAAAGACCACAAACAAGGGAAGAGGAAAATAAATGTTCACAAGCCCCTCGGTAGCTCAGTGGTAGAGTGACTGCCTTGTAAGCAGAGAGTCCTGGGTTCAAATCCCGGCTGAGGAGCATTTTTGTCTATCAGTTCACGACTTATACAAAAAAAGGGAAGAGGAGATTCCCTATTCCTGACTGCAAATTCGAGTAGCCCCATAGCCTCCTGGAAGGACTGAATTTAAGTTGTTACTTTTGTAGTTACTAATTAGTTATATGTCAAATACATCAAAATATTTTATATTGTACCGGGTTTTTGTCAATCGACCTTGCCTCCCCGGCTTGACCCTCTATTTATTGATCCTATATATATACTATATATATAAATATTCCTTCAGCCCAAGCTGACTGCGAATCATATTTGATGGTGGAACGTATCCGTTTTCCACCATCAAATACTATATATATATATATATATATACACTATACTATATATATATATACTATACTATATATATATTAAAACCTTGAACCTTGAAGTGATAATTCAATCACACGAACAAAATTTAACAATAAGTTTTGGCCACAAATGTCTCAATTCTGAACTTCACAGATCAATGTTGCCTGAGTATGTAGAACAAAATAAATACAGGCCCAACACGCGTACCCAAGCCCACTCAAACAAAGCTAAATTAACAAATTAACCAGCGGATGCAACTGAGAGATATGTTAACTCGTTTGTGCCGTACTTTGTTCGTTCGTTAATAGTTCTTAGTCGTGTTTATCTAGTATTATTTGTCATTGGCCATTTTATATCCCGTTGAAAGTACTATGTTGACTTACCTTTGCTAGCTATCTTTGCTCATTTGGTGAATAAACGATATGTAAAAACGATATATATAAAATGCAAGTTATCAGAACGATTAAAATTTGAACTGAAAACCAACTTATTTTTTTTATTTAACTGAATTTACTGCATTATATGGATTGTGTTAAGGGATTTTTTACCATTCGCCCTAATATGACGTCAGAACATATACGGCCGTCCTCGCAACCCAAAATTTGAATCTTAATACAAACCCGGATTATTTTTCGCGTGAACACTTTTCGCAAATCGTTTCGTCAAGCATACAACACAAGTACAAGCCCATAGAGGTACCACAAATCCGACAGGGAAACTCCTCTATATGAAAACTGATAGCAACGAAGGAACGCATTTTCATCGGGTCTTCAACCCCCGTTTAGTGAAGAAGTAATGGTAAACTAGATTGTCCTATCTCATTCCTTTCGGTTAAACTTTAATATTACAGCATTACTGATTACAGCATTACTTAATATTACAGCAATTACTGAGCTGAAAAGACTCAGAACGTCTTTTCAGCACCATATCGTTATTCGTACTGCGTCGGATCATGTTGATCCTTGCAAACGTAAGTCCATTTCTGTTATTTTAAAACTAATATCCGTTCTCATTTAGAATATGCTTCACCGGTTTGGCATTCTTCTCTTTCTGCAGAGCTCTCTGATCGCCTGGAAAATGTCCAAAAGAGAGCACTGAGAATCATTCTGGGTGATCATAACATTTCATATGAAGAGGCTCTTATTAAACTGAACGTTCCTAAATTAACGGACCGCAGAAATACTCTTTCAAAAAAATTTGGAGCAAAGATAATGTGTTGACCCAGATGGGCCGTCTATTCCCCCCTCCCCTCCCGTCGTCCGTGCGTCGGTCCGAGAGAGACACTGGCAACCAGTTTTCTCCATATCCTGCTAATCCATCTGCCAAATTTGTATATAGCTTCATCCCATCATTTATTTCTGGTCATACCTTTTAAAGGACCCCTCGCACTATTTACTCTTCAACTTACAGTATTTTAAATTATTTGAATCCTTTAAAACTAGGCTATGCTTTCGATAAATATCCCACGGATTTGGCTATTTTATGCCTTTTTCGATGCTCGTTGACTTATAGCGAAAACAGGGAAACAATTTCCATAGCCAACTTTTCTGATGGAAAAACTTCTCGCAGACAACCGTCGACAGCGTGATACACATCGAAGGTAGCAAAACACGGCAAGTGAGAAAATCAGCGTGATTTTGTTAGAGGGGTTAGAATGTACCGTACGAAATTGAGGTTTCCGGGTTTAGAAATATATGGAGTGATTACTGAAGTAGGTTGGGTTAGTATTATAGGTAAGACAGGTCCTTTAAGTGTGAACCGTTCTGTGAAAGTATTTAACAGTGATGTATTTAACAAGGATTTTGAAAATGCTGGGTGAAAGCTTCTAGCTTTCCCAGAGAATAATTGTGAGAATAGTTGGGAAATTGTAAACAGTCACAGAACTCAGAACTGTAAAATAATCAGAGATACACTTTTAACACGCACATTTTAATATTCGTTATTTTATTTGCATTTGTATGTCGTTAAATCCGCATCGTTCTTCTGGATTTAGTTACATGTCGTTATATGGTTTGTTGGTTCCGCATCGTTTTTCTGTTGGTATTGTGTTGGATCTTATAGTTTTGTTTTTTTCGCTGAGGACGGTTTGCCGGAAGTGAAACAGAAATACACGAAATTATATTTATCCCTCGCACATCATCTTAGAGGGATAACTAGCTGATCAAGAAGGAACGCCGAATTTCGTAATGTGATCCGCTTTTGTGTAATTCGTAAATATTTTATTCCTCTTCTAGCTTAGAGCTATTTGGAAATAAATGTGATAGCTTTCCAGGATGCCATTCGTATCCTCTGCTCTAATTTGGGATCCAAGACGTAACCTGAACTTACTTGTTTCTTGTTCTCTTCCCTCCATGCTTTTTCCTTAGAGTCATCCCAAAATCCTTTGGAAACCATGTAATACTTCAGCCTTGCAATGGGGTGGTCCCTCTCGTCCCAGTATCGTACTTCATCGACAGACCGGTAGGCTGTGCTGTCGTCGGACGTACTGTGATGACCCAGTCTGAAAGCAAATTTACTTTACCAGTAAATGTACATTATTAAAGGACACCTGGATGAAGAGTACCAAGTATCATCCCTATCTGTATGACTTCCGTTAAAGGACCCCTCTTGCTTATTCTGCCCTTTAAAATATACTTAGCTCCCTTGTGGGATTATAAGCTTCTAAAATCCCTACCTTTCTCCATTGTTTCGTTTTGTGACTACGAATTTTAGTGCTTTTTCGGCCATGCCGAGTTTTGTCTGTCACACAAAGCAAAGTTTGCGGGGGCCTTTAATGTCCGCTGACAATTCTTTCAAACATAAGGATAGGAGAATCTTCTTTTATTTACTTCTTTTATTTACTTAGTTTTCCAAACTTTTTAACCACGGCGCGTTCAGTTTTCAAACGTTTTGCTCCCAACTGCCGCGTCGGAGAGCAGGAAGGCTGCGTGATCTCGACAAGCGCTAACAAGAAAATCGCTGATTTCAGGTGGAAAGTAATGGTATTTTTGGAAAACTTTTTTCTGATCCCTTCCTTTCATAGGCAAAAGATCATTTCGCAAGAGTTGTGCTTTAACATTGCCTGCAGAAAACCCAGTCCAAATACGAAATAGTGTTTCCAAGCTATGATTTTTGCTCCATTTTGCATCTGTCCTTATTTCACTACCGAACAATTTCAGAAATGAACAAATGTCTCCAATCAACCCTTCTTCTGGAATATTTTTTAACCAGTTAAGCCCAAACGTATATCTAGAAGAAATTCCAATACGATCCGGCCAGCGCTGTACAAGATTCGAATACATTGCGCTTTTTGTCTTGGAGTCTGCATGTGCAAACCTCCAGAAACGAACATCCCTGTTTTGAAAACGTCACGCTCAGGAGAAGAATGCTCTCCGTGGCCATGTCTGTAAATGCATTCTCCATGTGTTCAAGTATGGTTTCATTGTTCAGGTTTCATTTAAACAATTAAGAAGAATTGTACTTAAGTAGAATGCAAGTACTTTGATTTTGTACTTAAGTAGTACTTGAAGTGTACAAGTACTTGGAGTACTTCCCAACAGTGGTATCAAGGACTTGTGTTCTTCACAACCAAGTTTCGTCTTAACCCCTCCATTCTAAGCGTGTCACGGGATTTCTGGCCCCTCCTCCCACAGTTATCAGATTCGTTCCGGACTTAAATGGAAGATCTGAGACACACATGACCTTTCCAAATTTCAAGTTTCAGTCAGATTCGATCACCCGTTCGAAAGTTCTGCGTGCTTCAATATTCCAGATTCCCCCCCCCCCCCCCCCCATCGATGGTCGGATCGGGGTGATGACTATTTCAAATCAATGTGGTCGGGTCCCTGATATATCTGCTAAGTTTCATCGTCCTAGCACATTTGGAAGTACTTGAACCTGGAACACCGATATTCCGGAAATCCCCCTCCAACTCCCAATCAGTACCCGGATCCGGTCCAGTTCTGTCAATAAGTTACCTAGGCTTGTTCTTCCCACCAAATTTCATCCCGATCCCTTCACTCTAAGCTTGTCACAAGATTTCCCGGTCCCTCCCTCCACCCCCTCCCCCAGGCATCGAATCCACCTCGGACCTAAAATGAGACATCTGAGACATGACGTCTTTCCAAATATTAAGTTTCATTAAGATCCGATCACCTATTCGAAAGTCATACATATCTCTGGATTCCGCCTCCCCCCACTCCCTCCATGATGGTCGGATCGAGGAAATTACTATTTATGTTAATTTGTCGCTATTCGGGTCCCTGACATGTCTGCCAAGTTTCATCGTCCTAGCACATCTGGAACACTGGACCGCCCGACCGATCGACCGAAAAGTGATCGGTATACGACACTTCAGCGGAGCTGAAAGTGCAACCAAGGTGTACTTTCACCAGGGAGCTGGCTAACCATGGTTCTTTCAGTTGAATCCGCCAGGTGACATTCAGGTTCCTGGCGATGACTAATCTCAGTCATTCAAGTTCGAGGTAGAGAATTGGGAGAAGTTTAATTCAGTTCGTTTTGAGTTGGACTTGTGAAAGGTCGTTGCCGGAGAGTATGGAAAATTAAGTGCTGTATACATCATCTTTGAACCTTTATTCTGATTAAGTGTAAATACACATCTATGTTTTCTATAACTGATTAAAGAGGCAGACACTAGTTTACTGGCACGTTACTTTGTACCGTTAAGCATGGTCCACACCGCTCGGGGGCCATGTACAGAGTAGCGTTGCATAAAAAGTGGGTTAAAGTTTAAAGGCCTATAGCTGTCGTAAATGAAGGCTCCATTACACAAGTGTCATACAAAAAAAAACTAAAAGAAAGACGTTAATGCTGTAAGTCCTTTAAATTAAAAGCGTAAACATTTACCTATACGTCATCGCTTCAATGAGGACCGGCTTATTCTCCTTCACACAAATTTCCCTGGCAGCTTTTGTGGCATTATAAACAGCGAAAACGTCGTTTCCGTCTACACGGATGGTATGAATTCCGTACGCCGGTCCTCTTCCGGCAACACCGTCACCGCGGTACTGCTCCCTAGATGGCGTTGAGATTGCGTATCCATTGTTTCTGCTGAAAGAAGAATCTCAGCTTAAACGAGAGGTTTTTCTTGAGCAAGGCTGACCTTATATATATATATTTTATTCAACTCGTAGCGCCGAATTGGCACAATATGTCGACCATTACATTTAACGGGCTAAAATACCTTGAATATATACAATCATTACAAAAAAAAAATATTCACTTGAAATCCGCCAGTTTCTTGTTAATTTTCTCAGTAAAATATGGTTCAAAGGAATTCAAATACGGGTTCATACGACCCGTCACTAGCACCAACAGGTTCTGGTGCCGCCTCCGTCCTGTCAATGGTGCTAGGTCGGGCAGTATGCCTCCGAGTGCCTCTGTGCTTTTCACCGGCTGACCGGCCAAAACTTGTCTTGTTGAACTAGTCTTCGAGAAAACCACCATAACCAACTCGACCACTGGAATAACAACTTGAAAAAAAAAAAAAAACGGAAACAAAAATTCAGCTGAAGCACTAGTTCTATTTATACGGCGCTTGCACTTCCTCACATTCTTTTTCCATCTGCTTTCTTTTCTTCTTCCGTCCTTCTGAACTTTCTGCGTTAAAAGTTACTTATTATAAATTCTCTAAATTAAATATTCTTTGAGCCCAAGCCGACTTGGAAACATTTATTCGAACAATGTTTACAACGGATACGTCAGCTACGATTCTTCATCAGCGATATTTCGGCCCTTCTTGGCAAGAGTCCTCGTCAGGCTGTCAATCCTCTGGGTCCACGTCGGGGAAGGAAACAAACCTGTAATTTCTTTCAGATTCAGACTCTTCTTTCAGTTTACAGGTTTGTTTCCTTCCCCGAGGTGGACCCAGAGGATTGACAGCCCCTAAACATTATTCGAATAAAAAATCCTCTAAATTCCTTCTTGGTTTCCCTATTTCTGCGAGTAACTCATCTTTCCTAACTTCTAATTTCAAAGTGAAGAATCCTTTGGAGACTTCAACTAGTAAATTCCAAAACTTTCATAAAAAGGTTGACAGCATTCTTCTTCATCACAACCTTTTTGCTTTTTTCACAAAAAAGCGCCCTGATTAGTCTGTTTATTTTGAACTTGGTTTTTTCCATTCTATTTCGTTGTAGATTTAGTAGGCTAATTTATTCTTAACGGTCAGCTGTTTATTAATATGTAAGTGTGTGTGAGTTTGATTGACATGTTGTTCCTTTTTATATACTACTCTTCAGTTTTGAAGGATTCAAGTCGCGAAATTTCGGAATCGCCTTCCAGCAAGCGAAACGCATCTCAAAAAATTTGAGAAAGCGATTCCAGTGCTCACTTTCCCGCTAGACCGATCGCGAAAGCGCGTATAAAGCTAGTATCGCCGGGAATTGCTTAATTTCCAAACCTTACAGAACAAATAGAGTTAACTAGACGTTTCTTTGATTATCATATAATCGAACGACTAATAATAATAATAATAATAATAACAATAATAATAATATTAATAATAATAATAATAACAATAATAAATAATAAACTATACCTCTAGCACGAAGCTAACTCCCTCCAAAGTGCTATTTAAGGTAATCTCTTACCAGAAGAAAATGACAGGACATTCAAGTGTGGCAGCAAAGTTCAGGGCAGCATGAGCATCTCCTTCACTAGAAGTTCCTTCTCCGAAGTAGCAGATGACACACAGGCCATTCTGCATTCGCTTGAAGGCATAGGCGGCCCCAGATGCTAAAATCAAAAGATCTCACGTTAAAGCACAAAGGCATTATAATAATAATATTGTATTTAAAGCCTTAGGGCCATATACTTTCAATAAAACAAAAAACTAAAAACTAAATCAAACTAAAATTCAAATAATGTTCCTTCAGCCCAAGCTGACTGCGAATCATGTTTGATAGTGCAAAACGGATACGTCAGCTGAATTTTATTAGAGCTATATTTCGGCCCTTCTTGGCAAGGGTCCTCTTCAGGCTCAAAGCCGCTCAAGTTGGAAATACGAACTTGTGGGAAAACAAACTAAAGGTTCTAGCTTAGCGTTAAATATTTGGCTTCGTGAATTCCTTTGTGAGAGTTGCTTGTAGTTAAAAAAGTTGCTGTGATTTCATTTCGGACACTGCTGCTGTTTTTGCTGCTCGATTGGGTCGTTGATCGGGTAGAGATTTTTCTGCATTTGGGTTGACTTTCGTTTTGTTGTAGAGAAGAGCTTGGGGTCTGGATTTCCTTTCACTGATGATGCCGTTTCATGTTTCTGGTAGTGAGTATGAGGACCCTTGCCAAGAAGGGCCGAAATATCGCTGCTAAAGCATCATAGCTGATGTACCCGTTTTATGCATTATTTGAATATGTGTTTCAAAGTCAGCTTGGGCTCAAGAATATTTAAAGCACAAAGGGCACAATAAAACATTCTTCGTTCCAGTGCTTCAAAACCCAATACAGGCATTTGGGACCTCGCCAAATTAAAAAGTGAATTCCCAAAGATGATGAATTATTATTCACTGAAATCACAAAAGGAAATAACAAATTACAAAACTTCCTTGAAAAAAAAGTAAAAATTACACTGAGTTGAGCCGCCATAACGTGGCGAGTCCATCAGGTCCAAAAAACAACAAGACCAAGGGTTTCGATGGGATCGCAAAGACTGAATACTTGGTCTAGACAATAGGGTCTTGTAGATATTCGGTCTTGCCAGACTTCTCAAACATTTTTACTGTTAGAATTTAGAAACAGATTAAGGCCAATGCTAATCATCTGAGACGACCAAGTTCAGATGTCGATTCAGCATGTGTGTTTACTCTATAGGCTACGTCGTCTCTATTTTGACAAAATTGATCAAAACTTCCTTCCTTACTTCTGCCAATTTTCAGGTTTCGGCCGGATTCCGGGCGAACTATTTGGACGGCAAAAAACTAAACCTCATAAACGAATTCAGCATGTATCCTTACCCCTACACCGAACCTCTAATCAACTTCAGATAAAACTTTTACTTTTAACAAATTTTCCGGTTTCAGCCGGATTCCGAGCGAACTATACGTCCGGTGAGAAGATGACTGTCATATACAGATTCACCATGTCATCTTACCCGCAAGTAAACCATCTAATCGAATTCAAATAAAAATTTACTTTTAACACATTTTCCGGTCTTGGCCGGATTCCGGGCGAAATATTGGTCCGGAAAAAAAAATCGTATTCGAATTCAGCACGTATCCTTACCTCTATATCGAACCTCTAATCGACTTCGGATTAAACTTTTACTTTTCACAAATTTTCCGGTTTTCGCCGGATTCCGAGTGAACTACTTGCCCCGCGAGAAAATAATTCCAAATAGGGATTCAGCATATCTTCTTACATCTAAACCGATTATTACATTAGTTGCGTTTTCGCAGATACCATGGTATCTGATACCACGGTCTAAAGTCGTTTTTGCAGTTACCCTGGTATAAAGGCGTTTTTGCAGTTATCGTGGTATCTGGCCAGTTATCGTGGTATCAGATATTCAGATATAACGGTCCGACCGTGGTAACTGGTCGTGGTATCTGAAAAGTCATCTCACTTTCATCAAATTTTGTCAGATTGGTGAGAAAGAAGTTTACCACTTAGTGATGTGACTGAATATCTGTTTTTCTTTTGGGATGACTTCGAAAAGCGCAATTTCGGCAATTGTCGTTTTTGCAGAGAACCGTGGTATCAGATACCACGGTTACTGCAAAACTGACTAACTGCAGATCCAGTTACCGTGGTAACTGATACCATGGTATCTGCAAAAACTCAACTATTAGGATTAAAAAAATATTTTTACCGCCTCTAAAACTTCAAACCCCTCTCCGACCCCTAAATATAGGGCTACAGAGCCCCTTTTCGACCTTCGCCTGTACTTTGACCCAAAGAGTCCTCATGCCAGTTTGAAAAAAATATCTCAATCATATTTGACGGTGCAAAACGGATAAGTCAGCTACATTTTATTTGAGCTATATTTCGGCCCTTCTTGGCAAGGGTCCTCTTCAGGCTCAAGTCGCTCAAGCTGGGAAATAAACTTGTGGAAAAACAATTGAAGATTCTTCTTTAAATATCTGGTTTTGAACTTCTTCTCTGAAAATTGGTTGGAGTAAAAGCTGGTGCTGTGATTTCATTCTGGACTCGGCTACTATTTTTGTTGTTCGATTGGGTCGTCGAAAGGGTAGAGATTCTTCTGCATTTTGGTTTTAGAGGCACCTGTCTCTTCTTCTTCTTTCCAGCTAAGATGGATACTTGTTGGCGGCATGTATGGGCGATTAGTTCCGTACTTCGGTGATAGATGTTGAAATATAGCTCGAATAAAATGTAGCTGACTTATCCGTTTTGCACCGTCAAATATGATTCGCAGTCAGCTTGGGCTGAAGGAACATCTATAATATCTCAATCCCTTCGAAATTTATCGTGCCAACAGACGGACAACTTTTACGAAATCACGTGTGTGTGAAATCATTTTGGGCAAAACGTAAGTGACATAGTTCACTTACATTTAGCCCAAAAACAGGATAAAAAGGACTAATTGGGCCTTAAAATGTCTCCCTCAATGGCACTTACGTTTAGCCCAAAACACAGGAAAAAAGGACTAATTCGGCCTTAAAATGTCTCCCTCAATGGCAAACAGAAAATGGTCAAGAGCAGATACGTGAAGATCTTCGGCAATACATCCTAACATAGCGCAAGGATCAAGCGATAAAAAGTTTAAAACAACATAGGAGTTCGTATAACGTCGAGCGTGACTATGAAAAAAACATCATCAGCGCTTGCAGAAAGCCTTTGTTTACCTTGTGGCATCTGAGTTCCAAGAGGCGACGAGATCGTCACGAAATTCAACTCCTTTGATCCGTAGTGGACGGGCATCTGACGACCTTTTCCAAGATCATCGCAGTTTCCATAGCACTGGTTCATGAACTTGTCCAGGGAAAAGCCTCGCCACATTAAAGTACCTAGGATTAAAATGTAATACAATGTTTACTTTTCACCCATCATACAGGAAAGAGAAAATGATGAAGTATATAAAAAAGAAAGTAGAAAAAACAAAAAAAAGATCACACGACAAAGAAAAACTAAAGTCAAATCACAGAAAGAAATTAGAAAAAGTACAGAAAGAGATCTCACAAAAAAGAAAAACAAAGGGCAAATCATAGGTGGATAATCACACTCATAATTAAAAATGTCATCCGCAAAATGTCAAAATGTCATCAATGTCACCCTATGTAACGGGCCGTGGAGCTTTGTAGGGGTCGAAATTTATTTTGTTCGTTTATTTTGAATTTAATAAAACTGAACTGAACTGAAAAGAACAACCCCTTGCCACTCACGGCCGCTCTGATTGCATTTTAATCGTTGACATATCTCATCGAGCTTCCGAATTGGATCAACAATACCGTAATTCTTGGACATGTAGGTATTGCGCGTCCAAGGAGGAAGGTGAAGAAGGTATTTTGCGAATTTAAAGTATCCGTTTAATTTTTAGTTAAAACTGGGTTAATCCAGCTTTAACGCCAACTGACCTAATACAAGTTCAGTTCAATAAGAGGGTTAATCTCTGTTTGCCTGCCCTTGCGTCATTATCAGCCCCTAACACACAGAGATAATAAAAGAGACCCATAAGTAGCTGAACCGATAATATAATCGAGTAAAGAGAACAACGATAAATAACAGTATAAACACACAAAATTTAGAAATAATTTCTAACTGGGTATGAAAAATTCATGAAAAACATAATGTACTCGATGACCATGATGACGTGATGTCAATTCAATTCAATTCAATTCAGTTTTATTTCAACACCAATTACGGACTAGCCGAATAGCAGGTGGTAAAGTCAACATACATTAAAAACTAACCAACATTGTCAACATATACTAGAAAGTGGTCGAATTTCATATAAAATACTGAGAACAAACAGTATAAAAACTAACGATTGGGGAAATAGACGACGAGGGGTAAAATAATAAACTATTAATTTCTGTTACGTAGGGAAACAAAGGATGGGACAAAGCTATTCTTGTATCTCACGTGTCGGCAAAACACTGGTTGAAGGGTAGGGACTGAATCGGAAGCTTGTCTTTGAGGCCTCTCCCTTTCTGTTGTAAAGTTGGGGGGCAGGATGTCGCGAAGGACTGGGTTCAGTAGAGTCTGCCCTCCAAACTTTAAGCACAAATTTTCGCGACGGTGACACAGGGTTGTCAGATTAAATTTTTTCAGAAAATAAATATAAGGGACTTTCAGAGATTTATCCGTTATTAGGAGAGCTCGGTATTGTTGTCTCTCTAGAGCAGTGGTTCCCAACCGGTGGTACGCGTACCCCAAGGGGTACGCGAGACCCTTGCAAGGGGTACGCGAAGGAACCAAATTTGATTGAAGTCTGTAGCTTCAAAATCTCGCCTCACTCATTTTTGATTGCCGAAAGCATACTATTACCACACAGACATCACCAACCAAAATGTATCGTAAGGGGCAAGGTACTGGCTTTTTTAAACTGCTTTTACGAAAAATCGCGGCGCTTCCCGCCGACTCTTTTCTTTTTAATCGTCTGGCCGACCTTTTTGGGGGGATGGGTATTGTCAACCCGTACGTGACGCCTCTGATTACAACCCCTAGTGAAAGTTAGTGAAATAATGTTGATTCAAAACAGCTTGCCTCCTGCCGTAAAATCTGTTCCTGTGTCAAACAACATTGTTTCAAGAAGAATCGAAGACATTGCAAGTGATATTGTCATTCAGGTTGCGAATTAAGCTAACGAAAAAGTTTGCGATGCAGCTTGGTGAAAGCACAGAGAACATCAAAACCAAACACAGAAATAGGCTGACAGTAAAAAAATATGCTGCTAATGACGTCGAGCCGAGATTTGACAAAATTTTTGCTACAAAGCTTCCTCTAGTGATTCCTCACTGATTTTGTATATATTTTTACATGTATGCCTTATCATTTATGAAAATTACTATCGTCTTTTTCACGTTCTGAAAAAGGGGGTACGCAATCTTTTCGAACCTTGATTAGGGGTACGCGGTACGGAAAAGGTTGGGAACCACTGCTCTAGAGCATCCGATTGCTCGCGAGTCACACCAAAATGCCATACAGGACAGCAGTATTCTAGGACTGGGCGAATGAACGAAAAATAAATACGCAATAGATGTTCGGAAGGGACACCATGACGGGAAAGAAGTTTGAGTCCCCGAAGGCCCATATTGGCCTTCTTTAAAATGGAATCTACGTGCTTTTCCCACTTCATATCATTCGTGATGTGTACACCCAGCAGTTTTATTTTTTTTTACATAATAGAGACGCTGACATTTTTTCTAGTGAACGAATGACATCTTGGAGGCCGAACTTCTGAACTAATTTTGGTTGCGGCAGGAACGAGGAAGGTACATACAAAGTTTACAATGATTATAATAACACGTTTTCACAGCTTTAATGTCTTTTTTTCACAGAATGTTATAAACACAGGAACAATACAAGATGTAAGGAGTGCAGAAAGCACTATAAATTCGCCCAAGTGCCTTCCGGTTGTAGCGACCTTTTTTGGACATAAACGATCATATGTGATTAAATATCACGAGACTTGAAGGGTTACAGTAGGCTATAACGGAACAAAATTCACACAAATACCATATTACAGGCTCTAGAACGGCAAGCATTAACTTTATCGGAAGACTTCTATCCTTGAATATACAGTTGCGATTAAACGTAACGGTTCTTAACTGCATGAACGCAGTCAGAATGAGCATGGACAAAATTAGACAACAACACATTAGTCAGTTCGCAAACATTTACATGACCATAAAGCAACTGACTGTCACGGATTTATTGTGTATCACAAGCCGTGAATGTATTCGTAAGATATGGGAAAATGTAATAAAGTGAATAATAATTTTTAAATGGTGAACTTTAAATAATAGTTAAATTATGCATAAAAATAAGGAAAGTGAACTGTTTTAGAAAAGTTAACCAGATAATAGTTATTATGAATAATAAAATGTTTAAGTAAAGAAGACGGTTAGTTCGGTCTTCTGGAAGAGATCTTGTTAATCCAGTATAAAGTATCTGAGGAGCGTCATTTTTATTGTGATTGATCAGAGCCAATAAATGGTATTCATTCTTTACCCCTTACTTTGAAAGGTATATAGGCTTAGCCTATGTGTTTTTGAAGTCTCTATCGGGACGGCGTCTAGTACGCCAGGTAGGCTAGAGACCTCGCAGTGACGTCCAGTGGTGTTACCGTATTTGGTGACCCTGGGTCGTCACACTGACCAAATAAATTAGCCCACTTTACCTACAGTCAAAAAAATAAATAAAAATAACAGGGCACTTTTTTCTAAGGGAAAAGCTTATGACGTACAAGAATGTTGTCGGTCTTTAACTGAATGTTTGTATTCTACTATTCAAATCTCGAAAGGATTCTTTACTTTAAAATTAGAGGTTAGAAAGAGTTACTAGTGGAAATGGGGAATCCAAGAAGGAATTTTGCCGGGTTTTTGTTAATCGACCTTGTGTCCCCGGCTTGACCCTATATTTATTATGATTTTATACAGAAGTGTAATTAAAACCTAGAACCTTGATATAGAGAATGTGTAGGAAGTGGCCTTTAACGCAGAAAGTTCAGAAGGGAGGAAGAAGAACGTATCGAAGTAGAATTTATAACAGGGGACATGCATTAAAGTTTGTCAAATCGAATTTCCACAAGGACTTGTACAGGCGTGTCGTAGCTGATCTTGATGGATCATAAAGTAACAACAATTTTACTTTTAGTCACTGATTTTTTAGTTATCACCAATACAAATACCCTACTCGGCCCTTCCTTGCAAGGGTCCTTGCCAGGCCGCTACTCCAACTAACAATGACAGAACAGCTGCTATTGAGCCTGCCATCGAGCCTGCTCTCTGCAGTGAAGCAATTTAAAAGTATTTGTTTTTATTATTTGAAATTAAATAGACCTGAGCCTGATTGCACTCAGTTAGAGGTACTAATTATATTGATTTAAACAGCCATACCTGCTTCTCTATACTGTCCAAAAATAAGGTCCTTAGGGTCAAGGGCAGCCGCACTCCCGATATGTGTCCCCTCTTCTCCAAAGTTGGTCATGTAAAAGGAAATCCTGCCCTGTCGCTGACTCTCGTACATAATTCGGTCCATGGTATTAAGCTGTGTCATGACTTTGTACATCTTTGTCACCATTTCAGCAGACAACTGTAACACAGACACATAAGTTCTCACTTCTTTTCAAGTCAATGGTTCGCCCGATCGTTGAATATGGCCACACCACAGTGAGGCCATATTTCAATTGTGACATTGAGGCTTATGAAAAAATTCAAAGGAGAGCTACGAAGTTCGTACCAGATCTGCGCGATCTTCCCTACCAAGTGAGATTAGCCAAGTTGTGCCTTCCCTCCATTGCATACAGATTTTTTAGAGGAGACGTGATTGAAACATTCAAATTAATCAATGGAAGTTATGACAATTTTGAAGTAACTGATTTAGTGAGATTCAGCATTAACCGTTTAAAATTCAAAGGAGAGCTATGATTTCGTCCCATCCCGTACCCGACTACCACGACAGGCGTCTGAACCTGTGCCCCGTCTGGAACCGATTTTAACTTTACGAACACGGTACGCTCAAAGTTTTGTCCCCGCGTTTGTTCGGTTGTACAACTCGGAACGTGTATGAAATGGTTTGTTTTCTTTTGTGTTTATTTATGTAATGACATTAGCAACCTGACTATGTACCCTAATTGTATATATATTTATTAATAGGCTATTTATCAATCTTATTGACTTGAAAGCAACCAATCGGCTTGTCCGTTATTTGTTTTGAAATAAATTGAACTGAACTGAACTGAACTGAACCGTCATCATCGGGGGCACGCGTACAAGCTTGCAAAATCAAGATTCCACAAGGACGTTTTTAAGCGGGGTTTTGGCAACAGAATTGTTGATCCTTGGAACAGCCTTGCCGAAGATGCGGTTAATGCTGAATCGCAATAGTTTCAAGTGCATTGTTGATGGGATTTTTAACTCTGATCAGTTCGACTACTCAAAATTTCTTAGAGTTATTTAGAGGCGAAAGCCTTTTCTCTTGCTTAGTATTATTATTATTCTTATTATAAGTTGCGTTTTTTTATGTAGTCTCGGCATAGTTTCGCTTAACAGCGTTTTTTTGTAAAAAAAAGTTTTGCTTCATGCCGTTTTATTTGTCCATTCCATTTGCTGTAGTTTCGAACCTGAAACTACGCAGCTCAAACTACAAACTACCTCGCAAATGTAGTTTGACTAGTAGTTTGAGTTTCGGAAACAAGAGCTCAATAAAACGCAAGTAAGACAAAACAAGAGCCAAACTACAAACTTCGACGAAACAGAAATGAATCCAAACAACGCAACTATAAATGAGCGAGAATGAGAATGGAAACCAACTCTGGTCGTAAAACGCTGAAACAATCCAACAAAAAAAGTCCACCAGGGATTCTAACGAGGGCGGGGGACACTGTCAAAAGTTTGATAACAGATAACATACTTAAAAAGGTTACAACAGAACTTTTGTCTCGAAACGTAACATTGAAAAAGCTCATAACCGATATATTCTCACAAGTTAACAGAAGGATGCGCAAATATGTGTTATCTACTACTAAACTTGTGAGATTATCATTTGACAGTCCACGGTACTTTTGGATGGACTATTAGGCGAAAAATCTCGGAAGACTGGTTTGGTATCCAATTCAATTTATTTCTATTACGGGAAGCGGACAAGCCAAATATTTGTTTAGTCGTCAATAGATACAGTCAGCACTTCTGTATTAATTTAAAATAAAAGTAATCTTCTAATATATCTATTAAAGAGAGTTAAACTCAGGTACACAATGACCGACCAGTTGAAGTATGTATCTTCGCCCCCACATACACAGCCTAAGCAACGGTACTTCCCTAGAAACATTAAAAAAAAACATGGTACCATACTGTCTACCATACTTGCTGGTTCTGCCCGGGTGCTAGTACTGTAGTCTTCGGCTAATACTTACAAGGACAATTTGCACCGTATAGCGTTTCTGGTCCGACAATCCCAGACTGCTGTATATCTCAATTCTTCTTTTGACAAATTACACACCAAGATTTATTCCAATAACTGATTTCAGGTTCGTAGTTCCAACTACAGCCTGATATGATGTTAAAGATTATGCTGTGGTGTGTAGTGTAGGGGTAGAATGGTCGTTGAGTGTAGCGTGGTTAGGTGTAGCGAGCGAGCACGACAATGGCGGCGACTGGTTTGTGTTGTGGATGTTAATGCACCGAGTCTTTTCGAAGGCGATACTCAGTACGTAGGTCAATAACTAAAGCACATTTATTTAAGCTCATACTTACATAAGAGTTGGGTTAAAATAACTTGTCACTAGGTCAACTGTGTCGGGACTGTGCCCAGCTCGAACTGGAACAGAACTGGATTCGAACTGAACTGGCTTCCCAACTGTGGAATCAGTCCTTTTATCCTGTCCCCCAACTTTGCTTACAGTGCACCAACGAATAGGGTTGCCTTGTCTAACGTCTTAGCAATTCTCTATCTAGTCTGAGAGGTTTGATTACTTGGTGATCAACAGAGTAAGTTTGTCTTAGGTTCTGTTTTTCCTCAACTGGGTAAAAGGTAATAATCTCTTTCAGTCTGGAGAAAAGCGTGGGCGTAAGAGCTAGTAGGAGAATAGAGAGAGTTGAGGATACAGCTTGTTTAATAAGTTTCTGATCAGAATATTTGGTTTATCGTAAATGTATCCTCACACTCAAGAGGGACCTTGACAGGAGGGCTCGGAGTATCGCAGAAATAAATCTCAGCCGATCCGGTTAACACCATCGAAAATGATTCAATATTTACAATTTATTCCTTGTTGAATGCTTATTTCAGTTACCCAAAACTGAGATGAGAGTGTATACAAATAACGGTCTTTTCTCCAAGATCCCTATTCATCAACTTAGATTCCGAATTAGAATGTACGCCTCTACGTACTCTCATATGCCTAGACAAGGGTGCGAAAAGGGGGGAAGGTATTTATTTTGAAGTGGGAATGGGTAAGGAAGAACTGAAATTATTCTTTAGTTTACGGGCCGATAATTTACCGTCCTGGTCCTTACTGGTCCTTACTTCTGCCCTATGTGTGGAGATTCGAATGAAGATGTAGTCAATCTGATGTGTATGTGTTGCGAATTGGATGAGTAGAGGCACGAAATTTGTCAAGAATGATGAAGAGTGATTGTTTTGCGTTGATCAAGAGTTTCGGAAGATTCCTCAAGCTGGCAATGAGACACTGGAGAATTTCATTTAACGATTGTCGAGTTAATTTTTTGTGTAGTCGGGTTCAACATTTTGTTTCTTTGTTCGTTTTTTTTTTTTCGTTGAGTATTTGTGTTGCCATGGCCTTCGAGCTTTTTTGCAATAAACAACCAACCAACCTGAGGGTCTTGTGCCGGGTCAATGATCTGTCCTTTTCTGTCCATAACTCTGTAGACTGGGATACCATCATACAAATCTGGTCGAATAAAGTCGAGTTTTTCTGTCCACTGCGACCGTGAGCCGGGAAACTGCGGACGATCCTCACCAGCATCAGTAAAAGGAGTGGAAGTAGCTGTAGAATAAGTCTGTGAAAAAAAACAAAAAAACTTCAGGTTCCAACTTTTTATGGCATAATGAACACCAATCATTTTCTTTTCTGTATCTATAGGAGATCTGACTGGGACAGCCAATGGTTGCGATAATCTGGTAAGCACACTGGGGACGTCCATTGTCTATCTGTCTACAAACACTACTATTTCAACGTGATGAGACATTTTTTTTAAACTTGATATGACAATTCTTCGCGTAACAATAGTAGATTGTATTTAGGGGTGGTGGAGGGAGTCCTATACTGATGGATCCATACAAGCATATATACTCATTCGTTCATTGTCTCTCGTCCATTCCTGTTACTCTCAATAGCTACTCAAATTTACAGGGCAACCAGGTCTAAACCGGGATCCAACAAAGAGATCAATGCACCTGTGATGGAGCCTGTGACCAGGGGCGTTACGACTGGGGGGGGGGGGGGAGGGGACGCCCCCCCCCCCCCCTTCAATGTTGTCGGCAGGTCGGTAAAAAAAATAACTGAGTCGGCATGAAGCACCACAATTTTTTGTCAAAACAGTTGTTTTTTTTCATGAAAACAGTCGGTTTTTCTGAAAATCGGTTGATTTTTTGTCAAAACAGTTGGTTGTTCTGAAAATCGGTCAACTTTTTTTCAAAACTAGTTTTTTTTCTTGAAAACAATCATTTTTTCTGCTAAAACAGTCAGTAAATATTACCAGACAGTCAGTAAATGCCTTGCCCCCCCCCCCTCCCTAACACTTTGGCTAGTAACGCCTATGCCTGTGACATGTCGGAAGATTACGACCAAAACTCAGGGAACGACCAAAACTGAAGCAACAAAGATATAAAATGTGTGGCTCTTCATGCTGACAGTGTTATGCATAGCATAGGCTATAGAGAGTGTCATGCATGTCTACAAATTATGCCAAATTTGATCTTTTTATTTCCCACATGGTTCCCTATCATAGGGAAGTACCCACCCAAATGCCCATCGATACCTACCCTTATACCAATACCCAGTCCTAGAGATGGCTATTTGGGTCAATACTGGACTGCTTTTTAAAAAAGGCCTATCTAAACTGTTTTAAACTGTCACCCAAGCAGTGGAATCAATAGGGGGGGGGGGGGGGTACAGTCAACAACAAAACCATGATTTTTCGATACCCTATGCCAAAGGCTGGGTGGCTACAAAGAAATTTTCCATGGGGACCTTTGTAGCCAACAAAGTGGCTATAAAGATTGTTTCCATGTGAACAAGTGTAGCCAACTAAGTGGCTTCAAAGTGTTTCAGTGGGGACAAGCTTAGCAGTAGAATAGTAGAAGCTTCAATGTTAGTCATAACTGAGGTTCAACACCAAAATCCTGAGCTATTATTTATAAGTAAGTATAATAATTTTTTAAAGTTTAGACCCGATGATCACCCTCTAGGTAAGAAAGGTGGTGGTTTAGCAATTTATACACATGAAAGACTGAGCTCCAGAGCAATTGAAGTCCCTGTTTTGATTGATTATGACGAGATCATGTGGGTATACACAAAACCAAAGCGACTTCCCCGTCAGTTCAATGGAATGGTTGTTTGTGTTCTTTATTATTCTCCCGGACAAAATGCTGATGACAGAAAAGCTTTTCTGGAAAATCTTCAGCTAAGTGCAGATTATGTCTCTGGTCAATATCCTGGTTGCGGTATTTTTATGCTAGGAGATGCTAATGAGCTACGTATTGATTCCGTTAACAGAACTTGTACAACTAAGTAACAGTACAACTTGTAAAGTTTCCGACCACTAAGGGCGGAACTGCCCTGGATGTTATTTCGTCAAACATGGCCGAGTTCTATGGTGAACCCTTAGCTGGCCCCCCACTTGGCGGCAGCTATCATTTTACGCTAGAACTTGATCCTAAGAGTAAGATAAAAATTGAGTATACGACTACTACAACTACAAGTAGACCCATCACCGATGAAGGACTGCTGAAATTCGGTGAATGGATTTGTGAAGAGAAATGGGAGAAGGTTCTAACAGCAAGTACGGTAGAAAATCAAGCTATTGTACTCCAGGAAACATTACTAGAAAAGTATAAAACTTGCTTTCCAGAGAAAACTACAAAACGCTTCCCTTCGGATCGCGCATATATAACGAAAAATATCAAATCTCTGGTGTTTGAGAAAAGACGTCTGTTCCGGCAAGGCAATCGGGTTCAAGCCAATAAACTGAAAAATAAAATCAGAAAGATGACGAGGGCTGCTGCTGGCACCTATGTTGATAAGAAAGTAAACCACCTTTTCGAGTCGAAACCCAGCCAGTGGTTCCGTTGTATTAAGCAGATTACAGGTTAAACTCAACAGGGTGTGGACTTCAATCTCGATGAAAGCGAACCGGAGACTGCAAATAAGTTAAACTCACACCTTGCAACAATTGTTCAGACCCTTCCTCCCCTCCCTCTAGATGAAATACCCAATGTACCTCCAGACTTCTTGGATTACGCTGAAATTAGTCCCGCTGAAGTTAGTATTAAGTTAAAGAAGCTCAAGAGGGCAAGTATAACCCCTTTTGATATCCCAGTAGATCTCCTTCAAGCTTTCCCTGATGAAATAAGTGGCCCTCTCTGTAGTATTTACAATAAAATCACAAAAACTGGGCAATATCCTTTTGTGTGGAAAAATGGGTTTGTTACACCTATCCCCAAGAAGGACTCACCTAACGATTTTACCGGTGTTCGTCCCATTACAATGACCTCTATTTTTAGTAAAATTTATGAACAGTTCCTTTCATCGTGGTTGAAGGACAAAATTTTGAAGCAGGTGGATCCAAAGCAGTTTGGGAATCTGCCAAAGACTTCAACGGCTCATTACTTAGGTAGTTTACTTGATAGAATTTAAAAAAAATTAGATACACCTGGCAATTGGATTAATCTAATTGCAATTGACTTAAAAAAGGCTTTCTATTTGATTAGCCATAGTAAGCTCGTCGAGAAACTATTAAATAAATTTAAAATTGATGTTTTCCTTGTACGAATTATTGCGAATTTCCTGTCAGATCGGACGCAACATACTAAATATAAGTCAACCTATTCGGACAGCCTCCCCATTTTTTGCAGTGTACCACAAGGCACTCTTCTTGGCCCTTTGCTTTTCCTTGTGATGACCAACGAGCTTGCCGTAACTTTCCAAGACAGATGGAAGTACGTGACGACTTGTCCATCTTAGAAATATGTCGTAGTGATATAACAAGCAGTGCCCAATTATTGTTAGATAATATTTGTGTTGAAGCCGCTGCTGTTCTAACAATGTCCTTTTTAAAAAGTAACCCTGTTTTCTCCCCTCCAATTCCTCACTCTCAGCATGTTAGGGAACTTAAACTCTTGGGAGTTCACATAACGGCGGATCTGAAGTGGGATAGACAGGTTGAAGTCATGCTAAGGAGAGGTAACATGTCCCTCCGTCCCCTCAAAGTATTATCGCGTTTTGGAGTCCCACCAAAGCATCTCCTAATAGTTTATCTTTCTTTCATACGCCCACTTCTGGAATACTGTTGCCCCGTGTGGCACTTTGGAATTACTCGTGAACAGTCTGATTCGCTTGACAGGATACAGTTTAGAGCCCTCCTTGTAGTTTCCAAGTCCCCTAAAGTACCGTATATAGACCTCCTTAATACTTATAATTTAGAAACCCTGTTGAAGCGCCGTGAAAAACTTTCGTTAGTGTTTATAACTAAAATCTTGAATACACCAGAACTACGTGATATCCTCCCCCCAGTTTTTTCAGCGGCAAGAGTAAGGCCTGAGAGAGTGGTAGCCCAGCCAATACCCAAATTCCAGCCAATTAATCATACAACGACTTGTTACCTAAGAAGTTTTGTTTCCGCTTTCATCAACCTTTTTAACTCGCATCATTAATTGTATATAGATTCGAATATTTTGTGTTATGCTTGACAAGTCTTTGTTATATCCAAACTAGTGTAGAATGATCTTCTGTATGTAATTAGTGTTAATATTGACGAGAACCACCAAATCGGCTTGACCGTTGTATCGGTTTTGAAAATAAAATTGAATTAGCCAGCTAACTGGCTACAAAGATTGTTTCCATGGGGACAAGTATAGCCAGCTACCTAGCTACAAAGATTGTTTCCATGGGGACAAGTATAGCCAGCTAACTAGCTACAAAGATTGTCTTTATAAGGCACAACTAGAGTAGCCAACTAACTATTGGTAGTATCATGTGATCAACTACTTACATTTCTTATATATAGACGACTATATTTTACTTTAGCTGAATAGTGGATATCCATTTGGGTGCAGTGGCGCCATTTGGGGGCTGCAGAGGGGGGGGGGGGGGGGGGCATGCCCCCCCCCCCTGAATTTTAAAGGGGCCCAAAATCCGAGATTTTTTGTCTATATTCCTTGTTGTTTGACATGCTGAAGGACAGGCATTTACCAAATCGTAAATTTCACACTGCACCGCTGAGTTAGTAATCTGGTTTTGAACCAAAATCTTTGTATATTAGCAGAAAATAGTCTATTTTTTTTTTTTTTTGCCTGCAGCACTCAGTTTCAATTTAATTTGGTGTTTGTTAGACCTTTTAAGATGTTAATCCCATATCCGAACTCAAAAGATTTCATGAATCCAGACCTACTTCGCGACATATCGCGACAAATCTCGATAGGGTTTCGATCGAAGGCCTCAGAGGGTCTAAAGTCGCTTATTCTGTCATAAGGGTAGGCCTCAAACTCGAGGTCACAGCATGCTCCAGTGAACATTTTTATTTGTGAAGGGTCTTAGGACGTGATTCTTGCATATGCTCATTATGGTATATTTTAAACTGCTTTAATTTTGCCCTAAAAAGCAATTAAATTTTGCGTTTGAGCAAAAAAAAAAAAATCAAGGATGGGGGCCCAAAATCGATGTTTGGCCCCCCCCCTGAGGTTTACTGAAATGGCGCCACTGTTTGGGTCTAGGCTACTGATCACAAGAGGCATCCTAGAATTTCACAGATGTGTCATAAACCTTTCCAGACAAGGAACCAGCCCAAAAAAAAAAGAATCCTTGTTAGGACTAAGCTTGATTGTTGATGTACAAATTTCTTTCATAATTATAACTTGTTGTCTTGATCTTATCTTTCAGTCATACCAGAAAATTCAACAGACATCCTCCAGCCAATCAACTAGTTTGTGGTACCGTAACGCGATTGTCCGGACGAAATGGTCAGGGGCGGTTTTGGAGCCCATTCCTGTGAGCAAGGGGGTACCACAGGGTAGAGTCCTATCTGGTTTTATTTTTAAAAGTGCCATTTAAGAATGCCCCTCAGGTTTATTGCCAACATTTTTCCTTGGAGACCTAAGTATTAATTACATAGCTTATGCAGACGACATTCTATAAATAAGTCGAACTAAAAGTGGGTTAGAAAGAATCTAACATAAAAATGATTTGTCAGAGTCTTTCTCAAATTGGCATTTCTGTTAACATTTCTAAATGTCAGTATCTTAAATTCAACAGCCCAAAAGTCTCTGTTATTTCTTTTCAAAATAAAAACTCCCCAATTACTCGATCGTAAAATGGCTTGGCATGATCACAGCACAGTCTCTAAAAAAAATCTGTGAAAACGCTGTTTCGGCTGTTCACGATTCCATTTGTGTCAGATATGGAAAAATAGTTCCAAATAAAGGAAGGTATAACAGAAAAGCCCTTGGTAGTTTATATACAAATTGTTGTTCTCCCCCTGTTTGCAACCTTTCCGGAATATTGGTATTCTGAGATGAAAAGATTTAAAATTTATAAGGACTTATTGTTTCAAATATTGTAAATTTCTCTTGTACCTTCCTTGATGTTATAGGAATTCCCATATAACTGCAACTTTTTTGCCCTCTGACCCCTATGCAAAGTTATCTTAACTTGCCCAGGACCTCCAAGTTTCTGCTCTTGGCAATTTCTCCTCATTCTATCTAGGAAGAAGATTTTTTAGACCAGATTAGTCCCTTTTCTTTTTTTAATTTTCTTTTTTTATCTTGTGCATTTACTACTACTGAAAGCTCAGTAAATTTTTTCCTTTTATTTGTCTGTAGGCTACTGCGCTATTTTCCTCTTCTTAAGTGCGTAAATAAAATTTCACCATCATCATCCTCTGGTGTGGCAAATGATGCACCACATGTGTAGATTCACACCATACTACAGAAAACACTGCACCACACAAGCCCAAATGCTTTACTGTACTGGAGCCTATACTATTTCTGTAGCAGTTTAAATTGCTGATTCCATTGCCCAGCTTTGGTTGTCTTTACTTTATCTTACCACAAAATCTTCAAAAAAAGGTAAACATATCTCAAAAGAAAGCCAGCTTCTTCTTATTCATTGTCAGTTTTCCTCCAAAATACTAGCGTACAAGCTGCATTGCCAGTACATGAATTTCTGCGAGGACCCTGGTGAGGATTCTGGTGACTTCATTACTGTAATGGCTGGTCACCTGAATTCTGCTTCTGTCATGTCATCATTGTTTAACCGTAGATACTTCGTAAAATATGAAAGCAAATTGCATAATCGTTAGAAATAAACATGAGTTCAGAAGCCAACAACAAAAACAATTAGTGTTATAAACAGAGAAGATCTTTTCTAAACAGAAATCTGTGTAATCTTTTATAAACAGAGAAGATCTTTTCTGTTTGTCTTCTAGGCATCGACACTGAATCTCTCATATTATAACATCAGGGGATGCTGTGACTTCATTTCCGTCACAACAACAGTGTCAAAATTTCTGATTAAGAAAGATTTATCAGTGAATATGATTCTAAACATGCATCTTTCAACAGGTTTAACTAGTTTATACAGGTTGTTTGCACCTAAGGCATATATAAGCTAGAAAACAAATTCCATAAGGTGTGTATGGAAACAGAGACCAACGGAAATAGTATAGGCTTCAGTCTGGCTTATTTTTGGCCCTGGGCATGGATGATCTAAGGCTACGTCAGGAATACAAACCTTGAAACCTAAGATCTCTGGGAGCGACGAAAGAGAAGGAATTCTTAAAATTCTTCTTGTTATCATTATTCTGCTAATTCCAGTTCTTTTTCAGTTTAGGTTTTCGTTTTTTGTTTCAGTATGATGCTGCTAATTTTCTATCTGGATTGGTACCGTCACGTTACCGTCAAACTGTCACAGCATGGCGCCAAAAACGACAGAAAAGGGGAGTAGATGGCGGGATCAGATTGCTCATGATTACCAAAGGCAAAGATTTTGAACTTTGAAAACTAAGTCAAATTGGGCTGAAGGAATAAGTGGGACACAAACAATGCTGAAAGGGATCCAGAGTGGAACCCAAGTGCCAGTCATTGAAGGAAGGTAGGGTGCTCTTATATAAACAAAATCATGGTCGGGCGTAGCACGAAATCCATGGTGACGTTTCAAAGTCGTCCTGGAGCTGTCTTAGTACAGTAGAGGTATGCTTATGTGAACGTTTGTTGACAGTGGACTTTGCCATTTTCATGCACTTGCTGTGTCTAAAGCAAACTACCAGTTAGCCAAAGTAGGTAATTAAGGGCATCTGAAAACACCTGTATATGTATTTTGGAACTTCATTCTACCATTTAGCCCAAAACTGCACTGTTCACATTAAACCAACTGTTCACATAAACATACCTCTACTGTAGATATTCGTTACTGTTAGGCTACGAGGATACGACTAGAAAATCGCTTAATAAACACAACAAGAAATGGGTTATTTACAGGCAAAATTCACGATTTGGTGTCAATCTGGCCCGCTCAAACGTACGACTGTCGTTCTGACCAACCCAGAACACAACAACTGTGTGTTTGGCATGCTCAAAACATACGACTCTTCGTAGCCACGTGACTAGAAAATTTCGTGTGCAGGCAAAATTCGTGTTTGATAACTGCCTTTATGTTATTCTTGCAAGCTCAAATGTACGACAGTCATACAGACAATCTCAAAACACACGACTGAGACTACAATTCTCTCAAGCATAGGGGGTGAGTCACCCCCCCCCCCCCATCTCCCCCTTCGATCCGCCCCTGCAAGTTGGATAAATGAATTGGTGGAAAAACAAACTAAAGATTCTAGCTTAGCTTCAAATATTTGACTTCGGAAATTCCTTTGTGAGAGTTGCTTGGAGTCAAAAAGGTTGCTGTGATTTCGTTTTGGACATGGCTGCTATTTTTGCTGCTCGATTGTGTTGTTGATCGGGTATAGATTTTTAAGATAGCAATCGCAATTTCTGTCCGTCCGTTGGACTGTCGGTCGGTCCGGGTTTTGCTAGTTGTGGCACTTCCAAATAAGCTAGGACAATGAAACTTGGCAGGCATATAGGGACCCGGAAAGATTAACTTGGAAACAGTCGTTTCCCCGATCCGACCATCGTGGGGGAAATGGAGTGAGGGGGAATCTTGAGGTATTCTTAACTTTTGAACGGGTCATCGGACCTTAACGAAACTTCATATTTGGAAATATCTCATGCCCATCCGAACCGGGCCCGGTGACTTTGGGGGGAGTTGGAGGGCGGGAACCGGAAATCTCGGGAAACGCTTAGAGTGGAGGTATCGGGATGAAACTTGGTGGGAAGAACAAGCACAAGTCCCGGATACATGACAGACATGACCGGACCGGATTCGGGCACCGTGGGGGGGATTGGGGGGGGGAATTAGGGTGATCCAACGAGTTCGGTACTTCCCGATGTACTAGGATGATAAAACTCGGCAGGAATATGAGGGATCCGAATAGACCGACTTGAAAATAGTCGTTTGCACGATACGAATATCGTGGGGGGAGTGGAGGGATGGGGGATCCGGAATCTAGTGGCATTTATAACTTTTGAACGGGCGATGGGATCTGACTAAAATTTGGCAAGTGGAAAGAGCTATTGTCCCAGATGTTCCTTGTCAAGTCCGGACCGGATCCGACACTAGGGGGGAGTTGGAAGGGGGCACCGGAATTTTTGTGAAACGCTTAGCGTCGAGGGATCGGGTTGGAATTTGGTGGGAAGAACAAGCATAAGAATTAGACACGTTCTTGACAGAACCAGATCATATCGGGGCTCTCTGGGTGGAGTTGGAGGAGTTTTCCCGGAATTCCGGTGATCGCGAGTTAGGATACTTCCAGATGTGTTAAGGAGGATGAAACTTGGCGGGCATATTAGTGACCCGACCAAATAGACTTAAGGACCCGACACAATGCCCTAGGAAGACTTCCGTTTCTGGATCCGATTATTTTTCGGGGAGTTGAGGGAGGGGGAACCCGGAAATTACTGACTTCTATCAATCAATCAATTGTATTTCAACCTTAATAGCACTAGGCTAACACAGGCGGGAATTGGAAAAACAAACATTCACTGACAATACAAATGAAACACAAACTAATAAACAATAAACACTTTGGTTGCGAACAAATGGTTGGATTCAAGTGAAACTTTATGGGTGATAAGAACTGATGACATAGATATGCAAAGATGTCCAAACCCCGTGTGGCCATGGATAGAAGAGTTGGGGAGGGGGACTTTATGACATGCACAAAAACCAAACCGATGGGCCGAATGGGATGCAAGTTGGACAGTACCAAGTTTGTGCGGCCTAGATTGGTCATTTGGCGTCCAAACCAGATCCGGTCAAGGTAGAGGATGGTGAAGCGGGAACAGAAAATTTGAAGATGCGCTTCAGTTCGAGTAAAACTTGATGGACGGGAAGAGAAGATGCTACAGATGCGAAGTTTATATGTCCGAGTCGCATTCGGCAGCAGTAGGGGAAGTGGAAGTCCCGGAAATGTTGTGGCCCGGATAGGGGTTAAACGAGTGGAGTGATTTGAATGAAACTTGGAAAGTAGAGATTGTATGCCTTAGATGACATATTTTAGGGTCTGGAGTGGACCCGAGCACGGTGGGGAGGGATACCGGAATTTCCGCAAAAATGGTCAGATTTACTTGTCTCGTTTCTCACACCCCCTACTCGTGACAAGTGCCATATGAGCTCTTAGCTGTTATTCTGCATTTGGGTTGACTTGGTTTTGTTGTAGAGAAGCGCTTGGGGTCAGGATTTCCTTTCGCTGACGATGCCATTCCATGTTTCTGTTTCTGGTAGTGAGTATTCGCCTGTGTCTCTGTCGATCCGTGAACGGTTTTTCATAGTTTCAACGGCTTCGCTTATAGTTTGATGAAGTCCGGTGCATGTTGCAAGAATCTGGGCTTTTTCAAAATGTACAACATGGGATGTGACAACATACATTTTGATGATGATGGGACAACATACATCAAAATGTACAATTTACATGTTTGTACTCGCTATATCTTTTCTCTGATAGGTAAAGGGCTTACATAGATCAGAGCGTTTTGTTGTGTCTGTGTAGTAAATATAGATAGTTGACTCGCGTGTTTATTGTTAGAAAAGTATAAATAAAGAAAAATAGCCTAATATGACTTAATGCCACTGCTGAGAGAAAGCATAAGAATGGCTTCCTGGCTCAGATTTACCGTATGAATATCCGTGTGTTCCCTTATAGAACTTGACTGGTGCTGGTACATGGACTGGTGCGGGTGCATAGTAGGCTGGTGCAGCAACTGGAACATGGACGGTTTTGTGGTAGGCATAAGGATATGCTGCAGCATAGGCATGCGGCACAGCTGCGTACGGTGCTGCTGCATAGGCGTACGGTGCAGCAGCATAGCTATATGTTGGTGCTGGGTAGGAGTGGGGTGCGGCACCGTAGGGGACGGTGTAGACGACCTTCTCTTCGGCCAGAGCAACAGCCGCGAATGCGAGAACGACGAAAGCCTGAAACGAAATACGAAATTTATGAAATTGGGCAGTAAAAAAAAGGGGTGGATTTTGCTCGCTAGGAGATAGAGGCCATGATTTCCGGTTTGCATGATAGGCAACCCTTATGGGCCTAGTCGCGTGTGATTCGCTTGTAAACATTCTGAAGAGCCATCTATGGGGACTAAAATAAACAGGGGAACAAATTCGCGGAGAAATCCTAACGAGTGTCGATTGATAGTTTCGAATACTCTTGATGACCAACTCTCCTTGCCTATGCAAAATCGCCGTGTACCTAGCGGAAGAGCGGGAAGCGGCACCACAGCTGTCCCGAACGAGTGCCGTGATTGGTTGACACATGATTTAAGTTGCCGAGTCCGAGTCGTTCGTGAGACGTTTTCTCGTTCTTCTGAGGATTACTGGGGCTTTTTGGACTTAGATATATAGAGTATTGTGAACCCTTGCTCGTAGGAATGTTATTTCTATGGTAGGCGGTTATTTCTATCTTAATTATTTTACTTGGTCCTCAATATCCCTTCCGGCAGGGAAATAACCAACAAAAGGTTAGAAGTTACTCATTTTATTGCAGTTTACTATTATCCGGGCCTAGGCACAAACTTTAGCAGAATCGGGGCCAGTACAAGACTGAATTTTAAATTAAATAGGAAAAAAAAAGTTTTCGAGGTAAAAGAAGTTCTAGGACAGCCTACAGGCAAATGTAGGCTGCATGTCATTTAGTCCTATTTCAGCGTATGGGCAGGTATGTTTTTTTTTTTGTTTTTTTTTTTTAATGACACTATTTTGAGACATGCACTAGCCCAGTACAGTGTTAGGCCATTTTGGTATTTCGGCCTGAAAGCAATAATCCCTGGACAGCCAAAAGGTCGTATCTGCACTTTTCAGAATTGTTAAGGAGAGCAAAAAAAAAAGGCTTTTAAGACCATTGTAAAGGCGGATAAGACGACTAAGCCGTACTCGTATCTTAGCTTCTATGCGTCGTACAGATACGACAATGAGACCAAAAGACGTGTCTCTCCTTGGGATATAAAGAAATCGGATAAAGTGTATTTCGGAGATCATGTCAGATACGACCTTTAGGCTGTCCAGGGACGAGATTATGTAAAATAATGAAGAAAACTTACGATCACTTTTGCCATCTTTCTGCTTATGCTATGAAACTGCCAAAGGAAGTAAAGAAAGAACTGTGATACTACTTTCACGCTTTTCTTTCATTATATAGTAAAATTCCAGTTATGGATAGTTTCTTGACCGCTATAGCCGCCGGGCTGGGCGACGGCTCAGAGAACGTGTACGGTTACAAATTGGTATTTAGCGACAGTTAGATGCTGGAGAAAAAATGCGGTAATTACACCCACATGATCGGCGAAGCGCTGACAATTGCTGTAACATTGTTTTTCATCGCCTTTGCTTGACATGGTGTGAATACTTTACAGTCTCAGGCGTGTTACGGGCTAATTGCAAAAAAAAGAATCCGGTGTCTTTAGCTAGGCTAATTCTAGAATTCGCTAACTTTGTTGCCAATTGCTTGTTAGAGCCTCGTTCATGGGATTTTTTTTCAGTCAATCAACTTTAATCCAAATAGCTAAAAGCTAGAAGAGGAAGACAAATTTACGAAATACACAGACACGAAGTAAAGTAACTCATACACTGACAAGGTATGACCAGAAATAAATGATGGGATGAAACTGCGTAAAAATTGGGCAGAAGAATTAGCAGGATACGGAGAAAACTGATTGCCAGTATTCCTCTCGGACCGACGCACGGAAGACGGGAGGGAAGGGGGGAACAGATGGGATTAAGAGGGTAGTAGCGGTTATAAGAGTTTGGTCTCTAGATCGCATAGAGTCAACAGTGGTTCAGTAGGAATCCCTTTATGCGTGAAAATACGCGTTTCTACCTATAGACACGGCGCTGTTCATTTTTGGCTCCAGACCTCATTACGAATGCAGTTGAATGTTGAAAATGTCATTCGGGGTTGAAATTTTTTGTTTACCTTTGAGTCTGCTATTCTGTGTTTTTTTATCTCGAAATAAAAAGCAGCGCAGTAGGCCTACATACATTACCATTCCGTGAACCAGGGGTGGATAGCAGAGGATCGGAAACTTGAGTTAGACATACCGTCAGATTTGATATTCCCAACAGTAAACGCACAGCATTACATCCACCAGGTAATATCTGAGCGTGTTGCTTTCTCATTTTTTGGATCTCAAAACGTAAGTGGAGGGATACCTCCCTTTTACTTCGTAAAAGTTGCCCGTCTGTCCGTCTGTTAGCACGATAACTCTCGAAGGGGTTGAGATATTTTGTTCAAAGTTGGCATAACTTTGGCGTACTTTGGGTCAAAGTACAGGTCAAATTCGAAGATGGGCTCTGTAGCCCAATATTTAGGGGTGGGGGAGGGGTTTCAAATTAAGGGACGAACAAAAATATTTTAAATATCTAATGAGATAGTCAATTAGGAATAAGGAAACATGCTGAATCCAAATATAAAAATTGTTTTCTCGCCGGACGTGTAGTTTACCTGGAATCCTTCAAAACCCGGAAATTTTTGAAAATTCAAAGTTTAATCAGAAGTAGATTAGAGGTTCAATTTCGGGGCAAGGAGACGCGCTGAATACGTACAGGAAAATTATTTTTTCGCCGGACAAGTAGTTCGCCCGGAATCCGGCCCAAACCGGAAAATTTGTTTAAAGCAAAAGTTTTATCTGAAGTTGATTAGAGGATCGATGTGGTGTATAAGGAGGCATGTGGAAGCCGTATATGGAAATTATATTCACACAAGACAAATAGTTCGCCCGGAATCCGGCCAAAACCTGAAAACTCGTTAAAAGTTAAAGTTTGATCTGAAGTTGGTTAAAGGTTCGATATAGGGGTAAGGAGATAAGCTGAAATCTTTTTTGAGCTTTTTTTAACGGACAAGTAGCTCGCCAAGAATCTGGCAAAGACTGGAAAATTGTCAGAAGTGAATTGTAAAAAGTTTTTCCGTATAAAGATTAAAGTGAACTGCAGTATTTGCTACAGATAAGATAAGATTAATACCAAATAGAGATAAGATGAATCTCAGTAGCAAATACCTCAGTTAACTTTAATCTTTATACGGATGGACTTCTTACAGTGTAAGGCAGCTGCAAGTCTGACCTGTCCAAGTAAATATGACGTATAGGACACACACGCTGAACCCACATCTGAACTGGGTTTGCTGAGGTGGTTAGCCGTTGATCTTAATCTGTTTCTAAGTTTCGACTGTTAAAAATATGGCGAGACCGAATATCTACAATATTCAATTGTCTGGATCAGATAGGAAGTTTTTGGTATCCCATCGAAATCTTTGGTCTTGTTTTTCTAGCCGAAAAATGAGCTGAGAAAAAGCTGGAGTTTATAAATCCACCACGAACAACACACTTTATAGATGGATTCCAGTTGCTCATTAAACGCTAACTGGAAAAACTGCGATAGATTCATGAACGTTTGGGTGCAATTTTTCAATGCCATTGCTTAATTGTCACCATAGACCAAACTTCAGAAAATGAGAGAAAGCCTGTGCCCGGTGGCCCTTTCCAACTAGTACAAAAATATATTCCTTTTCTAAATGCCTGGAGTTTGTCTTCTTTGTTGTAGTTTTCTGGGCTAGTTTTTACATGTCCATTCGTTTTTGGGATCACAAAACGTAAGTGGAGGGATACCTATGATTGGGATCGACTAAAAAGAGGCACGGCACGGCATAGGAGGCACGAGTAATAAAAGAGATTAGCAAGTAGCAGATATAGAAAAGTGAGTAAGAGTTCGTAGCTCCATAGCCTAAAAGAAGGCATTCCAAAACATTGTTCCTTTTAGTGTTCGAACCTCTTTTTAGTAATCGTGCCTCCTACACTATGTCGTGCCGTGCCGTGCCTCTTTTTAGTCGATCCCACCTATGATTTCGTAAAAGTTGTCCGTCTGTCCGTCTGTTAGCACGATAATCCTCGTAGGGGCTGAGATATTTTGTTCAAATTTGGCAGGAGGACTCTTTGGGTCAAAGTACAGGTTGGAAGATGGGCTCTGTAGCCCTATATTTCGGGGTGGGGGAGGGGTTTCAAATTTAGGGACGAAAAAATATTTTAAAAATATAATGTGATAGTCGATTTAGGGGTATGGAGACATGTTTGAAACCGAATATGAAAATTATTTTCTCGCCGGACAAGCCGTCCGGAATCCGGCAAAAAACGGAAAACGAAGAGTTAAAGTTTAATCGGAAGTTGATTAATTAGAGGTTCAATCTAGGGGTAAGGTGACATGTTGGCCACGTGTATGAAAATTATAGACAAGTAGGACAAGTAGTTCGCTCGGAATCCAGCCGAACCCGGGAAATTTTTTCAAAAGTAAAAGCTTTATTTGAACATGATTAGAGGTTCGATTCTTCGGTAAGAAGACATGCTGAATCCGTATATCCGTATATGACAATCATTTTCCACCCGTACATATAGTTCGCCTGGAATCCGGGTGAAACCGGAAAATTTGTAATGAGTAAAAGTTTTCTCTGAAATTGATAAGAGGTTTGATGCGTTTTATTTGAACATGATTAGAGTTTCGATTCTTCGGTAAGAAGACATATTGAATCCGTATATGAAAATTGTTTTCTCGCCGGACAAATAGTTCACCCGGAACCCGGCTAAAAGCTGAAATTTTTCTAAAAGTTTATCTGAAGTTGATTAGAGGTCTGTCCGTCTTTGAGCAAGATAACTGTTGGTGGGTTTGAGATATTTTGTTTAAACTTGAATCGAGGACTCAAGTCCAAAATTAAAAGTTTAATCTGAAGGAGATTAAAGGGTCGATTTAGGGGTAAGAAAATATCCTGAATCCGTTCTTGAACTTCATTTTATTGCCGGGCTGTTAGTTCGTCCGGAATCCAGCAAAACCGTATAATTTAGCATGAAGTCTTAAAATTCAATGATATAGTCGATATAAGGCGAGGAGACATGCTGTTGCAGCTTTCGATCATGATGGATCAAAGTTATACAGGCCAAGTTTGTAGATGGGTCTTGTAGCGCTATCTGGCGAAGACAAGACCCAATTGTCTGGATCAAATATTGAGTTTTTGGGATCCCATCGAAACCTTTGGTCTTGTTTCTTTTGTCCAGTAACTCTTCATCTCTGACAGTTAAGTAGTCAGTCACAGCTCACAGGGAGACTTAGGCCTGGAATTCTGAAAGATCAAAAATGCCCGATCGGTTAATATCTCCTGTGCTCTTGTTAATTAACAACTCTGCATAATCGGAGCATGTCTGCCACGCCTAAGAAAACTCGGCTTCCACGTAAGCTGTATGATTTGCCAAAAACCAGTTCGAATAGCGGAACAACCGGAATGGAACCGGATGAAGTAACGGTGCAAATTCTTGACCGAATGTCTCCCTGCTCGGTTTTCGGCGAGGGGTTGAATCAGGTGAGAATGTAGCAGGACCGTAGATGGTCAAACGTTTTGCGACGAGGAACGCACCTTCAGTAGAGAAGATGGCGGTCCGAACCTGCAGATGCCTTCAAAAGAGGAAGGACCTTTTTAGTAAAATCTTAATCAAACAAAGTTAAGTGTAGTGGCGAAAATGTGTGTCCACTTTCAGAAGGTCCTGTTCGGATTGATAAGTGAGCACCGTCTAACTTGAGGGCTTACGATCTCTGGAAGTGGCCTAGTAGTAAGTTAGTAAGTTAGCCTAGTAGTAAGTTAGTAAAGTAAGCAATTTATTTCTGTCCCACCATTTGAAAAGCGGAGTATGTAAAATAAAGAATTAAATGAAACACAACAAATACAATATACAATTTTTTCATTCATCGGCCAGATACTGGCGTGTCATGTACTGGCTGGGCCCTGTTGATCTTTGGCAGAGCCGACGAAATTTACAAAAGTGCGACGCTTGCATCTTTTAACTTGGAAACGCTCCGTTAGCATGTGGCTGTGGTGTAACTTTGGAAAATAAAAAAGTAGTTAGTTTTGACACACTCTTAAAGCGTTTTACTGCAATCCCACAAAGATTTTCTGGCTCGGTTGTGGCTCGAAAGAAGTGATGCCGCGGCTGAACTATAAGCGTGGAAAACCCAGCAAGGATTTTGTAGCTTGAATTTGATTAATTGGAAGGGTAAAACCTGCTGGATCAAGATACTATACTTGCTTTTCCTTCCGGGCTGATATTCAGCTGGAATTTGGCAAACAGTGACGCTGGTTTTGGTTTTCCTGTGTTGGTTAATACTACCGACGTATTCCAGCGAAAGCTGAATATTTGGTAGGAATCGTGCTGTGTCTTTATCGGATGTTTGGAGTTTCGATATAGGGATAAGAAGACATAGAAAATCCATCTTCCAGGTTATTTTTCTTACGAAGTTGCTAGGTCCAGCGGGTTCCCGGAAACCGGCGAAAATGGGAAATTCGTCAGTACTACTAAATGTCCTTGTCCAGCTGTTTGTTTTGGCATGGACATAAGACGACTGCTTTTCAGTGTTACTGGATAAATAATACGATCTTTAGTATTTCCGTCGTAGTCTATGCTAGACCGGAAAGTAAAGATAGACAGGAATTACCGAATGGATCTGGTTAAACGATTAATTAGGGATGTAAGTAAATAATTTATTCAATCCAGTTCAATTCAATTTGTTTCCAAAATTCCCTCACGGACGAAGCCGAAGATTGAATGTTTTCGTCATGTACATGGCATCCTCGTCACATAACTCAACAATTAAAAACAATTATAACTAGTGTTATCCATTTGGTCAACGTACATGTGTCTCTCAATAAAACTCTAAGTAAAACCTTATCATCATACGTAACATGTGAACTAATCAAGCATCTGTAAGTAAAAATCATAATTTGGGCAAGTTACCATCAAGCTAAAAACTAGATAATATCAACAACTATAATATCTACATTTCAACAGCAACGCACACAGAAATACGGTTAACTTATGGAGGTCTTCCGGAATGCCCGTTAAGAAGATCAGTGAACGACGGAACGAAACTTTTTTTTCTGACCCACCATTTTCAAAAGCGGTGTAGCCGATGTAAAATGAAATAAAGAAATTAGAGAAAACACAACAAAAAAACAAATACAAAATACAATTTCTTATTCTTTGGCCAGAAAAGAGTGTAGAATGTCAGGATAGATGTCATGATTACGATATATTTACGGAAAACTGAAAATCCGACAGAAGATCCGACAGCCTGGATGGAGAAATCCGATTAATATTCGCCTTTGGGATCCCATCAAAATCTTTGGTCTTGTTTCTGACGAGCGAGTTTCTCCTAAGTAGAGCATGTTACCAAGAACAAATAAACAGATAGAACTTATGTCCTTAGTCGCATGCAGCTATTTGTAAAGTTAACGAAACGTGACGTGGCGCGAAGCTAGTAACCTCCGCTCGTTTGCGTCGGGAGTCGGCCGTATTTTACTTGACTCAGCATGTTTGTATGACCGAGATAGGGAAACAGCAGTTCTATCTCGTTATTTATTCTTCATGTTACGCATCGACAAGACAAGCGTGAAAATCATTGAATGATTATTATTATTAAATAGAAAAAGGCGGAAGCATCTACCAAGGAGGGGGAGGGGGACTTATCGGCTAGGATATTTAGCATTAATTTCGGGTCTGCAACTTGGTTGTTGTTGTTGTGCTGTTTCTTTTTCTCTTTTTTTCACCATACGCCGTCTCTACCTAGACGGGTTATAAATAAAAGTTACTTTAATTCAATAAAGATTCGACTGATCTTTTAACATTTCAGATTATTGGCCCAACTGCTACACCGTCAAATGGCGTTTTAACCGACGAGTATCTCGTTAGCATAAGTCAGGTCGTTGATCGGAAAAATGCCCGCAAGAGGTCTCTCCGTAAGAAGTCATCGGCTGAACGTCAGTCAGGAGCTGAGAGCCCCTCGCGTAATTCAGTGGCATTGGCCGAGTGAGTAATTTAGTTCCATTCGCGAAAATTAGTGTACTGAGACGTTGTTGCAAAATTTCAACAAAGTGAATTAATACAAATTATCTCTGGTCAGTCTTGGTATAAAGATTTTCAGAGCGTGATCTGACGATCACGCTTTACCATTTTGAATAGTAGCCGGGCCTTAGTTAAAGTACATATTTTGCAGAATTGCAGATGTACTTTTCAGATATTCAAATAATGTGTACAATGGATACGTCAGCTACGATTCTTTATCAGTGATATTTCGGCCCTTCTTGGCAAGGGTCCTCGTCAGGCTGTAGATTGTATACACTATTTGAATATATGTTTCAAAGTCAGCTTGGGCTCAAGGAATACTTTTCAGTCAGTCGCGGTTCGGGGAGGGGGGGGGGGGCTCAACCGTTCTGCCTCAGGGAATCCTACCCTCAGTTGCATGTCTTATGAATTGCTAGAATACACAACGGCACCAAATCATCAGTTTCACCCGTAAATGATCATTCTTTTACCGCAAATTACGAAGAGGCCGAAAACTAGGCTCACTACAGTCTGTTCTACAGTTCTGTAAGGGTCGAATATCTTTACCTTGTATTTCCTGTTTCCACACGCATCTGTTAAAAGAGGTGAACCAGAAATATCTCTTCTAAAGACAAAGACTGAGATCGCTGATTTTAAAATACAATTGAAAGAATGTTTGCTTTTTGGTTTGTGTTCTCTGTACCATTTTAGTTGCTCCATGTTGCGACTTGGATGTTAGATGGATATAGTGTTCATAGCTCTGAATGGCCGGACAGGTCAGTGCTGGGCCAATGCTTTCTGGGGTGGCCCTTATGTAGTATGTAGTATTATCCGTTTAATAAACTCTCTCTCTCCATGATAAACATCCCTATGGTACAAGGAGATAATCCTCGAGGAGGAGTTTGGGTTGTATCAGAGAACTCGCTTTTGGGGTCTCCCTCTGCTCAGTGATGATGCTGACTGATGATGATGACAGTGATGATGACTGATGACTCCATGCTGAGTAGAGTTGAACAATGCGGCTTCTGAAAGCTAGCCCTTTTTTCTTTCTTATCTTTTATGGCACTTGCCTTCCAGCCAAGTGCCATATACCGATCACTTTTCCGTCGGTCGGTCCGGTGATCACGAGTTCGATTACTACCAGATGTGCTAGGACGATGCAACTTGGCAGGCATATCAAGGACCCGACCAAACTGACTTGGAAATAGTCACTTCCCCGATTCGACCATCAGTGGGAGGGGGGAGTGGAGGGGAGGGGGAATCCGGAATATTGAGGCATGCGTAACTTTCGAACGGGTGATAGGATCTGAATGAAACTTGGATAAGTGGAAAGAACACGGGCCCGACGTGTCCCATTTTACGTCCGGACCAGATCCGACAACTGTGGGGAGATGGAGGGAGGGTAGGGGAGAGGGGGGTGAAACCGGACGGGGGCGAACCCGTACATTGGACCTCTCGTCTCTAGTCTTTGAACTAATCCATTCAGAAAACCACTGCTAGATGCCATTCATGTAGCGCACATCGGGCAAAAACTTTGAAGTTTTATGCCAAAGACAACGAAGAAGCCAGTGTACCAGTGCTTTTGCATCCAAAATGGATTTGAAGCCCCCTTAAAGTGCGCATTGTAACCGCAAATTGCATGGCATATTTTTGACTAAACCATACATATTCATGAATGTGAAAGGCCCATAACCTTTTGCGCCTGAACACAGCGAAAATCTTAGCTGATACCCTTAGCTACTATGTAGGCTTGCAAGTGCCGTATGTAAATATAGCTCGAATAAAATGTAGCTGACGTATCTGTTGTGCATTGTCAAATATGCCATATGAGCTTACAGCTCTTTTTTTTTGGAGGGTGGAGGGTAGTGTTTTCTTGATTGATTGTATATGCTGATACCTGCATAGTTTGATAAAAACAATGACAAGTTTAATCATGTTTACATTGTATATCAGGAAGTTTTTGGGTCCTATAACCATTTTCCGTTTTCTTCCGGATTTCCGACAAATCATCGACCCGAGCCGATAACGAATAGCAATTCCTAGTTCATGAGGCTGCAGTTTTTCCTTATGGTTCCACATTCGAAAGTTATGCAAGCCCCAAGATTCCGGATTCCCCATCCCTCCGCTCCCGACGATAGTTGGATCGAAGAACTGACTATTTCTGAGCCAATCTTGTCAAGTCTCTAATGTCCAGGCCAATTTTCATCGTCCTAGCACATCAGAAAGTATCTTTAAACGCGATCACCAAAATTCAAGTTTCAAAGCTTTGGTCTGTAAACTTCGCACTGATCCTCCCCTCCCCAATGTAACCGAAAATAACGATAGTCGTTTTTTCAAGGACACGGCTTGAAATCGAAAGGAATGACAGCGATGCCCCTCCACTCAAAATCGGTGGTGGGTCGAAACACAAGGAACTGATTGCTGGTGCGAAGCATCAGCCTTGGACGATTGAGAAAAAGTTGAGGTTGATTCGAGAAGCGAAGAGTCTGATGAAGCAAGAAGAGGGAGCTCTGGAGGCAAGGCTCTCCACCAAGAAAACATTCAAAGACGTCAGGTCAAGATGGTTCAACTCAGTTGGCAAAGTAAGTGACACTTGGCTTCCAGGTGGGCGGGGGAATGGGCAATGATCAGAGCAAAATAACACTAGGGAGTAGCGCCAAGGCTTGACAAAATTGACACACGCTCTAATACAGAGCAAAATAACACTAGGGGGTAGTGTCAAGACCTATGCTTTCCTTGCAAACGGGCCATACTCATAGCGCCTCCCACTAATTTAAACTGAGACAAACTTGCGGATTTACAAATTTCTAGTGAAGCTAAAATGCGGTCTGCATACATCGAGGAAACAGGAGAGGTTGTATCTTTTTTTTTTTTTATTGGAGCCAGCGCTGGTGCATGACTGATTGAGTTTCAGTGTGGACGTTCACTATCGCTAGTGGTGCTAGTGTCGCTGCTATTCTAGTGTGTGACTAGCACCAGTAGTGATAGAGAACGCCCCCATTGAAACTCATTCAGCCGTTCACCAGCGCTTAGCTAGCTCCAATAACTTCATATTCTGGACATACCAAAAAAGTGATGCTGCCTTCATTGTTTCCTTGGCATGTGCAGACCGCACCTTTGCTTTACTAGACATTTCTAAACCCGCAAGTTTGTCTCGCTTTAAATGCGCAAACTTGGAAAAGCAACATAAGAAACGACCGCTTGCTTCTTTTGTCAAGACACACGGAACCAACTGTTGGAAGTTTTCGATGGTTTAATTTTCGTGTATTAAAACAATAAGTTAAACAAATAAAATAGCACAGTCAGGTTCGATCACTTTATTTCTCAGTAGTTGTATCCGTATCTGCCATATGCTGGGTATCCGTTGTATCCGTAGTATCCGTTGTTGTGGGTGTTGTATCCGTAAGAGTATCCTGGGGCGGATACGTGGACACTAGAGGATCCATGGCCTGGGTAGTAGCCATAGCCAGATCGGGCATAGGGTCTGTAGCCATAATAGTCGCTGGCAGCTGGGGCGAGGTCGTCGGATGGTGCTGGAGCCGAAAGGGCGACGGCAATGAGGCAGACGAAGGCAAAGATGGCAACCTGGAAAGATGATCGGGTTTAGCCGGGTTGTAAAGGGCTATAGGGGTAGTTGAGTGGGGTGGGGTAGTAACACCTAACGGTAAACGTAGCCAGTGAACCACGAAACGTCAGGCCACTTATCACATACTACCAGATGCGAATCCAACACTTGTTGTGCAGAGTACTTGTTGGAGGATGAAGAGAGAGTGAGTTTCGTTGTAAAAAGGATGACCAGAGCTATCTAGTTTGGGTAATCTCATTGGTATTTTTTTTTTACTTAAGCGCATGTATCAGTACTATGAGAAAATCTAGAGGGGAGCTGAAAGCTGAGTTTCAGAGGGGTAGGGAACTAAGAGGGCTGAGTTTAATTGGTTTGCTGAAACTCCAGGTCCCAAATATTCAGTGAGAATAGCACTGGAACTGCAGTAAAAGAAAATGACAGAAAAATTGCGAGATTTCTCCTTGCTGAAGTAGGGAACAGACGACTACGTTAGTGCGAATGATTAAGTGAACTAGTCAGGAAGAGTTGTTGTCGCAATTTCGTTGCATAGTTGGTTGTTTGAGAACTAAATTTAAGCCATATTTGCGTAAGGACAAATTTTACGCTAAAATATTTTTTTTATTTTTTTTTTACAAGAAAGTGGCTCCTACGGAATCTTCGGCGAGACTAACATACCCCAGAAAATAGAGATATCGTAAAAAAAAATTGTAGGTCGGTGCTTTTTTTGTAGGGAGATTAGCTTTAAAAATTCATGACTAAAAAATGCTTACCTGGATTTTGACCATTTTGACTATTTGATTGGTTGTTTGAGATACAACTGGAAGATTTGTTGCTACTGACTCTAGATTCTTTCGTGGGCTATTTTATACCTGTTTTTAGGCAGTGGGTTTGTTGACACTCCCAAAATAATGTTCCGAAAGATTGGCTGCTACGTCATCAAAGACAACCGGAGAAAATTAGTCGAATCATTGACCGCTCATCAGCACGATTGTTTAGTCGTGCTGAAAGAGAGGAATTAAAAAAAGAAATAGTTTACGGGACATGATTCTTTACTGCCGTATTTCATCGTAGTTTAGTAATTACTGTTTAGCGTACTGTTTTAAGCATTGTCCTAATAGGTGTAATAAGCTGAATAACGCTATACGCGATGTTTACGTCATAATACACACGCCCGTTCAAATACGAACCAGAGGTTCTTATCAATGCAGCGTGCAGTGTTGCCACGCTCATACAGTTTTTCAAGTTTCTAAAGATCAGAAAAGTGCTCTTAGTGTTACTTGAAGTACACCAGTACAATTTGACGCCCAATAATTTGTAAAAAGCAATTAAATCTACGGATGGACAGCACAAGTCCTTGAACTAGCAGTAAGCAGTCGCAACAGAACAAAACGTGTTATTTTTTAGAAAAGTTGTTTCTTCAGCTTCCACCAAAGTAGAACTTTAGTGCTTCCCGTGGCAACCCTGACGACGCTGCTCTTTCCTCGGCCCGCTGGCGGAACCAACCAAGCGATCTGATTGGCCCTGCATAAGCCAGAATAGAGCGCTAGTCTATTTTCCTTTATTCACCTTATTACAGCGCGCTCCGAGGAAAAGAGGAATCTGTAACAAGCTTTATACGCCGTAATACACCTTACAACACCTATTAGGACAATGCTTTAGTTTCTTGGTTGTTCATTACTTTCTTCACTGGACAGAATAGTAAAGTTATTTGATCTACACTGAAAAAAAAAAATCTTGCAGTATTTGCTACTGGGATTAATCTTGTCTCTAAAAAGATAATCTTATCCCTAATTCGGATTAATCTTGTCTCAGTAGAGATAAGATTAATCCCAGTGATAAACACTGCAGTTAATAAATATTCCTTCAGCCCAAGCTAACTGCGAATCATATTTGATAGTGCGTTTCTTTGATAGTGCTATAAACTTGATAGTGCGGTAAATACGAACTTATGGGAAAACATTTTCTGGAACGAACTTGTGAGAAGACATTTTCCCACAAGTTCGCATTTCCAACTTGAGCGGCTTTGAGCCTGGAGAGGACCCTTGCCAAGAAGGGCCGAAATATAGCTCCAATAAAATTCCGCTGCCGTTTTGCACTACAAATACTGCAGTTAATTTTAATCCTTACTCGGAGAAACTTTTTACAGTATTTGTTGCGTTTTTACAGATACCATCGTAATACTACAGGGAAGTGAGAGATACCACGATCGGTTACTACGGTTGGCACCGTAGTATCTGAATATCAGATGCGACCTTGGTACCGCAGATACCACGGTAAAAGCCAGGCTTCACCTTCCAGATTTTTCTTCCGGATTCCAGGCAGCCGTTTTCGTCGAGACGGATCTGGAAGGTGAAGCCAGGCCAAACGGTATTGACTAAACTTTAGCCGATTATCTGTGGCCCGTGACGTTTTCATAACGTCATGAAAGTTAGTATAACATCCCAAGTGCTATCTGTTGCACATTGTCTGTTGAAACCGCGCATCCTGGTGTTATATGTTATGAAACTTCTGACCAACTTGGGGAAATCTTCGAATTCCCTTCGTGTCGAACAAAAAATAAGATTAACGATAACTTAAGTTTTAACTTTTCTTTTCTAGCAACTCTCAAAGGTTAAGCGAGGGCTGGCAGATTTCACTGGTCAACTCCTCCCTTGGAAGAACCGCATAAAAACAATCGAATGGCATTTTGGATCTGCGGTTGCATCTTATTTCGTCTTTCTTCGGTGGGTCTTTGGAATGAATTTTGTCATTGCGATTGCTCTGGCGTCGTTTGTCATTTTTCCTCAGGTAAATTGGAAAAGCTTTGTCATTTTTACCTCGTAGCCGAAACGAAATTTCAGCCGTTTAAAAGCAATTAGAAAAAAATCCGGTAAGAAGCCCAATAGATCCCATCATTATTTGTAGTGATGCAGCATTCTTGGAATACCTAAGAAAGACAAGCAAAAAAACGAATTAACTAAGAAGTCAAGTTTGCCGGTCTGTCTGTAATTAGCAACTATTGTATTTTCAAATATGCTTTGGCAGTGATATTTCGGCCCTTCTTGGCATGGGTCCTCGTCAGGCTGTCAATCTTCAGGGTCAACTTCGGGGAAGGAAACAAACCTGCAATAAATAACTGAAGCTTCTACCGACTATAAATATCTTATTCCGGCGAATTACTTTTAAATACCACTGTAGGGAAAAAACTAGTCGTGAGATTTTATTTTGGGGCTCAAGGATTTAACTATTGTATTGCATTTTTCTGGCCGAAGGGCTTGAAGAAAAATCTGTATATTTCTTAACAGTCCGCTTTGCAGAGGTTTATGTACATAAAATATAGCTTGTTTTTATTCTGATCCAAAAATTTACATCGGAGTTCAGTCAGGCCGGATATATTTCACCTTAAGAAAAAGGAAGAGACGATGAAAAGAACGTCTTTTAGTCTCTTTTAGTCTAACGTCTGTAGCAACCAGGATTATCTGGAATATGACTATTTATTTTCTGGGTGGAAACTAGATCTAGTGTTTCACATTTACCTCAAATCCTTGCAAGGGGCCACTCGGGACTCGGCCACTCAGGTACTTCGTTTACCTAATTTTAAGAGATTCGTTGTTGTGTTTGTTGTCAATTACTGTTATAAGTTGCGTTTTTGCAGATACCATGGTATCTGATACCACGGTCTTAAGTCGTTTTTGCAGTTATCGTAGTATCTGATATTCAGATACCACGGTCCGACCGCGGTAACTGATCGAGGTATCTGAAAAAGTCATCTCACTTTCATCAATTTTTGTCAAATTGGTGGGAAAGAAGTTTGGCACTTAGTGATGTGACTGAATATCAGTTTTTCTTTTGGGATGCCTTCGAAAAGCGCAATATTCGTTTTTGCAGAGCAACCGTGGTATCAGATACCATGGTAACTGTAAAATCGACTAATTGCAGATCCAGTCACCGTGATTACAGATACCATGGTATCTGCAAAAATGCAACTATAGTTTCTGTCTAGGTGGCAACTCCGAGGCCTGACGATCCTAGCCGCAAGAACCTGCTTGAAGAAGAAGAAGAAATGGCATACTATTTACAATCTCTTTGGAATTTTGAAGGAGTTCTGAAGTTTTCCCCACTCTTTTACGGATTCTACAGTGATGAGGAGTCAACCCCCTCAGGCTACAAATTACCTATCGCCTATTTCGTGACGGGAATGTTGATGCTGATCTTCAGCTTCCTGATAATTCTTCGGAAGTAAGCTTATATGATTTCAGTACTTTCTCTCGGCTACACTTTAAATTACTATGTTTTGATTTGTAAGTGAATCATAATCAAAATTGTTTGTTCGTGACTATATTCGTGTCGGATGTGACAAAGTATGTCCAAACAGGAAAATACTACCATAAGATCTAAGACTTATTAGGCTTTTATTCTGAATATTAAAGCAGATCTCTTACTAGAAACGATCTTTTCACGATGACACGGATCAGAAACTTTTTTTTTAGAAAATACTATTACTTTGCATCTTAATTTAGCGATTTTCTTGTTAGCGCTTGTCGATTCGATCCAGCCTTCCTGCTCTCCAACGCGGCGGCTGGGCGCAAAACATTTGAAAACTGAAAGCGCCGTGGTTAAAAAGAAGGAAAACTAAGCAAATAAAAGAAGTAAAAAACAGAAGATTCTCATGTGTGAAAGAGTTGCCAGCGGACGCTCAAGATTCTGGCAAACTTTGCGTTCTATAACCGACAAAACTCGGCACGGCCAAGAAAGCGCTAAAAATTCATAGGTACAAAACGAAACAATTGAGAAAGGTCGGGATTTTAGAAGGTTATAATTCCATAAGGGAGCTAGGCATATTATAAAAGGCAGAATAAGCAAGAGGGGTCCTTTAAGAATTTCGTGTATACTTTCCAACAAGTTGCTGCAGACGTTTCTACAGTTGACCCCAGTACGATGTTTTTGTCTAGTGCCGACAACCTTGACGTTTCTGCTTTGATCATTTATGAGCTCATTATAGAGGGAGGGGATTTTTTAAGGCCCGGCTTGTTCTTTTCTGCAGTACCTGGTTTGGAAAGCTCGTTAGTGTATAGCCCGTTTCACATTGGCGCATGGACCTTTCGCACTCAAACTAAACATAAAGCAAGGCAAGAATGCACGCGTGTGTGTAATTTTTGTGTATTTTGGTAAACACAGGATGGAGGTCTGTGAGGAATAATTGCCCAAATTAATACAAGAGCGTCCTAGAGTTTACGATAAAAAGCTTCCTGACAACCGGTCGTAAAATAAACAGTAATAATTCATGGAGGCTCAATCGTAATAAGACCGATACCCGGTCTTCGCCAGACTCCTTGAACATTTTTACTATCAAATTTAGAAACAGATTCAAAAATCAGAACTTCCTTTACTTTTGCCAAATTTCCTGTTTCGGCCAGATTCCGGCCGAACTACTTGTACGACAAAAAACTAAAGCTCAAAAACGAATTCAGCATGTCTCCTTACCCCTACATCGAACCTCTAATCAACTTCAGATAAAACTTTTACTTTTAACAAATTTTCCGGTTTCAGCCGGATTCCTGGCGAACAAGAGTCCGAGTAGAAAATGATTGTCATGTCTTCTTACCACTACATCGAACATCTAAATCAACTTTTCCGGTTGTGGCTGGATTCCGGGCGAACTAATTGTCCGGCGAGAAAGTGATTTTCATATTGGTGTTCAGCATGTTTTGTTACCTCTCGATCGACTATCTCATTAGCTGTTTGCCCCTTAATTTGCACCCCCACCCCAAAATGTAGGGCTACAGAGCCCATCTACCAACTCTCGACATGTCCCTTGACCCAAAGAATCCTCACATCAAGTTCCATCAATGTATCTCATTCCCTTCGAGAGTTATCGTGCTCACAGACGGACTGACGGACAACTTTTACGAAGTCATAGGTATCTATCCACTTGTTTTGGGATCCCAGTAATATCAAGCTTTTAGCGGATGGGTGAAATACAAGAGAAATGCCGGTGCAGCGCAGCTGCAACACCTCGCACCGACGTCTTGATGTGAAAAAAGCTTATTGGTTTATATCCCTTTCTTCGCATTTCCATTTTTTTTTTATTCGTTGCGAAACCGCCTTTCCCGTAATTTTAAGGATGGTGTCGAAATTTCAGGATGGCTTCAAATAATCGTTTATCAAAATTAACCGACAAGGAGGACGAAAGCACGTTCTCGTGGAAACTGTTCGCTGGGTGGGACTACAGCATCGGTAATGAAGAAACTGCCATAAGCAAGAAATCATCAATCGTTCTTGGCTTTAGGGAGGCTTTACTAGAGGAACAGGAAAAGAAGAAAGAACAGGTCAAGTAAGTTGACAAACTGAAAGCACCAACCAACAGACTAGACTACAATAGGCTTTACTATTACTATAGGCGTATTCTCGCCGTTCCCCGAGGACTCCTCGGGGAATCGAAGGGAACGGCGAGAATAGAGGGAGTCACTGCAGGCGGACTCCCGCGTATAGAAACAGCGGGAGCACGGGAATAAGTTCAAAATGGATTTTGTTTTAAAAAAAAAATATGCAGTTGACGAATTTAGTCTGGACCCACTTTATTTTGGTTTTGTTTATTCTGATTGTTTTTAATTAATTTTACATGCACCAACACCAGCAAAAATTGATTCCCCTCCGAGTCTAAAAGGGAGTCCTTTTTGATGATGGTGATGATAATCGGAGCAATCCCTGTCCGTGACGACTCGCGAGAATACGGGGAGTGAGTCCCCGGGACAAACAGAAACGCGGGGACTCCTTAAGTGGAGTCCTCGGGGAACGGAGGTTAGCAGCTTCGCGCCACATCGCGTTTTATCTCTACGATTAGCTATATTGCTGTGAAACCACCTTGACGAAAAGTAGAAGACAAAGCTGATTGGTTCTTTGGACGCGCTCAAGAGCGGTCAGCGCCCGGAGTACGCCTCCTCAGCGCCTCCTGCATTTTCTTTCTCTGCGATGAGCAACGTCGAAGACGGAAGTTGAGTAGACGGGTAAAAAGCTACAGTAAATACCTCTAGGTCCGTTCAGTTTCGTCGGGGTATTCATAGTCGCTGCATGGTACCAAAGACAGAGGTTCTATCTGACTATTTGTTCTTGCTTTAACATACACTGTTACCATACACGGTATTTAACATATCTTGTTTGTTAGGCCATTAGGTCAAAAAGCTGGAAGGGCAATTGGGCTTGTTTCAGCAATAGTAAGTATATAGTATTTCTTGGCTCAGTTGCTGGATCTACTTACAGGTGAGGTGGGTTGCCCCCCTTTTTCCAGCAGCATCCTTGCCACCTCAGATCTGACGAAATGGTTAACGCCAGCGCTGTCACAGCGCGACCAGATAGGCCAAGTTTGCACCGATTTCGGAAAATACCCATTCAATCCTTAACGTCTCTTTCCATTTCTGACCTATTTTTTTTTTTTTAGTTTCGGCTCTTAGCGCATCTAGGCTTCGTTACGATCTTTCTCTTACCTCTCCGGCTTCTCACCACCTTTTTGAAATCTACTGATGTCTGGTACAACCAAGGCCGTATCCGGGGGGGGGGGGGGGGGGGGGGGTAAGGGGGTTGACCCCCCCCCCCCGAAACTTACAAAAATAATCTTTTTTACGGGCTTTTCCCTCTGATCTATGTCTCTTTTTTCTTTTTTTGTCCGACCCACAGGCAACCCCCCCCCCCCCCCGAAAGGCGACTCCCCCCCCATAATAAATTCCTGGATACGGGCCTGGGTACAGCCTTGTATGATCTGAATAAATAAAAAGCATGAAGACGTACTCTTTTCAAATATTTGTTTTGTTTATTTTGCAAAATGGATACACTTGCATCATTTTCGCAGCTTTGAAGGTTTGAACTCGTTAGTTTTCAGTTTCTCAAAGTTGGTTTTGCCAAAGTTGGACATCGATTGTCTGCCAAAAAGTAGATGCCGAGTCCCAAGTGCGATAGTAAAAAAAAAAAATATTTTCAGAACGCCAAGGAAGATCATCGCTAAACGTTGCCTTGCCAACTTCCTCATCCTTCTTCTATTGGTTGGCAGTGCATACACTGTCGTCCTAGTTGTTGCGAGGTCACGGGAAGCCGACGCAGCTGCCAGCTGGTGGCGACAAAACGAAATCACGATTGTCATGTCTGTCATATCAGTGTTATACCCCAATATTTTTGAGCTGATTGGCTTGCTGGAGGAGTATCACCCGAGGAAGGCGTTAAGATGGCAGCTTGCAAGGTAATTGTGCTATTTGCCCCCCCCCCCCCTCCTGATTCTCTTTCCCCCTCCACCAGCTTACACAATAATTGTTTATGAACAGAGCTGCTGCGAGTCCAGCAAATCCGAGTCCGAGACAAGTCCGAGTCCTTGAAAAAGGCGTCTCGAGACGAGCGAATCCACAGCTCCGGCGGACGGACACCTCCGGCGGACGGACAGCTCCGTGAAAGAAGATTCCGAGATGAGTCCGAGTCCTTGAAAATGGCGTCTCGAGACCGTCTCGACACGAGTCCGAGTCCACCGGCTCTGATTATGAACTTTGCCGGCAGTTAGATGGCCAACTCGCATAAACGAATTCTTTTCGACTGAATTCACCACCTCTCGTGGTGTCAATAGATGGCGTCTAAGAGCTTGGTCACATTTGGCTCATTTCCTGGCTTTTTGGGTTGCAAAAGTAGAAAAAAGAAAAAGAACAAGATACAACTAACTATGAATGTTGTCGTTTTTAATTCAGGAGATCAATTAAAGCAAAACAGCGTGTATTATGTTACAGGAACCCTAATTGACCCCCAATTGCAGTCTGCTCATTATCCCCAAGCTGCCACAAAGCCCATCGAAGTGGGAGTCCTAACGCCATCGTGTTCCAGCCCCACCGTATGTTTTCGGCCACCCAGGAAATCTTGCATCAGCAAGAGGATTAGTTGGGTCCGACGAAAGGGTCAAATATTTTGGTAGGTTCGTCGCCACCGTATGTTTTCCGCCAACTCATTAGTGCAGGTGGCGCCGGTAGGCGGTTCATGTAATTCCAGACCTAAATCCTTAAATGCGAAGAGGGGTTTACCGCCACCAGCGCTAAATCTACGTTAATCCTAGCTAATACGAAGACTGAGTTTAATAAATTTATTTATGACCCGCCATTTTGAAAAGGCGGAGTAAATGAAGAAAATAAACAAAACACATAAACACACAGAAAAATTTTCAGTCTTCGGTCAGGAAGCAGTGGACGACGTCCTGCGCTGGTTGGGCCCTGTTCTCCATGATTTTTGAAAGCGATGAGGAAACATCCAAAAGGGTAACACTTGCATCTTGAATTTTGAATTTCTCCGTCGATGTATGATTATGACATAATTTCGACAAGTGGTGCAGGTGCTTTGCATATTTAAAATAACATGATCTCATCTTTTTAATCTCCTTCTTTCGCAGAACATGAGTGACGCTGGAACGAAAGAGTATAGAAGGAGCGCAGAGGGTGCTGTACAAATTTCCCAAAGCTTTACGATTATAGCGCCCCCGGTTGGGGACGATGCGCCCATAGGCACTACGGATTGATTTATAAACTTCTTGAACAACCGAAGAGCAAAATTTTGACAATGAAGATTTGAATGTTATGCCGAGCCACCGTAGAGAGTCTGTTGATTTTACGATGAAGGATCTTAGAGATATAGAAGCTTTGGATGCATTCGAACCATTTGAAGAAGGGTTGAAATGCAGGTACTCACATTTTGACTGGTTAACTTCAAGGCCAATTTTGAGAAGTTCCGACAACAGCTTACTTACATTTTTTGTGAGTGTGGATCGGCTACGGCTTACTAAGAGCAAGTCGTCCGCGTAGGCTATGTAGCTGAAGGCATAGTCTTTATAGAAGTAAGCAGTATGCAAAGAATCGAGACAAGTAGATATGGCCGATTTGAAGATGTAGGGAGATAAGACTCCCCCTTGGCGAACACTAGTTCGCCAATGTTTCAAGTAATTATTTAAGTCCAACTAAAGAAACTGCACAGCTTCAACAACTCAAGGCCCCCAAACTATTCAAATTTCAAACTATTCAGTAGCCGTGACACTTAATCCGGTTGGCACTCGACACTCCATCAGAATATTAGGTCTGACAAGAGATGACCCTACGCTCTTATCCTCTTGGGGACGTAAGATTTCCTGGGTGGCGGTAACACCCTTTTCACATTTAAAGATTTAAATCGGAAACTACCTGCACAATCTACCTTCGCTGCCTGAATTAAAAGGTGGCGGGAAACAGCGGTGGCGGTGGAACACTGCTACCAGCCCATTAAATCTCATGTCCCCTAGGGATTTTCAGTTGTTTGTCGAATAGGCGGCTTTTTGAGCCCAGTGTGACCAAGCTCTAAAGAAAACAATTGTACGCTTTAACCGACTTGTCGCAAAGCCACATGACAGACCCAGGACCCAGACTGTGACGTAACCATCCAGCGGAATGGGTGTCCTCTGTTCAACGACACCCCTTTGAGCTTTGTTGGAGGGGTAGAGGAAGATGGAATCGTCCGTTTTCGTGTGGATGGAGGTTTCGAGGAAGGCATCATTCATTATTTGCGTTTTTGCAGATACCATGGTATCTGATAACACGCTCTAAAGTCGTTTTTGCAGTTACCTCGGTATCTGATACTACGGTCAAAAGGCGTTTTTACAGTTATCGGGGTGCCAGTTATCGTGGTATCTGATATTCAGATACCACGGTCCGACCGTGGTAATTGATCGTGGTATTTGAAAAGTCTTCTCACTTTTATCAAATTTTGTCATTTTGGTGAAAGAAGTTTAGCACTTAGTGATGTAACTGGATATCAGTTTTTCTTTTGGGATGACTTCGAAAAGTGCAATTTCGGCAATAGTCGTTTTTGCAGAGCAACCGTGTATCATATAACACGATAACTGCAAAACGACTAATGCAGATTCAGTTACCGTGGTAACAGATAGCATGGTATCTGCAAAAACGCAACTATTGACATTCTTGCGTGGATGGTATCTTCCGCTGAGCTCAACAGCCATTCACGTGAAAGCATCCCATAAGAAACGTCCGAAACGTGCCGAGAAAATACCAACTTCTGGAAAACAAATCACAAGCATCGAAACATGGAGATGAAAATTTTCGTATTCCAGTTCTCCACAATGCAGTTTAGTACCTAGAAGAAGTCCCACAATGATCATCATCCCCTTCATCAGCGTTTAAGTAAAACTCATATACGTTTAATTTTATTCCTTCAGCACAAAGATGGTGTGAACCTCCCTGAACACTGCCCTTCAATTTAAAAAGTGCTTCTCTTTTCTGTTCTTTAACGTATTGTTCAATTGTACTATTTCAGTGTCATGAATGATGAAAATGAGGCGAGGAGGGGTAAGCAGAGACTAATCCGCTTGGAGCGCTGAACTGGTGATAGGCTAGCTATTTGTGACCCGACATCATGTGTGACGAAAATCACTCAAACCAGCGACAACCATAGGAGGACCATCCACCTTTGTCGCTGTACAATGCGATTTATGGTAGTTGAAGGTAATGGGGGTCAGTTATGAAGAATGTATATCGATGGTTCGTCTCCATCATGGAGAAGTTTTTTGTCTTGGACCCAACTGTCAAGCTAAAAGAAATAAGTGTACAGTAAATTTCTTGTTCTTTTTTAGTTTCGTTTTGTGTTTCTTGTTTTGCGTTCGTTTATCGTTTGCTGTTGTTGTAGATTTTGTATACCCTCTGTCTTTCTTGTCAAGCGTTCATTTATCTTTTTTTTATGTACTGTGCACTTATTACTAGGCTGGCTGTAAGAAATTCGTTCATTCATTCACTCATTCTCCATGAGAAATTGAATGATATATTTTACATTTTAGGATTATGGTGCTCAACTTGCTGAATTTGTATACGCTAATCATCGCTTTATTCGGGAAGGTGAACGATATGGTAAGATTTTCCGTTCTAAAGCAGTGGAAATGCGTAGGGTTGGAACCAGTGTACCGGTCCGTTCTATAGAAATATAGCGTATTGTGCGTGAAATTTTATGGCACTTGCCCTTCGGCCAAGTACCATGTACCGATCACTTTTCCATCGGTCTGTCGGCCGGTCGGTTCCACGTTTGCGAGTTAGGGTACTTCCAGATGTGCCAGGACGATGAAACTTGGCAAGCATATCAGGGACCCGACACTTGGAAATAGCCACTTGCCCGATCCGTACCATTGTGGGGGGAGGGGGAGACGGCGGAATCCGGAAATTAGGGGCATGCATAACTTTCGAATGGGTGATCGGATCTTCATGAAACTTGATATCCGAAAATACCTGGTGTATCAGATGTCCCATTTTAGGTCCGGACCGGATCCGATGAATCTGGGGGGGGGGGGGTCGGAGGGGGAACCGGAAATCGTGTGACACGCTCAGAGTTGATCGATCGGGATGAAACTTGGTGGGAAGAACAAGCACAAGCTTTAGGCACATCACTGACAGAACTGGACCGGATTCGTACACTATGGGGGGAGTTGAAGGGGGGTTCCGGAATTCCGACGATCCGGAGCATGTACTTCCAGGTGGGCTAGGACGATGAAACTTGGCAGGCGTGTAAGGGACCCGACCAGATTAACTTGGAAATAGTCACTTACCCGATACGATCATCGGGGGAGACGGCGGAATCCGGAAATTAGGGACATGCATAACTTTCGAACGGGTTAGCGGATCTTAATGAAACTTGGTATCTGGAAGGACCTCGTGTCGCAGATGTCCCATTTTTAAGCCCGGACCGGATCTGATGAATCTGGGGGAGGGGGTCGGAGGGGGAACCGGAAATCGTGTGACACGCTCAGAGTTGAGCGATCGGGATGAAACTTGGTGGGAAGAACAAGCACAAGCTATAGGTATATCACTGACAGAACTGGAACCGAAACTGTAGGGAAAGTTGGAGGGGGGTTTCGGAATTCCAACGATCCGGAGTTAATGTACTTCCAGGTGGGCTAGGACGATGAAACTTGGCAGGCATATCAGGGACCCGGACTTAGAAATATTCACTTGCCCGATCCGACCATCGTGGGGGGAGGGGAAGACGGCGGAATCCGGAATTTAGTGGCATGCATAACTTTCGAACGGCTTAGCGGATCTTAATGAAACTTGATATCTGGAAAGACTTCATGTCTCGGATGTCACATTTCAAGCCCGGGCCGGATCCGATGAATCTTGGGGGGGGGGAGGGGAGAACCGGATAAGTATTCCTTGAGCCCAAGCTGACTTTGAAACATACCTTCAAATAATGCGTAAAACGGATGTGTCAGCTACGATGCTTTAGCAGCGATATTTCGGCTCTCCTTGTCAAGGTTCCTCGTCAGCCTGATGAAATATCGCCGTTAAAGCATCGTAGCTGACATATCCGTTTTATGCATTATTTGAATACAGGAGGACAGGAAATATTGTGACATGCATAGAGTGGAGCGATCAAGATGAAATTTGGTGGTAAGTACAAGCACAAGTCCTAGGTACATCAGTGCAATGACAGAACAGGACCGGATTCGGGCACTGAGGGGGAGCTGGAGGGGGGGGGGGTGTTTGGAATTCGGGTGATCGCGAGTTGAGGTACTTCGAGATGTGCTAGGGCGATGAAACTTTGCTGGAGCATTAGAGACTTGACATCATTAGCTTAGACTTTGTCATTGCCTCGATCGACCATCCTTAAAGAACCTGTTTCTCCTATAATACTAATGTAACCTACTTCCATAATCATTCCATATATTTCTAAACCCTGAGACCCCAATTTCGTACGTACATTCTAACCCTCTAACAAAACCACGCTGATTTTCTCACTTGCCGTGTTTTACTACAGCCGAGTGTATCACGCTGTCATGACGTGTATCATGTGGATGACGGTGGTCTGCGAGAAGTTTTACCATCGGAAAAAACGGTTATGCAAATTGTTTCCCTGTTCTCGCTACAAGTCAACGGGTCTCGGAAAAGGCTTGAAATAGATCAAAATCGTGCTTTGTTTGTCGAAAGCACAGCCTAGTTTTAAAGTATTCAAATATTTAAAATGCTGTAAGTTGAAGAGTAAATAGTACGAGGGATCCTTTAAACAACTCGTCTTAACGGCGAAGTTCAAAAAATTTAAGTAAAATTACTTTTTCACGATCCTCATGAGCACATGATCATTTTTGCCTCAAGCGTTTTGCTTCGAAATGAATTTCTAGCATCCTTAAAGTGCGCTTCTTAACCGAAAAGTGAAAAAAACACTTTTGACCAAACGATATGTATTCATGGTCCATATGAGCCCGTCATCAGTTTTGCGTCAAGGATTTTGCTTACAGATGAATTTCTAGCCCCCTTAAAGTGAGCGTCATCACAGCCAAGTGCAAAAATAAAATGCTTTATATGAAACAATACATTCTAATGATTCCCAAGAGCCCATGATAATTCTTGTCTCGATGGTTTTCCTGACAAATTATCATAACAAACCCATGAGTTGGCAAGTTCCTACTTTCATCCTGCCTCGCAAGTGCCATATGAGCTTTTAGCTCTTCTTTTGGAAGGAAACTTCAAGCGTCAAGCCCTTTTCATGTAAGGAAGATAAAATGAAAGAAGGCACTAAAGTATTCGTAAAGTATTTGATAGTGCAAAACGGATATGTCAGCCGAATTTTATTAGAGCTATATTTCGGCCCTTCTTAGCAAGGGTCCTCTTCAGGCTCAAAGCCGCTCGAGTTGGAAAAAAGAACTTTTGGGGAATCCCCGATCCCCGATCTACAATCCTTGAACAACTCATCTTAACCGAAAAGTACAAAAAATACTTTTAAGTAAAATTCCTTTTTCACGATCCTCATGAGCACATGAGTTGGTTTTCCCACAAGTTCATTTTTCTAACTTGAGCGGCTTTGAGCTTGAAGAGGACCCTTGCCAAGAAGGGCCGAAATATAGCTCCAATAAAATTCAGCTGACGGATCCGTTCTGCACTGTCAAATATGATTCAGTCAGCTTGGGCTGAAGGAATATCCGTATTCGTAAAGACGAACTAGTTCAATGTGTGGTCCGAAAAATAAAAATTTACAAAGTTGCTAAACATTGATTGGTGGATCGTGGCTAACTTCGAAATTGGAAGGACTCCCTGAGCGATGGGAATAAATATGCAGCTATTTTCATTTTCTGTGGGATTTTGAAATGTACCACGAATTAATGAGATACTAGACTAGATTTTAAATATAAAGCAACTTCCAGGTTCGAGGTCTGGACACTGACTGATTTAACGGGTTGCTACAGGAAGATCAAACAAGAGCTGTAAGCTCATATGGCACTTGCATGGGTCAAGATGATTTGATTGATCAAAAGTAAGTTTCGACTTTGCGGTTGAGATGCGCACTCTAAGGGAGTTGGAACTTCATTTGTAAGCAAAACCTTTGGCAAAACTGCTAATGGGCTGATGAGCATCACGAAAATGCATATATTGCTTAAAAGTATTTTTTTTACTTTTGCGGTCAAGATTGGTACTTTAAGGAATAATCGGATTTGGGAAGTAGCAATTTCTAAGCAAATGTTGTTGAGTCTCCAATATTCCAGCGAAGTTTCATCGTCCTAGCACATCTGGAAGTACCTTGACGCGCGATCACCGGAATCCCAGACCCTCCCCCCCTCCTCCAACTCCACCCACAATAACCGGAGCCAATCCGGTTCTGTAAATGATTAATCCAGAGCATCTGTTTGACATTCCCACGGAGTTCGATCCAGATCACACCAGTGTAAGCGGGCCAAGTATTTTCCGCCCTCCCCCCAATAATTGCCGGATTCGGTCCGGAAATGAAAAAGGGTCACCAGAGAAAAACGTCCTCTGTTTACTTATTAAATTTCACTCGAATCCGATCACCCGTTCCAAATTTACGCATGACTCAATATTTCGGATTCCCCTCCCTCAACTCCCCCCCCCTAAGATTATCATATCGAGGATTTTTTTTTTATTCCAAGTCAGTTTGACCGGGTCCCTGATATGCCTTCCAAGTTTCGTCGTGAAGATCCCCCAAAAAACGGAATTCCAGGAAACCCCCTCCTCCCCCCCCTCAAGTGTCCGGATCCAGTCAAATTATGTAAAAGATTTACATGGACCAGATGTTTGTTCTTCCCAGCAAGTTTCACTCCGATACCATCATTCTAAACGTTTCTCGAGATTTCCGGTCCACCCCCCCCCCCCTCCCCCCAGCTCCCCCGCGGTGCACGTAGCCAATCCGATTCAGCAAATGACTTACCTAGAGCATCTGTTTGTTCTTCCCACAAAGTTCCATCCCGATTCCTCCATTCTAAACGGGTCACGTATTTTCCGCCCCCCCCCCCCCAATAGTTGTCGGATCCGGTCCGGAAAAATCATCGGAAAAATTTCCTCTGTTCAATTCTTAAATTTCACTCGAATCCGATCACCCATTCCAAAATTACGCATGACTGAAAATTTTGGATTCCCCTCCCTCCACTCCCCCCACCATTATCTGATCGACAATATTTTTATTTTGAAGTCAGTTTGATTGGGTCCCTGATATGCCTGCCAAGTTTCATCGTGAAAATCCCCAAAACCACCATCACCGGAATTCGGGACCCCCCCCCCCCCCATAAGTGTCCGGATCCAGTACAATGGTCTAAAGGACTTATCTAGAGCAGATGCTTGTCCTTCCCAGCAAGTTCCACTCCGATCCCTCCATTCTAACCGTTTCTTGAAATTTCCGGTCTCCCCCCCCCCAACTCCCACCTGGCTACCGAATCCGGTCAAGACTTTAAACGGGGCATTACAGATATATATTCTATTCAGTTATGAAGTTTCATTACAATCCGATCATCCGTTCGAAAGTTACACACTTCTCAATTTCCCGGATTCCCCTGCCCTCCACCCCCCCCCCAAAAAAAAAAATAGTCGGATCAGAAAACTGATTATTTCTAAGTTTGTTTGGTCGGGTCTCTGATATGCCTGCCAAGTTTCATGGTCCTAGTACAACTGGAAGTACCATAACTCGAAAAAGTGTGACAAAATGCCCTAAATTTTCAAGTTTCCAGCGCCCCCGCTTCCCTGCATATGGTCGGATCGGGAAACTGATTATTTCCAGGTTAGTTTGGTCGGGTCCCTGATATTCCTGCCAAGTTTCATTGTCCTAGCTCATCTGGAAGTACCCTCACTCGAAAAGTGTGACAAAATGCCCTAAATTTTCAAGTTTCCAGCACCCCAACTCCCCCGCATATGGTCTGATCGGGTAACTTATTATTTCCAGGTTACTTTGGTCAGGTCCCTGATATTCCTGCCAAGTTTCATTGTCCTAGCTCATCTGGAAGTACCCTAACTCGAAAAAGTGTGACAAAATGCCCTAAATTTTCAAGTATCGAGCGCCCCCACTCCCCCGCATATGGTCGGATCGGGAAACTGATTATTTCCAGGTTAGTTTGGTCGGGTCCCTGATATTCCTGGCAAGTTTCACTGTCCTAGCTCATCCGGAAGTACCCTCACTCGAAAAAGTGTGACAAAATGCCCTAAATTTTCAAGTTTCCAGCGCCTCAACTCCCCCGCATATGGTCGGATCGGGAAACTTATTATTTCCAGGTTCGTTTGGTCGGATCCCTGATATTCCTGCCAAGTTTCATTGTCCTAGCTCATCTAGAAGTACCCTAACTCGGAAAAAAGTGACAAAATGCCCTAAATTTTCAAGTTTCCAGCGCCCCGCACTCCCCCGCATATGGTCGGATCGGGAAACTGATTATTTCCAGGTTAGTTTGGTCGGGTCCCTGATATGCCTGCCAAGTTTCATTGTCCTAGCACATCTGGAAGTACCCTAACTCGGATAAGTGGGACAAAAAACTCGGACCGACCGACAGACCGACAGACCGACAGACGGAATTGTGATCGGTATATGGCACTTGAGCCAGAGGCTGCAAGTGACATAATAATTATGAAACGTCAAACTATAGGTATGACTGTTAAATAAATAAAATAAGCAATACTTTCTTTCGTAGAAATTGCAGAAAAGACAGACAGTCTGAGGTAACGTGGGATATCTTCCTAGCTATTATTTGATTTATTTTCTTGTAATCATTGGTTCCACAAAGGAAAACAGCTGTGGTAAAACACAAATATAGAAAGATTACTACACCGAATCACCTAAAATAAAAGTGCACTAGAGCACTAACAATTGGGTAAGAAGATGGGCTGGTATAAAATACGAAAGTATAATCGGAAAATGTCTATCCATTGCTAAAATGTCTGCCTTTACTTTTGAAGTACCCCTCGCACTATTTACTCTTCAACTTATAGTATTTTAAAATATTTGAATACTTTAAAACTAGGCTGTGCTTTCAACAAGAAACCCACGGTTTTGGATGATTTAAGCCTTTTCCAAGACCCGTTGACTTATAGCGAAAACAGGGAAACAATTTACATAATCGTTTTTTCTGATAGAAAAACTCGCAGACAACCGTCGACAGCGTGATACACATCGAAGGTAGCAAAACACGGCCAGTGAGAAAATCAGCGTGGTTTTGTTAAAGGGGTTAGGATGCACCGCAGGAAATAGGGGTCTCCGGGTTTAGAAATATATGGAGTGGTTATGGAAGTACGTTGCGTTAGTATTACAGGTAAGACAGGTCCTTTAAGCAATATCTTTTTCTTTTTGTTTTTTGCGCATCTCCCTAACAACTGAGTAGTTTGACCCGATGAAAAATTCTGTGACTGTGTAGTTGTGCTAAAAAGTTGCATGTATTGGTATGTAGTAATACATGCCTCCGACTGGGTTAATCTTAAGTAGTAGTATCCGATAGCATCCCATCTTGCTGTAGTAGCATCCAGTTTGCTAGTTGTAGCATGCAGTGGCAACAGTTACTACTGCATGCTACTTTTTTGCACAACTCCTACGAAGAAAATAATACCACAATTTATCAAGCTCCATTTGGGTATGGGAATCAAAACGATTCTGAATCCATTTTAACTGACAAATATTTTTCTTTAGACCACGCGGTTGTCACAGCTACGTCCGAGCAAGCCTTTACTCCTTGCTGGGGCCACTACCCCAAACCCAGTCACCACAACTGAAGAAGAAGAGTTCTACGAGCCAGGATGCTACAAAGTAGCCGTCGAATGCGCCGCGACTGCCGCAATGGCACTTTCAAGCCTGTGGGGAATATCCCAGCAAGCTAAGTCTCACCCGACGGTTTTGCCAAGTTCTTCAGTCGACGATTCGTTCCGACTAGTTGGGGAATATATCGACGATCAACAGGACGTTCAGGAAGAAGTCATCCTTACCGACAATGCGCTCGACAACTTCGACCAGTTAGAAGAAACGAAATTTACGCCGCAGTTCGAGATGCTTAGCAGCAAGTCGTTTTCCGACTTCCGTGATAACGTGCGTAACGTTACGTCCATGATCAATGCAATTAGTAGGGTAATTTTTGTTGGCGGGGACGCATCAACTGTGTCCCCACCTGAATCCATACCAACGGAAAATCCCACCTCTCAAACCATTTGCTACGCCGTTCGCTGCGGAACACAAGCGCCTTCTAAAGTGCCAGAATCTACGACTAGTCCAACAACAACAGAGACATCTACAGTCCCTGATACAACAACTAAAAGTCAAGAGATTGCTTCTTCTTCATCTCAAAGCTGTAGAGGAGATAATCCTGTTGGGTGCACTGTTTACTGGACTAGTGTAAGAGATGAAACTGCGGAATTTGACGCTCTGGTGGGGGGGAACGAAACTATCGCAGAGCTGCAGCTTGAACTACGAAGCCTCTGCTGGGAGACGATGTTTGGGCAGGAGATGGTCAAGCTGACAATTATGGACTTGATATTCACAATCGTGGCGATACTGATCATTGATTTTATTCGTGCTCTGGCCGTTCGATTCTTGAATCCTTGTTGGTGCTGGGATTTAGAAAAGCATTTCCCCGAGTATGGAGAGTTCAAGATTGCTGAGAATATTTTACACCTCGTGAATAACCAAGGAATGATCTGGTAGGTCGATTTCTTTGGTTGGGACTTGGTTTTCGATTGACGATGTTGCGGATACTGCAGCGAGCACGACAGTAACGTAAAACATAGACAGCAAAACTCAGTACCCCGACCCCGTCTCATAGTGATGAGAGCAGGTGTGCAGAAGTTTTGGCAATCAACAACTATAGAACACCTAAACAAAGACACCTAAATCAAGGAACATCTCCAAACAAGACCTAAGGTTTCGATGGGACCCCAAAAATCCAATATTTGATCCAGAAAATTAGGTCTTGTCTTCGCCAGATCCAGTCTTCACCAGGCTAATCATCTGAGAAAACCAAGTTCAGATAGTCGTACCTATTTTGACGGTACTGACCGAAACTTCCTGCTTTACTTCTGCCAAATTTCCGGTTTCGGCCGAATTCGGAGCGAAGTATTTGTCCGGCAAAAAAAGAACAATTCAGAAACGAATTCAGCGTATCTCCTTATCCCTATAAAGAACATTTAATCAACTTCAAATAAAAGTTTAACTCATAAAAAAGAATCCGGTTTCAACCGGATTCCGGACGAATTATATGTCCGGGTAAAAAATGACTGTCATACACAGACTCAGCGTCTTTTCTTAGCCTTAAGTCTGTCATCTAATCAACTTCTAATACAACTTTTGATTTTAACCAACTTTCCGTTTTTTGCCAAATTCCGGACGAACTACTTGTCCGACAAGAAAATGATTTTCATCATCGTGTTCAGCATGTCTTCTTGTCCCATAATCGACTACCACATTAGCTGTTTGAAAATATTTTGTTTGTCCCTTAATTTGAAACCCCGTCCCCCACTCCTAATTCTAGGGCTACAAAGCCTATCTACGATCCCGACCCTACTCTTGACCCAAAGAATCCTCACTCCAAGTTTCATCAAAATACCTCATTCCCTTCGAGAGTTATCGTGCTGACAGACGGACGGACGACAGACGGACAACTTTTGCGATGTCATAGGTATCCCTCCACTTACGTTTTGGAATCCCAAAAACAAAAACTCAAAAAGTTTCGGTTTACCTGGTTCCAGCTTTTGTCGGGAAGTCAGAGTGTGCGTTAAACTAAATGGCCCTAACTGTTTTACACTTTCTTCCTTGTCGTTTTTGGAATACCAAAACGAAAGTGGACGGGACATCGCAAAAGTTGTCCGTCTGTCCGTCCGTCTGTCAGCACGATAACTCTCGAAGGGAATGAGATATTTTGATGAAACTTGGTGTGAATTTGTTGAGGGACAAACAACATATTTTAAACAGCTAATGAGATAGTCGATTAGGGGATAAGAAGACACGCTGAATACGATTATGAAAACAATTTTCTCGCTGGACAAGTAGTTCCCTCGAGATCCGGCCAAAGCCGGAAAGTTTTATTTGAAGTTGATTCGATGTTCTGTTTAGGATTAAGAAGACATGCTGAACAGTTATGTGAAAATAATTTTCTACCCAGACTTGTAGTCCGCCCGGAATCCGGCCAAAACCGAAAAATTTGTTAAAAGCAAAGGTTTAATTTGAAGTTCATTAGATGTCCGGTTTAGTGGTAAGAATAAATGCTGAATCCGTATATGACAATCGTTTTTTACTCGGACATATAGCTAGCCCGGAATCCGGCTGAAAACGGAAAATTTGTCATAAGCTAAAGTTTTATCTGAAGTTGATTAGATGTTCGATATAGGGTAAGTGAGATACGCTAAATTGGTTTTTGAGCTTTATTTTTTTTGCCGGACAAGCAGTTCGCCCGGAATTCGGACGAAACCGGAAATTTGGCAGAAGTAAGGCAGGAAGTTTCTATCAGTTCCGTTAAAATAGACATGGCTTGTAGGAGTAAACACGAATCCATATCTTAACTTGGTTTTCTCAGATGATTAGCTATTTGGCCTTATATATATCTGTTTCTAAAATTTGATAGTAAAAATGTTCAAGGACTCTGGCGAAGACTGCACAAAACCCAGTTGTCTGTATCAAATGTTAAATTTTTGGGATCCCATCGAAACCTTTGGTCTTGTTAATGATCGAAAGAGCATACAATTATATTGTCAGTTTAAGCATGTGGCTTTCGGAAGAAAACCCATATCCTAAAATCTCGAGGGTTCGATTCCTAGTCACGACAAGACATTTTTTTCTCGAAACTGCACACGGTACCACGAAAGACTGGTGCGATTCAGGGTATGAAATACTATGTGAAAGTGAAAATGAGAATCTGGTAACGAAAAACACCCAACTGGAGCTGACAAAAAGAATGAATAGGCTTGATACTGGCATGGCTCCTTTAAGCAAAGGTTTGATGTTTCGCGATAAGAAGACATAAATTAAACAGCATAATACATGCACATCCTCATGAATGAATGAATGAATGAATTTATTGCACAAAAAAAACCCTTGGGGTCATGGCAACAAAACAAAAAGGAAACACAGCAAACTACAAAAATCGCTCCCTATGGGACAAACCAACTCGGAGGAATCTAGCCACCTTACGGATATCCCCCATATTTGTGCTTCCCATTTTTTCTAGTAGCCACTCCTCCCTAGTAATTCCCACCCCAAATAATTCGACCCTTAAATCACTCAATCCTTCACATTCACACATAAAGTGGAACACATCCTCATCCATCTTTCCACACATCGGGCAAAAGTAAGGGCCATTCTTTTATCTATTTTTTCCTATCAACCTTCTTTTCTCTCCAATAGCTAATCCTCCCCCCCTTAAACTCACCATCCACTTTAAATCTACTCCCGACAACCCAGCTTTAAAATAGATTTCCTCCCCCCAAACATCTTTCGCCTTTGCATAGAACCGTAGAGCTCTATGTGTAGAGTTCTAAATATATGAGCGTGTTCCACCCTCGTACCAATAGTAACTATTTGTTACTGTTTCCGTTCCATCCTCACGAAAAGTTACTACGCTGACCGTTCCAACCTTCTCGAAATAGTAACTAATAGTTACTATTTGCTCACCATGCTCGGGAGCGTGGTAAGCGTAGTAACTACGCATCTCTGCAACGTGATTGGTCGGATTCGCCCGTGGCATGATATCCTGCTGGAAAATAGAAAAATCGTTCCAGCCTTGACGGAAAAAAGCCAGAATTCGTGACGTCATACGTAGTAACTACGGTAAGTAGGATGGAACACGCTCTATGTGTTGGTCTCAGCATGTTTGCGCGTAGAAAGAGGGTTTCAGCAACAATTTCAAAAATTTACTTTTATAAAACAAAATTGTTTTTTCAGGATGGGTATGTTCTTCTCCCCGGTCCTGCCAGCCTTGAACCTAATCAAGCTAACCATCCTGATGTACTTCCGCTCTTGGATCCTCTTGACCTGTAATGTACCGCATGAGCTCATTTTCAAAGCTTCTAAGTCAAACAACTTTTACCTCTGGCTGTTGCTGTTGATGTTGTTTCTTTGCACACTACCTGTTGCGTATACGATCGTCTGGCTTGAGCCCTCGTGGCACTGCGGACCCTTCAGTGGCTATGGGAAGATCTTCCAGGTTGGAATGAAGGTAGGGAAAAAAGCTCAGGACCGTGATTTAGCCTAAAGAGAGAGAGAGAAATTTTTATTTACTCAACAATACTAGCTCAGTGGCTAGTTTTATGTTGTACTACAAAACATATTATTATACATATTATACAAGGACGTAAAAAAGGGCACGAAAGAGTTCCGGTAGCGATTTGTCCGAGCTCGCACAGGCATAAGTTTTAGTTTCTGTCTCGTGCGGCTGACTGTCGGGGCTTCTGGGGGTAAATGTCACGGTGAGCAGGGTTCTAGACAGCAGCACTTTGCCAAACCTCAGGATAAGGTCACCCAACCGGATTTCCAGACTTTGGAGTTCAAGGGTTGCGAGGGCATCATGGTAGGAAAAAGCTCATGCGCTAAGAAACTACCAGTGTTGGGGGAACTAGGGTCTTCGTCAGCTGCTCATATTCGGTGCGACGCTCTGCCAGCGTTGGAGCATTCGAGGGATCCATGCCGATTTCTAACAGCCGTATCTGCATGGCGCCTCGCTTTCTAGTGTTGGGCAGAGCAAAATAACACTAGGGAGTAGTGCCAAGACCTATACTTGCCTTGCTTCACAGTCGGGTCATACTTGTAGCGCCACTCACTACGCTTATGGCATTTAAAGCGAGATGAACTGGCGGGCCGAGAAATTTCTAGAAAAGCTAAGATACAGTCTGCACACATCGAAGAAACGGGGGAGGTCGCATCTTTTTTTGCTGTGTTCAGAATTTTGAGTTATAGAAGCCAGTGCTGGGTGCACGACTGATTGAGTTTCAGTAGCGACATTCTCTATCACTAGTGGTGCTCGTGTCGCTGTTATTCGAGTATGTCACTTTTTTCAAGTCCTGGCGCTACTCCTAGTGTTACTTTGCTTTGGTGTGGGGTTGGGATGAAGTCGTGCACGACCTGCGTAGTTGCTGGTAAGTGAAGGGAAACAGTGGAGGTACATCAGCCGAATTATGCCGGTAAGTGGGTTGTAGAGAAGCTCTATAAAACGTCAGGAGTTGCGTACCCGATTTTACCACTTTTGTACCACAGCCGGTACCAACCTGGGTTAAATTAGCCTTCTCGTAGCACGTCCTTCTGGAAGCCAACTGTATTAACACGGCTGCAAAAGTGCTGTTTTTTTTAATCTTAACTGCCCTGGAGGTCCCGGTAAATATAATTTTGATACGGCGCTTAGAGCAAGGTCATAAAGCAGGTCGTGGGTACCATGCGTACCATGCAGGTACCATGCGTGAGAAATGCATTACAGAAAAATGTGTTTATGGCGGGAAGTATACCCCCACCGTCAACAGTCTCAATAAATAAGTCGGGGAGATCTTGCCAGCTCGTCCTGCAGAACCGAGGTCGTTACAAAGCAAAGGACGCGGAAAAATCAGAGGGCATGCTTAGCCCTCGTCGTTTCCAGGTATCGTCGTTTCCTATCTATATCTATCCTATTTATCGTCGCCAGGTATCGTCGTTTCCTATCTACATCTATCCTATTTCATATTGACCTGTCGAGTTGATTGATAGTGCTTGAAGTGTCTTTATTTGTATTGACATATCCAAAGCTATTTTTATGTATTTAAAGATATTACGGATTAAATCATCATTTCATTTCATTTACGAAGAAAGAATTTTTTTTTGGTGGGACCTCCCCCCAATATACGCCTTTGAGTATACTGTTATAATAATCATAAACTTTTTCAGCCAATCTTGCTCGTGACACCCAATTCGCTTCATTGGGTCCTCGACTACGTCTCCTCTCCTGGTGTTGTTATCCCGCTCCTGATCCTGTTGGTCTTGGTGATATACTATCTGACATCCCTCAGTTCATCATTGAAGGAAGCTGTAGCCGACTTGAGAACACAACTGAAGGCGGAAAAGGACTCGGTGAAGACTGCGAAGAAAGGACGGAATACAAGAAGCTATGCCGCCGCTGAAAATACAGGTATACGGTAAAAATCAAATCCTAAAGGTCCTGAACGCACAGTTTTTACTAGAATGGATCTTTCCGCGATAAACTATTATTATTATTATTATTTATTATGAATCCTTCAAAACTGAAGAGTATTAAATAAAAAGAAACAACCGCATGTCAATCAAACTCTTGCACACTTACATACAAATAAACAACTAACCGTTAAAAACAAATTAGCCTACGAAGTCTACAATGAAATACATAGGAAAAAAACAAAGATCAAAATAAACAAACTCATATTTCCTCTTCAGGCTCAAGCTAGAAAATGAACTTGTGGAAAAACAGTTAAAGATTCTTCCTTAAATATCTTATTTTGTGAACTTCTTCACTGAAAATTGGTTTGAATTAAAGCTGGTGCTGTGATTTCATTCTGGACACGGCTGCTGTTTTTGCTGTTCGATTGGGTCGTCGAAAGGGTAGAGATTCTTCTGCATTTTGGTTTTGGAGTCGCCTGTCTCTTCTCCTTTCCAGCTAAGATAGATACTTGTCGGCGGCATGTATGGGTGATTTGTAGTTCCGTGCTTCGGTGATAGACATTCCATCAGCCCAAGCTGACTGCGAAGCATATTTGACGGTGCAAAACGGATTAGTCAGCTACATTTTATTAGAGCTATATTTCGGCCTTTCTTGGCAAGGGTCGTCTTCATGCTCAAGACGCTAAAGGTGAAAATGAACTTCATTTTCCGAAAAAGTTCCGTTTTTGCACCGTCAAATATGATTCGCAGTCAGCTTGGGCTGATGGAATATTTATAAACAGACTCATCGGGGCACTTTTTTGTGAAAAGAGGAAAAAAGTTGTGATGAATAAGAATGTTGTCAGCCTTTTTCTGAAAGTTTTGGAGTTTACTATTCAAAGTTTTCAAAGGATTCTTCACTTTAAAATCATAAGTTAGGAAAGAGTTACTCGCAGAAATAGGGAAACCAAGAAGGAATTCGAGAATTTATAATAAGTAACTTTTAACGCAGAAAGTTAAGAAGGACAGAAAGAAGAAAAGAAAGCAGACGGAAAAAGAATGTGAGGAAGTGCAACAGCCGTATAATTAGAACCAAGAACATCTCTGCGATACGTCCCCCGTAAACGAATAACAGCACCGACTGCTCTGGTTTAGAAATGTTGTTTTCGAAAATACAAATACTTGCCATTTTCATGTTGATGCTTGTCAATTCTCTGCCCAGACTTCCCCAGCTCTGAGTTGGAAGTTCAAAGTAAAATATTTGAAAACTGCGTAGGGTGGGGAAACCTGAGCAAAACAAGAGGAGTCCAAAATAAGAGATGTAGCCTACTTGTATGTTGGCCTGCCAATTCTTCCGAACAAAAAATAAAATTATGAAGGTTCTGGTGCCCATACTTTCGATAGAGCTTTACGGGCCTCAAAGCTTTTCTTCAAAGCTTGGACTGCTTGATTGGCAAACTCGGCTCGGTCGAAAGAGCGCTGAGAAATCATAGGAGCGAAAGGAAACCATAGCGAAGAGCGGGGATTTCTGAATCTATTAAATCCATAGGGGGGCGAGATGAAGTACGAAGACAGAATAAGTACGAGTGGTCCTTCAAAAATCATCTCAAGCTGTTATGTTGTATTTTATTTTCATGCGCGGCAGAAGCACATATGTGGCGCCACAACATCTAGCGGGAATCTTCAGATCAAAGTCTATTGCGGTAATACACGCTAGGCTGCATTGTCCTTAAGTGATAAGAAAGTCGCGTTTTCTGGGCTGTAGTTTTGAGGGTTCGTCCAAAAGTTTTGTTTCGTACTCGATTCGTCTCTTTTTATTTTATCAGTTCCAGATACTGAAGTTTCATAACTAAAACAATGTAAGTCAAGCTGAGTGACAGGCGATTTGTCATTGCTGCTGAACAAAAAAGCAGAAAGTATGAACATATCGTGTTTTGGCTTTTCTCTAATTCGCTAGTCGTGTTCATTACTGAGGCGTGACCTGTCAGAAGAAGCTTAGGTCAAATAAGGCTAAATTTAATTTATCTTGTTTGGTACTGAACTGGCCGAAGGCCAACTCTAGAGCTAGAAACTATAGCTGCGTTTTTGCATTCCTGTGGACTGTAGCCGTAGCAGTTGGCCTGTGTGCTGATAAGGCGTTTTGCACGCTTTTTGCCGTAGACTTTGGCCTGCGGGTTGGAACAGCAAAAACGCCTTATAAGCTGCTCAAACGGACAGTGGCGGGACTATTACAGGAAGCTCTGGCTAACGAAATATGGCAAATTAATACTTTGGTGAACGGTCTGGGGACTACTCTGGCAATCTAAAAAACAGCTTACTTCCTGGTTTTAAACTAGTGTGCTAAGCTAACTAACCCAGTGTGTTCTTCTGGACACACCACAACCTACAGCTACAAAAGTCCTGGACCCACTATACATTTTTTTTTTCCCGAATACAGAGAGTTGACAAGCAAACAGCAGTCATTCATAATACTTACATTTAACTTTGAAAAATTAATTTTTGTATTCCAGAATTTCCAGATACTCAGCATCCTCCAGCTTTGAAAGGAACCACAGGCTAAGGCCAAGGAACAACGGCCTCAAGAAGGCCTTTGGCCGTAGCCTGTGGATTTCGTTCTTTGGCCGATGGACTGAGGAGTAAAAACGCCTTATAAGCAGACAGGCTACAGGGAAAGGTTTGCCAAAACACCTAATAAGCACAGCTGCTACTCAAAGGCGTGCTGTAAGGCATGCAAAAACGCAGCTTATGACATGTACAGAAGGTCCATGATTTTGGGTTTGTAGCTTTGCGTCCAACTGAGTGTTTCCGAGACTGGCTATTTTTTTTTCTTTCATGCCCATTTTTCAACTGAGTTTTAGACAGTTGCATACCAGAATTTATGTCGGTTCGTGTTATCCCTTGCTGTTGCTCCCTAGCTAACTCCCTAACCTCTTGTAGCTTTAAGCCATTTGGTTAACGAAGTTGATTTTTTGACGCTGCTTGTACAGTGTAGTTCCACTCTTGCTTGCCACCTGGTATAGCTCCAAGGACCTTTGGGGCTCCCTTTTAAACGACCCCATCACCCAAAATTCGAATGGTGCCCGGCCCCCCCCCCCCCCCTCCCACCTAGGGTCGGGGGAGTCTACAATCAGTTATTCATGAGTGACCCACTCACGGGGGCTTTCCCCTACCTTTGCTTGGCGCCGAAGGCATTTCGACGAGAAAAAAATACGGCCGGAATTCCATTGTGTTTTGTTTTGAATGAAACCGCATTGTCTGGATCTGCGTGTCATTTATCGGAAACGCAGGGAACTTAGAAGGGGTTGAAAACGCTGAGAAGCATACTGGTGAAATGACCTTGCGGATGCCTGTGAACACAACTTCATGGGCCCTTGTGATCAAGTATTGGTGTCTTTGTTTGGATCACTCTGTTCTTCGGCGATTCGGTTTTTCAGTGTCGCAACTAAAGGTGGCGTACCTGACATATATCTGACCAATTGTAGAGTATGCTTGCCCTGTTTGGGTGCCTCAAGTAAATAACACAGGATACTTAAGTGATCAACTTCAGTCAATACAGAAAGCCGTTAAAGTAATATTGTGTGAAGCATTTATTGATTATGAATCAGCAATCAACGTTACAACTACCGTCCCTCTACGACCGTCAGTTCAATCTGATATGTGAATTTGGCCAATTGCTTCTAAGAAGTGACAAACATAGGGCCATACTACCACCAGCCATGTCGAATCGAGTTGACACTAGGTCTAAAAACAAAGAAAAACTGGTAGCGCCTACCAAACGAACAAATCGGTTTTTAAACACGTCCGTATTATACATCAGTGTTTGACAAGTGCTGAGGTGTCTGTTCTTAATTTGTGTCGTCTTTTAGTTTGTAAGTCCAAGCGCCATTCAGTTGAGTTCTCTTCTTGACTATGATAGATTGTGTAAATAAATGATTCTGATTCTGATTCGTTTAACTCATTTTCATAGAGCTCTTGGTTTACTTAGTGTCGGTTGACGTCACTAACGGGAGGCAAGGGCTTGAAACCCCCATCTCTAATGAAAGGCGTGACTCAGTGATGACGATAACGAAACAACCAACGTCAGCAAGTACACTATCAGGTTAGTCCGCCAAAACAGTAGAAACACTGTTCTTGAATACACTGTAAAAAGTCTTTACTAGTTGTGCGTCAGCGATTTCTGACATTTTTGTTCCTAATTCGGATAATTAAAATCTGAATTCGGAGAGTTATAATCTGATGCAGGACTAAAACGCTAAAATGCAAAATACTGCAGAGTATACTGCAGTATTTTGCATTCTAGCATTTTATCTTGCATCGGATCATAATCCTCCGAATTCGGATTTTAATTCTCCGAATTAGGAATAAAACTGTCCGAGATCGGTGACACACAACTACACGGTACTAAAAATCTTGCAGTATTTGCTACTGGGATTACTCTTGTCTTTATTAAGATAAGATTATCCCTAATTCGGATTAATTTTATCCCAATAGAGATAAGATTAATCCCAGTAGTAAAAACTGCATCCTTATTCGGAGAAACTTTTTACAGTGTAGTACACTGTAAAAAGAAATCTTGCAGGATTTGCTACTGGAATTAATCTTGTCTCTATTGAGATAAGATTATCTCTAATTCGGATTAATCTTATCCCCAGTAGAGATAAGATTAATCCCAGCAGATACTGCAGTTAGCTTTAATCCGTACTCGGAGAAACTTTTTATTGTGTATACACAAAGAGCGTGTTCCACCCTACTTACCGTAGTTACCACGTATGAAGTCACGAATTCTGGCTTTTTGCCGTTAAAGCGTAATTCACACAGACGGAGTCTAAAAATCGCCAGGCAAAAATACGCCTCGCGACGTCTAGGAGAAATTGCAGGTTGTGTCAGACGGAGAGCGAATACGTCCGAATTTTATTCCCAGAAATAAGAACAGAAAAAAATAAAGAGGTGTATGGAGCCTAGAGGAGTAGCTTGCTCTGATACAGCACAGCCCAAATCCATACAGCTGGCATCTGGGCACAATCTAAAAATGAAGGACATGGGCTTCCTGCTGACTATACTGCTGTGCTGTCCTACATGTCTCTACTAATTTCTTTCCAGGCATTTTCCCTAATTCCGTTGTCTTTGTACTCCATTATACAGCATCGTAGATTACTGATAACTCGAATCTGAACTAGGCAAATTAGCTGTTCCACATCCATCTCAGAATTATTTGCCAGGCGTTGCGATTTTTTTCGGCTCAGAGCCGAAGCCCGACGAAGCGTTTTTTTTTTACCTGACGATGCGTTTTTTTAACGCTTGGCGCGACGTATATCGCCAGGCGTGGCGAAATTTGCTCTCTGTGTGAATTGGGCTTAAGGCTGGAACGATTTTTCTATTTTCCAGCCGAATTTCATGCCACGGGCGAATCCGACCAATCACGTTACAGAGATGCGTAGTTACCACGCTTACGACGCTCCTGAACATGGTAGTAACTTTTTACGCCGTTAGAACGAAAATAGTGACTAATAGTTACTATTGTTAGAAGGGTGGAACACGCTTAAAATGGGCTCAAGCGCACAATCGCACAAAGCTGGTGGCTGTTCACCTGCAAAAGTACTACGAATTCATGTTTTTTTTATAAAAGAAAGAATGCTTTGTAAATAATATATAGTTGACTACTGGATGAAGATAGAAATATTGTTGCATGCATACCCAGGAACCTCTCAAGAGGATTCGATAAGCCACTGATCTGTACTAATAATACTAAAATGCCAGAGATTTCCTTCTTCAACGAGTTTGGCCTCCCATCTTTTTCAACCCGTAGATGCCAACTTTCTTCTTAGTTTGATGTCCGACTACTGGAAGAGCACATCCATCGTCACAAACTTCCACCACCTCACGTTCCCGATCATACAAGACCAGATCCTGGTAGCGCAGCCAGTTCTAAAGATTCAACCCAAACGCAAAACCCGTGCGACCTACGAGACAAATTTTGCTCCCTCTTGATGAGTTCTTTTAACGCGGGTTTAGAAAAAAAAATCGTTTTCTAAAATTTCGAACTTTAATTTTAAAATGTTTAAGCTTTAATAAATATTCCTTCAGCCCAAGCTGATTGCAGATCATATTTGATAGTGTAAAATGGATACGTCAGCTGAATTTCATTAGAGCTATATTTCGGCCCTTCTTGGCAAGGGTCCTCTTCAGGCTCAAAGCCGCTCAAGTTGGAAATCCGAACTTGTGGGAAAAGGATGGTATGTATGGGCTATTTAAAGTTCCGTACTTAGTTCGTATTTCCAACTTGAGCGGCTTTGAGCCTGAAGAGGACCCTTGCCAAGAAGGGCCGAAATATAGCTCTAATCAAATTCAGCTGAAGCATCCATTTTGCACTATCAAATATGTTTAAAGCTTTTATATTTTGGGACTGTTATTGAACTGTTTGACTACGTCAAACGTGCTTGTGTATAATACGGTATTCCTGACGAGAGGACAAAAGTTTGTTTTGTGTAGAAATATCCTTGAACAATAACGATTGACTGGAAAAGGAGGATATCGAGCAAAGTCGGCACTTCAAATCTGGCATTATGTTTTTATGTGAAAGTGTTCTATAAACAAACTTCTGTAGTCGAAGCTAAGTTTAGTATTTGTCTGGTTTCGTCAACTTACATCAAAACATTGACATTTCAACATTTCGGCATCTGTTTCGTCCAGCAGGAGTTTTGCCGTCTCTGCCATTTGTTTAAGCTCCAAACTCTCCCACTAAGTTAGCACTAAGTTAGTTAGTGAGTTAGCAACTAAGTTAGTGGCACTAACTGCCGTTGGTTTCGCTTAAGACACCAGCAGAGCTAAATAACACTAGGGAGTACCGCCAACACCTATACTTTCCATGCTTTGCAAACGGGCCATACTCGTAGCGTCGCCCACTACGCTTGCCGCATTTAAAGCGAGACAAACTTGCGTGTTTTGAAATTTCTCGTAAAACAAAGGTGCGGTCTGTCCGTACCAAGGAAACAATGGAGGCCGTATCATTTTTTTGCTATGTTCGGAATAGGAAGTTGTCGGAGCCAGCGCTGGTGAACGACTGAATGAGTTTCACTAGGGACGTTCTCTATCGCTAGTGGTGATAGTGTCGCTGCTATACGAGTGTGTGCCAATTTTTGCAAGTCTTGGCGCTACTCCCTAGTGTTATTTTGCTTTGGACACCAGTGACCCTAATGGACTTTTCCTGCTAGTCCCCTCCTTTGACCAGTTGAAATCGTAGCTTTTCGCGACGAAGAGAGTTCTTGTCAGGGGCGTCACGTCTGGGGGGGGGGGGAGCCCCCCCCCCCCCCAATGTTGTCGGCCAGTCGGTAAAAAATAACCGAGTCGGTGCGAAGCGCCGCGATTTTCGTCAAAACAGATTTTTGTCAAGAAAACAGTCGGTTTTCCTGAAAATCAGTCGTTTTTCCTGCAAAAACAGTCGGTAAAATTATCAGCCAGTCGGTAAATGCCTTGCTCCCCCCTCCCCCAAGCATTTTGGCTAGTGGCGCCTCTGGTTCTTGTGTGCTCGAACAGTCGGAGCCAGTTATCGTATATCACGGAAACAAGTGACGTCATGCGCCGGCACCCTGTGTGTAACAGTAAACCAGCCAAGATCTATGGCAAGAATATTGAACAGAGATAAAATGAAAGGAGACATTGTGAGAATTAGTGTGTTTAAAGAATATGAACATGTTGAATATTTGTCCCTTTTTCATTTTTTTTTTTATTTTGTGTTACCCCTCTGACTCTGTGTCTAAGTAAATGCGAACTATTATTGAAAATTTTTAGAAGGATGAACTTGTTGCATATAAACATTTAAAGGACCTCTCGCACTATATACTATTCAAATTACAGTATTTAAAAACATTTGAACATTTTAAGACTAGGCTGTGCTTTCAAGAAATAACCCTTGGTTTTGGCTGTTTTAAGCCTTTTTCGAGACCCATTGACTTACATCGAAAACAGGGGAAAAAATTACAAAACCGGTTTTTCTGATGGAAAAACTTCTCGCAGACAACCGTCGACAGGGTGATGCACGTCGAAGGTAGCAAAACACGGCAAGTGAGAAAATCAGGGTGGTTTTGTTAGAGGCTCTTGTACGGCGTTCTCTTGAGTATGAAGATGCAGTCTGGCAATAACTATTTTTAGGCTCGCCACCGCAATACGATGTTCCGAAGAGGAAATCAACTGGAACTTCAGAGATCCCTGTTATCCACATTTGTGACACCGATAGTATTTAACATGGCTGATGGTGATCAAAACGTGAACCAAATTGGCCTTTTTTCAGTTCAGCGCTCCAAGTGGACTAATTTCTGTTAGTCCCCATTGTCTCACAATCAACACTTGTGTAGACATAAGTTGCGTTTTTGATCCCAATTCTCCTTGCGATTCTCCTTGCAATTCTCCTATTTCGCGTTTTTTGGACTATTCAGATTAAGCGAATTCTCCCTTTCTTGCGTTTTTTGTCAGAATCGAGAACGGGGAAAGCCTCGCGATTCTGCATAATCGAGAAGTTGCTCCGATGGTGAATTTTCGATTCTCCTCTCTCCGTTCTCCTCCCTGATTGGTCAAAAGAGTGCGGGTGTTCAATACGCATAAACGCGTATACGGGGTTCCGGACGAGCTGCCAAATTAGTGTTTTTGTCAAAAGCGAGAATGGAGAAGCCAGAGGAGCCAAAACGGTGATTTGTACGAGAATCGAGAATTCAGAAGCGAGAACGGAGAACTGAGAATTCAGATAAAAACGCAACTATAATTACAAGTCGGATCCATAAGGTAGTGGGTCACTTTTACTTTCTGCTGCTGAGACACATGCGAAACCTCCATTGCCTGGGAAGTAGATAGCAGATTTTCTACTCGTCAACCCTTGGATCTATTTTACAGTGACTGGTCGAAGTGCTGATGGTGAGACATACGGGGATTGACAGAAACTAGTCCGAAGCGTTGAACTGGAATATGGCAAATACTATTGATAACTAACTCTCCTTGCCGATGCAAAATCGCCGTGTACCTAGCGGAAGAGCCGGATGCGGTATCACAGCTGTCGCCAACGATCGCCGTGATTGGTTGACACAGGATCTGAGTAGTCGAGCTTGAGTCGTTAGGGCGACGTTTTCTCGTTCTTCCTGAGGATCACTGGCGTGTTTTGTTTTGGAGAGGTAGTGTATTTTAAGTTTAATCTACACGGGAAAGTTTTAAGTCTTTGGGATTAAGTAGTCTAAGGGCAAACTGCCTTCCAATTCAGAGCGGGCAGAAGGTTTTTGAGAGAAGTAGTGTGGTTCCTGATGGGAGGTATGCTTGCCCGCTTTGTGAGGAGAAAGAAAATTTGGACCATTTCCTCCGTAGATGCCCAAAGCTTTCTGATTTAAGAAATATTTATCTAGATGGTGTAATTTTGTCACTTCCCGAAATTTTGAGTAATATTAACCGTACCGCTATTACTCGAGTGGGCGTGTATAGGAGGGTTTTCGCGAGCTGAAAAGCAAAGTCGGAATCACTCTCCAATGGTTTTTGCGATACTTCGGAAAGTTGCCTAACTTTCCAACCCGGTTTTCGCGCTTTGGAAACCGACGCAGCTTTTCCGGAAAGAAAATCCACGAGGTTAGTGGAAAGCTCCGCGGAAAGTTGAATGTTTCGGCGGGAATTTCGAAGGTGTGGAGAAAAAACAGTGCAAGTGTCACTAAGAAACAAAAAAATGGCAATCCGAACATACGAGAATCAAAGAACCGTAAAGTGAACCATATTTATTCGAAAAAGTTTGTAATTCAACATTTTCTCGGCGATATCAGCTTTCCATGCGTTTCCGCGATCAGTCCAGCGGGAAAGTGGAAAGTTATTACAGGAATCGCTCTCCCACAGTTTTCGCGATGCGGAAAGTTTGTAATTTGGAAAGTGATTCCGAGATCTCACGAAAACCCTCCTTCTATAAATGTTTAGAATTAAGAAGGAGTCTGATTGTGAAGTTATATTTTGTTTTGCCCTTGGGCTTTTGAAATCCACTGATCTATCTGTAGAGTATTGCCTTAGCCCCGAGGTAAACAACAGTATTTTTTTTATCAGCATCGTTGTCATGGCCGAGGACACGTGCTAAAGTAGAAGAGCATATTACGTAACCACTGATGAGATCAGGTTTTAAAATAGCAGGACTTGATGGACAGCCAAGTTTCGTGACCACGAAGTGGCAAGGTTGTTGTGGTCTGCTTTTTTCTTGAGTAGTCTACTTACTTTAAACTATTTTGTTGCAACAAGTTTAACCAGTTAATACCATGCGCATGTACACTGTAAAAAAAATCTTGCAGTATTTACTACTGGGATTAATCTTATCTTTACTGAGATAAGATTACCCCTAATTTGGATTAATCTTATCTCAATAGAGATAAGATTAATCCCAGTAGCAAATACTGCATCCTTATTCGGAGTAACTTTTTACAGTGTAGTTTGCTGTTTTACGGTTTGCTTCAGGTGGAGCTGTGTTAGTTCAAGTGAAGAAGCTAGGGTACATGTTTGATAGTGCAAAACGGATACGTGAGCTGAATTTTTGTTAAGAGCTATACTTATTCAAACAATGTTTACAACGGGTACGTCAGCTACGATTCTTCATCAGCGATTTTTCGGCCCTTTTTGGCAAGGGTCCTCGTCAGGCTGTCAATCCTTACAGGTTTGTTTCCTTCCCCGAAGTTGAACCAGAGGATTGACAGCCTGACGAGGACCCTTGTCAAAAAGGGCCGAAATATCGCTGATGAAGAATCGTAGCTGACGTACCCGTTGTAAACATTGTTTGAATAAATGTTTCAAAGTCAGCTTGGGCTCAAAGAATATTTAAGAGCTATATTTCGGCCCTTCTTGGCAAGGGTCCTCTTCAGGTTCAAAACCGCTCAAGTTGGAAATACGAACTTGTGGGAAAACCATGTACATGTGCGCAGGGCCGCATTTAGGAATTTATTTGGGGGGGGAGGGGATCTCCCCGCGGGTTCGACTTGGTCCATACCTATCAGAGGTTAAGGCTATAAAAAATTGTATTTCTGTACATTTCGGGGAGATGTTGCCCCCCCCCCCTCCCGGACACGGCCTTGCAAGTATGCCACGTTCAGACAACGGGGGTCTCTGTTCTAAACTCTTTGGACGTAACTTCCGTTAGGTTAAATGAGACTGATAGGAAGATGGACAGCTTCTAAATCTGGGCGAAGGCGGTAAAATGATCTAACGAGTAGAGAGACATCAGCATTAATTGCTCCGAAGAAAAAATTGTTTAAAGGACACCTGAAGAATGAAACCATACTTGAACACACCATGGAGAATGCATTTACAGACATGGCCACGGAGAGCATTCTTCTCCTGAGCGTGACGTTTTCAAAATAGGGATGTTCGTTTCTGGAGGTTTGCACATGCAGACTCCAAGACAAAAAGCGCAATTCATTCAAATCTTGTACAGTGCTGGCCGGATTGCATTGGAATTTCTTCTAGATATAAGTTTGGGCTTAACTGGTTAAAAAATATTCCAGAAGAAGGGTTGATTGGAGACATTTGTTCGTTTTCGGTACTGAAGGAAGGACAGATGCAAAATGGAGCAAAAATCATAGCTTGGAAACCCTATTTCATATTTGGATTGGGCTTTCTGCAGGCAATGTAAACGGAAGTCAGACAGATAGGGATGATACTTGGTACTCTTCATTCAGGTGTCCTTTAATAGGTTGTAAGTTAAATATGGCAGTTTGAATTTTAGATTTTTAAATGTATAGTTTTCGGGGCTGTGTGTCTGGTGGAGGCTGGTTAACTTTAGCAATTGAGTACGGATGGAATTTATATTTGCGGTTTTGATGATCTGCGGGTATGCATGCAGGTACGAAAAAAAGTAAAAAAAAAAAATATGAGTAGTTCTTTCGTCAATTGCACATAAACTGATCGTTCGCTATCAGTTGTAGTTGGATTGAGTTGTTGTTGACTGGAGAAAATGGGTCCTTTGTGGCTAGAGTTCCATCCACAGCATAAGAAAATGTAAAAGGTTGTAAAGGACACGTAGGCAACATATTAGTTGCGTTTTTACAGATACCATGGTATCTGTTACCACGGTAACTGGATCTGCAATTAGTCGTTTTTGCATTACCATGGTATCTGATATACGGTTGCTCTGCAAAAACCACAATTGCCGAAATTGCGCTTTTCGAAAGCATCCCAAAAGAAAAACTGATATTCAGTCACATCACTAAGTGCCAAACTTCTTTCCCACCAATTTGACAAAAACTGATGAAAGTGAGAAGACTTTTTCAGATACCACGGTCAGTTACCACGGTTGGACCGTGGTATCTGAATATCAGATACCACGATAACTGGCCAGATACCACAATAACTGGCCAGATACCACGATAACTGTTAAAACACCTTTTGACTGTGGTATCAGATACCACGATAACTGCAAAAACGACTTTAGACCGTGGTATCAGATACCATGGTATCTGCATAAACGCAACTATTATAGAGGAAATTGTACAGCATTCTAGGGGATAGATTTTTCTGTAGTGAAAACCTGTAAGAAACATATCACATTCTTATGAAAATATATTTGCACTATATAAAATTAGAAAACAAATAACGATGCACCGTTTGTTGGCAGTGAGCATTTAAACAAGAAACAGCTTAGCAAAAATAAACCCCACTACACCCTTTCTAGGTAAGTAAGGGTTGTGTAGACTGCAATCCAGCAGGCCATGCCGAACGCAACCGATAGGAATAAAACGCTTTTGAGTCCGTTCCAGCCATGTTCCTCCACTACAACTTTACGCAAAGCCAGGTCTTTCGAGGCTATTGAGACAGCCCGAAATCCGGCGTCCTGGCTGCACCGGATATCGCTGCAGTTGCACTTGGGGGGCTCCACCATATTCACGACGAAGGGGGTTGTGTCTTTGTTCACCTTCTCGCTCATAGCGTCAGCAACAGGATGTGGCATTCCGATATAGCTGGAATAACGTTGGAATTGTTAGTCTCAGTTAGACCAGGGGGCAGAGGAGAAAAAGGGGGGGGGGGTGGGTAACGTTGCGGAATTTCGCCAGTTCGACTGGGTTGCTACTTCTATCAGGGACCCATAAATTTCCTATAATGACTCGCCATTCAGGGGGCTTGTCAATAAGAGATTTCTGATGCGCTCTTGACCGAGCGTCAGATAGTTCGAGAAATACCCACGGGGATAAAATACCCGACTATCCAGATAGACAAAATTTTTCGCAGATGTTTTGCTGGACTAGGAATATTTCTCTGTGATGGAAGAGTATCCTTGATCTTTTGTCCTAGCTTAGGTACCTGGTGGCATGCTGAATAGTTCTGACTGAAGATGGCTATCTATATCTATCTGAGCAAGAACGCCGATTCGACCCAAGCGTAACATAGCAACATAGAAGCATAGGAAATGACAAGCCCCCTGAATGGCGAGTCATTACAGGAAATGTATGGGTCCCTGCTTCTATTATCAACGGTTCGTTGAATAATCCACTGTGCCATGACTGTTGTGGTAGACTGAAGTTTCGAGAAATGACCGAACGGAACGTTTTCAGTGCGCGAAACCGCTGCGGAAAGATAGGCCTTTTGGGCAGATCGAAAACCAGCGGAAAGTGATCGCGAGCGGAAAGTGAAAAAGCTGTTTTGGTTGAGCGCCGTGCAATCGAGCGACTTCCCTTCTGCACTGCACCGCACCGCTAAGTTGTTGGGATGTCGCCGAGCTCCCGAGAAGTTACCAAATTGACTCCCGTCAATTATAGTCAAATATAGGTCGCGTTCCAGAAACTTAACAATTGTTAACAATCGTCAATTTTTATTTCGGGGCGGAGCTAACTGCAGCTTTAACGATCGTTAACTTCCCAAATTTTACAATTGTTAACTTTTCCCAACGATTCTCACCGACCATCGTCACAAAATAGTTAACAATCGTTAAGCTCTGGAACGGAAATCGTAGGTGGGCGGAGCTTAATTTTCAAAATCAGAAACCGGGAACGCTAAAAGTTAACAATCGGTAACAATTTGTTAAGAATCGTTAAGTTCTGGAACGCAACCATAATCAAGAAATATAGCAAAGTAGCCTTGTTCCAACTTTAAAGTAAAACGAGTCACTATTATTGTTGAATTTATTTGATTTTGTGATTTCTATTCCAGTGAATTATGTTTGACGTACATATTAGATTCGGCGAATACGCTGTGACTGATACCTTTTAAAAATAAATGTCTGTCTAAACAAGACCAAAGGTTTCGGTGGGATCCCAAAAATCTAACATTTGATTCAAACAATTGGGTCATGTCTTCTCCATTCAGTCGTCGTCAGATTCCTTGAATATTTTTACTGTTAATATAAAGTTCAAAAACGGATTCAGCATGTCTCCTTGCCCCGATACCGAATCTCTAATCGATTTCAGAGACAACTTTGAGCTTCAACCAAACTTCCAGTTTCAGCCGAATTCGTGATGAACCATTTGTCCACCAATAAAACTCAGTTCAGATATGGATTCAGTGGACATCCTTACCCCTTCAGTGAATATCTTATTAGCTCATAAAACATAAATGTTTTTACCGTAAATTCAAAACCCCCCAAATATAGGACTAAAGGACCCACCTATGAACTTGACCTGTACTTTGCCAATGAATCCTCATACTAAGCTAAGAAATGATTGTCATATACAGACTTAGCATCTCTTCTTACGAACTACTTATCTGGCGAGAAAAAGGTTTTCACCGTCGTGTTCAACATGTCTTTTTACCCCATAATCGGCTATCACATTAGCTGCTTAAAAATATTTTATTTGTCCCTTAATCTGACCCCCCTCCACCACCCCTAAATGTAGAGCTACAAAGCCCATCTACGAACCTGACCTTACCCTTGACCCAAAGAATCCTAACACCAAGTTCCATCAAAATATCTCATTCCCTCCGAGAGTTATCGTGCTCACAGACAGACAGACAGACGGACAACTTTTGCGATGTCATAGGTATCCCTCCACTTACGTTTTGGGATCCCAAAAACCACGATAAGTCGTTCCTGTGACAGCCAAGGGCAACGCGACTAACCTACACGTACACATAAATAGTAATTTCATGTTTAGTTTGGCCCTAATCGGCCTTAAGTAAATAAATAATTCCATATTTTTGTCATCGTTGTTTCATTGTGCAGATTTATTCTTAAAAGGTATCGGGTACAGCGTAATCGCCGAATATAGTATGTACGTCAAACATAATTAACTGGAATACAAATCACAAAATCAAATAAACTCAACAATAATAGTGACTCGGTTTACTCTAAAGTTGGAACAAGGCTTCTTCGCTATCTTTAATATCTGTGCATATATCTTTTAAGTATCTTTAATGATACAAATCTTGAATTCCCATCCGAAAATATTGTTATATCTTCGTTATTGGTCCGTTTTAGCCGGGGACGTTTCGCCATGGAGACGTTTCGAATTGGGACGTTTCGCCAGGGACGTTCCGATTGGGAATGTTTCGTCGACAACCGTGGTTTTGATTGTGGCTGTTTTGATGTTGGCGGTTTTGACAGTTTATCAGTTTTCTGGCGAAGCACGGCCAACTTCGTGTTTCTGAGATATTAGGGGAAGAAAGAATTATTTTTACCCTTCTTGCTTTTCTGCCTTTTACAATATACCTAGATCCCTTATGGGATTATAAGCTTCTAAAATCCCCGCCTTTCTCCATTGTTCCGTTTTGTGCCTGCGAATTTTAAGGCTTTTCCCTCCGTGCCGAGTTTTGAACGTTACGCAACACAACGTTTGCCAGAACCTTCAATGTCCGCTGACAACTCTTTCACACACAAGAATATGAGAATCTTTTGTTTTTGGCTTCTTTTATTTGCTTAGTTTTCCTACTTTTTAATCGCGGCGCATTCAGTTTTCAAAAGTTTTGCGCCCAGCCGCCGCGTCGGAGAGCAGGAAGGCTGGATAGAATCGACAAGCGCTAACAAGAAAATGGCTAGATTCAGATAGAAAGTAATTGTATTTTCGAGAAACGTTTTTTCTAATCCGTTCGATAGTGAAAAGATCGTTTCTAGTAAGAGTTGTGCTTTAAGCATTTAAGCTCCCCCACCTTGATAGTCCCCCAGATACCCGCGCCCCCTTTGATAACTCCGGGCATAAACCGTTCTTAAAATGTAGGCCTATGTGAAAACAAGACCAAAGGTTTCGATGGGAACCCAGAAATCTAATATTTGATCCAGACAATTGAGTCTTGCCTTCGCCAGATCCAGTCTTCGCCAGGCTAATCATCAGAGAAAACCAAGTTCAGACATACCTCTATAAGCCATACCTATTTGGACGAGACTGACCGAAACTTTCTGCTTTACTTCTGCCAAATTTCCGGCTTTGGCCGAATTGAGAGTGAACTAATTGTCAACGCATATCCTTATCTCTATAAAGAACATCTAATCAACTTCAAGTAAAACTTTAACTTATAAAAAAAAATCCGGTTACAACCGGATTCCGGACGAATTATATGTCCGGATAAAAAAATGATTGTTCTATCAATCAATCAATCAATTTATTTAATTCGTGATATTACACATCACATAATAAAATTACACTAACACATGAATTTTCTTACTAAATATATACAATCATTTTATCCATTCGGTGGCTCGGGGCAATAGCACAGTCGACGGAAAAGTCGGTAGAAATGTCCAGAACGGCATTCTGCATTCTCACGAATTGCCTTTAAAAGTGGATTATCGGAAACTTCTAACCTTGCAACAAAACTACAGACTCAGCGTATCTTCTTACCCCTAAATCTGTCACCTAATCAATTTCAAATGATACTTTTGCTTTTAACAAATTTTCCGGTTTTGGCTGGATTTCGGGCGAACTAGTTGCCCGGGTGGAAAATACTTTTCACAAAAGTGTTCAGCATGTCTTCATACCCCTCAATCGAAAATTTAATCAACTTCAAATGAAACTTACTTTTAACCAACTTTCCGGTTTTTGCCGGATTCCGGACGAACTCCTTGTCCGGCGAGAAAAATGAATTTTACCATCGCGTTCAACATATCTTCCTACCCCTAAATCGAATATCTAATCAACCTCAAATAAAACTTTTACTTTTAACAGAGTTTCCGGTTTCGGCCGGATTCCGGGCTAACTACTTGTCCAGCAAAAAAATGGTTTTCACCATCGTGTTCACCATGTCTTCTTACCCCTAAATCTAACATCTAATCAACTTCAAATAAAACTTTTACTTTTAACAAACTTTCCTGTTTTGGCCAGATTCCGGGCGAACTACTTGACCGATGACAAAATGGTTTTCACCCTCGTGTTCAGTATGTCTTCTTACCCCATAATCGAATATCACATTAGCTGTTTAAAAATATTTTGTTTGCCCTTAATTTGAACCCCCACCCCTAAATGTAGGGCTACAAAGCCTATCTACGAACTTGACCTTACCCTTGACCCAAAGAACCTTTACACCAAGTTTCATCAAAATATTCCATTCCCTTCGAGAGTTATCGTGCTCACAGACAGACGGACATTTTTGCGATGTCATAGGCATCCCTCCACTTACGTTCTGGGATCCCAAAAACCCCTGAAAAAGACATCCCGCCCTTCCAGTTGACTATTTTGTGAGTCGCGAAACAATCGGGTATATTACTCACCCTACACCAAGATAGAAGAAAAAAATCATAGGTTCCTCCTTGCGTATAGCTACCTTACTTTACCTGTTATGACTTGTAAACAAACTGATATAACTAAACCTAAAGCAAGTTTGAGAACTACTTACGAGCTGGAGCCAAGAGTACGCGTGTAACGAGAGAGAAAATCCGTAAATCCACACTCGCTTCGACCACCAAAATGGTATACTGACAGTCACAATGAACTTGGCATTGAAAATTCAGATATGGTTGGACCAGAATTGCGTGATTGTTGACCATGCCGCAAGCAAGGCGTTCAACCCACGCGGGACTTCAATTCTTTTGTTTATTTTACGCAAGGTGAATGACACCCATGGTGCTAATTACCGTAGTGTGCAGGTAATTGTCCTTCACGTTGTACAAGGGGGACATGTTTGACCCGTGGCATGAATGGGGGTGTCAGGGTGGTGTCTGCTTTGTAGTAGTCCTTTGAGAATAAAGTAGTTTCAAACTGTTCATTTGTCCGCAAACTAAGTAGATGTTTCCTCCTATATCCTGCGCTGTTTTGGAAAGCTCGACTCTGAAAGATCCGGCCTTAAAGTTCAACCCATTTCTGGTGTTCTGCTATCCTAGATGGAGTTGTGTAAAAATCTGCTTTGCTGCAAAAATAGAATACCGAATTAATTGTCATACTTGTTTGGGTTTTCCCGTATGACGGCCCAATAGTTAATTTACGGCGCTGGAAGTCACCTTAAATAAATGTGTCACCAGGGGATACGAAATGAAAATCCGGAATGGCTGATTATGAGTCGTTCACACTGTAAAAAGTATCTCCGAGTAAGGATTAAAGTTAACTGCAGTATTTGCTACTGGGATTATTTTTATCTTTACGGAGATATACCAAATAGAGATAAGATGAATCCCAGTAGCAAATACTGCAGTTAACTTTAATCTTTATTCGGAGATACTTTTTACAGTGCACTTGATTTTATATCCTTATCATTGGCTTTCACTTCAGCTTCCTCCCAAACAACGTACAGAAACAACAATACCAGACAACATTATTACGACCTCAAAATATGCCCCTAAATTCACTGTAAATAATTTTTGTGCAGTATTTGCTACTGGGATTAATCTTATCTTTATTGAGGAAAGATTACCCCTAATTCGGATTAATCTTACCCCGATAGAGATGAGATTAATCCCAGTAACAAATACTGCATCCTTATTCGGAGAAACTTTTTACAGTGTTGGGAGGTTGTTGAAAACTGGGTCATTGCTAGGAGAATTAATGAAGTTCTCTGACTGAGATAGTCTGAAACCAAAGATGCGCGCGACTTGGCAAAAATGCAGTAGTGATTCTGCACAATTGCCAGACTCGATGATAGGCAAAGGAAGAAACACTGTTCACAAGTTTCACAACATGCCTCTAAATTAATAGGACCTGTTGATACAGCTGTGACGTAGGACTACCGCAAAAAGACTGACCGCGGTACCTTTTAACTGCCTAGCCATTAGTTGCATTTTTGCGATATTATGGTATCTGGCACCACAGTCAAAAGTCGTTTTTGCAGTTACCTAGAATACCGAGTATCTGGCCAGTCACCGTGGTATCTGGTCTTTCAATACCACGGTCCCCACCCTAGTAATTGACCTGGTGTCTTAAAAAATCATCTCACTTTCATCATCACCAGCTAAATGGCTGGTCAAATTTTTGCTCATTTTTTGTTGTTTTTCCCCCTATGAAAAATGAGTAGCCTGCGTAGTTGTATGATAGTTCTACGAAAAAGTTGCATATATTGATATGCAATAGTAAAAAATACTTTCATTTAATGTGCCTCGGGCTGTAGCCATTCAGTAGCATCCTGTCTTGCTATAGTAGCATCCTGTCTTGCTATAGTAGCATCCTGTCTTGCTAATAGTACCATGCAGTAGAGTGCAGTAACACGGTAGCCTTTACATAGAAGCACGTAGTAGCATCCGTTCGTACTGCATGCTACTTTTTAGTACAATTTCATACTACTATTTTGGGATAAATTTTTCATCGGGTTGTTTTTGTCAAATTGGCGGTAAAGAAGTTAGGAATTTGTGGTGTGAGTGGTGCCGAGTGGATGTAACTATTTCTTTTAGGGTGATTTTCTGAAAATGCAAATTCGGCAGCTGTAATTATTGCAAACACCCTTAGTATGAGATACTATGGTAACTGGAAAAGCAAACAAAAGCTGCATATCAATTTATCGTGGTATCAAAATCCATGGTATCTGCAAAATCAACTATCATTCACACTATCAAATTTCCATATTAGAACATTCCCTTTTTTTAAATTATCACTGTTTGCAAGATCACGAAGGTGGTTATCATTCTTCAGCTCCTCGTTGACCCAGAAACCTAGGCTAGAAATCTGTACGTCTGCTATTTATGTATTAATATGATAAAAGAAGTAACCGGCCTCACTTCCCCAATCACGATTTGAAAGAGGGTTCAGGGAGGGAGGTCAGTTTCTGGAAGTCGGAAGAGAAACTGAGATGACGAATTCCAGAGATCCGTTCCGCGTCAAAAACGGAGATAAGTTTTTCTTGGATCGACTAATAGCAAGCACTTAAGACAATGTTTACTCTATGTGGTCGCTCCTGCTCTAGTGTTTGGGCTCTGGAAATTCTGAGACTGGAATGTTTAGGCGCTACAAGTGTATCATTCATGGGAGGTGAATTAGACTAGTGACTTGTGGATGTTTGGAACCCAAAAGTATTTAGGTGGGTATTTTAATTCGTGCGTTTAAAATCCATCCCGTCGAAGACAAGTAGCAAATAGGTAGAGGCGCTATTTGTGGGAAGAGGTGACAGGGCGGGCCACGTAGCCCGCTAGCTTTTGCAGAGAAATAGTATCTTCCATCTTGGTTGCCTACACTGTAAAAAGTCTCTCTTTTATCGGACTTCAGTAGTTGTGCGTCACCGATTTCGGACACTTTTGTTCCTAATTCGAAGAATTATAATCCGAATTCGGAGAGTTATAATCCGATGCAAGATAAAAATGATAGAATGCAAAATACTGCAGTAGACTCTGCATTCTAGAGTTTTAATCCTGCATCAGATTATAACTCTCCGAATCAGTTTTGAATTATCCGAATTAGGAATAAAAATGTCCGAAATCGGTGACGCACAACTAGTGAAGTCCGATAAAGGAGAGACTTTTTACAGTGTACTTCTTTTTTGGAATCTAAATACACTGTCAGAAGTTTCGTAACAGAAAACAGAAGGATGCGCGGTTTCAACAGACAATGCGTAACAGACAACACTTCCGATGTTGTCTGTTGTGTTTGAAAATGTTACACATAACAAGCGTTGCCATCAGGAAGAGCCGAAAAATTGCCAAAAAGCATCTGCTGAATTTTCAGACATCATGACGACAGACAAAAAAGTCATTAGATACTTTTTGGCTCTTCCTGACAATGCTTCTTCTGCGTAACATTTCGCGTATAACGTTTTCCAACACAACAGATAACATCCCAAGTGTTGTCTGTTACGCGCTGTCCGTTGAAACCGTGCATCCTTCTGTTGTCTGTTATGAAACTAAAACGAAAAGGAAAATCCAAGGACAAGACATCCTATTCGAAAACTATTTCATTAATAACCTAAATTTTGATTCTATGTGATAAACCTGGGATTGGGACCAACATTGATCTTTGCACTGTCAGAAGTTTCATAGCAGATAACACAAGGATTCGCGGTTTCAACAGACAACACTCAACAGATAACACTTGGGATGTAATCTGTTATTTTTGAAAACGTTTTGAATGAAATGTTGTTATTTTTTTCTAATCCTTATTACATTTGGCCTTAAGCTTGTAGGCTAAATTGGCTTTTTAGGCTTGAGCATAACAAGCACTGCGAGGACGACCCGAAAAACCGCCGAAAAAGCATCTGTTGACTTTTGTGTTTGTCGTCATGACACTGGTCGGACCGACGCACGGACGACGCGAAGGAAGGGAGACGACACATCTGGGGAAAACAAAGCTGATATTATTGTTGATTTCCAACGCGAAGAAGAAAAGAAAGATTGATAAGAAAGCAAGACCTGTACATTTAACTTTTTTTTTAAGATCAACCAATCAATCAGTCAAGTTTAATATCCAAATAGCTTAAAGCTAGAAGAGGAATAAAATGTTTACGAAATACACAGACACGAAACAAATTAACTAATACACTTAAAAGATATGACCAGAAATAAATGATGGGATGAAAGTATGTAAAAATTGGGCAGAAGAATTAGCAGGATATGGATAACACTAATTACCAGTATTCGTCTCGGACAGACGCACGGAAGATGGGAGGAGAGGGGGGAATAGATGGGACATCTGGGGACAACACATTATCTTTGCTCAAATTTTTTTGAAAGAGTATTTCTGCGGTCAGTTAATTTAGGAATGTCAAGTTTAATGAGAGCCTCTTATCATGAAATATTATGATCACCCAGAATGATTCTCACTGCTCTCTTTTGGACATTTTCCGGGCGATCAGAGAGCTCTGCAGGAAGAGAAGATGCTTTAGTCAAAATCCTCCGCCTCATGTGGCGATTTTTGCAAGTCGCGGATTCTGTCGCGGTATTGACTTTCGCTCTTTTGACTGTCACCATTTTTTGCTCTGTTGCTGTTACTGCATGACGTGGATTTTTGCGTTCGCGGTACTGATCGGATATAGGGCGCCAAATATAATAATAAAAAGAACTCGAGAGAAAAGCAGTTTTGGGAGCTAAGATAAAGCGGGCTTTGAAAATCTAGAAATTTGCAAAGTTGCCGTTGTAGATGCCTTAGTGTGAAATTAAAGTTTAACTGCAAAAAACAACTTATTTTTGTGTCATTTAACTGAATGCACTGAATTATTTGGATTCTGCAAAGGGATTATTTTTATTTCCACTATCTGCTCTAGTTATGACGCTCAGAGCATCTGCGGCCGTCCTCACAGCGCAAATTCTACTAGGACGCGGGAAATTTAAATCTCAATCCAAACGCGGCTTAAAAGTGGGCACTGGTGAGATTGGTGAAGATTGCTTAGTGCCTGAACAAAAAAAATCATAATCTTTCTCGTAAGGCATACAACAAAAATACAAGCTCATAGAGGTACCACAAATCACACGGAAATTCCACTATTTGAAAATCGATTATTCGTGAATAGCGGAACAAAGAAAAAACACATTTTCAGCGGGTCTTCAAGCCAATTTAAGTGAATAAGGGGTGGGTAACTAGGTTGTCCTATCCCAGCCCTTTTCGGTTAAGCTGTAAAGGTTTATTTTGTTATTGTTATGTTAAATGGTTATTGTTAAATGTTTATTTTTGTATCTTGTGCATTTACTACAGTTTTGAAAGCTCAGTGTATTTTTTCCTTTTATTTGTCTATACTGCGCTATTTTCCTCTTTTTAAGTGCGTAAATAAAATTTCATCATCATCATCAGTGTTGGTAGTTCGTTCTAGGGACTGAAATGAAGTAACGATCTGGAACTAACGGAGCGGGAATAGAAAAGCAGATGGCAAAATGATGAAGACAATTGCCACATTGTCGTTCGAGCCTATAGCTCTCCGTTTGCTACTTTTCGTCACTGTACTTGGTAAGCCGTTTCTTAATTTTAGTCATTTGGGCTTAATTATCATTAATTATAATTAACCATCATTAATTAGTGGTTAACTATGTAGACTCCAAACTTCCATAGGATTCAATTCACACCAACATTTCATAATTTTCAGCGGAAACAGCGCAAGAACAAAAAAAACGTAAATATTTAGCAGTATTTGCTAATTTCATTAATACATTTTTATGGTTCTTATTTATATTTGATAGTGCAAAATGGATACGTCAGCTGAATTTATTGGAGCTATGTTTATATAACTACATTTTCCCACGAGTTCGTATTTCCAACTTGAGCGGCTTTGAGCCTGAAGAGGACCTTTGCCAAGTTGCCAAATTCAGCTGAGGTATCCGTTTTGCACTGTCAAATATGATTCGCAGTCAGCTTGGGCTGAAAGAATATTTATTGTTCTTATTTATTTATTTATCCTTCACTTACTTGTGACCCGCTTTCCGGATAACGGTGGAGTATGAGTAAAATACACATATTAAAACACTAAACAAAACAATGTAAATAAACATGACTACATTCATTTATGTCATTTCTGCCTGACCATTGAACAAATTTTTCAAGAAGAATTGAATTATCTGTGAAGATATCTTGGACTGGTTGACCCACTGCCCACACTGTTAGAAGTTTCATAACAGATTGCGCATAACACTTTCAAGAATAACACCTTTTCACTTAGAAATAAAGTGTTATGACCAATTAAGTTTACACTATTTCGTGCCTAGATCTCCAACAACACCTTCAATTGGTAAAAAATACTAACGGGAATGAAAGGAACATAACATATAACATCCCAAAGTGTTATCTGTTGAAACCGCGCATCCTACTGTTGTCGTTATGTAACTTCTGACAGTGTAGTATTTTTACCTGTTGAAGGTGTTGTTGGAGATCTGGGCACGAAACAGTATACACTTAATTGGTCATAACACTTTTTCTCTAAGTGAAAAGGTGTTATTCTTGAAAGTGTTATGCGCAATCTGTTATGAAACTTCTGACAGTGCAATTCATGAGTTTTTGACAGACTCATGATCTAAAAGAGTTGGTTCTTTCTTATGTTAGTTACGAAAAATATTGATTTTTATTAAGATTACGAGCCTTGTGCGGCCCCCGTTGTTGTGATGAGAAACACGGAGAAACTTTTACAACCCGGAATTGCTGACCAATCAACTCCTCGGAAGAGATACGCGGGAGCTTGACCTGGCTCGAAAAATGGCGAACACGGAAATGAAAGAAGCAATATAACGGCCGTTGTAGTGTGGACAACTATTACATTGGGAATCTCGGAGAATGAACGAAACGATAAGGGACGCAGAGTTATTCAATTGTTCAGGTACGACGGGTCCTCTAAGAAAGAGTTTAAATGCTTACAGTTTAAATGAAAAGCCAGCTTATTTCTACAATCTTGGGTTTGGATCCACTGACTTATTTTGACTCCGTTAAGTTTAACTGAAAAGCAAACTTATTTTTGTATCGTTTAATTGAATACACTGAATTATTTTTATTCTGCAAAGGGATTTGTATTTATTTTCCGCCTTCTGCTCCAGTTGTCATAATCAGAATATCTGCGGCCGTCCCCACAGCGTAAATTCTACTATGACGCGGGAAATTTTAATCTCAACACAAACGCGACTTTTCAGTGGGCAGTGGCGAGATTGGTGATGATTGTTTCGTGCCTGAACAAACAAAAATAAAAAATCTTTTATGCAAGGCATACAACAAAACACAAGCGCATAGAAGTACCACAAATCACATGGAAATTCCACGATTTGAAAATCGATTATTCGTGAATAGCGGAACAATGAAGTAACGCCTTTTCAGCGGGTCTTCAAGTCAATTTAAGTGAATAAGTGATGGGTAACTAGATTGTCCTATCCCAGCCCTTTTCGGTTATACTTTAAGAGTTTTTTTTTGCTTCGCTTTGGACTATCAGAACATCCACTGCTGGCCCGACAAGACAAAGCTCATCCCAATGCGGATTATTTGAATTTCAACAAAGCGTGCATTTCAATCACCGATGAAGCGAAGCTCAGGGAAAGTTCAGTTCCAGAGCCTCGTTTCTGTTGCAATATCAGAATCAGAATCATTTTATTTTTCCCAATATTCTTTAAAATAGCCTTGGATGTCAAAACATTAAAAAAAAACACGAAATAAAAACATTATAAGCACTAATGGTTTCTATCCACTGTTGTGTCATGAATAGTGCTGTCGCGTCGCTGCTGCAGCACGTTTTTGCTTCTCCAGAAGATGCGTTTTGGATTCACTGCCTGCATGATTTCTCCTTGGTTCCGGCAGCACCTTGCAGGGAAGCACGGACTTGGTCGATAAGCAAGTCCGCGATCCTCGAGAAACGCTACCGTCTTCCTCGGAAGCAGTGCAGTGCAAAAACGAATGTAGGAAGAACCAGCCCGGAAGCTGCCGATAAGTAGAGCTACAGCGTGCGTTGTCGGCAGCCGTGTACCGTCGTAGTTGCTAAATATTTTGAGCAAAGAGGTACAAGCCCATAGAGATAGACTACCACAAATCTGAAAGAATTTTTTTTTTGATAAAAACGAATTTCATTGGATCGTCAAACCTATTTAAGTGAGTAAGTGATTGGTGGCCGGACTGTCGTACAGCCCTTATTTATTAATTTTTAAAAAAGGTTTGGTATGATTGGTCGTGAACACCGCTCATAGGAATCTCAATAGTATTTTGCAATATGCGTCAATCCAAGCATAGCGTAGTAAAAATTTGACCGTATTTCCGCGGCGTGTAAGTGAACGATTCAGTTCAGCTTAGTTCGTTGGACTATATTTAAAGACAAAAACACAACTAACATAAAATTTCTGCCAGGAAAGCACAAAAGGAGTGCTTGGCTAAGGGAGGGAAATAACCGATAGTAATTAAAAAACAAACAGAATCTACTAACAGAATACCCTATATAAAGAAAAAGGGAGGAGAGGAAAGAAAATAACCAGTGGTTTCAACTTTAAATATTTTAAATTTCTTTATTAATGAAGGAATGATTTATTTGCATATTAAAACCACAAGGCCGTCATCCAACAAAGATACTAACAAACTAACTATTGCATACTTTATGCTTTACGTACATTATATACACAATTTTGAAAGCTAACGGAAGAAGTTAGGATTTTTAATTTGTATAAAATCTTTAAGTAGCGTGCACACACAGTCCGAATTTCGCAGTCCGGTGCGAATTTCCTTCTCCGCTCCGGAATTTTGACGCATCGCATGCGGATTCGGTCCGATAATTTCGTTCCGATTTGAGTAGAAAATATTCTACTTTTACCGGAGCGAATTTTAAACGCATGCGAAATTGTGCCCTGCGAATTGAAAAATTAGAAGCTGTGTTTGAAATTTCAACTGTTTATACGACCTATTTAATGTCAGCTGCATTCATTCATTCGGCAATCAATCAGCATCATCTGACTGTAGGCTAAGCAGTGGATTTTTCAAACCTGGGGCCAAGTTTCACGTCTGGATTTCATTTTATCTGAAAAACCTGTCGGGCATCGTGACGCGAATTTCGTATGCGCGTTTTCGCGTGCGGAATCTTACCGGACTGTGTGTGCACTTAGCTTTACTCTCCACTATTTTAATAATCCATTTCTCATCATAGGCTTTACTTTTCTTGACTACACTCTGATTCGACCGTGTTTTTGCTTGACTTTTGTTTCTTTAACGTGGACATCTAATGATGAATGAATAGATAGTCCTTCAGCCCAAGCTAACTGCGAATCATATTTGACGGTGTAAAGTTCATTCAGACAAGTTCATTTCGAGCTTGAGCGGCTTAAGCCTAAAGAGGACCCTTGCCAAGAAGTGCCTAAATATAGCTCTAATAAAATGTAGCTGACTTATCCGTTTTGCACCGTCAAATATGATGAATGAATACTTTCAGGGCCATGCGTTTTTGCCGAAATTGAAGTCCTAGAGGTCAGGGTACCGCAGGTAGTCGAGCGAGGATCAAAAGTCACATTTTTCTGCAATTTCGATCTCAAGAATGAGTCACATTATGCCACTCGATGGTTTTTGAGGGAAGATTTGGTTTTCCAGACGATTTCATTTGGTGGTGAAGTTAGGAAAGATGTTAAAGGACCATTTGTCGTTAAGGTAAGCCCCGCCGACTTTCAAAAGCTATTTTGTTCAAAAGGTGGAGAAAGTATTAACTTCCTAAATGTGTATTCCCGCTTGTCTTGTAATTAATGAATATATCTACACATAAAAGGTAACAGGTGAAAGGTAAAATTAACGCAAGGATGTCGGAAAAACTGCCCCTTCTAAGTGTGGGCATTAAGCAATTCTTATCCCACCTTTCACTTTTTTCTTATTCGTTTTTCTTTCCTAATAAAATTAAAAGTTACATTAAAACTATCTTTAAATTATGATTTGTTTTTATTGACATTGCTAAATTTCGGAGGAAAACCTAAAATAAACTGTAAATGACAGTGAAATTTAGGTATGGGTATTAGGTTTAGCCAGGGTTGGTCACCAAGAACCAGGGTGTACGAGTTACTTCAGGATACTTTGGGTTACTCAGGGTTACTTTGGGTTACTTTTGGTTACTTGGGTTACTTTGGGTTACATTGCATTGGGTTACATTAGGTTACATAGGGTTACTTTGAGATACTTTTGGGTTACTTTACAGGGTGTACGAAGTTACTTTTGGTGACCAACCCTGGAGGTTTAGGTACGGTTGTTGAAGAAAATTAGGTTATTTTGACAGAAGAAGATATGTGAAACGGTTTCGAATTTCTAAATTTGAAAGGATTAGAGATACTATTTTTTGAAAGAGAATTTGAAAAAAAAACAAGTTGCTTGCTTCCTGATGATTTCCAGCAGCTTGTGGGGCAGGCACCATGACCCCTTTCCGCTCACACCACGCCTTATAGTCGTGGTCGAAACTCTGAGTGTATTTTCCAAATCCGTTTTCCGGCTGTAAGACGCTTGTGCTAGGTTAAAAAAACACTAAAAAAAACAATCGGAACTGACTAAAAATACACTCAGATTTACTCAAAGTATGAAACGTACCATTATAATTGCAGAAAGAAGACTCAAACTCAACGCACTTGATAATTTTGGACATCCCACTTTCTGCAAACGGGCCTTGGAGTTGCGATGTTGCCGGACCTCCCCCACTTTTTCCTAGAGGAGTTGGCTCTGCTTTCCTGCAGGTGGCAGGTAAGCTTCACTTTCCGACGGTAGGCTTACTCTGTCAAGCTCCCTCCCCCCGATATCAACTTTGAATTGAACCCAAAGCCTCCCGCGGACAGGCCCAGGTCAATCGACTGAGTTGTTGAGGAACTTGGGAACCAAGCTCCGAAACCACTACATCTGTTCTGGAAATTTTCTGTAGGCTCCAGCTCTGCAGCTGGTATTAGCCGCCAATACTCTATATGACCAAGAACAAATAACGAGGTAGAACTGCTGTCTCCCTATCTCGGTCATACAAACATGCCGAGTCGACTAAAATACGGCCGACTCCCGACGCAAACGACCGGAGGTTACTAGCTTCGCGCCACATCACGTTTCTTTACCTCTCAATAGCTATATCGCTCTTTTTTTTTTTTCTTTTCTTTTTTTTTTTCTAATTCAGATATTTTATTGACCTCCAAGATCGGAGAGTATAACGTGAAGTAAATACATACAAATTGGCCCAACATGTAATACTGCTCAAAAACAATCTGGCCAAAACATACTAAAAATACAAAAAAAACAAAATTATACACACGCGTAAAACTATAGTAACTCTTTAACCGCTAAATATAGGCTATGAGTAAGAGAAGACATTTTGAACAGAAATTTTTGTTGCTTTTTCCGCATAATTTGAAGTGGATCTTTCAAATGGTACAAATTTATAGCAGATGAAGTAGAATGGAATTTTGAAAGTCGACACAAAAATTTACCAAAATTAAAAAAAGTAGTTTTAATATGCGCAATATTAGAATTAGAAAAATAAGGAAGCCAACTAGAAAATAAAAGGACTTGAGGCAGAGCAACCGTATTGAAGACGCGCGCAGACGATCTCCTAGTTAAATAATCTCGAACAGAAATAACACTACCGAAGCTTGCTGAAACTCTCGACCGAACAGACTTCATCATATGAGCTCGGCAAAGGGAAACTGATGGCCCATACGGAATTCCCAAATAAAGAAAAGATTCAAGTGGCTTAAGGACTACATCATACATCTTAATACTAATATATTATTAACTGGGTCAGCAGGCTTAGGACCAAAAATCAGGAGCTGACACTTTTCAGGACGAAACCTTAAACCAAATCCAGAAATAAGTTCAATCAAATGGTCCACATTCTCTTGAAGAGCAGCGCGTGATCTACTCAAAAGAAGAAGATCGTCCGCATACGCGATCCAAGACGCTACAAAACCTCGACCAACAACAAGCGAAGTTCTAACAGAATTAAAATATCGCTCTTAAGTCGCTGAAGAGGAAATCTAGCAGACAAAGCTGATTGGTTCTATGGACCCGCTCCAGAGCGGGTCGGCGCGCGGAGTACTCCTCCTGCTAGCCTCGTTCAATATTTCTTGTGCGATAAGCAACGGTGAAGACGGAAGAGGAGTAAACGGGTATCAACATCAGCTCAAAGACAGAGTAAATACCTCTGGGTCCGCTCAATTTTGTCGGGGTTTTCATAGTCGATGCATGAGACTAAAGACATAAGTTATCTGATTATTTGTTCTTGATATGACTAAGTCCAAAGCACGCCAGTAATCCTCAGGAAGAACGAGTAAACACTAACGACTCAGCCTCAACAACTCAAATCCTGAGTCAACCAATCACGGCGATCTTTGGGAGCAGATATGATACCGCTTCCGGCTCTTTCGCTAGTTATCCGGTGATTCTGCATCCAAGGAGTCATCAAGAGTATTGCAGTGTTGAAAAACGCGGTATTTCTGCGGTATCCTCCAACCAAAATACGGTAAAATTCGCGGTATGCCCAAAGACGCGATTTTTGTTTTTAGCTCTGAGAGAGAAGGTGTCAAAAATATAATTTTGATTCGAATTTGACGTTTCTGTAGCGTCAGACTTTTCACTTATTCCCCCTGCAGCTAACTTATACCAAGATATCACGTGTGATTGTTATTGTTTCTTTGGCGCACCTGGTGGCACTTCGTCATTGGATTTTATGAGGGGCGTATAGTCCCAACACATCGTATATTAGAAACAAGGCATTCTGGGCTCTCGGGAGAACGTATAATTATGTTTGCAAAGACGTTATGGCTATTCATTTGTTACGAAGGTCATCTTGGCTCCGTTTGAACGTTTTCCACATCGCCAGTAAGTGTTTCAAAATAGCACCCGTCATCGAGTGTGTTTTTTGCAGTGTTTCCGTTGGAAGGGCCTGTTATAACAGGAATTCCGCAACGTTTGGATAACCAAACACACCTCTCCATCAACTGTACACTGAAGAGAGCTTATCCCAAGGCACAAGTTACATGGAAGGTTAACGGAATGCAGGCAAGTGAAATGGTTTCGCATTAGACACGGGGCAGTTCATTGCATAGCCTACATTGTAAAAAGTTTTTCCGAGTAAGGATTAAAGTTAACTGCAGTATTTACCACTGGGATTAATTTTATCTCTACTGAGATAAGATCAATCCGAATTAGAGTGCGCTGGATTGTTACCAAAACTATTGGATCATTCAAGTTTATTAAATCTTATTTCAACAAAAACATTGACACTTCTCTCTGCGCCCATCCCCAGCATACTAACAATCAAACAATATTCATTTCACTCGAGAATCATCGCACACCCCGGGGGCAAACGATGTAATATAGCATCCGCTACACCTAGTCAACTTGAGCTAAATGCCGGTAAGAAATAAACGTAATATAGCATCCGCTACATATAGATAAGATTATCTTTTAAGAGATAAGATTAATCCCAGCATAGCGAATACTGCAAGATTTTTTTTTACAGTGTAGATTCAATCGCACACCACAATGACAAGCTTTCCTCGAGGTGTATGGAACGGATTTGAGGCTAATTACGTCGAAAATGTATTCGAGAATCACCGAAATGTATTCGAGAATCCCTTATCTGTTTTCGAGGAATCGGTGTTAGTATTCGAGAATCGACGAAAATTTTTCGAGATGTTTTTTAGGTCTTCGAGAATTTCTAAAACGTATTTGACATTTAAACTGAAATGAGGAACTCAAGAATGACAAAAATGTATTCGAGAATTTAAGAAATAAAAATTAAGAAATAAGAAATAAAAATTCTCGAGTACATTTTTGTCATTCTCGAAAACGTCTATGTCATTCTCGGATACATTTGTGTCATTCTCGAATACCTAATTTCAATTTTAATGTCAAATACTTTTAAAACATTTCGAATACTTTTTATCTTTTCTCGAATACTTTTTGTAGTTTCTCAAAGATTTTACAAAAATCTCGAAGACTTATTATCGATTCTCGAATACAAACACCGATTCCTCGAAGACATTTGAGGGATCCTTGAATACATTGTTTAAATAGGTGTAATAATATGTGAAGCGTCTATAGATTCCTCTTTTCCTCTAGGTGAGCTGCAATAAAGTGTTATTAAAGCATCGTTCAAATAGGTATAATAAGCTGAATAGCGCTATACGCGATGTTTACATCTTACACACACCCTCGTTCAAATAGGAAGGGAGAACGTTCTTATCAATGCAGCGTTCGGTGTTACCAGCTTCTAAAGATAAGAAAAAGTGCTCTTAGTACTACTTTAAGTAGGCTACACGACACGAGTACAATCCGACAACCCTGACGACGCTGCTCCTTTCCTCGGCCCGCTGGCGGTACCAACCAAACGATATGATTGGCAATGCACAAGCGAAAATAGAACCCGGATTTCTTCTCCTTATTAGCCTTATTACAGCGCGCCCCGAGGAAAAGAGGAATCTGTAATACACCTTATTATACCTATTTGAACGATGCTTAAGGAGAATAGATCCGGGCTCTATTTTGGCTTAAACAGAGCCAATCAGATCGCTTGACTGGTTCCGCCAGCGGGCCGAGGAAAGAGCAGCGTCGCCAGGGTTGCCAAGGGGAGGGTTCTACTTTGTTGGAAGCTGGAGTAAAAACTTTCCTTCAAAAGAACATATGATGTTCTGTTACGACTGGATATTGTTAGTTCGAGGACCAATTCTGTCTATCCATTGATTTAATAGTTGTACTAAGAATTAAGACGTAAACCTCATGTAACCTGTACGGATCCGGATCTCCGCTAGATATACGCTGTAGGGACCAGCAAGTCGAACAGGTCGTTGAATTCCGATATCTCGGCCGTACAGTTGAAAATACTGGAGCTTGTGCAAGGAGGTCCAGCTAAGACTTGGCCAGGCCAGCGGTGTCTTCAATCGGCTAAAGAAGATATGGAGGAGTAAGAAGTACTCCCTTAGACTCAAGCTGAGACTTTTCAACAGTAACGTCCTCTCCGTCCTTCTGTACGGGTCCGAGACGTGGCACCTCAGCTCAGCCAACAGCAAGAGAAACGTCTTCTAGCCTTTGAAAACACATGCCTTAGGCGGATCTTGAACATACACTGGACAGAAAGGGTCACAAACCTGGCGATTCGCCAGATGACAGTGCAACCCCTTATTACTGAAGTCATCAAGATCCGCCGCTGGAGGTATCTGGGCCATACAACCAGGATGGGAAGCACCAGACTCCCCAACGCTATCCTCCAGTGGCATCCGGAGGGATCCAGACGAAGAGGGCGACCGAAGAACACTCTTCGCCGTACCTACCAGTCGGATCTCCACAATATCAACGCGTCTATCCAGCCCGAATGGGAAGATGTACGGGCAGCGGCCCTTATGAGAGACGACTGGCGACTCTTCTTGGATGCCCTAAAGCATTGTCCTAATAGGTGTAATAAGCTGAATAACGCTATACGCAATGTTTACGTCTTAATACACACGCCCGTTCAAGTACGAACCCGAGAGGCTCTTATCAATGCAGCGACTAGTGTTGCCAAGGTCATACAGTGTTTCGAGTTTCTGAAGATCAGAAAGGTGTTCTTAGTGTTACTTGAAGTACACCAGTTCAATTTGACGCCAAATACATTGTAAAAAGCAGTTAAATATGCGGATGGCCAGCATTGGTCTTCGAAGTAGCATTGAGCAGTCGCAGCAGAACAAAACGTGTTATTTTGAAGAAAAGTTGTTTCTTCAGCTTCCAACAAAGTAGAACTTTACTGCTTCCCGTGGCAACCCTGCCGACGCTGCTCCTTTCCTCGGCCCGCTGGCGGAACCAACCAAGCGATCTGATTGGCCCTGCATAAGCCAGAATGGAACGCTAGTCTATTCTCCTTATTCACGTTATTACAGCGCGCTCCGAGGAAAAGAGGAATCTGTAATAAGTCTTATACGCGGTAATACACCTTATTACACCTATTGGGACAATGCTTAAGCGCCTCTGGAGGTGCAGAAGGAACTAAGGTCTAAGGTAATCATGTAGCACACAGCGCTATGCAGCTCGTTAGACTTATTTGAACAATGGTTGAGGAACATCTTTCCTTATGTGTGACCCTCTTGTTGCAATATAGCGACTCGCAGAAATCCAGAGAATTCGTCAAACATGTCCAGTCCGACTATCCGTTTGGCTCATAGTCCAATTGACGTACAGACCTTGGCTTAAGCACCGTTCACGCTTGTGTTGTAACATGAACAACAATACTACGCCTTCTGAGCCTTATCCTCCTCTTCCGTTCAACTTGAACATCAAGTTGTACGCCCACGTATGCGCATATTAACAACACGGAGCCTGGAGCCTGACAATGAAATGAATCCCAAGAGAACCTAACCTTTGATGACTTAGGGAAACTGAACATCCTGAAATGTGGAATGTTAGCCTCGACCAGTTTTGTGCAAATTCGGTATAATATCGTTGCTGTGTCTGTAAATTCCTCAATTTATTTTTGAGCATACCAGGATTGCTGTAATTATTTAAGATAAGGTAAAAGCAGGGACCCATAAATTTCCTGTAATGACTCGCCATTCAGGGGGCTTGTCAATAAGACATTTCTGATGCGCTCTTGACCGAGCGTCAGATAGTTCGAGAAATACCCACAGGGATAAAATACCCGACTATCCAGATAGACAAAATTTTTCGCAGCTGTTGTGCTGAACTAGGTATATTTCTCTGTAATGGAAGAGTGTCCTGGATGTTTTGTCCTAGCTTCGGTACCTGGTGGCATGCTGAACAGTCCCAACAAATTTTGTCTATCTGAGCAAGAACGCCAATTCGACCCAAGCGGAATTTTTGGAAACTAGGTGAGGCTCTGGCAACATAGCAACATAGAAGCATAGGAAATGACAAGCCCCCTGAATGGCGAGACATTACAGGAAATTTATGGGTCCCTGTTAAAAGCTTGTAGTAGTCAAAACGCAATTAGCTGTACAGTTTAGTATGACTGACTTTCCATTCAAAGAGCTCATTCAGTTTCAATTATATTACAAATATTTCTCCTTATCCGTTTCTCTCTTTCTCCCTTAACAGTCACGTGATGGAAACGCACACTGTGATTGGTCACGTATAACTTTTCAGACAGAAAACAGAACCCGTTCCTATTAATTCTTACTACAGCAAGCCTGGCGGGATCAAAGTTTTACCACAGATATTCGCGGATAGCAACAGGATAGCAAGTATAATTAAGAGATTCTGCGCCTTTGAACGGTCCTTAAAGGACCGACGAAACCTCCGCATGGCAAAACGTCCCATGTGGGGAACCCGTGGCGAAATGTCCCCAAAATTTGAAGTTTGCATTGGTCTCCAGGCACATAACCGAGGTAAAACAACTTCAGAGTTTGCATTATAGAACTTTATATGCAGGAAAGAGCGGACATGGGACCAGTTCTTCAGATACAGATCGACTGAAAACACATAGGCTCTGGAGTTGCGAACTCTCACTTACTTGTCTACTTGTACTATTTGCTAATATCTTTTACTAGTCGTGCCTCCTGCGCCATGCCGTGCCTCTTTTTAGTCGATCCCCCTTAGATATTCGCCGTTTCCCTTCAAATACATAAGGCGTATTCTCGCCGTTCCCCGAGGACTCCTCTTGAGGAGTCTTCGCGTTTTTGTTTGTCCCGGGGACTCACTCCCCATATTCTCGCGAGTTCCCCACGGTCGGAGAATTCTCCGATTATCGTCAACATCATCAAAAAGGACTCCCTTTCAGATTCGGAGGGGAATCAGTTTTTGCTGGCGTTGGTGCAATGTAAAATTTATTAAAAAGGATCAGAATAAGCAAAACCAAAAATAAAGTGGATCTTATGTACATCCTTATGTACATCCACTCTCTACAAACGTATACTATCATATCATACGACTAGGCAAAAAGTGTATAACCTTGGCATCCTTGGCAAAGACAGAAGGCTTTTCAAGGACCTTTCTGAACATTTTTTTTAAATGCCACTCATATAAGTGTTCGTATCATACTATGTTGCAAATACCTTCGTTTTAGTGTCAAGCAGGGCCGTATCCAGGGGGGGGGGTGAGGGGGCTCACCCCCCCCCCCCCCCCCCCCACGAAACATACAAAAATAATCATTTTTTATAAGCTTTTTCCTCTGATCTATGTCTTTTTTGTCCGACCCGCGGGCAACCCCCCCCCCCCAAATAAATTCCTGGTCAAGTATCATCTAATATAGGAGAAGTAATCAAAATATCTTTTGACAGAATGAAAAGAAAACATAGCCTACGAAAATAAAATGGAACAGTCAACTAAAACAGAAATTCAACCAGTAGGCTACTTTTGGTATTTTTTTACAACTTGAAGCATTTCGATCTGCATATCAATTTGACTGTCGTTCGGTACTCTTTTCATGTGTTTGCTTAACATCAGAGCAAACTGTAAATCAGGGTCTTGTAGATTAACAGCAGGCTGGGATGGCTGCTCGATTTTATTTGCGACGAATCTAGAAAGCACGGTTGGCAATCCGCTGGACTCGGGCGACTCTGCAGGGTCTGAAAATTTCCTTTTTCGCCAGACCAAACTCGACCCACCTACTACTGCCTCAGCATGCCAATCCTTTTGGTTCTTTCGTGGTGGGGGTGAAAGGTGCATTTCATGGGTACACTCATCTGACCCTTCAGGTTCTTCAACTAGTTCTGTATCACATTTCATGACAGGTATTGGAGAATCAGGTAGTGGGGAAGTATGGTCTGGTTGGCTTTCAGTTGTTGTCTGTATCTGTGTCCCAGGAGAACTTGACCAATTTCTGACCGTTCGTCTTCTGTGCGAGACGGAGTCATTCAGGAACATCAGCGACCGGAAAATTATCTCTTCGTTCGGCTTCAGTTTTTCTGCTGTGGCAGCATCGCCACTGCTATCAGCTCTTTTCTTCCTGATGCGGCAGAACCGATCACGAAGTGACTTGAATTTGTCCTTGATTTCTTTCACTGCAAAACATTTAAGTATAACTATCACAGAAGACCTGGTTCTCGTTATGAGAGTGATTCACAAACAATCGAAACCACACAAACCTATATTACATACCATCAGAAAATAGGAGTTAATGATACCTATCGTATACTCACAAAACGTTAGTGGTTGAAACAAAGTAATATTGTTTGTTTAAGTTCGTACCCATATATTTACTACACTGTAAAAAAAAAATCTTGCAGCATTTGCTACTGGGATTAATCTGTCTCCACTTAGATAAGATTATCTCTAATTCGGATTAAACTTATCCCAGTAGAGATAAGATTAATCCCAGTAGAAAATACTGCAGTTAACTGTAATCCTTACTCGGAGAAACTTTTTACAGTGAACCAACGACGTTGCTAGGCTACTTATCACTTGACAAGTTTTGACCGACAAGTCTGTCACTGCTACCAGGGACCCATAAATTTCCTGTTAAGCTGTAAGAAACTTAACAGGAAATTTATGGGTCCTTGCTGCTACGTAGTACGTATCACTTGACAACACCGTCGAAAAAATCTTGCAGTATTTGCTACTGGGATTAATCTTGTCTCTAAAATGGTAATCTTATCTCTAATTCGGATTAATCTTTTCTCAGTAGATATAAGATTAATTCCAGTAGCAAATACTGCAGTTAACTCTAATCCTTACTCGGAGAAATTTTTTACAGTGAAGTTTCGACCAACAAGTCTATCACTTGACACAAAAATGTCGGCAAATACCCGCTAAACTTTTTTAATTTTTCTTTTTTCAAAGCTCTTCATTCGGGAAGTTCTCTCCTACACAAGTTTTCGACAAGTTACAAACGCATTGGTCATATCCTTAAAAAGAAGTCAACTCTTACTAGAAATCAGTATGAAACAGATCAGAAAAAAGTTCTTCGAGAATACCATCACTTTCCACCTGAGACTAGCAATTTTCTTTTTAGCTCTTGTCAATTCTATCCAGCCTCCCTGCTCTCCGACGCGGCGGCTGGTCGCAAAACATTTGAAAACGGAACGCACCGTGGTTATAAAGTGAGAAAACTAAGTAAATCAAAGAAGTAAAAAATAGAAGATTCTCATATCCTTTTGTTTGAAAGACTTGTTAGCGGACGTTGAAGATTCCGGCATACTTTGCTTTGTGTGACGGGTAAAACTTGGCACGGCCGAAAAAGTGCTAAACATTCGTAGGCACAAAACGAAACAATGGAGAAAAGTGGGATTTTAGAAGCATAAAATTCCATAAGGGAGCTAGTTATCTTATAAAAAGCAGGATAAGCAAGAGGGGTTCTTTAAGCGTCATCAGGGACCACCGGTGATAAGTTTCCAGGTAGTTATTCGTTGGAAGTTTGTGATATATGTCGGTTCCAGTGGAACGGTTCCATGGTTAGTTCAGATCAAAATAAATTAATCTCTAACATCGTGGACTACATATGATAAGATAAGATAAGATAGATTAGATTTTATTTGCGCTAAGAGCCAACAGCCATGGCAAATATATATAAAACAAAAAAACAACAACACACACAAAAAATGGTAGACTCCTATAGGCACCTATCCCTATGGGCTAGGGCTACCCTGAGGAATCTCACCAGCTGTTTTATATTTCCAAAACAGTTATTCCCCATTACACCATACATCCATTCTTCATCCATTCCCCTTCCATTCACTCCCAAAATTTCTAACCTAAGTTCACTCAAACTTTCGCATTCACACGATAAATGTTTTAAATTCTCATACATGCTACCACACATCGGACATGAATAAGGACCGGACCGACCCTTTGCCCTCCCAATATACCGTCTTCTCTCCCCCAGTGGCAGACTGTCTGCCCTACAACTAATCAAATCCCGTGTTTCCTCCCTTTTAAGCCCCGCTTTAAAATATACTTCTTCCCCCCAAATCTCTTTAATTTTTGCATAAAACCTCAAAGACATTGACTCATCCTTGGCAACCTGCCAAGATTGAATTTCCTGATCCAACAGACGACTTTCCACCACCTTTCTCACATCACCCACATATCAGGCCCATATCACCCGCCTCCGAATTTAATCTCATTGGTGTTTTCCTAATGTCTTGACTTCGGTAGGATTGACCTAAAGCGTGCCCGTAGGGACTTGCCGTTCACTAAATTGACCTGTGAGCTGTTCGACTGGGAATGGCCGTGGACGACTTGCCGACTGACATGGTCCCGTTTCCTATTGTATATAAGTACATATTTGATAGTGCAAAACGGATACGTCAGCTGAATTTTATCAGAGCTATATTTCGGCCCTTCTTGGCAAGGGTCCTCTTTCCTCTTGGTTTTCCCACAAGTTCATTTTTCCAACTTGAGCGGCTTTGAGCCTGAAAAGGACCCTCGCCAAGAAGGGCCGAAGCACAGCTCTAATAAAATTCAGCTGACGTATCCGTTTTGCACTATCAAACTTGATTCGCAGTCAGCTTGGACTGAAGGAATATTTGTATAAGTAAATCCATAATTATGTTGTTTTGACTGCAACGGGAGTTAAATGTAAACGCGTGACTGCGGCTCGCTGGCCGGTCGCCTCTGTATATAGCCTACACTCCATAAATGTATATTTTTATTTTCAAGATTTTATCAGCACGTCTAGACATGGGGGGGCGGGGGGTACGTATAGGGGGATAAACAAAATATGAATGAAAAATAAACAATAGTTTCAAAATAACTTAAGAGCTGAGCGCACAAAGGTGATTGGCTCTGCATAAGTTTCATGCTAGTTTCGAGATAATCGCATTTAAAGTTTGGGCAGTTAGTTAGCTGATTGTTTGCCATTGGGAAAACGGAGGAAATATTGGGGGAATAAATTAGGACGTGCTGATCCCTATTTTCCCCGAGTGAGAATGAGAATTTGTTACATCTGATGTGTGAATGCCGTGAGCTAGATGACCTGCGGGTTGAGATTTTTGGGAATGTAATTGCAATAAATGATGAAGTATGAATGATGAGCATTATTGGAAGTAAGTGTTTTCCAGATTTGAAGAGGTTCGTAAGGTTCCTAAAGGTAGCTTTAGCCCACAGAGAGAATTTCCTTTAGTTTAGTTCTATTATTTCGTTTAAGTGTTCTCTTTTTTGTTACCATTTTTGCCATGGCCTCAGGCTTTTTGTGCAATAAATTCTATACTATTCCATTCTATATCGAAAGCTAGTCATCATTTTTGTCTTCCGACTATCTCAGTAGGGAGCGATCTGGCGAAGATTCTGATAGCACAGGGAGAAGGAGCGCAAAAATGTATACCAGATAGTGCTCTTAATTCCAATTTGGGTAGCCGTAGCTTTTATTTGGGATCGCAAAAAGGCACTCTGCTCATCAGCGTTTCAACAAAATTCCGTAGTATTCTCTATTAGGAAGAACGATGTTTCATTTAGTTAGCGTTTTAGGATTGGAATTCTTGGAGGTTTGAAACAAATTAAAAGCTAGAACTTGTATGGTAGGTATAGATTAAATTATTCCGGAAAAAAGACAGACCTAAAACTTTCGCCTGCGGCGCTTAGTTTAACCTGATCCGGATACGGTCATTGAAGCTTTGCTTTCTAGGGAAAGGTGAAACGAAAAGTCGAATGTGTGAATTTAAGTTTACGATTTTCACATTAAGGAATAATCTCAACTGATCCACTACAGTTATTCCAGATAAAATTCCGTCTGCGGCACATCCCGCAGTATTCTCTGTTTGGAAGAAAGGTGTTGCATTTAGTTGTAAAATTCTTGGGGGTTTGAAACGCGTTAAAAGGTAGGTGTGGTATCTATAGCTAAATTTTTTCAAAAAAAGGCAGATTAAAAACTTTTTGCCTGCTGCGCTTAGTTTAACTTGTTCTGGGTACAATAGTTGGAAGCTTTGGTTTTTAGCGAAAGCTGCAATGAAAACCCGAATATGTGAATTTAAATATTGGCTAATATTTAAATATTTGACTAATCTCGACTGATCCCGTATGGAATACATCTGTAAAAATACAACTGTAGAAAAACAAGTGTTTTTTCCAATTGTATCATGGGACCCCAAATTCAACTGTAAAAATACAATTGTAGGAATTACAACGGTTTATAAGTGTGTTTGATTGTAAATGATACAATTGTAAAAAAACAACATTTTTTTTTCAATTGTATTTTCTGTCCCATAGTACAATTGTAAAAAAAACGATTGTTTTTTGTGTATCGGCACAAGTTGGATGTCCCCTCCCCCCCCCCAAAGATAAAAGGCTAGTGACGCCCCTGGGTCTGTAGGCATACCTTTGAAAAAGTCACATGAACCAAAATCTCAGCCGCTGTCTTAGGATTTACCGATGTACTTTAGTTTTAGATACACACAAAGGGTCCTGGGAGGTGTCTGTGAATTCTCGCCGTTCCCCGAGGACTCCTCGGGAAATCGAAGGGAACGGCGAGAATAGAGGGAGTGACTCCACGCGTGGCGTACAGAAACAGCGAGAACACAGGGAATGCTTCCAAAATCGATTAGTCTGGATTCACTTTATTTTTGGTTTTGATTATTCTGATTGTTTTTAATTAATTTTACATTGCACCAACACCAGCAAAAATTGATTCCCCTCCGAATCTGAAAGGGAGTCCTTTTGGACGATGGTGATGATAATCGGAGCATTCCCCGTCCGTGGGGACATACAAAAACGCGGGGACTCCTCAAGTGGAGTCCTCGGGGAACGGCGAGACTACGCCTAATGAGTCTCGGGGACATCTTTTGAAAGGTCTACATTAGGCTACTTTGACCAGTCTCTTACGATAGGCCCTCTTTTTATAACCATGCCAAAAACTGGGTTAGCCTATAGTGGCATAAAGAGTAAGCATGCGGACAGATCTCGAATACAATATGACGCTGGGACTGGAGTGAACATGGAGGCCATGGAGCATAGGCTAATTTAGATAGTTCTTATAGCTTGGTCACACCGGACTCAAAAAGCAGCCTATTCAACAAACAACTGAAAATCCCTAGGGGACGGGAGATTTGATGGCTTTGTAGGAGCTTGGGATAATGAGCAGACTGCAATTAGGGGTCAATTATGGTTCCTGTTACATAATTATACACGCTGTTTTGCTCTAATTGATCTCCTGAATTTAAAACGACAACATTCAGAATTAGTGTGTCTTGTTCTTTTTCTTTTTTCTACTTTAGCAACCCAAAAAGCCAGGATATGAGCCAAGTGAGCTCTTAAGCTCTTTTTGGGCATTTATTTTAAATTTGCAACTTCAAGAAGTAAGGTCCAAATGATTTCAAATGTATGTCGTTAGCCTATATTCTTAGATACAAATACAAAGTATGGTAAATGGGACGAAACAGGTTACCAAATTAGAACTTCGGCAGAAATGGCAGAAAGACGGCCTATGTTCACTCAGATCTTAGTCATCACATTCTTGAATGCAAATACGAACTGCGATGTTTGGGCCTCGGGCACTCGTCCAGGTTTCACAGTTTATTATTTTGTGTAGCATAAAGTGACCTTTAAAGAACGACACCAGGAAAGTAGACACAAGATTCGAGCTTACCAGTCATGTTTTTGGTGAACTCCTCGTTCATTATATCACAAATAGACAACCAAGCATTATTAGTGTACGTTTTGTCAAGGTAGTCAGGAAGCTTCTTATCGTACAGTCCAGGTCGCTCTTGTACCAGTTTTGTCAGTCTTTCATCAAAAATTTCCATTTTTCACTCAACAAATCTGACGCGCCCCAGCAAGAACAGACCGTTGTTCCGAATTCTTGCGATGCGTGATCTGTCTGCGTAAGCTCTCTGCGTGCGACGCCGCAAGCGTGACGTATGCGTGACGCAGAGCTTTCGTGGGAAAGGGGAAATTTTTATCATGTAGACAAATTTGTTTGTAACAAGTCGAGGTGCAAAAGACAAATCGAAACAAAATGATGTGAGGAAACAAAATGGTGCGTCGCCGCAAGCGTGACGTATGCGTGACGCAAAGCTTTCGTGGGAAAGGGGAAATATTTTTTATGTAGACAAATTTGTTTGTAACAAGTCGAGGTGCAAAAGACAAATCGAAACAAAATGATGTGAGGAAACAAAATGGTGCGTCGCCGCAAGCGTGACGTATGCGTGACGCAGAGCTTTCGTGGGAAAGGGGAAATATTTTTTATATAGACAAATTTGTTTGTAACAAGTCGAGGTGCAAAAGACAAATCGAAACAAAATGATGTGAGGAAACAAAATGGTGCGTCGCCGCAAGCGTGACGTATGCGTGACGCGGAGCTTTCGTGGGAAAGGGGAAATATTTTTTATGTAGACAAATTTGTTTGTAACAAGTCGAGGTGCAAAAGACAAATCGAAACAAAATGATGTGAGGAAACAAAATGGTGCGTCGCCGCAAGCGTGACGTATGCGTGACGCAGAGCTATCGTGGGAAAGGGAAAATATTTCTTATGTAGACAAATTTGTTTATAACAAGTCGAGGTACAAAAGATAAAAAGGAAACAAAATGATGTGAAGCCAGAATAATCAAATCAAATCAAATCGTTTATTGACAAACCAACTTCATAGCTTTCTTCGTCATAAGATGCTAAATTACGCTGGTCATGCAGTAATAAAATAAATATATTACACTATTTATTCACTTTGTTAAAAAAGGGCACAAACGGGTTCATGAACCTTGAAGTTCGTCCTTTGACAGGTACTAGTTTGTTTTGCTGTCTTGTCCTGCTATTTTCGGAGCACCAGGGGGGAGCAATGATCAGGGGCGTCACGACCGAGGGGAGGGGGGACGCCCTCCCCCAATGTTGTCGGGCAGTCGGTAAAAAACAACCGAGTCGGCGCGAGGCGCCGCGATTTTTCGCCAAAACAGTTGATTTTTTTTATGAGAACAGTCGATTTTTCTGAAAATCAGTCGATTTTTCGCCAAAACAGTAATTTTTTCCTGAAAATCAGTCAAGTTTTTCGAAACTGTCTTTTTTTCTTGAAAACAGTCGTTTTTTCTGCAAAAACAGTCGGTAAAAATTACCAGCCAGTCGTTAAATTCCTTGCCCCCCCCCCCAAACATTTTGGCTAGTAACGCCTCTGGCAATGATCGGTTGTTCTCATTTGCCAACAGTTTTTTTTTCCAAAGTTTAGTATCAGTTCTGTTCTTCGGTTGTAGAGGCTCGGGATTCTCAACACGGCTCGTCAGTTCAGTTCAGTTCAGTTTATTTCTTACGACCAAAATACATTTAACTATGATGCCAGTACACGCCCCAAGAAAGGTACAAAAAAGCACTTGCAATTGGGCGGGTACATAAAACTCATTTCCTAACTAATAATTAACTACAAAGAAAACATAACAGAAAAGAGCACTAAAACAAGAAATCATAACCAATCTCTCATCAACTCATTTAATAATAATAATGAGAAAAAAAGAAAATAACAATAAAAATAGGAAAAATAGTAAAAAAACTATGAACCTTGGCCTAACAAATACTTTTTCAATTTATTTTTAAATAGCCCCAGGTGCTCAGCCGCCCGAATGCCCTGAATATCTAGTAAAACTGATGGCCATAAATTAACAACCAGTGAACCGGAATATCTTGGCGCTATGGGCGAGGTTTGATCCATCCTTTTCAGTCAATGTTCATTATTCAAAAATATTCCGTACGGTATTAAAAAAAAAAAAACATATTTGTTCTCTCGTCAAACATAACTATATACAAGTGCGCTTTTTAAACGAAAACGATTCTATTCTATTCTATTCTTTTACATGGTCAAGTATTCGTTAATTACACAATAACAAAAATTGCAACAATTTAAAGCGCTAAACTTCAAGAATAAAAAAAAAAGATTTACTTAAAATTTCGCGTTGAAAAAACTCACAGAGGCGGGGACAAAACTTGTTTCGTACTGCGCATGAGTATGATTTTACGAACTGATTGCGCTGCCATTCATTTGATGCAATTAACTTCTGACGAATTTCAGTTCAGCCGCAGACATGGGGGAGGGACCCACATTTAAATGACTTCTGCATGCATAAGATACTAAAAATATGCCAATTTTTAAAGAGTGTACTGGTTAAATAAAGATAAGTATTGAGTGATGTAAAGTATATTGTAACCATCATGTACTTTGTGCGGCCAATTGGCTATTAAATATATTCATTCATTCATTCATTATATGTATGTATGTATGTATATATTTATTTCATAAATGTAAGAATACAACGCTGATGGAGTAATAAAGAAAGAAAAGGGAATAAGTTCTGACAACTGCAAACAGAACAAAGCGAGAAGAAGAAAAATACAAATAACTTATTTGTAGAAATAAGGGCAATCTCATACAGGGACAGACACACGGTCAACGAAGGATCATTTCGAAGGTGCTTACACCATGGCTCGTCATGGTGTGTCATATGACTCGTAATGGTGTGTCATATGACTCGTCATTGACTAAAAAGTTACGATTCGGAAGTAGGGATGAAAGAGAGACCTAGAAGCCTGGAGTACTGCATTATGTTATTTCCAAAACGACAAAAGCTCCGATTTTGCTGCCAGTCAAAAACCTTCGCTGCACGTTACTCTTTTCTTACGTTTTACTTTTGAGTTCATCCCTACCTTTTTCCTTTTCTAATTTGTCGAAAAATTTAACAATAAGCTTTTGGTGGATCTGACCTGATATTTTACGCCATTCTCGACTCCTTCTGTTAATTCCCTTGGTATTTCGTCCCTCTCTTGGCTGAACTGTAATTATTTGGGTCACGGGTCAGTTATTACGAAGTGACTGTCCCAACGCCACCGTGTTCCAGTGCCACCGTATGTTTTCCGCCACCCAGGAAATCTTGCATCATCAAGAGGATTAGTTGGGTCAGACGGAAGGGTCAAAACTTTGGTAGGTCCATCGCCATCCTTAAATGCGAAAAGGGGTTTACCGCCACCAACGCTAACTCTACGTTAATCGTAGCTAATACGAAAACTTAATGTTTCAAATAATTAGTTATCTTCAATCCAACCAAAGAAACTGTACAACTTCAACGGCTTGCCGACGAAACGTCCCCATGACAAAACGTCCCCTGGCGAAACGTCCCTGTGACAAAGTGCCCCCGTGTCAAATCGTCCCCATGACAAAACGTTCCCGTGAAAAAACGTCCCCGTGTCAAAACGTCCCCGTGACAAACATTTTGTTGTGGGGACGTTTTGCCGGCAACCCATTTCAACAACTCAAGGCCCCCAAAATATTCAAATTTCAAAAGGTGTAAAATCGCCCGCAGAAATGCTTCTCTTGAAGACTTTCCTTCTTGATACGTAATTTTAACCTTCAGTAGCCGTGATACTTAATCCGGTTGGCGCTCGACAACCCATCAGAATATTAGGTGTGACAAGTTTTGACCCTATCCTCTAACCCTCTTGGGGACGTAAGATTTCTTGGGTGGCGGTAAACACCCTTTTCACATTTCAAGATTTAAATCTGAAACTACCTGCACTATCTGAATTAAAAGGTGGCGGAAAAGAATATATGGTGGCGGGCTCGGTGGCGGTGTAACACTGCTACCGTTATTACTGTCACAACCGTGAAGTTTGAATATCAGATACCACTGTAACTGAAACAAAAACGACTGTTTACCGCGGTATGACATATATGGTATCTGCAAAAAAGCAACTATTGCAAACTTCATTATTCTAGGCCGTAGCAGACGACATCACTCAATTCCCAGTTCTGGAACACCCAGACAACACATCAACAACTGTGGTTGGCCTAAACTTCAGCCTTGGAGCCAATATGCGATCAAAGTCTATTCATCTTGTCAAATGCATTGGTCAAATCAAAGACTTCTACTGGAAAACCCGGGAGGTGAATGTGAGGAGAACAGAAAACCCAGAAAGTAAGTGTATATTAAGGTACATAACGTGTCTCGTGCCTTGTGAAAACGTCCTCACTTTCACTCACTTATGACAAATGATAACACATTTCTCGTCTTAACCTTTTCTTTACCCCCCCCCCCACCCAACCCGGAATCACTAATAATAATGATAAACATTCACTTTAAAGAAAGTACAAAATAAATATTAAAAATTTACCTAATTATCGAAAAAATAATTTATCAATCTTTTTTTAAAATAAAAACTGGTTCTCCGATACGCTGATTCTCTTCGGAAGAGGATTCCACACATTTATACCCGAATTCCTCACACAAAGCACTCATCTTGACGAAATCCTCTCTCGTCTCTCCAATACTCTCTATGACTCTTCAAGTACAAAATACGCCAGTGAACCTCGGGAAGAAGAAGAAGCGCGCCCGAAAGATAACTCAAATTCTGTGTCAACCAATAAACGGCGTTCGTTGGGGACAGCTGGGATGACGCTTCCGGCTCTTCCGCTAGGTACACGGTGATTCTTCGTCGGCACGTAGAGTTAGTTATCAAGAGTTCAATGGAAATTTTCTTATGGAATTGGTGATGGCGCTCAATTCCGGCAGAAATTCTAGTGCGTATAACTTACCGCTCGTCTATCCTAACCGAAATCCCGCGGTTGTGGATTACACCGCCTAACTCAAAGAAGGTAATGCGCAAGCAAGCATTGCAAAAGCTCAAAGAAAGGTAGCTAAGTATACACTGTAAAAAGTTTCTCCGAGTAAGGATTAAAGTTAACTGCAGTATTTGCTACTGGGATTAACCATATCTCTACTTGGATAAGGTTAATCCGAATTAGAGATAATCTTATCTCAGTAGAGACAAGATTATTACCAGTAGCGAATACTGTGAGATTTTTTTTTTACAGTGGATTTAGGGTCCGTAGTGCCATTGTACACTGTAAAAAAATAATCTTGCAGCATCTGCTACTCGGATTAATCTTGTCTGAGATAATCTTTTCTCTAATTCGGATCAGTCTTATCGCAGCAGAGATAAGATTAATCAAAGTAGCAAATACTGCAGTTAACTTTAATCCTTACTCGGAGAAACTTTTTACATTATAGGAAGGTTTTCGCCAGCTGGAAAGCAAAGTGGTTGTTGTCGTTGCAAAGTTGCCGACTTTCTGCTCTGGTTAGCTTTGAAAACTGAAAGGGTGGTTCCCGAAATCACCGCGATCTTTTTGCTAACTCTCAGAATGCCCACGATCAAACGCCCACGGCTCAAAATGCCCTCGACTTCCCGCGAAGTCTCTGGAAAACGGCTAAAATATTTTCAAAGACAACGGATAACATCCGAAGTGATGTCTGTTACGCATTGTCTGTTGAAACCGCACATCCTTCTGTTGTCAGTTATGAAACTTGTGACAGTGTATACATTCATACGTGACTTATTTCAGGAATGGAAAAGCCAGCGAGTTCAAGCGCCATCAGTAGTAAGACTCTTTTCCCGTTACTTGCTATATTTTTTATAACCAAGTATTTATGTAAAGAATGGGTTTAAATAGGCTACTACCTAACTGTAAAGTCTACTTTTTTGCTACTATAGTTACAATGTACAAAAACATGGGTATTAAAGTACAAGAGGAAAGCGAAGATGAAACAGACAAATGAAAACATTTAAAGGACCTGTCTTACCTATAATACTAATGCAACCTACTTCCACAATCATTCCATATATTTCTAAGCCCGGAGACCCCAATTTCGTACGGTACATTCTAACCCCTCTAACAAAACCCCGCTGATTATCTCACTTGCCGTGTTTTACTACCGCCGATGTGGATCACACTGTCGACGGTTGTTTGCGAGAAGTTTTTTCATCAGAAAAAACGGTTATGTAAATTGTTTCCCTGTTTTCGCTCAACGGGTCTCGGAAAAGGCTTTAAACAGCCAAAACCATGGGTTATTTGTTGAAAGCGCAGGATAGCTTCTTTTGGGGAACTCAGGCGTCGGTCTATCTTCTCTCTTCAAACCCGGATCCTTCGGTCTAGCAATCCACTCCTTGTGATTCTCTCGGGCCCAAACATGCGGCTATCGTTACCTGTGTGGATGGCATGGAACCGCGAGCAGTATTCAGCATTTGATGTTGGGTAGATTATTGTTTTTATATTTTTGCCCACCCCTATTGTTTAGTTGTTAATATTTATTGTTAGTTGTTTGGTATGGCCCAAGCTGGCCGTTTTGATAGATTAAATAAATAAATAAAATAGTTTTAAAGTACTCAAATATTTAAAATACTGTAAGTTGAAGAGTAAATGGTGCGAGGGGCCTTTGACTGTTTTGATAATATTTATATTTTTTTCTGTTTTTTTAACTGTTTTGATAATACTTATATTTTTTTTCCGGCACTGAATGGAGTTAAAGACGTATCCACTCGTATTGGTTCGCCCTTGTGATGGAGAAGGGAAAAGAAGCTGCGCGGGCATAAAAAATCGTCTGGAAAAAAAAATATAATAGAATTAGGCTATTCCTTCAGCCTAAATCTGCATGCGAATCATATATAAACCCTAGCTGACTGATCCATTTATCGCCACTAGATACAAATATTCTAGAATACATATTTATTGATGCAAATATAGCTATAAATACTTCTATGGTGGTGGATTTCTGTGGCCCTAATTCGATACTGCATTAATTTTTGGATTTTCTTAAGAAAATGCTTTTTGTAAATATTTAAACGCAAATAAAGGAAAAAAAGTAGCCGAGCGGAGTGAGGCTCTGTAACGATTCCCTAACGCTTATCCAAAGCGAAATGTTATTCAGTTGTTTATTTTTATTTATTTTCAAAATAAATGCGGCACAACATTTCATGCGCGAGCAAATTAATCGGCACTTGTCATTAACCTACAACTAAAGCATATATACAATTGTCATAAAATTAATACAGTAATTCAAGTAAGGTTGTTATGATACAAGGTAAACTGAGGCACGAAACTATTACGGTACCTTTCAGTTTTACAAGCGACAGGTGTGAGTTTTGGTACTTTCATAGCTGCTTCTCTTGGAGGTCTGTTTCTTTCCGGTTTAAAGGGTCCCAGGGACCCATACATTTCCTGTAATGACTCGCCATCCAGGTGGCTTGTCAATAAGAGATTTCTGATGCGCTCTTGACCGAGCGTCAGATAGTTCAAGAAATCCCCACGGGGATAAAATACCCGACTATCGAGATAAACAAAATTTTTCGCAGCTGTGGTGCTGAACTAGGAATCTTTCTCTGTAATGGAAGAGTATCCTAGATCTTTTGTCCTAGCTTAGGTACCTGGTGGCATGCTGAAAAGTCCTGACTGAAGATGGCTATCTATATCTATCTGAGCAAGAACGCCGATTCGAGCCCAGCAGAATTTTTGGAAACTAGGTGAGGCTCGGGCAACATAGCACCATAGAAGCATAGGAAATGACAAGCCCCCTGAATAGCGAGTCATTACAGGAAATTTATGGGTCCCTGATTGTCCTGACATGATTATGGAATGTGTGCATCCTCTCAAGGTATCGACTACAATGCTGTACAGATTTATAGATAATTACCATAAGTCGCACTTCGGAAGTTCCGATGGATCTGTTGCTCAGGTCAAGTCATAAATATTCCCGCGTTCTCGGGGATACTCGACACCACAGGCTGTTTGACAGGCAAAGACTGAAGGCGGTTCTGGCGGTCTGGAAAGCTCCGCTGGTTTAGCCGCCGTGTGTTCTTGCAACTCGGCTAAAGCTTGCTTCCCTTTCCGATGTTTCCGAGGCTTTTGAAAATGGTGTGGAAAGTGAATCTACTCCGTACCAGGGACCCATAAATTTCCTGTAACGACTCGCCATTCAGGGGGCTTGTCAATAAGAGATTTCTGATGCGCTCTTGACCGAGCGTCAGATAGTTCGAGAAACACCCACGGGGATAAAATACCCGACTATCCAGATAGACAGAATTTTTCGCAGCTGTTGTGCTGAACTAGGAATATTTCTCTGTAATGGAAGAGTATCCTGGATCTTTTGTCCTAGCTTAGGTACCTGGTGGCATGCTGAATAGTCCCAACAAATTCTGTCTATCTGAGCAAGAACGTTTGGAAACTAGATGAGGCTCGGGCAACATAGCAACATAGAAGCATAGGAAATGACAAGCCCCCTGAATGGCGAGTCATTACAGGAAATTTATGGGTCCCTGTCCGTACGTGAAAAGTGGAGAGCCAGCGAGAAGTTGTAAATCGCAAAAGAGGTGGAATCACTTTTCCTTTGGTTCTGGCTCGGCGGATGCTCTTGATGACTAACTAATCGCCGTGTAACTAGCGGAAGAGCCGGAAGCGTCACCACACTGTCAGAAGTTTCATAACATACAACTGAAGGATGCGCGGTTTCAACAGACAATGCGTAACAGACAACACTTCGGACGTTGTTTGTTGTGTCTGAACACGTTATGCATAACAACGTAGAAAGAGCCGAAAAATCGCCAAAAAGTGTCTGCTGAATTTTCCGACATAATGACGAAAAATAAAAAGTCAGTAGATGCTTTTTCGGCTCTTCCTGGCAGTGCTTGTTCTGCATAACATTTGGCGTAAAGCGTTTTCCAACACAACAGATAATATCCCAAGTGTTGTCTGTTACGCACTGTCTGTTGAAACCGTGCATCCTTCTGTTGTCTGTTATGAAACTTCTGACAGTGCACAGCTGTCCCCAACGAACGCCGTTGGTTGGTTGGAACAGAATTTGAGTCGGGGACGACTTTCGAGGGTGGTCTCTTGTTCTTCTCGAGGTGCACTGGCGTGTTTTGGACTTGGTCAGATAGAGGATTCTTGCTTGCTTGTTCGAACGTTAATCCGTGAGATGGCCAGAATCGCCCTTTGGAGTACAGAAATTACAAGCAGCAAAGAAGGAGGCAGCACGCAAACTTCTACCACGCTGATGGCGAATCAGATGGGTCTTAGAGTCACACTGGGCTCAAAACGGCGCCGATTTCACAATCTGTGCAGAAATCTGTGCAGATTTCTCGGCTGAAAATTAGTCTACAAATCTGGGCAGATTGGGTCGGTCGCCCGTGAGGTTCTGAAAATCCTCAGGAGACGTGCCGGTTGATGGCTTTGGGGCAGCTTGGGGATGATGAGCAGACTGCAATTCGGGCTGTAAAATCGAAACTGGACCTGTTTGGCAACAATCCAGTTTTAATTATGTTGGGCTTGTGTGAACTATCATGATTTTGTTTTCGACATCCCAGAATTAACCAAAGTTATTTGGGGACAAAGGTGGAGAGTTTGTAGATTTTTCTTATTTTTTTTCAAGTGAAAAAAATACTTATTTACATTATTGTATTGGTCAACAGCACTAAAATACCATTATATTTCCTGGAACATATTCAGAAATGCTGTTTCGTTCTAAATGATCTCCTAAATTTAAAACAACAACATTCAGAATTAGGTGTATCTTGTACTTTTCTTTTTTTTAAATTTAGCAACCCAAAAAGCTGCCTTTTCTTGGATCGAGTGTGACCATTTCGGCGCCTAATTGTGCGCAGAAATGAGCCAAGTGTGACCAAGCTCTTACACAAGTCTGCCGCATGGAGTTGTTGTGAAGTTGACGGATTTTAATGATGCGACTAACTCCTGGTAAATTCAGTTACTGAACGCATTCAGAAAATTTTACCTTCTTTTTATCAAGGACGATAAAGCTTAAAAAAATGATAAACAAATAAATAGGTTGATGGAAGACACGGTGTGGGGTTGGGTGACGAGGGTTGTACGAGGATTGAGCAGTGAGAGACGGACTTCCCTACGGCGGTGGAACCGTTTATTCGCCAGTCATCATCTCCATGAATTCTGAAACAAGAAAAGGAATAAATTTCAAGAATTGAAATCCAAACGTCTTGAGTAACAAACATCAATCACTCGACCAGTGACACCTACAGGAGGATCGAACAAATTTTCGATGGCAAGAGCGATTGAAGGGTTTAATGTAAGCCGTTTATTGTTTAGTTTATATTTGTCACCGTAATACTGTAGGTTCCTTTAAAAGAGGCAATTTCATCCAACAGTAGTTCAAATGAGGCTTCAGTTTTCATTTCTAAAAATTCTCGTAAAACAATAATTATTCGAGCATTTCTTAGAAGAAAATACTGAGCACCCATTTATTTTAAAGCAACAACTAGATCTTACCGTCAAAGTCAATGGTTCCTGAACCATCTTCATCAATCTCTTCGATGATGTCATCGAGCTCGTCGCTTGTCAACTTGCTGTCAAGCTCATGCAGAATCTCTCTCAAGGTATTGGTGGTGATGTATCCGTTACCTGAAAAAAAACAGCGTTTGTTGACTTCTTGACAATTACTTCTCCACCAGCTCTTGAGGTACCAGCTCTTTCGCCTTTCAAATAAGTGTTCATTCAAATAAGTTGATGTAACGGTGAACATACAGACAAATCTTTATAAATCTCCGCACAACAAAGTACGATTACTTCACCCTAAAACGCAACAAGGGACGCTCATGGGTGAAAAAAACACTAATAATTGGGAGAATTCGAAACCTCCACCCAATCCCTCAACGGACCGCTATCCACATCCTCTATCAAATTACCAACCACATGTCCATCTCAATTTCAGCTATCCTTCCTCCACTATAAAATGATTCAGTCATTCATCAACTAATCAACTTCAAATAAAACTTTTGCTTTTAACAATTTCCGGTTTTTGCCGGATTCCGGACGAACTTCCGACGAGAAAATGGTTTTCACCATCGTGTTCAGCATGTCTTTTTACCCCATAATGGGCTATCACATAAGCTGTTTAAAAATATTTTGTTTGCCTCTTAATTTGAACCCCGTCCCCCACCCCTAAATGTAGGGCTACAAAGCCCATCTACGAACTTGACCTCACCCTTGACCCAAATAACCCTTACACCAAGTTTCATCAAAATATCTCATTCCCTTCGAGAGTTGTTGTGCTCACAGACAGGCAGACAGACGGACAGACGGACGGCTTTTCCCCCAGTTACGTTTTGGGATTCCAAAAATAACTGAGTCAAAATTAATAATGTATAAAGTGGTGTGGAGAGAGGTCCGGAATTGGCATCTAAGCTCAGAATTCATTCGAGCCAAGTTACTATAGGCCTTTTTCCGCGACACAACTGTGGGCCACACTCTTCTGAGTGTTTGTCGCGGAAATACGATTGTGTGCCACACAGTCGAGCCACTAGTTGAAACTCGCGGAAACACCGTTTTGTCTATTTTTTTGGCGGTAGTTTCAAATATCTAAAAATAAAAATAAAATTCATGTAAAATCTCAATAAGTAGATCTCCAGGCTTATTTCCTTATCATTCTGTACAAAAAGCATCTTCAGTTTTAAGTCTACATCCTTGAAAAAGTAGTTAGCTTTACTGTTTAGACACTATTTTGCTGCTTAACTTGAATTTCCCGCCAGAATCGAGCCACAAAATCGACAGTCACCTCGCCAGTTGTTTGTCGAATTTGAGCCACAAAGCGAGCCACGAAAACCTCGTTGGTCGTGGAAACACACTTGTGGGCCGCACGAAACACCGCGGAAACACTCTTTTCGAGCCACAGTCGACCCACAACAGACCCAGAGACTGTTTGTGGGAGCACGGAAAAACGCCTTATGACTTCGCGCTGCCCAGGATTCCAGCGCGGTAAGGTGGTTACCTTCTTTATCGTAGAGCCTGAAAGCTTCCTTAAGCTCCTTTTGAAGTTCCTCAGCGTCTTCTTCAATTAGGAACTTAGCTGACAGCTGCACGAATTCTTCAAACTCCAACTCTCCAGATCCTAAAAGACGAAGACAGTCAAGATGTCTGTTTGTGCAGCAAAGCACCCACCTCGGCGCTAGGGGTGTATCTAGGGAGAGAGACTGGGATCCATCGGCACAATTTCACCCAAATACAAGCTTAGTCGGCATTTTTTTTTGTATACAAACTCATCTACTGATCCCGGACACCTGTCAATTATGTTCTAAGTATCGTGTTCTGCTTCGAAATCCAGCTTGTCGGCAAAACAAATAGAAGTAATACTATGCATACAATTTCAGTTTCAACTTTCTAATCAAACCGATAGGAAGACTTCTGTGAAAATCCGTCGGCACAATTTTCCCAAAATTAAGCTTTGTAGGATGCGAACCGCCCAAAAGCTAAGGCTTATTACACGAGCAGCCAAGATATACTGACTTTCTTTGTCGGCACGCTTTTTAATCCTCCGGAAAACCGTCTGAACAATTTTACCCAAAATAACCATTCGTCGCATTTCGAACCGCCGACAGAACATCAGGCGTTTTACATGAGCAGCAAAATTAAACTCTACCGACAATTTTTGCTGACACGTTTTGGTATGAATCAGTTCCTGGCAAGATCTTGGTATTTCAACTGTGCTTTTGTGCAAATTGTACGCATGTAAAGTTCAACTGAAAGCCAACTTATTTTGGGATCAATTAATTGAATACACTGCATTATTTGGATTATGTTCAGGATTTGTTTGTTTTTCCCTATTTGCTCTAGTAAGTCGTTCAGAATATCTACGGCCGTCCTCAGAACGCAAAATTCTACTCTACCACGGAAAATTTGAATCAATACAAGCGCGGCTCTGTGATCCGCACTGCGTGAACACTTATTTTTCACAAATCACTTTCGTCAAGCTGCAAAACAGGTACAAGCGCACAGAGGTACGACAAGTGAATAAGTGACGGGTAACTAGACTGTCCTATCTTAGCCCTTTCCGGTTAATTTTGAATAAAGCGAACTGCGAACCCCGAGGGCATTCACAGAGTTTAAATCTGCGAAGGCAGCTGCAAACAGTGACTCACCATCTTCGTCGACTTCGCTGATGATTTCATCCAACATAGACTGTGAGATCTTGACTCCAAGAAGTCTGAAAATCTCGCCGACTGTTTCAGTGCTGATGGACCCCTTCTTCTCGCGATCGAAGGCATCGAAAGCTTTGCGAAGCACTGTAAACAAAAAGTTATCAGCTTTCGGTTGACAGCTTGAGCGGGTCTTGGGGGACGTTTTCGCGTCGATGGCTCTGGTCCCCCGTCAAGCTCGATGGACATTTTCGCGTGGATGCCGTCGATCTTTTCGTCATTTTCGCGTGGACGGATGAGCAGGTGAACGGGCCATCCAGCTCGATGGATGCCTCCCTCTTAACACCGCTCCGAGGGCAGCGTTCAGCTGAGCGTGTATAGAAAATGGTCTGCACTGATTAAAGACAGAAAAAACTTGGTCCTTCCCACTCATATTGATCATATTACATTGACGGAGAAGTTCAAAGTTCAAGATGCAAGTAGTACCCTTTTGGATGTTTCTTCGTCGTTATAAAAAATCATTGACAACAGAGCCCAACCAGCGCACGACCTCCTACACTGCTTCCTAGCCGATGACTGAAAATTAGTGTCTTTTTCTGTGTATTTATGTCTTTTCTTTATTTTCTTTTATTTACTCCGCTTTTTGAAATGGCGGGTTAGAAATAAATTACTTGCTTACTTACTTATATGCTCCCATCCAGCTGAATGGGCATTTTCGCGTGGATGGGATCACCCATTCAGCTCTACAGCCATCCACGCGAAAACGTACCCAATCATGTACATCTAAGCAGTTTTGGACGGCTCATAGCCTCAAAAGCTACGGGACGTTTTGGCATGGATGGCCGTTGAGCTCAACCAAAGATGCCATTCACGCGAAAATGTCTCTGGATGATGGCATCCACGCGAAAATGAATCGAGACAGAGGAAGATGCCATCTTCCGCGAAAACATACATCCTTCGGATGGGCTGTGGGTACCCAGATAGGAAAAATATAATCTAAATTATTCAACGTTTTCGCCTTCTCAGTGATTGGAACGGGCTTCCTTAAAGCACCTATCCCGACGGTACTATGATTTTGGTACGACGGCACTATACGACACACACCTATCACGACGGTACTATGATTTTGGTACGACGGCATGGTTTCCCAGTTATTGTCTTTTTCTTTTCTTTTGCATTCTTCCTTCTTTTCTTTTAGTTGTTCCTCTTCAAGTTTTCTTTCTTTTTTGAAAAAGTATGTGCAAACTAAGTTAAAGTGAAGTTTTTTTTTACTGTCCCAACAGGACCATTCGGGCTTTCCTGCAATCGAAGGTACCGACTACATATGTAAAGAACAGAAAGAGTGTCATAAAAGGTTTCCTCCTTTTATTTTCGATAAAAAATTTATCTCAAAATAGTACTATGAAGTAGTACGAAAAAGTAGCATGCACTACTAATGATGCTACTACATGCTTCTACTTCAAGGCTACCGTGTTACTGCATACTACTATATGCTACTGTTAGCAAGACTGGATGCTCCTATGGCAAGACAGGATGCTACAACATACTACTACATAAGATTGGACCAGTCTGAGGCACATTAAATGATAGTATTCTTTTCTATTACATAGTATTACATGCAACTTTTTCGTACTACTACCATACTACTACGCAGGTTACAAATTTTTCATCGGGTAGTCTGTAATAGTTTGTTTACATAGTGAAGAAAAAAAGGCAGAAACATTGTCTGTTTCTTGTGTCCCACTTTATAATAGTTAAATACTTTAAAACTAGGATCTGCTTTTATTAAAAATTAGCCACAGTTTTGGTTTTGTCAAGCCTTTGTTGACTTTTAGCAAAAACAATCGACGGGAGCACCACCCCAACAACAAATAATCAGATTGGCATTATAAGTTCGACGTGTGTTTCAGTAATCTGGGAAGCCAATCAACGAATTCGACAAACCGAGATGTTTGCACTGTCAGAAGTTTCATAACAGATAGCGTATAACACTTTCAAGAATAACACCTTTTCACTTAGAAATAAAGTGTTATGACCAATTAAGTTTACACTATTTAGTGCCTAGATCTCCAACAACACCTTCAATTGGTAAAAATACTAACGGGAACGAAAGAAACATAACAGATATCATCCCAAAGTGTGAAACCGCGCATCCTGCTGTTGTCGTTATGTAACTTCTGACAGTATAGTATTTTTACCCTTGAAGGTGTTGTTGGAGATCTGGGCACGAAATAGTATAAACTTAATTGGTCATAACACTTTATTCTTTACTGACCAAAAATGTATCATACCCCACGGCATAATGCAGGTAAAGAACATAAATAAGGACTAAAATAATGGGATCATGAACAGTAGTTTTTCCGTTTTTATGTGACTTGCAGCTACGCTCAAGTGACATATAACGACCAGTTTTCGGTTGGTCGGTCTGTCGGTCGGGCGGTCCACTGTTCTCGAGTTAGGGTACTTCATAATGTGGTGGGGCGGTGGAAATTGGCAGGCATATTAGGGACCCGAGAACAAGCGTAGCCTAACATTAGAGACTTGGCAAGATCGGCGTAGAAATTGTCACTTCCCAGATCCGACCATCCATTAAAGTAGCCTACTCATCTTAACCGCAAAGTACAAAAGAAAAGTTTTAAGCAAAATCTGCATTTTCATGATCCCATGATCCCATGATCATTTTTGACTCAAAGATTTTGCTTAGAAATGACTAGTGCCCTTAAAGTGCGCATCATAACCGAAATGTAAAAAAAAATACTTTTGACCAAACCATATATATTCATGATCTGATCATTTTTACCTCAAGGATTTAGATTACAGATGAATTTCTAGCGCCCTTAAAGTGCGCATCATCACAGCCTTAAAGTGCGCATCATCACAGCCAAGTGGATTTTTTTTTGTTTTTACCAAACGATACATTATCGTAATTTCCAAGGGTCCATCGTCATTCTTATCATAGGGGTTTTGCTTACATATGATCACAACAAACCCACGAATTGGCAAATTCCTAGTTTCATCCTTTTACCAAGCCTTGCAAGAGTTGCAAGTGCCATATGAGCTTCCAGCCCTTGTTACTTTACACAGGCTTCGGTCTATTTTTTGGTCTCGATTATCTTGACATCTCATTACCGACAGCAACTGCGCGAACTCGATTCTTCATCATGGCAGATAAAGCCAGCTTAAGAAGTTCTCCCGATTTTCTTATGGATCAAAGCTATGTCGGCGTACTTACTAGAAAGCTGCTCCTTGTTCAGATCTCCTTCTTCTGCCTCAAAATACGAAACCGTTCATAAGAATATCTCTTATTGTTCATCTGTCATAAGTCAATCATAACCGGGTCATACACCACACCCGGAGATCGAACAGTAAAGTCATTAGTTGCGTTTTTGCAGATACCCTGGTCACTGTTACCACGGTAACTGGATTTGCAATTAGTCGTTTTTGCAGCAATTGCCGTGGTATCTGAAATTCACAAGTTGGCTGTTGCCTTTATTTAGTATGTTAGACAACAAGGCATATAAACAAAATGACCTCGGATTTCGATCCTCTTTGATATTCGAGCCCCCCCCCCCCCATCAAATTGTGCCACACTGAAAATAGGAGGGACGCATCGGAATCTTCTACCAGTCACTATCCTAACCAGCCTAAACATCTTGTGTAACCAACACCAGGCACCCCATCAGCGACATTTACACACCCACCTGTCGCTGGACAGTCGGTGGTATTTTCATGGCACTTGCCCTTTGGCCAAGTGCCATAGAGCGATCGCAATTTCTGTCGTTCCGTCGGTCGGTCCGGGTTTTGCTAGTTCGGGCACTTCCACATAAGCTAGGACGATGAAACTTGGCAGGCATATCGAGGACCCCAAATGATTAAGTTGGAAATAGTCACTTCCCCGATCTGGGGGAGTGGAGGGAGGGGGAATCCGGAATCTTACGGTATTTTTAATTCTTGAACGGGTGATCGGAGAGCAATGAAATTTGATGTTTGGAGAGACCTCGTGCCTCAAACGACCCACTTAAAGTTCGGACCCGATCCGGTGAATTTGAGGGAGCTGGAGGGGGGAACCGGAAATCTTAGGAAACGCTTAGAGTGGAGGATCGGGACGAAACTTGTTGGCAAAAACAAGCACAAGTCCTAGATAGATCGCTGACATAAGCTGACCGGATTCAGGCACTGTGGGGGGGAGTTGGGAGGGGGCGGAATTCGGTAATCTGACGAGTTCCATACTAGGACGATGAACTTTGGTAGGCATATTAGGGACCCGAACAGACCGCCTGAGAAATAGTCGTTTCCCCGATCTGACCATCGTTGGGGGAGTGGAGGGATGGGGATCCGGAATCTAGTGGCATGAACTATTGAACGGGTGAACAGATTTGAATGAAACTTTGCAAGTGGAAAGAGCTATCGTCTCAGATGTTCCACGTCAAGCCCAGACCGGATCCGATACTTCTGGGGGGAGTTGGAGGGGGGCACCGGAAATCTCGTGAAACGCTTAGAGTCGAGGGATCGGGATATAATTTGGTAGGAAAAACAATCATAAGCCCTAGACACGTTCTTGATAGAACCAGATCTTATCGGGGCTCTTTGGGGGAAGTTGGAGGTTTCCCGGAATTCCGGTGATCGTGAGTTACGAAACTTACAGATGTGCCAAGGACGATAAAACTTGGCGGGCATGCTGCTGACCCGACCAAACAGACTTAAGAACCCGACACGATGCCCTAAGAAAACTTTCCTTCCTGGATCCGACCATTTTTGAGGGAGCTAAGGGAAGGGGAATCCGGAAATTACTGACTTCCGTGGATTGCGAACAGGTGGTCCGATTCGAGCGAAATGATAATGGTGATAAATGGTGATAAGAACTGATGACCTGGATCTGCAAAATATGTTTCCGAACCACATGCAGCCATAGTTGGGGAGTTGGAGGGGGGTCAGGAAACTTTTTGACGTGCACAAAAACCAAACAAACTGTACGAATGGGATGCAAGTTAGACAGGACCGAGTTTATGCGTCCTAGATTCGTTATTTGGCGTCCGGTCTGGATCCGTCCATGGTAGGAGGAGGATGAAGCGGGAACCGGAGATTTGCAGATATGCTCCGGTTCGAGTCAAACTTGGTGGACCGGAAGAAGAGATGTCGCAGATTCGAAGCTTATGTATCCGAGTCGTATTCGGCCACAGTGGGGGGTAGTAGAGAGCGTATACCCTAGATGACATATTTTAGGGTCCGAACCGAATCCGAGCACGGGGGGGGGGGGCTATGGAAATTCGAGTGAAACTTGATTGGCGGTAAGAAAAGATGCTTTAGACGATTCATTTATGTGTCGTAACCAGATTCCGTGGCGTCAGAGGGAGTTGGAGGGGGGGGGGGGGTACCGGAAAGAGTGTGGCACGTTTAGGAATCAAACGAGTTGAGCTAAACTTAAAAGGTAGCAAAGTAGTATGCCCTAGATGACCCGACGCAATGCCGGAAATACTCAGACTCGAGTGAAACTAGATATCCTATTTCTAGGTCCGAACCATAGGGGGGTTGAAGGGGGTATTTTGTGACATTCTCATCTACTTTCTTGAACCACCTACTCGTAAGAAGTGCCATATGAGATCGCAGCTCTTCTTCAGCTAAAGTATTTCTATACGAAACAGCCGAAGAGAAAGAAATAGTTTTTACATAAACAAAGAAAAAATAACTAAATGACAGTATATTTCTTTCGGGAATGGTTTTTACGTTGTTTCTAAATTTCTGCCTAAAACCTAAAAATCCGCCACAGTTTAAAGAAGAAAAGGTGCGTCACAAGAACAAAAACGAGCCGTGGGTCTTGTTGATCAGCTAATTGCCTCTCTAATTCGTTCAAACAAAATTAAATTTAGTTTGTTCTTCGCTAAAGACACTGCCGGAAGTGCAAGCGAAATATCAGAAATTGAATTTATCCCTCATATTTATCTTGGGGGATGATTAGCTGATCAGTAAGACCTCTGAAAATCTCGCTTTTGCTCTTGAATTGTGGATAGTCCTCATAGAATGTGTGTCTGCTTAGGTCAGTGAACACTAGCAGACCTAAATTATGGACCGCGTGAGAAAAAGGGGCAAATAGGCTAATGTTAGGATTTTGCAGAAAAAATGTTCAGTTGTATTTGCAATAATGACTCAAAGATAATTTATCCTTTACACTGTCAGAAGTTTCATAACAGATAACACGAGGATGCGCGGTTTCAACAGATAATGCGTAACAGATAACACTTCGGATGTTATCTGTTGTGTTTCAAAACGTTATGCATGAAATGTTATGCGTAACAAGCTTTTTAGGAAGAGCCCAAAAGGCATCTACTGACTTTATTCCTTATCGTCATGATGTCGGAAAACTCAGCAGATATTTTTTGGCGGTTTTTCGGTTCTTCCTGATGGTAATACTTATTATGCATAACATTTGGAACACACCACATAACATCCGAAGTGTTATCTGTTACGCATTATCTGTTTAAACCGCGCATCCTCGTGTTATCTGTTATGAAACTTCTGACAGTGTACTTTCCGGAACATCAATAAATCCTTTGAATAATCTGAAATCTGTCTTACCATTTTAGTCTCCGGAGTTTCGGGTGATGCTGGAAACAATGCCTACTCACTACTAAACGCGAAATCATTGTTTCCCGTATTAACATCCAGCTGGATTCTAGTTGATTTCTATACAGTGCTTTTCCCGAGACCAGAACTATTCTTGTCGCAGGCATTCTTTGAGATAAGATTGAGCGACATACGCTTCCCGGATTCCCAGGTCACAAAAAATGCGCTCGGAATAAAATTCCGGAGGAAACAGTTTTGCAGCGCCAAGTGGCGAATTCAAGGTGAAAGATACTGTCACAGGTCCGATAACATTAAACACATGGATGCGTAACCTTCTGTGAAACGTTCTCACACATGCAAAACAGTATTTATGTTACTAGACAGATAGATAGATACTTTTTATATTGATCTAACTCGTAGCGCCGACATGGCACTAAATAAGTCGACCATTACATGTCATGTGTTAAAATACTTGAATAGATATTACATAAAAGAAAATAAATAAATCCCTTGTATTCACTTGTTTCTTGTTAATCTTCTCAGTGAAATATGGTACAAAAGAATTCGAATACCTGTTAGTGCGACATTTAACTGGCACCAGGAGATTTTGGTGCCGCGTCCGTCCTGTCGCCGATGCTAGATCGGCGAATATCTCTATGTTTTTCACTGGCAAGGATTGATCGGCCAAAACGTAAAATTAAGTTTTCCCGGCGGACATGGAGTGGCTCAATTCTTAACAGGAGGAGGGAAGCTTCGTAACCATTATTATTATTATTATTTATTTATCACCCACAACTACAAGAAACAAGTAGTACAAGTGGAGTAAGCTATAAAAAGAAAAATAACTTCAACTAAACACTATCCTCTTCAACAAAAAACTGAATAAGACCGTGATCAGGGCCTATTTTACAAAATGCGTCCACAGAAAGCTTTCTGTGTAGGTCACCGAGCTTTTGAACTACATCCGTAACATTATATTTTTTAACCAAGTACCGATTTCTAGTCCACGGTGGAAGAGAAAGCAGAAATTTGCAAAATTTTAAATACATAACTTTCATTTTCTTCAAATCTTTTAGCTTCAGAACAGAATGAATACCCGAAAAATAAAGAACAGAATGATCAGAAAACGTTGAGAATAAACGCCCAAGAGCTCTTCTGTTATATTTTCCACGGTTTGCTACAATTTTTGAATAACTAAGTTGAATTTTTTTTACTGCATCTGCAACAATCTGTCTACGGAAGAGAGCTAAAGAATCAGAAACAGTAATCCCTAGCCATCGAAAAGAAGAAACAGAAACAACAGAAAATTCATTACATACTAGAGGAGTAGACGAAGACAGGTTGTAAGACAAGAATTCACATTTATCAAGATTCAGAGATAAGCCAATATCCAGGAAAGACTGAGAAACTAGAGAAACCATCGCAGAAAGAGCTGATTTAGTACGGCTGATCAACAGGATGTCGTCAGCATAAGCTATATAAGAAACATCAGTAGAACCAGTAAAATAAGTGCCTGAGATCTTTTCCAGAACAGTAGAAATACAAATTTTGAAAAGGGTTGGTGATAAAACACCCCCCTGCCTTACACCTCGAAGTACTTTAATAGTTGTTTCTGGAGAAGATTTCAAGCGGAGGTAAGAGTTAGAGTACCAGAACCGTAGAAGGTAAACAACTGAAAAGTTTACACCAGAAGAAGCCAAAGAAAAGAAAAGTTGGTTATGAACAACAGAGTCGAAAGCCTTGGAAAGATCAAGAGTACAGAGATAGACACCTTTACCCTTGGAAGAATTAGAAAGTAGAATGGAAGAAAGGACACGATGTGCATGTTGGCACCCCACACCAGATCTGAAACCAAGCTGATTATCCCCGAAGAAAGAAATATTTTGCGTTAAGCTAGGTAAAAGTACATACTCAAAAACCTTGCTAATATTGCAGGAGACGGTAATTGGACGGTAAGAAGAGCAATCTGTAGGCGATTTCCCTCTTTTTAAAATTGAAGTCACGCTCCCACACAGAAAGCTTTCTGGGACAACGGAAGACGCCAAACACATTTGAAACAAAAGCGCAAGATGTGATACAAGTTCCGCACATTCGGGAGCTAGATGTTTTTTTGAAATGCCATCATCATCGATGGATTTCGACTTGAGATGTTTTAAAGCATTCATAACATCATGTAGCGAAATGGGAAGCACATAACGCTGACTCAAAAAACTAGGGATTATCTTAAGAAGTGCTTCACTAAACTTACTATGAACACAATAATTGTGTTTCAGTCCTAGCATAATGCGGCACGCTCTGATTTGCAGTGATTCAATGTCTTCATTATGTTGTACGCTCCTTTGCACAAAGGGTCCCTAAACTGGGCAGGCATACTCCAGTAGCGGTCGCACGTAAGTGCGTAAGTTAAGAGTGTTATCTGAAACGAACCTAAAAGATAACATCTGTGTGCCCGCGCCAACCTGTTAATTCGTAGATGTGACGCTTCTGTGAAATCGTCTCCTTTCAGTGCTTACTGTGCGCAACATCATTGCACTTCTCTTATGAACAGACTTAACTCTACACCGTGAGAGTGCTTTCTGGGTCCTGTACAACAATTCAAGTACAAAAGATGGTTGCACGGGTTCCTATGGAGTTGCAATTCTTCGAGTATGTTTGTTGGTGAAGATCTTTCCCCTTTTTGATAATACGGACATGTTCTCAAAACCCCTCCTTGTGGTGATGGCGAGTTCACATATGCGGCTAAGTTTGCAGATTTGGCTCTCATGGGGTACCCTCTGATATTGTGGGATTTGTGTGGGCTCTCCCCAGGTAGATACACATACTCTTGTTCCGTCATGTTAATGTTTTCTCATTTATTAGACGCCTAGCTGACCCAGTTTAAATACGTAAATAAAACTAAGCTTCAAACACTTCCGAGTCGGTGGCATTGGGCCTAAGCTGAAGTCTGTCCGCTCTCCCCTGTGCTCACACGGCTCCCCTTCTTTAGATTATATCGCGTCACAAAGTTGGCCCCCGCGGATTCTTATCGCTCTGACTGCTGAACAGGGGTAGAGGGTAGCTAAAGGGTAATGATGCTGGTCAAAACAAACAGCGGAAAAAATAACTCCAAATGGCACTGGGCTATGTCGCTACCCCGGTATCAAAGGGCTCTTTATATAAGCGTCAAAAAGTCCGTCTCCGAGAATTCTTATCGCTTTGACTAATTATAAAAAATAGAGAGTAGCCAAAGAGTGATGGTGCTAGCTGAGGCATTCTGTACTTCGCCACGGCTCTCCCGAGTTCCCTACCGGGGTTCTTGACGAAGCCGCGTTCGTTTTCGTCGTGCGTCGTTGTCGGTGAACAGATGGGTCTCACTAAATTCTCCAAAATTCTGTTCTTTTGTGCTTTTGGTGAGCAAAAGCCCTTGACGAGCTTGATATTTAACCTCTCTAATACGGACCAAGATCAAAGGAAAGTTACAAGACCGACTCCAATGTGACTGACGAACGGAAAATCTGGAGAATTCGGCCAGAAGTCCTGCCGAATCCCGAACCAGATTGCGGGGGGGGGGGGGGGTCGTAAGCTACATACGTACTTAGCAGACGGCATTAAAGATTCCACGGTAAAGTTAAAGACCGGTTCCAATTTGACTAGAGAACGGAGAATCTGGAGAATTTGCAGGCCAGGCAAAAAGTCTGGCCGAATTCCTAACCACACTACAAGGGGCCAAATCGTAAGCTACATGCGCAGTTGGAAGGCTTCTCCAATGGCCTTTTAACGAGAGGGCTTTTCTAAAATCCAGGCGGCTGCATCTTTCAGCCTTTCCTTCCAGGTTCCCAAGCTTATGTTTCTGTTAAGCTGGATCGCAATGTAAAGCCAGGTCGAGGCGTCGAAAATGCGCAGAATCCGTAAATCTGAGACGGTGTCACAGAGGGAACACAACTGACATATCATAGACGGGGTCCAGGAAAAAAAGCGTGTCCTAGAGCTCTGAGAGGCAAACAACATGCGACGGAGCCACCTAGCAAATGTCGATGAATAACGAAATTAGCTATCAGAAAATTTGGAGGTTCGGACAGTACCCACTCCTCATAAATAAACGTAATGTAACTAGAGACCGTCTGAGAAAATGTATCATCTTTTTTAAAGGGAAAAAATCCTTCCTGGGACATAGCATTTTGAGTGGTTTCGAAGGGTCGACAACTTTAGACTTTCAATGATAGCGAACAAAACCAAAATGTTGCTCACGCAACACGCAACAATCCGACCAAAGGCTGAAGTAAGACTTCGCGTTGCCCAGTCGACGTAAACCTAGTTAGATTTTTTGTCATATTCAGTACCCGATTCAGTACAAAGCGTAAGGCTCTGCATGTGAGCGATTAACCTACCCGTTCGCTTAGAAGATATTTAGCGAGGAGATCCCCTTGTGAATAGGCACTATCTCTTTGCATATCCAGGAGGTAGTTACGAAAAGTGTACCGGAACAAGAAGGTAAATGATCTGAGCACGTTCTTGTTTCTGACTATCAGTGTGATGGATGTCCAAGTAGATTCTGCAGGCCGTACTGAAACTTAATCTAGTTAAGCCTAAATAGAATTTCAGCTTTTGCTTCGTAAATAACCTTTTCGAATAACCTTATTTCCTCCAAGCGAGCAGCGAAAGGTCATTACAGGAAAATTGTTTAGTGTTATTCTCCTTTGGACCCCTCCCCTGTTTATCATTTTTTTTTCTTTTTTCTCTCTTTTTCAGTTGAAGTTGAAACCATTGGTTATTTTTTCCGTCTCCTCCCTTTTCCTTTATATAGAGTATTCAGTTAGTTGATTCTGTTTGCTGTATAATTAATATCGTTTATTTCCCTGCCATAGCCAAGCACTCCTTTTGTGCTTTCCTGGCAGGAATGTTAATTGTGCATTTTTTTGTCTATAAATAATATTTATATTATAGTCCAATGAAACTGAAACTGAATCCACCCATTGTTACAAGACTTCACCGGTCACTCCTTCCGTAGATAACGACAGATTTCGAGCAAGAAAAAAGACAGAGACATTCTAATATTCTCAAAGATAAACTGTTTACGAAGTCACACTTTTACTAAATACTTTTTCTAATTCAATTCCTTTTTTACAATCCGTTTTTTTAATCCAATTCATTTTAATTTTACCATTCATAAAACAAAACAACATACATAGCACTCCCACGAAGAGCACAACCGTGTCCTGTGCGGGAGTAGAAAATTTCACTCACTTATGACAAATAATAAAACACAACATTTCTCGTCTTAAGCTTTCCTACATCACAGATGATTCATTATGCTCCTGGAAGGAATTTAGGAGTCCTGGCATCGCGGAATCAAGAAAAAGGGCGACAGGCGATGAAGAAGGATATATTTTATAGTCCATGGTACCTTGATGGAAAGGCATCAGCAGAAACAGAGAGTAGGGTTGGTTTCAGACACAAACAGGGTATTTTGAGCTGGGCTTTGACTGTACTGGTGCAATTAAAACCAGACGCAACCGCTACAATCTACGAAGGACCCAAGAGGATATATTTCATTTTCACATTCTTTCCAGAGAATTTTGGAAACGTACCGAATGTTCGTCGGACATTTCTTGGAAAACGCCAGAAATTCCATGCTATGAACCCAGCAATGGGAAACTAACAGCAATAAACAGCTCAAAACCGAGAAATAGGACATAAACGAAAAGTTCACCGAAGCTTTATTGCGGCCATTGAGTCAATCCATATATTTGACAGTGGAAAACGGGTATGTCAGCTGAATTTTACTAGAGCTATACTTCGGGCCTTCTTTGCAAGGGTCCTCTTCAGGCTCAAGCTGGAAAATGCATTTCAGCTTGAGAGGCTTGAGCTTGATAAACACTATTCTATTCTATTATATGGTTCACAGCTAGCTTAGGCTGAAGGAATTACTTATTCATACATCAGCCATTCGATTGGGACGTCAACTGAGATTCCCAATTTTGAGGATTTTCACTACCAAAAAGTGCTTAAAGTTTAACTGAAAAGCCAACTTATTTTTGTGTGATTTAATTGAATACACTGAATTATGTGGATTCTGCTAAGTGATTTTTTTTATCTTCCACTATCCGCTCTAGTTATGACGTTCAGAATATCTGCGGCCGTCCCCACAGCGTAAATTCTACTATGATGCGGGAAATTTTAATCTCAACACAAACGCGGCTTTTCAGTGGGCAGTGGTGAGCTTGGTCATAGAGACTGCTTAGTGCCTGAACAAAAATTAAATCTTTCTCATAAGGCATACAACACAGATACAAGCCCATAGAGGTACCACAAATCCCACGGAAATTCCACTATTTGAAAATCGATTATTCGTGAATGGCGGAACAACGAAGGAACGCATTTTCAGCGAGTCTTTGAGCCATTTTAGTTGAATAAGTGATGGATTGTCTAGATTGTCCTATCCCAGCCCTTTTTGTCAAACTTAAAAACTAAACTCAATTTTTTCTTACCGAAGAGTGTTAAATGGCTAAATTCTGTTTTTTAACTACCGAATGTCCCGTACAGAAGCAACACACCTATCACTGTTTTGTAAAACTATGTTTAATTTTGTGTGGTAAGTGCAGAAGGACAACCGAAATGAGAGCTGAAAGCTCATAAGGAACTTGCAAGGGTAGTTTTAGCCTTGACAGCCTATCAGCTCAACGTTCGCACTGTCAAGATCGGATGGCCCTTCCAAAACATGCAACATGATCCCCCCTCCCTACAGTTGACGGATACAGTCCGGATTTGAAACGAAGGTCAGGGATATTACCTCAATCCAACTGTCAAGTTTTAATCCATATCGGATAACTCGTTCGAAAATTATCGCAAGATTAAAGATTCTCCTCCCCCTTCTGTACCACGGATGGCCGGATCTGGTAAATGACTCGCGCGAACACAATGTGCCGGAAGTTTGATGGTCTATACGAACAGCTGGTATCCAGAGCACAAGCCCAGGTATCTAAACCAGTAGTAGCTCTCCTAGTCCTTACTATTGTTAGGAGGATGGAAGATCTTGGAACACGCTGTAACTGTTTGCAGTCGAAACTGTAGTTTCTAATAACATTTTCTAATTTTCTAGTATTTATGTTAAAAAAATTATTTACATTAATTTAGTTGCCCCCTCACCTCTCCAATAAAATTATTCTCCTACTTAGTTAATTACGAACTGCTCGAACAAAGTTCAACGCAATATTTGCATTACGGGGGTTCACCGTTTCTTGTTCGCCAAGAACCGTTCTTCGCGCCCCTTACAGACTTTCCACACCAACTGCCATCCCAATTTCATCTTATCCATCACTCATGCCGTCACAGTCGATTGCCGAGAGGCATTACGAAGTTCAGGTGCTGGGAATAAACAATTGGGAACATCTGTAAACAATTCCAAATGTTTTCTGAGATTCTGGAACGCGGTCCAAGTCAACGTCATAGTGTGGTTCCACCGGAACCACACCTTTCTGCAGAGCACAGTGCAAGAAGTAGAAACAAGTGACGGACGGAAAAAAAACAGGAACTGAAAGCTCATGTGGCAATTGCATTTCGCAGGATCCGGTCCAGACCTATGAATGGCTTACCTCAGACATGTACTTTGCCACCACAGAAGCTTAGAACCCGGTCACACTTGGAAAAAACAAGAGCTGTAAGCTCATATGGCACTTGCATGTGTCAAGATGATTTGATTGATCAAGAGTAAGTTTCGACTTTGCGGTTGAGATGCGCGCTATAAGGGAGCTGGAACTTCATTTGTAAGCAAAACCCTTGAGGCAAAACTGCTAATGGGCTGATGGGCATCACGAAAATGCATATATTGCTTAAAAGTATTTTTTTTACTTTGCGGTCAAGATTGGTACGAATAATCGGATTTGGGAAGTAGCAATTTCTAAGCAAATGTTGTTGAGTCTCCAATATTCCAGCGAAGTTTCATCGTCCTAGCACATCTGGAAGTACCTTAACGCGCGATCACCGGAATCCCAGACCCCCTCCCCCTCCTCCAACTCCACCCACAATAACCGGAGCCAATCCTGTTCTGTAAATGATTAATCCAGAGCATCTGTTTGTCATTCCCACGAAGTTCGATCCAGATCACACCAGTCTAAGCGGGTCAAGTATTTTCCGCCCTCCCCCCGATAATTGCCGGATTCGGTCCGGAAATGAAAAAGGTCACCAGAGAAAAATGTCCTCTGTTTAATTATTAAATTTCACTCGAATCCGATCACCCGTTCCAAAGTTACGCATGACTCAATATTCCGGATTCCCCTCCCTTAACTCCCCCCCCCCCAAGATTTTCATATCGAAGATTTTTTTTTTATTCCAAGTCAGTTTGACCGGGTCCCTGATATGCCTTCCAAGTTTCGTCGTGAAAATCCCCCAAAAACGGAATTCCGGGATACCCCTCCTCCCCCCCCCCCTCAAGTGTCCGGATCCAGTCAAATTATGTAAAAGATTTATATGGACCAGATGTTTGTTCTTCCCAGCAAGTTTCACTCCGATACCATCATTCTAACCGTTTCTCGAGATTTCCGGTCCACCCCCCCACCCCACCCAGCTCCCCCGCGGTGCACGTAGCCAATCCGGTTCAGCAAATGACTTACCTAGAGCATCTGTTTGTTCTTCCCACAAAGTTCCATCCCGATCCCTCCATTCTAAACGGGGCACGTATTCCCCCCCCCCCCAATAGTTGCCGGATCCGGTCCGGATATGAAAAAAATCATCGGAGAAATGTCCTCTGTTGAATTCTTAAATTTCACTCGAATCCGATCAACCATTCTAAAATTACGCATGACTGAAAATTTCGGATTCCCCTCCCTCCACTCCCCCCACCATTATCTGATCGACAAAATTTTTATTTTGAAGTCAGTTTGATTGGGTCCCTGATATGCCTGCCAAGTTTCATCGTGAAAGTCCCCAAAACCACCATCACCGGAATTCCGGGACCCCCCCCCCCCATAAGTGTCCGGATCAAGTACAATGGCCTAAAGGACTTATCTAGAGCAGATGCTTGTTCTTCCCAGCAAGTTTCACTCCGATCCCTCCATTCTAACCGTTTCTTGAAATTTCCGGTCCCCCCCCCCCAACTCCCCCCTGGCTACCGAATCTGGTCAAGACTTTAAACGGGACATTACAGATATATATTCTGTTCAGTTATGAAGTTTCATTACAATCCGATCATCCGTTCGAAAGTTACACACTTCTCAATTTCCCGGATTCCCCTGCGGATTCCCCTCCCTCCACTCCCCCACCATTATCTGATCAACAATATTTTTATTTTGAAGTCAGTTTGATTGGGTCCCTGATATGCCTGCCAAGTTTCATCGTGAAAATCCAAAAAACCACCATCACCGGAATTCCGGGCCCCCCCCCCCCATAAGTGTCCGGATCCAGTACAATGGTCTAAAGGACTTATCTAGAGCAGATGCTTGTTCTTCCCAGCAAGTTTCACTCCGATCCCTCCATTCTAACCGTTTCTTGAAATTTCCGGTCTCCCCCCCCAACTCCCCCCTGGCTACCGAATCCGGTCAAGACTTTAAACGGGACATTACAGATATATATTCTCTTCAGTTATGAAGTTTCATTACAATCCGATCATCCGTTCGAAAGTTACACACTTCTCAGTTTCCCGGATTCCCCTGCCCTCCACCCCCCCCCCCAAAATGGTCGGATCAGAAAACTGATTATTCCTAATTTTGTTTGGTCGGGTCTCTGATATGCCTGCCAAGTTTCATGGTCCTAGCACAACTGGAAGTACCCTAACTCGAAAAAGTGTGACAAAATGCCCTAAATTTTCAAGTTTCCAGCGCCCCGCACTCCCCCCCATATGGTCGGATCGGGAAACTGATTATTTCCAGGTTAGTTTGGTCGGGTCCGTGATATTCCTGCCAAGTTTCATTGTCCTAGCTCATCTGGAAGTACCCTCACTCGAAAAAGTGTGACAAAATGCCCTAAATTTTCAAGTTTCCAGCGCCCCAACTCCCCCGCATATGGTCGGATCGGGAAACTTATTATTTCCAGGTTACTTTGGTCAGGTCCCTGATATTCCTGCCAAGTTTCATTGTCCTAGCTCATCTGGAAGTACCCTAACTCGAAAAAGTGTGACAAAATGCCCTAAATTTTCAAGTTTCGAGCGCCCCCACTCCCCCGCATATGGTCGGATCGGGAAACTGATTATTTCCAGGTTCGTTTGGTCGGGTCCCTGATATTCCTGCCAAGTTTCATTGTCCTAGCTCATCTAGAAGTACCCTAACTCAGAAAAAAGTGACAAAATGCCCTAAATTTGCAAGTTTCCAGCGCCCCGCACTCCCCCCCATATGGTCGGATCGGGAAACTGATTATTTCCAGGTTAGTTTGGTCGGGTCCCTGATATGCCTGCCAAGTTTCATTGTCCTAGCTCATCTGGAAGTACCCTAACTCGGATATGTGGGACAAAAAAACTCGGACCGACCGACCGACCGACAGACCGACAGACGGAATTGTGATCGGTATATGTCACTTGAGCCAGAGGCTGCAATTGCCATAAAAACAGGAACCGAAAGCTCAATAGCAATTGCATCTGATTGGCAATAGTCGTACAATCCTTTCTTCAATGGTTTCGAAAGTTTCTAGTCTTTTCTCAGATGTTGGACTGTCTCTCGATGTGGAAAATGTGAATTCTTGGTTTTTAACGATCGTTCTTTTTCTCAGTCGTCCCTTGTGTGTAAACATTTTACTATCCCCCTTGCTATTTCTTTCAGATGACCGGTCATCACTATCAGTCTACTACTACCATCACTACCGTCTCTACGACAACAAACTGTCCTTTAACCAATGTCTAATCGAAGGTACCTTCCCCCGCTGCTTCAAAAAGGCATATATAGTACCAATCCCAAAGGTCGCAGATTCGACCGAAATAAAAAATCTCCACCCGATATCCAAGACCTCTGTTTTCTCCAAAACTTTTGGAGCGGCTTATCTCTAATGGTGTATTTACACACTGCGTAAATCCGAGCGGATCGTAAAAACCCAGCGGATTTTCCGACCGTTTTTTTGCTTGAAAATTTTTCTAGCTCTCAGCTCGGATTTGCTTGATCTGGTCGGTTTTTAAGCATCGTTTTCAAGACAATGAGTGATGATCAGAAAGTTTCAGATCTGTTCATTCTGGTCCAAGGGCATCCCAGCTTATATGACCCTGCTGATCCTGGCTTCAAAAAAATAAAGAAGAAAGACCTAATATGGGATTCTATTGCAAAACAGCTCTCTGTTGAAGGTAAGGCTCACATGGTCAGGCTTCATACAGCCTACTATCCTCATCCAGTCTTGCAAGGGTCAGTTCCATACTTGACTACACAGAATCCCTGATTTTTGGATAAATTATGCCAAACGCTGGATATATATAGCGTGTGGAATTCCCTATGAACTCGCCATAAACGCTGCGTTTGATCGATTATAAGTTGCAAACCATTCGAAAAGTACCGAGCGGAATTCCGCTCGGATTTACGCAGTGTGTAAATCCACCATAAGTGGCTTTATGAAGATATTAAGGACTCAATAGACCCAAGACAGTTCGGATTCCAGCCGGAGTGCAGCACAATACACTACCTGGTCACACTCCTCGACGAGATACTGCAGCACCTCGAATGCCCCGACTCCTTCGTTGACCTCCTGATTGCTGATATGGTGAAAGCTTTTGACTATCTGGACCACTTCACTGTTGTCAGTGGGGCCAATAGCATGGGAGCAAGGAAATCCATTGTTAGGCTACTGGCTAGCTTTCTGAGTGAGAGACTCCAATGCGTCCAACTCTCGCCTGACATATTTTCTGAGTTCCTCAAGATCACGTGCGGTGCCCCACAAGGCACTATTTTGGGTCCAATTGCCTTCGTCATAGCAGTAAACGAATTACTGACGAATTTCCTCAAGAAAAATGTTGAAGATACTGAAGCGGAGGTGGGCCTTAAACCAGTCGAGACTGCTAAGATTCTTGGAGTCGTCATCGATAAAAGTATGAAATGGGACTCCCAAGTTGATAAAATAGTCAGTAAAGGAGCTGGATTGCTGAGATCGTTCGCTCACCTGAAGCGATTTGTTTTTTCCACCCAGGTACGGACTAACGTTTTAATCCAATCCAATCCAAGGGATTAAAGTCGTCCCCGTTTTAAAGACGTGCATCCTACCTGCCCTTGAATATGGGTGCCAGGTCTGGCATCCAGGACTAATTAAAGCACAGGAAAAGAGGATTGAGAAAATTCAAAAACGGGCTTGCCGAATCATTCTCGGACAAAATCACACCTCGTACGAGAACAGTATTCGCACACTCGGGCTCAAGTCACTATCTGAACGAAGGCATGAAGCAGTTATAAGGTTTGGGAACCAGTGTTTTGCTTCCGGAAGGCACAGGCAGATCCTCCCCGACTTTGCGGCGCCTACGGTCGATGGCCCCGTGACAAGAAGTAAAGCAGTCTCAAAAGTCACCTTAAAGCAACCACCTGCCAACTCCAGCGAGCGATACAATTCATCTTTTGTCCCCTACTTTGTTCAGCACTACAATGCCAGATAGTGTGCGTCTTGTTTTTGTGTGTGTGCTCATTTTAACTCATTTTAACATTTTAAGTCAGCTTGGGCCGTAGGAACATCTATCACCAAAGTACGGACCTAATCGCCCATACATGCCGCCAACAAGTATCCATCTTAGCTGGAAAGAAGAAGAAGAGACAGGTTACTCTAAAACCAAAATGCAGAAGAATCTCTACCCTTTCGACGACCCAATCGAACAACAAAAACAGTAGCCGAGTCCAGAATGAAATCACAGCACCAACTTTAACTCCAGCCAACTTTCAGAAAAGAAGTTCTCAAAAGCAGATATTTAAGAAAGAATCTTCAATTGTTTTCCCACAAGTTTATTTTCCAGCTTGAGCGGCTTGAGCCTGAAGAGGACCCTTGACAAGAAGGGCCGAAATATAGCTCGAATAAAATGTAGCTGACTTATCCGTTTTGCACCGTCAAATATCATTTTAACTGTTTTTTTTAACTATGTTTTGACAATGCCACTGCTATTTTGTACAATATTCTGGCAAATTTCAACGACTGATTGATTGATTGATGATGTAAAAAAAAAAAAAATACAATTTGGGTACTCGAAAATTGTCGCTAACCCTGGGCAGTATAATAGACGAGCTCTTGGTCGGCTGTATTCAACTTTTTCCGACCATTCTATCTTCTATGTTTCTGGACTATATACTCCTCTTAAAAAGAACTCTCCGAAAAAGTTATTTTAGCCTACTGTAAATTCCTTCTTTACCTCCCCCCTTGGCATCGGAATAGAGTAATTATCAAATCATTTAATGTAAACAAGATACAGTCTCTCATAGGCATAGCCCAAATATGGTATCTTTTAGTCAAACAGTTAATACAAGAAAGATTTGTCAACGAGAAACACAAAAAGAATAGGATAAAACGCACAAGTTACGAATTGTTAAAAGTACGAACAAAACTCGGCACAAAGCTTCGAGAATAACGCTGTGACCTGGAGTAAACCGGTGTCAGTTTTGGAACTTTCGCAGCCGCCTCTCTGGGGAGTCGGGATCTGAGGGGGACAAAGGGAGGCGGGAGGAAGTTCTTGTAGATGGGGTGGAGGAGGAGGGTTGAGCCAAATTTTAGGCACAGTTTCTCTCGACGGACAAAAAGGGGGTCAAGTTTGTATTCTTTTAGATAAAAAGAGTAAGGCAGTGGGGAACCTCCGTAGATGATTTGTAGAGACCTCTTCTGAACCCGTTCAATTTTATCACTTTCTTCTTTTGTAAGAGCGAAATGCCAAACAGGACATGCATATTCTACTAGTGGGCGGATGAACATGCAGAAAATTAATTTTAGTTTATCCTTAGGAACCCGGAATTTCTTTAGAGTCTTCAGCATTTGGATAGCACCATTTGCCTTTTTTACAATCAATCTTGTGTTTTCATGCCAAGTTAGATCAGAAGAGATCACTACCCCAAGTAGGGTAGTGCTGTTACTGAGGAGGTTTGGGTCTATAGGTGGTTCGAATTCAGGTAGGCTTTTCTTGAGAAATGAAAATGTCATTACTGAAGATTTATCTTTATTTACCACCATATTTAATTTTGCTGCTTCAGAGGTAACTTGTTCAATATAATTGAAAGTTTGACTTTTACACGCTCCAGATACTACCTCTGCTAGGGAAAGATCATCTACATACTTACTGTTCCTTGCGGGACACCGCAAAAAACCGGTAAAGAAGAAGAAAAATTATTTTTATATTTTACGATTTGTTCTCTGTTTGTTAGAAAGCTTTTTACGATATCAATAAGATATTCAGGAATATTTTTCTCTGCCATTTTTTCCAGCAAAATCTTGTGATCTACAAGATCGAAAGCTTTTTTAAAATCTATTGCAATTAGATTTATCCATTTCCCGGGTTCATCTAAATTTTTAAAAATAAAATCAAGTAAACTAACGAGATAGTGAACAGTTGAACACTTCAGGATGTTACCAAATTGCCTCTTATCGATGACTTCCGAGAGATATTTTTTTAGCCAAGAAGCAACAAAGCTCTCGTAAATTCGGCTAAAAATTGATGTAACAGTGAGAGACACCAGAGAAATCATTAGCTGCTCCCTTTTTCGGAATGGGAGTGATGAAGCCAATTTTCCACTTTTTGGGGAAATATCCAGTTTTGGTGACATTATTGTAAATAATATGAAGAGGAAACGCCAATTCTTTCGCAAAAGCTTTAGCAATGGCTACTGGAACATCAAAGGGTGCCACTGATGTTTTCTTTAACGAGGAGAGTTTCTTTCTAATTTCTGATATTGAAATTTCAGGCATTAAATTAGAATTTCCATTTGAATCTTCTTGTGAATTTTGGGATGGTGCTTCAGCTGAAAACGAAGGTGGCTTTTCAGGAGGCAGTGGTGGGTACGACTGTACAATAGAAGCAAAATGAGAGTTTAGGTCGTTCGCTGTTTTCTCTGATGGCTCCTCCTTCATGAAATCAACTGGTTGCGGGCCTCTACCAGTCAGATGTTTAACTTTACCGAAGAACTGTGAAGGCTTGGATTCGAGGAGGTTATCTACTTCCTTTTTATAATAATTTTCCTGCGCCTGTTTGATTTTCCATTTAATTTTGTTTCTTAATTTCTTTGCTTCTTCTTCTTTTTCTTTTCCAATTAAGTGCAGTTTATGTTTAATCATTTGTTTAATCTCTGAATTTACGTATGGTTTATCAGTTGAACACACTTTAGTCTTTTTTTCCGGAAAACATTCAACAAACTTTTCATTTAGTTTGCTGTGAAAATTTTGCACCTGCACCAATTATTCGTAGGTTCGGTGTTACAGATATTTCGGAGAAATTATTAACGCTACACAGAAAGCTATTGGGTTCAGCCTACTCTCGGTTTTCACCATACCACCCCCTTACCCCCCTGTTCATGTGCTAGTGTTTTTGTATGTATAGTTATTTATATAATTTATAAGTTAATTTTTATTATGATTATTATTATTTCGCCGGATACGGTCCAGACCTATAAATGGCTTACCTAATGATTTCACCGGTGTTCGTCCCATTCCAATGACCCCTATTTTTTTTTTTAAATTTATGAACAGTTCCTTTCATCGTGGTTGAAGGACAAAATTTTGAAGCAGGTGGATCCAAAGCAGTTTGGTAATCTGCCAAAGACTTCAACGGCTCATTACTTAGTTAGTTTACTTGATAGAATATTAAAAAATTTAGGTGCACCTGGCAATGGATTAATCTAATTGCAATTGACTTAAAAAAGGCTTTCGATCTGATTAGTCATAGCAGGCTCGTCGAAAAACTGTTAAATAAATTTAAAACTGACGTTTTCCTTGTACGAATTATTGCGGATTTCCTGTCAGATCGGACGCAACGTACTAAATATAAGTCAACCTTTTCGGATAGCCTCCCCATTTTTTGCGGTGTACCACAAGGCACTCTTCTTGGCCCTTTGCTTTTCCTTGTGATTGCCGTAACTTGCCAAGACAGATGGAAGTAGGTAGACAACTTGTCCATTTTAGAGATATGTCGTAATGATATAACAAGCAGTGCCCAATTATTGTTAGATAATATTTGTGTTGAAGCCGCTGCTGAGCAAACGGTTGTTAACATGGAGAAATCAGTGGTTCTAACAATGTCCTTTTTAAAAAGTAACCCTGATTTTTCCCCTCCAATTCCTCACTCTCAGCATGTTAGGGAACTGAAACTCTTGGGAGTTCACATAACGGCGTATCTGAAGTGGGATAGACAGGTTGAAATTATGCTAAGGAGAGGTAACATGTCCCTCCGTTCCCTCAAAGTATTATCGCGTTATGGAGTCCCACCAAAGCATCTCCTAAGAGTTTGTCTTTCTTTCATACGCCCACCTCTGGAATACTGTTGCACTGAGTGGCACTTTAGAATTACTCGTGAACAGTCTGAGTCGCTTGACAGGATACAGTTTAGAGCCCTCCTTGTAGTTTCCAAGTCCCCTAAAGTACCGTATATAATATACCGTATATAAAGTACCGTAAGGAATTTTTTGATGAGGAATGTGATGTTAAGAGAAGCGAGGTAATTGAAGCTTTAAAAAAGGTAAAAGTTGGAGGTCCATTATCAGGATGTAGGCTAGATGAATATCGGAAGGTAAGAAGAGAATATAAAAATCTTTTAAGGGCAAAAAAGAAAGCAATGGCAGATAATATTAATATGGAGATAGTTAAGAGTTATAAAATTAAGGATAGTAAGAAATTTTGGAAATTAGTTAAACACCAGATAGAAGGAGATCAAGGAAACGCAGTCCCGCCTGCACACACATGGCCTGAACATCTGGAGTCGGAAAACGACCCGGGAAAGATTCTTACGGATGAATTTGCCACTTCGCTAAGGTCAGAAGTTCCATTCCCGATGAAAGAATCTGATTACATGCTTACAGATGCAGTTTGTGAGGAGGAAATTTGGCATTCATTGAAGCAGATGAAAGGTGGTTCGGCACCTGGTATGGATGGTATCCCAGCAGTAATTTGGAAATGGGGAAGAGTCCATTTGCTTCCATTGTTGGCACTTTTGTTTACATGTATTGTCGAGAAAGCAAGATGGCCTGAGCAGTGGAATATTTCAATGATGGTTCCAGTTTTCAAAAAAGGAGATAGGAATAAGCATGAGAATTACAGGGGGATTAGCCTAGGTAATGTATTGAGTAAAATTTTATGTAAAGTAATAGATGTTAGGCTGAAAAAATGGTTGAATAAAAATGAAATATTAAGTTATATTCAGGCAGGTTTTAAGGAAGGATACAGTACGTTAGACCAGATTTTCGCGTTGCATGTGTTAATTAGAAAATATACTCGAGGTAGAGGAAAGAAACTTTATGTAGCTTTTGTGGATTTGAGGGGGGGCTTTTGATAATATAAATAGAAAGTTGTTAATGCAGACATTACTAGAAATTGGTCTTCCAAAATTGTTTGTATTGTTGATTGTGGAGATGTATGTTAATACGAGGGTGGTGGTGAGAGTACTTGGTAAACTGTCAAGAGAGATTAAGTCTGTTCTAGGTGTTAAGCAGGGTTGCACACTTTCCCCTAAGTTGTTTTCTGTTTTTATTAATGATGTTGAAAAGTTTATGGTAGACAATAATGCTCCTTTGTTAACGCTTGACGTAGTGTCTCTTTGTTTGTTGCTTTTTGCAGATGATCTAACCCTGGTGGCAGAATCCCATACAAAATTGCAGAAACTTTGAAAAATTGTGGTAATTTGATTTTAAGAAGTAGTCTAAAGGAGGTAACGAATCTGAAGCTGCATAAAGAAATATTTTCAACGAAAGTGGTGCCAGTAATGCATTATGCTTCAGAGATTTGGGGATTTAGTAAGGCAGAAAAAAATAGAACAAGTACAACTAGGTTATTTTAAGAGGTTACTAGGGTTAAGCAATAGGATTTATGGATTAGTGGTGAGAGGAGATCTAGGTCTAGTTTCGTTAAGAAATAGAAGGTTGGTTAATATGGTGAGTTTTTGGGAAAGAATTATTAATATGCCGCGAGTACGGGTGCTTAAAGCAGCATATATGGAATCATTACGGGATGAGTCGAGTGATTCTTGGGCGTCCCAAATAAAACAAATTTTGGACCAGTGTGGGGTTAGCTCGCTTTGGAATAACGGGGAGGGGCAAGGTCATGAAGTAGGAGATGTTGCAGGTGTGGTTAAAAAGGTGTTGATGGATCAGGAAATACAGCTGTGGCAGTGTGATGTCGGTAAGTCTAGCTCGTTGAGGTTTTACAGAGATGCTAAAGAGACATGGGGGGAAAGTATTTATTTTAAAGCAGGGTTGAATAGGGAGGAGTTAGCGTGGGTGATAAGTATGAGGGGTGATTGTTTACCGCTAGGGGATAGGAGGAGGTATGTGGGAAGGGGTTTAAGTCGGATTGGTCCTTACTACTGCCCTATGTGTGGGGAGATTAATGAGAATGTGTTGCACCTGATGTGTGAATGTAGTGAATTGGATGGGTTGAGGGATGAAGTGTTTGGAAAAAGAGTGTACGATGAGGAATGGTTGGTTAAAGTAATGAAGGATGAATGTTTTTCGGGAGTTCGCCAGTTGGGAAGATTCCTTAAGCTTTCGATGAAGCATCGTGAAAGATTCATTTAGGTTTATTAGTAATTTAGTGAAAATTTATTTTTATTTTGTTTTGTATTGCCATGGCCCTCGGGCTTTTTGTGTAAATATACATCATCATACATCATATCATATAGACCTCCTTAATACTTATAATTTAGAAACCCTACTGAAGCGTCGTGAAAAACTTTCGTTAGTGTTTGGAACTAAAATCTTGAATGCACCAGCACTACGTGATATCCTCCCCCCAGATTTTTCAGCGGCAAGAGTAAGGCCTGAGAGAGTAGTAGTAGCCCTGCCAATACCCAAATTGCAGCCAACTAAACACACGACGAGGTTTTGTAAGAAGTTTTGTTCCCGCTTTCGTCAACCTTTTTAACGCGCATCATTAATTGTATACAGATTTGAATATTTGTGTTATGTTTGACAAGTCTAGGTTATATCCAAACTAGTTTAGAATTATCTTTTGTATATAATTAGTGTTAATATGGACGAGAACCACCAAATCGGCTTGACCCTTGTATCGGTTTTAAAATAAACTGAAATTGAACTGAATTGAATTTATATGATTGTACGTATACCATACCTATCCGATTAATAGAATATTTATGTAATTTTTTTTATACCTAAGTCGACAATCCACCGGCGGGATAACAAGGCACCTCGGCAACGTGACCTGTGCAGATACACCAACCGGTGTTGGCAAAAGTTTTGGCATTGTTCGCAATAATAGTGTCTTCCGAGGCACCGGTCCCAGTCGATGTGCCATCATCTGTTCAATCAACGAAAGGAAGGGTATATTTCCGTCTGGGCAGCCATGCTCATAGACCCGCTCGACGACAATCAAGAGCCAAACCAACCAACCCGTCAACAATAGCATTATCCAAATCGGTCTACACTGTAAAAAAAAACCTTGCGGTATTTGGTACTGGGATTAGTCTTGTCTTAATGCGATAAGATTATCAATAGTTCGGATTAATTTTATCCCAGCAGGGATAACCTTAATCCCAGTGGCAATACTGCAGTTAACTTTAATCCTTACTCGGGGAAATTTTTTTACAGTGTAATAAGCTGCAAAAGGATTTTCTACGTCACAGTTTTTTTACTAGCTAGAGCAACTCAAGCAGGCGGCGATTTTATTAGAATTGCATAAGAGGATCGATTTCTTTTCTTAATCACGCTGTCAAATGCTTGCAGTGCAAGCTGGCGTGTATATGTCTGTATTTAAAAGCTATTAAGCCATATACAGGAATAACAATTCACTTCACAAAACCATACTAAAAACAACCACACTATTTTTCACATTCATAACTTAATAAGCCTCATTATTTCTCGCATTCATAACTTGATACCTATCTACCTACTCTCTACTAAACTAATCACCTTTTCTACCATATTACAAAAACGAACTATAAATCTAGGATACGCGGATGGCTCAGCGGACCCAATCCAATTTGGTTATCATTCCCAACCAAAGTGTAAGCACATACGCCATCTAGGCACTAAGTTCAGGTTATTGCCTATAGATGGCGTATGTCTCTAATCGTCTTTGACATTGTTTGATACTTGGATGATCCTGATCCGCCAACAGCCTCATCACTTCGTTTAGGGAAGATTAGTCATCAACTTACCATCTTGTTGACAAAGGAGACTTTTGTAGATAGTAGCTGAGTATACGTTTATTTTATCGAGAGAGAAGAGTGCGTCTGAGCCCTAGGGCCCTACTCCTCGTTTTGTTGATTGGTTTTGAGAGTGGAACCAAAGGTCAGGCCGCCGGTCTTCAGATTTCCACGCTATCCACCAGGCCCCAGTGACCCTATTCAAGATCTAGCTTTATCCACCACCCTCGAAACCACATCAGTACTTTCTTACATTAGAAAGTTTTTCACACCTCAAGGATCGATTTCTTTTCTTAATTACGCTGTCGTGTAATGCTTGCAGTATAAGCTGACGTGTGTAGGTGAATTATGTTTGAATAAGAGGTCAAATTCGGCGAATATGCTGTGATTGATACCTTTAAGAATAAGTCTCTCTCTCCCTCCCCCTTTCCGCCTCTCTCTCTCTCTCAGCTTGTATGCAGCTTACTACACTCATCTGAACAATGCTTACAGGCAGATGCGTTACTAGCCAAAATATTGGGTGGGGGGGGGGGGGGTACCGACTGGCTAGTCATTTTTTACCGACTGTTTTTAAAAAAAAAATCGACTGTTTTGAAGAAAAATCGTTTTAGGAAAATTCGTTACAGGAACGACTACACTGTCAGAAGTTTCATAACAGATAGCGTCTAACACTTTCAAGAATAACACCTTTTTACTTAGAAAAAAAGTGTTATGACCAATTAAGCTTACACTACTTCGTGCCTAGATCTCCAACAACACCTTCAATTGGTAAAAATAGTAACGGGAACGAAAGAAAACATAACAGATAACATCCCAAAGTGTTATCTGTTGAAACCGCGCATCCTTCTGTTGTCGTTATGTAACTTATGACAGTGTAGTACTTTTACCTATTGAAGGTGCTGTTGGAGATTCAGGCACGAAATAGTATAAACTTAATTGGTCATAAAACTTTATTTCTAAGTGAAAAGGTGTTATTCTTGAAAGTGTTATGCGCGATCTGTTATGAAACTTCTGACAGTGTATTTTCACGAAAAAGTCGACTGCTTTTACAAAAATTCGCGCAGACTCGCTTTTTACCCACTGGCCGACAATATTTGGGGGGGGGGGGGGCATATATGTGACGTCGTGCTTACGGTCACGCTACCCAGCTGTCACGAAGGCCACGACCGATTAGAAGCAGAAGCTTCCGCACATTCAAGCCAACCCTTCCAAATTTTCATGATTATAACAATAGCTAATTTTGTCTTCTTCACTATCACCCCTCCCAGTCAATACTGTCAATCACTCTTCCTTTTTCTTGTACCCCATTCATTTGCACATGTATTGTGTTTCTCAAACTTGTACCTTCCAGATTCCGGTAACTGGGGTGCCAACTCCAGCCATTTCTGGTCTGGCTTCACCTTACCTTCCAGATCCATCTCTGCGAAAACGGATGTCTGGAATCCGCAGAGCAAAATAACACTAGGTAGTAGCGCCAAGACTTGACAAAATTGACACACACTCGAACAGCAGCGATACCAGCTCCACTAGCGATAGAGAACGCCCCTACTGAAACTCATTCAGTCGTTCACCAGCGCTGGCTCCGATAGATTCATATCCTGAACACAGCAAAAAAAATGATATATCCTCCGTTGTTTCCCTGGTACTAAACATTTCTAAACCAGCAAGTTTTTCTCGCTTTAAATGCCATAAGCGTCGTGGGCGGCGCTACGAGTATGGCCCGTTTGCAAAGCGCATAGGTCTTGGCGCAACTCTCAAGTGTTATTTTGCTCCGGGAATCCGGAAGAAAAATCTGGAAGGTCAAGTCTGGCCTTTAGTCCATTTCGGATCTGACTTCCAAACGCGTGAAGGCGCTTTCGTCTTTGAAAAGGAGCAAGGAGGGAAATCAAACATCGATCACAGGATATTATTTGAAAAAAAGAAGTCAAAAAATTAATGGTGCGAGCTAACGAAATATTACTAAACTGGGAATATTCACTGATAAAACGACGCAGTGTGTACGAGTAGGAGTTAACCTCCTCCGTTCCTAGCCTTATTAGCAATTTAAAAAGCGAATTAAACAGAAAAAAATGACTGAATACATCACCGGAGATAAATTGTGTCACCTTCGCCAACGGAATAGAATGAGAGCTGACGCATTTCATTGTCCAGTGGAACGTATATTTCTGGGTTCTAAAAAAAAATAATTTAAAACACATATTTTAAGACCGAAAGGATCATACTGCGACAGAAGCGTACTATTCCTAACTCGAAGTACTTATAATCTTATTGAACAAGCCTCGGAAGTTAGAGATGTCGTAGATAGATATTTTTTATTGATCTAACTCGTAGCGCCGACATGGCACTAAATACGTCGACCATTACATTTCATGTGTTAAAATACTTGAATATATAAAACTATTACATAAAAGAAAATAATTCACTTGGAATTCACTTGTTTTTTTGTTAATCTTCTCGGTGAATTATGGTACAAAAGATTCGAATACCGGTTAGTGCGACATTTAACTGGCACCAGGAGATTTTGGTGCCGAATCCGTCCTGTCGCCGGTGCTAGATCGGGCAGAATATCTCTATGTTTTTCACTGGCAAGGATTGATCGTCCAAAACGTAAAATTAAGTTTTCTCGGTGGACACTGCGTGGCTCAAGTCTTAATAGGAGGAGGGAAGCTTCGTAACCGTTGTACACATCTATCTATTACATATCTATTCCAATTTGCTAACACACGTGACCGCTTTCAACTTCCACAAGGCTTCTCAAAGGTTATAAACCCGTTCCGGCTGTTCCATGCCTCGATCGGCCACCTGATTCTGAAAAAAACTTGCATCCCCAGCATTTCTGACCAATAAGCTTCTCAGATGCAATAAGCGAGCGCCTGATCCGCCTCAAAAAGTGCCGATGAAAGAAAATGAAAAGTAGTAGTTGCAGTCAGCTTTGGCTGAAGGAATATTTGAAAAGTCTATTAAATATAAAAATATAAAATATAAACAGTAAATATTTGAAAAAGAAAGTTCGAAATCTGGGAAACGAGAACGGATGGAACGATTAATGACCTAGAGTGAGGCAGTAATGCAAGGTAAGAAGGATTTACCAGCGTGCGGATTAATGTAGTCTCCAAGGATATTGCTAATGGTTATTCCTGTCTGCGCTGCAAATAAAGAGGCTCGAACCGAAAAAAAAACAGGACAGGGGCCACAGCTATTGGCCGCTGCGGAAGAACGTCAATCAATCAATCAGTCTTTATTCTTCAAAAACATTCCTCACGGTATTAACAAAAAACGGAATATTTGCAAAGGTCACTTACTTACCGATTCGAAGTCACTGCACTGTAGAAAGTCTCTCCTACATCGGACTTTAGTGGTTGCACATCACCGAATTCGGAGAGTAAAAACCCGAATTCAGAGAGTTAAAATCCTAATTCGGAGATAAAATCCGATAGATTATCAAAACGCTAGAATGCAAAATACTGCGGTTTAGGGTAACTTAATTCGAACTCGGATAGCTTAATCTGTAGTATTTTTCATTCTAGCGTTTTAATCCTCTATCGGATTTTAACTCTCCGCATTCGGATTTGAACTCTCCGAATTCGGATTTGAACTTTCCGAATTCGGAACAGAAATCACAGGATCAGGTGGTGTGCAACCACTAAAGCCTGATGTAGGAGAGACTTTTTACAGTGTAGGCGAGATTATATTCAAACGACAAAATGGTGGACGACAACAAAGCTTCCAGAAACTTACCTGCTGACTAGCGACGAACAATGAAGCGTCCTCATTGGTTCCTCCTTCGAGCCGCGCGACCAATGAGCGGAGCTTGCTAACTTGCATGGTCACCGGAATTTTCTTCGTGATGGGCTCCGACGCCCCAGACAGGACAAAGGTGACATCTGAGTGTTAGTGTTAAGGGAAGTTTAAAAGCTTCTGCAGATAACAAAATACCTTAAAATCACTTAAACACTTACATTTCAGACTACTTAGGGGATTTTCATCTTCGTAACTCTTCCTTCCGCCCAAGCTGACTGTGAATCAGAATTAGCACTGTTAATTACTTTTTTTAAGTCACCCCCCCCCCCAAAAAAAAAGAAACAAGATAAAGCGCGGTACTATCATCCCGCCGAATGCATTCTGGGCTACATTCTCACGTCCCTATGAACTAACATACGTCCTGAGATAGCGCAATGGACTCAAAATTGTCCTGGTCCCATCTGGGGGAGGTTAGTGGCGTAGCCCTGTAAGGCAAGAAGTGTGTGATGAAGCACCAGGATGACTTGCCTCCATCCGCCCCTTGCACTTACTAGTTCAGGGCAGAAAATCGTCAATCAGCACCGCTAGTAAAGCCTATCGAGGCTGATGCTGATACCTTGACCTGGGTGATCACGTTCCTCCACCCTTTTTTGCTCCTGGTCGGACTTCGTTATCCTTACGGATAGGAATCAATGTCTTTCTTAAAGTTTCACTGAAAAGCCAACTTATTTGAGCATAGCATAAATTGAAAAATTCTTTAAGTTTAACTGAAAAGCCAACTAATTTTTGTGTCATTTAATTTAATAGGCTACACTGAATTATTTGGATTCTGCAAAAGGATTTTTTATTTTCCACTGTCTACTCTAGTTCTGACGTTAAGAATATCTGCGGCTGTCCCCACAATGAAAATTCTACTACGACGCAGGATATTTTAATCTCAACACAATCGTGGCGTTTCAGTGGGCAGCGATGAGATTGGTGAAAATTGCTTAGTGCCTGAACAAAAAATAATCATTAATCTTTCTCGTAAGGCATACAACAAAAAACAAGCGCATAGAGATACCACAAATCACACGGAAATTCCACTATTTGAAAATCGATTATTCGTGAATAGCGGAAGAACGAAGTAACGCATTTCCAGCAGGTCTTCTTCAAGCCAATCCAACTGAATAAGTGATGGGTAACCAGATTCCAGCCCTTTTCGGTTAAATTTTGAAGATTTGCCACTGGTTCTTATTCTCACCACCCGGCTTCTTTCACCAGGATTGCATATGGTAGCAGACTATAGGTGCCGCAAGCATCAGTTACCGGGTGGTCTCAATTTTAAACTCAATGAAATTTTTAAAACTCAACGGAATTTTAAGGCCCTTCAGGATGGTAATGGCGATAAGCGATCGCCGTTACGTGAACGTGAAACATTTCGGCCGACACTGAGGCTTGCGACCGATTATGCAGCAAGTTCCTAGATTGTCCTAAATTCTAAGGAAATCCTAAAAGTAATATTATATCCAGCAGGATAGCCTGACCGGATTCTAGGCAGACATCAAGAAAAAAGGATACTGATTAACGAACTCTTGATGGTCTTCGGTTTAGTTTCCAACTCTTCGAGCTCTGGCAGGCCATTTCCTAAAAAAAAAGCGTTTTTTTTACCCAAGAGTAGTCAGCTTCGACGTGGCGGTAGGCTTAGTTGGTAAATCCGTGCAACGACAAGAGGCGCCTCGATGTAAAATTGGATTGAAAGATGTCACTAACACAGTAAAAAGTTTCTCCGAGTAAGGATTAAAGTTAAATGCAGTATTTGCTACTGGGATTAACCTTATCATTACTGGGATAAGATTAATCCGAATTAGAGATAATCTTACCTCAGAAGGGACAACATTAATCCCAGTAGCAAATACTGCTCACACTTTACAGTGTAATGATGAATGCTTTATTTTACCCAAATAGCGTTAGCTAGCGCATGCATGTCAATAGATAAATACATGAGTCAATACATAAATAAAACCACACTATTTCAACACATTTGCGTAAAAAAGATAATGCATAAAGATTAAAGTAAATGCATCAAAATTCTTCATTTAGTGTTGCTCTGTTAAAATAATCAGTAAAATACGGGACGAATGACTTGATGTAACGTTGCGTACTAGTCGCTGGGTAAGAAGATACTCGTAGACAACTCTTTGTCTTTTCTCGATGTCTTGTCCTCGGTAAATCAGCAGTAGGTTTTCTAAGTCTGGCAGTAGTAGTCGACGGTGGAAAGGTCATTCAAGAGATTCCAGTCCAAATCTGACTGTTAATTCATGTCGGCGTTCTTCCAATGACGGTAAGAACGCCACGGTTTTCACGTATGGCCAACAACAAGTAAAGCGAACGATAAAGGTTGAAGGTTACGATCTTTTTTTCGAAAGGCAATAGTTATGAACTTGTTATGGAGCGGAAATCGCTTTTCATACTTACGTCTTAATGGGCGGTTGTCATTACGATCTGTGATGGTCATTTGAATGAATGAATGAATTTATTACATGCAGCCTAGTAATAAGGCATCTGCACAGTGCATACAAAAAAAAGGTTCGAATATTTTATTCTGCTTGTCAGGCTGGATTTGGATTCGGACTCGGATTCCAAACCCTGAACGTAACGAATCCGCTCCTATTTCTAATCTTTTCCCAATTTTTACAGACTGTGCTTAAGGTTTTGTTCTTAACGAGCCCCGAATTCACTCCTGGGTTGCGAAGAGAAAACCTATACTATAACAACTACACATGAAAACCTTGAAATATGATGTGCATCGCCCAATTAATCGTCTCATTTGCCTTAGGCATCAGTGCTTTTTCATCACCTGTATTTTTTAAACTATAACCTAGCTGTTACATAATTTGATTTTTTTTAAGGTCGGAATCGAATCCGGATTCGAATCCTCAGCATGAAAAGATGGATTCGGATTCGTACCTAGCCCTGGATTTGGATCCGAATTCTTTCATGATCGGATTCACCCATCTCTGGGCTGATGCTTTAAGATAATAACTGGGTAATAATAACTAATTTATTAAAGTTTAAAATGTGTATGTTTGTTTAGAAAGAGTAGGTGACGTTAAAGAGATTAAGGAAACATTAACGTCACCGAGTGGAGGAGGAGTCGTAGCCCAAAAATTAAATAATCAAAATGGTTGGAAAAGATGCTACGGGGGTATTACAAAAAAAAAAAAAAAAAAAAAAAAGATAATAACTGGGCTTACGGTCTGCGAGTTCTTCGAAACGCGGGTGTTCTTCAACGAAATTCTGGCGAGCGGATGGATTCTCTTTAGCTTTGTGCCATTCAGCCGCCAGGTGCCGAACGTAGTCGATTTCCGCGCCACGTCGCTCTTGTCCTGCGATCGATGTACCATTCAGAATCTGAAAATAGTCTATTTCAGTCAAGTTCTTGGATTATTATTTATTTGCAGACAGCTGACAGTTAAACATAAATTAGCTTACTAAATCTACAACGAACTACAATGGAAAAACAAAGTTCAAAATAAACAAAGTAATCATGGCGCTTTTTTGTGAAAAAAGGAAAAAGGTTGTGATGAAGAAGAATGTTGTCAGCCTTTTTATGAAAGTTTTTGATTTTACTATTTAAAATTTAACAGCACGAAATGTCAAGTATGGATGTCAAGTCGGAATTTGTCAAATTCACCTGAACTAGATGATTTTTATGGAGTCTACCGGATTATTGCGCAGGCCATCTACCGAAACCTTGCTCAAGGAATCTAACGGAAATTGTCTCAGGGAATATATTGGGAGGATGGATTAGGGGATCTACCGGACATCGCCCCATGGAATCTACTAGAATATTGGAATGTACCGGGATTCCCTGAGCCGTCGCTAACTCGCTACCTTATTCAACCATTAAGCTGACGCAGCTCAGGATGGCAGTAAATTCAGGTAAACAAGTAAGTATATAAGTATTCGCAAGTAGGCTCTTAAGTAGTGAACAAGAACCAATTACTGGATTCACCTATCATTAAGCACAGCTCTTGCTAGAAATTGTTTTCTCACAAAAACGGTACAGAAATATCGTTTTCAGAAAATGCCAATGTTGACTCTCTTCAAGCTAATGGAAATGTAAAGGGCAGAACAACTACGAGAGGTTTCAATGTACGCTATACTCCACATTCAAAGTAAGTTTGTTTTGTGAAAGGCCAAGAGCGACAGGCCTAATCGGGCAGATAGGCACAAACCGTTCGCGTAAATAAGATATGATTGGTCATCTTACACGAGCAACCAAAGAGTATATTAAACATTACACTAGTTCTAGCTTATTGACGCCTTGCTTTTTGGGATCCCAAAACGTAAGTGGAGGGATACCTATGACATCGCAAAAGTTGTCTGTCCGTCCGTCAAAGTCATCCGTCCGTCAAATGTAAGATCAAGTTCGTAGATGGGCTCTGTAGCCCTACATTTAGGGGTGGGGGAGGGGGTTCAAATTAAGGGGCAAACAAAATACTTTCAAACAGCTAATGGGTAATTATGGGTAAGAAGACATGCTGAACACGAAGACGAAATCCGGCAAAAACCGGAAAGTTTGTTAAAAGTAAAAGTTTTATTTGATGTTGATTAGATGTTCGATTTAGGGGTCAGAAGACATGCTGAACACTTATGCGAAAATCATTTTCTACCCGGGTAAGCAGTTCGTCTGGAATCCGGCCAAAGCCGGAAAATTTGTTAAAAGCAAATGTTTTATTTGTAGTTGATTAGATATCTGATTTAGGGGTAAGAAGAGATGCTGAATCCGTTTATGACAATCATTTTTACCCGGACATATAGTTCGTCCGGAATCCGGCTGGAACCGGAAAATTTTGTTGTAAGTTAAATTTTTATTTGAAGTTGATTAGATGTTCGATACTGGGGAAAGAAGATACGCTCAATTCGTTTTTTAAGCTTCCTTTTTTCGCCGGACAAGTAGTTCCGGAATTCGGCCGAAACCGGAAGACTGTCAGAAGTAAGGCAGGAAGTTTTCTTCAAAATAGATAAGACTTATAGGGGTAAACACACATGCTGAATCTATATCTGAACTTGGCTTTCTCAGATGATTAGCTATTTGGCCTTAATCTGTTTCTGAATTTTGATATTAAAAATGTTCAAGGAGTCTGGCGAAGACTGGACCTGGCGAAGACAAGACCCGACTGTCTGGATCAAATATTGAATTTGGGATCCCACAGAAACCTTTGGTCTTGTTTTCTTTGATAACCGATAAAATGTTGACTTTGAAAGTGTATCATACGGGTACCTCTCTGGGAAATAAGGTGTACACACACCTGCGCGCACCACGCTCATCCATCCCAGCTTGCCCCAGCGTTTGATTATGGTTATCTAAAATGGGCTTAGTGTACTAGACTGGTATATCCCCCTCCACCCCCAAGCCAAACTGAAGGGCAAGGGATTTCTTACCATCAGGGGACCAATTCTTGCTATGACTTGTTGTCGATTCGTTTCAACATTCGATTTGTCCAGTAATGGATTTTCTAAAATGTGTAGTTCCACCAGGCTCTGAATCCTGTTCAGCTGTGAGATATGCCTCCACTGTAAAATATGTAAAACGATTAGAAGAAAGTAGATTTGGAGTGAGTTGAAGTAAGTTTTTTAAGAAAAAAACGAAAAAAATTCTTGATGGATAAATAGTTTTCGGTAATTAGCTTTTAATTGTTGTCCGTCTTGCACAAGTGACACATATTAAGACGGAATCTTGGTATAGGAATATGTTGAATGTTGTGTACGTTGAAGAATAAAAAAAACTGAAAAGAAGACTTTTAAAGCACAAGTCGCGGTAAAAATTAGTTGCGTTTTTGCAGATACCATGGTATCTGATACCGCGGTCAAAAGTCGTTTTTGCAGTTACAGTGGTATCTGGCAAGGTACCGTGGTATCTGATACTCAGATACCACGGTAACTGCGAAAACGACTTTAGACCGTGGTATCTCTGCAAAAACGACAATTGTAGATCCAGATACATTGGTAACAGATACCATGGTATCTGCAAAAACTCAACTATGGTTTTCTTCCGATATTGGAACATAAACGACTCCTTTCAAAATCTGCTGGGATACCAGGGCCGTTTTTCAACTCCCTTCGATCTGCTGTACGTGTCACTCCTTATGGAAAGCTTCACAGACAGTTCATCCAATGGACAATAGTTGCGTTTTTGCAGATAACATGGTGTCTGATACCAAGGTCTAAAGTCGTTTTCTCAGTTACCGTGGTATTTGATACCACGGTCAATAGGCGTTTTGCAGTTATCGTGGTATCTGGCCAGTTACTGACCACGCCCGATGAAAAATTTGTAGCCTGCGTAGTAGTATGGTAGTAGTACGAAAACGCTGCATGTGACACTATGTAATAGCAAAGAATACTATCATTTAATGTGCCTCAGACTGATCCAATCTTATGTAGTAGTATCCAGTAGCATCCTGTCTTGCCATGGTAACATCCAGTCTTGCTAGTAGTACCATATAGTAGTATGCAGTAACACGGTAGCCTTGAAGTAGAAGCATGTAGTAGCATCGTTAGTACTGCATGCAACTTTTTCGTACTACTTCATAGTACTATTTTGAGATAAATTTTTCATCGGGCGGTCCCGACCGTGTTAACCGATCGTGGTCTCAGAGTCATCTCATCGTCATCATCACCAGTAGAAGAGCCTCGGATTTTGTCAAACTGGTGGGAAAGAAGTTTGGCACTGGTGATGTGAGTGGATATCAGTTTTCTTTTGGGATGACTTTTGGGAGCGCAAGTTCGACAACTGTCATTTTTGCAAAGCAACCGTAGTATCAGATACCACGGTAACTGCAAAAACGACAAAATGCAAATCGAGTAACCATAGTATCAGATTCAATTCGCGGTATCTGATACACGGTTGCTCTGCAAAAACGACTATTGCCGAAATTGCGATTTACGCAGCCATCCCAAAAGAAAAACAGATTTCCAGTTACAGCACTAAGTGCTAAACTTCTTTCTCACCCATTTCACAAAATTTGGTGAAAGTGAGATGACTTTTCAGATACTCCGACCAGTTACCACGGTCCGACCGTGGTATCTGAATAATAGATAGTACGAAAACTGGCCAGATACCACGACAACTGCAAAAACGCCTTTTGACCGTGGTATCAGATACCACGATAACTGCAAAAACGACTTTAGACCGTGGTATCAGATACCATGCTATCTGCGAAAACGCAACTAATATCGCCAGAACGACTGGTTAAAAAGATCAACGCTTGGCGAACCAACTAATGGCAGTGAACGGGGCTGGGATCTCCACCAAAACAGGGCTCCGACCTTTGCAAGAATAGGGCTCTGCCCCCCCCCCCCCCAAAGAATGAGCCATAACAGACCATGCCACAATATATGATGACATGACACATAGTTTTCAGCTCTGCTTTAAGGTGTTTTTCCGCGACACAATTGTGAGCCACACACTTCTGAGTGATTGACGCGGAAACACGATCGTGTACCACACACACGGCCACAAGTTGAAACTCGCGGAAACGCTGTATTTGTCTATTTTTGGGCGGTAACTTCGACTGTCTGAAAATAGAAATAGAATTCATGTAAAATCTCAATAAATAGAACTTCACGCTTTCGGTCTTACAATTCCGTGCAAAGAGGATTCTCCGTTTTATGTCTACATGCTTGAGAAATTTTTTGATTGTATGGTTTAGACACTGTTTTGCTGCTAAATTTGAATTTGCCGCCAGAATTTTAGCCACAAAATCGAGAATCACCTCGGCAGTTGTTTGTCGAATTTGAGCCACGAAGCGAGGTACAAAACCTTGTTGGTCGCGGAAACAAACTTGTGGGTCGCACAAAAGACCGCGGAAACACTCTTTTCGAGCCACAGTCGACCCACAAACTGTTTGTGGGAGCATGAAAAAACACCTTTATTTTTCGTAAAGGTTTAACTGCTCATGCCTCGACCTACTAGCTTTACCTACTGGAACAGTATATAGGTATACCCACCGATGTAATGTTGTTTTTCGTCAACCACAATACTTGCAGACTTGGGAACTCGCCAGGTTTAATCTCAATATCCATGAGCCGACATCTTGTAACGTTCAGCCGCTTCAGACTGCAAAAAGAAATTTCCAATACGGCAAAAGAAATATGTATAGCAACAGATATTGAGGTTTCCATCTTTTCTTATGTCAACTGATCAACGGTAATCTGAAGGGGTAGCCTCCCCCCCCCCCCCTCCTCCCCCTCAGTTCACCGACACATGAGTTAGGACAACTCGGACCTCAGCTAAAAAATAGTTGCGTTTTTGCAGATACAGTGGTATCTGATACCACGGTCTAAAGTCGTTTTTGCAAACCGTGGTGTCTGATACCACGGTTAAAAGGCGTTTTTGCAGTTATCGTGGTATCTGATATTCAGATACCACGGTCCGACCGTGGTAACTGATCGTGGTATCTTAAAAAAGTCATCTCACTTTTATCAACTTTAGTCAAATTGGTGGGAAAGAAGTTGGCAATTGTGATGTGAGTGGATTTCAGTTTTCTTTTGGGATGACTTTTAGGAGCGCAATTTCGGCAATCGTCGTTTTCGCAGAGCAACCGTATATCGGATACCACGATAACTGCAAAAACGACTAACTGCAGATCCAGTTACCGTGGTGACAGATACCATGGTATCTGCAAAAACTCAACTAACGAACACGACAATTGGCCTAACGGTAATCCCCAATAATGAAACTTAATTGGTTAAATACGTATAGGAGTCTTTGTTTGAGTCAATCATTTTGCAAATCTGATGTATACGACCCACCATGACGACATTTGAGCTCTTCTACAGTCAACAAATCAATTTGGAGCTCCCTTCAGCTCAATCATCGGAGCGATATCTGAAATCTTTTGCGCCTTATTTTATTCGGCATTCTAACTCTGTTTGACTATGTTGTTGTTATTTTATCAGTTGTGACGTGACCAAATTTATGTTTTTTTTTATTACTATAGTGATTTCATTGTGTTTTCTATACGTAGTCATGAGTTTTTGATTCGACAACCGATTATTGTAACACAAGCAAATTGCATACAATATTAGTAATACTTTATTATGGACCAATTTAAGAAACCAAAATTGTATATTGCGTGAAGATTATGTAAAATATAGTAGTATATTATGTACTTATATCTTAGTGAATTTTGTTGACATTTTCTTATGCTATTTTTCGCAATGAAGAATTTTTGGATGAATATACAGTGAATTTGAATTTGAATCTTCTTCTACGAGTGACAGTTTCTATATAACGAATGACGATATACTCTTCTCGAGTTCTTCGCCTTCCGGGGCACATTTGACTTGCCGTCGTAGCATTGAAGCGAACGAGGTCCAAATACTGAACAAACTGTTAAAGGACCTGTCTCACCTATAACACTAATGCAACCTATTTCCATAATCACTCCATACATTTCTAAACTTGGAGTCCCCAATTTCGTACGGTGCATTCTAACCCCTCCAACAAAACCCCGCTGATTTTCTCACTTGCTGTGTTTTGCTACCTTCGATGAGTATCACGTTGTCGACGGTTGTCTGCGAGAAGTTTTTCCATCAGAAAAAACGGTTCTGTAAATTGTTTCCCTGTTTTCGCTACAAGTCAACGGGTCTCGGAAAAGGCTTAAAACAGCCAAAACAGTGGGTTATTTTTTGAAAGCACAGCATAGTTTTAAAGTAGTCACATATTTTAAAATACTGCAAGTTGAAGAGTAAATAGTGCGAGGGGTCCTTTGATTAACTGAAAACCCAACTAATTCGAATATACAGAGTTATTTTTAATCTTCTAAGGGATTTTTATTTTTTCATTTCAAGCTCTAGTAGTGACGTTCAGAATATGCGCTGGTTGCCAAGTTAAAATTCATCCAGCCGCGGCGAATTTGAATGTCAGCAAAAGCGTGGATTTAAATGGTCAATAAAGCGTCTATCATGTCTGAGGGATGACCAGTAAGCGCAAGATCACGTCCCCTCTATTTCGAGGACTGAAAGTTGCTAGATAGTTGCTAAATATTTTAAGCATGGAGGTACAAGCACGTCCGTAAAAATAAGTTCATTCAATAAAATATATTATTCGGAAACAGCGAAGTAACGAAGTAACGCATTTTCATCGGTCCTTCAAGCCTATATTAAAGGTTAACTTCAGACATCGAGTTGGTATCGGAAAATAACACCGAGACGGTCATTGAAAATAACCTATCCGAGCCGAAGGGGGTTGATATTTTATGGCCATCGAGGTTGTCATTCAGATATCAACCGAGATGGAGGTGTGTTGACTGTTATAACTTTTTCGAACAGAAATCATCTCTGGAGGCTGATATGACTTATATCATCCTCTCCCGAGGCTGATTTGACTTATAACATCCTCTCTGGGGGGGTGATGACTTGTAACATCCTCTCTGGAGGCTGATATGACTTATACCATCCCCTCATACCTACCGCTAACTTTCTGTGTGAAGATTATCGTAAAATAACTGACCGTGGGTCATCGGAGGATATGCAATACATACCTGTTCGAAAAAAGTTATAAGTGTATTAGATGATGGATAACCAGGCTGTCGTATCTAAGCCCTTTCGGTCTTTAAAAACTGGTGTTATTCTTTAAAATCAGATAACGGTAATAAAGGAGGAAAATGTTATAAAATAGAATGTTACTTCTTTTATTCTTCTCAAAACTATCATGGTAAAAATCCAAACTTGTCGAGGTCGTCAATATAATAATATACAAAATATAAACACCAACAATACCACATCGACTCTGCACAGCCAAAAGGTCGTATCTGCAGTTTTCAAAATTGTTCAGGAGAGCGAAAAAACGTGTTTTAAGACCGTGATACAAGTTGTGTCACGACGACTGGGCCATACTCATATCTCAGCTTCTATGTGTCGTACAGATACGACAATTAGACTTGACGTTCCTAAATTAACTGAACGAAGAAATACTCTTTCAAATAAGTTTGGAGCTAAGATAATGTGTTGTCCCCAGATGGCCCATCTATTCCCCCCTCCCCTCCCATCTTCCGTGCGTCGGTCTGAGAGGAATACTGGAAATCAGTTTTCTCCATATCCAACTAATTCTTCTGCCCAATTTTTACGTAGTTTTATCCCATCATTTATTTCAGGTCTTATATTGTAAGTGTATTAGTTAATTTGTTTTGTGTCTGTATTTCGTAAATTTGTATTCCACTTCTAGCTTTTAGCTATATGGATTAAACGTGATTGATTGATTGATTGATTATTAAATTTGCTACTGTGACCATTTTTCATTGCCTGCTTGTATGGCAGTCTCTTCTTGCTGCAACGCAACAGCAGGAACAGACTGCATGGTGTTGTTGTTGTTTTCTTTTCTATGTGTTTTCTTTTCGTCTATGACAATTTGCTGAATTAAAAGTATTCATTAGTTGCGTTTTTGCAGATACCATGGTATCTGATACCACGGTCTAAAGTCGTTTTTGCAGTTATTGTAGTATCTGATACCACGGTCAAAAGGCGGTTTTGCAGTTATCGTGGTATCTGGCCAGTTATCGTGGTATCAGATATTCAGATACTGCGGTCCGACCGTGGTAACTGGTCGTGGTATCTGAAGAGTCGCCTCACTTCCATCAAATTTTGTCAGATTGGTGAGAAAGAAGTTTAGCACTTAGTGATGTAACTGGATATCTGTTTTTCTTTTGGGATGACTTCTAAAAGTGCAATTTTGGCAATAGTCGTTTTTGCAGAGCACCGCGTATCAGATACACGATAACTGCAAAAACGACTAATTGCAGATCCAGCTACCGTGGTAACAGATACCATGGTATCAGCAAAAACGCAACTATTCATTCTAGTTCAAAAAATAAGGACGCAATTTTGCTGGCTTAACGTCTACTAGAATTCAGCGACACTTACTTGTGTAAGCCTCCTAGAATTCCAATGTTCGCCCACTTGTCCAGGCAGTTATTCTCGAGATCAATCCGCACAAGGGATTGTAATTGATCTCCAACTGTATCGACCATCGATATTCTGTTGCCAGGCACCTAGCAGTCACAAAACTAAATAAACATTGGTTTGCAGCTTGACTTGGGGGGGGGGGGGTCAACTTGTGAGTGCGTATGCTCAGTAATTTCAGCTATGACAGCTTATTTGCGACGTTTCCTTGCCAAAATCTAAGCCCAGATATTGCCCTGTTCTGTGAAAAACAAAACCCCCTGCTCTTTTCGGCAGTGCTTGAAATGTCCAAGTTAAAAATTTACAAATCCCCACCAAACCACTGCCCAAGTTAAAATGTATCACACCATTCCATTCTGCACTTTTGACATACTTTTATTTAGTTATGGAAGTTCTGTGCACCATTGTATTTTTCCATCCGATATACTGTACTTTCTTAAAGCGGAACACAAGAAATGGTCTTTCTACCACGCACACAATGGTAACCATCCCTACTGCCACTATGAATGTTCAAAACCCCCCGAAACACCGTCAAACAACGAGCAAACTAAAAAAAAAAAAAATATTCCTAGGTTTGAAATAATTCAGTCTGGACTTAAGTCTCAGCCAATTATCCGAGACAGCCGTTATGGCAGATAGGGAGTCAAGGGTCAATAATAATTTCCATCTAATGCTCCAACTGTTTATTAGAAATACAAATAAATTAAAAAACTAGGATCATTGTGGTTCTCCTGAAGTCATACAAAAAATAAACCATTAAGTCTTATAATTCTTTGCCAATCAAACGTGGAAAATTTCGTCATCTGGAAAAGAAGACGTTTTGCGTGGGTTTTTTCTCGAGCCGAAACTGCAACCCGGCAATCAAGTTCAAATCTAAATAAACTGGTTGCTTCCGATCAGCAAGAGAAGGTAAACAGAATGTTTGGATTAGGTCTTTAACTAAATCTAAATTTCGGCAAAATACAGTAAACCTAGATCCGAAAAAAGAATCTCTGCGCAGTTAATTCAAATTCAAAACAACGCGTTGGTAGGGGAGGGGGCTCGAGTGTCCATTCAGTTCATTCCCGCGAGGTTTGTCAGTACAGAACAAGTGCCTGATTTTTTCAACAGACAATGCCTATCAGTGGATATACCTAGCGTTTGGCACAGACGAAAGAAAATATTGTATGCTTTTGCCGGGCGTCGGCTGACTCGTCGGCACATCGGGTTCTTTTACACGCAAGAAATCCAATTCTGCGAACACTGATCGGGCAAAACACAGAAGAAATCGAATCATGTATGCTTTTGTGGGGCCTCGGGTGTCTTGCCGGAACATGAGGTTCTTTTATGCATACATTTTGTATGATTTTGTTGGGCGTTGGTCGACTCGTCCGCACATCAGCTTATTTATACACGTAAGAAATCAAGTTCTGTACAGTCTTGTTGGGCACCTTTGAACCCCCAAGGGCCCACACATTCAGGTTTAAGAGGGGCGGCAGAAGGGAATGAACCGAAGGGTTCTGCAGTGACGGAACTCTCTGCAAAGCCTGTCCCTTATATAGTGGAGGGTCTGAAAGGGGGTCGAGGGTCAATCTCATAATGAGCGTGTTCCACCCTTCTAACAATAGTACCTATTGGTTACTAATTCCGTTCCAAGAAAAGTTACTACGCTGACCGTTCCATCAGTCTCGAAATAGTAACTAACAGTAACTATTTGCTTACCATGCTCAGGAGTGTAGTAAGCGTAGTAACTACGAATCTCTGTAACGTGACAGGCCGGATTACCCCGTGGAGCTGCCGTAGAGTGATATTTTACCGAAAATCTAAAAATGCGTTCCAGCCTTGACGCCAAGAAGTCAAAATTCGTGACGTCATGCGTAGTAACTACGGTAAGTAGGGTGGAACACGCTCAATAAGAAAGTAGAAGAATTCTACTAAAGCTCACCTGTAGGTACTTCAAACACGGAAAATATCCACAAATGGCCAAAATCTCGTTCCAGTCGTAATCCATAAAACCAAGCGAAAGGTGATCGACGGAATCGAAATGAAGATCCGAAGCGCCACTCGGCCGCAGGCGGTTGTAACTAGAAGAAGATACACCTTGAAGCCCCTATCCAAACATAAATTGTCTAATCCTAATGAAGCTTCAGCTCTTAGATCCATCCTATCTTGAGGGGCCATCGTCAAGACGAGACAACAGTCTAGGCATCAAACGTTCCTACACACACCAGCACCAAATTTCGAGCAAGAAAGAAAATACAAATGAAAGAAGATTAGCAAAATATTCGTAACGCACACATTGTATATAATAACAAATTGTATATAATATTAGTAATATTATACAAACAAATTGTATATAATATTAGTAATACCTTATTATGGACCAAATTAAGAAACCAAAATTTTATATTGAATGAAGATTATGTAAAGTAATAGTATAGTATGTACTTGTATGTTATTGAATTTTGATTGACATTTTCCTATGCTATTTTTCGCAGTGAAGAATTTTTGGATGAATAAAGTGAATTTAAATTTGAATTCCAGGCACAAGCTGAAGTCTAAAACTCGTAAAATATAGTTGCTAATTTCACTGATGATCCATTGTGCTCTAAAAATTAAAGGCATCCCTTCGTCGCAAAACCGTGAAGAAGGGCCGTGTGCATGAGCGTTAGACACTCCGTAATTCAATTTGTCTAATATATTCTAATCACCTATTCAGTAGTCAGCATTATGCTCATTTCAGTTAAAGTATTTATCAATCAATCAATCTTTATTATTCGAGAAACATTCCTTACGGTATTAACAAAAAACCGAATATTTGTTCTCTCGTCAAACATAACAATATACAATTGCGCTTTTACATAGTCAAATGTTCAATAATTACACAAAAATAAGAATTGCAACAAATTAAAGCGCTAAACCTCAATAATTAACATACAAAATAGGAAAAGAATTTAAAATTTCGCGTTGAAAAAACTCACAAAGGAGGGGACAAAACTTCTTTCGTACCGCGCATGAATTGCCCGAATGGGTTGTATCTTAGGAACTGGTTGTGCTGCCATTCTCTGTGACCTTATGCGGTCGGGAATGTGGGGAGGGGGAAGGATGTGCCGATGGTTGGGGTCTTCCAGTAGTTGGTCACCAAACTTGGTAGAAAGTTGGTGCCTACGGTTTGACAAAGATGCGAGACCAAACTCGTTTAGAAGGGAAATGTACGGGATTTTGGGGGATTTTGATACTATTAGTAAAGATCGGTACTGGATCCTCTCGAGGCGTTCCGACTGCTCCCGTGTTAAACCGAAATTCCATACCGGACATTATTTGCTTACTTTGTATTTTTGACCATATAAATTAGCAATATTCCCGTTCTACAAAAACATAAGACGTTACTGTTTCATTATCACCAAAATCGTCGATTCTGGCGGCCTAGAAAGCTCCGCTGGCTTATCCACTGCGTGTCCTTGCGACTGCGGCTTATCCCGCTGAAAAATTTGTAGCCTGCGTAGTTGTCTGGTAGTTGTACGAAAAAGTTGCATGTAATACTATGTAATAGCAAAGAATACTATCATTTAATGTGCCTCAGACGGTCCAATCTTATGTAGTAGTCCAGTAGCATCCAGTCTTGCTAATAGTAGCATGCAGTAGTATGAAGTAACACGGTAGCCTTGAAGTAGAAGCATGTTGTAGCATCAGTTAGTACTGCACGCTACTTTTTCGTACAACTTCGTACTACTATTTTAAGATAAATTTTTCATCGGGATACTCGCTTCGCTTTCCTATTTTTTTATTTTTTTATTGTCGCCGATGTCGGGCACCAAATAAAAAATCACCTCGCAAGTTGTTTGTCAAAATTTCAACCACAACACGAGCCACAAAATTCTTGAGGGTCGCTGAACCAGACTTTTAGGCCACATAAAGCGATCGCGGAAATATTCTTTTTCGGCTGCAGCCTCTTTGTAGTATCGCGGAAAAACGCCTTAACTGAATACGAACTTTCGAACTTCATATCTTAAAATAAGCCTCCCTTACCTTACATTCAGGATTCTCAATTTGGGCAGATGTCGAACGATGTCAAACACATCATCCCAGGACGAGAGGAGTGTCGAGCTGAGATCAACCTCTTCCAAATTCGGACAGATTTCGGATATTCCAGCACCAGGGTGGGAAACCAAACTCGAGGAAACGCTGGCCTCTTTCAGTCGACCCAAGTCACTAAAATGCAGTACAATGTGAGCTCTCAAGTAAACAAGACCAAAGGCTCCGATGGGATCCCAAAAACTGAATATTTGATGCAGACAGTTACGATCTGTGTGCCAACCGGTTATGTATAAATTTCAAGTTCAGATATTACCTCTATAAGCCATATCTATTTTGACGATACTGATCGAAACTTCCTGCTTTACTTCTGCCAAATTTACGGCTTCGGCCGAATTCCGAACAAACTACCATACCTGTCCAAAAAAAAAAGAAAGTTCAGAAACGAATTTAGTGTATCTCCTTATCCGTATAAAGAACATCTAATCAACTTCAAGTAAAACTTAAACTCCGGGTAGAAAATTCTTTTCACATAAGTGTGAAAACTAATTCATTAACATGTCTTCTTACCCCTAAATCGAACATCTAATCAACTTCAAATAAAACTTTTACTTTTAACAAACTTTCCGCGTTTGGCCGAATTCCGGGCGAACTACTTGCCCAACGAGAAAATGGTTTTCACCATCGTGTTCAACATGTCTTCCTACCCCTAAATCGAACATATAATCAACTTCAAATAAAACTTTTACTTTTAACAGACTTTCCGGTTTCGGCCGGATTCCGGGCTAACTACTTGTCCGGCGAAAAAATGGTTTTCACCATCGTGTTCACCATGTCTTCTTACCTCTAAACCGAACATCTAATCAACTTCAAATAAAACTTTTACTTTCAACAAACTTTCCGGTTTTGGCAAGATTCCGGGCGAACTACTTGTCCGATGACAAAATGGTTCCCACCAACTTGTTCAGCATGTATAATTACCCCATAATCAAACATTTTATCAGCTTCAAATAAAACTTTTACTTTTAACAAACACCGGTTTTGGCCGGATTCCGAGCGACCTACTTGTCCGATGACAAAATGGTTTTCACCATCGTGTTCAGCATGTCTTCTTACCCCATAATCTACTATCACATTATCTGTTTAAAAATATTTCATTTGCCCCTTAATTTAAACCCCCACCCCTAAAGGTAGGACTACAGAGCCCATCTACGAACTTGACCTTACTCTTGACCCAAAGAATCCTCACACCAAATTTCATCAAAATATCCCATTCCCTTCCGAGAGTTATAGCGCGCACAGACGGACAACTTTTGCGATGTCATAGGTATCCCGCCACTTACGTTTTGGGATCCCAAAAATACTGAAACGTAAGAGGTATGCCAGGCCCAAAGATAGTTAGTCTTTAGAAAATCTTAAGGTCCCTTCAGATAGGAACAAGACCAAAGGTGTCGATGGGATCCCAAAAATCTATTATTTGATTCAGACAATAGGGTCTTGTCTTCGCCAGATCCAGTCTTCACCAGGCTAATCATCTGAGAAAACCAAGTTCAGATATACCTCTATAAGGCATATCTATTTTGGCGATACTGACCGAGACTTCCTGCTTTACTTCTGCCAAGTTTCCGGTCGCGCCAGAATTCCGAGCAAACTACTAGTCCAGCAAAAAAAGAAAATTTCGAAACAAATCCAGCGTCGAATCCCTATAAAGAACATCTAATCAACTTAGAATTAAAGTTTGACTTACAAAAAAATCCGGTTACAACCGGATTCGGCACTAATTATATGTCCGGGTAAAAAATGATTGTCATGTACAGACTCAGCCTCTCTTCTTACCCCTTAATCTGTCATCTAATCAAACTTTTGCTTTTAACAAATTTTCCGGTTTGGGCCGGATTCCGGCCGAACTAGTTGTTCGGCGAGAAAATGGTTTTCACCATCGTGTACAGCATGTCTTCTTACCCCAAAATCGACCATTTAATCTACTTCATATAAAACTTTTGCTTTTAACCAACTTTCCGGTTTTTGCCGGATTCCGGACGAACACTTATCCGGCGAGAAAATGGTTTTCACTATCGTGCTCAGCATACCTTCTTTCACCATAATCGACTATCACATTAGCTGTTTAAAAGTATTTTATTTGTCCCTTAATCTGAACCCCCTCCTCCACCCCTAAATGTAGGGCTACAGAGCCCATCTACGAACTTGACCTTACCCTTGACCCAAACAATCCTCACACCAAGTTTCATCAAAATATCTCATTCCCTTCGAGAGTTATAGGGTGCACAGACGGACAGACGGACGGACGGACAGACGGACAACTTTTGCGATGTCATAGGTATCCCTCCAATTACGTTAGTTTTGGAATCCCAAAAAGCTCTTGCGTGCCCTCCATTCACATGAGACCCTTAGAGCTTGGTCACACTTAGCTCATTTCCTGGCTTTTGGGGTTGCAAAAGTAGAAAAAAGAAAAAGAACAAGATACAACTAATTCTTTTTAAATTCAGGAGATCAATTAGAGCAAAACAGTGTGTATAATTATGTTACAGGAACCCTGACCCCTAATTGCAGTCTGCTCATTATCCCCAAGCTGCCACAAAGCCCACCAAATCTCACGTCCCCTAGGGATTTTCAGTTGTTTGTCGAATAGGCGGATTTTTTAGCCCAGTGTGACCAAGCTCTTTACGTCGACGTAAAATGCTTACGTAGTTTCTGTAACAAAAACATTTTGGATAAATCCGGAGTTGAAATTTGTTCAATCAATCCAGCGTATCGTGCAAATCGTGTTCAGCGTGTCTTTTTACCGCTAAATCAAACATCAAATCAACTTCAAATAAAACTTTTACTTTTAACAATCTTTCCGGTTTTGGCCGGATTCCGGGCGAACTTCTTGTCCGACGAAAAAATGATTTTCCCCATCGTGTTCAGCATGTCATCTTACCCCATAATCGACTATCACATTATCTGTTTAAAAATATTTTCCTTGCCCCTTAATTTAAACCCCCTCCCCCACCCCTAAATGTAGGGCTACAAATCCCATCTACGAAACTCGACCTTAATCTTGACCCAAAGAATCCTCACACCAAGTTTCATCAAAATACCTCATTCCCTTCAAGAGTTATCGTGCTTACAGACGGACGGACGGACAACTTTTGTCATGTCATAGGTATCCCTCCGCTTAGGTTTTGGGATCCCAAAACCTAATTCGTCAATTCATTATTTACTTTTCCACGTCACACATTTATGTTATTATTTTACTCATACTCCACTGTTATCAAAAATGCGGGTCACAAATAAATAAAATAAATAAGTTTATTCCGTCTGTCCCATCGAAGTGGAATGACGTTAAAAAGGAGCTCAGTCCGCAGATTGAGCAGAATCTCTAGACTGAAACATCCACTTTAAACAAGAGAGGGACTTTACATACCTTTGTGCATCCGCAACTTTCCCCATTCCCACAACCTCCACAAATGGAGCATTGAAGTTCTTCTTCATATCTTCTAAATGTTTATCTTCAATGTCTGTCTCTTCATTTCTCCTGTATCGTTCTTTAAGGGCATCAACAAAAGAAATACCTTCTGTAACCTTGTCTGGCCTCACAAACGAACCTCCAGTTGAATGCCTAGCAGAAACAGTAACAGAATTAGATCAACTGTCACAGTCATAACTACACTCTCAGAAGTTTCATAACATTTGTTTTGTGTTGTTGCATGATGACCTGATGGCTTTAATGTGCAAATAAATCATTCATTCATTCATTCACCGGATGCCCAATTTTAACAGATAGGCCTACGGGATAATGCACTATGTGTTGACGTTACAAAATATTTCCGTTATGACGTTTTAAACAATATCCTATCCCCTAATCAGCATGGGTTTCAGCATGGGAAGTCAGCTGAAACAAACCTGCTCGAGACATATGACATCATCAGAGATTTGCTTGACAAAGTATTGCCAGTGGATCTAGTTTCACTAGACTTTGCTAAGGCCTTTGATAAAGTCCCACACAAAAGGCTAAGAGAAAAGCATATGTTATGCCCAGCCTGGTTGATTGGCTTAAGGATTTTCTGTCAGGACGAACCCAGAGAGTCAGGCTATTTGGTGCTGAAGGTGAAAAGATCTTTTCCAAGCCCTGTGATGTCATCAGTGGAGTACGGCAGGGAACTGTTATGCGATACCTTGGAGTCCTCCTTGACTCTAATCTATCATGGAAGCCTCACATATCAAATTTGCGTTGTTGGGGAGAAATATAGGGATAATGCGAAGACTCAGGTCATCCCTTCCCCTTGAAGCAATGCGATCACTTTATTATGCACTTATTCATTCCCATTTAATGTTCTCATCACTTGTATACTTTAACACATTTAGTTCTCATATTGCGCCACTTCAAAGACAACAGAACAAAGCGTTGCGGGTCCTTAAGAATTACCTGCCTTCCCCTAAATTATATCCAGCGAAGTCTTCAACAGATTCTCTTTATTGCTTTCTTAATATCCTTCCTTTAAGACATTTTGTGACTGTTGAATCTATCCTCTTCAAACTGAAGTATGACCGTGGTTTGCTTCCCTCGTTTTTTCGTTCCTCGAACCTTTTCACGCTTAAAACTATTGAACACGGACATCTAACTAGAAATTTTAATAAACTGTATCAGCCAAGAATTATAACTGAAAGATCGAAATTTTCGCTTCGAAACTCAGTAATTCGAAACTGGAATAATTATACTTCTAATTTGGACATTTCACAGTCAATTCAAACAACCAAACGTAAACTTAAATTTATGTTGTTATATTGAGAATTTGTTTCGTGATAAGTGTGCGGATTGCCTTTGGGAGGTTAAGTTTGTTCCCATTTTATCTGGTTTTGAAGATACTGAACCTGGGGGATATGAATACTCAGTCCAGGATCGTTCCTTGGACTGAAATCACTTTCCCTCGGTTCTTGTTATCTTTAGTTTTATTTTTTATTGTTTGTTTCACTGGACGTGTCAACGGGCGGCGTTGGGGACCGGGTACTGACGGGGGAATACGCATATTTCCATTTGTATGAACGGCATGTAGTGAAGTATAAATGTTGTATTTATTTAAAGAAGTCTTTCCATCCCGTGCATTACGAATTTGTCTTCTCAGCCGGGCTCTGGACATTTTGTTATTTAGTTTGTTATTAAAAAGAACCTGAACCTGAACCTGAACCTACATCAACGATATATTCAGCGAGGTAGAAAACTATGTTTACACTTATCGTATGGTAAGCAAATCCCACTTCTGACACCACTTGTCAGGGATGTACGAGTGGAGTACTCGGGCTTAAGCTGGTGCGAAGTCGGTATACGAAATAGCTAGTTATATTTACGATACTGACTAACATACAAGTGAACAGTGAACAGGCAATGCTTGGACGAGAAACCGATCTCCAGTTTATATATGATTTGTGGGGGTGATCTTCTTCTCCAACACAACTAGGGCTCACGTACGGAAAGTTGTTGACCGCCCTACTTCTGCGGGACCTTCGCTGAGATGGGACGGCAGCTCCTATGTAATGGGTGACACCGACGACTCAAAGCTATTTGGGGCAGTGAATTTTAAATCCCTACAAGAAGATGTCAACAAAATCCAGCTGTGGGCAGACAAATGGCTGTTATCTCCAATACAAGCAAATCCAGTGCACTACACTTTGGATCATCAGACCCATGCTCCCAATACAGTACGCATGAACCTGCCTCCAACTCCGACTCATCCGTCAAGAACAGCACAAAGGAACGCGACCTTGGGGTCATTGTTGATAGCCTGCTCAAGTTCCAAGCCAACACCATCAAGAGAATGTCCCAGGCCAACACGAACCTCGGTCTGATCAGACGAACAGGTTACCAGCAGATCCCCACCAGTTTTCCTGAAACTTTACAAGGCGCTGGTCAAACCTGTTTTGGATTTGGCATGTGCGCTGCCTTCCCAACGTACAAAGGAGACGTCAGGCTAATTGAGGAAGTTTAGATGAGAGCAACTAAGACCATCACAAACGTTGGAGACAAACCATACAAAGATCGCTTACGGGCCCACAACCTTCCTACCCTCGTGTACAAGCGCAACCGTAGCGACATGATGACGACCCGCAAACTGCGGAACTAGTCATCCGCCAAGATCCTGCCTAGCCACACAGGCCCCCCAGAGTGCACCAAAGGACACTCAAAGAAGTTATTCAAACAGTCTGTCAAAACCCGGTCCACAAAAAGTGTCTTCATCAACAGAGTTGTCAACCCCTGAAATGAACTGTGCGAAGCAACAGTCTCAGCCACTACTCCTGAAGCATTCAAGAAGGCACTAGACAAAGAGTGGGTCACGAAAGATTGGAAGTATGAGTGGGACATCCCTCCTGCTCATACCTGCTTTGAGATACCGCCGATTCAACTCAGGAGCATTCAACAGATCTACGGATCTTATTTTGCTCCGAAGTGCAAATTAAGATAGTTAAAGGACCCCTCTTGCTCATTCTGTTTTTTTATAATATACTTAGCTCCCATATGGAATTATAAGCTTCTAAAATCCCCACCTTTCTTCATTGTTTTGTTTCGTAACTACGAATTTTTAGCGCTTTTTCGGCCTTGCCGAGTTTTCCCGTCACTCAACGAAAAGTTTGCCGGAATCTTCACTGCCCGCTGAGAACTCTTTCACATATAAGGATGTGATACTCTTCTGTTTATTACTTCTTTTATTTGCTTAGTTTTCCCACTTTTTAACCAAGGCAAGTTCAGTTTTCAAATCTTTTGCGCCCAGCCGCCGCGTCGGAGAGCAGGAAGGCTGGATATAATCGGCAAGCGCTAACAAGAGAATCGCGAGTTTCAGGTGGAAAGTAATGGTATTTTCGCAAACGCTTTTTCTGATCCATTTTGTAGGGGAAAGATCATTTCTAGTAAGAGTTGTGCTTTAAGGTAAAATGTAATTTTAAAAGCAACATTGAAGACCATGTTTAGTGTCATGTTTCACAGAAACGTAACGAATAAAGGCTCGCCCTTAACAGACCTTGGACCTTAGATCCTCCTGCCATAGGTCATCGCAAAGTCGAAAGTCGTTCCGCATCGTAACACAGTTTTTCTGTAACTACAGGAGAGGTACCAACCTCGAATTTACATAACCTCGAAATTGGCCTCAAAACTGTTAAAAGGAAATTTCTTTGCAGTCCTGACTAGTAATTGTCACGAAGAAACATCTCTTGACGTACAAAATGTCTAATTAGGCCTACTATTTTTTAGGCCAATTTCGATGAAAGGCCGAGTTAGGCCAAATTCGACGCTGGTGTATTTCGTCAGATCTGTTGAAACTGAACATCCTTGTGTAAAAGTTATGAAACTTCTGAACCCGTATGTGTGAAAGCTAACTCTTGAGTGGGATAATACGGATAAACCAATGAGCTTTTTTCTCTCCATTTTTTTAGGAATAGGCCTAAGGCGTTTTTCCGTGCTCCCACAAACAGTTTGTGGGTCGGCTGTGGCTCGAAAAGAGTGTTTCCGCGGTCTTCCCTGCGGCCCACAAGTGTGTTTCCGCGACCAACATGATTTTCTTGGCTCGCTTTGTGGCTCAAATTCGACAAACAACTGGCGAGGTGATTGTCGATTTCGTGGCTCGATTCTGGCGGGAAATTCAAATTAAGCAGCAAAATAGTGTCTAAACAATAGAGCTAACTACTTTTTCAAGCATGTAGACTTAAAATTGAGGGTGATTTATGTACAGAATGGTACGGAAATCAGCCTGGAGTTATACTTATTGAGATTTTAACTGAATTTTATTTTTATTTTTAGATGTTTGAAATTACCGCCAAAAAAATGGACAAAACGGTGTTTCCGCGACTTCCAACTAGTGGCTTGACTGTGTGGCACACAATTGTGTTTCCGCGACAAACATTCAGAAGTGTGTGGCCCACAACTGTGTCGCGGAAAAAGGCCTTAAACCTTTATCAACCAATGAGCTCTTTTCTCTTTTTTTTCAGTAATGGATAACCAACCTCTAATTCCTGCACAACGATGTACTAGACCCTGAATAAACCTTGCCAGATGGTTAAATGCGGAAATTAAAAGATAATCAAGAAGAAAAGTATGTAGGGAGAGGGAATTCCACATTTAAAAATGCTGAAAGGCAGAAATGATAAAGGTTAAAAGAAAAAAGTAAACAGAAAGGTTAGAGACATAAATAGGCAACAGAGGAATCAATAATGTTGGAAGATTCCTGAAGCAAAAAAATCATGCTGAGTGCCTTAAGAAGAGAGGAAACTTAACCCTGGACATCAGAAGATGCAGAGAAGCCGGATGATATTAAAATAAAAATCAGAAAGTAACAGTGAACAGCCAAGAGCAGATTCTTGTACCTACTTTATCTAATGACGCGAGTGAATACTATACCAAAATTCGGCTAACAAACTAAAAACTTGACGTGGTTATGGCCCGGCTCTATACCCAACCCCCCAGCCCAAGATAAGACAATAGCAGAAACGAGGAGAATAATTAATTAGTCTTTTACCTGTCACCAAAGCTGGCACTGCTACAAGATTCAAAGATAAAGGGGAGATTGGAGTCCTGCCACCAAATGTGGAATATAAACTGTCTGTCATAATGGCTCCTCCTTGCACAGTACTAGGCCTAGGCTTCTTCATCCTACCTTGTCTTGAAATAACTTCTTTCTTTATATGTTCCATTGTGCTTTCCTCTGTCCGGATCATCCCACTCAACACCCAGCCAAAGTCCTGGCTGTGAGTCTACATTTCCGACATATCGGACGGTGCCTCTAGAATTCTGAACTATGACTCTTCCTCCAACTTCCAGCTTAGACATCCCGTACTACCTAGGAGAAAAATATTTAAGCAGTGTGTTCCGACCTCTTAAAGTTTAACTGAAAAGTGCTGGGATAGGACAATCTAGCTACCAATCACTTGTCACGAATGTTAATTTAGGTTTAGCAATTCGTTCAGTGAATAGTCATAACACTAGAATGTAAACCTGCGAGTCACAACTCCCTCGGCGCACGTCACCACGAGATGACGTTTAGATGACGAGTACAGAATTAGAGTCTCGCGAATTTAGCAAAATTGCTAAATGTTTCATGAACCAAGGTAAGCAATACTGGGTTCACGCATTTAGCAAGATTGCTAAATATTCTCAAGAATTAAGACAGTAAGCATATCCGGGATCAAGAAAATATATAAGCCAGGAGTTGGGACTCGCGGGGCTTCTTGATCAACTCTTAATCGACGATAGTCAGTCTTCGTCACACTTAGTGAATTAGATGCAGTTTTAGTCAGGATCACCTTTGGAGGAGTTGGAACATAATCAGTGATTGAAAAGGATGTAAATAATGATCGAGTTCACCAATAAATGTAAGTGTATTTTCTAGACAGTGGTTACCGAATGTAGAACCTAGGACAACCGTCCGAACTTTCCCCTCCAGAGATTCGAACCTAATCCTTCGAAGAATACCGCTCGGAGATAGGGTCAAGAAGAGTCCCGAACGGAAGCGCGTACCACGGCACGGTACATAGCGTAATACACTTATTCACTTAAATTGGCGTGAAGACCCGCTGAAAATACGTTACTTCGCAGTTCCGCTATTCATGAATGATCGATTTTCAAAGAGTGGAATTTTCGTGTGATTTGTGGTACAGCTATGCGCTTGTACTTTTGTTGAATGCCTTACGAGAAAGATTTATGATTTTTTTGTTCAGGCACTTAACAATCTTCAGCAACCTCACCACTACCCACTGAAAAGCTGCGTTTGTGTTGAAATTAAAATTTCTCGCGTCATAGTAGAATTTACGCTGTGGGAACGGACGCAGATATTTCTGAACCTCATAACTAGAGCAGATTGTGGAAAATAAAAAAATCCTTAGCAGAATCCAAATAATTCAGTATATCAGGTAAATGACGCAAAGATAAGTTGGCTTTTCAGTTAAACTTTAATAATAGTTTATAAAAACCTATTTGAGGCTAACGCTACAACATACAATTTTATTCTGTAAAAGCTGAATCACTTACGGTAGCAGTTTTAAATGGTTCGATGCCAACAAATCCATATTGCAGAAGAAAATCATCAGGTTCATGTTCATGCATAAGGTTTCAGGTGGGAAAAGTATACTTGGCTTAGTTTTGAATAGTGTAAATAAATCTAATTACCATGAAAGGTGATCCATGGAAAGTTTTGTAGGAGATCCATGGCCCCTGATAATTTGGCCCGCCTGCAAAATGATTTTGAAAAATACTTTCACCTACAATTTTTGTTTCCTAATTTTCTTCCTGCATTGTCTAGCTTTTCTTCAATATTGCCAAAAGGTTGATAACGGCATTAAGCTGCAAGGAATCATTTCCCTGAAGAGGCTAGTTTATTTCTTAGCACACCTAGTTCCTTTTCATGAAAAAAGATGTAAATTTATACATCAATGACCAAACATGTTGATATGTTCAAAGGTCAACCTCCGAAGACCAGTTTTGCCAAGAATAATAATAAAGCTAGGCAACTAATTGGGGGTTCTACCTAAGTGATGCTGCCTTTTCCAAAAGGCAAAATAGTCCATAGTAGCCACTGTTACAATGGCCTGATCAAAGTTCAAAGTATTTAGTAGCCCTTTTCTTCATTGAAATATGTTTATAAACCATAGTTGGTACATTAACAGTAAGGTTGAAAACTGCAGTGACAAACTGAATCCAGAGGCGTTACTAGCCAAAATGTTTGGGGGGGCCCAAGGAATTTACCGACTGGCTGGTAATTTTTACCGACTGTTTTTGCGACTATTTTCAAGAAAAAAAACGACAGTTTCTAAAATATCGACTGATTTTCAGAAAAAAACACTGTTTTGACGAAAAAACGACTGATTTTCAGAAAAATCGACTGTTTTAATGAAAAAAATCAACTGTTTTGGCGAAAAAAAGCGGCGCTTCGCGCAGACTAGGTTATTTTTTACCGACTGGCCGACAACATTGGGGGGGGCGTCCCCCCCCCCCCCCCCCCCCCGGTCGTGACGCCCCTGACTGCATCATCCACTAAACTTTTGTTTTTTTATGATTTCATGCACATCAGATTTATTTACAACTGAACCAGATACGGCTCATAGCAGGGACCCATAAATTTCCTGTAATGACTCGCCATTCAGGGGGCTTGTCATTTCCTATGCTTCTATGTTGCTATGTTGCCCGAGCCTCACCTAGTTTCCAAAAATTCCGCTTGGGTCGAACCGGCGTTCTTGCTCAGATAGATATAGATAGCCAGCTTCAGTCAGGACTATTCAGCATGCCACCAGGTATCTAAGCTAGGACAAAAGATCCAGGATACTCTCCATTACAGAGAAATATTCCTAGTTCGGCACAACAGCTGCGAAAAATTTTGTCTATCTGGATAGTCGCGTATTTTTATCCCCGTGGGTATTTTTCGAACTATCTGACGCTCGGTCAAGAGCGCATCAGAAATCTCTTATTGGCAAGCCCCCTGAATGGCGAGTCATTACAGGAAATTTATGGGTCCCTGCTCATAGTTACAACATGATATTTAGGTACTCAACAAAAAGGTTCATTACGATTTAGATCAAAATTTTGGATTTTAATTAGTCTATCCTACAGCCAGTCTAGAACACTAACCTGCTTCATCCTTGGAGAGCTACTCCTCATTCAGTTGTCTAGCATCTTCCTGAATGAGATGCTCATGCCAATAGTGCACCCATATGCCTTCTTAACTCTGACTAGTACCCCAGATAGGCACTCAGAATCAAATGAAACAAACCTGGACAGGGGTTACTGACTTCCCCGATGACAAATTTATCTCAAAAGAGTACTACGAAGAGCGTGTTCCACCCTCGTACCTATAGTAACTATTAGTTACTAAATCCGTTCCAACCTCACGAAAGTTACTACGCTGACCGGATTGCTCTGAATGAGATGCTCATGCCAATAGTGCACCCATATGCCTTCTTAGAGCGTGTTCCATCCTACTTACCGTAGTTACTTCGCATGACGTCACAAATTCTACCTTTCTGTCGTCAAGGCTGGAACGATTTTTCTATTTTCCAGCAGAATATCATGCCGCGGGCGAATCCGACCAATCACGTGACAGAGATTCGTAGTTACTACGCTTACCAGAGCGTGGTAAGCAAATAGTTACTTTTAGTTACTATTTCGCGAAGGCTGGATCGGTCAGCGTAGTAACTTTTCGTGAGGTTGGAACGGAAATAATAACTAATAGTTACTATTGGTACAAGGGTGGAACACGCTCTTAACTCTGACTAGTATCCCAGATAGGCACTCAGAATCAAATGAAACAAACCTGGACAGGGGTTACTGACTTCCCCGATGACAAATTTATCTCAAAAGAGTACTACGAAGTAGTACGAAAAAGTTGCATGCAGTACTAAAGATGCTACTACATGCTTCTACTTCAAGGCTACCGTGTTACTGCATACTACTATTTGGTACTATTAGCAAGGCTGGATGTTACTATGGCAAATCAGGATGCTACTGGATACTACTACATACGATTGGACCAGTCTGAGGCACATTCTATGATAGTATTCTTTGCTATTACATAGTATTGCACAGTCTAGTACACTAGCCTCTTTTCAGGCATGGTGCTCAAATGTCTAGCACCATGCCTGGGTGCTAGACGTTCAAGCACTGTACCTTGGGTTTCATGCATGGTGCATGGATTTCAGTATACAGTGCATGCATGAAAAACACAGTTTCTGTCATCACAACTGAGCACCAGCTCGGACAGGGCGGAAATTACTACCATGAATTAGAGAAATCAAAGACAATCCTTATCGAATTTTTCACAACAAAAACAAAAGGGCTCGACTGATGATGGAGATGCAAAACCTAACAGCACCCTATCTATTTTCCATGTAGAGTGCCCCAAGAGCCAATATTCTGGTTGGCTGCTAGGTAGAAAAGGCTGAGGCACAGGACACTTTGCATGCAAAAACCTTTGACTATGTAGAAAAGGAAATGAGGTTTTCACGTCTGTCATCAGCCGAGCAATGTTGTTTTTGTTATGAAAAATTTGAAAAGGATTATCTTTGATTTCTCTAATTCATGGTAGTAATTTCAGCCCTGTCCGAGCCGGTGCTCAGTTGTGATGACAGAAACTGTGTTTTTCATGCTTGCACTGTATACTGAAATCCATGCACCATGCATGAAATCCAAGATACAGTGCTTGAACATCTAGCACCCAGGCATGGTGCTAGACATTTGAGAACCGTGCCTGAAAAGGGGCTAGTGTACTAGACTGGTATTGCATGCAACGTTTTAGTAGTACTACCATACTACTACGCAAGCTACAAATTTTTCATCGGGTCTTTTTCTTACTGGTTTATCCAAGTTTGGCACTGGAAATGTTCATCTTACTACAAGTGGCTTCCTCTTTCATATTCGTTTCGGTACCATCTTGATTCGTCTAATTATTACTATCACACTTGTGCACACACTTAAAATAATAATTCCCTGTGATAAAATAGTAATGTAAGAAATATAAATCATTAACCCCTGTCAATGTACTTGCATTCTGGATCAGACAAGGATAAGAGTGCCTATATGATGCCTATAAGGGGTGCTCATTGGAGTTAAGATGACATATGAGTGCAATATTGGCATGAGCGCTTCATTCAGGAAGATGCAAGCCCAGGATTGCCACATGTTGCCAGCATGTTGCATGGCAGTGTGAATTGTCACTCTATTCAGTTTTTGTCACTCTTGTCCTACAAACATACAGTAGAGGTATGCTTATGTGAACATCTGCTAACAGTGAACGATCGCTGAAAAAAACACTAAAACCCAAACCAGGCATTTTTTACCAGTTTTTTACTATGAATACTTGTAATAACCGCTCACGCTTTTGTCACTTATTGAACATCTTGATAGTTCATGGCTGAAAGTCTCAACTGACAGCTAGTTTGCTTTTTACAATTTGAAAAGTTTGTCACGAGGAATGCACCTTCAATGGAGAAGATGGCGGTCCAAACCTGCAGATGCCGCCAAAAGAGGGAAGAGCTTTCTGGTAAATTCAAAATCAAAGAAAGTTAATTGAATTTCTACTTCAAGTTTGTGCCAGGATAACCTTGAAACAGTTTTACTTTTTTATATGCAAGTAACAAAGCCAAGGTGGTGTGACAGATAAAAAAGTGTTCAAATAAGCATACCTCTACTGTAGGACATGAATAAAGTGACCACTTCTTATTTTTTCATGAAAAGCATTTTCACTCTCGATTCACTCCTCGTTTTCAACAGAAAGAAACTCTTAAATTTTTTCCAATATGGCAATCCTCTGCTAGCCAGCTGAATGAAGAGTAGCTTCCCAATCAGAAAACAGATTACTGTTCTCAGGTACCTACAGCCTCCTCTGTCAGTGCACAGTCAACAAGAACTGAAGCAACTGAAGAAGGGACCAAATATCTATGAAACAAAAGTTAGGCTGAATGAGGATAAAAATGTACATTCACTAATTTACTCATGCTACACAAACTACATAACATAAATGTAAGGCAAGAAACAAGACCCCCTGAAGCTATCTTGTTGGAGAAACTACTGTCACCAGTGCTTCCACTTGCTCCTCTTCAAAAATCCTGCCTTGAACCCCAAAAATCCTAAAAAACCATGCTTGGAAGTCCCAAAATCCTGTCAAGAAATCCTGCCGAAGGAACAAACAAAAATGTTTCCGTAGTTGAAGGGATGGTTGTGAAGACTACAGTTGGAAGATTTGAACAAACACAGCTGAATCTATCGTCTCTATCGTTTGGGGGGGCCGAGGACATTTTGCTGTGTATCCAAGACTACCATTAAATGAAAAATTCCAAGCCTTCAATGCAAAAGCATTTATAACTATAAAATTCACAGCAGGCAGATTTTTTTTGGAAACACTCATGATGACCAAATCGTCTTTTTGCGATCCCAAATGAAGACATAATCAGAAGCATAGCTTTCAAACGAAAGAAATCGGCTGTTCTTTTTTTTTATCAAAAAGGAGTTTGGCATTCAACGGTAAAGTCCGACAAAAACACAAAGTCCACCGTAGCCATATAGCTACAATAGAGCTTCTATTATTCTTACGCTAGCCCCAAATCCCTAATTCTTACTGCAGTCTATAAGAAGTATCAGAAAATTCCTTGGAAATCCTGACAAAGTCTAGAAACCCTGCAAAATCATGGATTTTCAAGAGGATTTCGGATAAATCCTGGGAAGTGGACGCACTGACTGTCACACAAATGCTAATGTTGGGTGGACTGACTTAAGTGTAATACAAGGGGCTTGAGCACGGAGCACCTTTCAACTTAAAAAAAAGCAAACCTGAATTTTGGTTCAAATTTTAACCTCTGGCAAATTCGACCATGGAGTTAATAGCTTACGGCTGAAAGTCTAGAAGCAAAAAGTACAGAATGGTCGACAAAACCTCGTAGTGCTAGAAATTTGATTTGGTGCGGATAAAGTATCTGACACTGATCTGATATACATCAATAGGCGTATTCTCGCCGTTCCCCGAGGACTCCTCGGGGAATCGAAGGGAACGGCGAGAATAGATGGAGTCACTCCACGCGGACTCCGCGTACAGAAACAGCGAGAATACGGGGAATGCTTCTAAAATGGATTTTGTTCGAAAAATGAATATGCAGCTCATGTCTTGTTGCTTTTGCGGTTGCTGACAATGAATTAACTATTTTTACAAATTAAATCAACCAGGCTAGCGATTATTTCCGTAACGTAAGACGTAGCTTAGCCGAAAGGCGTTTTCTCGCCGTTCCCCGAGGACTCCTCAGGGAATCGAAGGGAACGGCGAGAATAGAGGGAGTCACTCCACGCGGACTCTGCGTACAGAAACAGCGAGAACACGGGGAATGCTTCCAAAATGGATTTTGTTCGAAAAAAAAATTTGCATTTGACGAAACTAGTCTGGATCCACTTTCTTTTTGGTTTTGTTTATTCTGAACGTTTTTAATTAATTTTACATTTCACCAACACCAGCAAAAATTGATTTCCCTCCGAATCTGAAAGGGAGTCCTTTTTGATGATGGGGATGATAATCGGAGCATTCCCCGTCCGTGGGGACTCGCGAGAATACGAGTAGTGAGTCCCCAGGACAAAAAAAAATGCGGGGACTCCTGAAGTGGAGTCTTCGGGGAACGGCGAGAATACGCCTAAAATCCGTTTTGGAAGCATTCCTCGTGATCTCGCTGTTTTCTCTACGCGTGAGTCTTCGTGGAGTACTTCTACATAGGACCTGCGCTACGTAATTTTTACTCGTCAGTTAGGTTAGTTAGGTAGGAACGTTAGGTAGGTCAGTTAGGTACAATAAATAACTCTAGAAAATAGAAAATAACTCTAGGGAGTAGCGCTAAGACCTACGCATTTCGCGCTTCACAAACGGGCCTTACTCATAGGGCTGTCAACTATACGATTGCGACACTTAAAGCAAGACAAACTTGTGGGTTTAGAAATTTCTAGCAAAGATAAGAAGCGGTCTTCACAAATCAAGGAAGCAGTGGAGTCTTCATCGTTTTTTAGACTGTGCTCAGAATATGTACTGGAGCCAGCGCTGGTGTACGACTGATCGAGTTTCAGTAGGAACGTTCACTATCGCAAGTGGTGCTAGTATCGCTGCTTTTCGAGTGTGTGCCACTTTTTCTATGTTTTGGCGCTACTCCCTAGCGTTATTTTGCTCTGCACCATACCTATGACAGTGGTTCCCAACCTTTTCCGCGTACCCCCAACGAAGGTTCCAAAATGTTGCGTACCCTTTTTTGAGAATCATCGTTCTATTATTTTTTTACTGAGAACACAGCGTCAAAAAGACGACATTTATATGTCATAAATGATAGGCATAAATGTGTAAAACTATATAAAAATCAATGCAATACTTGAGGTTGCTTCGTAGCTAACATTTTGTCAAATCTTGCCTCGATGTCACGAACGGCAATAAGAAGATACTTTTCTGTTTGTTTATTGTCAAACACATTGCCGAAAACGAGACTTCTTAACGGTAGGTAGATCCGAATGGCAACATAACGGACATCGCAGTCCTGCTTGGTTCTTTATATTCTCTCTGCACCTCCAACCAAAACTAGGAAAGAGTAAAATTTGACAAATTCCGTTCCAAGGTACGATTAGTTGCAAGTTCAGTCAGATTTTCAGTAAGCTTGTCACGAAAAGGTCCCTTTCCACCAAATGGATATTGGATCCAGTCACGAGGTCTATCTATGGTCGTGAATGGAGGGAAATAGAAACAATTTCATCTGGCAACTTTGTCATGAGTTTATCCTATCTCCTCTACTAGAAATACACTGATTACCACACTTGCCACGTTTGTTCTCCTTACCGAGGAGCTTATTCGTCTGGAGACCGGTTATATACTGAAATTTTGCCAGGATTGACATCCAAGGCAAGGGACATGGAAAGAAAAAAGCAGCCGAAGCCGAGTGTAATTTTCTATAAGCATAGTTTAGTTGTAAAGTGGTCAACTAGTTAAGAACATCCGAGCCGACACACTATTTAGTACGAGGTGTCCTTTAAGGTTACCAGATTCATTACGGTCCGCAAACTGATCAAGGTTTGGAAAGGCACTTGTGCTGGTTCTCTAGATTGAACCTTCTTAAGCTAGAACTCTAATCTCTTGATGAAAGTAGACATTTTCAACTTCAGAAACTTGGGGACCTTCCCCTACCCCTTACGAGGGTCTCGAGTACCCCCCTTTGGGTACGCGTACCCCTGGTTGGGAACCACTGCTCTACGAAATCCCAAGAGTGCGGTAAAAGACAAAGCAGATTAAGGGCTTGTAAGCAGCTTAGTTGAAACTTGTTACTTATATAATTAGGACACACATTTTTATTCGTTAGTTTTGGATAGCTTTCAAGACATTCACTGGTAAGCTCTTCTTTGATATAATCTCCTACGCATGAGGAACCTGGGGTATAACTCAAGGTTATCTTTATTTGCAAAAAAAAATCTAGCAGTATCACTTTCCGCTGCTGAGAGCAGAGCTCGAGCGCACACAGAAAAAATAAATAAAACCAAATTAACTTAAACATGAAGAATCATACCCAATAACATCCATCCGCTATATAATCATTCAGCTAACCGAGAGCAAGGCCAAGGCACAGTCACAATTAAACAAAAATAAATATATAAATAATAATTAAAATTAAACAAGGATTGGAATATCGATAGACTTTATATAAATAACAAAAGAAGAGACAGCTATTTGTATATATTACTTGACTCTCTCTGACTGATGCATTTTCTGTAGACTCAAGCTGGAAAATATTCTAAATCTCTCGGACATAGAACATCTTTGAAATGTCTTAAACCGAGCTAAAGTGCAAAATATGTCTTTGAATAGTCTTGATGACCAAATCTCCTTGCCGATGCATAGCCTCCGTGTGCCTAGCGGAAGAGCCAGGAGCGGCACCACAGCTGCCCCCAACGATCGCCGTGATTGGTTGACACAGTATGCGAGTTGTTGAGTTTTAGTCGTTATGGAGACGTTTTCTCGTTCTTCCTGAGGATCACTGGCGGGCGTTAATTGTCATATAGACAATTAATGCGCGCATTGGGCGGTACTGCGGAACTTCTTGGCAAAGGGCATGGACAACAGCAAAAAAATACAACCTTGACGTCAAGCTGCGGCCTGACGAAGACCTGTGTTAGGAAGGCCTAGGATATTAGCAATACCAACCATAATTCCCAGTCAGCTGGGTGTGGAGCGACATTAGGCGGGCAGATGATGCGGGAGCGTCGGTCGTGAGCTTGAATTCATGCCTGCATTTTCAGTACAATCATCAATATCGCATGTCTGGGGAACTCAGCATCATTTCGTGTAATTGCAGTAATTTTCTAGGTTATGTCTCTCAGCGCACAACTTCAAGCTTCGGCAGCGCTACCCAGTGCCTTACCAGATCCACTCCCCAAAGTGGTTCAGCAAGAACAGCAGATCAGCTACTTCCCGCTTCTGACTTTCACCAACCCCTTAGCCGAAGAAGAACAGGAACATTTGAAGAACGGCGGTGGTCTCCTCCCGATTCCCGGGTTACTGAAACCCTACAAGACTATCATCTTGCCGGTCATCATCGTTGCCGTTGTTATCTACATCCTGACAATCACAATCGTCGCAGTGGTCGTTGCGTCGATCGTCAACGCCATCACCAAAGATAACACATGCTGCAAGAAGAAGAAAAAGGTCGTGCCACCAAATCAATATGTCAACCCAGCCTCCAAGGCTTACGATGTGGACACAAAGGACCGTCTGAGGAGGTCGACGGCGACGCCTTTGATCACCTTCGACCAACTCGAAAAGATGACAATGCTGCTGTACTCGTCACTGAAAAGTTCGTCCTGCGGTCGCCGATTTGTCTGTGAAGCAACTCATCTGGCAGCTGAGTTGCCTGGAGGTGCAGCGACGGTCAAGAGGTATATCGGAATGTTTCCAATCAAGCTCCAGGAAGTTCTGCGAAAAGGTTTAGACGGAAAATGTAACGTATTTAAATGCAATTAGTCCTTTACTAGTGTATATTTATTTGCTCAATAAAATCACATACGGTGTCCAGTTTTTTCTTTGGTTTGTGCGTAACAAAATCAAGAACATACAGGGGGAGCTTCCGCGTCCTACGCTGATCCTTGTATGCTTAGTTACCAAACAATAGCCGATCTAATAAGCGAGTTGATTGATTTAGAGAAGAATGGCGAAAAAATCAATACCACAAGACTGGCGACATTGCAAAAATATCGACGGTTAAAACAAAGTGCCGTCTTTAAGCAACCGGTGTAAATTTTTGAGAATTCAGGCTATGGTTGCTGGCCGTATTCAAGCGTGCATTACAACGGGTTTTACCTTTTCCATCATGTAGAGGAAGCATTTCAGGTTGTCTGCGGAACGCTTTCCAGTCCGTGGTTCTAATCGACACTTATCTTGATGCTTGACAGACAACTGAACTTGTAGGGTGCCTTGCTGTCGGCTTTTTCGGGCTGCAAATCGTGAAATCGACACTGCTCTGATCCCACGCAAAACATCTGTTGTAACGTTCTGTTGCGTAACGTTTCGGTAAAGGTTAAGAAACGTGACAGGGCCTCGCTCCGCTCGACTACTTGTTTTGAACTGTTTGCATACAGTTTATACAAGGCATTTATGACGGTGCAAAACGGAAAAGTCAGCTAGATATTATTAGAGCCAAATTCCGGACCTTCTTAGCAATGGTCCTCTTCACGCTCAAGCCGGAAAATGAACAATTAAAGATTCTTCCTTAAATATCTGATTGGTTGGAGTTAAAGCTGGTGCGGCGATTTCATTCTGAACTCGGCTGCTTTGCTGTTTGATTGGGTCGTCAAAAAGGCAGAGATTCTTCTGCATTTTGGTTTCGTTAGGGTAAGTCAGATTGGGCTGAAGGAATATCTATATATAAGATGTATTTAAAGATAGAAACTAAAAGCTCACTGCAGTACCGATTTGTAGTCCCAAAGAGCTACCATACTGTAGCGCGAACTGGTCGTTATCAGGTTGTCCGGGAATATACCCGGCTTTTCAGAGACGTCTAAGGGTCTGGAATTTCTAATCTTTCGTTTGGATGAATTCCTCCTTCAAAATTTACCAACGGAAGAATCAAGTCAACATAATAATTGTGGATACAGCCTAGATGTCCTTAAAGGACCCCTCTTGCTTATTCTGCCTTTCATAATATACTTAGCTCCCATGTGTAATTACAAGCTTCTAAAATCCCCATCTTTCTCCATTGTTTTGTTTCGTAGCTACGAATTTTTAGCGCTTTTTCGGCCTTGCCGAGTTTTCCCGTCACCCAACGAAAAGTTTGCCGGAATCTTCATTGTCCGCTAACAACCCTTTCACACATAAGGATGTGATAATCTTCTGTTTACTACTTCTTTTATTTGCTTAGTTTTCCCACTTTTTAACCAAGTTACGTTCAGTTTTCAAATCTTTTGCGCCCAGCCGCCGCGTCGGAGAGCAGGAAGGCTGGATATATTCAACAAGCGCTAACAAGAGAATCACTAGTTACAGGTGGAAAGTAATGGTGTTTTAGAAAACGTTTTTTCTGATCCATTTTATAGGGGAAAGATCATTTCTAGTAAGAGTTGTCCTTTAAAAATCGGAGCCAGGACCCCCTCCCGCCAACCCTAACGTATGTAAAATTCTAAGATCAACATAGAGAAAACTGGAAATATCGAGTTTATAATAAGCGATAAAAAAAGATCAAAACACCAAATAAATATACGTTCAAAAACTCCGGCACCATTCGAGTGCCACTCGTGCAAAGGCTACCACCTCTACAACCAGAAGTTAGATCGCAAGCCTTAAATTCGGACAGTTTCGGTTCCACCCGTCAGTTAACTCACACCGAAGCTCGTCAGGCGAACTGAAGAGTGAGCGGGTGTAGTGATGCATGTCCTCCTCCCTCTTCTGCTCTGGGTGGGGGGTAATGCATTCCAGACTAGTAAGCCGGTACTGACCGCCCCCCCCCCCTCACTTACTAAGAAGCGCGGACTATTCGTCCCAGATCGTCACCCCGCGGACAAATCGTTACGGCGTCAACGCGTAGGCTACCATGGAACAATACGGCAGGCTCGACCAACAATTTGTCACGGGCAAGTTATCAGAACTGTACAAGTGAAAACGGCCAAAGTCCACCGAGCGGATAGGCAGCTGTTATATTGCCGATAAGGTCGCCTATTTAAACAGGAACTCGGCTGTACTCTTTAGAAAGATAGATAGATTGAGATAAAGATCAAGCTTCTAGCGCACGGCCAAGTTCTGGAGATGTTGATAGGCTGTCCTGCCACATTTGCATTTTTATTTGTTTCGCGGATAATCACGATTCACGACTAGCCGGGTTCCCCTCTAGGTGAACAATTTTTACCATGTTTTCTCCTTTGCGGTTTTCCTCAACAACGAAACAACTTCATCTTGTTTAACATTTTTGCTTTTATCATAGAACGGAGTTAATCATTTTCTACCCTACCGAAACCTGTTTTGCTTGGCTTGGACCAGAGCAAAATAACACTAGGAAGTAGCGCCAAGACTTGACAAAATTGACACATACTCTAATAGCAGCGATACTAGCGATAGAGAACGTCCCTACTGAAACTAATTCAGCCGTTCACCGGTGCTGGCTCCGATAACTTCATATTCTGAACATAGCAAAAAAATGATGCATCATCCATTGTTTCCTTGCTGTGTGCAGACCGCGCCTTTGCTTTACTCGAAATTTCTAAACCCGCAAGTTTGTCTCGCTTTAAACGCCGCAACCGTGGTGGGTGGCGCTACGAATATGACGCGTTTGCAAAGCATGGAAAGCATAGGTCTTGACGCTACTCCTTAGTGATATTTTGCTCTGGCTTGGGCCTCATATCATTGCCGCCACTGTTTCTCTTTAAAGGCCGACGGCCTACTTTTTTGCAATATATTGAATCTCAGCCATTTTCTGTCCGTAGAGTGTATTTCGTCTTGCGAAATTTTTTCTTAGTTATCCACCTTGGACTTGAAATAGTTATTTGATCAGTAAATTCCGCCTAATCTCTCGAACTTCTGTTATCGATAAACGGCTACAGGATTTTCGTTCTTCTGTGTCAGTGTTGTCTCACCCACGGTCAGCGTTTTTAATCTATTCAATCGTCTTTGTTGATATTTTTTGTATTTAGTGTTTCTTTTCTCTATTTATTTTGTTTATTACTCAATCTTTGGGGCGCTTCGCCGTCCTTTTTTTGAGATGGGTCATAAATAAATTGATTATTAGTATTAGTTACGTTTTCGCAGATACCATACCACGGTCTAAAGTCGTTTTTGCAGTTATCGTGGTATCTGATACCATGGTCAAAATGCGTTTTTGCAGTTATCGTGGTATAAGATATTCAGATACCACGGTCCGACCGTGGCCCGATGAAAAATTTGTAGCCTGCGTAGTAGTATGGTAGTAGTACGAAAACGTTGCATGTAATACTATGTAATAGCAAAGAATACTATCATTTAATGTGACTCAGACTGATCCAATATTATCTAGTAGTATCCAGTAGCATCCTGTCTTACCATAGAAGCATCCAATCTTGCTAATAGTAGCATATAGTAGTATGCAGTAACACGGTAGACTTGAAGTAGAAGCATGTAGTAGAATCGTTAGTACTGCATGCAACTTTTTCGTAGTACTTCATAGTACTATTTTGAGATAAATTTTTCATCGGGGGTAACTGATCGTGGTATCTGAAAAAGTCATCTCACTTTCATCAATTTTTGTCAAATTGGTGGGAAAGATGTTTGGCACTTAGTAATGTGACTGAATATCAGTTTTTCTCTTGGGATGACTTCGAAAAACGCAATTTCGGCAATAGTCGTTTTTGCAGAGCAACCGTATATCAGATACCACGCTGCAAAACGACTAATTGCAGATCCAGTTACCGTGGTAACAGATACCATGGTATTTGCAAAAACGCAACGCATGTAACGAATTGTCCGTTGGTGTGAAAACCTGGGGTATACGACCCTGTGACAGATTGTCCCTGGTATCAAAGGGACGCTTCTCCTAGTTTTAAGGCATGCTTTCAGTGGTGTTCTGTCTACACCCTTTCCAGCCGCTAGGCTGATAAAGTAGCAAACCAGGCACACAACAGATTCCACTCTGCTTTCGCCTATCCTTACAACCGACGAGACAGCTACCACCCGACTTACACTCCACCTAACTGGCATCTTCTTACAGCAAGCAGAACAGCACAGGAGTGTCAATCTCCAGGGCTTCGGCAGGCCTTATGAACTGACACTGACATCTTTCTCCCAGTCCGTCAATGCCTACTCCCTGACCGCTCAACACTGTAGTCTGTCTCATCAGTCACTCCCAGATTCAAACTCTCAGGATTTCCAAGGACTTGTTGTAGCAAATTCCTATCCAATCGGGTTGGGTAGGTCCCCACTGAATTTGGTTAATTTCGCCCTCGGCGGCCGTATAGGCAAGAATTGGGTCTTCAATTGCACGTGGCATTTGCTGGATGTCCCAGATGAGGGCCTGGTGGTCGTCACCAGCTGTACAGATGTGGCACGAGGAGTGCGGTGCCCAAGCGATTCCATTGACGCAAGCGCGGTGGTTGTTCAAACGAGCGACAGGAGTGCAGGGTACCCGAACGTCAAGTATTACAACCTGTAACAGAAAGTACAGAATATCAAAAGTTCCGTGCAGAAGTCTGTCTTTTTTCTACAGACTTAAAGGACACCTCACTGCATAGTAAGTAAGTAAGTAATTTATTTCTGACCCGCCGCTTGAAAAGCGGAGACTGTAAAATAAAACTCGGATGCTCTGAGCGCATCGTCCCCAACCGGGCACTATAATCGTAAAGCTTTGGGAAATCTGTACAGCACCTTCTGCGCTCCTTCTATACTATTTCGTTCTGGTGTCACTCATGTTCTGCGAAAGAAGGAGATTAAAAGATGAGATCATGTCATTTTAAATATGCAAAGCACCTGCTTCACTTGTCGAAATTATGCCATAACTATACATTGACGGAGAATTTCAAACGTCAAGATGCAAGTGTTTACGCTTTTGGATATTTCCTCGTCGCTATAAAAAATCATGGACAACAGGGCCCAACCAGCGCACGACGTTATCCACTGCTTTCTGGCCGAAAACTGAAAACTAAGTGTCTTTTTCTGTGTGTTTATGTGTCTTATTTATTTTCTTTCATTTACTCCGCTTTTTCAAAATGGCGGGTTATAAAAAAAATACTTACTTACCAACAGGAAAATACGGTAAAAAGACCAATCAGCCTATAGCGACCGAAGACACCAAAAGACAGACATGACCACGTTTGGGACGTTCTGCGCATACCCTAAGACAGACTGCCCTGTGGCAGCCCCAAGGAAGACAAGGCAGACCAAGGCAAAGGAAAGCTTTAGCGTACCAAGGCTGAAAGACGCCAACAAGTCCCTCACACCACAATGGGGAAAAAAGCAGTGCACCGCATAGCTTCGTGATGAACTGAGAAGCTTCGTCGACGCCTTATACGCCACTGATGGATCAGAAGAGCATAAGCAAGAACAAGTAATCAGATAGAACCTCCGTCTCCATTTCTCTGTACTATGACTATGCGGAGTCGAGTATTTCCTCATACCTTTTCCGCTGCGAACGAGCGGAGGTTAGAAGCTTCGCGCCACATCACGTTTCATTGCTTCAACAATTGGCTATATCGCTGTGAAACCACCTTGAGAAAAAGTAGGAGACAAAGCTGATTGGTTCTTTGGACGCGCTCAAGAGCGGGTCAGCGCGCGGAGTACGCCTCCTGCATTTTCTTTCTCTGCGATGAGCAACGGTGAAGACGGATGTAGAGTAGACGGGTAAGAAACTACAGTAAATACGTCTACGTCCGCTCAGTTTTATCGGGGTATTCATAGTCACTGCATGGTACCAAATATAGAGGTTCTATCTGATTATATGTTCTTGGTATAAGGCAAGTATTCATACCTCAGTTGCGTCCATGGCGATCGTAGCCAAGTAGTTTGGATTCTGGCGATTCCACGCGAGTCTCAGCAAGGGCGTATGCTGTGGATCTTCGTAAATGATTGTAGAATGTTCCAGATGTCGCAGGTCGAACATCCTGACCGAACCATCAGCGCCTATGGGAACAGAAAATTTTAAAGGCTAAAATTTTAAGCTAACTTGCCTAGTAGCGAACAAATAAGACTATTATACCCCCCTTGAGCACTGGCTCCACCTCCGGTTCATTTGAGATAGACCCGATACAATGTGAGGGTAGCGGTGTGAAAATCATACCAGTTGACCTTATACTACGCTGAGGTGTAGACGTTTCGTTGTTATAAAGTTGATGATAAATGAGGATTATGACATGGGATTGGATTATAAAAGGAAGAACGTTTGGATAATTGGGAGGGGGATTCTTAATAAGATGCCTATCGTCCGTCCTATCATTTGTCCCTCACCACAAATACATATAAACAGACACGAGTGAACGAGATCAGTTTCACCAAGAAATGCAAAAAAAGTTTTCATTAGTACATCAATAAAAAAATATTCGACCAACAGCAGAAAAGGACTTAGTCGGTCTGACAGGCTGTTACAAAAGTTAAATATAAAAACTGTAGGGGGAGGGGAGGGGGTCGTCACATTTTGTTTTAGCAGACCGTGAGGCCAAAGTATAAGAGCTTGAAAAATGATTCTGATGGCAAAAGATACACCATTCATTGAAACTACAGACTGCTGACTGATTTACATACATGGTAATATTGGTAATATGCTAGTTAGGGAGTTTTCTTACTAATCTACACATGTTAAGACACTTCTGTTTCAATCTTACTGTTCGTCTATTTTTGGTTTGTCACTTATCAACAATTGCAACAAACAAAGTCTGAGCGAGATGCGCATTGCTTACAATGATAGCTTTAGATTTCTTCATGGTCTCCCGCGTTTTTGCAGAGCTACAGAGATGCCCGACGATTACGGCGTTATGAATTTTTCGTAACTGGCATGCGCGCATCGTACATCTTTGAGAAATCGGTTGCTACTACCCCCCCCCCCCCCCTTCCATTCGGGATTTACTTTCCACACACGGAACCCACTAGCAAGGATAATACTTATTCAACTATTAAATCTCTTAATCTTAGCTAAAACGAGAGAGAGTCGAAACCTGTAAGCTTTATGCGTCCAGGGGGAGTATGTGGCTAAACCGCCAACTTTAGCTTCTTGCTGCATTAAAAGTCTTGGATTCAATTTAACTGAATCTACATCCTTGATTTTTTTAAAAAAAAATTTATCATTATTCTACTTTTAGCAACATTTTAATAGGCGAGGTCAAAACTGACCGATGTGCCCCAGGGGGGGGGGGGGGTATGTTGGTCAGGCCCATTGGGCAGGTTGGTCATACTGTCAGTCTCTCTGCTCTACTTACAGAACCAGGTATTGTTACAGTACTAGCCTTGTTTCTGTAACGGGTATATTTTACGTCGAATAAAAATTATTCAAACAGTGGTTGAGCATCAAATACAAAGCACAAGAGCTACGAGCTCATATGGCACTTGTTACGAATAGGCGGTACAAGAAAGTAGATGAGAACGTCACAAAATACACCCGCCATCCAAAAATGCGGTTCGGCAATAGAAATAGAATATTTAGTTTCACTCGATTCTGAGCAGTTCCGGCATCGTCTCCTATTATCTGTAGCAAATGCGCATGACTGTTCAAACTTCCAAGTTTCAGCACAATAAACCTACTCGTTTGATCCCTAGACGTGCTACACGATTTCCGGTACTCTCTCCATCTCCCCCTACCGTGGCTGAATCGGGATCAGACTCAAAAATGGATCATCTAAAGCATCTTCTTTTATACCATCTATCAAGTTTCACTCGAATTTGAGCATTTTTGGAAAATTCCAGTACCCCCCCCCCCCCCCACCCCCACCACTGTTGTCGGATCCGGTTCGGACCCTAAAATATGTCATCTAGGGTATATGCTCTCTCTACATTTCACGTTTCACTTAAATTGATACACTCGTTTCACCCCTATGCGAGCCTCAAAGTTTCCGGCAATCTCCCTCGAGCTCCCCCCACTGTGGCCGAAGAGGACTTGGAAACATATACGTCGTATCTCTTAATCCCCTCTTCCCGTCCATCAAGTTTTACTGAAATCGGAGCATAGCCTATCTGTAAATTTCCGGCACCCCCCTCTATCTTGGCCGAATCCGGCACGGACGCCAAATAACAAATCTAGGCCGCATAAACTCGGCACTGTCGAACTTGCATCTCATTCGGTCCATCCGTTTGGTTTGTGTGCACCTCAAAAGTTCCCCCCCCCCAAATTCCCCCAACCATGGTCGCATATTGTTCGAACGCATGTTTTACATGTCTAGGTCATCGATTCTTAGGATCCAGGGGTATGTTGTGTCAGGTTCTTAAGTCAATTAAGTCTGGTCATTAATATGCCTGCAAAGTTTCGCTGTCTTAGTACATCTGGAACTATTCTAACTCGCGACTACCGGAATCCCAGGAAACCCCCTCTAACTCCCCCACAGAGCCCCGAAACCATCTGGCTCCGTCAATTTCATATCTAGGCCTAATGCTTGTTCTCTCCAGTAAGTTCCGTCCCAATCCCTCTGCTTTAAGCGTTTCTTGAGTTTTCTGGTCCCCCCCCCACAGGTATCGGACCCGACCCAAACTTGACACTGAACATCTGAGGCGATAGCTCTTTCCACCTGACAAGTTTCATTCAAATCCGATCACCCGTTCAAAAGTAATGCTTAGGACTCCCTAGATTCCAGACTCCCATCCATCCACTCCCCCCACGATGGCCGGATTGGGGAAACGACTATTCTCAAGTCAATCTGTTCGGATCCCTAACATACCTGTCAAGTTTCATCGTCCTAGCACATCAGGAAGTATGCCGAACACGCGGGATCGCTAGAAATCCGGACCCCCCCCCCAGCTTCCCCACAGTGCCCGGATCCGGTCCGGTTATGTCACTGACGTTTCTAGGACTTGTGCTCTTCCCACCAAGTTTCATCGCGATGCCTCCACTCTAAGCGTCACCGAGTTCATCCTAAATGTCAACTGTAATCAAGATCCGATCACCCGTTCGCAAGTTAAAAATACCTCAATTTTTGGCTTCCCCCTCCCTCGACTCCCCCACCCAGATGGTCGGATCGGGGAAGTGACTATTTCCTATTTAATCTGGTCGGGTCCCTGACATGCCTGGCGATTTTCATCGTCCTAGCACATGAGGAAGCACCGAACTCGCGGGATCACTAGAAATTCGGACCCCCCCCCCCCCCAACTCCCCCAAAGTGAGCGGATCCGTTCCGGTTATGTCAGTCACATAGCTAGGACTTGTGCTTGTTCTTCCCAACAAGTTTCATCCGGATCTCCTCACTCTAAGCGTTTTCCAAGATTTCCGGTTTCCCCCCTCAACTCCCCCCAATGTCACCGGATCCGGTCTGGGTTTAAAATGGAACGTCTGAGACACGAGGTCTTCCATATATCAGTTTCCATTAAGATCCGATCACCCGTTCGTAAGCTAAAAATATATAATTTTTCCTAATTTTTCCGGATTCCCTCCACTCCCCTCCACATGGTCGGATCCGGGAAGCGACTATTTCCAACATAATCTGGTCCGGTCCCTCATACGCCTGCCAAGCTTCATCGTCCTAGTTTATCTGGAAGTGCCCGAACTAGCAAAACCGGGACAGTCAGACCGACTGACGAACAGAAATTACAATCGCTATATCGCCATAAAAAAGATGGGATTTTCCAACTGAAAACTCGCTCAGACAAACATCCGTCCAGATATCCTGGGAACCAGGTCCGTATCCAGGAATTTATTTTGGCGGGTTTGCCCGCGGGTAAAGATTATAAACAAACGATTATTTGTGTATGTTTCGGAGGGGGGGGGGGGGGTCGAACGCCCTAACTCCTCTTCTGGATACGGCCCTGCTGGGAACTCAAATGTTCAGAAGGATGTCACTTTTGTTCGTCAAATTCCTGACTTGGGAAAAATAAATTCCTTAAAGGACCTGTATTACCTACAATACTAACGCAGCCTACTTCCATAATCACTCCGTATATTTCTGAACCCTGAGACCCCAATTTCGTACGGTACATTCTAACCCCTCTAACAAACCCACGCTGATTTTCTCACATGCCGTGCTTTGCTACCTTCGATGTGTATCACGCTGTCGATGGTTGTCTGCGAGAAGTTTTTCCATCAGGAAAACCGGTTATGTATATTGTTTACCTGTTTTCGCTATTAGTCAACGGGGCTCGGAAAATTCTTAAAACAGCAAAAAAAGTGGGTTGTTTGTTGAAAGCACGGCCTAGTTTTAAAGTGTTCAAATATTTTAAAATACTGCAAGTTGAAGAGTAAATAGTGCGAGGGGTCCTTTAAGCGAGATTTCTCCTCTTCAGATGTAAATTTTTTGCATATTTATACTGTATGAAAAACATGCCTCTCTGTTACTTAATAGCCAATCGGGGTAGCCTATATGCATCTCGCGTCCAACGGTGGCAAACTTTCCCCCTCCTAATAATTATTGCACAGCTTAGCTCAGAACTTCCGGGGGAATAGTCTGATTTTCGATTTTTCTGTTACAAGTTCTCAATTAGTAAATTTCAACTAGGACGATGGCATTATAAACAAAAATTACCGGCGAAAGGAAATTCATACCCCAAGCTCTTCTCTACAACAAAACGAAAGTCTCTTCCCGATCAACGACCCAATCGAGCAGCAAAAACAGCAGCCGTGTCCAAAATGAAATCACAGCAACCTTTTTAACCCAAGCAACTCCCACAAAGGAATTCACGAAGTCAAATATTTAACGCTAAGCTAGAATCATTAGTTTGTTTTCCCACAAGTTCGTATTTCCAACTTGAGCTGCTTTGAGCCGGAAGAGAACCCTTGCCAAGAAGGGCCGAAATATAGCACTATCAAATATGATTCGCAGTCAGCTTGGGCTGAAGGAATATTTAACAAAAAATTATCTGTATTCTGTACTTAATGAGCTGTACTTCTGGAAGGCAATCTGATTTTCACCTTCTTTCCCCCACTGGGCAGGATGGACGGAGCGGCTAACCTCCCGAAAAGAGGAATCCTAAACAAAACCATGACTACTTAAAAAAAACTGATCATAAACTACAAAAGATGCTACGGGAAAAAACAAAAAAAAAGTTTTTGTCACTCTTTTCACGAAGAAGCTAGAGCCGTCATTTTTCACGGCATGATCGTACTGTTCCTCTTCCCATTCTGTAGCAGTTCCACAATTTTTCGACTACAGGTGGCAGACCAGTGCCCAAGTGTTCAACCTGCCCCCCCCCCTTGGCCAGCCATCCCGCCCTTTCCAACACATCTTGAAATTTTACTAATTAAATAGGATGGCGAAAACTAACTGTTAAAGCACAACTCTTACTAGAAACGATCTTTTCACTATCGAACGGATTAGAAAAAACGTTTCTCGAAAATACAATTACTTTCTATCTGAATCTAGCCATTTTCTTGTTAGCGCTTGTCGATTCTATCCAGCCTTCTTGCTCTCCGACGCGGCGGCTGGGCGCAAAACTTTTGAAAACTGAACGCGGCGTGATTAAAAAGTAGGAAAACTAAGCAAATAAAAGAAGCCAAAGACAGAAGATTCTCATATCCTTGTGTGAAAGAGTTGTCAGCGGACATTGAAGATTCTGGCAAACGTTGTGCTGCGGGCAAAACTCGGCACGGACGAAAAAGCCTTAAAAATTCGCATGCACAAAACGGAACAATGGAGAAAGGGGGGGTTATAGAAGCTTATAATCCCATAAGGGATCTAGGTATATTATAAAAGGCAGAAAAAGCAAGAGGGGTCCTTTAATCATACTCAACAATAATGGTTTTTATTCCACAAAAAAGATGATGAATTTCTTACATTGTTGCCCGATTTTGGGCTTTCCTTTTTGTTTCCTCCTGCCCTTAAAGATTGACTCGTCCTCACACCCTCCCTTAATCTTCAAGCGCCCTTAAAGTACGACTTTTTAGCCGCGGACCAGAATCCTCCCCAAGCCCCTTCAATCTCGTGGAAACGAGTCATCCGGTTCTTTGATACCTGGAACCAAGATTTATCGCTGCGCCTCAGATCTATCCTAGAAGTTTCTGTTTCTCGTTTCCACCGTCAACTCACGGTTCCCAGTTTTCAAGTCCCTTAAAGACCTATCGCGAGGGGGGGGGGGGTATATTTTTTTTTTTTTTTTTATAAACGACTATATTTGAGCAAATTGAATCTTAGCTAAGAGACTGTCCATAAATAGACTGAACAGCTGTAGCCCCCCTCCCCCCCCCTCCTGAGACACGCAAGACGGTTCCACGCCGAAAAAATCATCGAGTTTCGGAGCACTTACGAAGCTGATTAACTTATTAACTATAAAGCGACGCTACCCTTAACAGCTTGAACGGAACCCATCTGAAAAAGCTCTGCCGCACTCTTCCCGGAATGTGAATGAGAATCCGCTATTCTGAAACCGATCCCACTATAATTTACTGTGGTCGTTCTGCCTGATCTAGCATCGGCGACAGGACGGACACGGCAGCAAAATCTCCTGGTGCCAGTTAAATGTCGCACTAACCGGTATTCGAATTTCTTTGTACCATATTCTACTGACAACTGTAAATAACAAAAAACAAGTAAATTCCAAGAGATTTAATTTCTTTTACGTAATAACAGTAGATATTCAAGTATTGTAAATCTCCTCAGCCGGGATTTGAACCCAGGACCCTCTGCTTACAAGGCAGTCGCTCTACCAACTGAGCTACCGACGGGCTTGTGAACTGAGTTCGCAAACCACTACAATAGTCTGGTAGAAGCCGGCCATAGGAACAGTGATCCCGCCCGAAGGCAAATTCATCTAACCAGTTCACATCCCCATGTCACGGAATTTTGTTTTTTGTTTTCGTTTTTGTACTTCCATCCATTTTCTGTTTGAAATGACGGGTGATAGATGGCACTTTACACAAGGGACTTGTACCGTGACCAATAAACCATAAACGATTTGTTCGAATACAATTTAGAAGTCTAGGACTCCATTGTCGGAGCCACGTAGAGCTGAAGAAGAATTGAAGTGGATGGTGAGTCTTAGGGCGTATCCGGTGGGGATGCGGAGAAATTATATTGGTAGAGATAGGAAAAGTACTGGTCCTTATTTTTGTCCAATGTGTGGTATTGAAGGAGAGGATGCGATACATTTGATATGTTATTGTGAGGAGTTGAAAGAATTAAGAAAGGAAGTGTTTGGTCGGGAGGCTTGGGAGGAAAGGGATTTGGTTTCAAGTATGGGAAGTAAGTGTTTTGGTGGGATCCGAAGGCTGGGTAGATTCCTGAAGCTAGCTATGGCCCACCGTGAACTATTTTTATAGAAGTTGATGTTTTGGTTTGTTGTTGGAGTTTATGATATCTTGTTTTTGTTATTGTGTTATGTTTCCCGCCATGGCCCTTGGGCTTTATTGGGAATAAATTCATTCTTTCATTCATTCATTCATGCCAGGACCCACAATATATATATATATATATTCAAGTATTTTAACACATGAAATGTAATGGTCGACGTAAAAGTGCCATGTCTGCACTACGAGCTAGATCAATACAAATATCTATCTATTTATCTATCTTTCGCGCTAGGGCTTTGGAGATGGCCCAGTCATTTTTCGATCACAGGCAGAGACGTGCGTCGAAACGTCAATCCCGTTCGATCATTCTATCCTGTAGATTTTTGAAAAACAATGAGTGTACACTTAATCCAGGCATCAGAAGAATCAGTAAGAACTGAGTTATTGGAGAACTGCGTTACTGGCACCTTCATTCTATTGAAAAAGAGTGACATATGTAAACTACGTAGATGTTACTATAAATACTGTATACCTGCTTTATCTGCCTCTATCGTCTCGAAATCAGAGAATAATCTGAAAATACAAAGCTCCCGATATAACTAGTCTAATCCACTTGTGCGGGCTGCATCCCGATGAAAAATTTGTAGCCTGCGTAGTTGTATGGCAGTAGTACGAAAACGTTGCATGTAATACTATGTAATAGCAAAGAATACTATCATTTAATGTGCCTCAGACTGGTCCAACCTTATGTAGTAGTATCCAGTAGCATCCTGTCTTGCCATAGTAGCATCCAGTCTCGCTAATAGTACCAAATAGTAGTATGCAGTAACACGGTAGCCTTGAAGTCGAAGCATGTAGTAGCTTCGTTAGTACTGCATGCAACTTTTTCGTACTACTTCATAATACTATTTTGAGATAAATTTTTCATCGGGATCTGCCCCGCTTTTGAGGTTGTCTCTGCCTTTGTGGCTCGAATGGGATCGGTCTCTGCGGACGCCCCAGGTTCCACCTGGAGCCCGTTCGTATTGATTGTTTTAGTTTAGTGTACTATTTGTTTTTAGTGTCTTATTTTTGTTTTTTCATGGTTTTCAAAAACCGTTAAATAAAGGAAACTGAAATTGAAATAACTGCAAAACTCCAGGAGCTTTATGATAAGTTATCAGCACAAGCGTATCAATGGCTTTCTCCATGTCACGGCCTCATCCGTTTGTTCTGTTGATCTTTTCTTGTTGTGCTAGTGTTCTTTCTTTTCTGTTGTTTATTCTGTTTCTTTCTTTCCGTAAGCTATTTCGATAATAAACTTGATGGATTGGTTGAAAACAATCCTCACTTACCGACAGATGCAAACATGTCTCGACCACCTCCAGCCCTGCTGAATGCAATATCATAGACTTCTTTGTCGTGGGCGATGAGCTGTGTTTTCACGTGTCCTGTTACGGTGCCACCGACTCGCCCGATAGCCTACAAAAAGTAACATTGGAACCGTGACCCTCCTTTTTACTACATTTACCCTTATGCGTGCATCTCCTTATGCAAAACCAAGACGATGCGTAGATTGCAAACGAGGTGTGAGGAAAGTTTAGCCACAGGAGTCTTGGCCGAAGGGTTAGCCCGCTGAATTCGGAAGCGAAGGGTCCCTGGTTCGAGTCTCGGTAGTGCCGAGCGTTTGGTTTGTGGCGGGGTCAGTGACGTCACCTTGGAAGACAAGCCAAAGTACACCCAGATTCAAATATGGAAGGTAACAGGAAGATGCGCGAAAGCTTTCCCCCAACCCCCTACTGCCCTTCCTGGCTGAAGGCAGAGTAGCAGAGCTCAGCACCGCCCGAAGTGGCCTGACGAGGCTGATGCTGTACCTTTTCCTTACCTTTTATCTACCCACAGGACCATAAATAAACTAAGTATAGCCTCCCGCTTAACCCCCCCCCCCCCCCTTATTATATTTCCCGTCTAGTCTGGGAAAGCAACAAGACCAAAGGTTTCGATGGGATCCCAAAAATCTAATATTTGACCCAGACAATTGGGTCTTGTCTTCGCCAGATCCAGTCTTCGCCACGCTAATCATCAGAGAAAACCAAGTTCAGATATATCTCTTTAAACTATATATATTTTGACGATACCGACGGAAACTTCCTGCTTTACTTCTGCCAAATTTCCGGTTTCGGCCAAATTCCGAGCGAGCTAATTGTCAATAAAAAAAAAACAAAAAATTCAGAAACGAATTCAGCGTATATCCTTATCTCTATAAAGAACATCTAATCAACTTCAAATAAAACTTTAACTTGAATTCCGGTTGCAACCGAATTTCGAACGAATTATATCTCCGGGTAAAAATGATTGTCATATCCAGAATCAGCGTCTCTTCTTTCCCCTGAGTCTGTCATCTAATGAACTTCAGATAAAACTTTGGCTTTTAACAAATTTTCCGGTTTTGGCCGGATTCCAGGCGAACTAGTTGTCCGGGTAAAAAATGCTTTTCACATAAGTGTTCAGCATGTTTTCTTACCCCTAAATCGAACATATAATCAACTTCAAATGAAACTTTTACTTTTATTATTTTTGTTAGCCTATTTATTTGAATCCTTCAAAACTGAAGAGTAATGTATAAAAAGGAACAACAACATGTCAATCAAACTCACACACACTTACATACTAATAAACAACTGACCGTAACCAACTTTCCGGTTTTTGCCGGATTCCAGACGAACTATTTGTCCGGCGAGAAAATGGTTTTCATGGTGGTGTTCAGTATGTCTTCTTACCCCATAATCGACTATCACATTAGCTGTTTAAAAATATTTTGTTTGCCCCTTCATTTAAACCCAATTCCCACCCCCAAAATCTAGGGCTACAGAGCCCATCTACGAACTTGACCTTACACTTGACCCAAAGAATCCTCACCCCAAGTTTCATCAAAATATCTCATTCCCGTCAAGAGTTATCGTGCTCACAGACGGACAGACGGACAACTTTTGAGATGTCATAAGTACCCCTCCACTTACGTTTTGGGATCCCAAAAACCACAACACCAATAAAAATAATTAGGCTTGAACACCAAGGATATCTATCAAAGATAAAGAATAAATTTTTTGCTCACAGCTCAAAAAACACAAACTAACTGAGAGCAATGCACTTACTTGAGGAAAAACTTTACAGAAAACTTGTTATAGAAAGACAGGATACCCTTCAGATTGATAACTTGTGGCACCACCACTAAAGGCGTATTATCGCCGTTCCCCGAGGACTCCTTGGGGAATCGAAGGGAACGGCGAGAATAGAGGGAGTCACTCCACGCGGACTCCGCGTACAGAAACAGCGAGAATACGGGGAATGCTTCTAAAATGGATTTTGTTCGAAAAATGAATATGCAGCTGAAAAAATTAGTCTAGATCCACTTTATTTTTGGTTTTGTTTATTCTGATTATTTTTAATTAATTTTATATAGCACCTACAACAGCAAAAATTGATTCCCCTCCAAATTTGAAAGGGAGTCCTTTTTGATGATGGTGATGATAATCGGAGCATTCCCCGTCCGTGGGTACTCGCGAGAATACGGGGAGTGAGTCCCCGCGACAAACAAAAACGCAGGGACTCCTCAAGTGGAGTCCTCGGGGAACGGCGAGAATACGCCTTAACTTAATCAAAGCTATGTAGCGATTACGATGCTTGCAGGATCTGTGATTCTCTATGCTGCTGACGTCACTCGATATGGATGGTTGGGTAATGGTCGTGGGCAGGGCTGAAAGTCAACCTTCTTACTTTTAGCTAATCTGCTTTTCAAGGTCTCGATTGGGTTGTAGTCTACCTACTGCGCCAAAAAATCATCTGTCGCGTTTTTTGCCTTTCCTCCGTAGGTCGGTTAACCTACCTACTTGCCACTATTGACCGTTTTTTCGTCTCACCGGTCGGTTCGACTAAGCTCTAAAAAACGGCTTATAAGAAAAAATGGCGTCTTCTAGTCGCAGGCGCCTATCTCTCCAATGAGAATTTTGCATTTCGCGCCGTGCCAAGAGCGTCGGTCGGTTGGATGGAGCTCAGACCTCAGTCTACAGGTCGGTTAACCGACCGACGAACGGCGACGAAAAAACAGCTTATAAGGATTTAGGTCGGTTAACCGAAGAAAGAAAACGGCTTATAGAGAGAAATCTCGCAGGTCGGTTAACTGGATGACGGCAAAAAACGCAACTACTGACAACAGAGCCCAACTAGCGCGCGACCTTGTCCGCTGCTTCCTGGCCGAAGATTGACAATTAGTGTCTTTTTCTGTGTCTTTATGTGTTTTATTTATTTTCTTTCATTTACTCCGCTTTTTGAAATGGCAGGTTAAATATAAATTACTTACTTACTTAAAACAGATAACACAAGGATGTGCAGTTTCAACAGAAAACACAAGGATGTGCAATTCCAAAAGATAACCCTTGGGGTGGTATCTATTATCACTTTACAAACGTTATGCATACCAGGCATTGCCAATCATAACGTTTTAATGCGTAACGTTCAAAAGAAATAACAGCCAATATCCTAGGTGTTATCTGTTGAAACCGTACATTATTGTGTTGTCTGTTATGGAACTTCTGACAGTGTAGTCGCTGATTGATGGTTTTGTGGTGGTTGCGGTTTTGTGGGCTCGGGTATTCAGCAGTGGAGGACGGGTCTAAGACGTTGCAACAGGATCCCTCAGTCTGCTAATTTGTTATTTATCCTGCTCTCTGTTTATTATCCTGCAACTTCTTCTGCCCAATTTTTACGTAGTTTCATCCCATCATTTATCTCGATCACATCTTGTAAGTGTATTAGTTAATTTGTTTCGGGTCTGTGTATTTCGTAAATATTCTATTCCACTTCTAGCTGTAAGCTATTTGGATAATAAACTTGATTGATTGACTGAAAAAGATAGGACTATAATGGTTTCAGTAATCCAACCTGGCCAGTTTCCAATCCCCAGATTGTACACGTTGTATCAATGCTTGAAGTCCCAATCAGATTCGGCTCAACTTCGTTCCAGTCAAAAGATGTCAGTGGTGCGCAGAAGTCTGAGTTTTTGTTGTTATTCAGCAGACACTCAAGTTTTGTGTCAGGTTCACCGGCCCTCCAGATTCTCAGATAGTCTCCACTCGTTGCCAGCAAGTCAGGATAGGTTCCTTTCTAGAAGAAAACAGAGAACAATGACGTAGAGTAGGCTAGAGCTTTATCCACAAAAGGTAGCTTTCACCGCGCATGCGCCCAACTGGATCTTTACGTCAAACATAATCACACTTAAATATATATATCATAATCAATCAATTCGTCATTTCGTAATACAATGACAAAAATAGGCCATCGGCCAATCTCGTTAAAAAGAACGTTCACAGTAAACTCTTTCGGCATATAAATTGCCAGGGAATTCTTAAAAACATTAACAGAAAATCACATTGACGTCAGTCACATTGAAATTAGCTTTTGCAGCTGCACCGATTGCAAATTAAATATGTGTGTAGGGCACTTGCAGCCTCTAGCTCAAGTGCCATATACCGATCGCAATTCTGTTTGTCGGTCTGTCCCATCGCGAGTTAGAGTACTTCCAGATGTGCCAGGACGATGAAACTTGGCAGGCATATGAGGGACCCGAACAAACTAACTTGGAAATAATCAGTTTCCCAATTTTGGGAAACTGACAATTTCCCTTTGGGAGGGGGGTGGGGTGGAGGGGGGTTTCACGGAATTTCGATGATGGCGGTTTTCGGTATTTTCACGACGAAACTTTGCCAGGCATATCAGGGACCCGACCAAACTGACTTAGAAATAGGCAAACGGTGAACTTCGACGGCGTTTGAAAACGGAAATTAAGCAACCGGCTACTCTAACGGCGAACAAAACTTCGATCAAAAACGCAACTATTTACAGAACCGAGTCGAATCAGGGCACTGTGGGGGGAGTAGGAGGGGGGGGGGGGGGGGGGCGGGACTCCGATGATCGCGAGTTGAGGTACGTCCAGATGTGCTACGACGATGAAACTTGTCTGGAATGTTAGAGATTCCACAAGATCGGCTTACAAATGAATTTCTTGCGCCCTTAAAGTCCGCATCTTAACCTCAAAGTCCAAACAGTACTTTTGATCAAACGATACATTTCGGCCGGTGATTATTTGTGCCACAAGGGTATTGAATTTCTAGCACACTTAAAGTGAAAAAAATACTTTTAACCAAATGATACATATTAATAATCCTCAAGGGCCCATTATCGTTTTTTCCTCAAGGGTTTTGCTTACAGATGAACATCCAGGGCCCTTAAAGTGAGCATCGTTACACCCAAGTGCAAAAATAAAATGCTTTTTACCAAACGATACATTCTCGAGATTTCCAAGGGCCCTTGATCGTTCTTGTCTCAAGAGTTTTGCTTACAAAACATCAGAACAAACCCACGAATTGGCAAATTCCTGATTCATCCTCTGAAACAGCCTTGCAAGTGCCATAGTAGGTTCTAGCTCTTGTTTATTTTCACATGTGAAGATGGAATTTACAAAAGGGGCTTAACAAAACCTGAAGTAGCTGTTGAGAAGTCTACAACTAAAATGACGGAGCCCATGACAGTCCATGACAAATAAAAAGTTGCGTTTTTACAGATAGCAGTTACCTTGGTATCTGGCCAGGTACCGTGGTATCTGGCTTTCAGATACGGCCCCGGCCGTGGTAACTGATTGTGGTATCTGAAAAATTCATCTCACTTTCATCATCACTAACACAAGAGTTTATTTTAGATATTTTTAGATTTTTTAGATACCATGGTTTCAGCACAAATGCAACTAAAATAAAGCTAGACTTAATCTGAAGCTGGGGAAGGGCATCTTTGAAACGGAAACATGGAAGAAAACGAAAAGAATGAAATAATGCTCCACTTGCGCAATCTGAATCCACGACTTTCAGCTGACATGTCAGCATTTCCATAATTCATCAGAGCTACCTCACGCGAGTTCGTCTGTTATTGTCTTCTTCCTTCATTTATTTTTCCTTTTGCGTACTTTTTCAGATGAAATTCCGAGCTGACTAACAATTTTGCCTTTTTTTCTCTAGTCTTTTATTTCTTCTTTGTATTTCTTTTCATTTTCCAGTGGTTTGTTAATTTAGAGTTCTTCACAACTGATATAGACAACATTGTGAGCTCCTTCTTGGTGGCACCGGAATAAGCTTCACTTACTGTCAGAAGCAGGCCTATGTGTAAATATAATAGTAGAAAATTAAGCTCAAACACTAGGCCTATTCCAGTCCCAACAATGAACTGTGTCAACGACGAACTCTAAGGCGTACACAGATCTACCCTTGCAGCATGTTTTGATCAGGAAACCTAATGTGAACTCACACTATCTGGAATCCACATAATCTTGGTGGTAGGATAAGGGTGATCAAAAACACTCCTTGATGAGAATTCTGCCAGATCTTCATCCAAAGATATGATTTGGACTTTGTTTGTATATTCCTCTATGAAACTTCCAAGAGCAAGCCTGAAAAAGAAAGAGCTAGTATCCCACCTGTGCTGGGAGGAATTCAGGAAAAAAAAAATCTGATAAGAAGCTTCAGGATTTCCTGTAAGCATGGAGACCCACCATCCCTTTCAATTCGAATTTACAGTCTGATACACTGACCACCCAATTTGAACCAGGATATAAACTTTTACAACCCTGGACTACAGGTTGTTCATCAGCTCTTGACCCGTGATCATCTCAACTCGTTGTGGATAATTTAACTAAAACTTGTTTGGCAAGTTATGAGTTGCGTTTTTGCAGATACCATGGTATCTGTTACCACGGTAACTGGATCTGCAATTATTCGTTTTTGCAGTTACCGTGGTATCTGACACACGCCTGCTCTGCAAAAACGACTATTGCCAAAATTGCACTTTTCGAAGTCATCCCAAAAGAAAACTGATATCCAGTTACATCACTAAGTGCCAAACTTCTTTCTCACCAATCTGACAAAATTTGAAGAAAGTGAGATGACTTTTCAGATACCACGATCAGTTACCACTGTCGGACCATGGTATCTGAATATCAGATATCACTATAACTGGCCGGTAGGATAACTGCAAAAACGCCTTTCGACTGTGGTATCAGCTACCACAATAACTACATCTGTGGTACCAGATACCATAGTATCTACAAAAACGCAACTATTGAATGTGACTTATACAGAAAACAACAGATTTTTAATATGAGAAATATTTAGCAATATTCTGTGTTGCGTTCAAACTGAGGGATGAGACCAACAACGGACTGTTATCTGGACTTATTCAGGCTTTTGGGTATTTTTGAAATATGTTTATACCAAAGAAATCGTCTTTTACATTTATGTTATACGCCAGAAACTACTTTCAGATTGGGCGTGGACCTTTCTAGGCACCTACTAAAGCTGGAGCACAAACTCAAGGAAGTATTGCACATATCATTTGAAACCCATGAGAACTCCCCCACCAAGACCCCTACTAGTTTGATTGTGGAAAACGGATACGTCAGCTGAATTTTATTGGAGCTATATTTCGGCCCTTCTTGGCAAGGCTTGAGCGGTTTTGAGCCTGAAGAGGACCCTTGCCAAGAAGGGCCGAAATATAGCTCCAATAAAATTCAGCTGACGTATCCGTTTTCCACAATCAAATATGATTCGCAGTCAGCTTGGGCTGAAGGAATATTTACCCCTACTAGTGCAGCTGAAACTAATCCACAAAAGTTATAGTCAGTGGTTGTTGCAAACTCTCCAGGGGTTTCCGGTCCTAAAGAGAAATGTATATTAATTGACAAATGCGAAGCAAGTGATTCTGTGGTCCGTGTAAAATCGTCAAATTGCAAATCGATCATGAAGGTCAAGGATAAGCAATCTGCAGAAATCATCACAAACAGTTTCCGAGGAGAAGAAAAAGAAGATCAACTTATTGGGGATGGTAAAAGGAATTCTTTTATCTATTTTGGAACTTTTATTCTTTTATCCATTTTGGAACTCGAAGTGCAACAGGCCTTGGTTGGCTGTACCCGCATAGCAAGGATCAGGAAGTCCCTTGCTGTCATAATTTATTTCAAACTCAAGCCAATTTCAAGATAAATCAAAGAGGGATTAAACATTGACTCTTTTCCTTCTAGGACAATAGACCAAGTTGTCCAGTGTTGTATCATTTTAGTACATAAATGAATACTTGAATACCTGCTCTAGGGCATTTTTTCCACTACCCATTATGTTTCACTATAATAGGTTGACCCGTTCGCATATCACAACTTCCCAATTCCCTCTCCCTCCACCCCCATACAAAGGTTTTGTAGACCCAAGGGGTTGCCCACTCTCAGAATTGGTGTACACCGGGTGGCGGGTAGCGCCCGTGGCGGAAGGGTGGCGAGCATGGCGGAAAAGCTATTTTTGAGCAAGAGGCTGGCCGACGGACCGAAAAACAAAGGTTTTGTAGACCAGAGTGTAGACCCTCAAGTGTTTGACAAGATTTTCAAGAATGTTGGATATGTGACCTTAAAAAAGCTGTTATAATTCCCTGGACAACCTGTGCACTAAAAACCAGCCTACAGTGCAGCATTTGCAAAAACATGGCTTATAGAAAAAAGGATAGAGAATGAGAGAACAAGTTGAAAAAAGACAATTTTATAGATGTTCCTTCAGCCCAAGCTGAGTGCAAATCATATTTGACGGTGCAAAACAGATAAGTCAGCTACATTTTGACCCTTGCCAAGAAGGGCTGACATATAGCTTGAATAAAATGCAAAACGCAATAAGTCAGCTACATTTTGACCCTTGCCAAGAAGGGCTGACATATAGCTTGAATAAAATGTAGCTGACTTATCCATTTTGCACAGTCAAATATGACAATTTTAATTATTGTGAAGCAGTTGGGAATGTCCCAAACTTGTCCTATGCAGGCTGCAGTACAGCTGAAAGTCAATGCAAGAAAAGGCTAATAAAAATAACCCAGAATCACATACCTAAACCTCTTATCCGGTCTAACTGACCAGTTCATGCTGTAAACTGTCCATGGCGCCTCATACTTGTATATCTCTTTCCTTTTACTGGTCATTGTGACCAGTATTAGGCTAGGCTAACACTTTGTTTTTGTTTTTATTTTGGCTTTTTCATTTGTTTACTGTGATGATGTTAATGAAGCAAAAGCGGCGTTGCCACTTGACGCTGATGGAAGCTGCGAGTTTTAAGGCGTGTTCTCGGCGTTCCCCGAGGAATCGAAGGAAACGGCGAAAATAGAGGGAGTCATTCCGCGCGGACTCCGCGTACAAAAACAGCGAGAGAGAATACTTCCAAAATGGATTCCGTTCAAAAAAAAAAATTACAGTTGACGAAATTAGTCTGGATCCACTTTATTTTTTGTTCTGTTTATTCTGATTGTTTCTAATTTATTTTACATTGCACCAACACCAGCAAAAATTGGTTCCCCTCCGAATCTAAAAGGGAGTCCTTTTTGAAGGTGATGATAATCGGAGCATTCCCTGTCCGTGGGGACTCGCGAGAATAGGGGGAGTGAGTCCCCAGGACAAAAAAAAAAACGCGGGGACTCCTCAAGTTGAGTCCTCGGGGAAGAGCGAGAATACGCCAATAGGGCTGAAAAAACTAGAGATGCCGCTGAAAAAACTGGCGCCCTTTCTAAAATTCCTTCCGGATTAAGGCGTATTCTCGCCGTTCCCCCAGGACTCCTCGGGGAATCGAAGAGAACGGCGAGAATAGAGGGAGTCACTCCACGCGGACTCCGCGTACAGAAACACCGAGAAACGGGGAATGCTTCCAAAATGGATTTTGTTCGAAAAAAAAATATGAAGTTGACGAAATTAGTTTGAATCCACTTTCTTTTCGGTTTTGTTTATTCTGATTGTTTTTAATTAATTTTACATTGCACCAATACCAGCAAAAATTGATTCCCCTCCGAATCTGAAAGGGAGTCCTTTTTGATGATGGTGATGATAATTGGAGCATTCCCCGGGACTCGCGAGAATACGGGGAGTGAGTCCCCTGGACATACAAAAACGCGGGGACTCCAAAAGTCGAGTCCTCGGGGAACGGCGAGAATACGCCTTATGTGGGACTTGATATGAACCAAAATCCTAATCGCTTATTGTTTGAATGGCGTATTCTTGATCTCTGGCGCCAATGAACGAACGATTTTTTTTCTCAACTAAAAGCTCGCGCATGACTGAGGCTGATCAAGTTTAACAGCCGGTAGCAGGTTTCATATATTTCTGTTTTAGTTAGTTCGTTTTTGATTCACTTGAAAATGGAACGATCGAAAATCCGAGAAAAATAAGATAATATGTCGCGTAAACATAATTCAGAAAGTTTCAAGAATTTGCTGTGACAGATTTTTTCAAAGTCATGAGCTTGAGCCGCGTTCAGTTCACATTTCCGGCCAACTGAATTCCTGCAAATGCATTTTGACGTTTTATTTGTAATTCTTGGTTAGCTGGAAGCATTCGATTCATTACGCTCTGCTGGCCTTCAACGTACTGAGATAATTTGCAATACTCTATATGACTAAGTCCATAACACGCCAGTGGTCCTCGGGAAGAACGAGAAAACGTGGCACTAACGACTCAAACTCAACTTCTGAATCATGTGTTAAACCACAACTCTTACTAGAAATGATATTTTCCCTATAAAATGGATCAGAATAAACGTTTTCGAAAACTCCATTACTTTCCACCCGAAACTAGCGATTCTCTTGTTAGCGCTTGTCGAATACATCCAGCCTTCCTGCTCTCCGACGCGGCGGCTGGGCGCAAAAGATTCGAAAACTGAACGTACCTTGGTTAAAAAGTGGGAAAACTAAGCAAATAAAAAGAAGTAATCCACAGAAGATTATCACATCCTTATGTTTGAAAGAGTTGTCAGCGAACAATGAAGATTCCGGCAAACTTTTCGTTGGGTGACGGGAAAACTCGGCAATGCCGAAAAAGCGCTAAAAATTCATAAGGCGTATTCTCGCCGTTCCGCGAGGACTCCTCGGGGAATCGAAGGGAACGGCGAGAATAGAGGGAGTCATTCCTCGCGGACTCCGCGTACAGAAACAGCAAGAATACGGGGAATGCTTCCAAAATAGATTTTGTCCGAAAAAAAATATGCAGTTGACGAAATTAGTCTGGATCCACTTTATTTTTGGTTTTGTTTAATTTGATTGTTTTTAATTAATTTTACATTGCACCAACACCAGCGAAAATTGATTCCCCTCCGAATCGGAAAGGGAGTCCTTTTTTCATGGTGGTGATGATAATCGGAGCATTCCCCGCCCGTTCGGACTCGCGAGAACACGGGGAGTGAGTCCCCGGGACAAACAAAAACGCGGGACTCCTCAAGTGGAGTCCTCGGGGAACGGCGAGAATACGCCTATAGTTACGAATCGAAACAATGGAGAAGATGGGGATTTTAGAAGCCTATAATTCCACATGGGAGCTAAGTACATTATAAAAGGCAGAATAAGCAAGAGTGGTCCTTTAACCAATCACAGCGATGTTTGGGAGCAGCTGTGATACCGCTTCGCCTCTTCCGCTAGGTACAGGGCGATTTTGCGTCGGCAAGAAGAGTTAGTCATCAAGAGTATTCGTCCCGTCTAATCCTGAACTACCCCGAATTCATGCTGAATTTTAATTTGAGGGCGACGTAGAGGATTATGTTCGACGCGGCGTGCCAACACGAGCAAAAATTAATTCCCCTCCGAATCTGAAAGGGAGTCCTTTCGGTGATGGTGGTGATAATCAGAGGATTTCCCGCCCGTGGGGACTCGCGAGAATACGGGGAGTGAGTCCGCGGGCCAAACAAAAACGTCGGGACTCCTCAAGTCGATTCCTCGGAGCACGGCGAGAATACGTCTATGTCAATTATAATGTTTGTCCCTCTGTCTAAATTTTGCTGTTTCGTGCACTTCCACGTAAGCTAGGACGAGGAAGCTTGGCAGGCATATAATAGACCTGACCAAATGCTCAACGAAACATTGTTTCCCCGCATCCGAGACAAAGGAATCGCGTCACCCGCTTTAAGTCATGATCGGTGATCCGATTCGAATGAAACTTGATGGATGATTGGACCAGGGGCGTCACGACTAGGGGGGGGGGGGACGCCTCCTCCCGAATGTTGTCGGCCAGTCGGTAAAAATAAAAGCCGAGTCGGCACGAAGCGCCACCATTCTTTGTAAAAACATTAAATTTTTCTCTTTTAAACGGTCGATTTAAAAAAAAGCTGGTTCTCGTTAAAATAGTCGATTTTTTTCTTAAAATCAGCCGATTTTTCGTCAACACAGTCGTTTTTCTCAATAATATCTGCAAAAACAGTCGGTAAAAATGACCAGCCAGTCGGTAAATATCTTCCCCCCCCAAAAAAAAAAACATTTTGTCTAGTAACACCTCTGGGTAGGACCAGACGCCCGATATAAGCCGTTTACATGTCCGAACCATATCCGACCACGGTGGGTGGATTGGAGGGGTAACTCTGGAAATTTTGAACATACGTAGGGACCAAAGTTGTAGGTATTGGGATGAAATTCGGACGATACAAAGATCATGGACCAAATCTGTTGTAGCAGGATTCGACCTCGGTGGGAGAGTTGGAGAGGACGTACCGGAAATTCCTCCGATTCGAGTGAATCTTGGTGGGTGGTAAAAGCAAACGCGCTAAATGCAACATTTGTGTATACAAATCGCACCCAACTTTGGTGGAGGGGGAGGCTCGGAAATCATTAACATACATAGGTACCGAACGGATGGAGGGATTGGGATGGAACTTGGACCTTACGAAGGTCACTTACTAAGGCACTAGAGGTCCTAAGAGGGTCCAAATCCCTCTGATGCATAGCTTGTAGGGGACCTCCTACTAAACACAAGAATTACACAAACTATTAGAAATAATACCATGATCATACGCAAACCAAATTATTTATTTACTTCCCTCGGAACTGAGGAGTACAAAATAACTGGATATGTTACAGCGGGGTGCGGACTGGATCCGGCCTTCGCGGTGGAGAGTTGGGGTACCGGAAATTTTCAAAATGTGCTCCAGATCGGACGAAACTCGGTGGATCGTAAGGCAAATGCCCGTAGCTGTTCGATGCAGTTCGACCCGCATCCGACTCCGGTGGCCGGGGTGGGAGAGGCCCGAAAATCGTAGGGTAAAATCCGTAGGGACGAGACCAATAGAGGGAATGCGATGAAACATGGATCACACAAAGTTCGTTTCTAGACATGTTGTTTTGAGTTCCGGATCGGATCTGAACTCGGTGGTTGAAGAAGTTGAGGATCGGGAACTGTAAGAAGTGTTTCGATTCGTGTGAAATCGGTGGTTGACAGGTTTCCCTATGGTATATGTCCGAATTGCACGTGGACCCGGGATATGTACACGTTTTGGGATACGTACAGGGGCCAAACGGATGGAGTAATCTGCTAAATCTTAAAAGGCACAAAGGTCTTGGCCCATGGGCCTGAGACATTTGATGTCTGGACCGGATACGACCTCTTCGGGGAAGATGAACGTGAGGGCTGAGATTTTCCGAATGTTTTCAGATTCCAGTCAAACTCAGCATCGGATCGGGTCTTTTTTATACCTGTCAAGAGTCCTCTTCCTACCGCATGTGGAAGTGCCGTGCCGGAACTAGCAAAAGTTAGACAGAGGGATAGTCAGACAAATGGGCAGACAAACAGATGGGCAGACATCACGATCGCTGTACAACCTTGAACCTATCCCTGCTGTTGCACTATAAACTAAATTTGTTGAAGGGTGGGGAGGGGGTGGGCTCTAGAACTCCGGCAATCGAGGCGGTTTCAGAGAAATTTAAAGCGTAATTTAAAGACGTAAGCAAGTTTCGACTTCCTAGTATCTGTAGTTTAACTAGCAAAGACACAGACAGATGTTACGATTTCGATAAAGCACTTCAGGCGTACTCTCTGTATTCGATGATATAACATATATAAAAAGTCTTTCTGTTGATATTATTTTGATAGTGCAAACCGAATACATCAGCTGAATTTTTATTAGAGCTATATTTCGGCCCTTCTTGGCAAGGGTCCTCTTCAGGCTCAAAGCCGCTCAAGTTGGAAAAACGAACTTGTGGAAGAACCAGAGCAAAATAACACTAGAGAGTAGCGCCAAGGCCTATGCTTTCCATGCTTTGCAAACGGGCCATACTGTTAGTGCCGCTTAAAGCGCGACAAACTTGCGGGTTTAGAAATTTCTAGTAAAGCAAAGGTGTGATCTGCAAATACCAAGGAAACAATGTTGGCCGTATCTTTTTTGCTGTGTTTAGAATAAGAAGTTATCGGAGCCAGCGCTGGTGAATGACCGACCGATTGAGTTTCAGTAGGGATGTTCAGTATCGCTAGTGGGGCTAGTGTCGCTGTTATTCGACTGTGTGTCACTTTCTTCAAGTCTTGATGCTACCATCTAAGGCGTATTCTCGCCGTTCCCCGAGGACTCCTCGGGGAATCGAAGGGGACGGCAAGAACAGAGGGAGTCACTCCACGCGGACTCCGCGTAAAGAAACAGCGAGAACACAGGGAATGCTTCCAAAATGGATTTTATTCAACAAAAAATATGCAGTTGACCAAATTAGTCTGGATCCACTTTATTTTTGGTTTTGTTTATTTTGATTGTTTTTAATTAATTTTACATTGCACCAACACCAGCAAAAATTGATTCCCCTCCGAATCTGAAAGGGAGTCCTTTTTGATGATGGTGATGGTAATCGGAGCATTCCCCGTCCGTGCTGACTCGCGAGAATACGGGGAGTGAGTCCCCGGGACAAACAAAAACGCGGGGACTCCTGAGGTGCAGTCCTCGGGGAACGGCGAGAATACGCCTCGAGTGTTATTTTGCTCTGGGAAAAACAAACTAAGGATTCTGGGAACAAACTAAGAAAAGGTTGGGGTCTGAATTTCCTTTCACTGATGATGCCGTTCCATGTTTCTGGTAGTAGGTTGACCAACTTTCTGTTGGTGCACTTATTGATGGCAAAAACAGAACAACAGGCTTGAGCATTTGCAAGAGAAGGCTCAACAGAAAATCAATTCGAAACATTTCACCAAAAAAAGATTCAGCGCCAGAATTTTCCGGCGGACCGCTGAGGTATTTTCGTCAAAAAATGAAAACCTGCGAACTAATCACAGAATTTCTGCGATCGCTGGCAACGCTGAGTAAATATCAGAAAAGCGCTTCGTCCTTTTCATCAAGTTTTAATCTGTTCTTCTAAGAAGTCGAAGTTCCGGCGACTGAAGAATAAAGGTAGAAGGATGTTTCGGATATTTCTCTTTTAATGTTTAAATTTTGGTACTTGCAAGATCTTTTTAGACAAGAACCGACTATTTTATGGCAATTGTAGCTGGTTATCTTTTCTAGCGTACAGTAGCCGAAACTGATTCACTTTCCAAAATTATCTTCACATAGAGGCATCCAACCTTGAAATACAGCTTTGGTATCCAACCTCAGACAAGATTCCAAATTTTCAGAGAAGTGTTGCCTTCAGAATAATCTCTCTGGCTTAGAAACGAACCAACAAATATGACAAACATGCTACATTATTGAAGCTACTGTAATTGAATGGTTTACATATTGGGTACATTGCTTCAATAAATCCAGTTAAACATTTTTTTTTCTAACCAGATCACCTCATTCTAACCTTATTGCTTGGTCACACAGGACCAAAATTGATGGGAGAATTATTAAGAAAAATCAAATTTTGTTTGTATCAAAATATATAAAATTAAAGTAAAGATCTTGTCAGTTAGTCAAAGTCAAATATAGTTGAAGTGTAGTCTTTGACTAGGAAAAAGTCACAAGTTGAATATTGTTAGATTTCAGGCGACTCAGCAATTTTAAGTTAAAAAGCAAATAAATTCATCCCAATATTTTTGTTTTAATGAGAACTTAAAATATAATCAATTATAAATATAAATAATAGGAGAACAGAATGGAATCATATAGTTTTGTTCAGTCCCCAGTGAGGGTTGATGAAAAAGTTACTAAAAATTATTATTTCATCACAAGAAAAACAATGAAAACAAACATTAGGCATAAACAGAACATTCGCTGCTCTAATTATTCAATTTTTTTAGATCATTTAGTAATCCTGGGATGCTTGGTGTAAAAATGATGTTATGTTTTCATTGATCTGACAGAATTTGAACTAGATTGACCTAAAACTCGCCAAGTTTGTCCTAATTCTCCTAATTTCAGTCTGTTTACTGTCCCGAGAGTCATCTAAGGTCGCATTCCAAAGGAATGTTTGTCCTGATCAGTGATCGCGATGGAGATAAGCGCCTATTTGAAAGATCAGTGGCTGATTTTGGGTCTTTTTCAAACGCTATGTACTCTCGTAAATCAGCCGTTGATTGAGAATCGGCCGCTGTCTTAGCTCCGTGTCAACAAGCTTTTAGCTTGAATTCCTTGCCGTGACTGTCAAAATGATGAAATAGGTAGAGTTAGCCAGAAAATCCCTTTTCAAAGCAGCTTCAAAACAAAGAAAAGGCATAAATTTGAATATTTTGGACACATGACTTATTCATATTGTGCCTCTTGACAGTCAGGACAGCATGTACATTTTATTTTAACATTTTTTGTGGCATAGGAGGTAGTGTGAAGTCGAAGTGTGACAGCCCGGGTCACCAAGGATGGTAGCACCACAGGATGTCACTGCAGGGTGTTGAGCCTGGCTTGCATCCTAGACGCAGTCCTGTTAGAATCCAAAAACATGCCAAGCCTATAAACCTTACCAGCAAGAGGAAAAGAAAGAATACCTTTCATTGGCTCTAGTCAATCACAAAAACATAATGCTCTTCAGATACTTAATACTCACTTAAGAATATTTATTTATTAGTTACCATTTCCTTGCTGTGGAGGATGGTGCCTCATCATGTGATGCCCACATGTTTGAGCACCATACGTCAAATTTGAGGATTTTTTTATGATAGTATGTGTCTTCCTTGCACTGATCAACATCAGAGCTTGGCTCAAGTCCTATGGTCCAAAATGCAATAAACCTAGCCAGGGTTTGGTGACTGATTTACAGGAGGGGTATCTGACCTCGTTTTTACACTGCCTTGAATGTCGCTGAAAAATGTTAAAATGAAATGTGCATGCTGTCCTGACAGTCAGGATGCAAAATATGACTTCTTTTAAGTCATGTGTTAGAAAATATTCAAATTCTGTGTCTTTTCTTTGTTTTGAAGCTGCTTTTAAAATTGGGATTTTCTGGCTGGAGACTTTGGTAACTCAACTTTTTTCATCATTTTGTAAGTCACGTCCAGGAATTGGAGCTAAGGTTAGAATGAGGTGATCTTGTTTGAAAAGAAAAATATGTTGAACTAGAAATATTGAAGCATTATTCGTTCATCCAATATGTAAACTATTCGACTAGCTTCGATCTAGTATGTTTGTTATAGTTGTGGTTCCTTTTTAAGCCAGATAGATTATTTTGAAGGAAAGACTTCTCCAGAAATTTGAAATCTTGTCTGAGGTTGGATCCATCTCCTGTACCTCTGAACGTCATTATACAGCAGCATCATTCTGAGTCATTAGCTTGGGTTAAAGTTTAGTGAGAGGTCTTCTTAAGATCAGGTTTTCACGATTCCTCTCACAGTTTTTATCATCTTGTTTCACACAAATTTTCTGATTTTGTAGGGGTAGCTCTCCTCCATAGTGGAGGAGATCTTGGTGGACCTTTAAGCTGAATAGAAGGAAAAAAAATAAAAAGATGGAAATAGTGAAGAGTGCTTTTTCTGTGATTTCAATTACAAGGGCGTCATAATTAGATTGATTGAAAGTGAAACTTATTTGTTCAATGCTGTTGGTGCAAGTAATTATGAGCAGTAGTTTAATCATGTGTTTGGATTGATCACATGCTTTCAGTTTTAATTTGAGCATGAGGTAACAGACTGTGGGGCTGGGCTTGACGGCTTTCCGTCTGTTGCGTCATGGTAATAATGAATACGTCTTTCTAGATGGCGCCAAAGAAGGACGCCAAGACCAGCAAGACTCCCTCGAAGTCGGCACCCGCCAAGAAGAAGGAAGGAGGAGGAGGTGGCAAGGCCAAGAAGAAGAAGTGGTCCAAAGGAAAATCCAGGGACAAGTTGAACAACTTGGTTCTCTTCGATCAGGCCACCTATGATAAATTGATCAAGGAAGTCCCCTCCTACAAGCTCATTACCCCAGCCATCGTCTCTGAGAGGCTGAAGATCCGTGGATCCCTGGCCAGACATGCCCTTGAGGATATGGCCGTGAAAGGTCTGATCCGCTGTGTTGTGAAGCACCACTCCCAGCAGATCTACACCCGCACCACCAAGGGTGATGACGTTGCTGCATAATTTTGTAACAACGTGATCAAATAAATGCAAAAAAATCTCAGTTTTGTTGTTCGAGTTACACCAAGAATCTTCAGATTTTATTCTCAAATAATGCAAAAAACGGATGCGTCAGCTACGATGGTTTGGCAGCGATATTTCGGCCCTTCTTGGCAAGGGTCCTCACCAGGCTGTTAATCTTCAGGGTCAGCATTGGGGAAGAAAAAGCTTGTAATAATCAAATAATTTTTTACCTGTAATAATTTATTCTTCCCCAACGTTCACCTTGAAGATTGATAGCCTGACGAGGACCCTTGCCAAGGGCCGAAATATCGCTGACAAAGCATCGTAGCTGACGTATCCGTTTTCTGCATTATTTGAATATGTTTCAAAAGTCAGCTTGGGCTCAAGGAATATTCATCCTCAGATTCTCTTATATTTGTTGAAACCATGAGCTGCAGTTTACGAGGTGCTACCTACTGCTCGGAGCTTAGCGTGTACCCATTCACTGCACCGACCCAGCGGTCCGGGGTCGGCCAGAAATTAGACGATCCATCTTTCGACACTTCGAATTATGCTATTTTTAATGTAACCGGTCGACCGTCGGGAGCTTACTATGTCCCAAAATTGGCGTGGGCAACCCCCTTGGCCTATTCTTAAGTTCTGTAATCTACACAGTTGGCACCTTAGCCCATCGGACTGCCGGGTTATTGGTTCTACGCTTGGGGGAAAACAGTCAGTTGTGCGTTATGGCGTGGCTAACTTCGTTCTACAGTAATGAGCCGCGTATTGACAATCGCAAATTTTTACAGTTCGGAGGCTAGCCATAACTAGTAAAATTGCTGAAATAGAAATGGATTTTCCCATTCGTGCGGTCGGACAGAAATCCCCTTTTGGGATCAGATAGATGGCTTTGGCCCGTGTGAAGTTGCAATCCTGGAGTTTTCGAGGCAATATATGAAGGGTTATCTTAGCGGTCAAGGCATGGCTTCAACCCTGAGTTTCATTTGCTAACAGCAAATTCCCCTTGACATAGATGCCCACTATGAAGCGTGTATCTTTATTAAGTTCGTGGGTTAGCACAAGATGGTGCCCTGCCAAAACCCGTTGTCTCTGCGAATACTATGAATTCTTGGCCCTAGGGCATACATTTGATAAATATTTCTGCCCACCTTGACGGAATTTCAGTTAGAGCATTCTTGCTTGTAAACTCGTCAGGTGGTTACAAGAAAGCTTGATACTGGCTTGTTCAGATGACACGGGCTGGTATTTTCAGTTTCATATAGAAAAGCTTTTTTTTAAAGTGGGTCGGAATAACCTTGACTGGACACACTTTAAATTATGTGCATGGTCGATCGCTGACGGTCTTATTTCATTTGTGCCAAACGGATCAGTCAGCTAAGGGTGATTGGCATTTAGCTTGGGTTCTTATTACACCCTCTCATGGACCTAACAGGCGAAGCAAGAACGATCCGAAACCCAAGCTTGTTCCCCCGCCTACGAAATCTTCCGGAAGATACCTAAATTCATTTGTTTTAACTGTACTTGATTTATGTTCGTTTAGTATTATTGGTTTTATATATTGTTTATGTTGTATATATTTGTTTTATATGTTTTTATTTTGTTTTATTTGTATTGTTAGTGAGTGTTTATTTTTCCAGTTCCCGCCCGTGTTAGCCTAGTGCTATTAGGGTTGAAATAAAATTGATTGATTGGGCATAAATAAGCTCGTGAAAAGTAAAATGTTTTATTGAAAAGCGTGACAGAGCAAACTGAGCTTCACTTAGGTCCTTGCTTCTTGCCACTGAAGTAGAAATCGATACCTCTTTGGTTTCCCTTCCCACCTCTCTGGTTCTTGTAGGGATCAGACGGCTTGGCACGGGACTGGTGTCGACCCCACTCGGGCGCAATGACGATCGGCTTGGGGTAGTCTACCCCAAGGTTTATCCCTCCCAGTTCACCAGGAGACAGGGTCCACGGCATGTGAACTTTCCCGGTTCTGATTCCAGCCAGCTCGGGTATCCAGAGCCGGATGTAGTCCCCGTCCGGATCGTAGTCAAGCCCTTGCTTAATCATATTAAATTTCCGGTTTTCGCGCGGATCGTTTCCAATTCCAGCTGAATAGTTCCAGTTTCCGTAGTTACTACAGACATCATGATCGAGCAGTTGGGATTCGAACCACTCCCCACCGAATCGCCAATCGATGCCGAGATCCTTAACAAGAAAAGAAGCGACGTTTTGTCGTCCGCGATTGCTCATCCAACCAGTCTTCAGCATTTCGCGCATGTTCGCATCAACAAACGGCACACCCGTCATCCCGTTCTTCCAAAGTTCAAACTTCTTCGGATCTTTAATCCATTCCACATGTTTCCCCATAATTCCGGACGCGTAGAAAATCCGGTCACCGTATTTCAGAGCAACGAATCGGAAATAATCGCGCCAGAGTAGTTCGAATACGACCCAGTAGGTGGATTGGTTTGAGATGCGTTGATGTTCGTACTTTTTCAGCTCGCTGTAGATCTGTCGAGGGGAAAGACAGCCGAGAGATAACCAAGCACTGAATTTCGTTGAGTAATTTTCCCCGACAAGACCGTTCCTTGTTTCCTTATACTTCGACACACAGTCACTGTCCCAGAAATAGTCCTTGACCCGCGCTAGACCCGACGTTTCTCCACCGCTCCACGGAAACGCCGATCTGGGGTCTTGAATGAATTCCGGAACGCCTAAATCCGCATTCGTCGGGGTATTTCCCAAGTCGAAACCTGGCGATAGGACTGGAAGGGGTTTGAGCTTGTCTGGTATACGAACTGTCGGACGTACTTCACTCTGTTCCTCAACCGTCTTGCGGAACTGCGTGTAAGTATCGGGAATCTGTCGGGCTGTGAATGGTAAGTCATCCTTATGATACAGAGTTGCGCCCCAGATGGTTTTAACGTCGACGTTAGCAGAAGCGCACTCTTTCTTCAAAGCTGCTTCAACGTCAAGTTCCTCTTTTGTTGATTCTTCGTGGTACACAAGAGTCATCTTGTGTTCATTTTTGAAAGCCTGGATCAGGTCACGAATGACCGTTTCAGGTTTGGCTCGTGTTATTAATAGTTGGCTGCCCTTGCCCTCTAGGTTTAACCGAAGATCAGCAACTGCATCAATAATAAATTTGGTCCTAGGAGGGCCAGTTTTGGGTAGGCCATAGTGCCAAGTGCCTTGAAAATGTCTTGGGTCAAAGCAATAAACTGGTAACACAAAATCAGAGTTCAGATGGCACCACTGTAAACACTCATTGTCATGGACCCGTAAGTCATTCCTCAGCAAGTAAATCGCTAGTTTTTTCAACATGTTTCAGAGTCAGATCGTATATTCTAGATAGGCTATTCACTGTCCACTTTTAGCACCTTTAGTCGTTTTGTTGCACATTCACTTATGTAACTGTTCTTCTGTAACTTAGACAGAGCCATCTGTACTTTTGAAATGTGCACTCTGACAGCTATTTACTTTGTCGCTTAGGTAGCGCTGAAGTAAGCATAAGAATAATAAAAAAAGACCGTAGTTTGGTGATTAGGATGACCAAAGCGGGGGAATCTGGAATCTTGAGGTATTATAATTTTGAACGGGTTGTCGGATCTTAATGAAACTTGATATTTGATAAGGCTCCTTGTCTCAGACGACCCACTTCAGATCCTGATCGGATCCGGTGACTTTGGGGAGCTGGAGAGGGGAACCGGAAATCTCGTGAAACGCTTAGAGTTCAGGGATCGGGATGGAACTTGGTGGGAAGAACAAGCACTAGTCCTAGATATGTGATTGACAGAACCAGATCGTCCTAGGACATCTGAATTCCGAATCCCCCTCGAACTCCCCCCTAAGTGCCCGAATCCCAACCGGTTCTGTCACTGATATATCTAGGGCTTGTGCTTGATCTTCCCACCAAGTTTCATCCCAATCATTCCACTCTAAGCTTATCACGAGATTTCCGGTTCCCCCCTACGACTCCCCCCCCCCCCACATTCATCAGATCCGGTTCAAACTTGAAGCGGGGCATCTTAGACACGAGGTCTCTCCAAATTAATATCCGATCACCCGTTCGAAAGTTATTCATGTCTCAAGATTCCAGGTTCCCCATCCCTCCACTCCCCCCATGGTGGTCGGATCCGGGAAGGGACTATTTCCAAGTTAGTTTGGTCGGGTCCCTGATACGCCTTCCAAGTTTCATCGTCCTAGCACTTCTGGAAGTACCCTAACTCTAGAACAGTGGACCGACCGAAAAGTGATATGGCACTGGCACTTATATATGGTATTATATTATGGTATATACTTATATGGTATTCGTTATGGTATATACTTATATTATGGTATATGGCACTTATAGAATGCAAAAACAAGTGTAGAATGAGAGAATTGAAGAAAAGTAAAAAATCGCGACAGATAAAGACAGATCGAAAAATTCGGACATCTTCTAACCAACTGTATGCAATTTTCATCGGTATAAAGTTCATTTGAAGATAAAAAGGCTAGTAAAGTAAATAAGGTAAGGAGCTGACGACCTTCACCTTGAGGCTCTTATCGGTGACGATCCGAAATGACTATCATTTTAGTCTGTCAGTCTTCTAAAAGAAAATGTTTCTGGAGCTACTTCTTGGTTTAATCGCACTATTTGCGATTAGTGTTCTTGTTCTGCCAGCCCCGAAGCCGATACTGCATGTGTATAGGCGGCCCGGACGGCTTTACATCGTCAAAGTTGTGGTGTTCTATCTCATGGTCACACTTAGACGGGTAAGCGCTCCAGGGTCTTGCGGAAACCATCGGTTTTCTTTTTACTTTGTTTCTCGTTTACTGATATTCTTAGACTTTTAGAGTATGTACCTGAAAATGTCGTTAAAGGACCTGTCTTACCTATAATACTAGCGCAACCTTCTTCCATAATCACTCCATATATTCTTAAACCCAGAGACCCCAATTTCGTACGGTACATGCTAACCCCTCTAACAAAACCACGCTGATTTGTCATATGCCGTGTTTTGCTACCTTCGGTGTGTATCACGCTGTCAACGGTAGTCTGCGAGTAGTTTTTCCATCAGAAAAACCGGTTGTATAAATCTTTTCCCTGTTTCCGCTGTTTTTTTTTTTTTTTCGTATTCCTGTCTCTGCTTGAAATACTTCGGAAACCATTCCTGCAAAGCATAAAATCAGCTCATTTTTAGAGTATAAAATTTGTATCCACTCCACAAATTTTTGATCAAACCCGTAGAAAATCATTATTATATACAAAAATAGACGTCTTATTTTGTTGAAGGCTTTCCGTATGTCCAAACCCATAATCCGTATTTGGAGTTCTCTATTTATCTTCTTTTTTTCAGCAGCAAGAGAAGGTCTCGTACGCAATTAAGGTGTTTCCAGTTAATGTTTCCGCTGTAAGTCAACGGGTCTCGGAAAAGGCTTAAAACAACCAAAACCGTGGGTTACTTGTTTAAAGCACAGCCTAGTTTTAAAGTATTCAAATATTTTTAAATACTGTAGGTTGAAAAGTAAATAGTGCGAGGGGTCCTTTAAGAAATCCTCGTAGAGGCACTACGTTAGTGACGAAATCAGTGCTTTATTCTGTAAGAATAGCTTTACTACTGAGGAATTTTGCTTGGTAGCAATACTCCTATAGACCAGATGAACGTGTGAAGTTAAAACATAGATGAGGCGCGAAACGGATGCGTCAGTAGAGATTTGTTCTAGCGAAATGTCGGCCCCTCTTGGTTAGGTCCGCTTTCTTCTAGCAACAGGACTGACAAGGACTCCAGCTGACTTATCCTCGAAACGCCATCAAATATGGTCCGGAATCAGCTTAGCTGAAGGGGTAGGCTAACCAACAACGTGTTCAAGTTGACTGTCAATTGTAAAATAGGCACATGGATTTTGAAGTACTCCAACCTTTGCCTTTTTCAGCTTCAGAATGCCAGACAGAAGAAGAAAGACGCTAAAGCAGTTGTAGCCCAAACCGCAGGCTACGGAGCAAAGCTTTACGATGACATGAGTGAGCTAGAAAAAGTTCAGAAGCTTGCTGACAATCCAAAGGTATGACTGGTGGTCAGGGGCGTCACGACTGGGGGGGGGGACGCCCCCCCCCCAATGCTGTCGGCCAGTCGGTAAAAAATAACCGAGTCGGCGCGAAGCGCCGCGATTTTTCGTCAAAACAGTTGATTTTTTTCACGAAAACAGTCGATTTTTCTGAAAATCAATCGATTTTCCGTCAAAACAGTCGATTTTTCTGAAAATCAGTCGATTTTTCTTCAAAACTATCGTTTTTTCTTGAAAACAGTCGTTTTTTCTCTGCAAAAACAGTCGGCAAAATTTGCCAGCCAGTCGGTAAAATTTACCAGCCAGTCGGTAAATGCCTTGTCTCCCCCCCCCCAAACATTTTGGCTAGTAACGCCTCTGCTGATGGTTCTAGCTTGATTCGATGGCACAACCTTTAATATTCTCGCAGTCCCCCGAGGACTCCTGTCGAGGAACCCCGTGTTTTGTTTGTCCCAGGGATTCACTAACCCTGGAATGCTCCGATTATCACCACCATCATGAAAAAGGGACTCCCTTTCAGATTCGATGGGGAATCGGTTTTGTAAGTTGCTGGTGTTCTTGTTTTTTGAAAAACAGGTGCTAGCGACGGTTAATAAGAATTTCTGTGATCAATATTGAGTTTTGGTCGTGATTTAAAACTAATTTTAAGAATAAGGCATTTTTTCATTTTGGTTATGATGTTTTTTTGCAAATATTAAAAATGTAAAATTAAGTAAAAACAATCGAAATAAACAAAACCGAAAATGAAGTGGACCTAAACTCATTCCATCTCCCGAATATTTTATTTTTCGAGCAAAATTTATTTCGGGAGCATTGTTCTCGTTGTTTTCCGTCCGCGGAGTCCGCATGGAGTGACTCCCTCTATTTTCGCCGTTCCCCTCGATTCCTCGCGGAGTCCTCGGGGAAAGGCGAGAATACTCTTGATGACTATAGGCGTATTCTCGCCGTTCCCCGAGGACTCCTCGGGGAATCGAAGGGAACGGCGAGAATAGATGGAGTCACTCCACGCGGACTCCGCGTACAGAAACAGCGAGAATACGGGGAATGCTTCTAAAATGGATTTTGTTCGAAAAATGAATATGCAGCTGAAAAAATTAGTCTAGATCCACTTCATTCTTGGTTTTCTTTATTCTGATTCTTTTTAATTAATTTTACATAGCACCGACAACAGCAAAAATTGATTCCCCACCGAATTTGAAAGGGAGTCCTTTTTGATGATGGTGATGATAATCTGAGCATTCCCCGTTCGTGGGGACTCGCGAGAATACGGGGAGTGAGTCCCCGGGACAAACAAAAACGCGGAGACTCCTCAAGTCCTCGGGGAACGACGAGAATACGCCTTATCTCTCCTTGCCGATGCAAAATCTCCGGCCTCTACGGGTATCTAGCGGAAGAAAGGCAGTCGTGGTGTCACAGCTGCTCCCAAAGATCGCGGTGATTGATTGACAGAGGATTTGAGTCGTTGATTTTGAGTCGCACGGACACGCTTACTCTTTCTTCCTGAGGGTCGCTGGCGTGTTTTGGACTTAGTCACATAGAGTATACGCCTTTAGTGATGCAGGAGTAGCCTATAGTAGTAGTAATAGTAGTAGAACATTTTTTATTGAAAATTAACATTCTGTTTTCAGTAGCACATCAAAAGCGGGGCTTGCGCGGTTGTGCTAACTTATAAGAAAAAAAGAGAGAATATGGAGAATGACACCATGAACAGATACAAAAAAAAATAACAAACATTACCTCTCGTGACCCCCAAACAACAAAACACAACCAACGAAAATTATATAAATATTACAGAAAAACAACCTGAGAAAAATAGATGTCTAGTGTCGCCTGTAGATCCATGAACAAGAAGGTTAATCACACCTGCAAGTAGACTCGCTTGAGACCGCGACCTGCGAATCAGGCGTATTGGATTATGGCGACCTCTTCGGCCATGGTCGGAGCTTCACATTTCGGATGCCGACGACCCCCTCTCTACCTAATCCCTCTCACATGCCGAATGTCTTGGCTTTTCTCTAGTCGTTTTAAAATTTGATTGATTGATTAACTACCCGCAATAGGGGTAAACACTAAGTAGACAGTTGGATAAGCTGGAAAAAAACAACAACACAAAACTAAAAACGTACAACAGCAACCTATGCCAAAGTATGGAAAATGCAGCAGACGGTCCTTCTGGGGCTTCAAACCCCGACGCCCTTCACAAAAGACAGAGATTCGCGGCACGACTTGGTTTGTCAGCTGCTTTCGCCAGTGATAGCTGCATAGCTTGCGTCCTGACACAGTTACAGGTAAAGTAGTGGGAATTATTTCGATTCTGGAATGGACCCTTCATCCGACTCGGCTGATGCAGATGCTATAATAATTATACTTTTTTTTTCAGGCAGTGGATGCCGTCTTCTTCCAAACTGCAAGCAAAGACGGATATTACCTGATCGCCGCCACCGCTCGCCGACCGCATCACATTGTTAATGGATTCGTGTACCTTATGGTATGTAGGTGTAACCCCTCATGACAGAGCTGCTGGACTCGGACTCTGGACTCGTCTCGAGACGCCTTTTCCATGGACTCGTCTTTCACGGAGCTGTCCGTCCGCCAAATCTGTGGACTCGGACTCTGGACTCGTCTCGAGACGCCTTTTCAAGGACTTCGCATTTGCTGGAGTCGCAGCAGCTCTGCCTCATAATCCCAACGGATACGTCAGCTGAGTCTTATTCTAGTGATATTTCGGCCCTTCTTGGCAAGGGTCTTCTTCAGGCTCAAGCGAGTTGACTCGTTTTTCTGCCTTCAGCCTGAGTTTAGCCTGAAGATGGCCCTTCGCAAAAAATACTGAAATATCGCTACAATGAAACTCAGCTAAACTGTAGTAGTAGAGTAGTTGTATTAACAAAACAATCGAGGGTCTCATAAATAGCACAGCAAAAGTACTGCTTGCGAGGATGTGCTTTTAAACAACGCAACAATAAGTACCAATGTACCACGTACCAATTATTTCACTACAAAAAAATTATGTTTTCCAATCCCAAGGCAACAAAAAAAGAATAAAGAAAAAAAATGTAAACTACTTTCCTTACTCCATACGTAGCTCTGATTTAAATTGACCAAAATTACCCATTTCCTTTGAACTTCTACTAAGCTTATTCGAAAGCTTAGACGCTCTATAAATAATTGAAAATTAGGACCTCGCTACAATATCGTTACAATGAAACTCAGCTGAACTACCCGTTGAATGCAGTCAGGAAGGATTCGAAGTCAGTTTGGGCTGAAGGAACATAATTTTTACCCATCCATGGAGGTTGCTTAGTTCTGAAACAGAGATTGTTCGATTAGACGGTGGCAAGTAAAACTCGAATTGATTTAATTATCTTAGCTGTAGTAGAGGTATGCTTCTCCGAACGCCGCCCAACTTAAAACTGTGCTGAGGAATTTGGTGAAATTCATACCTAACAAGTATTACCCGATGACAAATTTATCTCAAAATAGTAGTGCGAAGTTGTACGAAAAATTAGCATCCAGTACTAACTGATGCTACTACACGCTTCTTACCGTGTTACTGCATACTACTGCATGCTACTATTATCAAGACTGGATGCTAACATGGCAAATCAAGATGCTACTGGATACTACTACATAAGATTGGACAAGTGTGAGGCACATTAAATGATAGTATTCTTTGCTATTACATAGTATTACATGCAACTTTTTCGTACAACTACCATACAACTACGCAGGCTACAAATTTTCATGCACAATACCGAGTGCAAACAGTAACTTAAGTCAAATAAAGTGAAATTAAAGTCATTGACGTAACTTTTTTTTTTAAATATTTTGCTCTTTTTGTTTAGTTGGTTTTGCATCCTCAAACGGCAAAGCGGCTTCGTTAGTATTGCAACAGTTATGCGTTACTTTTATTGCCGTTCAAAGTGTCCCAACAGAAATAACAGAACATTTCCAAATAAACAGCAGACGAAATTAAAAAAAAAATTATTTCGCTTTTCGTGATAATAAAAAAATAAAAATAATAATATAAATTCTTGTTTATCGTTGTCATTTGAAAGTTTTAGACTCAGAAAACGAATCAAGGCGACCCAAATGTTGTCGGCCAGTCGGTAGAAAATAACCGAGTCGGCGCGAAGTGCCGCAATTTTTCGCCAAAATAGTTGATTTTTTCAGTAAAATAGTAGATTTTTCCTGAAAACAGTCGTTTTTCCTGCCAAAACTGTCGGTAAAAAATACCAGCCAGCCGGTAAATTCCTTGCCCCCCCCCTCCAAACATTTTGGCTAGTAGCGCCTCTGACCTTGACCATAGCTTGCTCAATCAATAATTCTATAAACCCATATAGAAATGGCACAACGTGCCCATACGGAGTATATGAAAAACAATAAAGGAAAGAAAAAGAAAAGAAAAAGATCCGACTAACATAAACAAAATGACTATACAAACGCACTATAATACGGAGTGGCACCTGTCTAGAGCAGAGTCAAAAATTTTGAACTTGCAAGCAATAGATAGATAGATAGATAGATAGATACTTTAATTTAGCCGTTAGGCCATACACAAAATCATACATTTTTAAACACTTCGAGAGAGCGATTATATAAACTCACATGTAAAACGCTTTAAACTCCCACCACCAATAACTATTTGCATCTCTTTAACGCTTCTTTGACAAAACCTGTAACTGCCATTATCGCTGACCGTGAAGATGACTTTAGGATACCAGGAAAGAGCAACCCAACTTCACCAAAAAATCTTACTCTCAAATCCGAGAGCCCCTTGCATCTTGACAGGAAGTGGGGCAGATTCTCCTCTTCCAAACCACATAACGAGCAAGTATAACATGACTTCGGGTTTCGGGAATTTCTTTCAAATAATTTAACCCTACTCTTAAGAGGACCTGTCTAGAGCAGAGTCAAAAATTTTGAACTTGCAAGCAATATGGATGTCAATTGTGATGCCTTGGGTGTCTATGATGGCGCAGGTGGAACTAAGGTCTAAGGAAGCAATATGGATGTTGTATCCAGGTGAGTTGACCAGGTAAAAAGCAATAAGGTTAACACTTCTTTAGCCCAAACTGGCCTGGAATCTCACGTAAAAACGGAAAGACAAACAACCCGATGAAAAATTTATCTCAAAATAGTAGTACGAAAAAGTAGCATGCAGTACGAACTGATGCTACAACATGCTTTTGATATGACATTGACATGACATTTTTTTTTTTTACATGACATTTCTTTTTAATTTCATCAAAAAACATATAAATTAAACAAACAATTTACCATTAACGGCCACTTTTAAGACAAAAGAATCCTGATTGTGGCCGCAGTTCTAACCACCATGAATCCGCTATATCATTCCTTCATTACCCCCCCCCCCTTGGAATGGGTAAAAAAAAAAAAAAAATAAATAAAACTAAATAAATACCCTTTCCTCTTATCACACTTCTTTCCTTTTCAAAGAATGGGATTTTAACCATTCTCTTGAATGATGCCAGATGTCAAGGATACCGTGTTACTGCATTCTACTGCCTTCTACTGCATGCTACTGTTACCAAGACTGGATGCTACTATAGCAAGACCTGATTTCACTGGATACTGCTTAAGATTGGCCCTGTCTGAGGCACATTAAATGATAGTACTCTTTACTATTACATACGTCTATTACGTCTATCTTCTCTCTTCAGACCCGGATCCTTCGGTCTAGCAATCCACTCCTTGTGATTCTCTCGGGCCCAAACATGCGGCTATCGTTACCTGTGTGGATGGCATGGAACCGTGAGCTGTATTCAGCATTTGATGTTGGGTAGATTATTGTTTTTATATTTTTGCCCACCCCCATTGTTAGTTATTAATATTTTTTGGTAGTTGTTCTAGTATGGCCCAAGCTGGCCGTTTTAATAGATTAAATAAATAAAAATCAATACATGCAACTTCTTCGTACAACTATCATACAACTACGCAGGCTACAAACTTTTCATCGGGAAATGACTGATAGACAGCTGATCAAACAGCAACAGAAACAGCTAGGATTTCAGCGAAATGCGGCCCTTCTTGGCACGAATCCCATTTGGGCTGTAGGGAAGAAACGAACCTGCAATCAGTTTATTCCTGCTGCATCCTGGAGAAGACTCCTGGCAAGAAGGGCCGAAATATCGCTGAAGAATATGCTAGCTGACCTATCCGTTTTTTAGTTATGTTTTTTGGCAGTAAGGTAAGTCTTTTATAAGTGATTCTGCAGTCCGTTTCTGTTTAAGTTCCTAAGTGTTAACAAAATAAGGAACACTACCGCGCTACAGCAGTTCTAACTGCAATGACTCAGTTACGTTTATAAAGCCGCTTTCACATTGACGCGTCGTAGCGATGCGCTGCGTATGAGTTTATCTTGTGCTGCGTACAGGTTGCGTAGCGTATCATTCACACCTGCGCGACAGGCCTTCAGGCTGGATGTGTACTTACGTTTTCCTTTCTCGGTTTTGTATGCTACATTCTCGTTTCTTTCATCATTACTAAGTTTTCCTTCATCGTAAGTAGCTTTTCTCCGGTTTGTCCTCAAAACTTCCATTTTTCACGACGCAACGCAAGAATAAAACTTGGTTCTATTCTTTGCGTTTTATTTGTCACCGTAAGCTCTGCGTCGCGTCATTGCAAGCTCGACGCAGAGGTTGCGTAGCTCATTGTGAAAGCCTCAACGCATGTCATGCTAGTGACTTCGTCGTCCCGCAAAGAAGTGGAACCAGGGCCCGCTTCCCTACTAGATTTTTAGGGCCTAATGTGTGGAACTCTGTTCCGGAGAGCATTCGGGCGGCTGAGCACCTGGGGCTATTTAAAATAAATTGAAAAAGTATTTGTTAGGCCAAGGTTTTTTTCTATTTTTCTTATTATTTTCTTTTTTCTCATTATTATTATTAAATGAGTTGATGAGAGATTGGTTATTATTTCTTTGCTTTTTTGTACCTTTCTTGGGGCGGGTACTGGCATCATAGTTAAATGTATTTTGGTCGTAAAAAATAAACTAAACTGAATTGAACATGTAGTTTAGTTTTTTGTTTTTAAGTTTAATACTCTTTATTATACAAACCAACTTTTACATGCTAAACTACATGACCACACCTTTTGTTTGTTCTCTTACCATCCTTTAGACATGTAGCTGATACGTCTGACTGCAGGAAAGCCCGAATGGGCCTGTGGGGGCAGTAAAAAAAAAACACAAAAAACTTCACTTTGCATTAATTTTCACACACTTTTTCAAAAAAGAGAACAAAACTGAAAGAGGAAGACCAAAATGAAGTGTGGCACACAAAGTCAGTGTGAAAGCGGCTTAAAGGACCTCTCTAGCTTATTCTGCTTCTTATAATATACCTAGCTCCCATACAGAATTATAAGCGTCCAGAAACCCCACCTTTCTCCATTGTATCGTTTTGTGCCTAAGAATTTTTAGCGCTCTTTTGGCCTTGCCGAGTTTCGCCCGTCACACAACGAAACTTTTGCCGGAATCTTCAGCGTCCGTTGACAACTCTTTCACACATAACGATCTCAGAAGCATATGTTTATTACTTATTTTATTTGCTTAGTTTTCCCACTTTTTAACCACGGCGCGTTCAGTTTTCAAATGTTTTGCGTCCAGCTGCCACGTCGGAGAGCAAGAAGGATGGAGATAACCGACAAGCGCTAACAAGAAAATCGCTAATTTCACATTGAAAGTAATGGTATGTTCGAAAAGGTTTTTTCAGATCCGTTTCATTGGGAAAAGATCATTTCTGGTAAGAGTTGTGCTTTAAGTCCTTTTCTTCCAGATTCCAGGCTTGGGACTTCTTGGGTCTCCAAAACTACCCGACACGATGCTGTACACAGATGAAGATGAATTTGGTGCAGAGGGATTAAGGTTCGAGCCAGTGGAACCAATGCGAAAGTGGAAGGTCACCTACAAAGGACAGCTCAAGTAAGATAATAAAATGATTAAAAAAAAAAAAGTAAGAGAAATGAAGAAAGAGCGGTACTCAATTTAAACTACAACTCGCACTATTTACTATTTACCTTCAAATATTCAAAACTATCTGAATACGGTAAAACTAAGCTCTGCTTTTGACAACGCGATGAAAAATGTGCAGCCTGTGTAGTTGTATGGTAGTTAAATATTCTTTGAGCCCAAGCTGACTTGGAAACATTTATTCAAACAATGTTTACAACGGATACGTCAGCTACGATTCTTCATCAGAGATATTTCGGCCCTTCTTGGCAAGAGTCCTCGTCAGGCTGTCAATCCTCTGGGTCCACGTCGGGGAAGGAAACAAACCTGTAACTGATTGTAGAAAAAGTTGCATGTACTTATATGCAGTAGTAAAGAATACTTTTAATTTGATGAGCCTCATACGGGGCTAATCTTATGCAGTAGTATTCAGTAGCATCCCGGTTTGCTCAAGTGGCATCTAGTCGTGCTATAGTAGCATGTAGTAGCATCAGTACCAACTGCATGTTACTTTTTCGTACAACCTTATACTACTAATATTGAGATAATTTTTCATCGTGAAATTATTCCCGGCTTTGGCTGCTTTAAGCCTTTCGCAGACGTGTTAGTTCCGTTTTTGGAGATACCTTGGTATCTGCTCCCAGGGTAACTGGATCTGCACTTAGTCGTTTTTGCAGTTACCTTGGTATCTGATACCATGGTCTAAAGTCATTTTCGCAGTTACCACGGTACCTTGCCATATACAACGGTAATTACAATAAAGCCTTTTGACCGTGGTATCAGATACCACGGTAACTGTGGAAATTACTTTAGACCGTGGTATCAGATACCATAGTATCTGCAAAAACGCGACTATTGACTTCTAGCAGAAAGTTGGCAACATTTTCAAAACTTGTCTGATGCGTCAAGAGCATGATATTGAATGAATGAAAGAAGGATTTATGACGCACTGCCCAACGGCGTAAGTGTAGTAAAAAAGGGCAAAGAAAGATACGATAATCGTAAAACACTCAAAACTTATTCGAACACTCATGGAAACTAGTGAATCGTGGCAAGCGCAAAGATTACTGAGGTGTCGTTAGAAATTTTAGAATGTAACATAGGAAATTTGGGCCTCCGAGTCTAAGCATTAATAAGTGTAGTTACGGAAGTAGGTTGCATTGGCGTTATAAGTGCAAAGTGTCCTTTAAAGGACCCCTCGCACTGTTTACGTCGACGGCGTGATACACATCGAAGTGTATACGAAACGAACGAAATTGGGATCTCCGGGTTTAGAAATATATGGAGTGATTATGGAATTAGGTTGCGTTAGTATTATAGCTAACACAGGTTGGAACGGTCAGCGTAGTAACTTTTTACGAGGCTGGAACGAAAATAGTAAATAATAGTTACTATTGTTAGAAGGGTTGAACACGCTCTCAGTAACTCATTCTCAGAAAAAATGTCGCTTAGTGCCTTATTAGTCTGATAGCGTCGAACTTGAGACAACATTTTGGCTACGATTTGAGATTGGCACTTACTTCAATTCTCAAGTTTAATTCCCAGTAGTGGGCCGAGAGCGGGCGGGATTTTGAGTAATCTATCGCCGCTCTTTGACCTTTTTTCCCTGGAGTGGTTTGTGTCGTAATAAGCAATCTCCAAGCAGTTCTACTTTGTTCGTCCTGACAGAGTTAGGTTTCCCCTGCTGCAGGCTAAATTCTGTCAAATAGTTCAAAATTGGATCACAGGATGGATCGACGGAATGTTACCAAAGAAAGAGCGAGCTCGTTGCACCATACAACACATTTAATGTAATGGTCGACATATTTAGTGCCATGTCGGCGCTATGTCTATCTACCTATAAGAAAAACGCCAGTCATAGTATCGAACACATCTCTGTCTAGTCTGTTTGAGGAACCTTTCTCAGATCCACAAAGCGGCATGAATTCGCACCCAGTTTGATCCAAACAACTCAGGACATCGATTGACTGATTTATTGACTGAGTTCCCAATAAGAAAACAAGCATTCATACGAACTCGACCTTTCCCTTGCCCCAAAGGATCCTCCCACCAAGTTTCATCAAAATATCTCATTCCCTTCGAGAGTTATCGTGCTCGCAGACAGACAGGCAGACGGGCAACTTTTGCGATGTCATAGCCAGTTATAGGTATCCCTCCACTTACATTTTGGGATCACAAACAGGGGCGTCACGACCGGGGGGGGGGGGGACGCCCCCCCCCCCCCCCAATGTTGTCGCCCAGTCGGTAAGAAATAACCGAGTCGGCGCCAAGCGCCGCGATTTTTAGCCTGTACAGTTTTCATTAAAACAGTGGACTTTTTCTGAAAAACAGTCGATTTTTCGTCGAAACAGTCGTTTTTTCTGAAAATCAGTCGATCTTTTCGAAATCGTCGTTTTTTCTTGAAAACAGCCGTTTATTTTTGAAAAATCAGTCGTTAAACTACCAGCAAGTCGGTAAATTCCTTGCCCCCCCCCCAACATTTTGGCTAGTAACGCCTCTGATCACAAAAACACACCCATCACGAAAGGGGAAACAGCCACCTGAACAAGGGGAAAACCTTCAAGAAGAAACTCTAATTAGTAATTATTTTGTTAGACTAAACAACTCAACCAAGCATTCTTCTTTACCAACGATTTTTATCCGAATCCCCCACCTTCGATTCACTAACATCTTTGTTTAATTTCTGCTCATCTGTCAGACCCTACACTGTCAGAAGTTTCATAACAGATGACACGAGGATGCGCGGTTTTAACAGATAATGCGTAACAGATAAAACTTTGGATGTTATCTGTTGTGTTTGAAAATGTTATGCATAACAAGCTTTGTTAGGAACAGCAAAAAAAGCATCTACTGACTTCATTCCTTATCATCATTATGCCGGAAAACTCAGCAGATACTTTTTGGCTGTTTTTCGGTTCTTCCTGATGGCAACGCTTATTATGCAAACATTTTGAAACACAACAGATAACTGAAACCGCGCATCCTCGTGTTACCTGTTATGAAACTTCTGACAGTGTACCAAGAACTTCTAAGACTATAATCAGCAACCTAATTAATTGCCTCCCCTACGAAGAGCGCCTTGAAAAGCTCAACCTACCATCGCTGACTATTCGGCGACGACCGATGCGATCTTTGCCCATAAGTTGCTTACCATCAAAAGCTGTGAACAGCTGCAAGACACCTCAAGCAAGACGCGAGGGTACTCACAGAAACTGAAGCAATCGTAAGAAACCGTTGCGGTACGATTTCCTTGCAAACACGGCTGTCCCCCTGTGAAACTCCCTTTTTTACCGACCTAAAATCTGTCATGTCATCTGCCAGATTTGTTTGGTAACGTCATGGGTATAACTCATAAGCACATGCGTTATATGAGTTGAGACGGGATTTTTTTAATTTTTTTTTGAAGAGCAAAATATACATTTTCATGATCTCGATGAGCTTATCGGACCATCATTTTTGCTTGAAGGGTTTTGATTTCAGATGAATTTCTAGCGCCCTTTATCATTCTTTGGGTTGGGGTTGGGTTTTGCTTACAAATGGTCACAATAAACCCTCTTATTGGCAAATTCCTACTTGGACCCAGCCCAGCAAGTTCAATATTAGCTTCTGCCTCTTGTTCTGAGTGAAAATAAGTTGAATGTTGTTTGCGAGCTCTTGGTGATAGAAAGCTGTGAGCAGAACTTGTAATGCTGACTTCCAGGATTTTCAACTCAAGAGTTGGCAAGTTCGGCGTATGCATCTCTTCTCTGCCAGCAGAAGAAGCTGTAATAAAAGCTAAGAACCACGAGTGGACGACGAATTTCTAGGCTGGGCTCAGCAATGTCGAGATGGCTTGTCCGCAACACTATCCTTCTATTGTACCGGGTTTATGCCAGATTTTTTTTTTTTTTGCATATCGTATGAGTATTTTGTTGCCATATTTAACATTCCTGTTATTTTTGCACATATATAGCATCGATTAACGGAACTAAAAGGTTCCATTGACCTATGAGTGCTGCTGGTTACAGAGGTTGCAAATTTGTTGGAAAGCACTTACCCTTGAACAACAAAACGATCGTCTCAGACGGGATTAAGACACTAGTTTTATGTATCAAATTTTTTGTTTTTTAACGCGTTAGAATACGAACGAACGAAAGCGCTAAACACCTGTTTCTGAAATCTTTTCCTCCTTTGTGAACCCCTTCGAAGTCGTCGGAACGTTTTTGTGCAAGAAAAAGCAAATTGACGGTACTTTTCCAGATGGCTACAAGTGACATTTTTTTCAAACTTTACGGGAACAGCGAAAAACCAAGGGCCAAAAATTCCAGAAAGAAAACTCTGCATCTTCACATCGATTGTTCAGATTTGGATGAAATTTCTACCGACAGGGAAGACACAGTGCGGATGGGCACTGCTAATAACTGAATTTCGAGAAAATTTTTGATTATAACTTTCTGGGAAGAATCCCGTTGCCAGGTTTACAACCAGGTTCCAGTTGCCGGGTTTGCGGAAAAGAGGAATGCTTGGTTTACTATCAGAAAGAGTGGAGGGATTAAGAAGAAAAAGAGTAAAATCAAGACAAATAGAGAAAAGGCCATTACCTTAGACCGTAGTTTCCTCCTGTACCTCCAGAGGCGCTTAGTTCAGCCAAGAAGAGTTGACATTCATCTCTCATATGCGAGGCTGTCCAGACATCCTCCTATCCCGGCTAGATGGACGCGTTGATGTTCAATTCAGTTTATTCTCAAGAGCGACACAACGGTCAAACCGATTTTGTGGTTGAAGTCCATGTTAACACTATCGGCCATGTTAACACTAATTTGAAAATATCGCATCTAACAAAAGAAGACAACAATGTTGCGGAGATCCGACTGGTAGGAGCGGTGAAGTGTTCTTGTCGGTCGTCTTCTTCAACTGGGTCCCTCCAGTCGCCATTGGAGGGTCGCGTTGGGTGCATGGCAGGCGTTTGGGTCGCACCGCTGGCAGGGGCGGTTCGAAGGGCATGGGGGGGGGGGGGGGGGGTGAGGACTTCAAAATATACGACTGGCTAAAAACAAAGCACCAGCAGGCTCAAGAAATATTAACGTTATAAGTTTTAAAACGTTACGGAAAATGCCATTGCAGTAATAAAATAATAAACAAATAAGTAACAGGAATTAGACGATACCGTTCATATCAAATCTCGCTGGAGAGAAGACAAGACCTCGGTACCAGCTTTTGACACATCGATTCAAGATAAACTAAAGTGAGCGCCGCAGGCGATATTTGTTCAATCCGAGCAAAATTCAACTACTCCTTTACAACTTCTACCTTTTAATGTAGCTTCGATCCGAAATCTCAAGCTTAACACCGCACATAAATGGAATTCAACTAAATAGAAATAGGGTAGGACTACGAAAGAGCCGCAGGCAAAATTTGTCAAATCTACCTTTATTCGGCAATATTCGACTACTCCCCCCCCCGCCCCCCCCCCCCCCCCTTCGAACCGCCCCTGACCGCTGGTGCGAGAGCACTGCCCAGGAAAAAAGTTTGTTCCTTGATTTCCTCATAAGAAAATCGAAACTTCATAAACTACCACACCTTTGTAATAGAATTCTCAAATTTGGATTTCGTTTTGCAGTGCGAAAGCCTAGATGAATGGGTCTTACCAACGAAAACTTGCTTGTGCTGTAGGATTCTACACGATTCGAAAGCTAGAGTCGGTTACAAAGGGCACTTTAGTTCAACATGTTTTTTTAGGCTTGTGGATAATCCTGAAAAGCGAGTTATGGCCGACATAGAAGCCTATTGGACATCCCACTTGGAGCCGTTTGACTTTGACACTGACATGTCGGCATGGACCGTCGCTAGAGCAATGGCAAAGGAGCCCTGGAGCAGAGAGTACTTCCAGATACTTAAAGAGTAACTATATTTTCTTTTCCAAGAGTTGGGGTACCTGCGACCGCATTCGGCATGTCTGCAACTAAACACCTTTTTCCCCAGCTACTCAGGACTGTTTTTAGGCTTTGGAAGACAGGGAAGATCAATGTGGGAGAGTCTGGGGGGGGGGGGGGACCGGAAATTTTGTGACACGCTTAGAGTGTAGCGATTGGGATGACACTTGACCGGAAGGACAAACGTAAGCCCTAGACACACCAGTAACAGAACTGGGCCGGATTCGGGCACTCCGGGGGGAGTTGGAGGGTGGTCCGGAATTCCGGTGATCGCGATTTAAGGTACTTCCAGATGTGCTAGGATGACGAAACTTGGCTTGAACATTAGAGACTTGGCAAGATTGGCTTAGAAATTGTCACTTTCCAGATCCGACCATCCCTTAAAGTATTATCTTCACCGCAAAGTACAAGAAATACTTTTAAGCAAAATCTACATTTTCATGATCCCCATGAGCCCATGATCATTTTTGCCTCAAAGGTTTTGTTTAGAAATGACTTTCTAGCACCCTTAAAGTGTGCATCTTAACCGAAAAGTAAAAAAAAATCTTTTGACCAGACCATGTATAGGCTATTCATGGTCCTAAAGGGCCCAGGATCATTTTTGCGTCAACGGTTTTATTACAGATTGATTTCTAGCACCCTTAGTGTGCATCATCACAGCCAAGTGCAAAAAAAAATTACTTTTTACCAAACGATAAACTCTCGTGATTTCCAAGGGTCCATCGTTATTCTTATCTCAGGGGTTTTGCTTACAAATGATAACAACAAACCCACGAATTGGCAAATTCCTACTTTCATCCTTTTACGAAGCCTTGCAAGTGCCATATGAGCTTCCAGCTCTTGTTTTTGGGAGGGGTAATTGTGATTCAGGGACTGGATGCGAAACTGGCAAGTTTTCTTTGTCGGAATCTGTGATATTTAGAATATCTTTTGGGAAATCTAATATGGGATATGTGTTTGCATTAAAAGCCCAAGGGCCGTAGCAAACAGACCAAACAATTAAATGTAAATACAGAAAGGAACTAGAACACTACTACATCACACTAAACACCAATTAAACACTTCTTCCTATGTATACTAGCCACTCTGAGGAACCTCGCCAGGTTTCTCCAACTAAGAAAAGACCTACTCCGCATAATTTTCACCAACCAGTCCCTCCCATGAAATCCTCCCTTGAAAGTTTCCTCCCTTAAATCCTCAAATTCACCACAACCACACATAAAATGAATTAGACCCTCTTCTCCTCACCGCATATTGGGCTAAAGTAAGGACCAGGTTTCTCCGTAACACTACCCAAATGTTTCATTAAAGTTTAACTGAAAAGGACTGAAATGGGGCAATCTAGTTACCTATTACCAGGGGCGTCGTAAGGGGGGGGGGGGTGCAGCCCCCCCTCCCCCACCTTTTTTAGGTTCGGTAAAATTGGCCCAAAATTTTACTGAATTGTTCAGTATGTTTCTATACCAGAACTGTTCGGTATATTGACGGGGATTCGGTATTTATACAGAATCCCAAATAGGCTATCGGCACAAATCTGTTCAGTATAATGATCGGGATTCGGTATAATTGCCAGGATTCGGTAGTTATTATGTATTGGGTTAGCGAATTTACTGAAATTATTTTGTAATTTTATTTTCGGTATATTTGGAAGCAGATTCGTTATATTCGGTTCGGTGGGAGATTCGGTAGTTAAGCTATACAGAATCCCGAATAGGCTATCGTTCCAAAATTATTCGGTATCGTGGCTGAAATTCGGCATAATTTTCAGGATTCGGTAGTTACCACGAATCCCGGTTCTAGTTTCGACGAGATTATGCCGAATACGAATATGATTCGGTATAGTTTTTCGATACCAAAACTATTCGGTATAATAACCGGGATTCGGTAACTATACAGAATCCCTACTAGGGTATCGGTCTAAAGTTATTCGGTATTATAACGGAATCCGGTAATTTATTCGGTAGAATTGCCAGGATTCGGTAGTCACCACGAAATTTGAAGAGATCGAGTGAAGCACTGGTCGCAGACAAAAGGACTGACCTATGATTTCATCGATAGTCTTTTGTTTTATTCTGGATCCCAAAAAGACGCCCTAATCAACAATGTTTCCAAAATTCCGCCTGCGGCGCTTTTTGTGATATTCTCTGTTTTATGGAAAGACACGTCGTTTAATTGGGGTTATAAGCTAGTTTTAGGATCGGGATTTGAGAAACATTAAAAGCTAGAATCTGCATGGAAAAAGTTTAACTTGGCAGGAAAAAACGAATTAAAAAAGTCGTGCCTATGGCGCTCACTTTATTTTGTCATGGGTAGTACTGACTACACTATCGGAAGTTTCATAAAAGACAACACAATGATGCGCGGTTTCAACAGACAACACCTTGGATGTTATCTGTTGTCGTGACAAACGTTATGCAGGAAATGTTATGCATAACAAGCATTGCCAGGAAGAGCTGAAAAATCGCCAAAAAGCACCTGCTGACTTTTATGTTCAGCTCTTCTGTTCTTCCTGACAATGTTTGGTATGCATAACATTTCCTGCATAACGTTTGTCACGACAAAAGATAACATCCAAGGTGTTGTCTGTTGCGTGTTCTCTGTTGAAACAGCGCATCCTTGTGTTGTCTGTTATGAAACTTCTGACTGTGTAGCCTACAGTAGCAGTTAAATTGTAACCTATAAGAAAAAACAGAAATGGAATTTCCCTGTTGGGTTTGTGTTACCTCTATGAGCTTTTACCTGTGTTGTATGCTTGACGAAAACGATTTACGAAAATAAAGTGGTCCACGCAGTGAGTTACCTTCCGCGAGCTGACCACTTGCCACTGAAAAGCCGCGTTTGCATTAAGATTCAAATTCTCCGCGTCATAGTAGAATTTTGTTACCTCTATGTGCTTGTACCTGTGTTGTATGCTTGACGAAAACGATTTACGAAAATTAAGTGGTCCACGCAGTGAGTTACCTTCCGCAAGCTGACCACTTGCCACTGAAAAGCCGCATTTGTATTAAGATTCAAATTCTCCGCGTCATGGTAGAATTTTGCGTTGTGAGGCCGGCCATACATATTCTGAATGTCATGCTAGAGTAAATAGTGAAAAATAAAACAATCCCTCTACACAATCTAAATAACGCAATATGTTTAGTTAAATGATACAAAAATTAGTTGGCTTTTCAGTTAAACTTTAAAGTCACTTATACCAGTATCCGAATACTCTATATGACTAAGTCCAAAACACGCCAGTGATCCTCAGGAAGAAGGAGTAAACGTGTCCGTAACGACTGAAACTCAACGACTCAAATCCTGTGTCAAACAACCACGGCGATCTTTGAGAGCAGCTGTGACACCGCTTCTTGATTTTCTTCCGCCGGTACCCGGAGATTCTGCATCGGCAGGGAGAGATAGTCATCAAGAGTATTCTAACTTAATAGTTACGTTTTTGCAGATACCATGGTATCTGATACCACGGTCTAAAGTTGTTTTTGCAGTTATCGTGGTATCTGGCCACTTATCGTGGTATCTGAAAAATTCATCTCACTTTCATCAAATTTTGTCAAATTGGTGAGAAAGAAGTTTGGAACTTACTGATGTGACTGGATATCAGTTTTTCTTTAGGGATGACTTCGAAAGCGCAGTTTCGGTAATTGTCGTTCTTGCAGAGCAACCGTATATCAGATACCACGGTAACTGCAAAAACGACTAATTGCAGATCCAGTTACCGTGGTAACAGATACCATGGTATCTGCAAAACCGCAGCTAATAAATAAATATACTGACTTATCCGGGTTTCTCAATACTTATTTTTCTGTATTTACTTTTCTTCGTCTTCTTCTGCGGATCATTCGGATATTGGTAACTATCACTCTAACTAAACACACATAGATGGCGGGGCATATCTCAAATAACATAAAAGCCAGGCTTCACCTTCCAGATTTTTCTTCCGGATTCCAGACGGCCGTTTTCATCGAGACGGATCTGGAAGGTGAAGCCAGGGCAAAAACATCTGGAATTCCGGGGTGTTGGACACGCCAGATTCTGGATGTCTGGAAGTTGCCATAGAGGCAACCCGTTAGAGATAGAACAAATATGCAAATGAAGGAGGAAAAGGGAAATTGATTGACAGTTAAGATCAGGATGCAAGAGATATTTGAAATGTAAAGGGGACATCTAGGAAATGTTGAAGAACAGCACGTTTAGCTGTGATCATTGTCATGTAAATCTGGAAGGGTTGGCTTGACTATGCGGAAGCCCCTGATGTCTGGGAATCTGGAAGGTGAAGCCTGAATTTAAATGTGTGTTGTTTTACAACAGAGTAAGGATATCGTGGAGGATTAGAACTCTTTTCAACGAGTTAAATTACAGGGAGGCCTGACCGAAGTACCAGGCAGGACAGCAAACGAGTCTCTGAATGATTACTTCCATCATTTACACTCCCGCTCCCATCATTAGTTTTTTCCTAACAATCCATCTATGTTTCTTCCAGCGCTCACCAGACCCATTACGAGCAAATGGGTCGTCTTACGGGAAAAGCTGTAATCGATGGACAGGAATTCCCATTGCAATTAGATGGAATGAGGGATCACAGCTACGGTGAGGATTATTTCTATTGATTCCCAAGCCACTGAATGCTTTATTTCATCCCTGTGGAGATGTAATACTAGCGAGGTGAGTCTGATGAGACCAGACAGAAAGACGTTGAAAATGGTAGTCTACTCCTTCTTTCCAAGGGTGTACAAGTCTACATGCCACGATGGTCAATACCGCGACGATCAAAACGACCCGGTGGGAATAATTTATTTGATTCGCTTTGTTTTCACCCTCTCGGAGATGGAATACTTACGAGCAGCACGATGAAAAATTTGTAGCCTCCGTAGTTGTATGATAGTTATACGAAAAAGTTGCATGTATCAATATGTAATAGTAAAGAATACTATCATTTAATGTGCCTCAGACTAGGCCAATCTTAAGCAGTAGTATCCAGTAGCATCCTGTCCTCGATCCTGTCTTGCTATAGCATCCAGTCTTCCTAATAGTAGCATGGAGTAGAATGCAATAACACGGTAGCCTGGACAAAGAGGCATGTAGTAGCATCAGTTCGTATTGCATGCTACTTTTTTACAACTTCATACTACTATTTAGAGATAAATTTTTCATCGGGGAGTCTGCTTAGAACAGACATATATCCGTCGTGCTGTATTCTTAACCCTTGGGGATATTCCCAGTCCTTCTTTTTTGTTTTAAATTTTTAGTTAAAATCTTAATGTTTTTACAGTTTTTGTTTTAAAAGTTTTTTGTCATTGTTTGCGGTGTTTGATCTGCCTCTGCCATTTTCATGTGTGTTTTATTAGTCGTTCCGATGGATTAGAGTTTGCTTTAGTGTTGGTTTGGTTTTTGCGTATTTATATAATCATTTATTTTATTTATCATCAGTTTTGGTGGATCAATAGAACATAAAGGGGTCAATGACGCGAAACAGAAACTGTGCCATCTAAATACCGCGATGTGCGAAAGCCGCAACGCGTCAAAAGGACACGGTGGAGATAATTTAATGTGGATTGCTTTATTTTTATCCCCTAGAGGCGTATTCTCGCCGTTCCCCGAGGACTCCACTTGAGGAGTCCCCGAGTTTTTGTTTGTCCCGGGGACTCACTCCCCGTATTCTCGCGAGTCCCCACGGACGGGGAATGCTCTGATTATCATCACCATCATCAAAAAGGACTCCCTTTCAGATTCGGAGGGGAATAAATTTTTGCTGGTGTTGGTGCAATGTATAATTAATTGACAGCACTCAGTATAAACAAAATAAAAAATAAAGTGGATCCAGACTAATTTCGTCAACTGCATATTTTTTTCCGAACAAAATCCATTTTGGCAGCATCCCCGTGTTCTCGCTGTTTCTGTACGCGGAGTCCGCGTGGAGTGACTCCCTCTATTATCGCCGTTCCCTTCGATTCCCCGAGGAGTCCTTGGAGAACGGCGAGAATACGCCTTAGGAGCTGAAATGCTAGTGAGCTGAGTCTGCTTTGACAGACAAATATACCTCGGAATTGCATTTCCAGTCCTTGGACAAGTCCCCAGTATTTTCTCGCAAGGGGATCATTAATCAATAATGCAGTAATTGCAATAAGGGGCTGTCAAAACCTTTGGCGGTAGAAAGCTATGAAGTTGGGAATTAGGAGTAGGGATAAGAACCAAGTCCAGGATGCAATTGCCCTTTCTAAAGTCTCGTAGTCTCTACCGGAAATCCTCAACAACTGGGCCCAGCCAGCGTATGGCTTTCTACCCTGTCTCAGGACCGAAGTTCAACTTCAAGTTTTCTTTCAACACAAGTAAAAAAATACAGCACTGAGCAGGAAGGTGAACCCGGTTCACTCAGATGCAAGTTACACTATAGGCTATACAGCATTAAAAAACACACATTTGTCGCGATACGTCTCCAGTTCCCCCCGCCCATGAGGCTCGGCCAAACTCACAAAATAAATTTTCTTAAAAAATAAAAACTGTTAAATTTAAAGTTAAAGGTGACGGATACAACATACAATTTTTTCAATCAAAAACCAGTTTAATCGTTCTTAAATTCAAACAGTAATAGTTGCACGAGGTTTGATCTGACAACTGGTATGGACGATTAGATTATATTTTAAGATTAAAAAATTGTGTTTTCTACTGTCTTTGTTTTTCATTTCCTTCTTTTATTTCTTCTACTCCGCTTGAGAAAACGATTGAAAAAACGATTCGATTCTATAACTCGAAAACAGAAACCGTGCCAAATGAATAGCGCGATGTGGATAAAACCGCGATGTTCGAAAAGACGCGTTGGGGATAATTTAGAGTTGGGATATATGTTTCATCCCCCGGATATGAAATACTAGCGAGTAGACTCTGCTTGCAACAGACAAATGTGTTTCGGATTGTATTCGTAGTCCTTGAGAGTATCCCGAGTCCTTTCTTGCAAGTTGGTCATTAATCAATAATGCAGTAAAGCAAGGGGGATCAGAAACAATAATGCAATAATTGCAGTAATGTTAGGAGAGTAAAAGCCTTTTACGGTTGAAAGCTATGGAGTTCGGTTAATGAGATTCGATTCATTAACGCGAAAACATCGCCCTGTGAGTACCGCGATATGGCGAAAACCCTGACGTTTAGTTTTGGATATGGCAAAGTGTGGAGTAGTATTTGATAGTGCAAAACGGATACGTCAGCTGAATTTTATTAGAGCTATATTCTGGCCATTCTTGGCAAGTGTCCTCTTCAGCCTCAAAGCCGCTCAAGTTGGAAAAACGAACTTAAGGGAAAACAAGCTAAAGATTCTACTTTAGCGTTAAATACTTGTCTTCGTCAATTCCTTTGTGAGAGTTGCTTGGAGTTAAAAAGGTTGCCGTGATTTTATTTTGGACACGGCTGCTATTTTTGCTGCTCGATTGGGTCGTTGATGGGGTAGAGATTTTTCTGCATTAGGGTTGACTTTCGTTTTGTTGTAGAGAACAGCTTGGGTTCTGAATTTCCTTTCGCTGATGATGCCGTTCCATGTTTCTGGTAGTGAGTATTCGCCTGTATCTCTGTTGTGGATTAGGTAGGAAATGGATACCGGAAAGACGGTGTTATATGGTGGGAGGGAGTGGAAGCAACGGGTTCTCACGTGCTTCCTTCTCCCCATAACCTCATCGGCCGAGTTGGTCTCATCGCCTCATGTAAACAACGCGATAGATTTTTCAACTTTCACTGCCTTTGTGGACAAAATGGAGTGATGAACTGGTGGTTCGTTGATTCTGTTACATTTGTGGTTGTGTGGAATATGTAGTGATAATGTGTGTTTTTTTCCTATGCATATGGCTACGGTGAAGTAAATAAATAAATAAAATAAATCAGTAGGGACTAAACCGTGACGGTCATAATGATACGGTAGGGATTATTTCTGTTGATTCCCAAGCTAGAGATTACTTTCTTTCATCCCCTGAAATTAGAAATGAACAAGTGCGCAAGCTCTCAGACGTGGAGTGTGAAAGAATGAATTGACTTCTGTTAGATTTCTCCCTTCCCGTACCGTTTAATATTCGTCTTGCATATTTATCCGCGAAACCAACAGTTGAACTCTCAAAGAATCTCCAAACACGGCTCAGGCCATCTCTCATGAAATCAGCCATGCTCGCGACGAGTCCGGGGCAATCTGGGCCCAATTTCCCCAGAACCGGGTGAGTGTGGGGATTTGGGACCCACAGAAAGTACAACTAGATCTCAGTCCCAACAATAATACCAAGTTTCAATTGATGCCTGTCATGGTCCACGAGTTATGAACTCCACTATTTGTTCAATCTGGGCCCGATTGCCCCTGAATTTGGTGGGTGGGGGGACAGGACCCCTACTAAATACATCTAGACTACAGTGCGAACAGTTGTGCAAGCTTTCAACTTGATATCTGTCATTGTTCACTGGTTATGAACTCCACTTAATGGGCAATCTTTGCCCAATTGCCCCTGAACCGGGTGGGTGGGGGAGTTGGGACTCCCAAAAAGGCACAACTAAAACACAATACCCACTAGTGTACCAAGTTTGAACTTGATAAATGCACTGGTTCACGACTTGTGAGCTCTACAAAAACGGTGAAAACCGAAACCGAAAGCTGCTACAGCGCTCGCAAGAGTGGATTGTTCCAAGAAAACACTCCACTAAAAACTAGCAAATACCACCCGAATTCCAGCTGAAATGAAATGCTAGTAAGCAAAGGCTGTTTGCCACTCCCTTACTTCATTGTAAGGGCCGTGTAAGATGCCGTGACGATAGATTCCGCTAAAACAATAAATCGCGCTAAAAAAAAAAACGCTGCCACGATACGATCGGAATTTCAATCCCCAAAGCCCGGAATTGCTTTAATCAATCAATCAATCAATAAATTTTATTACTCAGCACGAAGCCATACAATACATAACACACTAAATAAAAAAAGAAAGAAACACCCTAAAACACCGGTAAACTACATCTATCGTAGTAGAAGTAGCTTCTGCCAAGTAGGCAGGCAATGAAGCAGTGGGTTAGCTGCAGTAGCTACAAGGCTGTTTTCTGACTTTATAAAACTCACAACAAATCGAGATTTTGCCGCCCTCTCTATTTCAGGAAATGTGCAGCAATGATTACGCAGTAGCGCCTGGCTTATACTTGCTCTGAACTCCACTCGTTAATTGTCTTAATCGTGGAAACGAAATATTAGCGAACAGAATCTGCTGAGACCAGAATCCTTGAGCTTTGTTGAAAGGACGTTAAATTTCAAGGGCCGAGACTTGACACCAAAAACAAGGTCGAAATCGACACTCGACATCCGTTTTCGAGGTTGAAACTGAGAGTCTGACGCATTGGAGTGTCCGCACAGTAGCGATAGTCAACAACAAATATCCGCACTAGTTATTTCTCATTTTATTATTTTCATCACATCTTTAAAACGTTAAATACCTTAATATCTCCTTTCCTTAAAACTTTCTTTCGTTTAAAACTTATTATTTAAAAAAAAAATAGCCCTCGTTATGTTTTTGCAACCAAACCAAAATGGGGGTTTTGTAGGCTCATAGGCTCATAACCATGAATTCACAAAACCGTAAAAGTTAAAACCACGTTTACGTCCAAAGCTGTGCTGAAATGACCTGAACTTGAACTTTAGATCCTCCTTTAGAGGCGAAAGCCTTTTCTCTTGCTTTGTATTATTATTGTTATTATTATGCAGATCCCCCTACTCGCTAAAACAGAAAGATATAAAGACCTTAGTGAGAGCTGGAATTTTTCTGATTTAGTTCCTTAAATGTGCGGTTTATGGGGGCAATATGGATCTGGAAAAATATTTTGGAGCCTGGGGAGTGAAAGCGGTCAGTTTTAGAACTGAGCGCAAGCCGCAAACGGAAGCTGATTGGCTGTTTCTGGCTGTTTTCTGATTGGCTAATGACCAACCATTGTTGATACTTGCTGTCTTTCTAGCTAACCAAAGAGACTGGAAGTTCATGCATAGGTATGGATTCCACACCATCACTCTTGAAGATGGTACACGAATCAACGCTGGCCTGGTTTCACAACCCGTCACTTGCTCAAGGTAAGTCCTCTGACTTACCTTACCTTTCAGAGGCTAGAGAGTGGAACTGGATGCTAAAGCAGTCTAAATGGCCTTTGTTTCTGTTTCTCCATAATTTGTATTGTAGGCTATGCTGTTAGGGCTATGTTTTTGTTTCTGTTGAATATCTTCAAGATATCTTCAAGCCGCAATTGTCTGGATCAAATATACAGTTTTTGGGATCCCGTCGAAACCTTTGGTCTTGATGCCAACTGTTTTCTCGGCTGAATGAAACAAGCCAAGCTATGCGCCCATGCTTGAAAAAAACAATGTTTTGCCAAGTGTTAACAGCACAGTTGTCTTTTCTTGGAGGAATGTTGTGATCGAGCCAACTTGGTCTCAAAATAAAAATACTTCTAGAGCTAGGGATCTGAGAGTACATTAGTCTCGCTAATTTGTTATCAGGTATCTTCTTTCTACAAAAAGGGACCACGGTTTTTGTCTCATCGCTCGTGATGTTATCTCTTATTATACTCACCGTTATCTCTTATTCTTCTGAGGGCTGAAAATCCAAAAGTTATTTGAATGAAGAGTTTTTGAAAAAAAATTTGCTAGAAAATTTTTACCAACATTTTTCGAGTGAGTAACATACCTAGTGTAATACGGTATGAAAGAAGCAGTATGCCCAATTCCGGTAGCCTGGGGGAGTCTCGAGGGGCGTTCAGAGTGAAACGAACTAGAGTGCGAGTATAGGTTTATTAACTGTTTCGACTTACTCACACATGCAGTGCATACACTGGTAACTTCACTGTAGCACTGTTAACTATGTCACTGGCTTACAACGGACTTTAGAATAGCTTAAGATCGACTGACTTAATTAAAATGTATACATTGGACCTTATATACCTGCTTTTTGGTATCCCAAAACGTAAGTGGACCTGTAGAGTGGGTGTCCCAACGCCACCGTGTTCCAGCGCCGCCGTATGTTTTCCGCCACCCAGGAAATCTCGCATCATCAAGAGGATTAGTTGGGTCAGACGAAAGAGTCAAATATTTTGGTAGGTCCATCGCCACCGTATGTTTTCCGCCAACTCATTAGTGCAGATAGCTGGTTCATGAAATTCTAGATCTAAATCCTTAAAGGCGAAGAGGGGTTTACCGCCACCAATGCTAACTTTACGTTAATCCTAGCTAATACGAAGACTGAGCTTAGTGTTTCAAATAATTATTTATTTTAAGTCCAACTAAAAGGAACTGTACAACTTCAACAACTCAAGGCCCCCAAGCTTCTCTTGAAGACTTTCCTGGCATCATTCAAGAGAATGGTTAAATCCCATTCTTTGAAAAGGAAAGAAGTGTGATACAAGGAAAGGGTATTTAGTGTTATTTATTTATTTATATTTTTACCCCACCCCAAGGGGGGGGGGGGGTAATGAAGGAATGATATAGCGGATTCATGGTGGTTATAATTGCGGCCACAATCAGGATTCTTTTGTCTTAAAAGTGGCCGTTAATGGTAAATTGTTTGTTTAATTTATATGTTTTTTGATGAAATTAAAAAAAAAAATGTCTATGTCTTGAAACGTAGTTTTAATTTTCAGTAGCCGTGATAATCTGGTTAGCGCTCGACACCCCATAAGAATATTAGGTCTGACAAGATTTGACCCTACCTTCTAATCCTCTTGGGGACGTAAGATTTCCTGGGTGGCGTTAAACATCCTTTTCACATTTAAAGATTTAAATCTCAAACTACCTGCACCGGCTACCTGAACTAAAAGGTGGCGGAAAACCGCGGTGACGGTGGAATGCTGCTACCGGATCTGTGACATTGCAAAAGTTGTCCGTCTGTGAGCACGGTAACTCTCGAAGGGAATGAGAAAGAGAATGAGACACGGAATTATTTTGACTCATCTAAGGGATTTTGTATTTTACCACCCGGGGCTCAAGTAATAACGTTCAGAGCTGCTTGCATGTCAACCCAAAATTCACCCAGACGGGGAGATTTTGAATTTAAAAAAAAGCTTGCATTTCCGTGTGTTGCGGAAGTTTTTTCGTTATTTATTAAAACATCTCATATCCTTAGCGCTTTAAAAGAGCAATTCGCATACCTATATACCGGTGAAAAATTTATCTCAAAATAGTAGTATGAAGTTGTACGAAAAAGTAGCATGCAGCATGAACTGATGCTACTACATGCTTCTATTTCAAGGCTACCGTGTTACTGCATTCTACCGCATGCTACTATTAGCAAGACTGGATGCTGCTGTAGCAAGACAGGATGCTACTGAATGCTACTACTTAAGATTGGACCAGTCTGAGGCACATTAAATGATAGTATTCTTTGCTATTACATAGTATTACATGCAACGTTTTCGTACTACTACCATACTACTACGCAGGCTACAAATTTTTCATCGGATACTTCCAGATATGCTAGGACGATGAAACCTGGCAGGCATATCAGGGACCCGACCAAACTAACTTGGAAATAATCAGTTTCCCGATCTAACCACCTGGGCGGGGGGGGGGGGGAGTGGAGGGAGTGGGAATCCGGAAAATTGAGTCTTGCGTAACTTTTCAACGGGTGATCGGATTCGAGTGAAACTTAATAAGTGAACAGAAAACATGTCTCTGATGTGCTGAAGACAGGATGCTACTGGATACTACTGCTTAAGACTGCCCCAGTCTGAGGCACATTAAATGATAGTATTCTTTACTGTTACAGATAAGTACATGCAACTTTTTCGTACAACTATCACACAACTACGCAGGCTACAAATTTTGCATCGGGATTCTCAAAGATAATGAGTAGCGATTGTTCCTGATTAACAGCCGGAACCCGGAAAGTGTGGGAACTTTCAAGATGACGTCATTTACAGTAATTAGTGTCAATCAGTCCAGCAACTTGCGAATGACTCATAGTTAGTAATTATCTTCCCTGAGCAATTTCCGCTACTGAACAAAAATTTGCCATCACTAAATTAAGCATTTATCTTGTCGGTGACTAATGTCCTGAATTTCGTGCGTTTCAAGGAAAGAAAAGGAAATGTTTCACGCACCTTTTCCTTTCCATATATTCTGTATTTACTGCCATTCTACTGTATGTATCTCTCTGAGATACGAGAACAGTTTTGTCCCCTCCTTTGTTTCCCTACGTAACAGAAATTAGTAGGATATCATTTTACCCCCCGTTGTCTATTACGCCAATCGTTATTTTTTATAATGCTTGTTCTCAGTATTTTATATGTAATTAGACCACTTTCTAGTATAATATACTAAAATTGTCAATATATTATGTTGACAATTTTGGTTAGCTTTTAATGCATGTTTGACGTTACCACCTGCTATTCGGCTAGTCCGTAATTGGTGTTATAAAACTGGATTGAATTGAAATTGAAATAATTATTTAGTTAGCCTGCTCGTCTTAGAATGAGCGTGCTTTTTCGAATTCGCGAAGTTTCTGCTATGACTTCCCCCTGTGACTCCGTATCTAACGAAAAAATTCTGTCAGACCTCTCTTTCTTCAATGTACTCCATCCTTTACTTATAGTATGATCAGTTACAAATACATATATTCATACATACAAACTGTCAGCTTTTGCCATCTTTATAGTCAACCCTGTCTGATTATCCATTTAATAGGGTTAGATTAGATGGGTTTGGGTCTGAGAATTTTCTCTACCAAACCACAACCGGCAGACAGCCAAGCTTGATAGCTTAGATTTCAGACAATCCTACAACGAACTTGTGCTACTTCACTTTCTTTCAATTGTACTATTGCATAAGTATTCCTTCAGCCTAAGCTGACTGGGAATCATGTTTGATAGCCCAAAACGGATACGTCAGCTGAATTTTATGGAGCTATAATTTTTATTTTGGTTTTCCCACAAGTTCGTATTTCCAACTTGAGCAGCTTTGAGCCTGAAGAACCTTGACAAGAAGGGCCGAAATATAGCTCCAATAAAATTCAGCTGACGTATCCGTTTTGCACTATCAAATATGTACTATTACACTTCTTTATTTACTTAAATAGGCCTGAAAATCCGATAAATATGCGTTACTTCGTTTGTTTACTATCAGTAGATAATCGATTTCATGGAATGAACTTGTTCTTTCGGATTTGTGTTACCCGTAAGTGCTGGCCCTTCTATGCTTGACATATTCAGCAAATGCAAAATAATAAACCCCACCGAAAAAATACATAAAATTGAAAAAAGTGTTCGAGCAAGAGCTTTAAATGCTTGCGCACACCATGTACTAACTCGATTCGTGGTATAGATTTTAGTATTATGTTTAGTGCGTGTATATATTTTCATTAGTTTCTTTTCTTCTTTTCTTTTTCTTTTTCTTTATTTACTCCGCTTTTTCCCTTTCGTAAGCGGGCAAAAATAAATATATATATATATATTACTGACTAAGGTCCCTAGTTGTTAACCTTCATTCTCATTTGCGAGATTTGAACTTCCTCTATTTGATTACCCACCCTAAAGACACTATAGACTGATTCTTGCATTCTTGTCAGGAGCTAGTTGGTCAGAAATACCGATTCTGCGAGTTTTTCCATGTTTCAAATCGGAGCCAAGGGTTACGAGTGAGGCTTAAAACAGCCTCAAGGGGTTTCTGTGGCTTATTCTTGAAGGGTGTCATTATGGGTGGAAAGTATTACTTCAGCCCAAGCTGACCGCGGATTATTTAATTGCGCCAAACGGATAAGTCAGCACTGAAAAAGCTAAATTTCTGGCAGTATATATTTCTTTTCATAATTCGATTTGAAGTAAAGTACAGCAACTGGCGAATTACTCGTGGTTAGTAATTATCTGCGCTGAGCAATTTCCACTAGTTAACAAAACTTTGCCATCAAGAAAATTAGCGTTTCTCTTGTAAGTGACTCACGTCGCCCTGAAAATTTAATCTCTTTTTGCCATGCATCCCTATCCGCAGGACGAACGCCGTGGCGGAAACCTCTTCGTCTTTTTATAGCAGTGTCACAATCTCTTAAAGGAGCTTTCTTACCTATAATACTAATGCAACCAGGGACCCATAAATTTCCTGTAATGACTCGCCATTCAGGGGGCTTGTCATTTCCTATGCTTCTACGTTGCTATGTTGCCCGAGCCTCATCTAGTTTCCAAGAATTCCACTTGGTTCGAATCGGCGTTCTTACAAAATTTGTTGGGACTATTCAGCATGCCACCAGGTACCTAAGCTATCACAAAAGATCCAGGACACTCTTCCATTAGAGAGAAATATTCCTAGTTCAGAACAACAGCTGCGAAAAATTTTGTCTATCTGGATAGTCGGGTATTTTATCACCGTGGGTATTTCTCAAACTATCTGACGCTCGGTCAAAAGCGCATCAGAAATCTCTTATTGACAAGCCCCCTGAATGGCGAGTCATTACAGGAAATTTATGGGTCCCTGATGCAACCTACTTCCATAATCAATCCATATATTTCTAAACCCGGAGTCCCCAATTTCGTACGGTACATTCTAAACCTCTAACAAAACCACGTTGATTTTCTCACTTGCCATGTTTTGCTACCTTCTATGTGTATCACGCTGTCGACGGTTGTCTGCGAGAAGTTTTTCCATCAGAAAAACCGGTTATGTAAATTGTTTCCCTGTTTTCGCTACACGTCAACGGGACTCGGAAACCGTGAACCAAACCAAAACCGTGGGTTAATGTTGAAAGCACAGTATAGTTTTAAAGTAGGCTATTCAAGTATTTTAAAATACTGTAAGTTGAATAGGAAATAGTGCGAGGGGTCCTTTAAAGGACACCTGAATGAAGAGTACCAAGTATCACCCCTATCTGTATGACTTCCGTTAACATTGCCTGCAGAAAACCCAATCCAAATACGAAATTGTGTTTCCAAGCTATGATTTTTGCTCCATTTTGCATCTGTCCTTATTTCAGTACTGAACAATTTTAGAAATGAACAAATGTCTCCAATCAATCCTTCTTCTGGACTATTTTTAACCAGTTAAGCCCAAACGTATATCTAGAAGAAATTCCAATACGATCCGGCCAGCGCTGTACAAGATTTGAGTGAATTGCGCTTTTTGTCTTGGAGTCTGCATGTGCAAACCTCCAGAAACGAACATCCCTATTTTGAAAACGTCACGCTCAGGAGAAGAATGCTCTCCGTGGCCATGTCTGTAAAAATATTCTCCATGGTGTGTTCAAGTATGGTTTCATTGTTCAAGTGTCCTTTAAGGACGGAGAAGAAGAAAATTAGAACAGGGGTCGTGCCCTTGATCGGCTAGGGGGTCTCAAGACAGTGAAAAACGGATACGTCAGCTGAATTTTATTAGAGCTATATTTCGGCCCTTCTTGGCAAGGGTTCTCTTCAGGCTCAAGCCGCTCAAATTGGAAAATGAACTTGTGGAAAAACAAACTAAAGATTCTAGCTCTTTGCGAGCTGGAAAGTTTGGCTTAGTACATTCAAATATGAAAAGATGACGAGCTTTCCTCAGCCGTGGGCCTGCTCTCAAAGCCCAGACAGAGTTCCCAGGAGGTGAAAGGCTACGCGGAAAGTCGAACCTTCCGGAAAAAAAATCTTACGAAATTAAAAATACAACGTGGTAAAACTTTGATTTTGTTGTAGTAGAACGTTCTGCTGAATGCTGATGTGAAAGAAAGAGAGAAGAAATCCAAGCAAGAAACTTCTAGAATCTGAACTTACCATGGGTTCGACGGGTTGCTCTCTCCCACCAAGTGAGCTACCTCTCGCATGAGTTTTCGAAGAAGACGAAAAGGAACGGGAAGCAATTCCCAAGGTGTTGTCGACAAAACGTCCCCATTCTACAGGTCCCCTGACGAAACGTCCCTGTGACAAAACGTCCCCATGACAAAACGTCCCCACGGCAAAACGTCCCCGTGGTGAATTTTAAACGTCCCCGATCAAAATGTCCCCTGGCGAAACGTCCCCATGGCGAATCGTCCCCGGCTATAGAATTTTTTTTCATCATGAGGGATTGCTAGGCCTCTCAGATTACTGATTCGTCATCAGTGAGTGTGGATCGGCTACGGCTTACTAAGAGCAAGTCGTCCGCATAGGCTATGTAGCTGAAGGCATAGTCTTTATAGAAGTAAGCAGGAAGCAAAGAATCGAGACAAGAAGATATGGCCGATTTGAAGATGAAGGGAGATAAGACTCCCCCTTGGCGAACACCAGTTCGGACAATTCATACTTTTGAAAACCGCGATGACATTTAACCGATTCTCAAGAAACAAACCAGCGTTGCTCCCGGCTATAGCCATTTGTGAAGGAAAGCGCAAAGATTCAGTAGTTTGTCAGTTTTCGTTTTATCTTTTGTTTAATTAGTTTATTTTGTGTGTTAGTTTTACGCTGCGACATAACTCATTTATCTCGCTTTTGTTCGATATTTAATTCGTTTAATAAGACGTTTGTAGCTTTAATCCATCTGAGGGGTAAGCTTAGACGTGATATTCTGGCCCGTATATACCAGTCAGCTGTTTTACCAATAGTTATTTTTCCAGCGGTGGTGGTGAATGGTTTTAATCGTGGCATGATTGATAGTTTTCGTGTGTGCTATTTTAAATATTGTAAATTTTTGCTTGGATACCCTTTATTTGCTAGAAACACACCTCTGATTAATTCCCGTTCAGTTAAAGATCCTGCCCTGGCAATTCAGCAGAAATTTGATAATTTCGAAGCTAAAGACTTATATTCTGACTCTGAAGAATCTGTTTCCGTTTTTCGATAAAAGTTAATAGTCAAGTAAGCACAGTGTGTTGTTTAAAGTACGTCAATTGTTATTTGTTTTTTTGAAAGTTATTTGTGACAGTGTTTTTTAAATTTATTTTAGTATTCATCATTATATATTCTTTTAGGGAAATAAATAAATGAATGAATGAGTTTCATTCGGTGATATTTATTATTAAAAGATTTTGTTAAAGGATCAAACCCGTCTAACCTAGATTTACTATGTCTCTCTACCTAACTAATCGTTCCATCCGCTTTCGTTTCCTCGCTTCCCATGTCATTTTTGTCCAGCATAACGGCACTACGCTTATTTTTGTATTTTCCTGGTTTGGCTCTCTTTGAGCCACAGCGGGCTTCCCCTTTCTCTGAGGAGCATATTGGTGCTCCTCAGATTGTGCATGTTGCTTCAAACGACCTAGAACTGATCAGTTACGAGTCAATTGCAACGTGAAAGGCATATTACACGGCATATTTTAGCAGAAAACAACAATTTATGAAGCAACCAGTCCTATGTCCGATCTTTCCTGCTTATAAGGAATGTTCCCACGTCTGTAATGAACAGTCTGAAGTTGTTTTACCTCGATCATGCACCTGAAGATCGAGGCGAACTTAAAAATCTATGTTTGGGGACGTTTTGCCACGGGGACGTTTAGACACGGGGACGTTTGTCACGGGGACGTTTAGACACGGGTACGTTTTGACACGGGGACGTTTTGACACGGGGACGTTTTTTCACGGGGATGTTTTGTCACGGGGACGTTTTGTCACGGGGACGTTTCGCCAGGGGACGTTTTGCCACGGGGACGTTTAGACACGGGGACGTTTGTCACGGGGACGTTTAGACACGGGGACGTTTTGACACGGGGACGTTTTGACACGGGGACGTTTTGTCACGGGGATGTTTTGTCACGGGGACGTTTTGCCACGGGGACGTTTCGCCAGGGGACGTTTTGTCACGGGGACGTTTCGTCGGTAAGCCTCCCAAGTGACCTATGCGTTTGAGCTTCTCTCGATCGAACTGGTTCCGGAATCTAACTCAACAAGACCAAAGGTTTCGATGGGATCCCAGAAATTTAATATTTGATCGAGACAATTGGGTCTTGTAGATATTCGTTCTTCGACAGACTTCTTAAATGTTTTTACTGTTAAAATTTAGAAACAGATCAAGGCCAATGGTAATAATCTGAAAAGACCAAGTTCATATTTGACAGTACAAAACGGATACGTCAGCTGAATTTTACCAAGTTCAGATACGGATTCAGCATGTGTGTTAACCCAATAGCCTACGTCATATCTACTTTGACGAAACTGATCAAAACTTCCTTCTTTACTTCGGCAAAAAACTAAAGCTCAAAAATGAATTCAGCATGTCTCCTTACCCCGACATCAAACCTTTGAGAAAATAATTTTTTATATTCGGATTCGAACTTGAAACTTGACCTGTACTGTGACCAAAAGAGTTCCCTTGCCAAGTTTGACCAAAATATCTCAACCCCTTCGAGAGTTATCGTGCTAACAGACGGACAGATGAACAACTTTTACGAAGTCATAGGTATCCCTCCAGTTACGTCAAATACAGTTCTATTTTTACCATGCTAAGAATATGTATCTGAATGTATTGCACAAAAAAACCGTGGACCATGGCAACAAAAAAAGAGAACAAACAAGTTACCACGTAAATAGTTCTCTAGAAGACATTGCAATTGCATGGTCATGTGCATCAAGACACCGTAGCCTTTTGCAAAGGTACAAATTACTCGCTGTGCTGCTTGGCAATAAGAAAGCCTACAACCGGCCTAAACAGGCTCTCCCTCATTTCAGACTTGAGTTGGGATACGTATACCTTCCCGATGGATCTCTGCACCCCTTGGATTGGATGGACCTTCGACTATGGGAGTTGGGTGAGGGGGGAACACCCCCTACAGACTACGGTTTTGTCTTCAAAGCTGGTGAGTCGATTACACGTTTTTGCAAGGGTAATACTGTTTAGAATTTATCCCGTGATATGCTAATTGTAGATGAGGGGAAACACGCAACTTGAAAGTTCGGATCTGCTATGGATAGAAGTTTCATGCTTATATTGCTTTCTTGTGTATGGTTTCCTTCGGGGCGTATAGGATCTCTTAAGACGCACTTGTTTTGTTTGCTATCTACAAATAATGTAAATGTTGGGATTCATAGCTGATGCTCATAGGGCTTCTGAAAATGTATTCTGTGACGAGGAAGCGTTTCTATAGCAGGCTATGTCGATAAATAAAAGGATAGTGTAATAATTGTCCGGCTCCGGGGGATTGGTGTAATGAAATGCGAGAAGATATCCACTCCCCCGCACTTAATGTACACCATTTCCGGCATCTATCCGGCTTAGGACACTTGGTGTACGCCAAAATTGTGAGTTTTAAAGGGGACTTAGGTTCTATTTTATTGTTTTTTTTTTTAAAAGAGAAGTTGTGAAAAGAGATTGAAATAGTCGCGATACGGACACGGCGCACTAACTCGAGGGGGAGGTGGGTGGCAGGGCGCCTGCCGGCGCCCTGCCGCCCGCTCCAGCTTTTCATCGCATATGCAATAATAAAACTCGTGATACCTGCAAGCGTTGAAGACTGAAGAAGCCAATTGGGTCATTTAAAGTAAAACTTAAAAAACATTTATTGGGAGAGGGGAGTTAATTTTCTTTTTTTTCTCTTTCTTTTTCTTGGATTTTTTTTTCTTTTTAGATTTTGGTATCAAAGGTTAGTTGAGAGAGAGTGTTCTTGTCCTTTTTTTTTTTATGAAACTTGATATAGGTTGAGAATCAGAGGATTGCAGTCGTCCATCGTCAGGCTTTTTGAGCCTTCCCCGGGCGGTTGCGTGTTTTTGTAGTTTATTTTGTATTTAGTAGTAAAATAAAGCAAGTCAAGTCAAGCCTAGTCGTGTATCCTGGATCAGGGGCGGTTTGAAGGGTGTGGGAGGTGACTACCTCAAAATACACGACTGGCAGTTGTTCAGCAATTCTCAAGATTAATACCAGATATAAACAATAGCCAAGAAACATAACACCACATGCGGGAAACTGTACGAATTTAAAGAAACATTAAAGCTAGTATTTGTAAGGTTAAGGTGAACGTTATTCCGATTCGTAACAAAAGGAATTCGCTTCCGCAATAGCCCGACCCGCATCAGTTTCTGATGACTAGTTGCGTTTTCGCTGATATCATGGTATCTGTTACCACGGTCTAAAGTCGATTTTGCAGTTATCGTGGTATCTGATACCACGGTCAATAGGCGTTTTTGCAGTTATCGTGGTCGCTGGCCAGTTATCGTGGTATCAGATATTCAGATACTACGGTCCGACCGTGGTAACTGGCCGTGGTATCTGAAAAGTCATCTCACTTTCATCAAATTTTGTCAGATTGGTGAGAAAGAAGTATAGCACTTAGTGGTGTAACTGGATATCTGTTTTTCTTTTGGGATGACTTCGAAAAGTGCACTTTCGGCAATAGTCGTTTTTGCAGAGCACCGTGTATCAGATACCACGAACATTGCAAAAACGACTAATTGCAGATCCAGTTACCGTGGTAACAGATACCATGGTATCAGCAAAAACGCAACTACTGTATATCAGACAGAATGAAACTGAACGAGGCAGGCGAAATTTTAAAGTAAGCCATAACTTTTTTCGGGGAAAACAGCTTTTAATGTGGCCCAAGCCCCGAAAGCCAAGCCTAAAACCCGAATGAAATAACGCAACCTTTCAGTAAATAAAGTTTACTCCGAAAGGTGCCGCAGGCAAATTTTGTGGAATCCGGTATGATCAGAACGTCTTTTCGGATCCCAAATGAAAGTAAGGGCCACTTACCAAGAATCTGCCCGTCTGCCTTCGTTCACGGCGAATCCAGAAAAGTGTTAGAAATTTAGGTCGGAATTGGTAATTTGCTTCAGTTAGACCCTTTCCGAACAAGACCAAATGTGTCGATGGTATCCCAAAATCTAATAATTGATCCAGACAATTGGGTCTTGTCTTCGCCAGATCCAGTCTTTGCCAGGCTAATCATCAGAGAAAACCAAGGTCAGATATACCTCTATAAGCAATATCTATTTTGACAATACTGACCGAAACTTCCTGCTTTACTTCTGCCAAATTTCCGGTTTCACCCGAATTCCGAGCGAACTACTAGTCCAGCAAAAAAAAAAGAAAATTCAGAAACGAATCTAGCGCATCTCTTTATCCCTATAAAGAACATCTAATCAACTTAAACTTTGACTTAAAAAAAAATTCCGGTTACAACCGGATTCTGGACTAATTATATGTCCGGGTAAAAACTGATTGTCACATACAGACCCAGCATCTATTCTTACCCCTAAATCTGTCATCTAATCAACTTCAGATAAAACTTTCGCTTTTAACAAACTTTCCGGTCTTGTCCGGATTCCTGGCGAACTAGTTGTCCGGCGAGAAAATGGTTTTCACCATCGTGTTCAGCATGTCTTCTTACCCTTCAATCGAACATTTAATCAACTTCAGATGAAAATTTTACTTTTAACCAACTTTCCGGTTTTTGCCAGATTCCGGAAGAACTACTTGTCTGAAAAGAAAATGGTTTTCATCATCGTGCTCAGCATGTCTCCTTACCCCTAAATCGATCATTTAATCAACTTCAAATGAAACTTTTACTTTTACCCAACTTTCCGGTTTTTGCCGGATTCCGGTCGAACTACTTGTCTGACAAGAAAATGGTTATCACCATCGTGCTCAGCATGTCTTTTTACCCCATAATCGACTATCACATTAGCTGTTTAAAAATATTTTGTTTGCCCCTTATTCTGAAACCCCTCCCCCACCGTCAAATGTAGGGCTACAGAGCCCATCTTTGAACTTGACCTGTACTTTGACCCAAAGGAGCCTCCCACCAAATTTAATCAAAATATCTCAATCTCCTCGAGAGTTATCGTGCGGACAGACGGACAGACAGACGACAACTTTTGCGATGTCATAGGTATCCCTCACTTACGTTTTGGGCAATGCAATTCCTTAAGTCTCAAACGCTCCAAAACATAGAACCGCCTTTGTCCAAGATGGATGTTAACCCAGTTTCTTGGTAACCTTGACAGCCTTACTGACTTTTACGGGCGCACTGCCAGCCCCCATTTAGCTTTCCTGGGTGTGCGCCCAGTTTAGCTGAAGTCGTGTGGTTGGGCGCTCTGCGAGCGCCCACTTTAGCTTTTTTCTTTCTTCGAGGGGGAAGACAGTGACGCCCCTGTCTATGGCATTATTACTAGTTTATGAAATGTTTTAACGAGCCCAGAAAATCTAAAATAAGAAAAAAAAAATACGTGGCGCAGATGCATCATTGGGAGTTGTATTTGTGACAAGCTCCTTTCCCTGAGATTCCCTACGGCATGACGTCACAAACTCAGTCATCTTTATTTCTGTATCTCCGTTCCGCTAGGACGCTTGAGAAAATTTACGCACACAATAAATCTCCAACGGCAAGGCCAAAAGGGCCGAAAATTCTTTCGCAGTTTTCTTTAACCCCTGGTTCACACTGCTGCGATTTCGAGCAAAATTCTGCGTCATGCGACATACGACACAAATCATGCGACAAGCAAAGCAGAACTTTGCGTTTTGTCGCAGTGTCGGATGCGTTGAAATATTTCAAGTGATCCGACATAACGCATGCGATTTTTGAGGGAAAAGAAAAGAAAACAACAAAGATTAGTTAATTTTCAAGACTAAAAATTGCTCTACCTTGTCTGACTGTATCCTAGGATGGCTGAATGCAAAACATCTTCTGAATAGATTTTTGTTTACCTGTTTTGAGCAAGATGAAATATAGGGTCTGACTGAAAATTTCCTAATAAGTGGGTGGGTATTCAGATGGGTAATCTCCCAGCATCTTCAGAGGTCGTTTCCTAAAGGGCTTCTTTGTCCTTTTGCAGAATAATCTCGACGAAAAATTTCGTTTTCCATTTGCGTCTGCGTGGTGGTGGGAACGTGCATGCGATTCTGTCACACGTCGGAAATCGTGTCGCATACGAAGCAGGAGTGTGAACCTAGGGTAAAGCCGAAATAATTCTTTTCTTGCTTGCAGTCTTCCTTGGCTGAGTTAAACTTGAACCGAAAAAGCCTGCGAAAAGGGCAATCTAGTTGCCCACCACTTATTCACTTAACGCTTTTACCTGTGTTGAATGGTTGACGAAAACGGTTTACGAAAAAAAAATTTAAGGATAGAAGTTTTTGGTAAGGAGGTTCTTCAAGCGGGCTCTCTGAAAGATTTGAGGGGTAGCAAAGTGCTCCAAGAGTTGCGTCGGTTGGGTAGATTCCTGAAGGTTCCATGGAGCACCGTGAACCTTTTATTGTAGGTTGATATTGTGGTAGGGATAGGATTCAGTTTGTTTGTTAGTTACTTAGTTATTAGAACTGTGAGTTGAGTTTTGAATATTTGGACTGGTAGTTGGAGTGCTTATTTATTTTATATTTTGTCCCGCTATGGCCCATAGGGCTTTTTTGGGAATACATTCATTCATTCATCACTTATTCACTTAAAGGCTGGAAGACTTAACAAATTTCCGGTACTTCGTTGCGTCACTGAATAATCGATATTCACATAGTGAACTTTCTCTATCGGATTTGTGGTACCTCTGTGCGCTTTGACCTGTGTGGTATGGCTGACGAAAACGGTTTATGAAAAATAAAATGGCAATTGAAGTCGATTGGGAGACAGTCAGTGCTTGGGTATTCGTATTGGTATTCGTCCATGTCTGTTTGACCCACAGTGCTCACCAACACCAACAGTGGCCATTGAAAAGCCGCGTTTGTGTTGAGATTTGAATTTTCCGAGTCGCGAGTCGTAGTAGAACTTTGCATTGTGCGGACGGCACGTACAGATTCTGGAGCATATAGTGAAAAGTGAAAAAAAAATCGCTTAACACAATCCAAATAATTCAGTGTGTTTAACTAAATGATACAAAAAGAAGTTGGCTTTTCAGTTAAACTTTAACGGCACGATCAAGCCCAATTTTGCATACAATTTCCTGTGTAAAAATAAAAATATGTAATTCTATATTCAGAAATGTTCCAGGTTTTCTTTTATAATGCGATAGGCCTTTACTCTCTCAACGTCATAGCGTAATAGTCGTACTTAAGGCGTGTTCTCGCCGTTCCCCGATGACTCATGTCGTGCGTCGGTCGACTCGTCGGCTCATCGAGTTCTCTTTGTACGCAAGAAATAAAATCCTGCAAACGTGAGTTGCGTTTTTGCAGATACCATGGTATCTGTTACCACGGTAACTGAATCTGCCATTAGTCGTTTTTGCAGTAACCGTGGCATCTGATATACGGTTGCTCTGCAAAAACGACAATTGCCGAAATTGCGCTTTTCGAAGTTATCGCAAAAGAAAAACTGATATTCAGTCTCGTCACTAAGTGCCAAACTTCTTTCCCATCAATTTGACTAAAATTGATGAAAATGGAATGACTTTTTCAGATACCTCACCAGTTGGACCGTGGTATCTGAATATCTGATACCACGATAACTGGTCAGATACCACGATAACTGCAAAAAGGACTTTAGACCGTGGTATCAGATACCATGGTATCTGCAAAGACGCAACTATAATGACTCATCGGGAATCAAAGGGGACGACGAGAATAGAGGGAGTCACTCCACGCGGACTCCACGTACGGAAAACAACGAGAACACGGGGAATGCTTCCAAAAAATGGATTTTGTTCGAAAAAAAATATGCAGTTGACGAAATTAGTCTCGATCCACTTTATTTTTGGTTTTGTTTATTCTCATTGTTTTTAATTAGTTTTACATCGCACCAATACCAGCAAAAACTGATTCCCCTCCGAATCTGAAAGGGAGTCTTTTTTGATGATGGTGATGATAATCGGAGCATTCCCCGTCCGTGGGGACTCGCGAGAATACGGGGAGTGAGTACCTGGTACACACAAAAAATATAAATGACGAGACGACCGACGAATCGTCAAAACTCAAAGGAACCACCAGTCTTACTGAAGTAATATAAACTCCCTCCCTATACATTATCTGTTACTTAATATATCAACATTCTGTCGAAAGGACTGTTTTTTATTTTTATTGTTTTAAATATTTGGAGAAAGTTGTAGGCTAGGTCTAAAGTATACTGATATTTTCAGTGATTTTTTAGCGCTTGGTTTTGGTCATTATGTTTGTATAAATGGCTGAAGCATGTAATATTTTTTTTACTTTGATATCATCGATAGGAGAAAAACATGTAGCCTCTTAACAAAAATAGATAAAAAAGTGTCAGCGCAAAAAACTGAGGTTGCACGCGACGTTTGAGCGCTTATCTCTTCAGCGACCAGTGACGTTACATGCTTTCTCCCTATTGTTTTTGCTTCATCGAGCCCATTGTCCGACTCCTTCATTAATGACCATGAACGCCAGAGCTTCTTTTCTCACGGCAGAAGTAGGGGTGAATCCCTCACCCTTCGAAGATGATTAATTCTCGATGTTACACCTCAGAGCCACCACTGGGTTTAGTTTCTATTAGAGCTTGTTCACACTTGACTCATTTCTGCGCAAAATTAGGCGCCGAAGTGGTCACACTAGATCCAAGAAAAGGCAGCTGTTTGGTTGCTACATTTAAAAAAAGAAGTACAAGATACACTTAATTCTGAATGTTGTTGTTTTAGATAGTCCTTCAGCCCAAGCTGACTGCGAACCATATTTGACGGTGCAAACGGATAAGTCAGCTACATTTTATTAGAGCTGTATTTCGGCCCTTCTTGGCAAGGGTCCTCTTCAGGCTTTTCATTTTCAACAAGTTCATTTTGAACTAGTTCATTTTCCAGCTTGAGCCTGAAAAGAACCCTTGCCACGAAGGGCCGAAATATAGCTCTAATAAAATGTATCTGACTTACCCGTTTGCACCGTCAGATATGTTGTTGTTTTAAACTAAGAAGATCATTTAGAACGAAACAGCATTTCAGAGTATGTTCCAGGAAATATACTGGTATTTTTTAGTGCTGTTGACTGTAAAATAGTGTAAATAAGTATTTTTTTTACTTGAAAAAAAGGAAAAAGACATCAAACAGATGTTCCTTTGTTATTTTTTGGCAGAAAATAAAAAAATGATGTGACTGATGGCATTTTGACATCTAGAAACTCTTTACCTTTCTCCCAAAATAACTTTGGTCAATCCTGGGATGCTGAAAACAAAATCATGATAGTTCACACTAGCCCAGCATAATTAAAACTGAATTGTAACAAAACTGGTCTATTTTCGATTTTACACCCCTAATTGCAGTCTACTCATTATCCCCTAGCTGTCCCAAAGTCATCAACCGTCACGTCCCCTGAGGATTTTCAGAACCTCACCGGCGACCGACCCAGTCCGCGCAGATTTGTAGACTAATTTTCAGCCGGTAAATCTGCGCAGATTGTCAAATCGGTGCCGTTTTGATCCCAGTGTTACCAGGCTCTTAGTCCCCAACGATCATCACCATCATCATGGTTTGCATAAAGCTCTGCTAGGATGCATTTAATTAAATTCCTTCAGCAGAAAAAAGGCGTGGATCTCACTGACGATGACAGTTATGCAGAATAGACTAATGCTTTCAGTGAAAGCTTCGATGTTTTGTACCATCTCTGTGTGGTGGATGCTGATAATGAGGCGAGGCGTGTTTCTTTTTTCATTTTTTACCATACTCCGTCTCTACCTAGACGGGTTACAAATAAAATCCAATTCAGTTAAAAAAATAGATACTAATCCATTTGGAGCGCTGAACTTGTGTTTATTCGTAGCCTACTGGTCTGGATTTGTCGAAGAAATTAAGACCCCGTCCCTTTCCCAGTTTACTTAATTACTGCCACTAGGCTTTGAATTATTCACACCAGAGGACCGCTTCCTCCAAGAGTGTACTGTACTTTCTTGATTGAAGTTTGCAGTTCAAGCAGGGACCCATAAATTTCCTGCAATGACTCGCCATTCAGGGGGCTTGTCAGTAAGGGATTTCTGATGCGCTCTTGACCGAGCGTCAAATAGTTCGAGAAATACCCACGGGGATAAAATACCCGACTATCCAGATAGACAAAATTTTTCGCAGCTGTTGTGCTGGACTAGGAATATTTCTCTGTAATGGAAGAGTATCCTGGATCTTTTGTCCCAGCTTAGGTACCTGGTGGCATTCTGAATAATCCCAACAAATTTTGTCTATCTGAGCAAGAACGCCGATTCGACCCAAGCGGAATTTTTGGAAACTAGGTGAGGCTCGGGCAACATAGCAACATAGAAGCATAGGAAATGACAAGCCCCCTGAATGGAGTCATTACAGGAAATTTATGGGTCCCTGGCTCAAGTATGGGTGCTTAGAAACGGAAACTAGTCCTTCAGCGAAAGCAAAAACTTATCTCCAGTCCTCGTTAAGCTATTCCTAATATTCTTGTTTTCGTTCCCGAGTCTTATTCGCTGTTAACTTTTTGTTCCTGGAATGTAAATAAGCACACTACTGTACATTTGACCAAAGGTGTTTTTTCATGCACCTACAAACAGTTTGTGGGTCGGTTGTGGCTCCGTGGTCTTTTGTGCAGCCCACAAGTGTGTTTCTGCGACCAACAATATTGGTGTGGCTCGCTTTGTGGCTTGAATTCGACAAAGAACTGCCGAGGTGATTGTCAATTTTATGGCTTGTTTCTCGCGGGAAATTCAAATTTAGCAGCAAAATAATGTCAAAACGATAAAGTTAACTACTTTCTGAAGCATGTAGACATAAAACTGAGCATCCTTTTTGCAAAGAATGGTAAGGAGGAACGCCTCAAGTAACAAAAAAAAGCTTGGGTATGGAGAAAGAAACAATCAAACACAAAAAGACAACAACGAATAAGACATCGATTAAAGAACTATCCTACACTGTCAGAAGTTTCGTAACCAGGGGCGTCATGACCCCCCCCCCCCCCAATGTTGTCGGCCGCGATTTTTTTATTTTTCGTCAAAACAGTTGATTATTTTCATGAAACAGTCGGTTTTTCTGAAAATCAGTTGACTTTTAGTGAAAACAGTCGGTTTTCTGAAAATCACTTAATGCTGTGTCTAAACAGTCGGTTTTCTGAAAATCAGACGACTTTTTTCAAAATTGCCCTTTTTTCTTGAAAACAGTCGGTTTTTCTGAAAAAACAGTCGGTAAAAATTACCAGCCAGTCGGTAAATGCCTTGCTCCCCCCCCCCCCCCAGACATTTTGGCTAGTAACGACTCTGTTCGTAACACTTACACAAGGATGGGGACAGATGTGAGTTAACTCTCTCAGAATACTCCTTTATGACCTAATATGTTATTTTTTTCTCTTAAAGTACCTAAAGTTGCAAGCCATGTTTAGTGTTAACACAAAATTTTCTGTAACGTTAACAAATAGTGTGTTATCTCATATCTGCTAAAACTTCGCATCCTTGTGTAAAAATGTTAAAGCTTCTGACAGTGTAGAAAGAAGGCTGTAACAGAATCGCTACCATCAGGGAATACTCTTGATGACTAACTCTTCTTGCCAATGCAAAATCGCCCTTTACCTAGCGGAAGAGCCGTAAGCGGTATCACAGCTGCTCCCAAACATCGCCGTGATTGATTAACACAGGATTGAGTTGCTGAGTTTGAGTCGTTAGTGCTACGTTTTCTCGTTCTTCCCGAGGATCACTGGCGAGTTTTGGACTTTGTCATATAGAGTATTCTCCTTACTGAGCGAACGGGCTGATTTCGGCTCTCTTGTTGTGTTGATGGATAGTAGCTATGTACGCTTTCTTTGTTGTTAGTTCGCGGGCACGCTTCTAATTCGACGTCATGATCATCACTGGAAAAACAAAGGCCTACTCGATCTAGCGCTAGAAATGGTTCGAGCTCTGTGGGCATAATAGTCTGGATAGAAATAACCTAATTTACGACATCATTTCTGTGGACGCCCCAAGGCGTTAGAACAACAAGTTTGAGAAGGATATATCGAGAATCGATAGGGACAATGTGGAACGACTATGACATCATCATGGGGAAGCGTGGGAGATCAACTGACTGGTCAGCTTTCTGGCGGTTGGAAGTGGTGGTGGGGATGGGGTGGGGTGAAGAGAATAATCAATATATATATATATGGATTTCAATGGTTTGCCATTGTGCGCCTGGGTTCTTCACTAATGCCCAGAAATTAGGGTGGGCAATATTGGAACAAACTACGTGTAACAGAACAGTTTTCTAGGCAAGGACCCGTGATTTTAAAGAGAGAAAACGAGTGAAGAAATTTCTCCAATGCGTTCTTCTTAATAGAGACTTTTTGGAGAAACAAAGTGAATTTGAATTCCTATAGTCAGGTCGTGTTCCGGATAAAAAAAAACCGTGAAAAAAGGACCGCCCCCCCCCCCCCCCCCCGACCAAAACCTCCCGGGACATGTCTAGATGCGCCGATAAATCTTTGGAATAAAAATATAGGTTTTCATGAAAAGTATATATAGAGGCGAGTGGCCAGCGAGCCGCCGTCGCGTGTTTACATTTAACTAGCGTGTCTATAGGGAAAATCCTTAGGTTACATTTACATTCGGGAGGGTGGGGGGACGGATTTGTTTTGGTAACGGGGTAGTTTCGCCAGGGGCGGGGGGGGGGACCTACACCCAGTCAGGTGATCACAGGCGGGTAATCTAGGGGTGATTGCTGGAACGAAGGATCCGGGCATGGAGATCTTCCGCTGTGGTTACAGGTTCACTGAATCTGTTAAGTTTAACTGAAAAGCCAGCTTGTATTTATATCTTGAATTTGAAGACACTGAATTATCTGACTTCCGAAGGATTATTATTTTTTTCACCTCGGCTCTAGCAATGACGTTAAAATACTGTCCCAGCAAGACAGAGTTTATCTAGACGAGGAGAATTTGAATATCAGCTAAAGCGTGCATTTCAATGAAGCGAATCTCAAGAAATGTTCAATCCCAGATTGTAAGGTCACTTCTGAAAAAGTTCATTCGAGGAAAATCGATTAAATGAATAGCGGAGCGACGAAGTAACGTATTTTCATCGAGTCTTCAAGCCTTTTTGAATGAATAAGCGATGGGTAACAAGATTTCCGTATTTCAGCCCGTTTCGGTCAAAATTTAAATAAACAAGTGTTCCGTGTCCACAGTGGCAATCCTAGCAAACAAATTCAGATGCCGGAAGAAAAGTGTTTTAGAAAACAAAATCAACTTTGGGGAAAAAGTAATTTCAAACCGGAGAAAAAGTAATTTCAAGTCGGGTAAATATTCTTCCAAAAAATGATAAGGTAGAGGACGTGAAGAAGAGCTAACCGAATATTGCTGTAGCGGGATATTCCTGACAAAATCGACACTGACTTGCAACTATGGACGAGTAGGCTCTTCGAAAGAATATTTATCCGTGAAGCCTTTTTTTTTTTTTTTAATGGGGGAGGGTGGTTAGGAGTATTTGAAGTATTGAGTAATAGTTTGTTTAAGGATTATAAAAAGAAAAGAAACACGATTGATGAAGTAAGTAGTTCGGGTTACATTTTTTTTTGTTATAGTTTAATTATAAATATTTTCTCCTTATCAGGTGGTCTTTTCCAGTTCAGAAGTGTAGGCTAACAGTGCTTTTTTCATGAATGTTTGTTTGGAAGTGGAAAGTTGAAGAGCAAAAAATCCACCCGTCACAGAAGTAATCATTTTGTGATTCTTGACCTCGTTTTTCAGCCGGCCAGATCTGGGAAGTCCAAGTTCGAGTGCTTCACAGTCCAATCTTTTACATTGGCTGGGAGTGGGAGACGAAACTGTACGAACGAATGTGTACGTACACCGTCAATGGCATTCCAGGATGGGGAGTGTCGGAATGGCAGTACCGCCATGGAGGAGGAAGACCCAGGGAGTACGATCAACATGATCCGGAGTGGACAAAAACTGTTGTTAAATAAAGCTATTTGGATTAAAAAGCGATCTCGATTACAGTTACTTAGTACAGTACATTTCTCCGCATTCCATCTAGGAAGAAGATTTTTTAGACCCGAATACCCCCTTTTCTTTTTTTTAATGTTTATTTGTTGTGCATTTACTACATTAGTTCTTTTTTTTTTTTTATATTTGTCGAAGTTTTTGTTGTTGTTGATGTTTGTTTTGAGGGTATTTAGTCCCTCACAGGTTCGCCTCTGGGCATTGAAGATTCTATTTTTTTTTTTTTAATAAACCCTTATTCATTCATATTGAAAGCTCAGTGTATTTTTTCCTTTTATTTGTCTGTACTGCCCCGATGAAAAATTTGTAGCCTGCGTAGTAGTATGGTAGTAGTACGAAAACGTTGCATGTAATACTATGTAATAGCAAAGAATACTATCATTTAATGTTAGATGTTCCTACGGCCCAAGCTGACTGCGAATCATATTTGACGGTGCAAAACGGATAAGTCAGCTACATTTTATTCGAGCAATATTTCGGCCCTTCTTGGCAAGGGTCCTCTTCAGGCTCAAGCCGCTCAAGCTGGAAAATAAACTTGTGGAAAAACAATTTAAGATTCTTCATTAAATATCTGCTTTTGAGAACTTCTTCTCTGAAAGTTGGTTGGGATTAAAGCTGGTGCTGTGATTTTATTCTGGACTCGGCGACTGTTTTTATTGTTCGATTGGGTCGTCGAAAGGGTAGAGATTCTTCTGCATTTTGGTTTTAGAGTCACCTGTCTCTTCTTCTTCTTTCCAGCTAAGATGGATACTTGTTGGCGGCATGTATGGGCGATGCTCTAAAACCAAAATGCAGAAGAATCTCTACCCTTTACTACCCTCTTCTACCCTTTCGGCCGTAGGAACATCTATCACCGAAGTACGGAACTAATCGCCCATACATGCCGCCAACAAGTATCCATCTTAGCTGGAAAGAAGAAGAAGAGACAGGTGACTCTAAAACCAAAATGCAGAAGAATCTCTACCCTTTCGACGACCCAATCGAACAACAAAAACAGTCGCCGAGTCCAGAATAAAATCACAGCACCAGCTTTAATCCCAACCAACTTTCAGAGAAGAAGTTCTCAAAAGCAGATATTTAATGAAGAATCTTAAATTGTTTTTCCACAAGTTTATTTTCCAGCTTGAGCGGCTTGAGCCTGAAGAGGACCCTTGCCAAGAAGGGCCGAGATATTGCTCGAATAAAATGTAGCTGACTTATCCGTTTTGCACCGTCAAATATCATTTAATGTGCCTCAGACTGGTCCAATCTTATGTAGTAGTATCCAGTAGCATCCTGTCTTGCCATAGTAACATCCAGTCTCGCTAATAGTACCATATAGTAGTATGCAATAACACGGTAGCCTTGAAGTAGAAGCATGTAGTAGCACCGTTAGTACTGCATGCAACTTTTTCATACTACTTCATAGTACTATTTTGAGATAAATTTTTCATCGGGGCGTTATTTTCCTCTTCTTAAATGCGTAAATAAAATTTCATCATCATCATCATCATTATTTAGTACAGCAGAGGTTTGGTTGTTTAAAGTTGTCTAACTTCGGGAGGTGGCATACTCTTCCATTTAGTGCGTAGTAAGAGCCTTTGAAAGACCATTGCTCTGACAAATGGCTCAAGGTTTTAATTTACACTTCTGTATAAGATGATAATATATAGAGGGTCAAGCCCGAGACACAAAGTCCATTGACAAAAACCCGGTACAAGACACTGCCAGAAGTTTCATAACAGACAATACAAGGATGCGCGGTTTCAACATATAATACGCAACAGACAACAGTTGGAGTGTTACCTGTTGTCGCGACAAACGTTATGCACGGAATGTCATGCATAACAAGCATTTCCAGGAAGAGCCAAAAACCGCAAAAAGGCATCTGCTGAATTTTTCGACTTACATGACGACAAACGTAAAAGTCAGTAGGTTGTTTTTTTGGCGTTTTTTCCGCTCCTCCTGGCAATGCTTGTTATGCATAACATCTCACGTATAACATTTGTCGCGACAAAAGATAAATTCCAAGTGTTGTCGCGTGTTGTTTGTTGAAACCGCGCATCCTTATGTTGTCAGGACTATCATGCCCATATCGTTTCCTGGAAAACGCACTTCAGTACGAGCTCAGAATTCCGGCACATCACCGATAAAACTTCAATATTCCGTGCCGTTGTCCGTTAATTTTACCTCTCGTTTTATTTGTTCTCATTAATTCTTCTATCACAACAGAAGCGAACACGACCACCATGCCCGTATCTTTCCTATAAGATATACCTCAGTACGAGCCCGGAATTCCGGCACATCACCGACAAAACTCTAATATTCTGTGCTTCGTTTTATTGTGTTGCGAGAGCAACACTTTGGTTTTGTCCCTTTTTTTTTGTTTTTTTCCTAGTACCCCGATTTCAGCTTATTACTAGAAGGTGGTAAGGGTCTAACCTCTGCGGTTTTTACGGAAAACCAAAGTGTTGCTCTCGGAACACTTTAGTCGGCGAAACAAAGGTTGCTGCAACACCTCACGTTGCCCAGGCAACGTAGGTCTAGTTTCGTTGTATTTTTTTCTGAAATGAATACTTTCATTAATTCTTCTATTACCAAACATTAATTCTTGAGGCTCAGTCTATATTTTTGGGACACTCACGGCATACCTCTGGTACACCCCGTACAGCTCCGGGACCTTGTTTAACGATTTTTGAGATGGGGACCCCCTCGGTAAATGCATGCCTAGCATAATAAATATTGACGTACCATTACTTGCATTAAAACGAATTCTGGAGTGAAATTCGGCATGTCAGCTTATCACAGCAGTAGAGGTAAGATCCTGTAGACGTTATTTAACTTGAAACCTGCCGCTGGCTGCCGGAAGAGTCGCTAGAGAGTGCAGTTGAAGAACTTGATGGTTTTCGTTGAAAAGTTCCGAAGGCTGTGTAACTGCCCCGAGCCACCAAATGACTGAAGTCATTGTAGGCTACATATTTTTAAAGAGAAGTTCTGGTTTAATGCACTTTCAAAGCGTATGATGTTTAACATCATGAATTCACGAAAACACCGAAAAACCATCTGCCAAATTTTCGATATCATGACGACAAACATAAAAGTCAACAGGTGCTTTTGGAGTTTCTTCGGCTCTTCCTGTATAACATTTTTTATGCATAACAGTTAATGCAACGCGGTTTCAACAGACAACACGCAACAGACAACACTTGGGATGTTATCTGTTGCGTGTTTTCTGTTGAAATCGCGCGTCTGTGCGTTGTCTGTTATGAAACTTTTGACAGTAGTTGCGTTTCTGCAGATACCATGGTATCTGATACCACGGTCTAAAGTCTTTTTTGCAGTTATCGTGGTATCTCATACCACGGTCAAAAGGCGCTTTTGCTTATCGTGGTATCTGGCCAGCTATCGTGGTATCTGATGTTCGGATACTACGGTCCGACCGTGGTAACTGATCGTGGTATCTGAAAAAGTCATCTCACTTTCATCAGTTTTTGTCAAACTGATGAGAAAGAAGTTTGGCACTTAGTGATGTGACTGAATATCAGTTTTTCTTTTGAGATATCAGATACCACGGTGACTGCAAAAATTGCAGATCCAGTTACCGTGGTAACAGATACCTTGGTATCTGCAAAAACGCAACTAGTTTAGTGTACTACGAACACAAATTAAGAAGCAACGTTAACTGATCAAAGAAGTTTTACTTAAAAATTCTTCTGCAGAGCATACAGCAAAATCGTTTGTGAAGGCAGATAATGGCATACAATATAGAAGAGGAACTGGTGCAAAAGAAAATTTCCTTCAGTTTATATCGCCGTAAGGGGCAAATAGACCTTCTGATATCTGTAATATCTAGCACACATCAAATCACTAGTCAGATCAGAGAAAGGCAGAGAGTGGTTTACAGCAATACGCAAGAGGAACTGGCGCAAAAGAAAATGTCCTTAACTATATATCCTCGATGAAAAATTCTTTGACTGTGTAGTTGTATGATAGTTGTACGAGACGTATTGATAGTATGGAATACTTTGATTTAAAAGCCTCTGACTGGGTTAATATTAAGTAGTAGTATCCGATAGCATCCAATCTTGCTGTAATAGCATCCAGTTTGCTAGTAGTAGCATGCACTGGCAACAGTTGCTACTGCATGTTACTTTTTCGTACAACTCCATACAATTAATTCTCGAAAATTTTTCATAGGGTCCCGCCCCCGAAAGCCGTAAGGGGCAAAGAGAACTTCCAATACCTTTAGCACACCGCAAATCGCTTTTCAGATCAATGAAGAGCAGGTACTTGCTTACAATAGTCCTGAAGAGGAACTGGCGCAGAAGTAAATTCAACTGAGTACTCACCGCCCCCCCCCCTCACCCCCAAAGGTATAAGGGCGAATAAAAAATGCCTTAAAGGACCTATCTTACCTAAAATACTAATCCAACCTACTTCCATAATCGCTCCATACATTTCTAAGCCCGGAGACCCCAATTTCGTACGGTACATTCTAACCACGCTGATTTTCCCACTTGCCGTGTTTTGTTACCTTCGATGTGTATCACGCTGTCCACGGTTGTCTGCGTGAAGTTTTTCCATGGTTACGTAAATTGTTTCCCTGTTTTCGCTACAAGTCAACGGGTCTCGGAAAAAGCTTAAAACAGCCAAAACGGTGGGTTGTTTGTTGAAAGCTCAGCCTAGTTTTAAAGTATTCAAATATTTTAAAATACTGTGAGCTGAAGAGTAAATAGTGCGAGGGGTCCTTTAAGAAACACTGTTTCCTAAAGAACCCGTCGTACCTTTATTACTTATTCACTTCGCGCATCTAATCGCTCCATCCTTTCTCATTTCCGACAGTTCCTATGCGATTTTTACCCACCGTAAAGGCACTGACCTGATTTTGCTGTTTTTGAGGCGTATCAGGCTCCCGCTTATTCCTTTTAAGCAGCTTTTGTTCAGATACATGGGGGGGGGGGAGGGACAAGGGAGGCTAGAACAGCGGGGAAGAGTTTCAATCTTTGAGAAACCCAGCAGCATTCAAGGAAGTCACGTATGTGGAATAGAAATAACAATAGGCGTATTCTCGTCGTTCCCTGAGGACTCCGCGGGGAATCGACGGGAACGGCGAGAATAGAGGGAGTCACGCCACGCGGACTCCGCGTACAGAAACAGCAAGAACACGGGGAATGCTTCCAAAATGGATTTTGTTCGAAACAAAAAATATGCAGTTGACGAAGTTAGCCTGGATCCACTTTATGTTTGGTTTTTGTTTGTTGTGATTGTTTTTAATTAATTTCACATTGCATCAACAGCAGCAAAACTTTATTCCCCTCCGAATCTGAAAAGGCGTCCTTTATGATGATGGTGACGATAATCGGAGCACTCCCCGCCCGTGGGGACACGCGAGAATACGGGGAGTGAGTCCCCGGGACAAACAAAAACGCGGGGACTCCTCAAGTCGAGTCCTCGGGAACCGCGAGAATACGCCTCATGTACTGGCATTTGTGCTTTAAAGACATGTTCTTTTTCTTGATAGGTGGTTTTGCAAGTATGACTGATATCATTCAAAAAAATACTTGCGCTTTGGGATCGCCATTTACTGCAGCCCGACGAACTGAGTCAGAATATTCAACCTATAACTCGATTCCTCATTTTTTCTCTCTAGCTCCTCGAGGGGGAGGGGGGGGGGATATGTTGCGTGCTGGTACAAAAATAGCAATATCACATCTAGTAAAAAGCAGAGAACTACAGTAGAGGTGTGCATCTTTGCTTCTCGCGTCCGCGTCAGTCAAATGGGAACGATACATTGACAACTAATCCACTACGAGCCAAGTGTTCCAGCTTTCTTTTTACATAACTGAATTTCATTAGCTATTCCTTTTGTTCTGTTAGGATATTCGAATGATCATGACAGGTGATGATTAACTACTGCAAAAATCGTGAAGTAGTATTTTTACCGCTGGAGTAAGTAAGTAGTTTATTTCTGACCTGCCATTTCAAAAGCGGAGTATGTAAAATAAAACAAAAGAATTAAATAAAACACAACAAATACAATATACAATTTTTCATTCATCGGCCAGAAAAGAATTTAGAGTGTTTCTGCTCAGATGTTCTGAGATAGTTGACCACTTTACAACTGTTTAACGACTACAAAAATCGTGAAGTAGTAATTTTGCCGCTGAAGTGTGCACTAGCAACTGAGCAAAAGAGAGCAAACGATTTTTTTTTTTTTAAAGTGTATGGTTTTAATGGGACTAAATGACTTTTCTCAATTATTGTTTTCGCTCATTAGTGTACAATAATATTTGCTAGGTTTGAATTTCGTCATATTCAAAGTTATGGTACGTCCGAAGTAGCACACCCCTACTGGAACACAGCTACCTACACTACTTTCATAGCTCTCTCGCACGGAGACATGTGTCTCTTTCCCGAAGAAACGGCAATTTAATTGTTTACCAACTGCATTAAAAGGACCTGTCTTACCTATTATACTAACGCAACCTACTTCCATAATCGCTCCACATATTTCTAAACCCGGAGACCCCAATTTCGAACATTCTAAACCCTCCAACAAAACCACGCCGATTTTCTCACTTGCCGTGTTTTGCTATCTTCGATATGTACCACGCTGTCGACGGTTGTCTGCGAGAAGTTTTTTCCATCAGAATAATCAGTTATGTAAATTTTTTCTCTGTTTTCGCAGTAAGTCAACGGGTCTCGGAAAAAGGCTTAAAACAGCCAAAACCGTGGGTTATTTGTTGAGAGCACAGCCTAGTTTTAAAGTATTCAAACTCCATTTTGGATCTCTCCTTATTTCAGTACCGAACAATTTTAGAAATGAACAAATCGTCTCCAATTAACCCTTCTTCTGGAATATTTTTAACCAGTTAAGCCCAAACGTATATCTAGAAGAAATTCCAATACGATCCGGCCGGCGCTGTACAAGATTTGAATGAATTGCGCTTTTTGTCTTGGAGTCTGCATGTGCAAACCTCCAGAAACGAACATCCCTATTTTGAAAACTTCACGCTCAGGAGAAGAATGCTCTCCGTGGCCATGTCTGTAAATGCATTCTCCATGGTGTGTTCAAGTGTGGTTTCATTGTTCAGGTGTCCTTTAACTTCAGTGACTTGGTTGACCATTATTTAGGGTGAAGGCCTCCGTTATTCCTATGAACTTTAAAATAGCCTACTATAAGTTGAGTAGTAAATAGTGCGAGGGGTCCTTTAAGGAATTCAGAGAGAACACATTTTCCATCACTTCAGGCACACTTGTGAACTGATCAGATTTTGCATGTTTTATCATTATTTCATGGGGATATGAGGCGTGGCGGTATAAAAATATTTCACATCCAGACAAAATAAGCACGAACTGATAATCCTAAAGGAGAATTTAAGAGCGAAACATCCGACCGGCAACAAAATGGCAGCATTGGGGACTAATCTACACCAGGGCACGGAACACAATAGCATATAACCGCATTATCATATCTAAACTAAAAACCGATTGACAAGTTTCGGTATCCGGCGGCGGTCGATTTTCCGGTTGGTTCCAGCGGATTCCGGCCGGTATCCGGTGAGGAGGCACCCCTCGCCAAAAACAGGGACGAGGATATCTAACCCGTTCTAACGACTGTGAAATCTGAGTCAAGGGAAAAGAAGGAAAGTATGTCTTCCAATGTCTGAAGGTTTTAGCAAAAACTTGCCTTCGCACCGCTTCGACTACGCAAAACCCCCTTTGTAGAATCCAACCTAGGACCTAAAGTGAACAAACAATCTCAAGGCTAGGTAACAAACAGCCTCGACGTTACAGGAATTCCCGTATAACTGCAACTTGTGTGCCCTCTGACCCTTGTGTAAAGTTATCTTCAATTGCCCAGGACCTTCACGTTTCTGCCCTTGGCCATTTCTCCGCGTTCCATCTAGGAAGAAGATTTTTTAGACCCGATTAGTCCCTTATCTTTTTCAATGCTAGTTTTTTATCTTGTGCGTTTACTACATTACTGAAAGCTCAGTGTATTTTGAAATATTGGGCATTTCTTCATTTTGTATTTTTCTTTCCTTCAAGTAAATCAGTTCAGGTTTACAAGTTTCTGTGTAGCATTAAAACAAAACAAAAAAAAAACGATCGGATCACCCATTCCGGAGGAAAGCATGTCATTGAAGCTCCAGCCTGTTGACGATGAGCTCCGGACCATGATTTGTTAAACCGAGAAAAAGAGACTTATCACGAGTCGGTGCCAAATTTCATATTCTCCACACGTGAATGTACGTTTTCACGAAGCCTGCGCGGGCTCTCTGCATCCGGTCGCTCAGAAGACTGTTCAGGTCGGAAAGCCAAAATGGAACTTCTAGGGCTTCTGAAAACCTTGTACTTAGCTGTCACTTTTCAATATTCTTTTTCTTCTGTGGCAAAATTCGGACGCCGTAAACTTGTCGCTGGAGTGTTCAAGAGCCACTGAGAAGAAGAGTGCAAACGATTAAAAACGAAAAGTGTATTGTTTTAATTTGATTTTATCCAACTTGAATAACTGTTTGCGCTTTTTACTGTGCATAAATGTTTGTTCCCCTGCAAAACTTCATATCCTTTTTTATAGTGGGAACACCAAAACTGGACGGGAATTCTGGACCTTGTAACTACCAGCTACCTGTGTGTCACTTATGCGTGCCGCAAGACCCTCGCCCGCTCCGCACACAATGTCAGGATCCGGATCCGAGACTCCGGTCCCAACCTTGTTCACAGACATAAAAACCATCTTCAAAACATTCCTAGCCGATTTTAGTCACTTTTATGCCTAACCTAAAGAAGTCTGCTACGGTCGGGGCATTAAAATGGAACTTCTGCAACTTCTGGACCTTCTGCTTACAATCTCGTCCTGATAATTCCACCCGTCCAACCCTTATGCTACAAGACCCTTATCCACTGTGCACATAGTGGCCGGATCTGGATCCGGATCGAAAAAAAAGCGATTTTGTTTTTTTCCGGCCTCACCCTTGCTCACAGATATAAAACGATTTTAAACAGTCCTAGCCGATTTTTAGCCCTACCCTAAAAGGTGAATCTAACGTCATTCTGCTTCGCTTTCGCGTACGGCTTGACAGTAGGCCTCAGTCATGGATCGCTCCCTACGCCTATGTTTCAGGATGCACGTGATTGGCTTGGGGTCGAGATCCACCACGGATATCTGGCACTGGTATGAGCGGCCCTCCAAGTCGGTGACGAGAATACCGGTGACGCCATCACTAAAAAAAGAAACAAAATTAATTTTGATGTTATCAAGCGGTGAAACCTGGTGGTCTCGGACTCCTTTTCACGGACTCGGACTCGGTATCGCTGCTTATGCAACAGGACTCGGACTCCGCTCGTCTAGAAATGTGGCCGGGTCCAGAGCCCGACCAAACTTCTCGGCCACCAGTTATAAAATCACACGGACGTCTTCGGTGACCAAGTAAAGATATAACCCAGGCGATGGTTATGATTTTTACGTTATTATATCAAATACTGAGTTATTATTCTAGTTTTCGAAGAAAACACAAAAATGTACTGTAAAAATCTCGGGGCGTGACTTGGTCTCGAGAACATTTTTAGTAGTCTCGTTCTCATCTCGCCTCAGGATTTGGTCCAGGGCTCGTCTCGACCGATGGAAAATGTGTAGCCTGCGTAGTTGTATGATAGTTGTACGAAAAAGTTACACGTAGAAAAATTTACGGATTAGGGAAAGTCACGAAAAAGTTACAAAGAATACTATCATTTAATGAGCCTCAGACTAGGCATGTCTTAAGCAGTAGTATCCAGTAGCATCCTGTCTTGCTATAGTAGCATCCAATCTTGTTAATAGTAGCATGCAGTAACACGGTAGCCTTGAAGTAGAAGAATGTAGTAGCATCAGTTCGTTACTACATGCTACTTTTTCGTACAACTTCATGCTACTATTTTGAGATAAATTTTTCATCGGGCGACTCGTGGGCGTGACTCTGACCTCGGACTAGCCTTGGATTTGGACACGTTGGAATCGAGAACAGCTCTGTGGTTAAGTTGTCCCCTGCGCCGGAAGTGACTACGTATAGCATTGTCCGAATATGTGTAATAAGCTGAATAGCGCTATACGGGATGTTTAGGTCTTAATACACATGCCTGTTCAGATAGGAACCCGAGAGGTTCTTATGAATGCAGCGTTCGGTGTTGCCACTCTGATACAGTTTTTCGAGTTTCTAAAGATCAGAAAAAGTGTTCTTAATACTACTTGAAGTTCACCAGTACAAATTTGACGCCCCATATATTGTAAAAAGCTATTAAATTTAGGGATGGACAGCATTGATCCTCAAACTAGCAGTAAGCGGTCGTAACAGAATAAAACGTGTTCTTTTGAAGAAAAGTTGTTTTTTCAGCTTCCAACAAAGTAGAACTTTAGTGCTTCCCGTGGCAACCCTGATGGCAATGCTCCTCTCCTCGGCCCGCTGGCGGAACCAACCAAGCGGTCTGATTGGCTCTGCAAAAGGGAGAATAGGGCCGAGCTCCATTTTCCTTTTTCGCCTTATTACAGCTCCCCCCGAGGAAAAGAGGAATCTGTAATAAGCCTTATACGCCGTAATACACCTTACAACACCTATTTGGACAATGCTTATCGGAATATTGTCCAGAAGTCTTTCTCCAATACTTCATTCGCCATTTTAACTCCCTGCATGGCCTTCTTTTCTTTCATTCTGAGTTGCGAAAAGTTTACAGTTAATTTTTTTTTACATTAGTGTTTATCGTTAGGCGATGGCATCATTCATAAGTCCCCGATCCAATTGAAATTCCAACACGAACACAATGTATCTGATATACGAGTTAAGGTAAGGCTAAGGTATACTTTTTATTGAAAATTGGGAAAAAAAACTCAAATTGCACAAAAGCGACAGACATGCCAGTGGCGTAAGAAAATGACGCTTCATTAATTCTGACTGATGTACAAAAAACAACAAAATCAATTAAACCCTAGCCTAAGGTGTTACAAATAAAAACAAACTAACAACAACTACAACATCACCACGAGAATTTCAAAACAAGATAGTTAACAACTAAACAAACACAAATACAAATACCAACCCTAGAATTTTAGGACAAAAAAACATACAACGGAAGAAAAAAGAAGAAAAAAGGCTTGCAGCAGTAGTTTTATCTTCCTCCAACAACGAAAAAAATTAAGCAGAAACATTAGACAGAAGAAATATAGTTGTTAAATAACATACACTTTTTCAGAGTGTTTTTAAAAACATTTTCAGATGCTCTAAAAGTATCTTAATAATATTGTCATAATGTCTATGACCTCGAACTCTCATCTTACCAGCGGAATGTGTTGAAGTTATATATAGTTTGTAGATAAAAATAACCCTGAATAAACTTTTTGACATATCTGTCTACAAATGTTTGCAAAAATAAAACAAATCAGTTTCTCTTACCTCCGGGTTTTTGCGTGAAGGTTGCAAATAAAAATAAATATAAATTATGTAAGACGGTGTTCTCTTTAGATCCAAATTTGGATGGCAATCTCAAGTGAGACTACAGTATCATGACGCATTTCTCTATGATGTGTCGCCATCTATGACGTATTTCTCTATGATGTTCCGCCATCTATGACGTATTTCTCTGGTATCCGAAGCTTCTATGACCCTAGTTGGGTCTTCCTGCTGACATTGTAGACGCTTCGTAAGCCTTGACCAAAAATATTTTTTACCACATGTAGTCGCATATTCGCATTACAGTAACTTACGCCAATACCACAAACAAGTTTCGTCGTGCAAATCCGAGCTGTGACGCGCAGCAAAAAGGCTTTGCGTCACAAATTTCGTAACGCAAAGCAAAGGCCATCGAGTAAAGTCCTTATTTAAAACAGGACTTCTTAACCCTAATCAAACAGTCGGCCTCTGCTTCATGCAACCCCTCTGAAACTGGACAAAATTTCAGGCGTCAAACATTCTATACCCCTAAGCAGAACTAATTTCCAGCAAGAAAGATAATAACAATGAAAGAAGATATTCAAAATATTCTCAAGGATGGACTGCCAACAAGTTGGAATCATTTCGCTGAAACCTAAGGGGGGGGGGGGGGGGAGAGACGGCACGGACAGTTTAAAGTTCTTGGGCGGGGGGATGGGGGGGAGGTGAACACCGCAAACTGTACTTGTCGAAAATACAGCATGCCGGAAGATTAAACGGTTTACAAACAATAGACAAGAAACGTACTATAGCACATCCGGAAAACTAAACAGTTGCGTTTTTGCAGATACCATGGTATCTGTTACGAAGGCAACTGAATCCGCAAACGACTACTGCCAAAATTGCACTTTTCAAAGTCATCCCAAAAGAAAAACTGATATCCAGTTACATCACTAAGTGCTAAACTTCTTTCTCACCAATTTGACAAAATTTGAGTAAGGTGGGATGACTTTTCGCATACCACGATACCACGATAACTGATAATATAATATAATATATAACTGATAAGATACCACGATAACTGGCCAGATACCACGATAACTGCGAAAACGACTTTAAGCCGTGGTATCAGATAAAATTGGTATCTGCAAATCGCAACTAATGAGTTTCAAAAGCAAGTTTATGAAAGGTAAATGTCATGCCGAATAACAGGAAATCGCTGGAACGCGAAGCGAAGGCAGTAGTTTCTAACGACTGTGTAGCCAGCCAGGGGCGTCACGACTGGGGGGGGGGACGCCCCCCCCCATGCTGTCGGCCAGTCGGTAAAAAATACCCAAGTCGGCGCGAAGCGCTGCGATTTTTCGTCAAAACAGTTGATTTAATTCATGAAAACAGCCGGTTGAAAATTGATCGATTTTTTTCAAAACTGTCATTTTTTGTTGTTGAAAACAGTCGTTTTTTCTGCAGAAACAGTCGGTAAAAATTACCAGCCAGTCGGTAAATTCCTCGTCCCCCCCCCCCCCCGAACATTTTGGCTAGTGACGCCTCTCACAAAATGGCAATGAGAGCCGCAGGCAATTTTTTTCTTCTGAATCTGCATTGTTTTCTACAAAAGGAATTCCCGTATATCTTATTTGCCCTCTGACCCTTGTGCAAAGTTATCTTCAACTGCCCAGGACCGTCACGTTTCTGCCCTTGGCCATTTCTCCACATTCCATCTAGGAAGTCCCTTTTTCTTTTTTTAATGTTTATTTTTTGATCTTGTGCATTTACTACATTATTGAAAGCTCAGTGTATTTTTTCCTTTTATCTGTCTGTACTGCGATATTTTCCCCTACTTAAGTGCGTAAACAAAATTTCATCATCATCATCAATATTACTACTTCTCGTACAAATTTTAGGTTTTAAAATGGCCCATCCCCAAAACTGTAAGACCAAACCTCATAGTAAACAGAGCGTACTACAAGATGCACCGCAGCGAAAATTTTGGAATTCTTTATGATCACAGTGCCTTTTTGGATAACAATTGAAAGCAATGGCCACCTATCATAGATCAGCTCATAGTATTTGGTCACGACACGTTTCAATCAGTGCGAGACATTTAACTGAAAACTGGTACATGGCGGTGCTTCAACTCGACCCTTTCCAATCAGATGACCATTCGAAACAAAACTGAAACAGAGCAGCCTTTGCTGCAACCCACGTTAGACACAGATAACAAATTTTCTTACCATTTTACAAAATAAACAAGCTGAGATTAAGTGGGAAAGGCACTCAGTGTTTACTGACCCCTCCCCTTCCAACTCTTATATTTTGTGCTCCTTCGGGGACAGTTCCCCCCCTTGAAGTTCCAAAGGGCCCTCAGCTATCCAGGAATAAATCATAAAGTGATACTTGACGCCACATTACAAGATACTATCTCTCTTCATATTCAGAGTTTAGATTCAATTTTTGGGATCCCAAAACGGAAGTGGAGGGATACCTATGACATCGCAAAAATGTCCGTCTGTCCGTCTGTCTGTGAGCACGATAACTCTCGAAGGGAATGAGATATCTTGATGAAACTTAGTGTGAGGATTCATTGGTTCAATGGTAAGGTCAAGTTCGTAGATGGGCTATGTATCTCTACATTTAGGGGTGGGGTGGGGGGGGGGGGAGGGTTGAAATTAAGGGACGAACTAAATATTTTTAAAAAGCTAATGTGATAGTCGATTATGGGGTAAGAAGGCATGCTGAGCACGATAGTGTAAACCATTTTCTCGCCGGAGAAGTAGTTCGTCCGGAAACCGGCAAAAACCGGAAAGTCGGTTAAAAGTAAAAGTTTTATTTGAAGTTGATTAAATGGTCGATTGAGGGGTAAAAAGACATGCTAAACACGATGGTGAAAACAATTTTCTCGCCGAACTAGTTCGCCCGGAATCCGGCCAAAACCGGAAAATTTGTTAAAAGCGAAAGTTCGATTAGATGACATGTTGAGGGGTGGAAGAGAGGCTGAGTCTGTATTTGAAAATCATTTTTTACCCGGACATACAATGAGTCCGGAATCCGGTTGTAACAGGATTTTTTTTTTTTAGTCAAACTTTTATTCAAAGTTGATGCTTCAATGAATGCTTCTGAATTTACTTTTTTTGCTGGACTAGTAGTTCGTCGGAATTCGGGCGAAACCGGAAACTTGGCAGAAGTAAAGCAGGAAGTCTCGGTCAGTATCGTCAAAATAGATATGGCTTATAGGTATATCTGCACTTGGTTTTCTCTGATGATTAGCCTGGCGAAGACTGGATCTGGCAAAGACAAGACCCGATTGCCTGAATCAAATATTAGATTTTTGGGATGCCATCGACACCTTTGGTCTTGTTATAAGTGACCTTGCACTGACATGGCGTAACCAGATGTCATAACTCTGATGAAAAACTGATGTTTCTGGCTATTTTCCGGTTTTCCCTGGGTAGCTCTGGGCCCTCTTGGAAGGCCAGGGGGGGAGGGGGCAGCTGCCCCCTCTCCCCTCCCCCCCCCAAAAAAAAAGACACCTCTGATATCTTATTCCTCACTGACGGGACGAATTTGAGAATCCCGGTGTCACTTAGCAACGAAATAAAGTGACCGGCGATGAGTAAAGGAGTTAGAGACACGGATGTTTGTCTCCATTTTGTATGGAACTTCGGTCGAAGAAAAACCTTGCATGCGGCTGCGTCATTTCAGTAGTCAATTAAGGTCAATAGTTCATATTACACCCCCCCCCCCCCCCTGGAAAAGTAAAAGTTTCAGTCGTTATCAAATTCAATCCGTTAAAACCAGTGGACAAACATACAGCAAAAATACTGGTCACGACTAAACCCCTTTGATTTAATAAAGCCCCAAGTTTTAGGGTAGATTTTCTTTCTTTTCTCGTGTTCATTTTCTCTGATTTTCTTTTTTTTATTATTCAGGCTACTCCATGTTAGTGCTTATTTTGACGGGTTAAAACTAAAATCATAATTATCACTAAACCACAGGGGACGTCAAGGAAGAATTTTTGGGCCCCAATTCCCAGACTTATTACACACCAAGCAGGAAGTTTAAAATATAGGGGACCGTGCCCCCCCCCCCAATGGCGTCCCCGATTGCGCGTATCCCATTACACAGAGTACCTTCGGTTCCATACTTACCTGTCCACTTCGGTTCAAACTTACCTGTCCACGATCCCATCAATGTGATTCTAAATTATTGAAAATATTTTTGAGTGTTTTGTGATTATTTTATATTTCTTTGTCCTTTTTACTGCACTTACGCCCTTGGGCAGTGCGTCATAAACCCTCATTCATTCATTCATTCTTACAGAAATGGCGCGGGCTGAAATTTAATTTTCGGGAAATGTAAAGACGGGTGGTTCCCAAACTCACCACAAACTTTTTGCCCACGCTCACAATGCCCACATTTCAAATGCCCACGGGTCAAAATACCCACGGTTCAAAATACCCACAAGTGAGGACGGAGACCCCGAAATCGAAATCGTCCAAAATGCAAAATCGAATTCAGATTCAAATTTTTCGCATGCAAACCATTTAAGGTTCGTGTAGCCATCGACACCTTTGGTCTTGTTATAAGTGACCTTGCACTGACATGGCGTAACCAGATGTCATAACTCTGATGAAAAACTGATGTTTCTGGCTATTTTCCGGTTTTCCCTGGGTAGCTCTGGGCCCTCTTGGAAGGCCAGGGGGGGAGGGGGCAGCTGCCCCCTCTCCCCTCCCCCCCCCCAAAAAAAAAATGACACCTCTGATATCTTATTCCTCACTGACGGGACGAATTTGAGAATCCCGGTGTCACTTAGCAATGAAATAAAGTGACCGGCGATGAGTAAAGGAGTTAGAGAATACTACTATTAATAACTTGAAGGACACGGATGTTTGTCTCCATTTTGTATGGAACTTCGGTCGAAGAAAAACCTTGCATGCGGTTGCGTCATTTCAGTAGTCAATTAAGGTCGATAGTTCATATTACGCCCCCCCCCCCTGGACGAGTAAAAGTTTCAGTCGTTATCAAATTCAATCCGTTAAAACCAGTGGACAAACATACAGCAAAAATACTGGTCACGACTAAACCCCTTTGATTTAATAAAGCCCCAAGTTTTAGGGTAGATTTTCTTTCTTTTCTCGTGTTCATTTTCTCTGTTTTTCTTTTTTTTATTATTCAGGCTACTCCATGTTAGTGCTTATTTTGACGGGTTAAAACTAAAATCATAATTATCACTAAACCACAGGGGACGTCAAGGAAGAATTTTTGGGCCCCAATTCCCAGACTTATTACACACCAAGCAGGAAGTTTAAAATATAGGGGACCGTCCCCCCCCCCCCAATGGCGTCCCCGATTGCGCGTATCACAGTACACAGAGTACCTTCGGTTCCATACTTACCTGTCCACTTCGGTTCAAACTTACCTGTCCACGATCCCATCAATGTGATTCTAAATTATTGAAAATATTTTTGAGTGTTTTGTGATTATTTTATATTTCTTTGTCCTTTTTACTGCACTTACGCCCTTGGGCAGTGCGTCATAAACCCTCATTCATTCATTCATTCTTACAGAAATGGCGCGGGCTGAAATTTTATTTTCGGGAAATGTAAAGACGGGTGGTTCCCAAACTCACCACAAACTTTTTGCCCACGCTCGCAATGCCCACATTTCAAATGCCCACGATTCAGAATGCCCACGGGTCAAAATACCCACGGTTCAAAATACCCACAAGTGAGGACGGAGACCGAAATCGAAATCGTCCAAAATGCAAAATCGAATTCAGATTCAAATTTTTCGCATGCAAACCATTTAAGGTTCGTGTAGGGCAGGTGCCGATCTCCTGACACTCTGCCCTCGGCCGGGATTGCGATGCGTGGTTGGTGGCGAATCATCTGACGCTTCCCGTGATTTTCCCTAGATTCCTCTAGGTACCCATTTGAAGCTGGGTGGACTTTTGGCTTATCTTGCGGGGAAACGCCACTAACCCTCGCCCTAAACCAAACGGTAGGCACCACCGAGACTCGAACAAGCGACCCTTCGCTTGGGAGTCCAGCGCGCTAACCATTCGGCCACGGACAAAATTCCGGCGGCTCAAAAAGCCGACAATTCAAAATGCTTACGGTGGAGACTAAAATCGTCCTGGTTCAGAGTACCGGCGGGTCAAACTGCCAAATGGGGAGACAAGAATGATCCTGGGAAACCGGACAACGAGATTACATGGGACAGGATAGCCACGAAAAAGGTATTGAACAAAAATTTTCTACTGATTGTTGATCAGTTCAGACTTGTTCGCGTGGAAGTACAGACATGTCATATAATACTGTTCCAACACAGAAAGCGAAATTAAGGTAAGAATTGCTTCTTAATTAAAACTAGACCTACGATGCCTGGGCAACGTGAAGTGCTGCAGCAACCTTTGTTCGGCTACGCCGACTACAGTGTTGCGAGAGCAACAATACTCTTGATGACTAACTCCCCTTGCCGATGCAAAATCGCCCTGTACCTAGCGGAAGAGTCGAAAGCGGCATCACAGCTGCTCCCAAACATCGCCGTGATTGGTTAACACAGGACTGAGTTGTTGAGTTTAAGTCTTTAGTGCTACGTTTTCTCGTTTCTTCCCGAGGATCACTGGCGTGTTTTGGACTTGGTCATATAGAGTATTTGGTTTTATTTCTTCGCTATCTGTTAACTGCTGAAGTTCAAGGTTTTAAAAATGGTATGTTCCAAGAAGATCTTGTTTCATCTCTGGTGTCATTTGTGCATTGGGCAAAGAATTACTGGACTGATTAAATACACGAACATCCGTGCGATAGTGAATCCTTTTTCCAAAACATGTTCTGCAGACTTTAGTGGGCATGTATGGTTTCCTTTATAGGACCCAAACAAAGGGACAAAGAACAAGTCTAGTATAGATAATGACTTTGCAGACATTCAAAGCAATCATGCAGGTCGTGCTTACCCAGCGCGGCCCGGAAAAGGAAGAGAGATATTATTAACAAAGGCAGGGACTGGCAACTTTTAAACTTGCTGTAACAAATTACAACATATCAGAACAAAGAGATATCACTTTTGGAAAGTTTCTTTGTCGGTGTAATCGTTATAATTTTAATACAGTAAGACGAATGAATATTGTATGAAGATCTGATAAGAGTCAAAGAAAAGTTTCAACATCATGCTGAGACAGAGCTTGTTATTATTAATGAATACTTAGGATTGCGTATATGTTGAATGATAGCTGTATGAATATGCGTATTTTTATGTTGTAATTCTACTTAATCTCCAATTTTTTTTGCTGAATCCCGGCAGAATCGCTTGTCGAATGAGAAAACCACGAGTCGGGCAAGGAAATGAAATACAGATTAGGATTCAGAATGTATTGTTACTCATACAACCATACATCATCTTCAGGAAAAAAAATACTTCTGCAAAATTTCAGGTTTTTGGCAGGGATACCAGGTGGACTACTTACTATCCGTGAAGAAAATAATTAAAGCTACGTTTACACGGAGGGTATTTACCCGTACTCCGCGGGTATTTTTCCCCGCAACAGCAACCAATCCCCGGGCATTTTTGAACTTCAATTTCGCGAACTTTTTACCCGGGGATTTGTTTGTCCAAGGGTATTCTTCGACTTAAGCAAAATTATATCTTTTCAACTTGGTGCAGAAAATCCGGCCAGGAAATACTGAGCGTGTGTTCGAGTTATAACTGCAAAAACGACTTTGACCGTGGTATCATACATCAAGGAAACAGCTAAAATGTTTCAAATACCATGGTATCTTTTACTACTATTATTGACCCTGGAGCTTTAAGGTCATGGATGTTTTATATCCTTTTAGCTTTCCACTTCCACCTCATGATAAATATTACATCCTCGATCTTAAGACCCCGTGGGATCTCATCCATTGTTTATTCTGAACACGAAAACTCGCTCCATTCATAAAAGGAAATCAATCCTAGTGTTAGCTAAAGGGGTTCCTAATATGATAATTTTCTAAAGGACAGGTTACTATATTAGGCGATTAGGACAGTGACAACTGATAGACTGGTGGCTTTGAAAATGTGTATTTATATTTAGTGTAGCCTATACTATCTTTAGTTGTATTTTTTTGTCAGTTTATTACCCTCTGAAGGATTCTGCTTTCTGACAGAGAAACATGACCGAAGGTTTTGGTGGGATCCCAAAAATCTAATATTTGATCCAGACAATTGGGTCTTATCTTCGCGAGGCCCAGTCTTCGCCAGGCTAATCATCTGAGAAAACCAAGTTCTCTATTAGTCATATCTATTCTGACGATACTGACCGAAACTTCCTGCTTTACTTCTGTCAAGTTCGGCCGAATTCCGAGCGAACTACTTGTCCAGCAAAAAAAGAACAATCCAGAAACAAATTCAGCGTATCCTCTTATCCCTATACAGAACATCTAATCAACTTCAAATAAAACTTAAACGTATACAAAATTTCCGGTTTCAGCCGGATTCCGAACGAATTCTATGTCCGGGTGAAAAATGATTGTCATATACAACCTCGGCGTCCCTTCTTAGCCTTAAATCTGTCATCTAATCAACTTCAAATAAAACTTTCGCTTTTTAAGAAATTTTCCGGTTTGGCCGGATTCCGGGCGAACTAGTTGTCCGGGTAGACAATATTTTTCACATAAGTGTTCTTGCATGTCTTCTTACCCCTAAACCGTACATCTAATCAACTTCAAATAAAACATTTAATTTTTCACCAGCTTTCCGATTTCTGCCGGATTCCGGTCGAACTACTTATCCGAAGAGAAAATGGTTTTCATCATCGTGTTCAGCATCCCCATCACATTAGCTGTTTCAAAATATTTTGTTTGCCGCTTAATTTGAACCCCCCACCCCTAAATGTAGGGCTCAGCCCATCTACGAGCTTGACCTTACCCTTGACCCAAAGAATCCTCCTGATACTTTTTATGTTTGATAATATTTGAGCAGTTAAAAGGGATTATGGTTAAATAAATGTGAAAAAGTGGGGAATAAAATCCTCTATCTACGTATGATTTATGGTGTTTTGTTATATCGTTGTGTTGATTTTTTGTTGAGATAGAGTATTTTATTTTTAGGTCTTTTATTGGGGGGTTGGGAGGTTGGAATGAGGGTTTAGTAAAGTGGTTAAGAGCCGTAAGAGGATTTTTATTTTATTTTATTTTTGGTAATTTTGGTCACGGTGGAAGGGGTTCCCTATGCTGGAAGGGCACCCTGTGATACCGGCTGAGCCATTATTTTAATGTGAATGTTATAGATTGATTGTAGGATACGGCTCTTTTTGTGTTTTTTTGGTTTAACTGCTCAAATAAAATTAAAAGATTGATAATTAATTAAAGTAAGAAATAAGAAATAATTTGAATTTAGTGTATGAGTAAAGTGTAGGTGACGTATAAAGATAAGATATTTGATTTTGTAATAATAAAGAAAGTTGCGTCACTGAGAGGAGTGGAGGTGGGATTTAAAAAAATTATTAAAAAAAAAAGAATACTCACACCAAGTTTCATCAAAATATCTCATTCCCTTCGAGAGTTATCCTGCTGACAGGCGGACGGACAGACGGACAACTTTTGCGATGTCATAGGTATCCCTCCACTCAGAGGCGTCACTAGCCAAAATGTTTAGGGGGGGGGGGACGACGAATTTACCGACTGGCTGGTAATTTTCACCGACTGTTTCTGCAGAAAAAACTACTGTTTTCAACAACAAAAAATGACAGTTTTGAAAAAAAAATCGACTATTTTGACAAAAAATCGACCAATTTTCAGAAAAACCGACTGTTTTCATGAAAAAATCAACTGTTTTGACGAAAAATCGCGGCGCTTCGCGCCGACTCGGTTATTTTGTACCGCCTTTCCGACAGCATTGGGGGGGGGGGCGCCCCCTCCCCCCCAGTCGTTACGCCCCTGCCTCCACTTTCGTTTTGGGATCCCCGAAAGTCATAGCCTAGCCGTTGTAATCCCCACATGCAATAATCCTTAACCTACGTCCAAAATTCTCGCTTCTAATCTCCTACGCAGTTTCCACTAGAAAGCTATGGATTTCCTATAACGCTTATCTCGTCCGCTTTCTCCAACGGAAACATTCATCATCTCCGGGGCCAGAATAACTTCAGAAAGCCAGATAGAAAGTCATTACGACGGTAGATTTATGGAATAGATGGCTCTGACGCTCGTTTCTAAAAAAGGGTAACGGAAAAGTGATGCTGGGATTCAAACATCTCTTTGCCAATTAACTCTAATCACGATAAGAGATGGCGAAATGACCTATTTCTGCTCAAAAAACATTTACTCTCTGTTCGGGGTGTCTGTAATTTTTCGCTTAAACGTAATGTCGTGAAGGGGGGCACCATGGGGGGGGGGCGGAGGGGGAGTGCATGGACCCCCGCTAGATTTCAAAATCTTCCTTATTGGTGACATTTTTTAGTTGATAAGTAGGCTTCAAAAAGGCAAATGCATAGCACTGACTTCGCTTTAAGCTATATTCGGGGACTACTTTAAATGCACCCAAAAATTGACCTAAGGCGTACTAAAATGGCACCCCTGTGCCAACAATAACAAACTGTAGTCCAATTCCTTTAAGCTGTTAACTGGAGAGTATCTATAGCCCTATGGCTCGGGGCCTGTCAATCTTTAGTCCGATTTCGCGACTACAGGACTCTGAAATCCCTTCCATTCACACTAAGAGTCACAGTAATTAATGAGCAATGGCTTATCTGCGAGTTTAAACATCACTTCGTTTTCGGAAGTTCGTCCATACGAAAATTCAAACACCTTTATTCGTTTCCATTTATCTTCCTTTTGTAACCTTAGTTGGTACACTGTAAAAAGTTTCTCCGAGTAAGGATTAAAAGTTAACTGCAATTAATCTCATCTCTACTGAGATCTCTATCCGATTCCGACAGAGGTGTCTTATCTCTATTCGAATTAGAGATAAGATAAATCTCAGTAGCAAATACTTCAAGATTTTTTTTACAGTATGTGTAGGATAATAACGTTTCCCATGTTTTTTCCCGTCTTCGTTTTTTTTTTTTTCGCGGGGGGGGGGGGGGGGGTAATAAACGAAGGAACATTCCTTCAGCCGAATCTGTTAGGTGGTGCTAAACGAATCGGTCAGCTGGGGTTTATTTCGGCCCTTATATGTAAGGGTCAAACCGTAGCTACAAACACGAAGATACGACAAGCTACTACAACTACAGATATATAACTAACAAGTTAATTTTTTAACTAAAAGTCTTAGGAGATCGCCAGAATAAAATCTCATCTGACAAACCTGTCGAGGATCAAGTTATTTACAGGGTAGAAAGTGATTTGTGTACAGGTAAGTACAACTGAACTTAATGGTTGAAATCTTGTTTCGTCTTGAAATTCGGTCTCCCTATAATTTCGTCTCGTATATTTTAAATGTTTCCTTAATTTTATTTTCTGTCTTGCTTGAAATATGTTAAATTATTTATTAGCATAAAATTTGATGCCTGCTTGTCTCATCTTGACGGTGGCCAGATTACAGTTCCTCCTTTCTAACATGCTGAATTTCTTCTTTAATTTGTATTTTCTTTATTGCTATATGTATCGTAGAAATCCTACGGGATATAAAAATCCTTTAATTTTCCCATGCTGCAATGTTTGGTATTTGGTAAGTAGGTGTGATGCTTGGAATCTTATCTCGTCATCTTTTTCAAGTGATATGAAAATATAAAATATGATAAAAAATACAAATTATGATATTGAAATCCTTTAATTTTCCCATGCTGCAATGTTTGGTATTAGGTAAGTAATGCTTGGAATCTTATCTTGTCATCTTTTCAAGTGAAAGTTGGTAGTTGGTATTCGTGAATGTATTTAAACAATTGTGTTTCTTTTACGTTTGTTCTAAAAAGCAGTATTATTGAATTAGCCCCTTACTTGTACTTTCACTCCCATAGGCAGAATGACTTTTTTTAGGCGGACATGCAGTTTGTTCCAGGAATTATATTATTTTGTGTTAATAAATAATCTGAATCTTGACGGGTGGCGCGAAACAATGGGAGGCTTTGAAAGAAGCAAAAGCTAAAGAATAGATTAGGATTAATAAGTTCAAGATCAGGAAAGGATTCAGAAAAACAGCTGATGAATTAATGGCAATTGCAATGGCAGCTGGACTTGAATGACAGATAAACGATCCAGTGGTAAAAAAAAAGCATTTTTTATCTCCGAGTGCCAGCAAAAGTTATCGTGGGCGGGAGATTAAAGTTTTCTGAGAACCCTTGCCAAATATTTTGATCTTATTTTTGACACGTGAAAAACCGTATGGAACACGCAGATGTGATGTTACGTATTGCCAAAAAACACACGGCCGTCGACAAGAAAGACGAAGATGAAGAAAACATGTAGGCCTACGTTCGTAGGTTTTATTTTATTTCTGTTAAGCTCCTTTGCTGATATCTGTCTGCCGATCCCCAGTAAAACAAACTTTTTAATAGGAGGAAAGCTGGCACGGGGGAGGATTACCTTTGCCCTCTTTGCCAGTTGCAGGAGGCGGATTTGAACCACTTCCCTTAGAGTGCCAAGCGCTTTCGCATTTCAGGGTAAAATTTGTTGGGGTGGGTTGGTATCGCTTCCCGGTATCCTGAAATCTACGAAGCCTAACTTCATCGTAGATATGTTATTAAAGCGTTTACACTCAGGAAAGAAAGTTTAGCCGAGTTTATATAGCATAATAGTTCTAGAGGTGTAACAGTACATTGGTGTAGGGAAACATGTGTTTAATCTTGTATGGCCTTTTGGATCAATAAACAAACGTTGTTATATCAGCGTTCAACGCACTAAATTTCGTCATTTAAGGACCCGTTGTCTCTATAATACTGATTCTCTCTACGTCCTTCCTCATTCCACCATTTCTCATTTTTGTGATTCTGACCTTCCGATGTAACTTTTATCCATCCTAAAAGGCACTACTCCGATTTTGCCTGTATGGATGGAATTGAGGTTAAATACGTCGAAAATGTATTTTTAAGTTTTCGAGAAACTACAAAAAGTATTCGAGAAAAGATAAAAAGCATTCGAGAATGTGATAAAAGTATTTGACATTAAAATTGAAATTAGGTATTCGAGAATAACGTAAATGTATCCGAGAATGACAAACATGTATTCGAGAATTTTTACTTTTTTTATTCTCGAATGTATTTTTGTCATTCTTGAATACATTTGTGTCACTCTCGAGTCCCTTATTTCAATTAAAATGTCAAATACGTTTCAGAAATTCTCGAATACTTTTATCTTTTCTCGAATAGCCTACTTTTTGTTATTTCTCGAAGATCTAAAAAAAAGATCTTGAAAACTTTTCGACGATCCTTGAATACAAACACCGATTCCTCGGAAGAGATTTAAGGGATTCTTGGATACATTTCGGAGATTCTCGAATATATTTTCGGCGTATTTAGCCTTGTTTCGAAGCGGGTCAGAATCCCGCTGATCACTTCCGAGGAGCTTATTGGTTAAAATCAACCGTTATATCAACCCTGTTTCTCGACAAAGATAAGGGGTCCGAGCACGACTAAAACAGACGGTAAGGCCCAAAAATTTTCGAAAAATATAGCACAGTTTAGGCTTCTTCAACACATTGGAATCTAAACTGTAATCTACTTTGACTTGTGCTTTAATTTTTCTACGTCACGATTCAAGAGAAGAAGTTAAAACTCACAAATAAAATTAAAAAGCTACTAAACCGAAAGTAAATGGATGAAAACGGATATTTTCAAGATAGGGTGATCGCGTTATTCTAATATTCTCAACGAATCTCATCACCAAAGCACACGTACTATCACAACACGACAACATGACCATACTCAGCATCCAGCCTAAGAGGACTATATAAAACAACCATGAAGACAAAAGGGTATGGTCTATAAAAACAAGACAAAAGGTTTCGATGGGACCCCAAAAATGTAATATTTGATCCAGACAATTGGGTCTTGTAGAGATCCAGTCTTCGCCAGACTCCTTGCGCACTTTACTAATAAAATTTAGAGACAGATTAAAGCAAATGGTAGTCATCTGAGAAGACCAAGTTCAAATATGGATTCAGCATGTGTGTTTACCCCTATAGCCTTCCTCATATCTATTATGACGAAAGTTCCTGCATTACTTCTGCCAAATTTCCGGTTTCGACCGGATTCCGGGTGAACTACTTGTCTTGCAAAAATTGAAGTTCAAAAACGGATTCAGCATATCTCCTTACCCCTATGTCGAACCTCTTATCAACTTCAGATAAAACTTCAACTTAAATATTCCTTCAGCCCAAGCTGACTGCGAAAAAATTCAGCTGCCTTATCCGTTTTGCACTATCAAATATAAACTACAACTTTTAACAAATTTTACGATTTCAGCCGATTCGTGGCGAACGAAGTATCCAGGTAGAAAGTGATTGTCATACACGAATTCAACATGTCTTCTTATCCGTAAATCGAACATAATACTTTTACTTTAACAAATTTGCCGGTTTTGGCCGTATTCCGGGCGATCTACTTGTCCGGCGAGAATATAATTTTCATATTTGGATTCAGCATGTTTCCCTATCCTGACATCGAGCGTCTAATTAACTTCAGATTAAACTTTTATTTTTGACAAATTTTCCGGTTTTTGCCGGACTCCGGGTGAACTACCTGTGGGTGGGGAAATAATTTTCATATTCGGATTCAGCATGTCACGTTACTCCTAAATCGGACATCTAATCAACTTCAGATACAACTTTAACTTTTAACAAACTTTCCGGTTTTGGCCGGATTCCGGCCGAACTACTTGTCCGGCGAGAAAATGGGTTTCAGATTCGTGTTCAGCATGTCTTCTTAACCCCTTAATCGACTATCTCATTAGCTTTAAAAAAATATTTGTTCGCCCCTTTATTTGAAACCCCTTCCCCTCCCCTAAATTTGCAGCTATATGGCCCATCTACGAACTCAACCTTTCCCTTGACCCAAAGAATCCTCACACCAAGTTTCATCAAAATATCTCATTCCCTTTGAGAGTTATCATGCTGACAGACGGACAACTTTTGCGAAGTCATAGGTATCCCTACACTTACGTTTTGGGATCCCAAAAACCTAAAAATGTTCCACCAGCGTTTATTTGAAAATGTGTCCTTCTGTGGAACATCTCATGGAGTTGCCCAAAGTAACTGTAAACCCGTCATATTTGGCAGGGGCGTCACGAACGTGGGGGAGGGGGGACGCCCCCCCCCCCAACGTTGTCGGTCAGTCGGTAAAGAATAACCGAGTCGGCGCAAAGGGCGCCGCGATTTTTTGCCAAAACAGTTGATTTTTTTCATTAAAACAGTCGATTTTTCTGAAAATCAGTCAATTTTTCGTCAAAACAGTAGTTTTTTTCTGAAAATCAGTCGATTTTTTCGAAACTGTCATTTTTTTTCTTGAAAACAGTCGTTTTTTCTGCAAAGAAAGTCGGTAAAAATTACCAGCCAGTCGGTAATCCCTTGCCCCCCCCCCAAACATTTTGGCTAGTAACGCCTCTGAATCCGGGTCCCAATCCCGGTTGTAAAAGGAAGAGGGTTGGGCAATAGGATTGCCACCTGTCCCTTCAAAAAGACTCAGCAAATTAATCAATTACATTACCATCCGCATAGCTTTGGGATTAATGGAGAGGCTTCGTCGGCTCCCTATGCACCACCAGATGCGCCACCGGTGGCTCAGGAGGACATACACATTTTTTAACGATTGAATTTTTTAACAACTGAATAATATAGAACGTAAACAATTGTAATTTAGATGTCGAAATCGTGTGTATTTTGTATAGTATTTATTTGTCACTGAATAGGCCAGATTCACACATTACTTTGTACTCCTCAGTTATGAGGGAAATAAATAAATAAATAAGGTCCAAGGTAAAGTAATAGTGTAGAATTTTGAAGAAAATAAACGGCATTGTAAATTTGCGTGTGTATGAATCCAAGGATTACCTTCATGGTTGATGGGCTAAACGGGTCCGTCAGCTGAAAATTTCGGATCTTTTTGTCAAGGATCATTTTCAAGACCTAGCCAAACATCTAAATAGCTTGAGATTGTGTTTAAGGAACTTGTTAATAACACTGTTAGTTTTAATTACACAATTATAAGCCTATATCGTAAACCAATCTAGAAGATTTATCACCCGGACTTGGCAGTCGCAGTGACGTCACAATAGATCGGCCAAAAGATCGAAGAAGATGAAAGATCGAAAGTTCAAAAACATAAAGGGTCTAGAGTGCGGTATCACACGTCATCAGATGCCAGAAGGATAAAAAGCCTATCGTACGACGTGTAATCCTGAATGCCGGGAAAAATAAACATAAGTGCATTACACCACGAGCACTCCAATGGATATATTGTCTTATACAGCAGGAAGTTACATAAGAAATTTGCTAACCATAACAGAAAAGCCTTAAAATAATTTTAATTGAGTTTGGCGTTTCATGACTCAAACCTTGGAGTCTCGCGGACAGTCCAGGGCATACAAGTACAGTACAGGGTCCAGGAACAGCAATGGCAGAGCCTCAAGGAAGGGTCGTCCACAACAACATCTACTCTCGAAAAGTCCCTTAGCAGTACGTTCCCGAAAAATTTCCCGATAAATCCCACGAGAAAACGTCCTCCTTTAAAACGTCCCCGGCTGAATCAGAATTACCTCATATTCACACTTAAGGGGTTCATTACTTTCTGGGATGGTGGGCAGCTTCTTGGTATCTTGCGATCTACTTCACCAAGAGTGATTGTTTCTTTTGGAAATTGTGTGCAAAAAGCACTCGAATTCAGAAGTGCTGTTTCTTAATTTGTTATTTGGTTTAATTTCCTATGAGTTGTTTATGTTTATCCTGAATATGACCTTTGGGTTTTTAAATACAGATATATATATATATATATATCGTCTAAGAATAGCCTCTTTTCAGATTTTAGGCTTTGTACCAGGCACCACATTTCTTTGCAAGCAGATCAAGCTGAACAGCGTGCCGCAGGAATACGAGGTTTTGTGTGATACATTCACCTGAATCGTTGTGCTGCGTTTAGTTAATGTCATTAAACGATAAAGACTTGCTAACGGTCAGTTACAGGCCATCAAGGTTCTCGACTATTGAGATGAAGCCAATTCTACTTTTCTTGCGTTTTTGCCAAAATCGGGCACGGGGAAAGCTTAGCAATTCTGCAGAATCGAGAAGTTGGTTGGATAGTCACTAACGCAACTATTAGTTGTGTTTTTGCAGATACCATGGTATCTGATACCACGGTCTAAAGGCGATATCGTGGTATCTGGCCATTTATCGTGGTATCTGACATTCAGATACCACGGCCCGACCGTGGTAACTGATCGTGGTATCTCAAAAGTCATTTCACTTTCATCAATTTTTGTCAAATTGGTGGGAAAGAAGTTTGGTACTTAGTGATGTGGCTGAATATCAGTTTTTCCTTTGGGATGACTTCGACAAGCGCAATTTCGGCAACTGTCGTTTTTGCAGAGCAACCGTATCAGATACCACGGTTACTGCAAAAACGACTAATTGCAGATCCAGTTACCGCGGTAACAGATACCATGGTATCTACAGTCATCCCAAAAGAAAAACTGATATTCAGTCAAATCACTAAGTGCCAAACTTCTTTCCCACCAATTCGACAAAAAGTGATGAAAGTGTGATGACTTTTTCAGATACCACGAGTAGTTACCACGATGACCGTGGTATCTGAATATCAGATACCACGATACCTGGCCAGATATCACGATAACTGCAAAAATACGTTTTGACCGTGGTATCAGATACCACGATACGATGACTGCAAAAACGACTTTAGACCGTGGTATCAGATACCATGGTATCTGCAAAAACGCATCTATGTTTACCAATCTGTAACGAAAAGTTCCGGGTGTTTTACCTAGATAATAGCTGCGTTCGTTTTCGTCGTTCGGTTCGCCGCTCCAGCAGTCGTTTTACTATAAGTGTTTTCTTTATAACGTCGTTCGTGAACGGCGTTGGACTGCCGAGAATAAGAAGTTTTCTTTGTTCGGTTGAACCGCTGTTTCATTTGTCGTTCGCGAAGCGACGAACGGAGGCGGAAGGTCAGTTTCAACATCTCGGTTCAGTAATTAGGTGCGAATTTTCGAGATTCTCGACAAAATAAATTAAACTTGTAAACTAAGCTTAAAAAAAGTGGGGCAGTTTTACTAAAATGCATTTTTGTACTTTATTATAACTGCTGGTGCAAATATTAAGTTAGTTCGACTATTTACGTTTTCGTATCAGCTTCGTTCGTGAAACGACGTTTATAGAACGTGCCAAAGAAAACACTAATATAAATTTAAACGACGTTTTTGGAACCGATAACGACTGACCAAAACGAACGCAGATAACGTTCACCTTTGTGCACGCTGCTGGTTCAAATATTAAGTTAGTTCGACTGTTTAAGTTTTCGTGTCAGCTTCGTTCGTGAAACGACGTTTATAATAATAATAATAATAATAATTTATTTTTAACCCACAAATCGTACAAGACGAAAACAGTAGAGTACAAAAGAATATATGAAGACATAATTAGGCAAAACATAACACATACAAACAAAATCTACTTAAAAGTCAAACAGACGAATAAGCCCATGGGAGGGCGACAAACGCGCGTACGCCGTTTCGGACAATTTTCTGTGGAGAACAGACAATTTCTCCGTGATATCCGGTAGCGAGTAATTACTAATAATTTTAGAATTTCTTTGCCAAGGAGGGAGAAAAAGAAGAAATTTACAAAAACGAAAATAAGAAGATCGCATAGCTTTAATATCCTTTTTCTTTAAAACAGGATAGACACCAGATAGAAAAAGAACAGAATGGTCGCAGAAGGAAGAGTGTAGTTTGCCAAGAGCTTTCCGATTGTATTTCCCCCTGTTAGCAACAATTTTCGAATAACCCAGTTGAATTTTTAGTCTACAATCGGAAACCGTCCGGGATCGGAAAGAACGAATATTTTTAGTAATGGTAATACCCAACCAACGTGCCAAAGAAAACACTAATATAAACAAATTTAAACGACGTTTTTGGAACCGACAACGACGCACGACCAAAACGAACGTAGATAACGTTCACCTTTGTGCACGCTGCTCTGTTGTTCTTAGCGTCGAACAAAATAGAAAAAATGAAAACGGCATATTGTCTATTCAAGTACATCACAAGTCGTCAGTCACGTATAAAAGCGTGAAGCTATAAAATACAACATAATCCATCGCGTAGCTGCCAATGCTGCTCAAGGGTATGATTTTGATTGTTTTTAAACCTATTTCGTGATCGCCTCGAGTTCCTTCGCAACAAATTATGAACAAGGGGTTTTGAATTTTAAGGTAGATGTGCAATACCATTTTCGATGGAGACTTTCCAGATGTGTAGAATCGATTTCAAACAGAAGTTATCGGGTCGATGGTGAAGGTAATGACATAAGTACTTTGCCGCTAAGCGGACCAATAGTTGCGTTTTTGCAGATACCAAGGTATCTGATACCACGGTCTGAAGTCGTTTTTGCAGTTATCATGGTATCTGATACCACGATCTAAAAGCGCTTTTGCAGTCATCGTGGTATCTGGGCAGTTATCGTGGTATCTGATATTCAGATACCACGGTCCGACCGTGGTAACTGATCGTAGTATCTGAAAATGTCATCTCACTTTCATCAATTTTTGTCAAATTGTTGGGAAAGAAGATTGGCACTTAGTGATGTTACTGAATATCAGTTTTTCTTTTGGGATGACTGCAAAAAGCGCAATCTCGGCAATTGTCGTTTCTGCAGAGCAACCGTATAGCCGATACTATGGTAACTGCACAAACGACTAACTGCAGATCCAGTTACCGTGGTAACAGATACCATGGTATCTGTGCAACTAATGGTTCCCCATACCTGAGTTTCATGCGAAGCTTACAGAGATTTGGGGGTAGGGGGTTTCTTCAGGGAAGACCTTTATGAGGGATTGTGGGCAGACAGTCTGCCACCCGAAGAGAGTTCAGGTCGCATCTTATTGAGGGCTAAGGGTCGGGCCGGTCCCTATTTATGTCCGATGCGTAGTGGTAAGAATGAGAACCTGAAGTATTTGATGTGTGGGGTGAAAGCTTGATTGAACTCAGATTTGGGATATTTGGAGGGAATGGAAGGTTGCCCAATGAAGAAGAGATGTGTATCGTTACGGGGCTGGGGCGGAGTTGTTTCGTTAAAGGATCCCTCTTGCTTATTCTGCCTTCTTTATCATACCTATAGCTCCCTTATGGAATTATAAGCTTCTAAAATCCCCCCCTTTCTCCATTGTCTCGTCTTGCTCCTACGGAATTTTAGCACTTTTTCGGTAGTGCCGAGGTTTGCCCGTTACACAACACAAGGTTTGCCAGGACCTTTAACGACAACTCTACAACAACTCTTTCACACACAAGGATATGAGAATCTTCTGTTTGTGACTTCTTTTATTTGCTTAGTTTTCCCACTTTTTAACCACGGCGCGTTCAGTTTTCAAATGTTTTGCGCCCAGCCGCCGCGTCGGAGAGCAAAGGTTGGAGAGAATGGACAAGCGCTAACAAGAAAATCGGTAAATTCAGGTGGAAAATAATGGCATTTTCGAAAAATGTTTTTCTGGCCCATTTCATGGTGAAAAGATCATTTCTAATAAGAGTTGTGCTTTAAAATTAAATAGTTGGTGAGGTTCCTTAGGGTAGCCTGCAGAAAGAGGTATTTCTTCTTATTTGTGTTTATTTTTCTGCATTTGCCAAGACCGCCAGCTCATGGAGCAAGCTAAATATTGTCTGTATCGTAACTGATGGGATGACCTTCTGTAATTTTTAGATATTGCGGTGGTAAATGTTTTTTTTTCCTCGATGATGTGGAAGTAATAACTATGTTTATATAGCTTACAAAAAACAATAACTGAACACGAACAGGCTATCATGGGCCCATGACTAAATGCGGGAGTGAAAAACAGGCTGGAGCATTTCCAAATACGAAATTTCAGAAGATAAATGCAAATTGAATTACTAACTCTTTCCAAAAATTAGTAGCCTCATTAATTATGAATCAGCTCTTAGTCGGACCTCTTGGCTCTCAAAGTCGAACTGCCCCATTTCACGAACTGAAATGTAACACGGAACAGTTACTTTTAAGGAGGTCTGTCATTGAGAACTTGAATTAATGAACCAAAATTGGCAATCAGCACGACCGTTGCGCTCAAGCAGAACGAGAGGTGGAGTCTTTAACTGAATATTCGGGCGACAGAAAATAAGTTATTATTACAAGTATTGATTTGAATCCTTCAAAACTTGTGAACATCATAAGTAGATAACAGGCGTTGCTACAAGTCAATTTTCCTATACCTGACCGTTCGTCTGCTACCAAGCCAAGGTGCTACAGGCGCATCTCCCTATCCCTGCCCCTCCGCCCATAACCACACAAGCGCCGGTCGCGGATCCGGAATCCGGGAGCATCCGTCCGAGCGCGCGGTAGTCCGGAATTCGGACGGGGAGGTGGGCGAGAATGCCGCGCGTGGATATAGGAATCCGGTAGCCTCCGTCCGAGCGGGCGGTAGTCCGGAATTCTGCCCGGTTAACCGACACCGCACGCGATTGGCTATGATGAGTGCTTAAAGGAAACCCCAATGATGACTGCTTTGAGGAAACACCTATGACGAATGCTTTAAAGGTTTTATGATAAAAGGATGTTTGAGGATTGTGTCACTTTAGTACGCGCTCAATAATGAATCAAGCAAGTAACACAAGTCGTTTTTGCGAGGCTATAGTCTCTCCAATCAAATGTAACGTGTGTTCAGTCAAACCAGACCTTGGCGATTGTGCCAACAAGGGATTGTTTGCATACGTCTTGCCATAATCACAGTAACATCCAGTCGACCTATATTGACTGTCTAGCTACGACTCCTAGGTCTATAGTGTGTTTTGGCAACATGATAGCAAAAGTTATTAGTTTAGTAGAAAGTCGGTAGGTCGGTAGGATATTAAGTGAGGTTGTGAATGGTTGTTTATTATTTGAGATTGCTATTTTTTATTTTCTGTATATGGCTTTATAGCTTTTAAATACACACACATATATATGTATATATATATTGTGATCCTTTAATGCGTATCCGAGCAAACGAGCTAGTATCACTGACGATCCACAATGACTGATTCATTTTGTTGTAAAGTCTACTGTGGATTAAAAGAGCCTGCACCGTATCCAAGCCTGTACTTGTTAACCCTCTTCCAATCTTCAGCTTTCACTTCATCTAAGCCCACCCTCGGTTGTGGCCCATCGTAAAGACAAGATAATATTTCAGGCATCACATGTTCTTGCGATACATAGAGATAAATTTCATGCAAAGCAGAAAATAACATTCCAAGAAGGAATTCAAAATTCGCAAGCAGTAACTGTTTGCATGTTGATGTTTAAAACTCTGGTAATTGCCGTTGCTGATGATTCACAGACAATTCATAGAAGCTCATGCAAGGGACTAAAAGGACCTCTCGCACTATTTACTCCTCAACTCAAAGTATTTTAAAATATTTGAATACTTTCAAACTAGGCAGTGCTTTCAACAAATAACTCACGGTTTGGCTTTTTTAAGCCTTTTCCGAGACCCGTTGGCTTGTAGCGAAAACAGGGAAACAATTTAAATAACCGTTTTTTCTGATGGAAAAACTTCTCGCAGACAACCGTCGATTGCGTGATACACATCAAAGGTAGCAAAACAAGGCAAGTGGAAAAATCAGCGTGATTTTGTTAGAGGGGTTAGAATGTACAGTACGAAATTGGAGTCTCCGGGTTTAGAAATATATGGAGTGATTATGGAAATAGGTTGCATTGGTGTTACAGGTAAGACAGGTCCTTTAAGGATTCTGCGGTCACCGGAACGCGAGAAAATAATACTGACGATGAGCAAAGGGGGTGGAGGAATGTACAGTTTTTTCATCGTTTATGATAATTTGGTGGAAGGGGTTTAGGATCTCAGGAAATAGAGAGTACATTTTATTGAAGAAAATATTCTTTAATCCGTCTTTAAAAATAAAAAATCTCCCCTACCTTGTCGCTACTTGCTTGAAGATAATCATAATGCTGCAATCTCTCGCTGTCGCCAGGATCCTGTACCTTTGAATCGCTTTCAGCGATTTCTCAATGTCAGTCCTTGCATGATCTTCCACAATCCAAGCAATGTCATCATAATCCCTGTGGGACCAATGAAGTCTGTCAATAAGACCCGGAGTATCCCCCAGTTCCTGGGCAACCGTATCGTAGGCTTCGTATAGGCCATCGGCTTCGATTTCGCCCAATTTTTGAATTCTCAGAAGACGATCTAACAAGCAATTCTTCGGTAAGCTTTCCATCCGAGTTTCGCAGGGGTCTAGGATACTCGCCGCTGGCTCGTTGCTAGGAAGTAAGGGAGAGTCCCTGATTTGATTGTGCGGTAACGAGATGGGGAGGCAAATGGCAGTGGAGGGGGTTATCTCTTCGGGGAGGGGGGTTGTCAGGGCTTGTACGATGAGATGGGCAAAGTTGAGGAACGACCTGCAAAAAATGAGAAAAATACAGTTTAGCAAGAGTCTAGAACTTAAAAAAGGCTGTAATCGACATATACCAGCACTTCCCTATGCAATCGACCTTTCTCTTCAGGACTTTTTTTGGAACGTTTTCGGAGGAGAATTTCTGCAGACCCCCCCCCCCCCCTCCTATCTACCTACTCCGTAATATGCCTCTCCTACCGAAATATAGAAAGAAACCAGTTTCTATATAAAAGCATCCACTTTTCATTTTCCATAGTTTACAGGAAAATCCACATTTTGTATTGGTACAAAATAGTAATCTGTATTTGTACAGATTTGTACCATTGATACTGACGCCAGTCGGAAAGTTTAAGTTCTTATTATAAGGTGAAAGTTTTAGTTCAAATCGGGGATTCCAAAAGAATCCCTGAGGTCGTGGATGCAGGTGCGAGCAAACTGTCTCCCTTATTATAGTGTTTGGAAAAAAAGGTGTTACCCGGAAATGCGGTATACTTGCCCTATTTGCGGTGATTTTGATGGGCTGGACCGTTTTCTTTTCAGGTGTCAGGGGCTAAGCGAGGTAAGAGGGAGTATTTTATTCAAACAATGTTTCAAAGTCAGCTTGGGCTCAAAGAATATTTATGTAAGAGGGAGTTTTCTTGGGGATGGTGGTTGTGAGCCCCTTCTTGGAATTTTGAAGTCGACGTCGAAAGTAAATATAGTAGCAGTTGGAAATTTTGTCCGGAAAGGTCTTATTATTCGAAAGTTGAGCGTTACATGATTTTGTTTGGTAGTTGTTTGTTGTTGTATATGTATGTATACGGCCTGAAAAATGGCTTTAAATACAGTCATTCATTCATTCATTCATGGACTTTGTATCAAAAATAAACCCAACGCAACAAGTTCTTATAAAAGGCAACATAACGTGGTCGTTGGTGTTAAACAGACAAGTCTGCTAGGATTAATTCAGGCGTTAATTTGGCCATCTTTGGTAAGAGACTCGTCGCCAGGCTGAAAGCTAGATCCATGGCTTAATAAACTGTAATTAAATTGTCGATACGTTTTAAGTATTTTCGGCAGTGTAGTTAGGCTATCTTTTGGCAGTTCATGAGTTATAGTGTTTTAGCCGAAATTTGTCAGTGTATATTAATTTCTTTTTTACTCGCTATCGTTGGCGGAAATAAAATATTGATTGATTGATTGATTGATTGACACTTTTTCCGCCAAAGAATCCCACTTTAGAGATCTATCAGACCAGACCGACCATAAACCATCTACGGTACTGGTTGACTAGGGAATAATTCGTGTGTTTTAACTGGCGGCTCTCATCTAAACCTTAGTTAAACGCCAAGTATAGCCTAAATCAGATGAAAGATACTAAATGATGGGCTGTGGGCTTTAAGGGAGAACAGTATTTCAGTTTCAGTTTCAGTTTCATTGGACTATCTTTAAAAAAACAAATGAATACACAATTTACATTCCTGCCGGAAAGCACAAATGTAGTGCTTGGCTAGGGCAGGGAGTCCTCAGCCATTTATCTGGAAGGAATGGCTCGAAAACTCGTGACATGTCAGGTTTTCAAAACAAAGAAAAGAATTTCGTGCTGAGTTTCATTTAAAGTTGAAAATCCCAGTGAAATTTCTTCTATGGATCCAGGCAAGAGCAAACTGTCTACCAGTAGCCTACTTGGTAAACAATTTTGGAAAAGGAAACGTGGTGGTCAGGGAGCGCAGTATCCTTGTCCTTTTTGTAGTTCGAGTGATGAGGGGCCGTGGGCCATGTTCTCTTGAGGTGTGAGAAGCTTTCTAATATAAGGGGTACTCTACGACTCCTAGGTCTATAGTGTGTTTCGATAATATGATAGAAAAGTTATTAGTTTAGTAGAAAGTCGGTAGGTGATATTAAGTTAAGAATGAGAGATGAAGTTATGTTGTTTTTTATTTGAGATTGTTCCGTATGTGGCTTAATAGCTTTTAAATACAGATATATATATATATATACGAAGGCGAAAAGCGTCCCGTTATCCAGCTGGAATCGTAACTGAATAGAAGAAGAAGGCCATCGAGGTCCGAAACCCAGACCCGAAGGGTATGTACAATACCGCAAAAAACGAGCAGAGGTTTGTGAAATAAAGAGCGAAGAAAATCGGAAATTTGTAGTTGTGGTTTATGATTTATGCTAAAGAAATACTTAACGGTGGTGATGACAGTAATTGCGCAAGGAAAATCAGCAAAAAAATAACAATCACGGACATGTGTTCATAAAAAATAATGAGGTGCGGCCCAAGCAGGGAACCCAATATAATTATTGTGTTAATACATAGTATGCGCACAGGAAACGGATTAGTTACTAGGTTAATTTAAGAATTCGAACATTAATCACAACACTTTTAAACGTTAATTGGTTCTTTGTTTGGATGTCTTAAAGGACACGTCGTACTTATTACAGTAAGTGATTCTATTTCTGTAGTATTTCCATCCATTCTCGTTCCCGAGATTCTACTCTTAAAGGACCCTTCTTGCTTATTCTGTCTTTAATAATATACTCAGCTCCCATATGGAATTGTAAGCTTCTAAAACCCACCTTTCTCCATTATTTCGTTTCGTAACTACGAATTTTTAGCGCTTTTTCGGACTTGCCGAGTTTTTCCGTCACCCAACGAAAAGTTTGCAGGACTCTTCATTGTCCGCTGACAACTCTTTCAAACATAAGGATATGATGATCTTCTGTTTATTACTTCTTTTATTTGCTTAGTTTTCCCACTTTTTAACCAAGGCACGTTCAGTTTTCAAATCTTTTGCGCCCAGCCGCCACGTTGGAGAGCAGGAAGGCTGGATATAATCGACAAGCGCTAACAATAGAATCGCTAGTTTCAGGTGGAAAGTAATGGTATTTTCGAAAACGTTTTTTCTGATCCATTTTATAGGGAAAAGATCATTTCTAGTAAGAGTTGTGCTTTAATAAGTGTATCCTGTCTCGTCTACTGGCATGACACCGAGTACCACACCAGCCACGTTTCTTCTCTATACTTGACGTATCTCAGGCTCCCAACCATTCTTTCCGATAATCCTATTCGTCCGAAGGTTGATTCTGCAAATTTTGCCAAGATTGTCCATGGCAAGGGACATGGAAAGAGGCTAAAAACAGCCGAAGCCTTGCGTAGCTGTTGGTAAGCATAGGTAAGTTTTAAAGTGGTGAACTATCTCCGAACATCTTAGCAGAAACATTATGTAGAGCGAGGTGAACCATAAAATTTAACCGGAAAGGGCTGAGAGCAGACAATCTAGTAAATCATCACTTATTCAGTCAAATAGACCTGAAGGACCGATGAAAATGCGTTACTTCGTCGCTCCGCTATTCACAAATAATCGATTTTCGTATAGTAGAACTTCTCTGACGGATTTATGGTAACTCTATGCGCTTGTACATGTGTTTTATGATTGACGAGCGCGATTTACGAAAAATTTCTTGACGCATGTCGGCCACTGAAAATCGGCGTTTTTGTTGAGATTCAAATTGTCCGCATCATAGTAAAATTTGCGTTGTGGGGACGGCCGTAAGATTCTGAACGTCACTACTAGAACAGATAGTGGAAATCCAAAAATCCCTAAGCAGAATCCAAATAATTCAGTGTATTCAAATAAATGATTAAAAAATAAGTTGGCTTTTCAGTTAAACTGAAATGATTTGCGACGCCTGGTGACATTAAAAAGACAAAGACCAAGACGAGCGATAAACATTTCCGGGTCACTGACTGCAAACGTTAAACTCGTATAAGATTTCGGCACTACAGTTTCAAAGGAAGTCATATTTCCTTGGTATCAATTTAAGCACTGAGGTCTCTGAACTCGCCAAAGGTTGCGGGTCAAGGACTTTCCAGTTCACTCTTTCAAGAGACAAACGAAAAACTCAACAGCTATTCACTGTTCCCGTTCACATCTTTCTTTAAAGTTTAACTGAAAAGCCGACTTATTTTTATAGCTATTCACTTTTCCCGCTCACTTCTTCCTTTAAAGTTTAACTGAAAAGCCAACTCATTTTCATAGCTTTTGATACACTGAATTATTTTGACTCCTCTAAAGATTTTTTTTTCGTCACGTAGTCTAGCAGTGACGTTGAGAATCTCCGCTGGTTGCACGATAAATAAAAATTCGTCAAGTGGCGGAAAATTAGAATATCTGCAAAAGCGTGCGTCTCAATGGCCAACCAAGTGAAGATTATGAAATGTTCGATTCCAGACTGCAGAATCACATCAAAATCAACATGTATGGGGGAATGTCAAGTGCTTCCTGGTCACTTACCATATCCAGGTCACTTTCATGTTCCTGGCCTGAATAATGAAAATCCGCCATTTCCGGTTATTTTCGTACGTCCGTATAGAGACAACAGTTGCGGGAGAATAAAACTCGTCAGCTAAGATTCAATATTCGTGGACAGTTCGTGGATAACAAATCAATGAAGTAGCGCGTTTTTGTCGGATTTTCTAGCCTATTTAGATAAAGATATGATGGGTAACCAGACTGTCATATCTCAGCCGTGAAGAAAACGGTTGGTGAAGAAAGTTGTCCAGCTTGAGTTGTTCAGAGTGGAGGACGTACGTCACACTCGATTTTTTTTAACACTAGGCATACAGTAGTAAGAACAACAACACAGTTCTACTCATGTGTACCAAAATCCTGCGTAAACATGCATGCCTACATATGCATTTGACGTTCTAGACCAGTGGTTCCCAACCTTTTCCGTATCGCGTACCCCTAATTAAGGTTCAAAATGGTTGCGTACCCCTTTCTGAAGAATCATTGTTTATTATTTTACTAAGAGCTGTCCAGATCGGAACAGCAAAAAGACGTCATTTATTGTCATAAATGGTAAGCAATTAGTGTGTAAAAAAATATATAAATAAAGGGATACTTGAGGCTGCAAGGCTGTCAATTTCATTTCATAAACTGGTCAAGGATCAAAAAGACACTTGCGCTGTTTATTTTGAACTTCGTATGCCCAAAATTTCTTGACGAAAGCAGACATTTTCGAATTCAGATATTTGGGACCTTCGCGTACCCCTTAAGAGGGTTTCACGTACCCCTTTGGGTACGCGTACCCCCAGTTGGGAACCACTGTTCTAGACTATTTCCTGGCCAAAGATTAAAAATTGTTGTTTTTTCTTCTTTTCTTTTATATATTCCGCTTTCCAAAATGGTGGATGCCAGAAACGCTACTTGTACTTACTATACTCTAAGCTACGCATATACATTTCGTTTTGGTGAATGCTGCATCTCGCATTGCACTAAAACCTGGAACTATGTAGCAGAGCAAAACAACACTAGGTAGTAGCGTCTACTACCTAGGTCGTATACTCGTAGCGTCGCCAAATACGCTTGCGGCATTTAAAGCGCGATAAACCTGCGGGTTTAGAAATTTCCAGTAAAGCGAAGATGCGGCCTGCACGCGCCAAAGAAACAATGGAGGCTGTGCAATTTTTTTGCTATTCTCACAACATGAAGTTATCGGAGCCAGCGGTGGTGAACGATGTTCCTACGGCCAAAGCTGACTGCGAATCACATTTGACGGTGCAAAACGGATAAGTCAGCTACATTTTATTCGAGCTATATTTCGGCCCTTCTTGGCAAGGGTCCTCTTCAGGCTCAAGCCGCTCAGGCTGGAAAATTAACTTGTGGAAAAACAGTGAAAGATTCTTCCTTAAATATCTGACTTTATGAACTTCTTCTCTGAAAATTGGTTGGAGTTAAAGTTGGTGCTGTGATTTCATTCAGGACACGGCTGCTGTTTTTGCTGTTCGATTCGGTCGTCGAAAGGGTAGAGATTCTTCTGCATTTTGGTTTTGGAGTCACATGTCTCTTCTTCTTCTTTCCACCGCCCCAATTTGAACCTCTGATTCCCAAAGAACTCCTTTGCAACTCAATGACTCTCCTTGGCGTGGTCATCTCTTCTGATCTCTCTTGGCATGAAAACACAAAATCAATCTTAAAGAAAACAAATGCAAGTATTTCAATGCTTAAAACATTGAAAAAATTTGGAGTGCCGAAAGAAAAACTCAAACTTATCTATTGCATGTTCATTCGGTAACCCAACAATATGGTAACCCAAACCGCCTGGTGCTGTAACCACATTTCTAAGTTTTCATGTGCATTTCCCAATATGGTTAGTGGTTCCTCTCAGTTACCAGGAATGAATTTTGGCTTCGGTTAAGGCAGAGAAATTCTTTTTCTTGCGAAAGCCAAATAATCTCAAAACAATAAATACTTGTTAAAATGGTTTCCCTGGGTCGGATGTCGGGCCGAAACCTTAAAGGGGCCAGGGTGAAAGGTCAAAATGTCCCTGTCAAAATATGCGTGTGTGTACTAAATAGCTAACCACGGCTGAATGAGATTGAGTAGGGACGTTACCTATCGCTGGTTGTGCTAGTGTCGCTGCTATTCGAGTGTGTGTCACTTTTTTCAAGTCTTGGCGCTAATCCCTAATGTTATTTTGCTCTGCTATATAGCCTACAAAAACGAAGGACCTGGCAGGCGATTATGGTCCTCTACGGCCTTTTCTCGTCACGATGCTGGCAGGATAGCCTAGGTTCTTTTTTCGTCGATTACTTTTGTGTTTATTGTTTTCATATCCATCAAATTTCTCACTTAGCGTAAGCATTTCTACGGTTAACACATTTAAATAAAATTCAGCATTAACCATCACCACGCCCTCAAGCTTACAAAATGACGTTTCCCCCTGCGTTTCTCCAAGGATGTGTACAGCTGGCGTTTTGCAAACAGACTTGCTGCGGACCTTGGTACAGCCTTTCCAAAAACGCGACTAACACTAGTTGCGTTTTTGCAGATACCATGGTATCTGATATACGGTTGCTCTGCAAAAACGACTATTGCCGAAATTGCAATTTTCGAAGTCATCCCAAAAGAAAAACTGATATCCAGTTACATCACTAAGTGCTAAACTTCTTTCTCACCAATTTCACTGAATCCAGAATAACCGAATCTGCAATTATTCGTTTTTGCAGTTACCGTGGTATCTGATATAGGGTTGCTCTGCAAAAACGACTATTGCCGAAATTGTAATTTTCGAAGTCATCCCAAAAGAAGAACTGACATCCAGTTACATCACTAAGTGCTAAACTTCTTTCTCACCAATTTGACAAAATTTGATGAAAGTGAGATGACTTTTCAGATACCACGAACAGGGAACACGGTCGGACCGTGGTATCTGAATATCATATACCACGATAACTGGCCAGATACCACGATAACTGCAAAAAGGACTTTAGACCGTGGTATCAGATACCATGGTATCTGCAAAAACGCAACTACTGAATCGACAAAAAGTCAGGAGTAGGTCTATAGAAGAAAAGATTTTTAATCATTCCCAGATTTAAGACCATTCCCAATTTTTTTCGGGATAAGTAGAGGCAAAAACCTTTTATGATGCATCATTATATATCGAAGTAAGGTATGCATATCCAATCGTATCTTGCGCGTGTGTCTCCCTTTTTGTCCCCTTACTCCGTCATTCGCATTTTGTATAAAGATATGATATAAACACATGCATTCATTCATTATTATTATTAAATACTCTTCACTTCATTTTTATTAATAATTACTCTTCGAGCCCAATCCGACTGGGAATCATGTATACAAAAATTGCTAAAAACGGAGAAATCAAGAAGGGCCAAAACATCACTGAAGAATTTCCTAGCTGTTTCATCCGTTTTGATGTATTTTTATATTAAAATTGTTGTTAAAGTTCATACATTCATGTAACTTTCCGATTAGCAACCGAGGGCCGCTGGTCTTCTACGTGGCAACAAACCCTACCACATCACTTTTCAACTTCAGCATCAACATCGACAAAGATAACATCCGGGATGTTGCAATACGTGAGAATATGCACGCAATCGAGATCTTTAATATCGACAAGCGGTGGTGATGCCACAATAAAAATCTACCCGAGATCCAAGCAATTTACCGTGCTTCCTGTTAGTTCGATGAGATCTTGGGTATTTCATTTAGTGACGCATACGATGCCCGTTTTATTTATTGGATGGAACCCATTTCCCATCTGAAGTGGTGATCTCAAGTTTCCCTTCGAAAATCAAAACAGAGGCGTCATTTGGGGTGGAGAAGCCCCCCCCCCCCCGCTTTTCAAGGAAGCCATACGCTACTAATACACCTACCATGCCATACACCTACACTACACTAAGCCCAAATTTGCCAACAGTTCGTCCACACCTCAGTTGATCCACGAAAATCCAGTTTGTCTACACGTCATTTCACCCACACGTCAGTTCGATCTCACGTCAGTTGGCCCAAACGTCATTTGAACAATCGTCAGTTTGCCTACCGTCGCGAAGTGACGCCTCTATATCTTCTTATTGATACAAGCATACCTTCTTCTGGGTCATCACCAGCAGCAAATGTTTCAGGCATAGAATACTCTCCTCCCACGTGGCAAAACGGTTTAAGCATGAATAGAAATACAAATCAAAGGAGGAATCGAAACATTCGAAACATTTAAAAAATCCCAGACACTAGATTGCTATTTATGCAAATATTATTGGTCATGCTCATGGAAGGGAATTAAGAATCCCGGCGTCACCGAACCACGTCCAGATGAAGAGGAAAGCGGTTGGCCACTTGCGAGTAGCAATGAAAGAATGAAAAGCTTTTATTCCGTCAAAGTGCCGAGACAAGAGATGGAAAAAAGCACAAAGGTTATTCATGTACAATCCGGATATCGAAGTTTCCTGATTTTAGGGCATATTATCCGTAATCTGAAAGAAATGAATGTATGTAGGCTATGTTTTTTTGTTTTTTTTTCAGTTTTTATGGCCCTCTTCTGGGAGAATGATTAAAATACAGAGAGGAGTGAGAAACAGAGTATGTTAGGTTGACACGTGGTAGAATATTGAAATCAGCGTACTTAGAAGCGTCAAATTTAAAGATGATTCGTTAATTCCTCGCCGTACTTAAAACAAATATTGGAAGATTGTGGAGTTGGTGAAATGCGGAACAACGGAGTAGGAAAGGGGGAAGGAGTTACCAAGCTGCCTTTTATAATATATATATAATATATTTATAATATACTTAGCTCCCATATGGAATTATAAGCTTCTAAAATCCAAACCTTTTCCCACTGTTTTGTTTCGTAGCTACGAATTTTTTGCTCTTTTTCAGCCTTGCCGAGTTTTCCCTTCGCCCAACAAAAAATTTGCCGGAATCTTCATCGTCCGATGACAACTCTTTCACACAAAAGGATGTGATAAGCTTCTGTTTATTACTCCTTTTATTTGCTTAGTTTTCCCACTTTTTAACCAAGGCACGTTCAGTTTTCAAATGTTTTGCGCCCAGCCGCCGCGTCGGAGAGCAGGAAGGCTGGATATAGTCGACAAGCACTAACAAGTGAATCGCTAGTTTTAGGTGCAAAGGAATGGTATTTCCAAAAACGTTTTTTCCGTTTCGCTTAATAGGGAAAAGATAATTTCAAGTAAGAGTTGTGCTTTAAGAGCCAGGAAGTACAGGTTTGGCACGTTCAAAAGGATCAATCTGAATCTCTGAGGCTTTATGCTGCGGTAAGGGAGACATGGGATGAGAGCGGGATGAATTAAAGATAATTATCGAGATGTTGGAAAATGTCCTGCCAACTGGGGCTGGAAGACGATATACTGATAATTTGAGACAGAAATCGGTCTTACTTCTATCCGATGTGCTTTTTTTGCTTTTTTACAAAAATCAGTAATTAATACCGTCTTGCCAACCCTGTGACTGCGACTGAGGAAAGAATAAAGAATTTTGTAAGCTCTTTTTAGTTTAGTTTTTTTTTAGTTTAATACTCTTTATTATACAAACCAACTTTTACATGCTAAACCACATGAACACAACTTTTGCGGAACCCTCTTAATATCCTTTATACATAGCCTGTGGGGCCAGTAAAAAAAAAACAAAAAAAAAACTCATTTTACATTAATTTTCACATACTTTTTGTAAAAAGAGAAGAACACTGAAAGAGGAAGAACAAAAAGAAATGAAGGAAGAAGGCAAAGAAAAAAATTCAACAACAAGCAATAAGTGGGAAACCATGCCGTCGTACCAAAATCAACCAATCAACTAAGCAAATGGAGTAACATTTTATCGATCGTGGTCTGTCAAGAAATGATTCTTTAGTCGGTCCTTGAACTGAGCTAAACTTACCGCATTCTGGATTTCACAAGGAATCGAATTCCAACCTGCGGTTTCCATGTGCTTTATGACGAAGCCCGAACGTGTATATCCTTAAACAGATCGCACAGTTTTTTACATGTTATTGTCCGTACTTTCATACATTTTTGTTTTGTTGTGAGACTTCGTCTTGCATTGTCTGTTTTTTGTGCGTGTACTCCATCTAGGTCCTCCTGGGCCAATTTTGATGGCAATAAAATTGTCCATTCATTCACTTCCCAACTTCTATTTCATAGAAGTGGGAAATTAAAATATATATTCACTTAAACCCTACGAAATTTCCGCAGATATGCCTTGTACCACTATCCGAGCCCCATAATTATGTCACTCGCTGGTTGATGGGGAGATACCCCAAAAAGAAGTGGGAAATTAAAGACCCCACTTCATTTTCCAAGTTCAATGACTACCATACTACCCGACAACACCCTTATAAACTATACCCTCCGAAACCACATAAGAAAATTGGTCAATGTTCATTCGTCAATAGGGTAACTGAACGCGTGGAACAGTTTGCCAGCGGAAGTTGTTGATTCAGGCAGTATCCAAACGTTTGAGCGTGGTATAGTCGACAGCCCATTTTACTCAGTTGCTTTTGTAGTTTGAACATTCGTTTACTTTTGTAGTGTGTCAGTTTCTGTGTGTAAAGTGTATCTAATCCATTTGTACTTATGTAGTAATGGCGCCAAGCTAAAAGCTTAAAGCACAACTCTTACTAGAAATGATCTTTTCCCTGTGAAATGAATCAGAAACGTTTTTGAAAATACCATAACTTTCCACCTAAAACTAGCGATTTTCTTGTTAGCGCTTGTCGACTATATCCAGCCTTTCTGCTCTCCGACGCGGCGGCTGGGCGCAAAACATTTGAAAACTGAACTTGCCTTGGTCAAAAAGTGGGAAAACTAAGCAAATAAAAGAAGTAATAAACAGAAGATTATCACATCCTTATGCGTGAAAGAGTGGTTAGCGGATGTTGAAGATTCCGGCAAACTTTTCGTTGGGTGGTAAGAAAACTCGGCAAGGCCGAAAAAGCGCTAAAAATTCGTAGTTACGAAACGAAATAAAGGAGAAAGGTGGGGATTTTAGAAGCTTATAATTCAATATGGGAGCTAAGTATACTATGAAAGGCAGAATTAGCAAGAGGGGTCCTTTAACGCCAAATGTACTACTACAAATAATAATAAAAATAAAAGTAGAAAAAAAATCAGAAGAAAAATTTAGGTCACTTCAGGGATGCTGTCTATCCAGCCGGGGATACTGTCTATATAACGCGTCTATCCAGCCCGAATGGAAGATGTATGGGCACCTGACGACTGGCGACTCTTCTTGGATGCCCTCAGCGCCTCTGGAGGTACAGGAGGAACTAAGGTCTAAGGCAAGGGTCAGGGATACTAGAAAATAGCAGTGATCTCTCTAAACCATGAAGACCTCTCAAGTTTTCCTCGTCGTTAGAAGAGGGCAATCTTACTACAAAAAAGAACCTCGACTAAAGAAGTCTCCGGAGGGAATTTGAAGGGTAGCCTATACGTCGTACGACAAAAATAGTTCAAAGACTACTTGACTATTTTGCGATAGTCAGCCTCGGATTTTCAAGATGTTCTCAGAGTGTACATTACTGATGGTCAGAGGCGTTACTAGCCAAAATGTTTGGGGAGGGGGGGGGGGGGGGGGGGCAAGGAATTTAGCGACTGGCTGGTAATTTTCACCGACTGACTTTGTAGAAAAACCGGCTGTTTTCAAGAAAAAAAGACCGATTTTTAGAAAAAACGACTTTTTTGACGAAAAATCGACTGTTTTCAGAAAAATCGACTGTTTTAATGAAATCAACTGTTTGGTGAAATATCGCGGCGCTTCGCGCTGACTCGGTTATTTTTTTACCGACTGACCGACAACATTGGCGGTGGGGGGCGTCCCCCCCTCCCCCCCCCCCCTCCGGTCGTGATGCCCCTGGTGCTGGTTATGTGTGATGTAACCAAACAAGCTTGAAGCCAACCATGACAGTTCTGGCCAAAATAGATAAAATAAACTAAGCTCAGAAACGAATTCATCGAACATCGAACCTCTAATCAACTTTTGATAAGACTTTTACTTTTAGCAAATTTTCGGTTTCGGCCGGATTTCGAGCGATCTATTTCTCCGGCGAGAAAGTAATTTTCATATACGGATTCAGCATGCCTCCTTACCCCTACATCGAACCTCTAATCAACTTCAGATAAAACCTTTAGTATTAACAAATTTTCCGGTTTCGGCCGGATTCCGGGCGAACTATATGTCCGGCTAGAAAATGATTGTCATACGTTCAGCATCTCTTCTTACCTAAACCAAACATCCAATCAGCTTCAAATATAACTTTTACTTCTAACAAATTTTCCGATTTTGTCCGGATTCTGGGCGGGTCCGGTGAAAAAATAATTTTCATATATGCGTTCAGAATGTGTTCTTACCCCTTAGTGGACTATCTCATTAGCTGTTTAAAATATTTTGTTTGTCCCTTAATTTGAACCCCCACCCCTAAATGTAGGGCTACAGAGTTCATCTACGAACTCCACATTTCCCTTGCCTGAAAGGGTCCTCCCACCAAGTTTCATCAAAATATCTCATTCCCTTCAAGAGTTATCGTGCTCACAGACAGACAGACAGACGGACAACTTTTGCGATGTCATAGGTATCCCTCCACTTGCGTTTTGGGATCCCAAACAGAGAATATATAAATTCAAATGAAAGAAAATAAATTAATTTTTAGTCTGGTGAATTTAAAAGTGTCATGAAAGATGAACGAAGCTTTTCAGTTCGTGAGTGCAAACTACTGGATCAAGCAACCTGCGGTCACAAAAGGCTTAAAGGACCCCTCGCATTATCTACTCGTTACAATATTTCAAAATATTTGAATACTTTAAAACTGGACTCTGCTTTCAACAAATAACCCACGGTTTTGGCTGTCTTAAGCCTTATCCGAGACCCGTTGACTTGTAGCGAAAACAGGGAATCAATTTACATAACCGGTTTTTCTGATGGAAAAACTTCTCGCAGACAAACGTCGACAGCGCGATACACATCGAAGGTAGCAAAACACTGCAAGTGAGAAAATCAGCGTGGTTTTATTAGACGGGTTAGAACGTACCGTACGAAATTGGGGTCTCCGGGTTCAGGAATATATGGAATGATTATGGAAAAAAAACGACAATACAAAAGAAAAGCACTCACCTTGAAGCCACAGACTCTTTTGAGTGCCCGTTTTGATCAGCTTGGCTATCCGGATGTAACCACCCGTTTAAGACGGCTTGAGCTTGGACGGAATTTTCTTCACTGAGAACAAGTTCCCCGTCCTAAAGAACGGAAAACGTCAATAACTCACTGACAGGGGCCTAACATATGAAGGGGGGAGGAGGGACGCCCCCCCCCTTCATATGTTGTCGTAAAAAATAATCGAGTCGGCCCGAACCGCAGCGATTCTTCGTACAGTCAATTTTTCCTTGGAAACAGTCGATTATTTCTTAAAAACAGTCGGTTTTTCGCAAAAATAGTATCTTTTTCGTCAAAACAGTATTTTTTCTTCAAAACAGTCGTTTTTTTCACAGAAAACAGTCGGTAAAAATGACCAGCAAGTCGATAAATACATTGCCCCCCCCCCCAACAAACATTTTGGGTAGTAACGCCTCTGCTCACTGGTATGAAAATATGCCGGGGTCCACTATAACTGCAGAAACGACTAATTGCAAATCCAGTTACCGTGGTAACAGATACCATGGCATCTGCAAAAACGAAACTACTGTAATTCTGCTTGCATATCTTTCGAAAATTCCATTATGGGCTTATTCACATGTATGACGCTTGAGAAGTTTTTTCGTGCGTGCTGTTTTCTCCCAATTATGTCTCTTCGTTTTTTTCTGTACTGGATAATTTTCGTCTTGTGCGATTCGTAGGTTAAAAACAAATCATTATTAATATTCTTATAAGGTTTGAGCAGATTCTGAGCAACGAAATCGAAACCCCAACGACCCCCCCCCCCCCTCACACGTGGGTATCCTAATATAAGTTCATGCACGACATCAAATTCCCCAATGTCTAATTCGCTAAGGAAAAAATTAACTAAGTTTACAATCTTTTTTGTTCCTGTCTCCCACTGTTTTTGTCACGAGAGAAAATTTGTACGACCACATCTCGTTTTTTGTGATAGGAGGATGTTATACGACGCATTTTGAAAGTGCAAACCTTTATCTGAAAGCGACACGGTTACCACGACTAGGCAGTCTCGGCACAGAAAAATATGTAACGAATGGCGCAATTTAAACGCGACAGGGCGTCATTTGGGGGTGGGGATCTTCCAAGGGGCGTAAAGCTACCCAGGAAAAATAGAAAAATAGCCCTTAAAAATCAGTTTATCATCAGAACTGCGAAATCTGGATGCACCATATCATTTGACCAGGGTTAAGTCAAGGTTTGACCCATTTTAGTCTCAGGATCTCAAGAAGTTGGCCCTGTGCGATGTCCGTCACAAGTTGTCACAACCAGTGGCGAAACTAGCCCATTTTCGGGGGGGGGGGGGCAAGCCTAGATTTTCCGACAAGGTTTATCAATTTACCGATAAAAAGGCAAATTAGAGATGACGACCCATTGTTCAAGGGTTGAATGTCTTCAATGCGTGATAAGTATCTTCGTAAGATGGCGTCGGGTTGAGGCGTCACTTTACGATTTTTTCCTGGAAAGTTGAGGCCCCCCTTGAAAATTCAAGTGGAGACAGAGCCCCGAAGGAGCACAAAGTATAAGAGTAGGAAGGGGAGAGGGGTCAGCAAAAACTCAGTGCCTTTTCCACCAAACCCCAACTTGTTTATTTTATAAAACGGTAAGAAAAGTTTTAAACCTTTGGGTAACGTGGGTTACAGCAAAGGCTAATTTGTTTCAGTTTTGTTTCGGATGGTTATTTAGTTTGGAAAGGGTCGAGTTTTCCGTTAAATGCCTCACATTGTTTGAAGTATGACGTGACCAAACAATTAGAGCTGATCTATGATAGGTGGCCCTTGCTTTGGTTTGTGATCCAAAAAGACACTCTGATCATAAAGAATTCCAAAATTTTCGCCCGCGGCGCCTTTTCTAGTACGTTCTGTTTGGGATTACAGTTTTGGGGATGGGACCTTTTAAAACCTAAAATCTGTTCGGGAAGTAGTCAAATTTTGTTTAGAAAACATGCAAATCAGAAAAAAAATTCGCCTGTGGCACTCATTGGTATTTTGTTGCTACACATTCGTTACAAGCTGCTGCGGGGGCCTCGCTCTCCAGAGAGTTCTTGTTATTATGCATGATCCTTTAATTAATTTAATAATTTAATAATTTACCTTTAACAAACTGGTTTTTTGACATTCGTTTAGTTTTCCGGATGTGGAGCAGTACGTTGCTTGTTTTTAAACCCTTTATCTCTTCAGCCGAGCTGTATTTCCGCAAGTACATTTTGGGGGTATTCACCCCCCCCCCCCCCTTAGGTTCCAACGAAATGACGCATGGTTGATATTGTTCTAAGCACACGTGGACGACTTTTCTTTATTTCTGCGTACGGTACAGAGAGTTCTGTGAAAATATGAGTTATCTTCTAAGGATCACAAAAAATCAACGAAGAAACCAACGAAAATGGGGTTTATAAAGGCCAAAGAATATACTGAAATAAAAGGCGAATATTTCGGGAGGACAACCCGTCAGTCGCTAGTACCGAGGGAGAACAGTCTTGATTGTTATTCGCAGGTACTGGTGAGTGGCTCGCTGTCATTATATTCGCCTTTCAATTCTTCCAATCTTATTTTAATTTTCGGTTTCTTGTTGGTTTTCTGCATTATTTTGGTTTTCCTGGTTGTTGATCTTCAACCTCGTTTTGGCATTTTTCCTCGAAATTTTCTGTCTGCGTTGAAGAGGAGAGGCAGTTGTCCTCCCGAAATATTCACCTTTTATTTCAATAAGTAAGTAAGTAATTTATTTATGACCCGTCGTTTTGAAAAGGCGGAGTAAATGAAGAAAATAAAGAAAATAAACAAAACACATAAACACACAGAAAAGACACTTAATTTTTAATCTTCGGTCAGGAAGCAGTGGACGACGTCGTGCGCTGGTTGGGCCCTGTTGTCCATGATTTTTGAAAGGGATGAGGAAACATCCAAAAGGGTAACACTTGCATCTTGAATTTTGAATTTCTCCGTCAATGTATGGTTATGACATAATTTCGGCAAGTGGAGCAGGTGCTTTGCATAATAATAATAAGGATAATCTGTATTTAAAGCCAGAGGCCACATACATGAACTGGTTATACACTGATTAAGCAACAAAATTAAACAAAATATAAAAAAAATTCAACTTCTGTTGTCACGAAACTTCACTCCTTCATCGATAAATCTACACACTCTGCATATTATCTGTGCCGATGTACAATCCAAGATGTCTGGAAGCCGCAAATTCCCCCCAAGCAAAGACACCCTTAAATCAGAAAGCTCATGACACTTCAGCAAAAAAATGCTCCAAGTCATCATTCCCTTCATTACATAATATTTAAAATAACATGATCTCATCTTTTTAATCTCCTTCTTTCGCAGAACATGAGTGACGCCAGAACGAAATAGTATAGAAGGAGCGCAGAAGGTGCTGTACAAATTTCCCAAAGCTTTACGATTATAGTGCCCCCGGTTGGGGACGATGCGCCCATAGGCGCTACGGATTGACTTATAAACTTCTTGAACAACCGAAGAGCAAAATTTTGACAACGAAGGTTTGAATGTTATGCCGAGCCACCGTAGAGAGTCTGTTGATTTGACGATGAACGATCCAAGAGATATTTGCTTTAGCTTTAGATGCATTCGAACCATTTGACGAAGGGTTGAAATGCAGGTACTCACATTTTGACAGGTTAACTTCAAGGCCAATTTTGAGAAGTTCCGACGACAGCTTACTTACATTTTTTGTGTGTGTGGATCGGCTACGGCTTACTAAGAGCAAGTCGTCCGCGTAGGCTATGTAGCTGAAGGCATAGTCTTTATAGAAGTAAGCAGGGTGTAAAGAATCGAGACAAGAAGATATGGCCGATTTGAAGATGTAGGGAGATAAGACTCCCCCTTGGCGAACACCAGTTCGGACAGGAATAATCTCTGACAAGCTACCTTGCCATTTGAACCTTACTGAAGAATGACCATACGAAAATTTTAACAGATAGAAAACAGACAGATTCACGCCAGAATTAATGAGAGAAAATAGGGCCTGAGAATGCGTTATGTTGTCAAAAGCACCAGCTATATCTATAGAACATATATGTATAGAAGACTTGTCGCGGGTAGCCTGTTTCATCATTTTTGTCAATATGTGATGAGCGTGCACACAACTGGCGCTCGAACGGAATCCAAACTGCATTGAACCAAAGCTACATTTTTCAACTATTTCTGGAAGAAGGAGGTATTCCAGGATTTTGCTTATGGTACAAGAAACTGTAATTGGCCGATAGCGTTTGAAAAGGTCCGCGTCTTTCCCTCGCTTAATCACCGATGTTGTAGTACCCAAGAGGAAACTATTCGGAACCAAACCCTGGCATAAACAAATTTGAAATAGCAGCTGAAGGTGTTGTGTTAAAGCTGGACACTCAATTTTGAAAAAAATCGGCACTAAGGCCATCAGAATCTGTAGAACCAGTTCTTCTTAATTTTCGGAAAGCATTTCGATGGAAGAACAAGTAACGGGAAGAACAGAAGGTTGAAATATTTTTCTTGGTAGGTATTTAAGAAGTAAATTTTCAAAGTGCTGCTGAATCTGGTTTTTGCAACAGACCACTGTAGTGGCTGGTCCAGTCAGCCATAGTTAGCGCGGAAGGAGGTACAGCTGAACCTTTATCTGTACGAAGGACGTTTTGCCACGCTTTTTTTGTCACTGGGAGCATCTAAGCCATTCAAACGAGCATTTTTAAGTGAAGATTTGTATTCACGCTTCGTTTTAGCTTTTAGATTAAAGACAGTACCATTCCCTGGGCGTCCACAAGCAATCCAAAGTTTTAGCCAAAATTATATATATATATATAACTTATTCGTTAATATATAATATATTCGTTGGCCTTTACAAACCCCATTTTCGTTGGTTTCTTCGTTGATTTTTTGTGATATGTCAGGCCAATGTGGTTTACGAAATTATCATCTTCTAAGGATACCGACCATCTACTACTGTGCTGTCATATTTGTTCATATTATCAATCTATGTTCGTCAGTCGTCATTTCCTTCAATCATTTCGAAATTCTGTTTTGTTCTTGCTCTTGAGAGACCGTGTACAACTACGAACTTCTTAAACCGAATCTAATCTTCAGCTTTGGCTTCAATCAATCAATTAATCTGTTCAACCCTAATAGCACTAGGCTAACACGGGCGGGAACTGGAAATACAAACACAATACAAATAAAACACAAACTAACAAACAATAAATACGAAACGAAATAGATCAAGTACAGTTAAAATGTTTAGTGAAATACGGAACGAATGAACTTAGGCTTCACTCAATCACGTAATAAATTCATTCATTCAATCAACCCTCTGGCTCACCATCAGGCTGATACAAGATTACAGGTATGAAGCACTCCTTTCTTCAACAGAAAACCATTTCAATGAAGACTGAAAACAAAAAAGAAAGGAGACATTAAAAATTTTAGCAAGTATTAACTGTGTACAAATTCACATATATAAACCCCAATGTGTCTTTTATGTGTTTTATTTATTTTCTTTCATTTACTCCGCTTTTTATTAATGGCGGGTTACAAAAATATTACTTACTTACTTACTTACAAATATGGCACTGCTAATTATTCATAGACGATTTTTTCTGCTTATGGCGGGAATTCGGGAATCCATACATCACTACACCGTTCGAAATGAGTTACAAGCGACGAGGAAGGCGGTTAAAGACTCCGCAATTAACAAATGAAGGAAGTGAATATACTTTCGGTTTTGTCATAATAGGCTACTGTGATACTTCGGTAGAAGGAACAGTTACAGGTGTCAGGAACTAGAGATTATAACAGCTTTTTAAGCAGAAACAGCGTATTTTGAGGCCACCTTTATGATTCCGCTTTTAAGCAAATGAATAAAGTAAAACGTAAGTCGCTGACATTCTCTGAATTTTAATAAAACCATATTTAAATGAAAAAAGTTTTTTTTTGCTTTTAAAATGGTCGCCACTGGTTGATTGGTATTCAAGCTGAGTACTCCGCTAGCAGGAAAACTAGCGAGAAAGAAAAAATATCCTAAACATTCAGAAAACACAAAAACAGATACAAATCTATCAACGCCCAGAAGGACACGCAGTAAAATACATTAGGATTACAAATTCAAAACCCGTCCTTTCCCGTCAAACGGAAACGAATCACTGCATTATAATTTCTGTAGCTTGGGAATGGGAATACTCTTGATGACTAACTCTCCTTGCCGATGCAAAATCGCTGTATACCTAGCGGAAGAGCCAGAAGCGGCATCACAGCTGTCCCGAACGATCGCCGTGATTGGTTGACACAAGATATGAGCTGTTGAGTTTGAGTGGTTAGTAAGACGTTTTCTCGTTCTTCCTGAGGATCACTGGCGCGTTTTGGACTTAGTCATACAGAGTAGTCAAGAGACAATGAAATGTTGTCTCTTGTTAGCAATTTCTTATTCTACTATGGACACCAGGTGTCGGCTCGGTTCGGTCTGTATCATTTTCAGTTTTATTATCCACATAATTTTGCCTGTAGCTTGCGGCAAATTCTAATTTTAGACAGTAAGTAAGTAAGTAAGTAATTTATTTCTAACCCGCCATCTGAAACGCGGGGTATGTAAAATAAAATAAAATAATTAAATAAAACACAACAAATGCAATATACAATTTTTCATTCATCGTCCAGAAAAGAATCTAGAGTGTTATGTGCTGGCTGGGCACAGTTGTCCATGACCTCTGACAGAGTCGACGAAATTTAAAAAAGTGTGACACTTGCATCTTTAACTTTAAGTGAGACTTTAGAGATTTAAAACCATTTTTTCATCAATACTTCATTAAAAGTACCTAAACCAACTATCTAGGCCTACGGTTTTCATTATTTCTGATCTGATTTTTGTAAATGGTTCAAATATGGCTCCAGACAGCCTAGCCGAGTTGTGCGCACAGGATTACAACCGAGGAGTTAACCACTCCAGATACCTGCTATACATTCTTTCCCGGCACCGGCTGGAACCGGCCAAAACCAGTGGTGCCGGCCATAAATTAGGGAATTCATCTTTTAAACGGTTCTGAACATGCTGATTTGGATGTTCTAACCCTTGGCAACCAGTGCCGGCACTGACCTGGCACCACGGCAGCAATTACTGTACACTATAGTCAAGCGTGGGAAACCCCTCGATTACATCCAGATTGCGGGCGAGGTCGATCGAGCCACTGTATAATACTGGTAGTAACGAGTGTATGCAAGGAACTGGCGGCTATCATAGACCCCTTCTTTCAAAGGGGTCACAGTGTTATAAAACTGGTCACCAAGGATGGAGGAGATCCGTGAACCTTCTTTTTCGCTGGTGTCAAGATTATGCAGAAAACGCGATAAGAACAACCATTCCTATCGACTGGTAATACCTTTCCCCTATTTTCAAATCCTTAAACGACTTGCCATACCTATTGGTGATCCACTGTATGTCGCCAATCGCTCTATCCGTTCTCATTTGGTTCACAGAAAATCAACGAAGAAACCAACGAGAATGGGGTTTGTAAAGGCCAACGAATATACTGAATTAAAAGGTGACTACTTCGGGAGGACAACCGCCTCCCTTTCTTAAGCGCAGACAGAAATTTTCGAGGAAAAATGCCAAAACGAGGATGAAGGTCAACAACCAAGAAAACTAAAACAAAGCAGAAACCCAACAAAAAAACGAAAATTAAAACAAAAATGGAAGAATCGAAAGCTTAAAATAAAGACAGCGAGCCACTCACCAATATTCGCCTTTTATTTCAGTATATTCGTTGGCCTTTATAAACCCCGCTTTCGTTGGTTTCTTCGTTGATTTTGTGCAATATGTCAGGCCAATGTGGATTACGAAATTATCTATTTCTAAGGTTCTGAATTATCGTTGCTATTTCTATCCACCCTAACGGCACTACACCAATTTTTGCATTATTCAAAATATTGCCATTTTCGAAGTGGATCAGGCTCCCGCTTATTACCGCCAGGAGCATTGGTCAGAAAGGCAAATTCTGCAATTTCAGGGGTCGGTCATTTTTTTAAGAAAAAAAAACACAGCACAGTTTCAAATGAGTCATGTAGCGTACGTCAGAATATACTGGAACAGATACTTTATCTACTTCTGCTTTAATACAAAATCTTCCGTAACAAAGAGAGAATCGGATGACGCGAAGTTGGCCCAGAGACTTCGCAACCTCGGACAACCATTATCCGTGCCAACCGGGTGGGGGAGACCGATTGCTGCGCAATAGCGACACAGACAATGACAAAACACGTACGCTAGGTATTTAATTAACTGCCATACTTCCGCGTGGCTACCAGTTTGGCTTCGGTTTCTGTTGATAAAATAGCAGAAGAGACTATATTTTTTCCGATAGTGAGGCCTGACTTGGCAAAGAACTCGACCAATCATGGAATTTCCCGCATTTTCAACATCAACAATACCGTAGCTAGACAATTTTCAACCTGCTTTGAAATTAAGTGGTGATCTCGGTGGTGATAAAATGAGAAGCATAAATACTTCCTGAAATAATCGTCAAGGGCAATTAGTGTGGTATAAAAAACCGGTTGACCGCTGATAGCCCACGAGCCGCACAAACTAGTACGGTGTCACTTACCACGGGCCAGTTCAGGTCAGCCCCCCTCCCCCCTCTGGCGCACTAGGGCATGAAGTTATACATCTGTTTCATATGCCACTATGCAGTTCGGCACTTAAAGGATCCCTCGCACTATTTACTGTTCATATTTCAGTATTTTTAAATAATCAAATACTTTAAATAGGCTCTGCTTTCAACAACTTACTAAAGACTTTGCAGGTTTTAAGACCTTTTCCAGGCCCGTCGACTTCTTGCAAGAACAGTGGAAAATCTGCATAATCGGTTCTTCTGATGAATCAACTTCTCGCAAACAACCGTTGACAGCATGATATGCATCGAAGGTAGAGCAAAACAAGGCAAGTTACGAAATCAGTCAGTTGTAGTTAGAAGGGTTAGCATGTACCGTATCCAATCTGGGTCTCCGGTTTTAAGGATGTATGGTTCGATTACAGGAATAGGTTGCATTAGTAATATAGGCAAGATAGGTACTTTGAAGCACAAGTCTCAGAACATGCAGTTTATATTCCATTTTCTAGCATAGACGAGTCATTCAAATGTCTGACGGGTTTTAAAACAATTACAAACCAGTCTCAGCTGTTTTATCCTCACTCGGTTGCCATGTCTTTGGTAAGAAACGGAAAAGCTGAATGCAAAAATTAACATAGTGCCGTTCGAGTGGATAAAAAAAATTACATAATATAAAATCTCTTAAATGAGAATGGATGAAATGATTGTAAACTTAGGAGTGAATCAGCAACATAAAATATGTACGACGGGTCCTTTAAAGCAGTGGTTCCCAACCAGTGGTACGCGTACCCCAAGGGGTACGCGAAGGAACCAAAACTGATTTAGTATGTAGCTTCAAAATCTCGTCTCACTCATTTATGATTGTCAATAGCCTAACATTACCAGGAGAGTATCACCAGACTGTTTTTTTTTTTTTTTTTAATAATTGCTTTTACGAAAAATCGCGTCGCTTCGCGCAGACTCTTTTGTTTTTTAATCGTCTGGCCAACCATTTTGGGGGAAGGGGTGTTGTCAACCGGTGCGTGACGCCTCTGATTACAAACCCTATTGAAAGTCAGTGAAATAATGTGCTGAATAACATCAAAACCAAACACAGAAACAGGCTGACTGTCAAAAATATTGCCGTTAATGACGTCGAGCCGAGATTCGAAAAAATTCTAGCCACAAAGCAGCCTCTAGTGATTGCCTCATTGCCTCCTGTGTACCTTATTATTTATGATAATAAATATCGTCTTTGTCATGTTCTGAAAAAAGGGGTACGCAATCTTTTCGAACCTTGATTAGGGGTACGCGGTACGGGTTGGGAACCACTGCTTAAAAGTACCCCTCGCACTATTTACTGTTTAAAGTCCAGTATTTTAACATAGTTGAATACTTTAAGACTAGGCTCTGCTTTTAACATATTGTCGACGGTTTTGACTGTTTTAAGCCTTTTTCCAGGCCCGTTGACTTCTAGCAATAACACGGAAAAATGTAATACCATTTTTCTGATGGAAAAACCTCTCGTAAACCACGGTCGACAGAATGATACGCGTCGAAGGTAGCACAACCCGGCAAGTGAGAAAATCAGTAAAGTTTGTTAGAGGGGTTAGAATGTACCGTTTAAAAATCGGGTTTCCGGCGGAAGCATGGATGGGTCTATTGCGGAAGTAGGTTGAATTAGTACTATAAGTAAGACAGGTCCTTTAAGCATGCCACAAGACTCATGGATAACCTCTTTAACTCTCGTTGTTGTTTTTATCAGGTTTGGACCCCAAACAGCTTAGCTTTATCTTAGTATCAACTAGGTTTCAGCAATGTACTCCCCCACCGCTTATGAGCAGTTTCGGGTTCGAAACCTTTTCGAAAAACTTTGCCAAGAAGGGACGAAACAACCGCACATGGTCGGTTCCGGTAAAGCAATGTTTCCAAGAAAATCCGGTCATGTCTATACAGATCGGCTCTACGTACGAAGTTTCGACTGTTACTATTCTCCCTGCCGCCTTGTCTGAAGGCGGCGCAAGGGCGCGGTGCCAATCCAAACGGCACAAACTTTGAAAAAAAAAATCAAGTTTTAGCGGCAGAAAAGGATCTGGTTTAAGACTAATTTGCAAAATTTAGCCCCCGTCTCCCATAACTGACAATGCTAAACGGATACGTCAGTTCTTATTAGAGCTATTTTTCGGTCCTCCTTGGCAAGGGTCCTATTCAGGAATATTTCTTTCCTAAACGGATACGTCAGCTGAATTTTAGTAGAGTTATAATTCGGCCCTTCTTGCACTGTCATAAGTTTCATAACAGACAACAGAAGGATGCGAGGTTTCAACAAACAATGCGAAACAGACAACACTTCGGATGTTGTCTGTTGTGTTTGAAGATGTTATGCATAAGCGTTGCGATCAGGAAGAGCCGAAAAATCGCCAAAAAGCATCTGCTGAATTTTCCGACCACATGACGACAAACAAAAAAGTCAGTAGATGCATTTTTTGCTGTTTTTTGGCGCATCCTGGCAATGCTTGTTCTGCATTATATTTCACGTATAATGTTTTCCAACACAACAGATAATATCCCAAGTGCTGTCTGTTACGCACTGTCTGTTGAAACCGCGCATCCTTCTGTTGTCTGTTATGAAACTTCTGACAGTGTGGCTAGGGTCCTCTTCAGTAATATTTCTTTCCTAAACGGATACATCAGCTGAATTTTATTAGAGCTATATTTCGGCCCTTCTTGGCTAGGGTCCTCTTCCGGAATATTTCTTTCCTAAACGGATACATCAGCTGAATTTTATTTGAGCTATATTTCGGCCCTTCTTGGCAAGGGTCCTCTTCCGGAATATTTCTTACGTGAAGAGGGCCCTTGCCAAGAAGCTGAAATATAGCTCTAAAATCAGCTGACGTATCCGTTTAGCACTGTCAATTATGATTCGCTGACAGATGACTTCATGCTGCCCCGACATTTCTTTCCTAGAATATAGTCAATTAATGTATACAACGGATACGTCAGCTACGATGCTAGTCGTCAGCGACATTTCGGCCTTTCTTTGCAAGGGTCCTCGTCAGGCTGTCAATCTTCAGGGTCGACGTCGGGGAGGGAAACAAACCTATAATTACACGTAGCTGACGTATCCGTTTTATACATTATATGAATATATCTTTCAAAGTCAGCTTGGGATCAAGGGATATGAGTGAATATGAATACGACTAAATACCACCAGCGGGGAAGTTCTGCCTAGGCGAACTAGGAAGCTGCTACTTGCTAGAGCCCCAACCTCAGAACGGCCCCTGCCAGAGGGGCCCAAGTGGTAAGTAAAAATGTAATTTGTAATCTTTTTGGTTCTTGTACATTCCATTTAAATCTACTTGTCTAAAGTCAAAATAAGTTAAGTAAATTAAATTAAATTTTTTTTTTGCTAAATTACGGAAAAGGGGGCCCCGAATCTGTTCACTGCCTAGGGCAGTGGTTCCCAACCTTTTCCGTGCCGCGTACCCCTAATCAGAGTTCAAAATGGTTGCGTACCCCTTTTTTGACGGATCAATGTTTTACTGTATTTTACCACGAGAAGAAAGTAAAAAATACGATATTTAGTGTCCTCAAAGATATGGCATATATGTGTATAGGAAATTGCGAGGTATCTGACATTTTGGACAATATTGAAACTAAGTCAGAAAACTCAATAATGTTTAAGGCGAGATATTAAAGCTACAGACTAACTTGATTTTGGGGACCTTCGCGTACCACTTGCGAGGGTCTCTCGTGCCCCTTTGGGTACGCGTACCACCGGTTGGGAACCACTGGCCTAGGGGACCTGGGACGATCTATGACCGGGCTTGCGTGCAACAACCAAAACCACCTCACTTCCAGAAAGACGAAATGCCGATGTATTACTAGGGGGAAGCAACGTGACAGCTCAGCACGTTTGTCCAATCCTTGAAATAAGGAGTTGTCCACCCATTAAATCGGGAACACTATCAGCATTTTTCGGACTTAAGTGGCTTTGAATGACGTCAATCGTGTTTTATCTGTTTGCATGATTGCTTTCCCAAATGGCCATAAATGTATAGTTAAGTGGAAAGAAGTGCGCACTAATTATTTTTTAAAGGATCGACAACTTGGATCAGATCCACAGCACGATCACTAATGAATTCTTTTGAGCTCCAGATTAAGGATATGACACGTCCCCTCCATAAGGAAGGGCTCATCCCAGGGCCGTATCCAGGGGGGGTGCTAGGGGGTTCGAGCCCCCTCCAAAATATACAAAATAATCATTTTTTATAGGCTTTAACTTCTGATCTATGTCTTTTTTGTACTTTTTGGTATGGACTAGGTCTGACCAGCGGGTAAAACCCCCTCCGAAATAAACTCCTGGATACGGACCTGGCTCATCCTGTTAAAGCACACGTCGTACTACATAATTTTTCTGCTGAGATGTTCTGAGATGATTACTTTAATACTTATAGATTGAGACTGAAATACAAAATAGACTGAAATGCAAAATACAATGGTTACGAAGCTTCGCTCCTCCTATTAAGACTTGAGCCACTCCATGTCCGCCGGGGAAACTTAATTTTACGTTATGGCCGATCAATCCTTGCCAGTGAAAAACATAGAGATATTCTGCCCGATCTAGCACCGGCGACAGGACGGACGAGGCACAAAAATCTCCTGGTGCCAGCTAAATGTCGCACTAACCGGTATTCGAATTCCTTTGTACCATATTTCACTGAGAAGATTAACAAAAAAACAAGTGAATTCCAAGTGATTTATTTTCTTTTATGTAATAATTGTATATATTCAAGTATTTTAACACATTAAATGTATGGTTGACGTATTTAGTGCCATGTCGGCGCTACGAGTTTGACCAATAAAAATATCTATCTATCTTTTTTTTTTATCTATCTATGCTTCAAAAAAATTATACAAGACTTCGCTGTTTTTAGCCTATTTCCATGCCACTTGCCTTGAATGACAAACTTGGCAAATTTGCACACCGCCCTTTAGACCACTCAGCTTGTCAGAAGAAATGATCGGGAGTCTGTTTCCTGATGTAAATCGAACAACCTTGGCAAGCTTGACAATCAGGGCAATGCTAAAAGAGGCGACAGGACACATTTATGACGTGTAGAACCTCGGTAATGAGAATGGATGGGAATAATACTGAAGCAGAATGAATTACTATTATAAGTGCGAAGTGTCCTCCAAGGAAATAGATATATTCTTTTCTTTATTTTAGACGAGAAGTGTTTTATAGAAGAAAAAAATTTTACATAAAACGGAGAGGTCAGTTAGGATATTCTTCAGCGATAACTTGCAGGTTCTTTTCTTCTAGCTACAGTCTGAAGACAGCCTTTGCCAAGAATGGCCGAAATCTCACTGAAAAATATCCTAGCGCAATTATTTAGTAACTTTTTACGTATGATTCCCAGTTATCTTGGGCTGAAGGAGTATTTGTAAGTACATAGCACTTAAAATTTAGTAAGCTAGCAAAAAGGAATCGACCCTTTTTGTTCCCCTTCCCTGATATCTGTACTTGGCGTACCACTGTCGCGGCCAGCTTAACACGAATTGGTTCCAATGAACATTAAACAAATACGGGTACTGGTTAAATGCCATATAATCATTAAATAGCTAAAGTAACTTCAAACTTACCTTAAAAATCCTGAGATTATTTTGCGGCGTCCGTATTAGCTCTTTTGCCGCCCGTACCATTCTTTTGTACGACCTAAAGGGGAAATTAAGAACTAATTAACTCCGCTAAAGTCAGGCGTCACAGAAATAGCAAACAAAATTGCTTAAAATGTGCTGCCAATGTTTCCCCCAACTCTGCCCACCTACGCCGCCCGTAAGCTATGTCACAAAATCAGTTTGCTTTAGTTTCTAGTGCTTTTTGTTTTGTGAAGTGCTTGTTCTGTTTCTTTTATTGATACTCCGCTTTGATTTTTTAGAGCGGGTCAAAAATAAATTATTATTATAGAGCTATAAAAAATGTGATGTGACTATTTTGTGGCGTGCGTGTGAGAGCTGGTCACACTTGGCTCATTTCCTGGCTTTTTGGGTTGCAAAAGTAGAAAAAAGAAAAAGAACAAGATCCAAGTAACTCTGAATGTTATCGTTTGAAATTCAGGAGATAAATTAGAGCAAAACAGCGTGTATAATTATGTTACAGGAACCCTAATTGACACCTAACTGCAGTCTTCTCATTATCCCCAAGCTGCCACAAAGCCCATCAAATCTCACGTCCCCTAGGTATTTTCGGTTGTTTGTGGAATAGGCGGCTTTTTGAGCCCAGTGTGACCAAGCTCCGAGTCTGACCTCCTTTGCCCCCCTTTCTTCAATTCAATACGATCTAAAAACCAAAATCGACAAACGATTAACTCCGTTTAAGCCAGACCTCATTAAGTAAGCATAAACAAAGAAAATGACAACGACGGTACAGTCGGGGTCGAGCTTCATTATGCCGATTTCGCGAAGTTTTTTGCGCTACCCTGCGTTTTAATGAGATGATAAAAAAGACCGCTACACAAAGAAACAGCAAGGTCTTTTGGAAGCAGCCCAAGAGCCAATTTGGTAGCCTAGTTGGTAAAAGGTAAAAGAATAAAAGGTAGAGGAACAATTAAGACGTCGACACGACGTAGAAACTTTCAGATCACTTTCACGGTCATTTCTGCAAAACGTCGACAGTGTAAACAGAAAATTAGATGACAGTTCATTTTTTTAATTCGATCTTGCGCGAAGGGCATTTAAAACTAAACTGCGAGCATCTTTTGCGCATCATTTTTTTGCGTTAATATAGCATGCTTAATTAAATTCAATTCAGATTTATTCACCATAATATATGCACAGAAATTAAAACGTTGGTACGTCGACACTACTATACAAGGCGAACAAAAAACTGTGGATATTAAGGGCCTGTCTGTTGGTTCCATTAGGCTTAATTTTCATTTTACGATTGACTGAACGAATTTATTACGCGATACAGAATACTGGGCTTATTCTAAAGCTGTTTAACGAAGCATAAGCTGAGCTGCTAGTTTAAATTTAAAATGTTATTTATGACAAATACAATAGAAAAAACGAAATTCTCGGGGTTTTTTCTTGATCAGAAGTTACCCCTCCAAGATGATGTGCGAGGTATAAATAAATTTCGGATCACGGACGGTTTGAGGACGGTTTGCCGGAAGTGCAACCGAATATCCGAAATTTATTTATCCCTCGCACATCATCTTGGAGGGGTAACTAGCTGATCAAGAAAAAAACCCGAAAATTTCGTTTTTTCTATTGTATATGAAATGAATGGTCAGCTTGGCTTCAAACCTTATATTCGTTATTTATGACGGTTGTAGCCCTATATACGTAGGCCTATTATGATTTATGTGTGTTCTCGTAAGTTGTATCCATGACTAATAATGACTATACCAAACAAATTTGGCGTGAGCCATTATAAGTTTTTGGTGAATAAAAAGATTTTATTTATCTATCTATCTACTATCATAAGTTTAACCCAGTACAACAAAGAAATAAAATAAACAGAACTCATTAGGCGCTTATAGCGAGTAAGTGGTTCAAGAAAATACATGACGACGACATAAAATACCGCCTTCTAATTCCCCTTCATAAGCGGGATATAGATAAATTATTTTTATTCCTGAATCCCAGATCTCTCAGGTACAAATGAAGAAGTAATTGCAACCACCTTCACTGTTAAAACTTTCTCCGAGTAAGGATTAAAGTTAACTGCAGTATTTGCTACTGGGATTAATCTTATCTCTACTGGGATAAGATTAATCCGAATTAGAGAAAATCTTATCTCAGTAGATACAAGATTAATCTCAGTAGCAAATACTGAAAGATTTTTTTTACCATGTTTACGAGCTCAAAATAGGACAAAAGGACATGAAACTGGGAGTCTAACAGTACGAGGCCCTCAGACCATTAAGCCTTCCATTGATTGCGTTCCATCATGGTCTAATAAACTGTGACCAGCAACCATATCTTTTTGATCAACATACACATGCCAGAATGATTCAGATAAAAAAAATAAGCACGAGCTTCGAATATTCAATACTTTATTACGACGATACAGCTGTTCCCATTATCCCTTCATGTCTGAAAACCTAGTGGGAAAATACGAGATGAATAGGATTTTCGAAAGACGTTCCTTGCATATTTATTCGTTTATTAGAAATTTACTATTTGTTTTTAATAACAACTACCGTATTAACTTGAGATATCAGCCGCGTATTGCAGCAAGACATACAGATTAAGTGTTAAGAATTGACAATCATTTCAACAATTCAACTCAATGAATTTTATTTTTTATCATTCATCCGACAAAACACTGCATTTAACGCTTTCATGAAGGTCACAACCGTGTCCTCTGCGGGAGTGCAGAACTATTATTCACTGGATCCCAACGATAAGACACATTTCCCATATTAACTATTTTTTCTCATTTTCCTTTTTCTTTACCCACATCCTCCACCCCTAACCAGGGGCGTCAAGACTGGGGGGGGGGGGTGAGGGTAGGGGGGACGCCCTACTGTTGTCAGCACAGTTGGCAAAAAATAACCTAGTCGGCGCGAAGCGCCGAAATTTATCCTCAAAACAGTTGATTTTTTTTCATGACAACAGTCGGTTTTTCTGAAAATCAGTCGATTTTTCATCGAAACAGTCGGTTTTTCTGAAAATCAGTCGGTTTGTTTCCAAACGGTCCTTTTTTTCTTGAAAACAGTCGTTTTTTCTGCAAAAACAGTCGGTAAAAATTACCAGTCAGTTGGTAAGTGCCTTGCCCTCCCCCGCCAAACATTTTGGGTAGTAACGCCTCTGCCCCTAACCACTAATAATAAGAATCAACTCATTTTTAAATCACTTCGACATTTCTATTTGGGATCCCAAAACGTAAGCGGCGGGATACCTATGACATCGCAAAAGTTGTCAGTCTGTCCGTCCGTCCGTCTGTGCGCGCTATAACTCTCGAAGGGAATGAGACATTTTGATGAAACTTGGTGTGAGCATTCTTTGGGTCAAGGGTAAGGTCAAGTTCGTAGATGGGCTCTGTAGCCCTACATTTAGGGGTGGGGGAGGGGTTTAAATTGAGGGGCAAATGAAATATTTTTAAACAGATAATGTAATAGTCGATTATGGGGTAAGAAGACATGCTGCACACGATGGGGAAAACCATTTTCTTGCCGGATAAGTAGTTCGTCCGGATTCCGGCCAAACCGGAAAATTTGTTGTTTGATTAATTAGATGTTTGATTAAGAGGTAAGAAGACATGCTGAACAGATGGTGAAAACCATTTTGACATCAGACAAGTAGTTCGCCCGGAATCCGGCCAAAACCGGAAAGTTGGTTAAAAGTAAAAGTTTTATTTGAAGTTGATTAGATGTTCGATTTGGGGTAAGAAGACATGTTGAACACGATGGTGAAAACCATTTTTTCGCCGGACAAGCAGTTAGCCCGGAATCCGACCAAAACCGGAAAGTCTGTTAAAAGTAAAAGTTTTATTTGAAGATGATTAGATGTTCGATACGGGGGTAGGAAGACATGCTGAACAATATGGCAAGTAGTTAGCCCGGAATTCGGCCAAACCCGGAAAAATTGTTAAAAGTAAAAGTTTTATTTGAAGTTGATTAGATGTTCGATTTAGGGGTAAGGAGACATGCTGAACACTTATGTGAAAAGTATTTTCTACCAGGACAACTTGTTCGCCCGGAATCAGGCCAAAACCGGAAAATTTGTTAAAAGCAAAAATTTTATTTGAAGTTGATTAGATGACATATTTAGAGGTAAGAAAAGACGACAATCTTTTTTTGCCGGGTCATATAGTTCGTTCAGAATCCGGTAGAAACCGGATTTTTCTTATAAGTTAAAGTCTTACTTGAAGTTGATCAAATGTTTTTTTTATGGACAAGGATAAATGCTGAAATCGTTTCTGGATTTTCTTTTTTTTTCTGAACAAGTATGGTAGTTCGTTCGAAATTCGGGCAGAACCGGAAATTTGGCAGCCGCAAAGCAAGAAGTTTCGATCAGTATCGTCAAAAGAGACATGGCTTATAGAGTTATATCTGAACTTGAGTTTTATACAAAACCGGTCGGCACAAAGATCGTAACTGTCTGCATCAATATCTAATTTTTGGGATCCCATCGGAACCTTTGGTCTTGTTTAGTTGGAACTCGAGAATTCTTGAAGGATTGGGCTTCGATAACGGAGGGTGCATGTCCAACAGACGAAACAGACAACAGACGTGTCCAAAATTTCGAAAAACGATATTTCCGAACAAATTATCGTGAAAAGATGATTTCTAGTTGAAGTTGTGCTTCGAGGCCCATTTCGTACAATAGCGAGCTACACGCACGAGCAGGAGAGACCTTAGAGACCTGAGGACGTCAATGCATTGCAAGCCGTTCGGCCAGCAAAATTATCAATCAATCAATCAATTTATTAATTCGTGATATTAAACATCACATATCAAAATTACACTATTACAGGACTATTCTTTACTAAATATATACATTCATCCGTTCGGTGGCTCGGGGCAATAGCAAAATCAACGGGAAAGGCGGTAGAAATGGCCGGAACGGCATTCTGCATTCTCACGAATTTCCTTTAAAAGTAGATTCTCGGAAACTTCTAACCTTGCAACAAAACTAGCTAGAGCTTTCCGTCTCATAACATTAAACGATTCCATTTCATTTTCTAAGAACATTTGACTAGCAGAGTAACGTCGATTATATGAAAGGAGATGACGGATTGTTTTGCTTGCTTGTTTTTCTTCGACACCGACAGGTTGCTGTTGGTCTAGAAGATATAGTTAATGTTTTCAGTTCATTGGATCATGGAAGCAACCAATGAAACTTAATGAACTGAGGGCGTCTTACAGTCAAACTCGCTCAACTTTCATATCCTTGTGTCCTCTTTTTGGTAGGAACCTTAACATCCTTAGCTACGTTTATGATAACAAGGATGGTTGAAGTTATTACTAATTTTTTGGATCCCAAAACGTAAGTGGAGGGATACCTATGACTTCGCAAAAGTTGTCCGTCTGTCCGTCCGTCTGTCAGCACGATAACTCTCGAAGGGAATGAGATATTCTGATGAAACTTGGTGTGAGGATTCTGGGCGAAAAAATATTTTTTTAAATCGAATGAGATAGTCGATTAAGGGGTAAGAAGACATGCTGAACACACGACTACGAAAACCATTTTCTCGCCGGACAAGTAGTTCGCCCGGAATCCGGCCAGAACAGGAAAGTTTGTTAAAAGTAAAAGTTTTATCTGAAGTTTATCAGATGTCCGATTAAGGGGTGCTGAATCCGAATGTGAAAATTATTTTCTCACCGGACAGGTAGTTCACCTGTAATCCGGCAAAAACCGGAACATTTGTCAAAAATAAAGTTTAATCTGAAGTTGATTAGAGGTTCGACGTAGGGGTAAGAAGATACGCTAAACCCGTTTTTGAACTTCAATTTTAACAAGACAAGTAGTTCGCCCGGAACTTTGAACCGGAAATTTGGCAGAATTAAGTAATGCAGGAACTTCGTCAAAGTATATATGACGCAGGCTTTAGCAGTATACACCAGAGGCGGTGGACTCGGACTCTGGACTCGTCTCGAGACGGTCTCGAGACACCTTTTTCGCGGACTCGGTCTCGTCTCGTCTCGAACGATTTTTTTCGCGGTCTTGGTCTTGTCTCGGACTCGATCACAGCGGACTCGCAGCACCTCTGGTATACACACATGCTGAATCCATATTTGAGCTTGGTCTTCTCAGATGATTCCCATTTGTCTTAATCTGTTTCTAAATTTTACTGGTAAAGTCTTCAAGGAGTCTGGCGAAGACTGGATCTCTACGAGACCCAATTGTTTGGATCAAATATTAAATTTGTGGGATCCCATCGAAACCTTTGGTCTTGTCTATCTGAGAGATCAAAGGTTTGGGTTATGAATTTTGCTGTTCGTCACTCAGATCTTGAAAACGGCTGATCAGTCACGTTCTTTTTCTTGAGAATAAACAGGGAAAATGTGAGATGCATAGAATATCCTGATCCAAGTCTCGTGTAGATTAGTAAATCAGTGATTTATTGTTTATTTACAACAGAAGTCCTTATCTGAACCTTAAGCTACGTGTACACTTAGTCCGATTAGATCTGAAAGATGGGAAAATACGTTTGCCAAATTTGTGTCGCTACTCGGAAATGTTTCCAAATTTCCGAGCGAACATCCTGCCTTACTTCTGCCAATTCCCGGTTTCGGCCGAATTTCTGGTGAACTACTTATCCAGCAAAAAAAGGAAAGCTAAAAAAAAAATGGATTCAGCATATCTCCTTACCCCTATATTCTAATCAACTTCCAATAAAACTTGAACTTCTAAATCCGGTTTCAGCCGGATTCCGGGTGAACTATATGTCCGATAAAAAGTGATTGTCATATACGGATTCAGCATCTCTTCTTACCCCTAAATCGGACATCTAATCAACTTCAAATAAAACTTTTGTTTTTAACCAATTTTCCGGTTTTGGCCGGATTCCGGGCGAACTAATTCGAATTCCGGGTAGAAAATAATTTTCACATAAGTGTTCAGCACCTCCTTACCCCTAAAAGAAGAACAGTTCAGAAACGAATTCAGGGTATCTCCTTATCCCTATCAAGAACATCTAATAACTTAACTTTAACTTATAAGATTTCCGTTTTCAACCAGATTCCGGACGAATTATATGTCCGATGAAAAAATAATTGTCATATACAGACTCAGCGTCTTTTCTTAGCCCTAAATCTGTCATCTAATCAACTTCAAATAAAACTTTCGCTTTTAACAAATTTTCCGGTTTGGCCGGAATCCGGACGAACTACTTATCCGGCAAGAAAATGGTTTTCCCCATCGTGTGCAGCATGTCTTCTTACCCCATAATCGACTATCACATTAGCTGTTTAAAAATATTTTGTTTGCCCCTTAATTTGAACCCAATCCCTAAATGTAGGTCTACAGAACCCGTCTACGAACCTGACCTTACCCTTGACCCAAAGAATCCTCACACCAAGTTTCATCAAATTATCTCATTCCCTTCGAGAGTTATCGTGCTGACAGACGGACGGACGGACGGACAACTTTTGCGATGTCATAGGTATCCCTCCACTTACGTTTCGGGATCCCAGAAAAAGAAAGAAAAATCGCCATGGCACATTTCTTCTAATTCCCAGCTGTAGACACTCTTTCCGTAAGCAGCAGGGTTTGATAAATTAGGACATGGACTTGTCCATGTCCATGACGAGATCCCATGTGAGGCACGCCGGAAGACATCGGTGTGAACGTCTCCCCACAAGACGACAACTTGTGTTGAACTGAATTGTTTTGAACACAGAAGGTAGAAAGAACAAGCATGACTTCTCGACCCCAATTCCTCCACTTTAATAGACTTGCGAGAAACATTTACTTCTAAGATTTCTAGTTTTGGGGGAAAATATTCAGGGTGTATCATAATAATCAAATATGGATTCAGCATGTCTCCTGCCAGTTAAACTGAGAAGCCAGCTTATTTTTGCGTCATTTAACTGAATAAACTGAACAATTTGGATTCTGCTAAGGGATTTTTTTAATTCTCCAGTATCTGCTCTAGTTATGACATTCAGAATATCTGCGGCCGTCCCAACAACGTAAATTCTACAGTGACGCGGGAAATTTAGTCTCAACACAAACGCGGCTTTTCAGTGGGCAGTGGTGTGCTTGGTGAAGACTGCTTAGTGTCTGAACAACAAAAAAATCAGATATCTTTCTGGTAAGGCAGAACACAGATACAAGCGCATAGAGGTACCACAAATCACACGGACATTCCACTATTTGAAAATCGGTTATCTGTGAATAGCGGAACAACGAAGTAACGCATTTTCAGCGGGTCTTCAAGCCAATTTAAGTGAATAAGTGATGGGTAACTAAATTGTCCTATCCCAGCCCTTTTCAGTTAAACTTTAATGTAATATAGTTCAATCAAGTAACACTTTCTAACGCCTGCAGTTTTGGACTCCTCCCCCACCCCCAAACGTGGCCCATCTACAAACTTGAAATGAACCGTAAAAGCTCCTCACACTGACTTGGGACGTCACCACCAACTTCAAGAATGTTCAGTCTAACTTGACGAACTCACGAGCTTTACAAAGGTGTACCGTCGCTAACCATTTTCGATCCGACAAACCCAACAAGCACTTTTGTTCACGCGATTTTTTAGCTTGGCCTAATCTGAAAGCCATAAGTTGCTCCCCCACCCCAAATCGATCGACCGATGTTGATAAACTACCCCTGATAAGGCACGACTTGTTCGAACCCCCACAAACTAGACCGAAGGTATTAATTTTCTTTTGGGCCTCATTTTAATTTTCATACTATCATGCAATTTTAATGTTTCACGTTGACGATCCGTAACTAGCAGTTTGTAAATTCGCTACAAAGGAAATGAAAGAATTATTACCATTAGTGACATTTGGAGATCCAAGACATCGACAGGCGTTTACACAAGGGGTCTTAAGCTAAGTGCACACACAGTCCGGTAAGATTCCGCACGCGAATACGCGCATACGAAATTCGCGTCACGATGCCCGACAGGTTTTTCAGATAAAACGAAATTCAGACGTGAAACTTGGCCCCAGGTTTGAAAAATCCACTGCTTAGCCTACAGTCAGATGATGCTGATTGATTGCCGAATGAATGAATGCAGCTGACATTAAATAGGTCGTATAAACAGTTGAAATTTCAAACACAGCTTCTAATTTTTCAATTCTCAGGGCACAATTTCGCATGCGTTTAAAATTCGCTCCGGTAAAAGTAGAATATTTTCTACTCAAATCGGAACGAAATTATCGGACCGAATCCGCATGCGAAACGTCAAAATTCCGGAGCGGAGAAGGAAATTCGCACCGGACTGCGAAATTCGGACTGTGTGTGCACGCTACTTTATGCTTAGCTACCTTGAAAGTTGAAATCAGGAAGGGTTGAAAACTTACCCAGAAAAAAGATCCAAGGGGCAGTAGGAACTCCGTCGGGCAATCTTTCCATTTTTGGCCTATAATAATTATGAATTTTTAGTGACAATAATAGGCTTTTATTCTGCAAAATGAAGAGACATACACGCTGCGCTGGGAATCACAAACATCAGATAGTCCTTCAGCCCAAGCTGACTGCGAATCATATTTGATGGTGCAAAACGGATAAGTCAGCTACATTTTATTAAAGCTATATTTCGGCCCTTCCTGGCAAGGGTCCTCTTCAGGCTCAAGCCGCTCAAGCAGGAAAATTAACTTCAAAAAGTCAATTTTCCAGCTTGAGCGGCTTGAGCCTGAAGAGGACCCTTGCCAAGAAAGGCCGAAATATAGAACTAATAAAATGTAGCTGACTTATCCGTTTTGCACCATCAAATATGATCACAAACATTTTCTTTTCTACAACAATTACAAACTTTTAGTGAAACAATAATAGGCTTTTATTCTGCCAAAAGAAGAGAAATAAACGCTGGCAAAACAGGATCCTTCAAAACCATGGCTAAGAAGCATTTACTTGATAATATACCACTAGACGCCAATTTCTTTTTGAATATGATTGTTGTCAGTTGGTATGTTTGTGGATGTAAAATAATATGCAGTAGCCTATGTGTTTTTGCTTTCTTAAAGGACCTGTCTTACCTATAATACTAATGTAACCTACTTCCGTAATCACTCTATATGTTTCTAAACCCGGAGACCCCAATTTCGTACGGTACATTCTAACCCCTGTAACAAAACCCTGCTGATATTCTCACTTTCGGTGTTTTGCTACCTTCGATGTGTATCACGCTGTCAACGGTTGTCTGCGAGAAGTTTTTACACCAGAACAAGACCAAAGGTTTCGATGGGATCCCAAAAACCTTATATCTGATCCAGACAATTGGGTCTTGTCTTCGCCAGGCTAACCATCAGAAACTTCCTGCTTTACGTCTGCCTAATTTGCGCTTTCGGCCGAATTCCGAGCGAATTAATTGTCCAGAAAAAATTAATTCAGTGTATATCCTTATCTCTACAAAGAACATCTAATCAACTTCAAATTAAACTTTAAATTATAAACAAAATTGCGGTTACAACCGGATTCCGGATGAATTGTATGTCCCGATAAGAAATTGATTGTCATATACAGACTCAGCGTCTCTTCTTGCCCCTAAATCTGTCATCTAATCAACTTCAAATAAAACTTTTGCTTTTAACAAATTCTCCGGTTTTGGCCGGATTCCGGACGAACTAGTTGTCCGGGTAGAAAATGCTTTTCACGTATGTGTTCAGCATGTCTTCTTACCCATAAATCGGACAAATAATCAACTTAAATGAAACTTTTACTTTAACCAACTTTCCGATTTTTGCCGGATTCCGGACGAACTACTTGTCCGGCGAGAAAATGGTTGTCACGATTGTGTTCAGCATGTCTTCTTGTCCCTTAATGGACTATCACATTAGCTATTTAAAAATATTTTGTTTGCCCCTTAACTTGAATCCCCTCTCCACCCCTAAATGTAGGCCTACAAAACCCATCTACGAGCTTGACCTTACCCTTGACCCAAAGAATCCTTACACCAAGTTTCATCAAAATATCTCATTCCCACCGAGAGTTACGTGCCAACAGACGGACAGACGGACAACTTTTGCGATGTCATAGATATCCCTCCAATTACGTTTTGGGATCCCAAAAACCGGTTATGTAAATCGTTTCTTTGTTTTCGCTACAAGTCAACGGGTCTCGTGGGTAATTTGTTGAAAGCACAGCCTAGTTTTAAAGTATTTAAATATTTTAAAATACCGTAAGTTGAAGAGTAAATAGTGCGAGGGGCCTCCTTTAAGAATTATGTGACAAATGAACGCTTCACAACCAAACGAACAAGAATGTTAACAGTGGCAGGGATTTTTAATATGGTTTTGATCCAAAGAAGTAAAAAACGAATAGACCGAAAGCTTCAATTTTAACCCAGGCCTGGTCAACAAAACATTTTCTAGCAATTTTGAGCCGTCTTTTTTAACGCGGGGGGGGGGGGGGGTATAGTATAGCCTACTTCCAGTGCTGAACAAAAGACTTTTCGGTCAGAAAGGCGAAAACCCATCCAAAAAGAGACCATTCAATCCATCCGAAAAGATCTGCCTTTTTCGGTTGAGTGCCCTAAAATATTTCTTAGATCATTTAGCCACAGAAAGGGGGCATACACACAGGTCAACACAGATCCGAGCAAGCAGTTGACCTCAAGTCCTGGGGGCCTCAAAATCCCTTTTTATGCACATTATGACTAGAAAATTAAAAAGTAAGTAGGCACTTAATCTGAACCCCTCTCCCACCCCTAATTGTTGAGCTACGGAGCCCGTCTACGAACTCGACACTCTTCCTTGACCCAAAGAGTCCTCATACCAAGTTTATCCAAATATATAGTGCCTACAGACGGACAGACAGACGGACGGACAACTTTTACGTAAAAAAAAAGAGTAAAAAACAACATAGCCTACGGACGGAAAGTAAGCAATATAGATGGATAGATAGATAGATAGATATTTATTAACACTGAAAGCCCTAAAGGGCCATGGTTAATCCAAATACAAAGACAAAAAAAAGAAAAACTAACTTCAATGACAAAAATTTCCAACTTAATCCACCAAATACTTTCACATAATATAATCCAATACACACCCCTTTCTTCCTAACTCACCTTACAAAAAATGTTCTCTATGTGCCATGACCAAACTAACCAACGTTCCCAAATTCTTTATCCCCACAAAATTTCTATCCTTCAAAATAATCTCCACCCGTTCGTCCACATATTCACAAAGACTGAAGTAAAACCATATTTTGTATAAAGCGTGTGTACGTATTCAATTTTGCGCCTTTTCAGCTAGGTTACCAGGGGGACAGCTGCCCCTCCCCCCCCCCCCCCCCGCCCCCCTTAAATGACTTCCTGGTCGTACTGTCCAAAAATTAACGTCACGGAATGGAGAAGTCGTAGCCCAAAAAGTAAGAAATAAGACAAATTTTGAAAAGATTGTAGGCAGGTCAAAAACATTTACAAACTACCCGGTTTTTTAAGAAAAGAACACAAAAACTCAGAAATCAGCTACAAAAATGCTGACATTAAGCAGTTTGCTACGATATGCTTAGCCCTCTTATTCTATTATTCTACAAGATTTCCAAGGATCAAGGTTGGCTTATCTATGATGAACTCTAACTCTAGCTCTAGATCAGAAACCATTGCCAAACTACGCAGTTTCTCGAAAAAAATATCACATAAATAAACGCTACCACATTCATTAATATCTGTGTAATCTACGTCATTTCTGATAGCTCTTGGAGTTTTCAGGTGAGATGAAAACCACAAAATTTAGCAATAAACACGGAATGGCCTATTATAACTGCAGCATATGGTGCCAGATGAGATTTGACACATCGTCGATGCATAGCAGTCTGTAAGAAAGCCCACCTTCAATAATATAGTGTTGCTTTATAACATAAACAAGAGCTAGAAGCTCGTATGGGACTTGCAAGGCTGGGTCAGAGGATGAAAGTAGGAATTTGCCAATTCGTGGTTTGTTAAGGTTTGAAGCCAAGCTGACCATTCACTTCAAATAAAATAGAAAAAACGAGATTGTCGGGGTTTTTTTTTATCAGCTAGTTACCCCTCCTAGATGATGTGCGAGGGATAAATACAATTTCGGATATTTCGGGTGCACTTCCGGCAAACCATCCAAACTCGTTTTTTCTATTTTACGTGGTTTGTAGTGATCATTTTTAAGCAAGACTGTTGGGATAAGAATGATCATGTGCCCTTGGAAATCAAGCGAATGGTAAAAAACGTTTGGTAAAACAGTATTTTATTGGCTCTGATGATGCGCACTTTAAGGGCGCTAGAAATTTATCTGCAATCAAAACCCTCGAGGCAAAAATGATCATGGGCCTTTTAGAATCATGAATATGTATCGTTCGGTCAAAAGTATTTTTTTCTTTTCGGTTAAGATGCGCACTTTAAGGGTGCTAGAAATTCATTTTTATGCAACGCCCTTGTGGCACAAATACCATGGGCCCTCGGGGATCATGAATGTGTCGTTTGGTCAAAAGTTTTGTTTTCACTTTGCAGTTAAGATGCGCACTTTAAGGGAGCTAGAAATTCATTTCTAAGCAAAAGCCTCGAGGCAAAAGTGACCATGGGCTCATGAGGAGCATGAAAATGTATATTTTGCTTAAAAATATTTTTTGTACTTTGCCGTTAAGATGAGTACTTCGAGGGACGGTCGGATCTGGGAAGTGACAATTTCTAAGCCAACCTTGTCAAGTCCTGGTCCATCGTCCTAGCTCTGATGGGCGTAGCCTGACTCACGATCACCGGAATCCCCCCCCCCCCATACAACTCTCCCCACAGTGCCCGAATCCGGTCCGGTTCTGTCACTGATGTGTCTACGGCTAGTGCTTGTTCTTCCCACCAAGTTTCATCCCGATCGCTCCACTCTAAGCGTGTCACAAGATTTCCGGTTCTACCCTTAACCCCCCCCCACACACATTCATCGGATCCGGTCCGGACCTGACTTGGGACTCAAGGTTCCAGATTCCCCATCCCTCCACTCCCCCCACGATGGTTGGATCGGGAGCCTCAATTGTTCAAGTCAAGTTTCATCGTCCTAGCACATCTGAAGGAAGTACCTTGACTCACGATCACCGGAATCCCCCCCCCCTACAACTTCCCCCCAAGTGCCCGAATCCGGTCCGATTCTGTCACTGACGTATCTAGGGCTTGGGCTTGTTCTTCCCACCAAGTTTCATCCCAACCGTTCCACTTGTGTCACAAGATTTCAGGTCGCCCCTTCCTACCCCCTCTCTCCCACATTCATCGGATCCGAACCGGACTTGAAATGGGACATCTTGAGACACGGGGTCTTTCCAAATATAAAGTTTCACCAAGATCCGATTACCCATTGGAAATTTATATATGCCTCACGATTCCGGATTCCCCATCCCGTCACTCCCCCCACGGTGGTCGGATCGGGGAAGTGACTATTTCCAAGTTAGTTTGGTCGGGTCCCTGATATGCCTGCCAAGTTTCATCGTCCTAGCACTTCTGAAAGTACCCTAACTTAAGAACCGTGGACCGACAGACCGACCGAAAAGGGGTCGGCATATGGCACTTGAGCCACTTGAGCGAAGCTGCAAGTGCCATAAAAACAGGAGACATTTCCCCAGGTAAAAAGTGGAGTAAAACAAAACAAAAAGAGCGAAAACCTGCTGAAAATTGATATAAAGATAAAAATACACCAAAACAAGAATATTATACAAAGTTTAAAAGTCGGTGCCTAATTAGTAGGTGGCTAATTAGATGGAGCCTTGTTCGTCAGTGAGGTTAACGCTGCCGAAACAAGGTTCCTAACGTCGACATTTGTCAAGGACGAAAGAGTATAACTACACCAAACAGGGCCCCTGTCTCCCAGCTCTTAAAAGGACACGTAGTACTTATGACAGTAATCCATTCTACTTCAGTAATATTTCCATCCATTCTCGTTCCCGATATTCTCCACTTCATAAGTGTGTCCTATCTCCTCTGTTAGCAATACACTGATTATCAAGCATGCCACGATTTCTTCTCGTGACTTATTTGGTCCCCACTGTTCCCGGGGGGGGGGGGGGCTGTTTCCGTCCGAAGACCGCTTATGCACGTTCTGCTAAGAGTGTCATCCAAGGAAAGGGATATGGGAAGAGGCTAAAACAGCCGAAGCGTGTGTATAAAATCTGTAGGCATAGCTTTGTTGCAAATGGTCAACCATAACTATGTTACAACATATGAGCAGAAACATCACGCAGTGCGGAGTGTCCTTTAAACAGGAAGAAGGAAAAATATCAGCACAGGGGCCTCGTCTTTTGGCCAGTAATGAGTGGTGCGACGGCGAACCCGATGACCCCAACTGGTTCCTGCGCAGTAGCAATATCTTATCAGGAACGTCTGAGAAACCAAATGTAAGAACTGTCTGTCATTTCATAATAAATACTCTATTTAATTAATGCAACTTGCTACGTTTAAAAGTTCGAAACGGAGTTTCCGATATTTCCGCAGGCTATACCAGCTCAATATAACAGAAACTGGTGAAAAGTGAACAGACAAGTTCTTCAAATATCATCAATTCATCATCGATGTATGCAAAGTGGTTGTCAGAGAATGCTGTATCTTGTGCTATGCTGCCTGATAGCTCTGCTGTCACCATGAAACGAAACTAATGCTTAATATAATTGTAAATTAAAGTGATCGATGAGAAATTTAATGACTATAAGCGATAGACAGTTATGAGAACAGTTTGGATTTCGTGCGATGTCCTTGAGCAGATACTTATTAATAATAAAAACAAGAGATACGAGCTCATATGGCACTTGTTACGAGTAGACGGTACAAGAAAGTAGATGAGAACTTCACAAAATACCCCACCATCCAAATATTCGGTTCGGACATAAAAATAGGATACATACATACATCGCCTCTGATCATCTAGGGCAAATGACTTGTCTACCTTCCAAGCTTCAACCCAATAGATCCTCTCGTTTGGTCCCTCTATGTGCCACACGATTTCTCGTACCCCCCCCCCCCCTTACTCCCTCTACCGCAGCCGAATCTGGTTCGGACTCCTAAATGGATCATCCAAGCATTTTATCTTACCAACTATCAAGTTTCACTTGAATTTCAACATTATGGAGGAACTTCCGGCACCCCCCCCCCCCCCCCACCGTGTTCGGATCTGGTTCGAACGCCAAAATAAGTCGTCTGGGGCATATGATCTATTTACATTCAAAGTTTCATTCAGATACTTCCACTTGTTTAACCCCTATGCGAGCCACAACATTTCCGAGACTCCCCGTCCAACTCCCCCCACTGCAGCTGAATAAGACTCGGAAATATAATTGTCGCATCTCTGACATCTCCTCTTCCTGTCCGCCAGGCTTGACTGGAATCGAGCATAGCCTATCTGCAACTTTCCTTCTCGCTAAATCCCCCCCTCCCCCCCTACCTTGGTTGGATCCGGTCCAGACGCAAAATAACAAATCAAGGCCGCATAAACTCAGCACTGTCGAACTTGCATCCCATTCTGCCCATCCGTTTGGCTTTTGCGCATGTCAGAAAGTTTCCCCCCACCCCGCCAACTCCCCCAACCGTGGCCGCACGTGGTTCGGACGCATGTTTCGCTTGTCTAGGTCATCAGTTCTTATCACCCATAAAGTCTCATTGGAATCGGACCACCCATTTGCAACTTACGGAAGTCAGTAATTTCCGGATTCCCTTTCCCTCAACTCCCCCCATGACGGTCGGATCCAGGAACATAAGTTTAGATAGAATAGAATTTTATTTTTCAAAAGCAGCTGTCACAGCGTTACCGCCGAATTTGACCTTTTTGTCATACAAAATGAGGAATAACATAACACTTTGTCACGAAGTAAAAAAAACACTAAAAAGGACTAACTTATCGGTTATTGTACAACCCAACAAATGCTGGAACAAAACTCCTTCTATATCTTTCATGAAGTGGGGCCACAGGGGCTAGTTTGGGGATTTTCTGGGATTTCTCTCGCTGCGGTCTAATAGCCTACGCCTAGGAGAATAGGGGGGTGGGAGAATATTACGTAATCGGGGAAAAGAAGGGCTTTTTATACCGAAATCGATGCTAAGGCGGGTTCGTCTCTCTTCCAGGGTAGCCAGCTTGAACCTTTTTGGTAGGTAACTGTAGAGCACTTTACCCTCCCCGTTAATAATCAAGAGGGCCCTTTTTTGAATGTTCTCGATACGGTATGAGTGTTCTGAAGAGAGCCCGACGTGCCAAACAGGCAAGCGTATTCAAGAATAGGTCTGATAAAACTAACATAAATTTGAGGGGGTCTTTAGAAGGGCAAGAAAATTTTATAAGTAGTTTCAAAACGGCAATACATGGGGAGGCTTGTTTTAAAATATTTTTGATGTGGGCATCCCATTTTAGATCATTGGTTAAAGTAACTCCGAGTAGTTTAATTTTTTTAACGGAGATTTCTGGGGGAATGGGGTCAAGAAAGGCTGGGGTAGATTTTAAAAAGCCAATTGTCATAATTGAAGATTTCTTGGAGTTGACTTTCATTTGCGACAGAGCAGCTTCCTGGGTCATCCAGAATGGTCATTGCTGAGCTCTTGATATTTCGCCGGCAAACCTCAAACGCTGAGAGGTCGTCAACATATTTCCATCGGTCAGGGTACTCAGAAATAAGACTTTTTATCATAATTAAAAATAAAATCGGACCTAGTAAAGTACCTTAGGGAACACCACAAAAAATAGGGAGTGGTTCAGAAAAAACATTATTATATTTGACAATTTGTGATCAATTTGTCAAAAAAAACTAAAAATTTTATCAAACAAGGACTAACTTTAAACTCTGAAAGCAACTTTTCAACAAGAATGTTATGATCAATAAGATCAAAAGCTTTCTGGAGATCAATTAATAGAAGATTTAACCATGTATTAGGGTTTTTAAGGTTTTATAAATTAAATCAAGTAAACTCACAAGGTAATGAGAGGTAGACGTTTCCTTCAGGTTCCCGAACTGTTTAAGGTCAATCACTTCCATGATTTCTGCATTCAACCAATCGGCAAGAAAACTTTTTTCTAGTTGACCTAGGGCATTGTGTCGGGTCCTTAAGTCACTAATATGCCTGCAAAATTTCATCGTCCTTGGAACATCTGGAACTTTCTTAACTGGCGATCACCGGAATTCCGGCAAAGACCCCCCAACTCCCCCCACAGAGCCCCGATACGATCAGACATTTCTGGTTTTCCTAAATTTGCACCATCGATGGGTATAGGCTACTGAGTACTAAAGTTCCTTTTCATTTCCCGTACGCTGTCACCATGTCTGCTGATCCAAACTTCGACTACTGCAAAGCTGCCTTCACAATGAACTTCACCTTCTCACTTGTCGAAATTACGTCATAACCATACATTGACGGAGAAGTCCAAAATTCAAGATGCAAGTGTTACCCTTTCGGATGTTTCCGCATCGCTTTCAAAAATCATGGACAACAGGGCCCAACCAGCGCACGACCTTATCCACTGCTTCCTGGCCGAAGATTGAAAATTAAGTGTCTTCTTTATGTGTTTTATTTATTTTCTTTCATTTACTCCGCTTTCTCAAAATTGCGGGTTTTAAATAGATTACTTACTTACTTACTTACTTACTGAAATACGCAAATCTTGCGCTGTCTATCGAACATCTACGCAAGTTAAGGATGGGATTTTTTCAAAATAAATCCGAAGATATTTACAATATGTAAAAATAGCCCTGGACGTGTGTCAATTAAATTAAATTAAATTTTATTTGTAACCCGTCTAGGTAAAGACGGAGTATGGTAAAAAATAAAAAAGAGAGAAACAACATAGCATCAACAACAACCAAAATAATTAAAATTCAGTAAACCGGAACATCATGGAGCTCCATGGGTGGCTACAGCTTTCCTTCATCCTGTTGATGGATCTCAGGACAGCCGCAGACGGATCAGCTATACGGAACTTTTCGATGAGATGGCTTGTTGAGATGTTCAAATAAGGGCTCTTAATTCAAAAATAAAATATATCAATCAACAAAGACAGTTTATTTTAGCGTTTAAGCAACTCGGCCTAGTTGTGCAATGTCAATTTACATGCAACCAGGGGCGTCTCAAGATGGGGGGGGGGGGGAGTGCAGCACCCCCCCCCCCCCCAAATTTCTGAGATTCGATAAAATTTTGGGCCGGAGTACTAAAATTGTTCGAGATTTCTTCGATACCAGAACTAATTCGTTATATTTACGGGGATTCGGTAGTGATACAGAATCCCAAATAGGCTGTCGGTTCAAATCTATTCGATATAATGATTGGGATTCGGTATAACTGTTATCACGAATTCGATGAGCGAATTTACTGAAATTATTTGGTAATTTGTCGATGCCAGAATTATTCGGTATATTCGGTAGGAGATTCGGTATATTCGGTTCGGTGGGAGATTCAGTAGTTACACAGAATCCTAAACAAGCTGTCGGTCCAAAATTATAGCAATTAATTAGGTAATTAATAATTACCTCCTACTTATTTTTACGGGTCTTCGAATGTTTCGTATCTTGCATATGCTGATGACCTTCTTGTCATTAGCAGAAGTAAAGATAGCCTTTCTAAATCTGTTACTTACATTTCTGAAGCTTTTATTCGGATTGGTCTCTATTTAAATGTTGATAAATGTGAGTACCTTACTTTCGGCTCTTCTCCTTCACCTTCACCTCTTGCATGCAAATCGTTTACTGTCCCTTCTGTCCCATCTTTTGGTGGCTGGGCATTAATATTACTAATAGTGTAAGATCTTTCCATTCCCGGCTGATTTCCGATTCCAGGTTGAACATTCTGGTTGGTTACTCTAGGATTGTTGGAAACAGAGTAAAATATAATCGTAAAGCTTTATCTAAACTATATTCGGTATTTTGCGAAAATTCAGTTTTATACCTTTCTGGTTTCTACCCTCTGTTAAAAAAGAAAGATATCTCATCTTTGCGTGTCCAGTATTTTCGGTTTTGAAAATTCCTTCTTTTCCTCCCCCCTTGGTACCGTAATAGGAAGATGTCTAAATTTGGGATGAATGATGTTTTCGCGAAAGTTGCCGTATTGAGCACAAAGCTTTCTGTTATCAACGCAAGCCAATTGCCACCGTTTCACGGTCTTGAATGTGTTTCTTTCTCGTAGTTTATGTTTCTCTTTTTTTCTTTCTTCTTGGGTTTACTCCGCTATTTACCTTTGTTGTTATTATTGGGTAAGAAAATAAATAAACAAATTAGGTATACTGATTGTGATTCGGTATAATTTTCAGGATTTGGTAGTTACCACGAATCCCGACTTTTGTTCTAGTTTCGACAAAATTATACCAAATACGAATATTATTCGGTAGTCTTTCCATACCAAAACTATTCAGTATAGCCTAATAACCGGGATTCGGTAGTTGTAGATGATCCCGAATAGGCTCGGTCTAAACTTATTAGGTATAATAACTTGGACTCGGTAATTTATTCGATATAATTGCCAGGATTCGGTAGTTACCACGAACCTCGAAACTGAAAGAGGTCGAGTGAAGCCCTGGTAGCAGACAAAAGGACTGATCTATGATTTCATCGATAGTCCTTACTTTTATTCTGGATCCCCCAAAAAAGATCTAATCACAAAAGTTTCGAAAAATCTGCCTGCGACGCTTTTTGTGATATTCTCTATTTTATGGAAGGGCGCGTCATTTAACTAGGTTTTTAAGCCAGTTTTAAGATAGGGATTTGAGATACATTAAAAGCTAAAATCTGCAGGGAAATAGCTTAACTGGCAGGAAAAAGCGAATTGTAACAAAAATCTCGCCTGCGGCGCTCACTTTATTTTATCTTTTATTCTGTCAGGAAAAAAAAGGACTTAGAAAATTTTGCCTGCGGCGCTCGATTTAATTTCGTCTTGGGTATAATAAGTAGAAGCTGCTACCGCAATCGTGCCCGGCAATATATTGTCGTAGCGGGCTTCGCAAAAACCAACGCCTAATAGCTGGCAATCATCTTTCAAACTGACCTTTAGTGTTACTCTTTGTACGTATCCTTCCTGTTCAATAATATTAAATAATCTAAAGGACGAATTCTCAGTTTCTAGGATTCGGTAAAATTTTTGCCAGATTCGGTAAAAACTTTAGCTCTGCACCCCCCCCCCCCCCCCAACGACTTGTGACGCCCCAGACTGCAACCATACGTGAGTGCAACCAATACGTAGAGTGCACGCAAGCGCAATGCAACTTGCATTCTCAACGTGATAACCCCTTAACCGAACTAACTGCCCGTTAAAAGCCATGTCGCATCCGCAATTTGCATGTTTTTCCGTTTTATTATGGACATTTCACTAACCAGTTTGGCTCCACTGCAAGTACTGTAACCCACTTCGTGGTTTATGTCTAAAGAGGGGTAGCATTTGCTTTTGTTAAGAAGTTGCTGGACTGACTAACTGTCTGAAATACCAGCGTACGGAGTTCCTAGCTACTCGGATTATCCTTATCTCTGCGCAGATAAGATTAATACCAAATAGAGATATGATGAATCCGAGTAGCAAATACTGCAGTTAACTTTAATCTTTCTACGGAGAAACTTTTTACAATGAAGTCAGTCACAAGTTATGAGCAGTTGGCAAGCTCTCTATCCCGCGTTATACTAACTGCAGAATGATAACCACAGTCTTGGTATCAATCCGTTAGTGTTAATCCTTCTCGTTCAGTCAATCATCAACTTTACCTAACCAAGTAGCTGAAGGACTGAGGAGGTCGTCCAAGACAGTTCGGGAACAGTCAAAGACATGCAAAATCTTTTTGGGATCCCAAAGCGTAAGTGGAGGGATACCTATGACATCGCAAAAGTTGTCCGTCTGTCCGTCCGTCCGTCTGTGAGCATGATAACTCTTGAAGGGAGTGAGATATACGAGATGTTTTGATGAAATTTGGTGTGAGAATTCTTTGGGTCAAGTGTAAGGTCAAGTTCGCAGATCTCTGCAGCCCTACATTTAGGGGTGCGGAGGGGGTTCAAATTAAGGGGCACAGCTAATGTGATAGTCGATTATGGGGTTGTCTGGCGAAGACTGGACCTGGCGAAGACAAGACCCAATTGTCTGGATTAAATATTGAATTTTTTTGCTCCCATCGATACCCTTGGTCTTGTTTCTCACATAAAACAAAAAGCATAAGAAGTATAAAAGGAAGGTGCGAGCTAGTGGTGCCTTGGTTGTAAAAAAAATACTTACTTTTATAGCGTTTGGGGTTCTGTTTCTCGATGCCCTGAAAGTCAGCTACTGAGGTTTTATTTTTTAGATTTTTTTCTTGGGTTAAAACACTGTATCCCGATGAAAAATGTCTAGCCTGCGTAGTTGTATGATAGTTGTACAAAAAAGTTGCATGTAATACTACGTAATAGTAAAGAATATTATCGTTTAATGTGCCTCAGACTGGTCCAATCTTAAGCAGTCGTATCCAGTAGCATGCTGTCTTCCCATGGTAGCATCCATTCTTGCTAATAGTAGCATGCAGTAACACGGTAGCCTTGAAGTAGAAGCATGTAGTAGCATCAGTAGTACTGCATGCTAATTTTTCGTACAACTTCATGCTACTGTTTTGCGATAAGTTTTTCATCGGGATACGTACAGCGACTGTGGTTTTCCTGGTTTGCGGGCGACGGAATCTTGAGTGATTCGTGTCGTCTTAATCTGAGCTTGTTAAACAAGACCAAAGGTTTCGAGGGGATTCCAAAAATTTAATATCCGATCCAGACAATTGGGTCTTGTCGACATTCGGTCTTCGACAGACTTCTTAAACAGTTTTACTATTAAAATTTAGAAACAGAATAAGGCCAGTGGCAATCATCTGAGAAGACCAAGTTCAGATGTGGATTCAGCATGACTGTTTACCCTATAACCTGAGTCGTATCTACTTATACAAACTTGATCAAAACTTCCTTCCTTACTTCTGCCAAATTTCCGGTTTCAGCCGGATTCCAGGGCAAAAAACTAAAGCTCAAAAAGGAATTCAGCATGTCTCCTTACCCATACGGCATACATTAAACCTCTAATCAACTTCATATAAAACTTTTTCTTTTAACAAATTTTCTGATCTCAGCCGGATTCCGAGCTAACTATACGTCCGGTGAAAGGATTGTTATCATATACGTATTCATCATGTCTTTTTACCCTCAAACAGAACATCTTATTAAATATAAGGAAAACTTTTACTTTCAACAAATTGTCAGGTTTTGGCCGGATTCCGGCCGAACTAATTGTCCGGCGAGAAAATAATTTTCATACTCGGGACTCAGCAGGTCTCCTTACTGTTAAATCGAACCTCTCATCAACTTCAGATTGAACTTTTACTTTTCACAGATTTTCCGGTTTTCACCGGATTCCGGGTGAAATACTTGTCCGGCGAGAGAATAATTTCATATTCGGATTCAGCATGTCTTCTTACCCCTGAACCGACTATTTCATTAACTTTTTAAAAATATTTGGTGTTCCCCTAATTTCAAACACCTCCACCACCCCAAAATATAGGGCTCGTAACCCGTCTTCGAACTTGCCCTGTACTTTGACTCAAAGAGTCCTCATGCCAAGTTTGATCTAAATTTGTCAACCCCATCGAGAGTTATCGTGCTAATAGACGGACAGAAGAACAGACGGATAGACAGACAGACGGACAACGTGTACGACGTCATGGGTATCCCTCCACTTACGTTTTGGGATCCCAAAAGCCAACTGCGGAGACAGGTTACCTAGACGGTGGATAAGGCCCCTTAAGGATAAACTTATGTTCCTTTCTTACGTCTCCTCTTTCACACCTGCAGCAGACCCCTTCACACTGGCGTAGGCTAAGTGTGACAAGACCAAAGGTTTCGATTAGATCCCAAAAATGTAATATTTGATCCAGACAATTCGGTCTGTCTTCGTCAGACTCCTTGATCGTTTTTACTCTTAAAATTTAACAACAGGTTAAGGTCAAATAGTGTGTTTACCCCTATATTTTGACGAAGCTGATCGAAACTTCCTGCCTTACTTCTGCCAAATTTCCGGTTTCGGCCGAATTCCGGAACTACTAGTCCGGCAAAAAAAAAATAAAGCTCAAAGACGAATTCAGCGTATCCCCTTACCCCTATATCGTACATCTAATCAACTTCAAATAAAACTTTAACTTATAATCAGTTTTTCGGTTTCAGCCGGCAGAACCTATATGCCCGGGTAAAAAAAGGTTGTCATATACGGATTCAGCATCTCTTCTTGCCCTTAAATCGGACATCTAATTAACTAGAAATCTAATTAACCAAAGAATCCTCACAGCAAGTTTCATCAAAATATGTAATTCCCTTCGAGAGTTATCGTGCTCACAGACGGACGGACAACTTTTGCCATGTCATAGATAACCTATCCGTCCACTTACGTTTTGGGATCCCAAAAACTGGAACTCCTTTTTCTTCTAATTTTTCATCGCTTTCGTTGAAGGCAACGTACTGTGTTTTGTCTCATGAGTTCTAGGTCACAGGACAAACTGAGAAATCTTCTCATAAAAGTTTAAATGAAAAGCCAACTTATTTTTAGATCATTTAACTGAATACACTGCATTTTTGGATTGTGTTAGGGGATTTTGTTTTATTTTTCACTGTTTGCTCTAGAATGACGTCCAGAATATCTACGGTCGTCCTCACAAAGCAAATTTCCAATATGACGTAGCAAAAACTGAATCTCAATACATACGCGGCGTTTCAGTGGTCAATCCTACCCCTGTTTTCAAAAATATTTGAAAAAATTGTGCATAAAAGGCTTTATGATCACCTTATGAAAACGGGGATGTTAAGTGAAACCCAGTTCGGCTTTAGGAAAGGTCACTCGACGTCGGACGCCGTGCATTCCCTTTGTGATACTGTAAGTAAATGTTTTGAACGTGGTGAAATCCCTTTAACTATTTTTATTGATTTTAGTAAAGCGTTCGATACAGTGGATTTTAATATTCTACTCAAACGTCTACAATCCCTTGGAGTTCGTGGTAATTATCTGAAGTGGTTTGATAGTTTTCTAAGTGGTAGATCTATTCAAGTAGTATTAAATGATGCGTTTTCTTCTCCTTTTCAAGTGAAGTGTGGTGTACCTCAGGGGTCTGTTTTGGGACCTCTTCTGTACCTTGTGTATGTTGATTCAATGCGTTTCTACTTACCTGAGTGTTTTATTACGACTTTTGCTGATGATACTGCTTTAACTGTATCTAGTCGATCCCTTGATGATTTGTTGTTGAAAGTAAATAGGGTCTTAAAGTCATTTTATGTATTTACAAGTTTGAGCCTTTTGTCAGTGAACGTTAAAAAAACTAATTTTATGATTTTTAGGAGAGTTGGTAAGCCTCCAAGTGTTGATAGAGAGATATTTTTTAATGGTAGGCCTTTGTCACAGGTGCATGAAGTGCGTTATTTGGGCTTCCAGCTTGATTATAATTTATCTTGGAAGAACCATAGTGATCTTGTTGCAGCTAAAGTTGCTAGAGGTCTGGGAATATTGCGTCGATTAAAGCATGCTTTACCATTATCAGTTCTTTTATTATTGTATCATACTATTGTTGCGCCTTATATTTCTTATGGTTGTGTCCTTTGGTCTAGTAATTTCTACGCAAATTTTAAAAGAGTGCAGATTCTACAAAATAAAACAGTGCGTCTTCTTGGTAATTATGTTGAAAATGTGAATGATACCGCGTCATGCTTTAAGAAATTACGAGTGTTTAACATTGGTCAGATCCGCGATTATCAAGCTGCTGTTTTTGCGTATCGATGCTGGAATGATGTATGTCCTGCAGTTTTTACTGAACTTTTTCGCGCAAATCGTTCACTCCACAGGTATGCGACTAGAGAGGCGGATAATTTTGTTGTTGAGTACCGAGACACCACACGTGCAGCTTTCGGAATTAGGTATCTAGCTCCGACTATTTGGAATGATATCCCAGTTGTCATTCGGGAGGCTGAACACATTGGGTCATTTAAAGTAAAACTTAAAAAACATTTATTGGGAGAAGGGAGTTAATTTTCTTCTTCTTTTTTTCTTTTTTCTTAGATTTCTTTTTTTTTCTTTTTAAATTTTGGTATTAAAGGTTAATTGAGAGAGAGTGTTCTTGTCCTTCTTTTTTTTCTTTTTTTTTATGAAATTTGATACAGGTTGAGAATCAGAGGATTGCAGTCGTCCATCATCAGGCTTCTTGAGCCTTCCCCGGGCGGTTGCGTGTTTTTATAGTTTATTTTGTATTTAGTAGTAAATAAAGTAAGTCAAGTCAAGTCAGTGATCAGCTTAAGCATTGTCCTAATAGGTGTAATAAGGTGTATTACCGCGTATAAGACTTATTACAGATTCCTCAGTCAGGGTTGCCACGGGAAGCAGTAAAGTTCTACTTTGTTGGAAGCTGAAGAAACAACTTTTCTTCAAAATACACGTTTTGTTCTGCTGCGACTGCTTAATGCTACTTCGAAGACCAATGGTGGCCATCCGCATATTTAACTGCTTTTTACAAAGTATTGGGCGTCAAATTGTACTGGTGTACTTCAAGTAACACTAAGAACACTTTTCTGATCTTCAGAAACTCGAAACACTGTATGACCTTGGCAACACTGCTCGCTGCATTGATAAGAGCCTCTCGGGTTCGTATTTGAACGGGCGTGTGTATTAAGACGTAAACATCGCGTATAGCGTTATTCAGCTTATTACACCTATTAGGACAATGCTTTGTGGAAGGTAGCTCACAGCGTTAATACTTATTTTTCGTAAATCGTTTTCGTCGAGCATACAACACATACAAGCACATAGAGCATACGAATCAGACAAGGATATTCGACTATTGGAAAATCGCTTATTCGTGAATAGCGGAGCAACGAAGCAACGCCTTTTCGCCTGGTTTTCAAGCTTCTTTAAAGGACACCTGAACAATGAAACCATACTTGAACACACCATGGAGAATGCATTTACAGACATGGCCACGGAGAGCATTGGCGTTTTCAAAATAGGGATGTTCGTTTCTGGAGGTTGGCACATGCAGACTCCAAGACAAAAAGCGCAATTCATTCAAATCTTGTACAGCACTGGCCGGATCGTATTGGAATTTCTTCTAGATATACGTTTAGGCTTAACTGGATAAAAATATTCCAGAAGAAGGGTTGATTGGAGACATTTGTTCATTTCTAAAATTGTTCGGTACCGAAATAAGGACAGATTCAAGATGGAGCAAAAAGCATAGCTTAGAAACACTATTTCGTATTTGGATTGGGATTTCTGCAGGCAATGTTAACGGAAGTTATACAGATAGGGATGATACTTGGTACTCTTCATTCAGGTGTCCTTAAAGTGATAAGTGATGGGTAACTAGATTGTCCTATCTAAGACCATTTCAGTTAAACTTTAATCAGATCCATTTTTATTTTTATTTCTCCTTCCTCTCCTTACGTCATGTTTCTGAAGCTGAAGAGATTTCAACTTCGCAAATATTTACGTTAAGGAGAACTCCCTAAGCTTTTCATATCGACTCACGAGCCTTTTTCAGTCTGAAAGGGCCTATACGTTTGAATTTCATAACATCCATAGTCCGGGTTTGAAGGCCTTTTACCTTTTTGAGGATCTAAAAGTACTGGTATATAGCAGCGGCAAGAAACTTGAGCAGGCCTAACGTGGCAATTACTACCGGTGACAGGTAGCTAAATGATATGGAAATGAGTTGCTTTCTTTTGTCTCAAGGCAGGCCGGAAAAAAAGGTCTGCATCTTTGCACGAATTCGCGGTCGAGATAGCGTACGAATAAATGACAGTTGACACGTCGCCTATTTTTTTTCACCTTTATTGTATTTGCCAGAATCACTTCAAGGATAAATTTTCACTTTGCTATTCGGCTGTGAACTCTGATTTCTAAATTTTCAAACTAAAAAATAAGATCTGTTGGAAAGGGCAATTTGTATTTTTCGTTCGTTCAGTGTACTGCAGTGCAAAATAACACTAAGGAATAGCGCCAAGACCTATGCTTTCGGCTTACCGACGAAACGTCCCCATGACAAAACGTCCCGGGCGAAACGTCCCCGGCGAAACGTCCTCGTGACAAAACGTGACAAATAGATTTTTAAAGTTTTTGATTCATGTGGGCCGAGAAGGTGGGAGACACCATCATTTTTCGATGGGTCGAATTTTTAACTTTGTTTTCCCGAAAATCCTCACGGTAGCCAACGTTACCCACAAATTACTTGAAAACAATTCACACCTGAACGCCAATCCGCCATTGCTAATTAATTATTCATTGATCTCCTGTCGCTGGTCAAACGATTACTAGAACCTTCGAGAAGATCGAGTGGCGTGTAAGAGGATTAAAACAACTAAGTATATCACCCTGTGGACGTTTAGATATGTCGGAAGAAGAAATCATCGGCCAGTTTGACATTTTTTGGTCTCGGAAGCTGATTATTATTTAGCTCAACTGCAGAATCTACAAGAAATCACTATAACGAATTTAGTATAATTTACGGCGTTTGTTTATTGTGATCTAGTTTACATCCTTAATCATTTGGACTTACTGGAATTAACAAAATCAGAAAACACAATACTTAAAGAAATCGAAAAATGCAAATAATTAGTTTAATTTTTCGACATATTTTCCATATGACTGCTACAATAAAAACATTTTGTTAGATCAAAAGTCAAACTATGTCCTTCGGACGCTTCCGACCCGCACCGCTAGATGACCCAGCGGTCGGATCGAGTCGTGGCTACATCTTGGGTCTTGGGTGGGGGGGTTCCAGACGCTGCAAGTGCTAGAATGCTTATGACATAACTCCTTTGAGTTCACCTCGATCTTCAGGTGCATGATCGAGGTAAAACAACTTCAGAGTGTGCATTACAGATGTGGGATACTATGCATTACAAGCAGGAAATATCGGACATAGGACCGTTTGCTTCATAAATGTATTGTTTTCAGTTAAAATATGTCGTGTAATATGCTTTGCAAGTTGCAATTGACTCGTAACTGATCAGTTCTAGGTCGTTTGTAGCAACATGAACAATCTGGGGAGCGAATATGCTCCTCAGAGAAATGGGAAGCCCGCTGTGGCTCAAAGAGAGTCAGACAAGGAAAATGCAAAAATAAGCGTAGTGTCATTATGCTGGTTAAAAATGACATGGGAAGCGAGGAAATGAAAGCGGGTGGAATGATTAGTTAGGTAGAGAGACATAGTCAATCTAGGTTAGACGGTTCTGATCCTATAATAAAACCTTTTAGTAATAAGTACCACCAAATTAAATATCGAACAAAAGGGAGATCAATGAGATGAGAGGAGATCAACTAACACACAAAATAAACCAGTCAAATAAAAGATAAAACGAAAACTGACAAACTACTAAATCTTTGCGCTTTCCTTAAGAGATGGCTATAGCCGGGAGCAACACTTTGGTTTGTTTCTTGAGTATCGGTTGAATGCTAGTCAACCCATCGTGGTTTTCAAAAGTTTATATTCCAAAAACATTTATTGTCTGAACTGATGACGCAATCAGTAGTCTCATAGGTCTAGCTATCCCTCAGCGACGAAAAAAAAAAATCTACAGCCGGGGACGTTTCGCCAGGGTACGTTTTGATCATGGACGTTTCGCCACGTGGACGCTTTGTCGTGGGGATGTTTCGTCAGGGGACGTTTCGTCGACAACCCATGCTTTCTGTTCTTGGCAACCGGGCCATACTCGTAGCGTCGCTCATTACGCTTGCGACATTTAAAGCTAGACAAACTTGTGGGCTTAGAAATTACTAGAAAAACGCATCTAGGAAACAGGGGAGGTCGTAAACTTTTTTTGCTGTTTTCATTATAGGAAGTTACTGGAGACAGCGTTGGTGCAGGACTGATTGGGTTTCAGTAAGGACGTTCACTATCGCTAATGGTGCTAGTGTCGCTGTAGTGTGTGTCACTTTTTCAAGTCTTGGCGCTACTCCCTATATATGGTGTTATTTATTCTAGTGTTATTTTGCTCTGATGCAGTCTTATTTGACCACGAATGACAATGCTTCTCAAAGAACACAATTTCTTCCGCCTGGAAAAGGCCATAGCATTTTCTAGAAGTCGCACACTGTTGGAATAACGATGGAACCCCAAATGCGGCTAACCCTTTTATTGGTGTCTTGGCACGTAGACGTTTTGTCGTGGGGGCATTTTGTCATGGGCGCGTTTCGGGGGGGGGGACGTCTCGCAGACAAACCAAAATAGCTATCAACTAATCTCTCCACTTTCTGAACAAACAACTGCACTGTAAAAAGTTTCTCCAAGTAAGGATTAAAGTTAACTGCAGTATTTGCTACTGGGATTAATCTTATCTCTACTGGGAAAAGAGTAATCCGAATTAGAGATAATCTTATCTCAGTAGAGACTAGATTAATCCCAGTAGCATCCCAGGAGTCATGTCCGATATGTGGTAGTATGGATGAGAATGTGAAACATTTGTTGTGTGAATGCAAAAATTTGAATGAACTTAGGTTAGAAATTTTTGGAGTAAATAAGAAATGGGTAGATGAAGAATGGATGTGTAGGATCACAGGAAATAGTTGTTTTATGAGTATAAAACAGTTGGTGAGGTTCCTCAGGGTAGCCTTAGCCCGTAGGGATAGGTGCTTATAGAAGGTATTATTTTTGTTTGTTTGAGTTTATTTTTCATGTATTTTCCATGGCCTTTGGCTCTTAGTGTAAATAAATCTTATATTATCTTATATTATCTATACAGAAAGATTTTTTTTTACAGTGTACGCTCGAAGGCCAGGCTTTGACCATTAAAGGCTAACTTTCTTGATAATCCGGAGGAACAGGAAAACCGACAAAACCGGACGAGTTTGCGAAGTTCACCATCACCGCATAAAGATAAGCTGATCCGCGAAATTACCACAAAAACAGCGATACGCTTCCAGAGCCTGCATAAACCTATTCAACGCCGTCGATTGGGTTTAGATTACTTCGCGAATCTACATATTTTAATTCGGCCGACTCACTGCGGCGCCACGATGTCGATCGTGAGGTGAAAAGCCCGAGGAGATGCGCACTCGCTAGCTTAGTACACACCAAGAAGCATAGTGAGCCGAGGGGTAGTGTTGGACGATATCCGGATTTTCCGATATATCAGTATATCGATATTTTCATCTTCGATATTCGATAATCGACACATCAATATCGATATTTGGTACCATTTTTGCTATTGTATACGTCTCGTATCGCCAAAACTCAAGAACCAAATCCTCGTGAAAAAATATCTTACATCATCTCAAGCTTCGAATAAATAGAAACTGAAGTACGAAAAACACATCGCTCCAATTTTGGATATCTAAGTGTAACTTATTTTGGATTATTTACAATAATCTCTAAGCGTACAAATATCGTTTTCGATGTCGATATTTATGTTTCGATGTTCGATATCGATATTTGGTCCGATTTATTGTTATCGATATCGAATATCACCCAACACTACCGAGGGGTGCTCACTTCTAAAATAGCTGTAGGCTACGGTTATTGCTCAGTGCCCACGGAGGGTATATCCCCTCGCAAAATATCACCAAACAGTAGGTAAACTACTTTGAACATTTGACTAAATATTACACCACCTTCGTTTCATTTTCCCTTAAAAACCATTAAAAGGAATAGAAAATTGAGGTCATAACATCATGAGCTTCTTCTCACAGGAAGAATTAAATCAAACTCTTCCAAACCTATTTTGGGTATTGTGAAAGTAAAAGTAATGCAAAACAGTTACAATTCCTTGGTAGCCGTAACATGGTGCGAAAAGCGTGCAAAGCAAGGTTTTAATTTGGCTTTATTTTATTTAAGCTACTGTTTCTTTGCTCATCATTTTGCATGAATTTTTGGTTGGCCCGAATCTCTTCTAGTCCGAAATAGCATGTCTACTGTACGCGGAGTACTCCTTCAGTCCAAGCATGCAGTCAGCAAGTCAGCTGAGACTTTTTTTTAGCAATATTTCCGCCCGTTTTGGCAAGCGTCCTCCTCAGGCTGTAGTTAAAAATATGAACCTACAATCAGAGATGGGCGAATCCGAATCCGGATTCGGATTCGAATCCAGGATTCGTCCTTTTGGCCGGATTCGAATCCGGATTCGAATCTTCTGCTTGACAGGCTGGATTCGGATTTGGACTCGGATTCCAAACCCTCAATCTTACGAATCCGCTCAAATTCTTGACTTCACCCTTCCAGTTTCCGTTTTCCCAATTTTTACACAGTGTACTTAGGCAATCCCAACTTTTTGGTCTCCACCACCAACCATCCTCAGTAATCCATCACGTTATCTGATCACCTTAGATATCAGTGGCTTTTGTCACCTCTTATTTTAAACCATAACCTGTGTACAGGATTTGATTTTTCTAAAGGTCGGATTAGAATCCGGATTCGATTCCGGATTCGAATCCTCAGCATGAAATGGTGGATTCGGATTCGGATTCGTACCTAGCCCTGGATTCGGATTCGAATCCTTTCATGATCGGATTCGCCCATCTCTGCCTACAATCCCCTCCTATCTTACACCGTGAAGAGGACCCTTCCAAGAAGGGCCGAACTGCTGCGGAAATATACGTCCGGGTAGAAATGATTGTCATTTACGGATTCAGCATGTCTTCTTACACCTAAAACGAACATTCTGTCAACTTCAAATGAAATTTTTACTTTTAACAAATTTTCCGATTTTGGCGAACTACTTGCCCGGCGAAAAAATGATTTTCATATACGCATTCAGCATGTCTTCTTACCCCTAAATCGACTATCTCCTTAGCTGTTAAATATTTTGTTCGCCCCTTAATTTGAACCCCTACCCCTAAATGTAGGGCTACATAGCCCATCTTCGAGCTCGACCTGTCCCTTGACCCAAAGAATCCTCAAACCAAGTTTCATCAAAATATCTTCGAGAGTTGTCGTGCGGACGGACAGACAGACGGACAACGTTTACGAAATCATAGGTATCCCTCCACTTGCGTTTTGGTTGCTACGCGGGTTAAATTTTTAAAAAGAGATATTATAGTTACGATAGTTGCTAGAACATTTTCTAGCTGTTGAGCCTGAGGAATACCCTTGCCAAGAAGGGCCGAAATATCGCTCGGAAAAAATCAGCTGACTTATCCGTTTAGCGCAGTCAACTATCCCCCCCCCCCCCACCAAAATATTTTCCTGGGTGTGGCCCTGTGGTCTGAATTAACTTTATTTATAATTAACATGTCTATAGGATCGTAAACGGTACTTAAAAAACAAATGACTGTCTCAACAAACGTGATCAAAGAGTAAAACATTCATAAACTTACAAATGGTATTCTGGACATATACTTAAAGGACCCGTCTTACCTATAATACTAACGCAACCTACTTCCACAATCACTCCATATATTTCTAAACCCGGAGACCCAAATTTCGTACGGTACATTCTAACCCATCTAGCAAAACCACCCTGATTTTCTCACTAGCCCTGTTTTGCTACCTTCGATGTGTATCACGCTCTCGACAGTTGTCTGCAAGAAGTTTTTCCATCAGAAAAAACGGTACAGTACTGGCTCATTTTCTTTTCAGGTGCTAGGAGCTTTCGCATCGAGGGGTTCATTGTTTTGCGGGAACGGTGGACAGCTTCTTGGTATCTTACGAATTATGATCTACGTTACCAAGAATGATTGTTTCCTAGGGTAACTTCGTGCGAAAAGCACTCGAGTTGAGACATGCTGTTTCTCAGTTTGTTATTTAGTCTTAGTTTCCTATATGAGCTGTTTGTTTATCCCGTATACAGCCCTTTGGGTTTTATATATGTAAATATTGTGGTGTAAATATTGTGGTGTAAATATATGGTTTTATATATGTAAATATATATGTAAATACAGACCTAATACAAGGGAGATGTATGTATGTATATTCTTCTTAACCCGTTACATTCAAACTGACCAAGAACGGAGTAAATGAAAGAACAAAATAAAAATAATTGACAGAAAAGATAATTAGCGACCAATGTCAAAATATGTAAAACACTACAAACAAAAAGGGCGAGTTAAAGGCAAGTGGTCATCCATTGGGCACAAAGTACTGGTAACGGGTGTGCGCCCGTTCCAAGAACTTTCTGAAGCTTGTCTACAGCCTCGTTATGGTCTACCCGGCCGAATTTTCTTACTAGGTAGCCTACCTGTTGCGTGTTCAGTCTGGCATTTTTAATACGTATTTTAGGTAAATAAAATAAAGCGACCGGACTCGAGACTGCTCGATAGTTGAGGATAATCTCCAGAAACGAGCCAGATGAAATGTTGGCGAATATCCTGCCAATTGAGGCTACAAGACGATATATTGGTAATTTCCGAGGTAATTTCAGGCAGAAATCCGGTCCTTACTTCTGTCCTATGTGCGGGTGTGAGAATGAGTTTGGTTCACGTGGTTTGCGAGTTTATGGAGCTGAGTGAATGGAGGAAAGAACAGTACGGTGTGGGTGAGTTTGATGAAGATTAGTTAGTCACAGTTGTTAGGAATGAGTGTTTTGCTACGATTAAGAGATTGGGGCGATTCCTGAGGACAGCTATGGAACACAGGAATAGATTTTTGGAATAGGGAAATATCAAAGAATTAACAAACTATGTGTCACTAGAGAAGAGAAAGATTACGGAGGATTTTTTTGTTGTCTTTGTTTTGTGCTATTTTCTGGTGTGTGATATTTTTTTTTTGTGATTATTCGTTGCAATGGCCCTCGGGCTGCTCAGCAATCAATACATCTATCCATCTATAAATCTATGAGACGTGCGGGAACGACACAGCGTTGTATAGCAGAGCGCCTGTAAGTTCTTACGACTATCGGTTCTTCGTAAGACGAAGAAACATTGTCTGAACTAAAGTTAGCCTATCTGCAAGTAACAATTATAAATGATATTTTGAACACGCCAAGTACCTATATGCAGACAAATGATACAAAATTTCCCAAACCTTGGCGAGAGAGAGTGCTACACTGAAGTAACCATTACAACTAATATTTCATCCAGTCATGATAGAATATGGAAGTAATGAAATATGATGCAAAATTACAATAATTAGTTCAGCTTTGAAGCATGAGGGTCGCCAGGTCATGTTGCAATTATTTGCAATTATGCGAATTTCATGCATTTAAGTTTATTTACGATGGCGATTCATTATTTTGTTTGCCATATTTTCTTTTTGGTTAGACCTTGTAAGTGAAGTTGTTTCGCGAGGGGTAAGCGCCTCCTATAACTATCTAGACCAAAATCTAGACATATTAGTCTCAAACCAATTTTCGGCTTCTGATGGCACAAACAAATATTTTTTAAGTTGATTCGGAGCAACAGTACGTTACGAAGGTGTCCAGTACTGTTTGGCATTTCTTAGACAAATTTGTCTGGTACCCAACGTTAGGCAAGGCTTGCTAAAAATGTAAAAAAAACTGACAGAACTTTCTAATAGACGTGTCTGTTACCTTGCTTTGCATTCCTGTTCACTAGAAAAAATTACCTGTTCAGCAGTTACCCATATCAGTGAGAAAATTCTAAGATTTCCTACGGTTCAAAATTACAAGACCACCTAGCAGGCCTCAGGACTAGTCTACTTCCCCTGCAAGTTAGGCTTACATAAACCCAACTAATTTGGAACATTGCGGGCCAACCAATAACCGGTAACTGGAACCCCCTTAAATCTGAACTGCCCTATCTCCGTCTTGCAGCAGAACGAGTAAGTTCATACCTATGCCCGAGAATTAACATTTTGGACAGCGTATCTGATTATTTACACCAGACATTTTCGGTGGTTTTATGATTCGAATTTGGAGTCCCCAGCCCATCTTACAAAACAGAAACGAAAATGCACATACCTTTAGAAACTGGTTTAAACAAAAGGGACATCTGTTGTGTGACGCAGAGCTTTTGAAACCCTGTTTTGGTTTGATTTCTACGCAGTAAGTAGGAAATGATGATTCTTCTTTTTGAGCGTCAGACTGAACGAGCGTGCAGTCGGGGTATAGGACCACTAATCCGGCCGGATTCAGCTGCTTGTGAATACGGTTTGCTGAAAAAGAAGACAATAAACTGAGCAAGGCTGTTTTAAACAAGACTTCAGACTGTGCTCCCCGATGAAAAATTTATCTCAAAGTAGTAGTACGAAGTAGTACAAAAAAAGTAGCATGCAGTACTAACTGACTCTTTATAATGGGGCCGAGCTAACGAGCTCGTATCCCTGGCGGCCCCCAGTGATTAAAATATATTCTCAAGAAGTATTTTCGAAATAAAAGAACCTGAACCTGAACCTGAATGCTACTAAATGCTTCTACATCAAGGTTACCGTGTTACTGCATACTACTATTAGCAAGACTGGATGCTACTATGGCAAGACAGGATGCTACTGGATACTACTACATAAGATTGGACCAGTCTGAGGCATATTAAATGATTGTATTCTTTGCTATTACATAGTATTACATGCAACTTTTTCGTACAACGACAATACAACTACGTAGGCTAATAAAATTTCATCGGGTCTACACTCCAGAGTCTCCTGGAGAAGAACGAACAGGCTAGCGAGCAACCGAAGAACATTTTCTCCACACCTATCTGATCTCCGTAGCATCAATGGATGAATAAGGGAATTAATTGATTACTTTATTTATTTACCCGAAAGCCATGGTGGGAAAAATGAAATTATAATAAAAAGTAAACTACTAAAATTAAAATATATATACGAAAACAAACCACCATGTATCCGTACCCTGTAAAACACTCCTAATAATCTATGCACTGTAAAAAAAATCTTGCAGTATTTTCTACAGGGATTAATATTGTCTCTTCTGAGATAAGATTATTTCTAATTCGGATTAATCTTATCCCAGTAGAGATAAGATTAATCGCAGTAGCGAATACTGCTGGTAACTTTAATCCTTTCTCGGAGAAACTTTTTACAGTATATTAGGGCTTGAGAAACTTTCCGAACCAAGGACGTTTGCCAAAATTTGTCTTTCCTCTACTTCTTACCGAATTGGCCCGCTTGGCCTACTCAGAGATCCATTGCAAACGGATCCCCCAAAGTCTTTCTCAGACTGTATAAAGCTATCGTAAGACAAGTGTTGCCAGATCGTGGTAAAAAAGGTAAGGCCCGGCCTTTGAAAAATACGCCAGAAAAATCTGCACCTCCCAAAAACTCAATCACTATCAACATAAACCCCCCCCCCCCAAAAAATTCCGGCCTTAGGTCGTGACAATTAAAACGAGGTAAAAACAGTCGATTTTTCTGAAAAATAGTCAATTTTTCGTAAAGATAGTCGATTTTTCACATCACGCCAAAAAATACACCAGTTAAATAGAAAAAACAGCCACGTTTTACGCCTAACGCCAGTTGCAAAAATATTTACGCCAGTCTATGACAAATCTTGAAAATTTCTTAGAGTTATTGACACTTCTTAGAGTAATTTAGAGGCGACAGCCTTTTCTCTTGCTTTGTATTATTATTATTAAAATCCGCCAGTTTGGCGTAAAATCCGCCAATCTGGCAACACGGCTTAACACCCAATATCGACTTTGGAACATGCGAAAGATACCTGCCCCAATACGAAGGCGACATCAGCCTTCTTGAGGGTGCCGCCAAAGACGTGCCGCCAACGTTACAAATAGCATTAAAGACCTCCCCTATGAAGACAGACTAAAAGACTCAAACTGCCAACACTGGTAAGACCATTGCCAAGCAGTGAAGATGTTATTTAGAAGTGGTAGGCAAAAGTCTCATATCCCGTTTGTGACTTTTGTCTTAAAAATAGGTACGATTCATTCATTCAAAACCCTCCAGAAATTACGAATGGTAGCCTTAGCCTACTAGCGGTTGTGTTATAGGAAAACATGAAGATCAGCAAAACCAGTACAAGTAAAACCCGACATACGCTCAGCCTACGACCATTGCCCCCGAGGGGTTGCTCACTCGCTGGGCACCACTGTACACCCTCGATGGGCACCGGCACCGCTGGGCACCACTGTACAACCATTTTGGGAGTGAGCAACCCCTCGATTGCCCCCCAGTGAAGTTGTGATTTAGAAGCGGTATAGTCTCATACTCCGTTTGTGACTTGCGTCTTAGAAACACCATCCACAAACAACGAAGGATAATAGCGGTTTTTTATTTTTATTAAATTGGTACAGGTAAAGTCAAGCTGCCTGCCCTTCATGTGACAATTTGAAAAGTTGCTTGCCATGGCGCAATACAGATATATCCAAAACTGCACGTAGGCATGATAAGACAGAGAAGTGCCATGTACCGATTTTGCTGACCTGCTACAACTCATTAGGAAATCTCCACGCGGGTAATCAACCTTGATGGCCAATAACAAATGGTATCACCCCACTAGTAGGGTGCTATACGTAACGAGGGTGGAATGGCCGAGATCATATGTGATGGTTCCCGCGTATGTTTCTCGACGTGCTCCAAATACACATTTGCGAAAACAAGCTCGGGATTCGCAAAAGAGGGCCGTTGGCGAAAACGAGTTGGCAACAGTGCAATTTACTGGGAAGCAACGGAAGGTGATTGTTTACACCTTTAGCAACAGTTTGATACCACAGTTTAGGTCTATTTATTGCACACTGAAAGCGAAAAGTACATGGCGACGTCTAACATTCACTTATAATTTTGGATAGAAAAGAATATAATTTTCTTCGGCAAGAATATATTATATATATATTTTCTTTGTAACCCGCAAAATCCACAAGGTGGTAGCGGAGTAAAGAGAACAACGAAAAACAATACATAGGTGTCGAAAATGAGTTGGCATCATTACAATTTACTGGATAGCAACGGAAGGTGATTATTTACACATTTAGTTACAGTTTGATACCACAGTTTAGATCTATTTACTGCACACTGAAAGCGAAAAGTACATGGCGATGTCTAACATTCACTTAAATTTTTGGATAGAAAAGAATATAATTTTCTTCGGCAACAATATATTATGTATGTATATTTTTTATTTATAACCCGCCAAATACACAAGCTGGTGGCGGAGTAAAGAGAACAACGAAAAACAACAGTATAAACACACAAAATTTAGACAAAATTTCTAACTGGGCGTGAAAAATTCATGAAAAAACATCATGTACTCAATGACCAGGATGACGAGGTGTACATAGTAGTGACGCTAACGTTTTCTCTAGTGAACGAATGACATCTTGGACGCCGAACTTCTGAACTAATTTGTGGTTGTGGCAGGAACGAGGAAGGTATATAACAAATTTAGAATGATTATAATAATACGTCTTCAAAGCTTTAATGTCTTTTTTCGCAGAATGTGATTAACACCGGAACAGTACAAGATGTAAGGAGTGCAGAAAGCGCTATAAATTCGCCCAAGTGCCTCCAGTTGTAGTGACCTTTGTTCGGACATGAACGACCATAATAATAATAATAATGCTTGTTTATTGAGCCAAAAGACCATACAAGATTTAATACACTTCACAAATAAACTTATTACACCTCTAGAAATACTATGCTATGTAAACTAAGCTAAATTTTCATTCCTGAGACTAAATCCTTTAGTCACACATTTACAAACATCTACGATACATTTGGGGTTCGTAGATTTCAGGATACGGTGAAGCGACCCACCCCCAACAAAAGTTACTCTCAAATGCGAAAACTCTTGGCACTCTATGCAATGCGAATCAACCTGGAGGTATCCTGAATAATAGCCGAACAAGTCTTGGAAAGCGACGGGGCATTTGCACGGCAGATCAACTCATTGCTCCCCGGGAGATCACTGGTCAGAAATGCCGGTTATGCAAGTTTGTCCGTGTTTCCCATTACAGACGAGTGGGGCAAAAACTGCTGGGACGAGTTTGTGATCTTTCGAAAATCCCTGCATAGTCTGAAAGGAGTCTTGTTTCTTATAAGATAAACTGCATCTGCAACTTGCGCTTTAAGAACAAATAAATCTTATCTATCTAACTTTTCATAGATTGACAGCAGGCGGAAGGGGTGGTTGGAAAACGACACCCTGCGTTTCTGGTTATCAACCACCCCCAACCGGATAAAGGGAGTTAGAAGCCGCCTTGCGCTAATGCACTTGTCTCTGTCCCGAACAAAAAGACAGGCCCGCAGATGTTCGCACACCTGCCTATCCTACGCAGAGCTGGCTGAACAAAGAAGTCCGACGAAATGGGATTATGAGGGAGCAAATGGCGAAAAGGAATAAAGTGATTTCAACCAGTGACAACGAGCTATATCCGGGGTCTGTCGGTTCTACTTCAGCTTTTGAAGGGCTCTTCCCTTGGGAGTATGTCAACTGACACGTTTACATTCGGCTATTCCTAGGCGACGAGTTCACGTAAGGTAAGTCCCTACCCCAATTAGGCAAGCGAGTTTAAGGCAATGCTACAAAAAGCAAGTCAATACCACAACATCTCAGATAAACAGATCGAAGATGTGAGCACCAGCACAGCCAGTACCACGAATTTCCGAAGTAGTCTATTTCTTCTTGTTCTTTGTTTGTTAGGCTATTATTTTCTCCCTTTTTTTCTTTATACTCAATTTGTCAAACTTTCGTGCGTGGTAAACCCACTCATCTATTAAGAGACTGGAGAGTCGAAGGAAAAGCTATGCACGTTGGAAACGAAACCGAAAGAAGCTTCACGATGATAACGGAACATTGGGGTTGCCAAGAGCTTGACTCACAAAAGTGTCAAAATCCCTGATGTGCTTTTTGACACCTCGAAATTTGTTTGCGCATTCCGCGGCGTAACGCGCAAAATGCGAATAATTGGTGATTATTCTGAATTTGTACGAACGTTTTTTTTCAAAACATTTCTTAATTTTTAGATCCAGTAGTGTAACAAAATTCGATCGGAAATGAGTTTTATTTAAGGCTTCAAACTGTTTTTGTGTACTAAATCAAAGTAAAGTACATGGTTTTTTCGGGCGGTAATCCTTAACCTCAGTAAAGTAAATGAAAAGGTGTTTTTTTTCTTACCTAAAAAGTGTCATTCGTATGTGTGATTTTCAGAGGAAAAGTGTCATGTTGTCGCGCAGAGGCAAAAAGTACCAAAAGTGTCACACTTGGCAACACTGCGAAACATACCATACCATCTGATGAGTAGTCTTAGAAACCAGCCATGCTTCCCTTTAAACGAGGAAGATTCTAGGCTAATTGATAAAGTAAGTGAACAGGAAATATGGGATCAGTTGAAAAGGATGAAAGGTTCGTCAGCTCCAGGTGTTGATGGAATTCCTACAAGACTGTGGAGTTGGGGTAGAACTGTTTTATTACCCATTTTGGCGGCAATTTTTTCAGTATTAGTTGAAAAAGCTTACTGGCCACGACAATGGGATACGTCAATTGTTATTCCCCTATTTAAAAAGGGGGACAGGACAAGGCATGATAATTATAGAGTTATTCACCTAGCAAACGCAGTTAGTAAGATTTTCTGCAAGGTGCTTGATTTTAGGCTAAAAAATTGGCTAGAAAAGGCAGAGAAGCTTAGTCCAGTTCAGGCAGGGTTCAGAGAAGGTTATTCTACTTTGGACCAAATTTTTGTTTTAAATGTGTTAGCTAGGAAGTATACTAAGGCACGGGGTGCAAGGTTTTATGTTGCTTTTTTGGACCTTAAAGGTGCTTTCGACAATGTAAACCGGAGGCTTCTAGTGAAGTCTCTGCTTGATTTGGGACTTCCTGCTTGGTTTGTATTAATTTTGGTGGAGCTTTACTCCAGTGTAAGACTTGTAGTTCGGGTTGCTGGGAAATTTTCGAAGGTTTTTTCGTCGAAAATGGGTTTGAAACAAGGTTGCACTTTGTCGCCTAAACTATTTTCACTTTATATTAATGATTTAGATTCTTATATGCGGGATGGACAAGCTCCTATGCTTTCTGTTGATATTTTTCGCCTTTGCATGCTTCTTTTTGCCGACGACATAGCATTGGTGGCGGGTTCACGTGATAACCTACAGAAGCTTCTAAATTTGGTGACGGATTATCTTTCAATTAAAGAATTGGAACTGAATGCTTCAAAGTCAGTGGTGATGGTTTTTCGTAAAGGGGGGAAAATAGCTGCTAGTGATAAAGTAAATTTTGGTGGCAAGGAGTTAGAAATTAAAGAGGAGTTTATTTATTTAGGAGTTAAACTTTCTGCAAAGGGTCGATTTGGGAAGCATGTTGAGCATTGTGTGGTGAAAGGTAGTCGATGTGCTAATCTTATTCTTAGAAGTCCGTTAATAGCACTAAAGGATGTTAAATTTCACAAGCAGGTGTTTGCTACGAAAGTAGCGTCAGCAATGCATTATGGATCTGAAATATGGGGTTTTATTCAGGGGGATAAGCTTGAAGCAGTACAGCTTAAGTATTTTAAAAGAGTTCTAGGGGTAAATATTACTTTAAATAGTTTAGTTTTGAAGGGAGATTTAGGCCTTACTAGTCTTCGTAGTGTTCGTTTAGTTCGTATGGTTAAATTTTGGGAAAAAATCCTTACGCTTCCTAGGGTACGGTTGACCAAAGCGGCATACCTGGAGGCACTAAAGGATGAACGTGAGGGTACTTGGCCTGGCCAAATTAAGACTATTTTGAATGAGTGTGGACTGTCAGGTAGGTGGAACGAGGGGAAGGGGGTTCAGCTAGAGGTAGGTGAGGTCGCGAAAGAAGTCCAAAGAGTATTAAAGGACCAGGAGTTGCAGGCGTGGGGTTGTAAGGTTTGGATTCCTGGGTCCCTGAGTCTCTACAATAGGGTTAAGGAGGCCTGGGGCGAAGAAATTTATTTTAAGTCGGGGTTATCTCCAGAAGAATTGAAATGTTTAATTAGTCTGAGAGGAGATTGTTTGCCTTTTGGCCAAAGAAGAAAATATATTGGGAAAATTAGGGTTTCGTCTGGTCCTTATTTCTGCCCTTTGTGCGGGATGATTGATGAAGATGTAGAGCATTTTATTTGTGATTGTGAGGGTTTAAGGGATTTAAGGGAGGAAATTTTTAGGGTGGGTTTTTTCTCGAGGGAGGAACTTGTTAGAAAATTAAAAAGTAAACATTTTGGGGATTTAAAGAGATTTGGAAGATTCCTTCGGATCGCTCTGTCATATCGGGAAGGATTTTTGTAGGTTTGTTATTGTTGTTGTTTTGTTGTTATTATTTTTTTTGTATTTGCCATGGCCCTTGTGGCTTTTTAGCGCAAATAAATCTATCTATCTATCTATCTATTCCCGACCCTGCAACGACTGTCAAGGGCAAGGTACGAGAAGCTGCTTCTATACTCTATATCACCAGGGACCCATCAATTTCCTGTAATGACTCGCCATTCAGGGGGCTTGTCAATATGAGATTTCTGATGCGTTCTTGACCGAGCGTCAGATAGTTCGATAAATACCCACGGGGATAAAATACCCGACTATCCAGATAGACAAAATTTTTCGCAGCTGTTGTGCTGAACTAGGAATATTTCTCTCTATTGGAAGAGTATCCTGGATCTTTTGTCCTAGCTTAGGTACCTGGTGGCATGCTGAATAGTCCCAACAAATTTTGTATAACTGAGCAAGAACGCCGATTCGACCCAAGCGGAATTTTTGGAAACTAGATGAGGCTCGGGCAACATAGCAACATAGAAGCATAGGAAATGACAAGCCCCCTGAATGGCGAGTCATTACAGGAAATTTATGGGTCCCTGATATGACTAAGTCCAAAACACGCCAGTGATCCTCGGGAAGAACGATAAAACGTAGCACTAATGACTGAAATTCAACAACTCAATCCTGTGTTAACCAATCACGGCGATGTTTGGGAGCAGCTGTGATACCGCTTCTGGCTCTTCCGCTAAAGGAGGGTTTTCGCGAGATCTCGGAATCACTTTCCGACGAGCGAGGCGCATCGCGAAAACTGTGGGGAAGCGATTCCTGGAATCACTTTCCACTTTCCCGCTGGACTGATCGCGAAAACGGATGGAAAGCTGACATCGACGAGAAAATACTGAATTACAGACTTTTTCGAGTAAATATGGTTCACTGAACGGTTCTTTGATTCTCATATATTCCATCGAAGTCACCTTAATTACGATTGCCATTTTGCACTGTTTTTTCTCCATACTTTTGAAATTCCCGCCGAAAGATTCCACTTTCCGCGGAGCTTTCCACCAACCTCGTGGAATCACTTTCCGGGAAAGCTGCTTCGGTTTCCAAAGCGCGAAAACCGGGCTGGAAAGTTCGGCAACTTTCCGAAGTAGCGCGAATACCATTGGAAAGTGATTCCGACTTTGCTTTTCAGCTCGCGAAAACCCTCCTTAAGTATAGGGCGATTTTGCATCGGCAAGAAGAGTTAGTCATCAAGAGTATTGACATGCCCGTTGTGAGTCGGTGGGCTTATCCCTCAACCACCACGCAGCAAGGAGACATAAAATTTTGTTTTACCAATGTGTGCCTAACTTGTCAATCTAAGAATTGTCTTTTGATGGACTTTGCCCTGTGACAACTTAGATAATGATAAGCTTGTCTAACTTTTGTAAACAAACATTTGTCAAGTGATGGACTTGTCCGATGAAAGTTTTATACAAAAAACCCAGCGCTGGTCGGACAAAGGTCCGTCAAAATGGGATCGTGAGGGAGCAAATGGTGAAAATAAAGGAGTTACCGTTTTCACCTAGTGGCAACAAGCTATATCCGGGGTCTGTCGGCTCAACCTCAGCCTTCAAATGGCTCTCCTCTTCACTAGATTAGATGTGTCATATTGTTTGGTTTTCGATCTCCCTGACTACTGACAAGGTAATGGGGTAGCAAAAGGGTAGGGATTGGCTTAGTTGGTTTAAAGGAACGGACACTATTCTCAGGAGATTTCTCCAGGTGTTTTTGAAAGAACAGCCAGTTCAGTTGCTACGGTGATTCAGCCGGCGGGTTCTTAGGGTGTTGTAAGATATTCTCAACTACCCTTGATGACTAAATCTCCTTGCCGATGCAAAATCGCTGTGTACCTAGCGGAAGAGCCAGAAGCGGCACAAAGCTGTCCCCAACGATCGCCGTGATTGGTTGACACAGGATTTGAGCTGTTGAGTCTGAGTCGTTAGTGAGACGTTTTCTCGTTTTTCCCGAGGATCACTGGCGTGTCTTGGACTTTGTTATATAGAGTATTTTGCATAGCTGTGCCAACGGGCGGGAAATCGGTAAGAAACCATCACCAATCGATTGGAGTGGTTATTGTGAACATGATGTATCAAATTTGTCTGTGAAACCCTACTCATCACTTCGACATCTTAACATACAGATATTGCAAGTCGGCCATTTTCGTTTCTGCTTGTGTATTTGTGTCAGGCCCCGGGTTGTGCTGTTCTCTCCGGTGATGGCAACTGATGGGCTCTGCCGTTTCACCAAGCTCGGTCTTTCGTGAACGGCCCATTTCAAACTGTAAACACCATTTCACCGCGATGTCCTTCCCCATGATTCTGTCCCCTCCCGAAGTCGTCTACCTCGTCTACTAATCTACCTCGTGCCTCGTTTAGAGCCGTTGGCAGCTTTGCCAATGTGTGCTACAACTCTGAGCGCATTTGAACGTTCTATTTTATTTTATTTCATATTTTCTTAGCCGTATGTTATTGACCATATTTGTGATAAGACGTCGGTATAAATGCTGCAAACTGTATATACACGTAGAATTTTTATTATGACTCAAAAAACCCCTTTTGTGTGTTTTTTGTTTTTGTGGCTTGTCCATTACGTGTTTTTTTAATGAAACTGAACGGAACTGATTGGATTCAAACTGGATTGTAGGGCATGGAGTGGTGAATCCCGAACGGATGTCATTTCCTTCCCTCATCTCCGATGGGCTCGAGGTCTCCTTGGACAGTGCCCGGCCACATTTCACGTTAGCCTCTGCGGAGTTTTCTCCAGCCGTGCAGTGGGGTATCGGGCATAACTGTCTTCGCCAGGGTTGAGCCGTCTCCTCTACCCACGTGTCCAAACCAGGGCATTCCACAATTCTCGACGAAGGGCGATATGTCGATATTTTCATTTTTGATATTCGATAATCGATATCGGTATTAACGTACTATTTTTGATCTCATATCCGTCTCTTATCGCTTAAATTAAAAACGAAAATATTTTGCATTATCTTCGAATACTAGCTCTGGTTCCAGCTCGGATCTACAGTCTGGCGATCCTTAGTAGAAATGAACGTTTTAATAGGAGGAAAGCTGGCACGGGAGAGACTTACCTTTGCCCTCTTTGCAAGTTGCGGGAGGAGGATTCGACCCACTTCCTCTTAGAGTGCCAAGCGCTTTGGCATTTGAAGGTGAAATTTGTCGGAGTTGGGTTGGTATCCCTTCCCGGTATCCTGCAATCTACGAACCTGAACTTCATCGTCGAAGTATGCAAATTTGTAGAGCTGAGGGTTTAGACTTAGGACAAACCGTTAAAGCACAACTCTTACTAGAAATGATCTTTTTCCCATGAAACGGATCAGAAAAAATGTTTTCCGAAAATACCATTACTTTCCATCTGAAATTAGCGATTTTCTTGTTAGAGCATGTCGACTCTATCCAGCCCTCCTGCTCTGCGACACGGCGGCTGGGCGCAAAACGTTTGAAAAATGAACTCGCCTTGTTTAAAAAGTTGGAAAACTAAGCAAATAAAACAAGTCAAAAACAGAAGATTCTCATATCCTTATATGTGAAAGAGTCGTCAGCAGACATTGAAGATTCTGGAAAACTTTGCGTTGTGTGACGGGCAAAACTCGGCACATCCGAAAAAGCGCTAAATATTCATAGGTACAAAATGAAACAATGGAGAAAGGTGGGATCCTAGAAGCTTATGATGGTACAAGGGAGCTAGGTATATTATGAAAGGCAGAATAAGCAAGAGGGGTCCTTTAAGCTTGGTTTATGAACAGGTGTAACAGTTTATGTGTGTGGTGATACATGTATTCAATCTTGTGTCCTTTTGGCTGAGTAAATAAACGTTATATTATGTAATGAAAATCAAATTACAAAATAAACAATACAAGTGTAACATTCCAAAAATAATTTTCGATATACCATATTTATTCTGCTCTTATCCATACCAGTCTGCACCGTATTTCGCAGAACCAGCGCTCGTTCGAGTCACCCCTGGTTCACACTGCTGCGATTTCGCGAAAAATTCTGCGTCATCCGACATACGACACAAATCGTGCAACAAGCAACGCAGAACTTTGCTTTTTGTCGCAGTGTCGGATGCGTTGAAAAATCTCAACTGATCCTGGAGGATGCGGTACATTTGATATGTTATCGTGAGGAGTTTAAATAATTAAGAAAGGAAGTGTTTGGTCGGGAGGCTTGGGAGGAAAGGGATTTGGTTTCAAGTATGGGAAGTAAGTGTTTTGGTGAGATCCGAAAGCTGGGTAGATTCCTGAAGCTAGCTCTGGCCCACCGTGAACTATTTTTATAGAAGTTGATTTTTTGGTTTGTTGTTGGAGTTTATGATATCTTGTTTTTGTTATTTTGTTTCCCGCCATGGCCCTTGGGCTTTATTGGGAATAAATTCATTCATTCATTCATAACGCATGCGATTTTTTTAGGGAAAGAAAAGAAAAAACAAAGATTAGTTAATTTTGAAGACCAAAAATTGCTCTACATTGTCCTGGTTGTAATCCTAGTATGGCTGAATGCAAAATATCTTCTGAATAAACTTGTATTAACCTGTTTAGAACAAGATGACTGGCTGAAAATTTCCTAATGTTGGGTGGTATTCAGAAGGATAATCTCCCCGCATCTACAAAGGTCGTTTCCCCAAGGGCTCCTTTGTCCTTTTGCAGAATCTGCCTGGTGTGGGAAGGTCCATGCGATTCTGTCGCACGTCGGAACAGCAAAGAAAAAATCGTGTCGCATTCGACTAGCAGTGTGAACCACGGGTTAGTTTGCTTTGCTCTGGTATTTCGAGAGGACCGGCGAATCCATTCCGTCGTTGCTGAGGCGGCCCCGAAGTGTCAACCCTGTTTCACACTGCTGTGATTTCGCGAAAAATTCTGCGTCATCCGACATTCGACACAAATCGTGCAACAAGCAACGCAGAACTTTGCTTTTTGTCGCAGTGTCGGATGCGTTGAAAAATCTCAACTGATCCTGGAGGATGCGGTACATTTGATATGTTATTGTGAGGAGTTGAAATAATTAAGAAAGGAAGTGTTTGGTCGGGAGGCTTGGGAGGAAAGGGATTTGGTTTCAAGTATGGGAAGTAAGTATTTTGGTGAGATCCGAAGGCTGGGTAGATTCCTGAAGCTAGCTCTGGCCCACCGTGAACTATTTTTATAGAAGTTGATTTTTGGTTTGTTGTTGGAGTTTATGATATCTTGTTTTTGTTATTGTGTTATTTTTCCGGCCATGGCCCTTGGGCTTTATTGGGAATAAATTCATTCATTCATTCATAACGCATGCGATTTTTTGAGGGAAAGAAAAGAAAAAACAAAGATTAGTTAATTTTGAAGACTAAAAATTGCTCTACCTTGTCCTGGTTGTAATCCTAGTATGGCTGAATGCAAAATATCTTCTGAATAAACTTGTATTAACCTGTTTAGAACAAGATGACTGGCTGAAAATTTCCTAATGTTGGGTGGTATTCAGAAGGATAATCTCCCCGCATCTACAAAGGTCGTTTCCCCAAGGGCTCCTTTGTCCTTTTGCAGAATCTGCCTGGTGTGGGAAGGTCCATGCGATTCTGTCGCACGTCGGAACAGCAAAGAAAAAATCGTGTCGCATACGACTAGCAGTGTGAACCAAGGGAGGGGTTAGTGTGCTTTGCTCTGGCATTTCGAGAGGACCGGCGAAACCATTCCGTCGTTGCTGAGGCGGCCCCGAAGTGTCAACCCAGTTTCACACTGCTGTGATTTCGCGCGAAATTCTGCGTCATGTGACATACGACACAAACCGTTCGACAAGCAATGCAGAACTTTTCGTTTTGTCGCAGTGTCGGATGCGATGAAATATTTCAACTGACCGAGATAAAGACCGAGATTTTTTTAGGGAAAGAAAAGAAACATGAGCTGTAAGCTCATATGGCACTTGCATGGGTCAAGATGATTTGATTGATCAAAAGTAAGTTTCGACTTTGCGGTTGAGATGCGCACTCTAAGGGAGCTGGAACTTCATTTGTAAGCAAAACCCTTGAGGCAAAACTGCTAATGGGCTGATGGGCATCACGAAAATGCATATATTGCTTAAAAGTATTTTTTTTACTTTGCGGTCAAGATTGGTACTTTAAGGAATAATCGGATTTGGGAAGTAGCAATTGCTAAGCAAATGTCGTTGAGTCTCTAATATTCCAGCGAAGTTTCATCGTCCTAGCACATCTGGAAGTACCTTAACGCGCGATCACCGGAATCCCAGCCCCCCCCCCCATTTTTCAACTCCACCCAAAATAACCGGAGCCAATCCGGTTCTGTAAATGATTAATCCAGAGCATCTGTTTTTCATTCCCACGAAGTTCGATCCAGATCACACCAGTCTAAGCGGGTCAAGTATTTTCCGCCCTCCCCCCAATAATTGCCGGATTCGGTCCGGAAATGAAAAAGGTCACCAGAGAAAAATGTCCTCTGTTTAATTATTAAATTTCACTCGAGTCCGATCACCCGTTCCAAAGTTACGCATGACTCAATATTCCGGATTCCCCCCCCCCCCCTCAACTCCCCCCCCCCCCCCCTGAAGATTATCATATCGAGGATTTTTTTTTATTCCAAGTCAGTTTGACCGGGTCCCTGATATGCCTTCCAAGTTTCGTCGTGAAAACCCCCAAAAAACGGAATTCCGGGAAACCCCCTCCTCCCCCCCCCCTCAAGTGTCCGGATCCAGTCAAATTATGTAAAAGATTTACATGGAACAGATGTTTGTTCTTCCCAGCAAGTTTCACTCCGATACCATCATTCTAACCGTTTCTAACCGTCACCCCGCGGTGCACGTAGCCAATCCGATTCAGCAAACGACTTACCTAGAGCATCTGTTTGTTCTTCCGACAAAGTTCCATCCCGATCCCTCCATTCTAAACGGGTCACGTATTCCCCCCCCCCCCAATAGTTGCCGGATCCGGTCCGGATATGAAAAAAAAATCATCGGAGAAATGTCCTCTGTTCAGTTCTTAAATTTCACTCGAATCCGATCACCCATTCCAAAATTACGCAAGACTGAAAATTTCTGATTCCCCTCCCTCCACTCCCCCCACCATTATCTGATCGACAAAATTTTTATTTTGAAGTCAGTTTGATTGGGTCCCTGATATGCCTGCCAAGTTATATCGTGAAAATCCCCCAAACCACCATCACCGGAATTCCGGGAACCCCCCCCCCCCCCATAAGTGTCCGGATCCAGTACAATGGTCTAAAGGACTTATCGAGAGCAGATGCTTGTTCTTCCCAGTAAGTTTCACTCCGATCCCTCCATTCTTACCGTTTCTTGACATTTCCGGTCTCCCCCCCCCCAACTCCCCCCTGGCTACCGAATCCGGTCAAGACTTTAAACGGGACATTACAGATATATATTCTATTCAGTTATGAAGTTTCATTACAATCCGATCATCCGTTCGAAAGTTACACACTTTTCAATTTCCCGGATTCCCCTGCCCTCCACTCCCCCCCAAAATGGTCGGATCAGAAAACTGATTATTTCTAAGTTTGTTTGGTCGGGTCTCTGATATGCCTGCCAAGTTTCATGGTCCTAGCACAACTGGAAGTACCCTAACTCGAAAAAGTGTGACAAAATGCCCTAAATTTTCAAGTTTCCAGCGCCCCCACTTCCCCGCATATGGTCGGATCGGGAAACTGATTATTTCCAGGTTAGTTTGGTCGGGTCCCTGATATTCCTGCCAAGTTTCATTGTCCTAGCTCATCTGGAAGTACCCTAACTCGAAAAAGTGTGACAAAATGCCCTAAATTTTCAAGTTTCCAGCGCCCCAACTCCCCCACATATGGTCGGATCGGGAAACTTATTATTTCCAGGTTACTTTGGTCAGGTCCCTGATATTCCTGCCAAGTTTCATTGTCCTAGCTCATAAATTTTCAAGTTTCCAGCGCCCCGCACTCCCCCGCATATGGTCGGATCGGGAAACTGATTTTTTCCAGGTTAGTTTGGTCGGGTCCCTGATATGCCTGCCAAGTTTCATTGTCCTAGCACATCTGGAAGTACCCTAACTCGGATAAGTGTGACAAAAAACTCGGACCGACCGACAGACTTGAGCCAGAGGCTGCAAGTGCCATAAAAACAAAGATTAGTTAATTTTCAAGACCAAAAAATTGCTCTACCTTGTTCTGACTGTAATCCCAGGATGGCTGAATGCAAAATATCTTCTGAATAAACTTGTATTAACCTGTTTTGAACAAGATGACATATAAGGTTTGACTGAAAATCTCCTAATAGTGGGTGGTATTCAGATGAGTAATAAATATTCCTTCAGCCCAAGCTGACTGCGAAACATGTTTGATAGTGCAAAACGGATAAATCAGCTGAATTTTACTGGAGCTATATTTCGGCCCTTCTTGACAAGGGTCCTTCAGGCTCAAAACCGCTCAAGTTGGAAATACGAACTTGTGGGAAAACCAGAATCTTCAGATTCTCCCAGAATAAGACGCCCCAAGGGCTTCTTTGTCCTTTTGCAGAATAATCTCGACGAAAAGTTTCGTTTTCCTTTTGCGTCTGCGTGGTGACGGGATGGTTCATGCGGTTCTGTCGCACGTCGGAACATCAAAGAAAAAATCGTGTCGCATACGAAGCGGCAGTGTTACGACAATCAAGGTCTTAACACATTGAGCGCCTCAATGTGTTCTTGGCATGTGGCTTATCCTTTGACAAATAATAGTCAAACGACGACACCCAAAGGAGGAAGTCTTCAAGCGGTTTCAGCATTCAGTAATCTCAATATACCCGGGCATAATTAGCGTCGAGGCTACTGAGCTCAACAAAAAACGTCACAACCTTGGCGAACTATACAGGAAACGATGCGATTCAGAGTATTAATGTATTCGTTGTTTTCGGGTGGGACTATAGGAGGCATGGCATGCCAGGAAGATAGATGCGGCTATGCAGTTACGGGTGGTCCGCCCGTGGATTTAACTCTGCCTCGCTTCTAACTTGCATGATGTAATGCACAAACTTTCAAGTCGATTAGACAATTTGAAGTCTTGGTCCATCATCTCTGAACGAGTAGGTGGCGCTATTTTCGACACTTGTGCTCAAGGGGCTGAGTGAGACTTTTTTTTTCCATAGTAGCCTATCGTACCGAACATCGAAGTTCGACAAAAATTGAAGTTAAAAGCAGATGGATCTCCCCGGCAAACTGTGCCGGGAAACTGCCGATGCGATTATGCACTTATGGGTAGTCTGCCCGAGGACTTAACTTTGCTTCGATTCCCCCGTCTTCGTAAGCCGTTGCATCATCGATAGTCACAATTCATCAATTTTAAATTATTGATTGTATGTATACTTGTTATGTACCGCTCCATCATTATAAAAAAAAATTTAACGACCAAAAGTCAATTTTCAGCTGTGACCGGCTTTGGTTTCGAATGTATTGTATGATTGGGGAAAATTCCCAAACACTCACACGGTGCCGCTGCTTCCGATGCCTGTGCTCAAGTGCAGTATCGGAATTTTGTTTCTAGTAGCCCACCCGACTAGACGCTCTACTAGAAATTCGATCAAAAGCTACATTCAGTAGCTGGATGGTGAGCCTCTGATAGAAACCTACGATTAAACATAGCCTAGAGCAGGGTTTCGTATTTATATACTTTTAAATTCGATATCAAAACCCGGACTTCTTCACTATCTAAATTCAGCCTTTGCTTCATACAAATCCACCCTTTGTTGTGGTAAGCGGTCAAGACAAACAAAACTACAATCTGACGCAGCCTACTTCCGAAATCGGTCCATCCATTCTTAAACTCAGACAAGAATTTCACATGGGGCATTCTAACCCACCTACCGACCTCACCTTGATTTTTACACTTGCCATGTTTCGCCATTTTAGATGGTATCATGCGCCAGGCGATTACTTACTATAAACTTATCGTCAGACAAACCGGTCATGTTAATTGTTTCAGTGTTTTCGCTGAAAACTAACCGGCCAGGAGGGAGGCGTTAGCCACAAATAATTTGTTAAAAATAGAGCCTAATTTCAAACTATTTTTAAATTTAAAACAAGTAAACAGTGCGAGGGGTTCTTTAAATTATCGCCTCCACATTGGCAATCGTAAGCTATTGGAAGCCGTCGTAGCCGCCATTTTCAATGGAGTGTTCATATATGAACAGTCCACTCTTGCGGGTGCTGTTGCAGCTTTCGGTTTTAGATTTTCGGTTTTCACCGCTTTTTGTGGAGTTCATAACTCGTGAACCAAGGTAAAGGTAAAGGTAAAGGTTTCAGCACTAGCCTTGACAGGCCAAGCTGGCGGTGCTGATCTCCGATTCTCGGCCCTCGGCCAGGAAGTGCAATGGCGGGTTGGGGGCCAGCCATCCTGTGCTTTCACACACCCTTCCTGTCACCTTCCCCGGATTTCTCCAGGTACCCATTTGAAGCTGGGTGGACTTTGGCTTGTCTTACAGGGTTACGCCACTAACCCCCGTCCCAAACCAAACAGTAGGCACTACCGAGACTCGAACAAGCGACCCTTCACTTGCGAGCCCGGCGCGCTAACCACTCGGCCACGGACGGACTCGTGAACCAGTGCAGGTATCAAGTTCAAACTTTGTACACTTGTGAGTATTGGGGTCTAATTGTGCCTATTGGGGTCCCACCCTAATGTTCATAACTTGACCAGAGCTGGACCTAGGACGATGAAATTCCTGATACTTGTAGATCCTAAGGCTGGGATATTACTCTTAACGTGCACCTCTCGACCCACCCCGTTCATGGGCATCCGGGCCCAAACTGCCCAAGAGTAAAGTTCGGTACCGTGATAGGAATCAACAGGTATCAAGTTGAAACTTGGTAGGCTTGTGAGCATTGGGGTCTCTTTTTGCTTTTTGGGGATCCCAAACCCCATTCCCACTTGGTTCAGGGGCAATTGGGCCAAGATTGCCAATTTTTTAATGATTTTAAACTTAAAAAGCTGGAGATGGAGCGATGAAAATTACTTTTCCTTTTAGAGCTTAAGGTTGGGAATAAATACGTGGAGTTGAACCACCCTAAACGTTCATGGGCAAGTGGGTCCAAATTGCCCATGAGTACGTTTTTGATCCGTGACTGGAATCAAATTCTAAATTGGTATACTTGAGGATATATAGGTCTAGATACGCATATTGATGGGCCCCTCCCCCTCCCCCCTCCCCTTCATGGGCAGCTAGGTCCAGATTTCCCATGAGTTAAGATTGTCTATAACAGGTCTCAAGTTCAACTCTTCTACACTTGTGGGTATAAATGTGGATTTTGTGGATTTCCACGCGACGTAAAAAGTTGGAAACTGGACGATTTTGTCATATGATCGACGATATGCCGTTCTAATGAAGTTGTGACAAAGGGGGTATTAGGCTGCTAGGATTTGGTTTACTGCACTGTTTATTACCTTGCTAACTGAGAATAGGTTTAAAGGGTCGGACTTGCTTGCAAGACATTCACTATTGAAAACATTCAGTACTGAAACTGAAACCGTTCTTGCAAGATCTTCAAGATCTCTTTGAATTTTTACTTGCGGCTTATTTACATTAAAAGCTCTTAAAGTGAGATGATTTCAAAATAGGTCATTTCAATAGTCGTTTGATTATTGGAGATGTGAAATGTCTTGGTTCTAACGCTGTTTCCATCTAAGATGTGATAACATCTTACTTTCACACTCCACGTTTGAGCACTTGCGCACTTGTTTGCGATTTTTCACCCAACGAGAGCTCACCGGGTTTGGACGGGCATGGTTACGACAGCCTTACGATTGCCAGTGAAGATCTACCTTACTTTTTACTTCGAACTGCCAGCCCAACAAAGAACTAAGTAGGTGACTATATTCCTTTAGTTCAAGTCGGACATCCAAAAGCGAAATCCCCGTTGCCTCTCCTTCCCAGGACACTCAAGGATATTCCCAGATACTCAACGAGGGATTGTCCACTCTCGATTTTAGTATACAGCAAGTGCCGGCACCGGCTGGTGTTAGCCGGCATCGGTTGCCACGTGTTAAAACGTCAAAATAAGCATTCTTAGACGCGTTTTAAAGATGAGTCGCCTAATTTATTTCTGGTACCGGTGACGGCGCATACGATTTTGGTCGGTGCCGGGAAAGGGTGTAAAGCAGGTGATGGGGAGTGGGTAACCCCTCGATACTCAAGCATACTCGCCAAAAATGATACATAATCTCAAGTTCTCAATTGGGCTGCAAACACTCTGAACAGCAAATCATGAGCCCCTGCTAAATCCTAATTACGGCGCATACGATTTTGGTCGGTGCCGGGAAAGGGCGCAAAGCAGGTGCTGGGGAGTGGGTAACCCCCAGGTAGCCCCTCGATACTCAAGCATGCTCGTCAAAAATTATACATAATGTCCAGTCCTCAATGGGCTGCAAACACTCTGAACAGCAAATCATGAGCCCTTGCCAAATCCAGGAAGCGAATTCTATAACTAGTGCTGTCTTGCAATTTGCTCGCAGGCCGACGCCTCGATATCTGGGAGGTTCAACGGAACTCAAATCATACCAGCTGTGGGAGAGTATTGCTCGGAAAAAAGATTAAACTGCGTAGTTGGATTCTTGCCAGTTGCAAAGAAATGTTGATAAACAACTCAAAGTCTCAAGTGGAAATACGTGTGGAAGAACGTACGGGATTGTGACACAAAAAAAGGATAATCTCAGCTTGGCAACGCTGGGTACGAAAATGGACACGTGGGAAATAGATAAGGAGAGTGGGGCGTTTATCAACGTGGAGAGGAAGTTCTAAACGAAGCCATTCGCCAGGCTATTTCCAATTAGTAAATACGTGACAAACATTACGTACATCATACAACCCCTGCTTACTTGCGAATTCGTAGCCTACATCGTTACAGCACACCGGAGCTGACCAAAGGTATCAGCTGAGAGGTAGGCAAACCCATGAAGACATTACGAATACAGTCAGACAGATGGAAAAAAGCAAGACTTTAATGTACCCTCTAGAATATCTGAATTCCTTCAGCAAAGCCGATTCCTCAAACAGGCTCTATCGAGGCGTAATTCTTTTTTTGTGGGGGTGGGGGCATGGTAATTTTCAACCTTGAAATAGGTTGCAAAAGGCTAAATCTAAAACAATGACTTTTCCCTAATGTTTATTCCAAAACTATTTCAAATTTACCACCAAAACAGTAACTAATTTTGAGTTTGTGTAATCAGCCCTCGAATCAGCCTGACCCCCCCCCCCCCCCAAGGCTCACTGAAATGACGCTACTGGGCCTATCGATAGCCTCATGCAGGAAGTTGCAAGACTGGCCCTGGAAATATTTAGTCTCCAATTCACCAGGCAACGTAGCTGAATCAAGAACTGCATGTATGAGTAATTCAACTAGAGAACTGCACCAACAATCGATCAAGAATATCAAACAGATGAACATCCAATTCGAGGGGGAGAAGGGGTGAAGGACAGGATAGGGACGGGCACTTGGGAACTGGAGAGATGAGATGTTTGGGGGAGTTCGCGGGGGATGTTCTAGGGATGGAACGGGGTGAAAATTGTCTGAAAGTGACTTAGCCAATAGTGAACAGTATTTTTTATCTTTTTCGCAGTATTGATGTCAGATCCTCGAGACATTTCAAGGTGCAACAATCTTGTGTACATATCGGTATGGCCTACACATGTCATTGTATTTTTTTATTCTACCCTCAAATGGCGTTCAATGGACATCGCCTTTCTTAAAGTTTAACTGAAAAGCCAACTTATTTTTGTGTCGTTTAACTGAACGCACTGAATTATTTGGATTCTGCAAAGGGATTTTTTTTCCACTATCTGCTCTAGCTCTGACGTTCAGAATGTCTACGGCCGTCCCCACAGCGTAAATTCTACTATGACGCGGGAAATTTTAATCTCAACACAAACGCGGCTTTTCAGTGAGCAAATGGTGAGATTGGTGAAGATTGCTTAGTGCCTGAACAAAAAAAATGTATAAATCTTTCTCTTAAGGCATACAAGAAATAGACATGCGCACAGAGGTACCACAGATCACACGGAAATTCTACTATCTGAAAATTGATTATTAGAATAGCGAAACAACACGCATTTTCAGCGGATCTTCAAGCCAAGTTCAGTGAATAAATGATGGGTAACTAGATTGTCCTATCCCAGTCCTTGTCGGTTAAACTTTAAAGACGGACACGAGATCAAGGTTATGTCTACTTAAAACCCACTGTTATCTCTATTTCCTGATACGCGTCAACTTTTCCATTCCTACAAGTTCCATAGGCAATGGCAAAAATACACACCTTCGGGTTACAAATTGCTGGTTCTTAACCCCTTTGCTCATCACCTGTCACGATTTTCTGCCGAATAGAAAGTTGTTAACCCTTGATTCCAAATAGTTAACCAAATAGTTATTAATCCTTGCGAATATTTTGAATGTCTTTCGTTTTATTTTCTTTCTTACTTGAAAGGGATTGCAACGGATGAAATGAATGTTTGATGCCTGAAATCTTGTTTCCCCTTTGTAGACTATGACAAACGGTTGATTCATATGAACCAAAAGCTGAATATTGAGTTAGCATTCGAGGGGTTACTCTCTCTCCGCCACCGGTGTACACCTCGGCGCGGCACCGCCACGGCACTGGCACGGCACCGCGGCACGGCACTTGGTGTACATCGTTTTCTAGAGTGAGCAAACCTCATGAGGATTATCAAGTCCAGGTTTCCGACTGGGACAGATTGATAGTATTTTTGTCCTAGTATTTTTGTATGTATAGTTATTTTAGTATTTTCTTCTTTTCTTTTCCTTTATTGTACTCCACTTGTTTTTCCTCTGGAATTTGTGGGTAAGAAATAAATTATTACTATAGATCAGAAACAGTACACTGTAAAAAGTTTCTCCGAATAAGGATTAAAGTTAACTGCAGTATTTGCTACTGGGATTTATCTTATCTCTACTGGGATAAGATTAACCCGAATTAGAGATGATCTTATCCCAGTAGAGACAAGATTAATCCCAGTAGCAAATACTTCAAGATTTTTTTTTACAGTGTACCAGACTACACGTCATGAGCACCGACTTGACTTTTCTTACATGCCTTATTGGCAGACATGCTCTACAATAAAGACGTCAATCACAGAATAAGAAAATCGCAGCCTCATCGGACGAAAAGAATCCGGTCAACCTCGGTCGCGGGAAAACGTACAATTAACTCCCACTCGGAATCCATTTAGGCTTTCCGTGACCAATTCATCCCGAAAGTTTCCCGGGGACTGACGTCATCTCCAGGTCTCATACGCAGTTTCTTTTGAAAGGTCAATAATTCGGTTCGACGGTGCAGAAAGGTTAAGTCAGCTACATTTTATTAGAGATATATTTCGGTCCTTCTTGGCAAGGGTCCTATTCAGGCTCAAGCTGGAAAATGAGCTTGTGAAAAACAATTAAAGATTCTTCCTTAAATACCCGATTTTTGAACTTACGACCCAATCAAACAGCAAAAACAGCAGCCATGTCCAAAATAAAATCACATGATCAGCTTTAACTCCAACCAATTTTCTGAGAAGAAGTTAAAAAATCGGATATTTAAGGAAGAATCTTTATAGTTTTTCACATGTTCATTTTCCAGCTTGAGCCTAAAGAGGACCCTTGCCAAGAAGGGCCAAAATATAGCTCTAATAAAATGTGGCTGACTTATCCGTTTTGCACCGTCAAATCTGATTCGCCGTCAGCTTGGGCTGAAGGAACATCTATAATAATTCGGATTCGGCTGAGATCAAACCTAGTATTGGGCTAAGTTGGGCATACTCTTAAAAGAAGACAGAAACTTAGAAAAAATAGATATCTTATGTTTGAAAACTCAATTCAACGCCGGCTATTTTAGCCAATCAGCCTGAGGACAGTGACCTTTCGAGGCTTCGCTTCAGGAAAACCGCAGCGTACAACAAATCACCTGGAAAAGTTGTCTTGCATCTTGACAACTTGTCCCGCGATACATATCTTGAAAAAGCAAAGCAAAAATTATCCTGATGGCCTTTTTAAACTGTCGGTAATCATCGGACAAACCATGAAGACTACACTGGTAAGTTCTGTTAACACAGAAGACAATCATGCGCATTAACGTTTCAAATGTTTTTTTCGCACAGCTATTTTCATAACACTTGGTAACCGTTTTCAGTGTAATGCTTCATGTTATGCATTCACAAACATTGTGTCTATTCCTTAAGACATCTAACATAAGGATGCGAATTCACGTTTTTAAGCTTCTGATTGTTGTGGGTGAGCTGACGAGCTCGATAGAAACGGGCCAAACCCAATGAACTCTGGCCTAGTGCACCCCATACACATCTGAGTCGTCAAGTCCCACAACTGTCAGTTTTTTGCTGTGTTCTTTCTCAATCGAAAGCAACAGAAAAACTCGGTAGATCTAGCCCGACTTCGCTCATTGTCTGTCACTCTATGACTGTTCATTAGCGACGCCGGGACTTTCCATGCATTATGAACCATCACAGCATAATCAGCAAATCTAGCCTATCCCTATGAGTTTTCGACGTCATTTTCTATACAATTCCCCCTCACCAATATTGTCTTCTGTGTCTTCTTTCAGTTTTATTGTATTTCTGTTCTAAGTAAGTAAGAATTTATTTCTGACCCGCCATTTTAAAAGCGGAGTATGTAAAATAAAACAAAAGAATTAAATAGTAATTTTTCAAAATGGGAATGTTTGATAGCCAAAATCTAGTTTGGTCTTGACCATGGACCACAACAGAGGGTGGGTTTGTATGACGCAGAAAGTGAAGATTGGATTAGGTAAAGAAGTTCAGGTTTTGATACGGACTTTAAATGCGAATAAAACCGAATATTTACCCGAAAGGGACCGCCCTACTTCTCATCAGCGCATCAGACAATGAGTTTAGATGAGGCAAAAGTTGATATTGGATTGAGATTCAAAAGCCCAGGCTTGGATCACTGGAATAATACAAAATGGTATTCTGTTTCGTTTTTATCTTATCTATAGCTTAATGTAAATTCGACTTTCACCAATTTGGCCAACTTCTACCAGGATAAATCGAAGGGCGAAAGATGGTATCTCGTTTTCACGCGATAATACCAAGAACAAATAACGAGGCCAGGCACTACCGAAATTGTAGTCATGACCTCGGTTATAGCTGCCACCTGGTTTTTACGAACGACATCGTGAACGGCTACGCTAACGGCGAACATTTCGATCAACGCAACTATTGTCATTGGCAAAGTTGCAGCTCCGGATGGATTCAAATAAATCGTCATGGAGAAAATCTCAGAAACAAATCTCGTCTGGCCTTTGCATCCTGCAGAACGAAAGTCAAAACGGAAGGACTGACCCACATGCAGGTCGAAATCGAAGATGAGAGCCAAAACGAAGACGATCCTTCATACCAGTTTTATTCAATTATCCAAGCGAGGACCGGCTAGTCGCCATCAGGGTTGCAACATCAAAAATATTTAGGGAGTGACTTTTGGCCCAAAACAGAGAGTGAATTGGGAGTGAAAATTATTTTCATCAAATGTCCACTTTTGGTCGGAATCGCCTCTATAAAAATGACACATTTTAATTTTACTTTCATGAAAAAAACTCGAAATAGTCACTTCTGGTCGGAATCCCTGCTGCAAAAATGACACATTTGGTCATTTTCTGAAATAGGGTGATTTTTATGTCCTACCTAGGACAAGAGTGACAAAAACAAAATAGAGTGACAATTCACAATATAGTGCGACATGTGGCAACGCTGGTCGCCAACTGACGTAGCCGAAGAGAACACTTTGGACCTAAGTAAATTTGACCCGCCGGGGTAGAGAAACAGGAAATTAAGAAACACAATATACATTTATTTCAAACATTTATCGTCACCCAGGATACGATTAATCATGTCCTGTCCCCAATGGGGGGAGTGTTAGACAATTTCCTGTTTTCTTCAGCGGTAGCACTTGTGTCTTGAACGCTGAAATTTTTAGATAAAACATATGATATCGGTTAGAAACGATCTCGTAGGTACACAAACGCTTAACTATTTTTTTTTTACTTTCAAGCAACGATACGAGAAAAATGACATTCATTACCATTAAACCCTAACCTTAAAGACCTAATCCAAACATTCTGTTTACCTTCTCTTAGGGATCGCATGCCACGGGTTTGTTTAGATTTTAACTCGATTGCCGAGTTGCTGTTTTGGCTCGAGAAAAAACCCATGCACAACGCCTTCTTTTCTAGATGGCGGAATTTTCCAGGATTGATTAGCAAAATATTATAAGACCTAACTGATAATTTTTGTATGTCTTCAGAGGTACCACACTGGTCTTGGTTTTATAATTTATTTGTATTTGTAATAAACAGTCGGAGCATTAGATGGAAATTATTATTTTGACCCTTGGCTCCCTACGTGCCATAACAGCTGTCCGGGATAATCGGCTGAGATTTATTCCAGAAAGAGTTATTTCAAACCTAGGAAATTTGGTGGGGTTTTTTTTAATTTGCGCATTGTTTTACGGTGTTTTTAGTGGTTTTGAACATTCATAGTGACAGTAGGGATGGTTAGCATTGTGTGTGTGGTAGAAAGACCATTTTTTGTGGCCCGCTTTAAAAGGCCATTATTACAACAGAGCATTAAGCTACGACCCGCGTTTAAAGAAAACAAGAGCTGGAAGCTGATATGGCACTTGGAAGGCTGGGCCAGAGGATGAAAGTAGGAATTCGTCAATTCGTAGGATTGTTGTGATCATTTGTAAGCAAAACCCTTGAGATATAAATAATCATGGGTCGTTGGAAATCACGAGAATGTACCTTTTGTAATGCACTTGGCTGTGATGATGCACACATTAAGGGCGCTAAAAATTCATCTCTAATAAAAACGCTACAAATTCATCTGTAATAAAAACGCTACAAATTCATCTGTAATAAAAAGTCTTGAAGCAAAAATGGCGATGAGCTCGTCGGGAGCATGAAAACGCACATTTTACTCGAAAGTATCGTTTGTACTTTGAGGATTTCAGTTGTAAGCAAAACCCCTGAGGCAAAAATTATCATGGGCTCATGGAGATCACGAAAATTTCCTTGTATTTTTTGTACAATACTTTAAGGGATGATCGAATTTGGAGAGTGACAACTTCCAAGCCAATCTAGTCAAGTCTCTAAAGTACAAGCAAAGTTTCATCGTCCGAGCCCATCTGGAAGTACCTTAATTCGCGATCAACGGAATTCCCCCCACTCCCCCACAGTGCCCGAACCCGGTCCCGGTTCTGTTCACTGGTGTATCTAGTGCTTGTGGTTGTTCTTCCAACGAAGTTTCATCCCAATCACTCCACCCAAAGCGCGTCACAAGATTTCCGGTTCTCCCTCCCTCCCCCCCCCCCAACATTCATCGGACCAGGTCCGGACTTTATAAAGGACATTTGAGACACGAGGTCTTTCCAAATTTCAAGTTTCATTTAGATCCGATCACCCGTTCAAAAGTTTTACATACCTCAAAATTCAGGATTCCCCCTCATTCCACTACCCCCCCGATGGTCGGATCAGGGATCTGACTGTTTTTAAGCCAGTCATGTCAAGTCTCTAATGTTCAAGCTAAGTGTACTTTGACTCGCGATCACCGGAAATCCGCCCCCCCCCCCCTATAACTCCCCAAGGTGCCCGAACCCGGTCCAGTTTTCATCCCAATCGCTTCACCCTAAGCGTATCACAAGATTTCCGGTTCCCCCTCTGACTCCCGCCACATTCACAGGATCCGGTCAGGACTTGAAATAGGATATCCGAGACACAAGGTCTTTCCAAATATCAAGTTTCATTAAGATCCGATCACCCGTTCCAAAGTTATTAATACATCAAGATTCCGATGTCTCCTTCCCCCCACTCCCCTCACGGGGTCGGATCGGGGAAGAGACTATTTCCAAGTCAGTTTGGTCGGGTCTCAGATAAGCCTGCAAAGTTTCATCGTCCTAGCACTTCTGGAAGTACCCTAACTCGAGAAGAGCGGACCGACAGACCGACCGACCGAAAAGTGATCGGTATATGTTGTTATAAATAGATCGACCTCGCTTGAAAACTTTTCAAGCCCCCCCCCCCCCCCGATAAAATTGGTACTGCTAATTCAACTAGATACTACTTCAGCCCAAGCTGACTGCGAATCACATTTGACAGTGCAAAACGGATTCGTCAGTTTTTTTACAAGTTCATTTTCCAGTTCGAGCGACTTGAGCCTGAAGAGACCCTTGCCAAGAAGATCCGAAATACAGCTCTAATAGAATTCAGCTGACGTATCCGTTTTGCCCTGTCAAATAATTCAATTCGTGTTCCAGTGTAAATAGTACTTTCCAGTTTAGTGAGTAGTCAGACTCTCTACAGAAATGTACGGAAATAAAGTGAGAACTCGTATCTGCCAATGGAAAATTATGTCACACGCAAGTGATTCTAACCGTCGACCCGCCGCAGACATGTAATCTCACTGCTTCTCAGTCTACGTCGAGACCTACGCACGGTTTCAATTAAATTGTGGCCTAGCAACCGCATTTATTCGGAACGACACTGACATAAGCTAGTTTGGATAGACTAAAATCCTTCAGAATCAGAAGCATTAGCCTACTGGTTTTGCAAGTTTCCGCATTTTCACATTCAGGAGAGAGTGAAATAAGGCGTAGATTCAGCCTAATAAATGGTCTAGGTGATATCTCCGAGGAGACCAGAAGAAACGAAGAGTAGCCTATAGTACACACAATCAATATTAAAAACCCGAACACACAATGTAAAAAGTTTCTCCGAGCAAGGATTAAAGTTAACTGCAGTATTTGCTACTGGGATTAACCTCCTCTACTGGGATAAGATTAATCCGAATTAGAGATAATCTTATCTCAGTAGAGAGAAGATTAATCTCAGTAGCAAATACTGCAAGATTTTTTTCTTACAGTGTGCTGTCTTAATCCATTCAGGTCCTCGCAGTGTTCCACTAAGAAATTTATTTTTACTTAATTTCTGTTTCCATTCTTTGCCAGTGTACCAGCCCACGAAATTGTTTAGCTCGTTTAGCTAGTAATTAGCTTTTAATGTCATAAGCAAAAAAAAATCTTGTCACTGTGTTTAGAGTGTATTTAAAGAACGTAAATATGTTTAATTATTTTGTTAGGTTTGGTAATTATTGTGTTAGGTTAGGTTTGGTTTTGGTCATTCGTGCCTTTTACCTTCGCAGCACCTAAGACGCGGGTCATAAATCATAAGTAAACGAATGGATACAAACAGATATAAAATGCATCTTTATTTACTTTAGTTTACTGTTTTCCATTCGAAGATGAGATAATCACGCTGGACGGCAGCCGACCTTGACTTGAAATAATTAAAGTCAAATCATTCCACAGTCTTAGACATTAAGTCGGCTGAATGACCAGCGTCCAGTAAAATATCCTTCTAAGCAGGGACCCATAAATTTTCTGTAATGACTCGCCATTCAGGGGGCTTGTCATTTCCTATGCTTCTATGTTGCTATGTTGCCCGAGCCTCACCTAGTTTCCAAAAATTCCACTTGGTTCGAATCGGCGTTCTTGCTCAGATAGACAAAATTTGTTGGGACTATTCAGCATGCCACCAGGTACCTAAGCTAGGACAAAAGATCCAGGATACTCTTCCATTACAGAGAAATGTTCGTAGTTCAGCACAACAGCTGCGAAAAAATTTGTCTATCTGGATAGTCGGGTATTTTATCCCAGTGGGTATTTCTCGAACTATCTGACGCTCGGTCAAGAGCGCATCAGAAATCTCTTATTGACAAGCCCCCTGAATGGCGAGTCATTATAGGAAATTTATGGGTCCCTGTTCTAAGGAAGGACACGTAGTTTCAGATAAAGTTATTCCTGTACGCAAGGGTATTAGACAAGGTGCCCTTTCGTCTCCCCCTTTGTACAACAATAGTGTAACTGAAGCACAAAAACAAGCGAAATTGAGCTTTATTTTCCGTGGGCTTGATGTGGATCGCTTTTGAATTATGCAGATGACGTACTCAACCTGAGCCGTTCATCTCCCGTATTGAAGAGAATTTCACTATACTTAGTCACTCGTATGGCATCGGGCTTTCTTTTAACCCTAGTAAAAGTGATGTGATTGTTTTTAATGGTAGAAAGTGTGATAGTTCTTCGATTACGGTGAAGTTAGGGGACATAGTATTAAGCCCTTCCGAATCTCTGACTTACCTCGGGTTGCCCATTGGTAAAGACCTGCGATCTACACGTTCCGGCCTAATCGCGCATTTTTCTGCTAAAGTCAGAAAAGCATATGGTATGCTTGCTCAGGGGCGTCACGACTGGGGGGGGGAGCGGGGGACGCCCCCCCCCCCCCCAATGCTGTCGGCCAGTCGGTAAAAAATAACCGATTCGGCACGAAGCGCCGCGATTTTTCGTCAAAACAGTTGATTTTTTTCATGAAAACAGTCGTTTTTTCAGAAAATTGGTCGATTTTTCGTCAAAATAGTCGGTTTTTCTGAAAATCAGTGGATTTTTCTGAAAATCAGTCGATTTTTTTCAAAACTGTCATTTTTTGTTGTTGAAAACAGTCGTTTTTCTGCAGAAACAGTCGGTAAAAATTAACAGCCAGTCTGTAAATTCCTCGTCCCCCCCCCCCAAACATTTTGGCTAGTGACGCCTCTGTGCTTGCTGCGTCGAAAGCACGTTACAACAGACTGGTGCTAGCGCAGCTGTATAATGCTCTTGCATTACCGCATGCACTTGCACTAGCACTAGCACCTTTCTGGAAACTTTTCCACACATCTGATGTTAGAACTATTAGAAGTACTTTTTACAAATATGCTAAATTCCTGCTCGCGCTACCGCTGTGGTCTCGTAATCGACGAGTTACAAGAAATCATGGGATTAAAGATCCTATTCAGGCTGTCTTAGAGCGTCGTGCTCAATTTTTGGAATCTCTAGACCCTCTGAACAGCCTCTATCCAGCAATTAAACAATAGTTACAGAAATAGTGTATATATAATAGTGTACAGTGTATTTTTCTCTCTTTTTTGAATTTTGTATTGCCAAGTTAAAATTGTGTTTTGTGTGTTGTTCATTGTTCGACTTTCTTTTTTTCTTTTTTTTTATACTCCATCAGTGACATTTTATGTAAAGATGGGTAATAAACTTATTCATTCATTCATTCAGTACAACAAACAGCCTCCAGTCAGCATCAATTAGTGAGAACTCCCTGTATAAGAGTGGCAAACCAGGGCAATAACTGATGTGCCCAAAGCCCCCAACAACAACCCGCAATCAAGATAGCTTCAGGGGATCTTGTCTTTGATTATATCAGTTCATTTTTTTTCAGTTCAATGGGTTTATTAACAAATAAGAAGATAAATCACACATAATCAAAACACTCAGTTCATTCCTGGACGCCGAGAACGACAGTCTTTACATTTTAAACATAATACGCAGAGTGGTCACTGCTCCGACTCTCAGACACAAACCTTACCCCTCAATTTACAAAATAACTAACCAATTTCCTTTTTACCTTCCTGCACCTTACCCCAGGGGAAACCGCCCCATCATATAAATAAACAAGACCAAAGGTTTCGATGGGATCCCAAAAATTTAATATCACATCCAGACAATTGGGTCCTGTCTTTTCTAGACTCCTCAAGCATTTTTACTACAAAAATTCAGAAACAGGTTAATGCCAAATAGCTAATCATCTGAGAAAACCAAGTTCAGATATGTATGTATGTATGGATTCAGCATGTGTGTTTACCCCTATAAGTCGTATTTGTTTTGACGAAACTGATCGAAACTTCCTGCCTTAGCTTACTTCTGCCAAATTTCCGGTTTCTGCCGAATTTGGGAACTACTTATCCGACAAAATAACAAAGCTCAAAAACGAATTATCGAACATCTAATCAACTTTAAATAAAGCATTAACTCATGACAATTCAGCCGGATTCCGGGTGAACTACGCGTCCGGGTAAAAAAAACAATTGTCATTTACGGATTCAGCATCTTTTCTTACACCTAAATCGGAATCTAATCAACTACAAATAAGACTTTTGCTTTTAACACATTTTCCGGATTTGGCCGGATTCCGGGCGAACTACTTGTCCGGCGAGAAAATGGTCTTAATATTAGTGTTCAGCATGTTTTTCTACCCCTAATTCGGACATCTAATCAACTTCAAATAAAACTTTTGACAAATTTTCCGGTTTTGTGTTTTCATACTCGTGTTCACCATGTCTTTCTTTCCTTGAATCAAACATCTAATCAACTTCAAAAAATACTTTTTCTATTAACAAACTTTCCGGTTTTGGCCAGATTCCGGGCTAACTACTTGTCCGGCGAAAAAACGGTTTTCACCATCGTGCTCAGCATGTGTTCTGACCCCATAATCAACTATCACATTAGCTGTTTTAAAATATTTTGCTTGCCCCTTAATTTAAACCCCCTCCCCCACCCCTAAATGTGGGGCTACAGAGCCCATCTACGAACTTGACCTTACTCTTGAACCCAAAGAGTCCTCACACCAAGTTTCATCACAATATCTCATTCCCTTCGAGAGTTATCGCGCTGACAGACGGACGGACGGACGGACAGACGGACAACCTTTGCGATGTCATGGGTATCCCTCCACTTATGTTTTGGGATGCCAAAAAACACCTTTATATATTATGTGTCGTGTCTGTAGTATGTGCAGTACAACAAGAAATGAAATGAAAAATAAAACAGAAAATTTATTAGACCCTTTTTGCAGATTTATGCACGCGGTTTTTGTTCCAGACAGACGAAGAGTCGCTAACCCATATTATCATTCTCGAGTAACGCGTATGTCTACAAAGTTTTTGTCAGCAAAGCAATGCCAGATGTTGTTTTGAGTATTACATCGATCGAGGACAGACCAGATAGAACGGTCGAACGAATTATTGGTAACATGGATTATTAGGAAATGTGTCAAAGCTGCAAAGAGGACATGTCGAAAGGAACAGACGAAGCCGACGGACGACAGCAGGTGTTGCTGAAAGCTAGGGTGACCCTCAATGTTCTTAGATCATCATCCGAACCGAGAGAATAATTTCCATCTGGAAATTTACCAACTATGTGATCCGACAAACGAGATGAGTTTCTCTGACAACGGCAGGAATATTCTCCCCGATCACCATGCCTACAGCACAAAATATTCTTTCGCCTTCAAACTTTTCTTTGCATGAGTGATACTTCTGTGAACAAGCCACGGTAACCAAATCCAAACGTCGGAAAAAAATATCGAAAATACCTAATCTCCACGGAGAATCTTAAGACAAAAAGAAGTGAAAGACAGGCTGTTCAACTCTTCGTTCTTTTTTCATACCTGAAGCGGCTTGATGTTCCACGGCCAGAACTTTCCTTTAGTTACATTTTACAAAACCTACATCCCGATGAAAAATTTGTAGCCTGCGTAGTTATATGATAGTTGTACGAAAAAGTTGCATGTATTGATATGTAATAATAAAGAATACTATCATTTGATGTACCTCAGACTGGGTCAATCTTAAGCGGTAGTATCTACTAGCACCCTGTCTTGCTATAGTAGCTTCCAGTCTTGCTAATAGTAGCATGCAGTAGAATGCAGTAACACGGTAGCCTTGAAGTAGAAGCATGTAGTAGCATCTGTTAGTACTGCCTGCTAATTTTTCGTACAACTTCATACTACCATTTTGAGATAAATTTTTCATCGGGATCAGCTGGTCCCAGGGGTTAAACACTCCCCGGCACTTGCTGTACATTCTTTCCTGGTACCAGTCGGTGCCGGCCGAAATCAGTGGTGCCAGCACCGATGCCAGCCGCAAACTGATCGATTTTGCTTCTAAGCACGCTGATTTTAATGTTCTAACATACACTGTAAAAAGTCTCTCCTAAATCGGACTTTAGTGGTTGCACATCACCGAATTCGGTGATTTTTGTTTCGGATTCGGAGAGTTCAAATCCGAATTCGGAGTGTGCAAATCCGATACACGATTAAATCGCTAGAATGCAAAATACTGCAGATTAAGTTATCCTAATCTGCAGTATTTTGCATTCTAGTGTTTTAATCCTGGGTAGGATCTGAACTCTCCAAATTCGGATCTAAACTCTCCGAACTCGGAGTAAAAATCACCGAATTCGGTGAATGTGCAACCACGAAAGTCCGATGTAGGAGGGAGTTTTTACAGTGTATAGGAGCCGGTGCCCGGCACCGGGAACTGCGACAGCAGGCACTTTTGTTGTACACTAACACTCAAGAGTGGTTAACCCCTCGTCAGGCCCTTTTCTGCGTACGGCTGCCGAATTTGGCATCCGGGACAAAGATCAGGAGTCCGAAATCGCGCAAAGAAGAGCCATTACTAGGATAGTACTTATTTATTTATTTTTACAACCCGCTGAAAAGACAGAATAGCGGAGTACAAACAATGGAAAAGAACATTAAACACTAAAAAACACTTAAGTTCACTATAGAAGAAGGGACAAGCCGCGATGTGCGGGGAAGCTGAGATGGGACGTTGTGGAGAATTTTTTCTTAGGGCCGAAAGTTTCAGCGATATATCCGGATGCTTGTAAAGCGAAATCAGATGTCTGTTTTTACAAGGGGGGTAGGAAAAGGAGGAATTTTGCATAGGCACTAGTCACTACTGCTTCGCACACACTGAATGAAGGAATGCCTCTGTTTTGTGGCGCATAACCGGGGGGGGGGGGCTGCATCCAAAAAGTGAATGATAATAAGGAAAAAAGAAAATAGAAAAAGGTACTACATACTTTCAAAAGCTCACAACGATAAGCATGAAAGCCTTCAAATTCTCGATCTCGTAAAACTGTCATGCATTATCTTATTTCAGCCACCAAATTTTGTCCAATCGACATCACATGACCGCCCTTCCAGACTATACTACACCTTCCCAGGCCCTTGCACATGAAATAAGAATAACCAAAGACTCAAACTTCCTCCTCCATCAACAAAATCGTTGCAGCGGTATCTCAAGTAATTCGTCCTCTGTTTCATCGAACATTTTACTCTATCTGATCTTTTACTCCGTGCATATTCTCTGTTTGATTGTTAGTGCAGCATTCGTAAAATTCGCAAAAAATTAAAAATAACAACCTGACATTCTTCCTGCCTACAATGTCGATTTACTCTCTGGAGACCACCATACCAGTAGCGAACCTTCCAGGTTCCATTGATAATAGATAGTTGACTACGTTAAAACGATAGGTTAGCTGAGTTTTATCCTAGCAATACTTCGGCTGTTCTTGGCGTGGGTCCTTTTCAGGCCCCACATAGAAAAATGAAGCTGAGATCCGAAATATCGCTTGAACAAAACTCAGCTGACGCATCCGTTTGACGAATTAAACTACGATCCACAGTCAGCCTGCAAAAAGCAAACTTTCGCATGCAAACAGTTGAAGGTTCGCGCAGCGCAGACATGCTAATCTCCTGATACCCTCAGGGTTACCACATCATAAAATTTAGTGAGTGGCTTTGAGCCAAAAACAGATAGTAAATCGGGAGTGAACTTTTTTCTGAAATAAAGTGAACTTTATGTCGCACGTAGGACAAGAGTGACAAAAAGAAAATATAGTGACAATTCACTGTATGGTGAGACGTGGGGCAACGCATTCTGCCCTTAGCGGGAGTGCGATGCGTGGTATGGGGAAATCATCCGACGCTTCTCGTGCTTTTCCCCGGATTTCTCTAGGCACCCATCTGAATCGGGGTGGACTTTTGGCTTGTTATATGGAAAGTCCTCGAAGTTCAAGCGCTCCTTGAAAGAAAGTCACATCGTGTACTCTCGCATTTCACCTTGTCGTGAGTGTTTACTTTATTAGGTTTCAGCTTTCTAAGACCGTACTCAGTCGATAAAACCAATATAAGGTTTGAAGCCAAGCTGACCATTCACGGCAAACAAAATAGAAAAAAAACGAGATTTTCGGTTTTTTTCCTTAATCAGCTAGTTACCCCTCCAAGTTGTTATTGTGGTGGATTTTATGATTCAGTTTTGTTTTTCGCTGAGGACGGTTTGCCGTAAGTGCAACCGAAATATCCGAAATTTTATTTATCCCTCGCATATCATCTTTGAGGGGTAACTAGCTGATCAAGAAAAAAACCCGAAAATCTCGTTTTTTCTATTTTGTCGATAAAACCAACTTACTTCCCAGTCGGGAGTCTTATCTCATTCATGACTCCAGAGCCCGAGAAAATTTCAGTAAACGTCCGTCATCTGTCCGAGTATTTCTCTTGCCATATACCGTATCACTTTTCCGTCTGTCGGCCCGACGGAATTGCGAACAAGCGTCCTTCCCGACGTGTAGGATGACGAAATTTGACAACCGATTGACGTCGCTCCCAATGAAAAATGTGTAGCCTGCGTAATGTATTGATTTATTCAAACAATGTTTACAACGGGTACGTCAGCTACGATTCTTCATCAGCGATATTTCGGCCCTTTTTGGCAAGGGTCCTCGTCAGGCTGTCAATCCTCTGGTTCAACTTCGGGGAAGGAAACAAACCTGTAATAAATAACTGAAGCTTCTACCGACTATAAATATCTTATTAAAATAAGTTATATAAGTTATAGTCGGTAGAAGCTTCAGTTATTTATTACAGGTTTGTTTCCTTCCCCGAAGTTGAACCAGAGGATTGACAGCCTGACGAGGACCCTTGCCAAAAAGGGCCGAAATATCGCTGACGAAGAATCGTAGCTGAAGTACCCGTTGTAAACATTGTTTGAATAAATGTTTCAAAGTCAGCTTGGGCTCAAAGAATATTTAATGTATTGATATGTAATAGTAAAGATTTATATTATTTAATGTGCCTCAGACTGGGCCAATCTTAAAGTTTAACCGAAAAGGGCTGGGATAGGACAATCTAGTTACCCATCACTTATTCACTTGAACTGGCTTAAACTGCACTTAAATTAGACCCGCTGAAATGCGTTATTTCGTTGTTCCGCTATTCACAAATAATCGATTTTCAAATAGTGGAATTTCCGTGTGATTTGTGATACCTCTATGCGCTTGTATTTTTGTTGTATGCCTTACGAGAAAGATTTGTGATTTTTTTTTTTCAGGCACCAAGCAATCTTCACCAACCTCACCACTGTCCACTGAAAATCCGCGTTTGTGTCGAAATTTAAATTTCCCACGTCATAGTAGAATTTACGCTGTGGGGACGACCGCAGATACTGTGAATGTCATAACTATAGAGCAAATAGTGGAAAATAAAAAAATCCCTTTGCAGAATCTAAATGATTCAGTGTATTCAATTACATCACACAAAATTAAGTTGGCTTTTCAGTTAAGCTTTAAACAGTAGTATCCAGTAGCATCCTGTCTTGCTATAGTAGCATCCACTCTTGCTAATAGTAGCATGCAGTAGAATGCAGGAACACGATAGCCTTGACATAGAAGCATGTAGTAGCATCAATTCGTACTGCATGCTACTTTTTCGTACAACTTCATACTACTATTTTGAGGTAAATTTTTCATCGGGCTTCCCGGGTCCAACCATCCCGGAAAGGGAGGGGGCTTTCTAAGAGCGTACTCAGTTCCTAGTTGGGAGTCCTTCTCCCGTTCACAGCTCGAAAGCTCAAGCGAATTTCAATACAAGCTGTCAGTCTTAAAGGATCCCTCTTGCTTGTTCTGCCTTTCATAACATACCTAGCACCCTTATCGAATTTTAAGCATCTAAAATCCCCCCCTTTCTCCATGTTTTCGTTTTATACCTGCGAATTTTTAGCGCTTTCTCGGCCGTGCCGAGTTTTGCCGGTTACACAACGCAAAGCTTGACAGAATCTTGAAAGTCCGCTGGCAACTCTTTCACACACAAGGATATGAGAATCTTCTGTTTTTGACTAATTTCATTTGCTTAGTTTTCCTACATTGTAACCACGGTGCGTTCAGTTTTAAAATGTTTTGCGCCCAGCCGCCGCGTCGGAGAGCAGGAAGGCTGGATAGAATTGACAAGCGCTAACAAGAAAATCGCTAAATTCAGATGGAAAGTAATAGTATTTTCGAGAAACGTTTTTCTGATCCGTTTTATAGTGATAAGATCATTCCTAGAAAGAGTTGTGCTTTAAAGGAGTTAAACTGGAAAGGTTCTAGCACTTCCAACGTTTAAATCGCCCCCAGTTCAAACCAGGATTCGGTGCGACCGTGGCATCATCTAGCGTGGTGATGTCAAGTCTCAAGCTCAAACTAGATCCCAGCAAGAAAATCGAAAGTTAGGGAAGGAGGTCAGAAAGAAAAAACAACTGCTTAAAACATCCAACTGCTATAACGGCTTACCGGGTCGAAGCGCGGGCAGTGTCCTCACCAGCATATGTGCATCACATTCATCGATTCGTCGCAACTGCCCTTCTTTGACCAAACAGGCACCCAACATCCTTCCCATGACCTTGTTGCTGAAATGTAATTTCTCCACTGTCTCTTCCCAGCTACCAACGGGAAAGCATGGGCTACGGATGAGACACCTAACTTCTCCCGCATCACGAAACGACGAGCGACCATCTTTGTCGACTTTGGTGATACGCACTATCTTCTTGGCCTGAAATAAAACTTTTTCGTATACCTGATTTTTTCCCCAAGGCCAGATCGCAGCGTTGTCCTACAGCCTACATGCTACCGGATAATATAAATATTTTATTTGTAACCCGCCAAATACACAAGGTGGTAGCGGAGTAAAGAGAACAACGAAAACCAAACAAGATAAATAGCAGTATAAACAGACAAAATTTAGACATAATTTCTAACTGGGCCTGAAAAATTCATAAAAAATATCATGTACTCGATACCAGGATGAGATCGTGGAAAACGAAAAAATCCCTTTGCAAAATCCAAATAATTCAGTGTATTAAATTAAATGAAACAAACATAAGTTGGCTTGTCAGTTGAACCTTGAGGAGTCTGACGAAAACCAGATCTCTACAAGCCCCGATTGTCTGGATCAAAAAGTCAAAATAATGTTAAATCTTTGGTACCATCGAAACCTTTGGTCTTGTTGTATTCTTGCCCACGGGGGAGACTCGAAAGATAGCGTGCCGACCATCACAGGATCTACTGGTGTGAAGCTGAGATTGTAGCATTATGTGCCAAACTGGCGCCAGAGTCATCCATTCGGGATTTACTTTCCACACATGGAATCCACTAGCAAGGATAGTATTTATTCAACTATTAAAGGCGCAGAAAACTTGACGACGCAACTTTCGGCCATCAAACCGACCTGGGGGGCTTAGATAAAGATACAGGGAATTATTGTCGACAGGACCCCCCTTCTTTGTTATCTCGAACCCCCTCCTTAGTGTTCCCAAAACTAGCTGGCAGGCCCTTGCCCCTTATGCACTGTAATTATGCACTTAGGCACTGTAAAAGTTCGCCTTTGGCTGTGTTGACTAACACATCGCGACAGTAGTCAAGAGGTCGTGCGTTCGATTCCTACTCCCGGCACACAAACCTTTCGTTGTTTTTTTTCTACCAACTCAAAAGTCGAATTCTCGGAAACTGCCCGGAAAATGCAATGGTCGTAACGAAAATTTTCTTACTCTCAGTATCGACTCAGGGTACATTCTTATATGTCAGCTAGCTCCCCGAGTCAAGTTTGAGTCAAGTTATCTGTTCCTTTAAATCTCTTAATCCTAGCTAGAAAGAGAGAGAGAGAGAGAGTTGAAAACTATAAGCTTTATGCGTCCAGGGAGAGCGTGTGGCTCCCCCTCCCTCAAAGCTTAGATCAAAGTAAGATCGAAGGGCCACAGCACTGGAGAGAGTGCATGGATATGTCGGTTATTTACACACTTGCCAGCAGAGCAAAATAATACTAGGGAGTAGCGTCAAGACTTGACAAAATTGACACACACTCTAATAGCAGCGATACTAACACCAATAGCTATAGAGAACGTCCCTACTGAAACTCATTCCGCCGTTCACCAGCGATGGCTCCGATAACTTCATACTCTGAACATAGCGAAGAAACGACACAGCCTCCGTTGTTTCCTTGGTGTGTGCAGACCGCACCTTTGCTTTACTAGAAATTTCTAAGCCCGCAAGTCTGTCTCGCTTTAAATGCCGCAAGCGTAGTGGGCCGCGCTACGAATATGCCCGTTTGCAAAGCATGGAAAGCATAGGTCTTGGAGCTACTCCTTAGTGTTATTTTGCTCTGATCTTGCTCTGCTAGCAAGAAACTAGGTTGACATAACACTTCCGTACTTTTTCTAAAAAAATCATTGACTAGACCTTGCCCTTATCGATTTTAGGGTCTGAATAAATAGGCAGACCAAGATATGTGAGGCGCCCTGTAAAGACAATACACTGGCTGCCAGGTTTCACAGAAACACCATCAGCCAATTTTTCGCCATTAAAATAAGCACTTAATTTTTACTCTCATTTAAAGTTAGACCTAGGAGACGTTTTCGCGTTAATGACTGTAGAGCTCACCGGGTGACCCCATCCACGCGAAAACGAGAAAATCGATCGGGCGTTGATCAACTGAGGAAAATGGGTTCCGTCCATGCAAAAATGCCCATACAGCTGGATGGGAGTATATGAGCGGGAAGGTCCACATTTTTTCTTTCTTCAATATGTGCAGACCTTTTTTCTATCCAAGTTCAGCTCAACACTGCCTTCGAAGCGGTGTTGACGGGTAAGCTTCCATCGAGCTGGATGGCCCGTTCACCTGTTTATCCGTGCACGCGAAGATTACAAAAAGATCGACGGCATCCACCCGAAATGTCCGTCGAGCTCAACGGACCAGAGCCATCCACGCGACGTCCCCCTATATTAAAATTAGACCTCAGAGACAGCGGCAAATTTTCTTCAATGGACTAGTCTTTCATCCTTTCTTCCTAAATATTTTCACTGTCCCCTTTCATTTTTATTTATGTTCTTACTTGACATTGGTTGCTATCAGGCCCGTATCCAGGAATTTATTTCGGGGGGGGGGGGGGTAGGAGGTCGCCTTTTTATGGCACTTGCAGCCTCTGGCTCAAGTGCCATATACCGATCACAATTCCGTCTGTCGGTCGGTCGGTCTGTCGGTCGGTCCGAGTTTTTTTGTCCCACATATCCGAGTTAGGGTACTTCCAGATGTGCTAGGACAATGAAACTTGGCAGGCATATCAGGGACCCGACCAAACTAACCTGGAAATAATCAGTTTCCCGATCCGACCATATGGGGGGGAGTGCGGGGCGCTGGAAACTTGCAAATTTAGGGCATTTTGTCACTTTTTTCTGAGTTAGGGTACTTCTAGATGAGCTAGGACAATGAAACTTGGCAGGAATATCAGGGACCCGACCAAACGAACCTGGAAATAACCAGTTTCCCGATCCGACCATATGCGGGGGAGTGGGGGCGCTCGAAACTTGAAAATTTAGGGCATTTTGTCACACTTTTTCGAGTTAGGGTACTTCCAGATGAGCTAGGACAATAAAACTTGGCAGGAATATCAGGGACCTGACCAAAGTAACCTGGAAATAATAAGTTTCCCGATCCGACCATATGCGGGGGAGTTGGGGCGCTGGAAACTTGAAAATTTAGGGCATTTTGTCACACTTTTTCGAGTGAGGGTACTTCCAGATGAGCTAGGACAATGAAACTTGGCAGGAATATCACGGACCCGACCAAACTAACCTGGAAATAATCAGTTTCCCGATCCGACCATATGGGGGGGAGTGCGGGGCGCTGGAAACTTGAAAATTTAGGGCATTTTGTCACACTTTTTCGAGTTAGGGTACTTCCAGTTGTGCTAGGACCATGAAACTTGGCAGGCATATCAGAGACCCGACCAAACAAAATTAGGAATAATCAGTTTTGTGATCCGACCATTTTGGGGGGGGGGGGGTGGAGGGCAGGGGAATCCGGGAAACTGAGAAGTGTGTAACTTTCGAACGGATGATCGGATTGTAATGAAACTTCATAACTGAAGAGAATATATATCTGTAATGTCCCGTTTAAAGTCTTGACCGGATTCGGCAGCCAGGGGGGAGTTGGGGGGGGGGAGACCGGAAATTTCAAGAAACGGTTAGAATGGAGGGATCGGAGTGAAACTTGCTGGGAAGAACAAGCATCTGCTCTAGATAAGTCCTTTAGACCATTGTACTGGATCCGGACACTTATGGGGGGGGGGGGGGGGGCGGAATTCCGGTGATGGTGGTTTTTTGGATTTTCACGATGAAACTTGGCAGGCATATCAGGGACCCAATCAAACTGACTTCAAAATAAAAATATTGTTGATCAGATAATGGTGGGGGAGTGGAGGGAGGGGAATCCGCAGGGGAATCCGGGAAATTGAGAAGTGTGTAACTTTCGAACGGATGATCGGATTGTAATGAAACTTCATAACTGAACAGAATATATATCTGTAATGTCCCGTTTAAAGTCTTGACCGGATTCGGTAGCCAGGGGGGAGTTGGGGGGGGGGGAGACCGGAAATTTCAAGAAACGGTTAGAATGGAGGGATCGGAGTGAAACTTGCTGGGAAGAACAAGCATCTGCTCTAGATAAGTCCTTTAGGCCATTCTACTTGATCCGGACACTTATGGGGGGGGGGGGGGTCCCGGAATTCCGGTGATGGTGGTTTTGGGGACTTTCACGATGAAACTTGGCAGGCATATCAGGGACCCAATCAAACTGACTTCAAAATAAAAATTTTGTCGATCAGATAATGGTGGGGGGAGTGGAGGGAGGGGAATCCGAAATTTTCAGTCATGCGTAATTTTAGAATGGTTGATCGGATACGAGTGAAATTTAAGAATTCAACAGAGGACATTTCTCCGATGATTTTTTTCATATCCGGACCGGATCCGGCAACTATTGGGGGGGGGGGAATACGTGCCCCGTTTAGAATGGAGGGATCGGGATGGAACTTTGTGGGAAGAACAAACAGATGCTCTAGGTAAGTCATTTGCTGAATCAGATTGGCTACGTGCACCGCGGGGGAGCTGGGTGGGGTGGGGGGGGGGTGGACCGGAAATCTCGAGAAACGGTTAGAATGATGGTATCGGAGTGAAACTTGCTGGGAAGAACAAACATCTGGTCCATATAAATCTTTTACATAATTTGACTGGATCCGGACACTTGAGGGGGGGGGAGGAGGGGTATCCCGGAATTCCGTTTTGGGGGGATTTTCACGACGAAACTTGGAAGGCATATCAGGGACCCGGTCAAACTGACTTGGAATAAAAAAAAAATCCTCGATATGATAATCTTGGGGGGGGGAGTTGAGGGAGGGGAATCCGGAATATTGAGTCATGCGTAACTTTGGAACGGGTGATCGGATTCAAGTGAAATTTAATAATTAAACAGAGGACATTTTTCTCTTGTGACCTTTTTCATTTCCGGACCGAATCCGGCAATTATCGGGGGGAGGGCGGAAAATACTTGACCCGCTTAGACTGGTGTGATCTGGATCGAACTTCGTGGGAATGACAAACAGATGCTCTGGATTAATCATTTACAGAACAGGATTGGCTCCGGTTATTGTGGGTGGAGTTGGAGGAGGGGGAGGGGGGTCTGGGATTCCGGTGATCGCGCGTTAAGGTACTTCCAGATGGGCTAGGACGATGAAACTTCGCTGGAATATTGGAGACTCAACAACATTTGCTTAGAAATTGCTACTTCCCAAATCCGATTATTCCTTAAAGTACCAATCTTGACCGCAAAGTAAAAAAAATACTTTTAAGCAATATATGCATTTTCGTGATGCCCATCAGCCCATTAGCAGTTTTGCCTCAAGGGTTTTGCTTACAAATGAAGTTCCAGCTCCCTTATAGCGCGCATCTCAACCGCAAAGTCGAAACTTACTCTTGATCAATCAAATCATCTTGACACATGCAAGTGCCATATGAGCTTACAGCTCTTGTTTGGGGGGGGGGGGGGGGGTGCCTGTCGGTCGGACAAAAAAGTGCAAAAAAGACATAGATCAGAGGGAAAAGCCTATAAAAATTGATTATTTTTGTATGTTTCAGGGGGGGTTGAACCCCCCTAGCCCCCCCCCCCCCTGGATACGACCCTGGTTGCTAAGTAGGACAAGCATGTTTCAAGCCTGAGATCTTGGCCTTTGACGTGAACACCAAGATAGAGTAGGTTTGTCTCAAGCAGAACATGAAGATTCGATCGGGACTGGTTTCATGTGTCCAGGGTTCTGATACGGACTTCAAACACTACTTATGACCCGGACAGACGATCAGAGTCGTCCAGTCGTGGACAGTTTTCATGCCACAGTTTTTGGTAGCATCTTCAAATCCGTGCGGATAGGTAGAGATTTTTCTTTTAACTTCTGGATGGAAGTCAGAAAATCAGGCCGGAAAAAAATGATCATTTGTCCCCATCATTAGCCTAAAATCAATAACGGATGTAAGACAAGGACGTTTCCTGTCACATCCCTCTCACTGATCGATAAAGATCCCCAACGAATTCCTGCCACCAGATGGTTCGCCCAGGGACAATTGCGGGCAAAATTTCTCACGATGGGTGACAAGCCTGGGCGAACAAAGAAAAAAAGAACCAACCAAAATGAGAACACTGTATAACTGCGCGTCCGTAATAGGTTCTGCATTTTTTTTTTGCTGTTTAATGTTTACTTTTATGCCTTACTCCGCTGTACTACACAAACGTTATCAATGTGAATAAAAATGATCAGAACGGATAAGTCTGTTAGGATATTCTTCAGCAACATTTCGGCCATTCTTGTCAAGGGCCCTCTTCAGACTGTAGCTGGAAATGATTGTAAAAAACCAATGATTGCAGGTTTATTCAAACAATGCATAACGGATATGTCAGCTACGATGCTTTGGCAGCGATATTTCGGCCCTTCTTGGCACTAGAAGCGTTAGTTACGTATTGTTTGCAGGTTCGTTCCTTCCCCAACGTTGTCCCTGAAGTTCGACATATATTTCTTCAGCCCAAGCTGACTGCGAATCATATTGACGACGCAAAACGGACAAGTCAGCTACATTTTATTAGAGCTATATTTCGGCGCTTCTTGGCAAGGGTCCTCTTCAGGCTCAAGCTGGAAAATTGACTTGTGAAAAAACAATTGAAGAGTCTTCCTTAAATATCTGATTTTGTGAAATTCTTCTCTGAAAATTAGTTGGAGTTAAAGCTGGTGCTGTGATTCCATTCTGGACACGGCTGCTGTTTGGAAACAGCAGCCGTGTCCAGAATGAAATCACAGCACCGCAAGTTCTTTTTCCACCTTGAGCCTGAAGAGGACCCTTGCCAAGAACGGCCGAACTGTCGCTGCCAAAGCATCATAGCTGACATATCCGTTTTATGCATTGTGTGAATGTATGTTTCCTAGTCAGCTTGGGATCACGGAGTATTTAAAGACCTAATCCAAACATTCTGTTTACCTTCTCTTACTGATCGCAAGCCACCAGTTTATTTAGATTTGAACTTGATTGCGGAGTTGCTGTTTTGGCTCGAGAAAAAAAACACGCAGAATGTCTTCTTTTCCAGATGACGAAATTTCCCACGTTCGATTAACAAAGAATTGTAAGATTTAATTGATTATTTTTGCATGTATTCAGGAGTACCACACTGGTCTTGGTTTTTTAATTTATTTGTATTTCTAATAAACAGTCGGAGCATTAGATGGAAATTATTATTTTGATCCTTGGCTCCCTACGTGCCATAACGGCTGTCCCGGATAACCTATTTCAAACCTAGGAAATTTCGTGTGTTTTTTCATTTGCTAACTGTCTGACGGTGTTTTTGTGGTTTTGAACATTCATAGTGGCACTAGGGATGGTTATCATTGTGTGTGTAGTAGAAAAACCATTTTCTGTGGTCCGCTTTAAGTATCTGATTTTGTGAAATTATTCTCTGAAAATTGGATTGAGTTAAGGCTGGTGCTGTGATTTCATTTTCCAGCTTGAGCGACGTGAGCCTGAAGAGGACCCTTGCCAAGAAGGGCCGAACTGTCGCTACCGAAGCATCGTAGCTGACATATCCGTTTTATGCATTGTGTGAATGTATGTGTCCTAGTCAGCTTGGGCTCAAGGAGTATTTAATGATTGCAGGTTCGCTTCTTTCAGCTGTAGCCTGAAGAGGACCCTTGCAAAGAAGGGCCGAAATATCGCTGAAGAATATCCCAGCTGAATTACCCGCTTTGATCATATTTGTTTATATTTTGGCCCTTACGCGTTCGATAAAGATAGGATAAGGCTTTATTTACTCTAAGAGCACGGCCACGGTGAGTGCATAAGGAACTGTGTGGTAGTGAGTTCGTATTGTAATGTGTATGGTTTGATGCAAGACTAGCTGTAAAAGAAAATGCATGTGACATAGTGACATGTGAAGAATATCCTAACAGACTTCTTCGTTCTGATCATTTTTATTCACACTGATGACGCTTGTGGAGTACAGCGGAGCAAGGCAGAAAAACAGAAAAAAAGAAATACGGAAACCTATTCTTTTTGTTGGAATGTCTTGTATCTTGTACATTCCTAGTATTAAATCCATTTTTGTGTTTTGAATACATAGTAGAAACGTTACAATAACAGACGCACTTAACTCACTGGTTATTAAATGTTGAAATAATAAAATAAAACTATTTGTCTGCTATTTACGCATAAATGCGTAGATTTTGGCAAAAAAAAAAAAAAAAAGTTACAGTAATTGTGATGGTAAGATGGTCTAAACCAGAAAACTAGAAATATGATCAAAAGCAGCTAGTATGTAGTGACCCTGGGACGATACATCTGCAGAAAAACAGACGCATACAAAGTGACTAAAAGGTTAACTTCCGACATCGAGGTTGATATCGGAAAATAACTCCAAGACGGTCATTGTAAATAACCTATCCGAGCCGAAGGAGAGGTTGATATTTTTCGAGGTTGTCATTGCGATGTCAACCGAGATGGAGGTGTGTTAAATGTTAACAACTTTTTCGAGCAGAACCATTGACAATAAAACTAACCATGCACAAAGCCTCTGTGGGAGTTGATGAATTCATATCATATTTTCTAGAGGCTGGTATGACTTCAAATCATCCTCTCTAGAGGCTGATATGACTCCATTCCCGTCTGGAGGCTGATATGACTGTATATCATCCTCCCCCATCTACCACTAACTTTCTGTGTGAAGATTACCGTAACATAACTGACCGTGGTTCATAGGAGGATATGTATTACATACCTGTTCGAGAATAGTAATATCTGTGAGCAGGCCGTATCCAGGGAGGGGGGTTAGGGGGTTGACCCCCCCCCCCCGAAACATACAAAAATAATCATATTTATAGGCTTTTACCTCTGATCTATGTGTTTTTTGGACTTTTTTGTCCGACCAGCAGGCACCCCCCCCCCCCCCCCGCAATAAATTCCTGGATACGGGCCTGTCTGTGAGACTCATGTAAGTTCTCTAAATATTTGTTACAGGTATATCCATATGCTAAATAGATTTTGTCCCACAGAGTAGGCTAAATAATGAACTTCAGCACGTGTCCCTTTATATTATTCTCGTGTGACGTCACCGGCTGATTTATCAGACAGGCTATATCTATATTTTATAGATTAGCAAGCTTGAAGTTCTCCAAACAAATAAAGAAAAAAAAAGCGCAGATGACGTTACTGATCTTCAACACAGAATACTAATGAAAACTGAATTCAACTTTTTTTTACTGTCAACCTGTGCTTTCTCTACGCTTGATTAAAAGATAGTTATCGTACGTCTTGTCTGCAGCCAGAACTAGCTATACTTCAAGTCTAATGGGCTTCGCTATTGAAGAAATCCTTCAAAAGAAAAAACTTTCAACTTGAGGCGAGGTGGTAACCGTTATCTGGTTTTGTCATGGGCTCAAAATCCAGTTTTAAAATCATTTGCATGAAGCATCGATCGAGCACACGGAGGTATCAGGGTATCGAAAAGGTAGTCGGCCCGGAACTTTATGACCCTTGAAAGGGTAGCTGCAACATGAATGAAATGCTTCTTTCGAAAGCTTGGATGAAACATTGGTTGCGTTTTTTGTCTCTGGTTCCTGTTCCTGTTCCGTGTTTTGTGTTCACAGTTGTCTGGTTTGCTTACGCTGTTCCATGTTTCTTGTTTTTATAATAATACATAGATGGCACTTTACACAAGGGACTTGCACCGTGACCGATAAACCAGAAACATTTTTCGAATATAATTTAGAAGTCTAGGACTCCATTGCCGGAGCCACGTAGACATACCAGGACCCACAAGACGGGGTCTCATGGTGAAAACCAGACAAAATTCAAATATATAATTTTAATGGGGAAGACGCCCTTGAGATAGAAACATTTTACAAGTAGTGAACTGATAGACAAAAATGCTCCTCAGCCAGGATTTGAACCCAGGACACTCTGCTTACAAGGCAGTCGCAGTCGGCTTGTGAACACAGTTCGCAAACCACTAGAATAGTCGGGTAGAAATGTTCCTATATTCCTATGAAAATGTTCCTATGGCCGGCTTCTACCCGACTATTGTAGTGGTTTGCGAACTGTGTTCACAAGCCCCTCGGTAGCTCAGATGGTAGAGCGACTGCCTTGTAAGCAGAGGGTCCTGGGTTCAAACCCTGGCTGAGGAGCATTTTTGTCTATCAGTTCACTACTTGTAAAAAAAAGGTTCTTGGTTTGTCGATGTTCTGACGAAAACGCAAATTTAGGTTCCGAGCATGTCTTAGGCGGGAAATCTGTTACATTGCAAATTAAATTCCAAAACGACCATACTTTAGGGTCCATCTTAATCCTCTGAAATTTTGCAATTCTTTCTTTTCCATCTGCGAATCACTCTGCAATTTTCTATCTGAACAGTGATAAAACTTGCTAGAAGTACAAGTTCCGTGTTTTGCAAAACAGATAGCAGAACACAGAACACGGAACAGCGTATAAAAACGGGAAAATGAAAACAGAAAGTTCTGTGTTTTGGCAAAAACGGGAAAAATATAAAACAGAGAGAAAACAGCGAACAGAACAGAGACAAAAACCGCAACTATTAATGTTTTTGAATAATGTCAGATTATTGGAAAGACGACGTGGAAATATTTCTGCACCAATGCCAACATCTGAAAAATGTACCGCGGGCTATACCTCGCTTTCATCCTAGCGAGATGGATATGGGATAGCGAGGGGTTACCACAAAGCTCGCCAAAAAGAAGACTTGGCAAATGCCACGTCCTCACGCTGTCGTTCGAGTCGAAGTAATAACGTCGGATGCCAGGAGTGGAAGCGATGGAAGAGGTCAATAACACAATTTAACTTCTCTTAGAACAATTTAAATTTATTGTATAATAAATATTATAATAAAACAGACAATTCAATATGTTCTTAAACTGACGTTTTAATATGATCACGAGAATACTTTTTATATATCACGCACGTATGAATCGAGGGTATGTCCGTGGTTTGTTTTTTTTTTTGCCAGGGAGGATATCACCTAGACCCGGTGGACTTATATTGGCCTACAGCAAAAGCTGCTTGAAGATCGGATTAGGATCAAGAATTCTAGGTTCGGATACGGAATTACTGAAAGGATTATTTGGCTGAAATTTTGCTTCCGGGATAATTCAGCCCTCTTGCCAGGGGTCCTCGTCAGACCGCAGGTAAAAACCCAAATTCTAGCCAGAACAGGACCCTTGCCAAGAAGGGCCGAATCATTGCAAAAGGTTTAGCATTTTAACAAGACCAAAAAGGCTTCGGAGTTAGCTTGGGCTTAACCTGTCTTAATGATAATACAAACGCAACCTACTTCTAAACCCGGAGACTTCAATTTCGGACGGTACATTCTAACCCCTTTAACAAAACCACGCTAATTTTCTCATTTGCCGTTTTTTGCTCCCTATCATCTCCCGTATCACGCGTCTGCGAGAAGTTTTTCCATCAGAAAAACCGGTTGTGTAAATTTTTTCCCTGTTTTCGCTGTAAGTCAACGGGTCTCGGAAAAGGCTTAAAACAGCGAAACCGTGGGTTATTCGCTGAAAGCACAGCCTAGTTTACCCTTGCCAAAAAGGGCCGAAATATCGCTGATGAAGAATCGTAGCTGACGTACCCGTTGTAAACATTGTTTGAATAAACTAGTTTTAAAGTATTCAAATATTTTAAAATACTGTAGGTTGAATAGTAAATAGTGCGAGGGGTCCTTTAAGGAATACTAATAAAATCGACCTTCAACAAACGATGGGTTACAAAGAAATGCAATGAGCTACAAGACAAAACTCGAATTACGCCACTTCTTCCCTTCCTATAGTCCTCCGTTATTATAGACGCTTCTTACAGCCCAGTCGGTAAAGATAAAGGAGGTGCTGAGACGGAAAGCCCAGCTTGTGGGACAAACAATTGCTGACGCCAGGAACATGGCTCATGAGAAAATAATAATGCTGATTACTCCAAGGAATGTAAGAGATCTGCAACAAAGGAACTGGAATAGCAACAAAGAAAACAAGTAGTTTCGACTATTGGTATTATTACACTTTCAGCACGGATTATAAGTCCTTGAAACGGGGGGGGGGGGTGCGTAAGCAACAACTGATAGTCGCATTTTTGCCCTGTGTTATAATATGTTCAGGATTGTACTGGTCACTATATCTTCTGAAGATCACTTGTATATAATTTTATCTTTGTTAATTTTTGCCGCAATCCTTAAGGTCTCACGTAGGTTAGTCAGTCCTGAGCACCACCCCAACCAATGCCAGCTTCGCACATCCACCCTTCATTGTTGAACCCGGTTAAGATAATATTATGGACTCACTTTATTCATCCCATTCATGACGATTTTTCGCAACCCTGACAAACAAAGCCGCCACAAGCTAGTCTTAAAGGACCACTCGCACGGCAGGCAGAGAAGAACAAAGAATAACAAAGAACACAGCATAGTATCTATAGCCTATGTTGAACAACATAAGACGATTTTTGTTTTCCCCAGCCCACATTCCAAGAAAATAAAAGCTGGGGGTGTGTTAGTATCACCCTACCAACTGAGGTGTGATTCCTGCACTGTTATTAAGTTTAATATGATGGTACGACCCATTTTGATTAAGGCTAGACCCGCAAACCATCCTTTCAAAAAGGGTCGGATCCCTGCTCTCACCATCGCGGCAGAACTGGGCTCTTGTTGTCGGACCCTTGTTCTCTAGATATCCATACTCACTCAATATGAAAGATCTTATTCAGTTTGTAAAAGTCGATTTCCTTTATATCATTTTCACTTCCAATCTTGATATCTTTGTCATTTGAGCGGATAAAAAAAACATTCATTAATTACTGACGAAGTCAGGCCACACTGCCCACTTTTATCGTGAAACTTCTTGTTTAGTTTCGTGTAGTTTTCTCACTTCCCATCATGAAAGTATAAGGCAACTCAGAACGACAAGATTCTTACGAGTTATTTAGCGCCCTCAACTGTTTTGCAATGGCGGGTTGTTTTTGGAGGGGGCATTACCGACTATCAACAACTAGTTCTCATTCAAAAGCGGGCGAAATGCAACCCAGCTGTAACATGACTAAACTGTTTTGTCTTATCAATTCATGTTCTCAAGGAGAGCCTGGCTCAGACCTCCGGACTATGGCCTATCTAGGGTAATTTTTAATTTGATCTCTTTGGAGCTTTCCAGCAGCAACATAACTACTCAGACTAGGTCCTGGTCATAGACGTATCATTGTGTGACAAGTCTATACAGATTGACGAGCTCCATATAGGCTACTCCACCGGCTCTTTTTGAGGAATGAGCAGTCAAGCCCCTCAGATGATTGTATTGTCATTACTGCCAAAAACCGCACTTGGGAACCCAGGAGAATAGTGGCGGACCAGAGTATCTCGAAACTCAGGAACCTACAGCGTCGTAATCTCTTTGACTACTTCCCTCCTCTGATAATTTTCTCTGAGAGCTGGATCTAGCCAAGAACACATAATCCAACAGAACCTCCGTCTTTGGTCCCATGCAGCGACTATGGCTACCCCGAGAAAACTGAACGTAACTAGAGGGACTTGCTGTGAGGTTTGAGTCGATACCCGTCTACTTCCCTCTTTACCGCTGCGCATCCCGGACGAAAAACTGTAGGATACCTACAGGGGTGGAGTACCCGATCTGCAGCGAGTCTACAGAGACAGGGCGACGGAGGTTGTTGTGATTATTTTTCCTGATCTAGCCGACAGTCCCTAGCATACGCTCATATCTTTTTTGGTAATATTGCGAACACATGATCAGGATCGGGAGCTCCCGGGCTGGAATTCCTTCCCAGATTTTCGGCACCATCATCACTTCCATACGGAAGTTGAGATTTTATCAACTTTATGATCGAACTGCAGTAAATCCGGCCGGGAAATCCTGATCGTGTGTTCGCACTTTAACAGAGACCAGTTTCTCTTGTGTTTAGAACAGCGACGCCGTAGGCTTGATCTTATTTTCGCCGGTGACGTCATAACAAACAATCTGAAGCAAACATGCCTATCTGAGAGTGGAAGTTATCGTCCGAACACGTCCAGACAAGAAAACGCTCACAAAGGAAAACCCTCGAAAGATTTCTCTGCTGATATTGGGGTATTATATTATATAGGCCGAAAGCAGTAGGCTTCTACGAAAAAGTTGCATGTATTGACTTGTAATAGTAAAGAATACTATCATTTAATGTGTCTCAGACTGGGCCAATCTTAAGCAATAGTACATCCTGTCTTACTATAGTAGCATCCAGTCTTGCTAATAGAAGTATGCAGTAACACAGTAGCGTTGACATAGAAGCATGTAGTAGCATCAGTTCCTACTGCGTGATACTTTTTCGTACAACTTCATACTACTATTTTGAGATAAATTTTTCATCGGTGTGTTTCCGGCACTATTACACGGGTTGAAAAGAACAAGGTCAAAATACTTTCTTGATCTAGTCAGTAAGTTATGGGTTCTTAAAGTTCCATAATGGCCTTCGAACCAATCAGCCACACAAATGCATTCGACCCATTTCCAGGTGCAATCACAACAGCATGCAATCAGCAGGGGTATCACGTTTTCACCCTTTCTTCAGTTATTTTTTGCCCGTCCGGTTCCGTGTTTATAATTCCTTTTTTCTTACGTTTATGTGTGTTATGGTCAATATTTTCTAAATATGACTAGATAGACTACTATCTTTCACGTATGTTTCTTTGCTTCTATTAATGCCTATTATTTAGCTTTTGCTGCTGTGTTCATTTTTATAAAATCCTAAGCCTTGACAGAAATTAAACATTCCTTCAGCCCAGCCTTTTGCGACTCATGTTTGACAGTGCAAAACGGATACTTCAGCTACATTCACTTATCACGGTCACTTAGCATCTGACTGCAAGAACAACGTCAAATGCTCTAAGTGTGGTGGGAGCCACGAACCCAGCTGTGAGAGCCCGTGCCCCTCAGCCTCTGTGAAATGAGCCAATTGTGGGAGTGCCAAACAACCTGCTTACAGCCTACTCTGTCATAAAGTGATTGAGTTAACGAGGTCTACGAACTACTAATTCGGAGGAGATTTTGTTGTTATTTTGTGCTTCAGTTTACTCTGTCTACCTATTCATTTATTTTTTGTATTTTTTTTCCATACTCCGTCTTGTTTGGCCTCGGCCAGTTGATGGGTTATAAATAAATAATAATAATAATTTTATTGGAATTATATTTCATATAACCTTATCACGAAGTACGGAACTTTCATAGCTAGACACAAGTAACCATCTTAGCTGTAAATAAGAGACAGGTGATACCAAAACCAAAATGCAGAAAAATCTCTACCCTCTCAACAATCCAGTCAAGCAGCAAAAACAGCAGCCATGCCCAGAATGAAATCGTATCACCACTTTTTATGGCACTTGCAGCTCCGCTCAATTGCCATATACCGATCACTTTTCGGTCGGTCCACTCTTCTCGAGTTAGGGTACTTACAGAAGTACTGGGACGATGAAACTTGGTAGGCATATTAGGGACCCGACCAAACTAACTTGGACATAGTCACTTGCCCGACCCGACCATCGTGGGGGGAGGGGGATGTGGTGGAATCCAGAAAATAGGGGCATGCATAACTTTCTAACGGGTGACCGGATCTTAATGAAACTTGATATTTGGAAAGACCTCGTGTCTCAGATGTCTCATTTCAAGTCCGGACCGGATCCGATGAATCTGGGTGGGGGGGGGAGTCGGAGGGGGAAACCGGAAAACGTGTGAAACTCTCAGAGTGGAGCGATCGGCATGAAACTTGGTGGTAAGAACAAGCACAAGCTCTAGATGCATCACTGACAGAACTGGACCGGATTCGGACACTGTGGGGGAGTTGGAGGGGGTCCGAAATTCCGGCGATCCGTAGTTAATGTACTTCCAGGTGGGCTAGGGCGATAAAAATTGGCAGGCATATCAGGGACCCGATCAGATTAACTTGGAAGCATTCAGTTGCCCGATCCGACCATCGTGGAGGGAGGGGAAGACGGCGGAATCCGGAAATTAGTGGCATGCATTACTTTCGAACGGGTTTTCGGATCGTAATGAAACTTGATATCTTGAAAGACCTTATGTCTCAGATGTCCCATTTCAATTCAGGACCGGATCGGATAAACTGGGGGGAGGGTGGTCGGAGGGGAGAACCAGAGATCTTGTGACACGCATAGAGTGGAGAGATCAGTGACAGAATCGAAGCGGATTCGGGTACCGAGGGAGGGAGCTGTAGGGGGGGGGGGGGGGTCCGGAATTCCGGTGATCTTGAGTTAAGGCACTTCCAGATGGGCTATGACGATTTGCTGGAGCATTAGAAACTTGACATCATTGGGTTAGACATCGTCACTTCTCTGGTCCGACCATCCCTTAAAGAACTCATCTTAACCGCAAAGTGCAAACAATACTTTTAAGCAAGATTTACTTTTCACGATCGCCATGAGCACATGATCGCATCTTAACCGAAAAGTGAAAAAAAACTTTTGACGATCACTTCCATCCTCTGACCCAGCCTTGCAAGTTTGGCGCATCTTAATCGAAAAATGAAAAAAAAAAAATTGACCATCACTTTCATATGACCCAGCCTTTCAAGTGCCATATGAGCTTCCAGCACTTTTTTTTATAAGTGGTGAACTGAAAGACAAAAATGCTCCTCAGCCGGGATTTGAACCCAGGGCCCTCTGCTTACAGGGCAGGCGCTCTACCATTTGAGCTACCGAGGGGCTTGTGAGCAGAGTTCGGAAACCACTACAATAGTCTGGTAGGAGCCGGCCATAGGAACAGTGATCCCGCCGGAAGGCAAATTCATCTAACTAGTTCACATCCCCATGTCACGGAAATTAATAATAATACACAGATGGTACTTTATACAAGCCCGATGACAAATTTGTAGCCTGCGTTGTAGTATGGTAGTAGTACGAAAACGTTGCATGTAATACTATGTAATAGCAAAGAATACTATCATTTAATGTGCCTTAGACTGGTCCAATCTTATGTAGTAGTATCCAGTAGCATCCTGTCTTGCCATAGTAGCATCCAGTCTTGCTAATAGTAGCATATAGTAGTATGCAATAACACGGTAGCTTTGAAGTAGAAGCATGTAGTAGCATCGTTAGTACTGCATGCAACTTTTTCGTACTACTTCATATTTTGAGATCGGGAGGGACTTGTTTACTACTTATTTCACTCAGTTCACTACTTTAAAGTGTCTCCATCTCAAGGGCGTCTTCCCCACTAAATTTATATATTTGGTTTTCACCATGAGACCCCGCCTTGTGGGTCCTGGTATATCTACGTGGCTCCGACAACGTAGTCCTAGACTTCTAAATTATATTCGAAAAAACTGTTTCTGGTTGACTGGTCACAGTACAAGTCCCTTGTGTCAAGTGTCATCTGTGTATCGTATCACCACCTTTAACTCCAAGCAATTTTCACGAAGAAATTCACAAAATCAGATACTGTAAGCGAGAATCTTTCGTTGCTTTCCCACAAGTTCATTTTCCAGCGTGAGCGGCTTGAGCCCCGAAGAGGACCAGAGCAAAATAACACTAGGGAGTAGCGCCAAGACTTGACAAAAGTGACGCACACTCCAATAGCAGCGACACGAGCACCACTAGCGATAGAGAACGTCCCTACTAAAACGCATTCAGTTGTTCATCAGCACTAGCTCCGTTAACTGCATATTCTGAACACAGCAAAAAAAAAGATACGACCTCCCCTGTTTCCTCGATGTGTGTAGACCGCATCTTAGCTTTACTAGAAATTTCGAAACTCGCAAGTTTGTCTCGCTTTAAATGCCGCAAGCGTGGTGGCGACGATACAAATATGGCCCGTTTGTGAAGCTTGGAAAGCATAGGTCTTGGCGCTACTCCCTAGTGTTATTTTGCTCTGAAGAGGACCCTTGACAAGAACCAAACTATACCTCTAAGCAAATGCAGCTGACGTTTCCGTTTTGCACTGTCAAACTTGAAAGCAATACCTATCAGAAACAAAAAATCACCTTTAGGATAGCCAAGACTAGACTTCCATTCCCCTCGCCGCGATATTTCCACTCCTTTCCGATAAGAGAGAACTTTGGAACCTTGCCAGCACAAATATGGCCTCTCGTTTCTTGCTGTGCGGTTCCCGCAGTTGGGCCGTTTCGAACCAGCACATCTGAATCGGATGATAGACAGTCCAAACGCATCTGGATCGAGGTATTATAATCACAGGCTCGAAATCTGAAATAGGACTGCGAGGTTTCAATTGTCGCAAATACAACTACTCGCTGGATATCTGTGAATTTAAACTGACGAAAAAAACTGCATAGCTTTTTCATAAATTGTGAAATTATGATGATCCGAGCGCATACCTACAGCAATCAGGGATGTGTAGCATCGAGAACACGTAAAAGAAGAGATGAACTTAATGCCCAAAAAGCCCGAGGACCCTGGCAACACAAAGATTAATATCTGATAAACTCTAAATCCCATTAATCCAACAACCTTTCTCAATGGCAGTGTTGCCAACGCTTCGAAAGAAAAGGTACCAAAAAACGCCCGAAAAAAGTACCAACTGACCAAAATATTGTACCACGTCCAAAAATTTTCCCGCGCGTTGCGCTTCGCGCGTTCACTTCAGCGTATCTAACGGAGATGGAATGTGCACCGGTGCACTGCACCCCAAAAATGCCTTGACCTTAACAGTTATAATATACATTACACACAAAAAAATTCTATCTCTACTTGCTCTGTCAGTCAGTTTTCCTTGACATATACACACAAAAAAAGTCATTGTACCATATTGTACCAACTTTGGAAGATGTACCAGAAAAAGTGTGATTGTGCCAGACTGTACCAGCCAAGTTGAAATGTACCAAAATGGTACAATTGTACCGCTGTTGGCAACACTGCTCAATGGTCCATTATAAACCTCACGTACGGTCCCAAACACAGTGGCAAACTGCTCGAGCAGAGAGTTACTCAACAAGGTTCAAGCTTCCATTACCGGATAGCGCCTGTTTTGGCATTTGACCTAGTAAACGTAACGTGAAGAAGCCGTTGACCCCTCTTTGCAAGTTCTTCAGTTAGGAGTTATCCCAGTTATCCTGGAGTTATCTAAAATTTCTCCTGCTGAGTTTTCAAAGGGTGATCTAGTTGTGAAAGCACAAAAACATTGGCCCCCAAAATGTCCGGGTCTAGGCGAAAAACCCCTGGCGACCCCCCCCCCCCGGTATGAGGATTTTCCCTATAGGCTACGCGAGTTAAATGTCCACACGTGACGGCGGCTCGCTGGCCGCTCGACTCTATCTATAGGCTACTTTTCACAAAATATATATTTTTTTTTAACACTGTGTGCGGGGGGGGGGGGGGGGGGGTCACCAGGGGTTCTGGTACCGGGGCGAGTTCCGCCCGGAGGAGGAAACTGCTAATTATTCAACGACGATACATTATTAAAGTACACCTCGCACTATTTACTGTTTGTGTTCCAACATTCAAAACTATCTGAATACTGTAAAACTAGGCTCTGCTTTGAACAAATTATCCAACGGCTTTGGCTGTTTTAAGCCTTTTCCCAGGTCCATTCATTTCTAGCAAACATTCGGCAAAATTTAAATAACCGGTTCTACGCATTAATAGCAATACGCTAACACTCGTCGGGAGCATAATGCGCACGGAAAAATAGAGAATCGTGACTAGTGCAAAGATTATTGAGGTGTCGTTAGTGGGTTTAGGCCAGGGAGTGGAATTGGCCAGCATGACGTTGGACCCTTGCCAAGAAGGGCCGAAATATCGCAGATGAAGCATCGTAGCTGACATATCAGAATCGTCAGAATCGTTTTAATTCTCCACAATAGCATACAGCTAGCCTTGGATTGTCAACATTACAACGGATTACAATCATAATACAATACATTCAAAGATTTGTCGAGATAAAATGCTTAATAAAATAAGGGACAAATGAATTCAGGTACCTCTCGGATGATTTCGTTGGCGGGGGCTTAAGTTTTTGAAGGCCCAAGGACTCTGTCTGCCCTCTTGTACCGGGTCGCACACACTTCCCATTTTCGAACTCCGGTAAAATATCCGGATGTTTTTCTGAGCAGAGGCATTTCAAACCAAAATCCATGGTCAGCTTATGCCTTCGCTCCTTCAGGGTCGTCAGAGATGAAGTCCTTAGGCCTTCTTCATAAGACGTATAGCAATTCCAAAGGATAATTCGAATAGCCCTTTTCTGGATCACTTCCAACTTATCAGATTGCGATGCTGATAGTCCGGGATGCCAAACTGGACATGCGTATTCTGCACTAGGTCTGATATAAGTACAATAAATAGACCTCATTATTTTTTAGGCAACGCAAACCGGCGGAGAACTGAAAACGAAGGAAGGAGTAAAGAACACTTGTAAATGATCTGGTCAACATGAGAGTGCCATCTTAGGTTATCATCGATCGTAACGCCGAGTATTTTCGCTACGTTCCGTTCACAAAGACCAACATCTTCAAGGTCTGGCAATTTCCTCTTCAGAAACGACATTCGCATAATAAAACTCTTTGGGCGGCTGACAGCTAATTTAGTCATGTGCTAAAATACTGAAAATTTGTGAAATAGATAAATCAACAGAATATGTGTTCAAATTCCTCAAAGCAACACCACTCAAATCGTCAGCGAACTTATAACGGTTCACAATTTCAATTAAAACTCGATTAAAAACAATAATAAACAGAATCGGCCCGAGTTTCGTTCCCTGTGGTGCACCACAAAAAATTCGAACAAACTCGAAAATTTTATCTTTTGTGAGCATAACACTTTGTTTTCGACCCGACAGAAAGCTTGCAATCATCCGGAGAATAAATGTACTAGCCCCCATCTCTTTTGCTTCACGAATCGCAACTTCATGATCTAAACTAAACGCTTTAATTATTTCACTCAATAAAATTTCAGCATATGAATCCGGTAACTCAAGGTGCTTTAAAATTGTATCAATCAAACGAAGTAAATAATGAGTTGTGCTGAAACCGGGCCTAAAACCGAATTGTTGAGGGTCAATTTTTTCCTCAATATCATCCAATAAAAGTTCAAAATAAAGCTTTCAAAGACTTTAGATAAAAACCGGTGTCTTGGAAATCGGACGTAGATCAGACACAGATTGTGCTTTCTTCTGTTTAGGTATGGGTGTAATGTATGCGTTCTTGAAACAATCTGGAAATACCCCGTCGACACAACACTGATTAAAGCAGGCAGTAAGCACAGGGCTGATTTCCACAGCACACTCTACAATAAGGGAAACTGGAATTTCTTCGGGGTAACCACTTTTTCGTGTATCAAGCTTTTTTAGCTTTTCCAGCACCGTTGTATACATTATTTGAATATCTGAAACTGGGTCTCCGGTTTTAAGATTTAATGAATGCAATTTCGGAAGTAGTGTGTTGTCACTATTGGTAAGACGGGTCCTTTAAGGATCCTGGCTTCGCCGAACTGCATCCATGTGGTGAGCAAAGGTAGCTACTTGTGAGTAGCAACCTCAAAGAAGTGAATGTACGTGCGGTTCTTTCAGTGATCACAGCACTTTCGCGGAAGAAGGTTGTTGGTATGAAAATATTATTCGAAGAGGAGTTGATTTTAAGCAGAAACAGCGTATACTGGCCCATTTTCAGACCACTGAAGGCGATGTACACGTTATTACAGGTTTGTTTCTTTCCTCGATGTTGACCCTAAAGATTGACAGCCTGGCGAGGACCCTTGCCAAGAAGGGCCGAAATATCGCTGATGAAGCATTGCAACTGACGTATCCGTTGTATTCATTATTTGAATAAATGTTTCAAAGCCAGCTTGAGCATATTTACCAATAAAATAATATAGCGGAGTTACATACTCAATCTATTGGACGGTACCGTATAATACAATTTAACATTACTGCTTTAAAAACCCAAGCAAAGAAAAACAGTGCAAAAAGAAACAAATAACAAAATCCCTGGAGAGATTCTTTCTCTTGCTTTATGAGCAAGATGAAAACTGACCGAAGGAACTAATACTGGGAATTTAGTACTAAGAAATTTGCAAGTAAAAAAAAAATTAGCCCATTCTACAAGCCCCATGGTAGTAGGTATTTGTTTTCCTTCAACTCACGTAAATAAAACTTAGTGCAAGAACATAGCTGCGCACTTCCATGGCCAACTGTATGCAGGCATATTATGCAACTCAAATGAATTTGATTAGTAGCTGTTCGTTGCACCACAATCCCATTAAAATTTGATAAGAGCGGCCATTTGTTTACAACTGAAAGGTTACATTACAGGTAGTATACATGAATTGACTACCTGTGTTTAGGAGGTTCTGGGCTTTTCCAGGTTGATAACGAACGCACGTCCCCTACTTCCCGGAAACAGCACTAAGGGATGTTGATCAAACCATTTTTATAGCTGTATATTCTAGCTTGCCTTCACTGTTTCCCCCGGGTCGGATCTGAATCCTTCGAATTCTCACGTTGCTAATAGTACTACGTTGCAAAAGTCGAAGCAACATGCAGTCTAATTCCCATTGCCCCCCCCCTCCCCCCCCCCCCCAGTGATCATAACTATCATCAACATGGAACTAAAACTCTGATATAGTATGTGTTTAATTTTATTCCTAGGTGCGAACCTCCGGACGATATGAGTTCTAACCCATGCTTCAACTTAAAAGTGAAAGCTTCTCTTTTCTGATCAATAACTTATGGCTGCACTGTACTTTTTCTGTGTGATGAATGCTGATTCTGCACTTTTGATACTGTTACAATATTATTTTTAACATTATCATAGTTAAAAAAACAAGAATGGTATAGTAAAATCTGCCAGCACTCGTTCATTCTTATCCAACCCCTCTTACCTGTGACACAGCATATAAATAACTGGGTGATTCGCTCTGAACTTTTTGTTGACAAGTATGTTTCGCTTACTGCGAGCGATAAAAGTTTCCTAGAACCAGATAACTACACGACAATTTTACTTCGTTATTATTCTGTTTTGTGAAACTATCAAAACTATTCAGGTCAAGTTTATGATAGAAGATTTTGACTGAAATCACAGATCGCGAATATCCAGGAAGGGACGGACGCGGCACCAAAACCTCCTGGTGCCATTTAAATGTCCCTCCAACCGGTATCGAATTCTTTTGTACCATATTTTACTGAGAAATAATAACTAAACGTCGGGGGTTGGATTCTCATCGATTGCATATCTACTTATTTCTATGCCCCCAATCCCTAAAAGGACCTGTCTTACCTATAATACTCATGCAACCTACTTCCATAATCGCTCTGTATTTTTCCAAATCCGGAGACCCCAATTTCGTACGGTACATTCTAACCCCTCTAACAAAACCACGCGGATTTTCTCACTTGCCCTGTTTTGCTACCTTCGATGGGTATCACACTGTCGACGGTTGTCTGCGAGAAATTTTTCCATCAGGAAAACCGGTTATGTACATTGTTTCCCTGTTTTCGCTACAAGTCAATGGGTCCCGGAAAAAGCTTAAAACAGCCAAAACCGTGGGCTGTCTGTCGAAAGCACAGCCTATTTTTAAAGTATTCAAATATTTTAAAATACTGCAAGCTGAAGAGTAAATAGTGCGAGGGATCCTTAATTACAACAAACCGACCCAAAAAAAACCTTACTAGCTTTTGCTAGCTTTTGACTGAAATCTCAGTCAACTCTTCTTTTGGTCCCAACAAATATTTCTATGTCTATCTCAGAATTCAGGCAGCCTTCATTTGTCACTGCTCTTTTATTATGGCGAAAAGAAAACAATTGTTAACTTTACTTCGGGGCGGAGCTAACTGCAGCTTTTTCCAGTTCTACAATTAGTAACGATGCTCACCGACCATCGTTACAAAATAGTTAACAATCGTGAAGCTCTGGAACGGAAATTGTAGGTGGGCGGAGCTTAAATTTCGAAATCAGAAACGTGGAACGAAAAAGTTAACAACTATTAACAATTCGTTAACGATCGTTAAGTTCCGGAGGTTGCGTTCCAGAAACTTAACAATTGTTAACTTTAGTTGGGGGCGGAGCTAGCTGCAGCTTTAACGATCGTTAACTTTTCCCAGTTCTACAACTGTCAACTGTTTAGTAACGATGCTCACCGACCATCGTTACAAAATAGTTAACAATCGTGAAGCTCTGGAACGGAAATTGTAGGTGGTCGGAGCTTAAATTTCGAAATCTGAAACGTGGAACGCAAAAAGTTAACAATTTGTTAACGATCGTTAAGTTCCGGAACGCAACCTTAGTCCTTGTATCCGGTGCTGTTTATTGGCTCATTCGATTGACATGACTTTCTCTGCTTCACGCAAACTTAACATAAGCATATACCTGGTTTTCTTTTTCAACTCGCGAGAAACTTCAAACCTACCATTTGTTCACAGACTCTGATTCAATCTCTTTCGCCCAGCCTTTTGCTACATCAATGCTGCTACGTGTCAGGTACCACGAATGGTAATGCAACGGATCGATAAGCCAACGGTACTTGACCTTAACACATCCGAGAGCTGAAGGCAAAATATCAAATCAAAACCCAAATTCCCAGGGTCATCATCAATGCAGCGAAGGCCTGGCTACCTCTGCTGAAGGTGGATACTAAAAATATGTTTCTTTTTGCGTTCACTAGGGTTCAAACTGCTTGATTTGTGGGGAGTCGACATCTTGAAGATTTACCGAATACACAAGCAGACGTGGCTCTCAATACAACTGAGATGATATGATGCATTTTCTAGAATCGAAGATATGCTAAATCCACAAACTTGTAACTAAATTTTATTATTTTTACCATTTTTTTGGCATTAGACTTTTGCAGTTTACCAAGTAGCCTAACTATACGATACGCTACCAAAATCTGAAATGTTCGGCTGAATTTTTCGCCATGGTAGTTTTCAGTCACTTTTATGCTCAACTAGTTCATTTCGAAGGAAAATAAACAATAATAACGATAGTCAGATATTAAGATGATATATTATTCTGGAGTCGATATTTGTACGGTGACGTAGGCTATACTAATTTCACAAATACACTCGAGAAATCGAAATTCTAAATCTAATTAAATAAGCGAACTAAACGTAGATACCCCGAAACATTCTTTCCACCCGAATCAAACTTGGACGAAAATACTGGGATCATTTACCGCCTAGTAGAATGACCAAACTGATGTCAGATATCGAGAAATTCACTATCTAGGCGATTGAAAGCACAGGTCAAAATTAGATACAGTTTGTGCTGTAACATACACGACTCTTAAAAACTACCGAGTTTTATGATTCGCCGCGCTCACCCCCCGCCCCCCCCCCCCCTCCTCTTGGCTTAGATGAGAACATGAACAACGTTGCATAACCGATATTTCTGGCCAATGAGCGCACGGAAACTAAGACCGGAGCGCGACTCGTGGGGAAAAGACAGGGCAAATCAGCGTAGTGCTGTTAGGGTGACTAAAAATAAAATACAGAGTTCAGGATCTCGGAAATGAGTATGGACTGAAGGATTAAGGACGTAGAATAAAACAGTAATTTACTTTTAATTATAGTTGTCAGCTTTTGCTCTTGGTCCAAGGGCTTCATTAAATATCTATCCGGTATGGCGTCCTACCCCGGTAGGACGGGTATTTAAACATGAGCTTATAAATCTAACGATTTGCATCTGATAACATTTGATGGGCTAGACTGTTTTCATATTTGGTTCTTCAATAATCCCACAAAAAACATTCATCCACAATCTGGTTCCGACGACACACCCAGATCTGAGAGAAACTGCGCCAATAATAAACTCGGACATGACCTACTTGCATGACATCAGAAAGGAAGACTTCGGGCAAAGCCATCAAGGAGACCTTAATGTTGTACTTGTAATCACTTCAGATACCACCAATCCGGGAGACGATGGTCACCCTTCTTTTGCACAAAACTTAATGGGCTGCTGAACCAGTATGGTTCAAAAAAGGAAATCACTAGTTCACACTCACTTCAATCACAACTGATGGCGGGGCCGCAGAATTCCGCGTTTTTTGCTTCTGCATGACAGCGGACCTGCCTAACCCACTAAGCTCTGATAACCGGGTGTATCCCTAACAAGGAGAGCAGAGAAAACACGTCTTAAGATGCTGATTGCTTCACAATTTATTTACTGTACAAAACAAGCATCTCCTATTTAATAAATCCGTGGAGAACAAAAATATCTGTACACTTGCGCGTCCTCTATACAATTAAGAGAATGCACCTGTCAGTGGGGGGGAAACAGTGAGCCCACCAATTCACGATAAGTCCGACCGCACGACACGAAACAAAAAACGAATATTCTACAAATAAACTTTCAAAAACGATCAAAAATACGCTGAGATACCTCTGAACTCGATTCGGGGGGTCGATTTACTTACATTTACTCGCCTATCTACAGAATAAAAAAAGAAATCACAGGCTTTCTTTATAGAAAAATCGGCTTTGTACCTCTCGAAAGGGAAAATAGTACGTCGTATCGTGAATGGTGACAATTAGTAACTCAACGAAATACCCGGCATTGGCAAAAAATCGCGTTTTGTGTCGAAAGTCACCATTTGAAAAATCGCGCGCACCAATCCGAACCCCAACGAGGAAACCCTAAGTCTCACGCCCGAGACACATTGCCACGTCATTGAGAATAACGCGTACAAGGTAAAGCTGCAGCTGTAACTGTCCGAGTCACGGTTGAGGTAAATAAATAAATCTGCGAACTCTTCTGTCGAATGAAACAAAAATCTGAAGGGATAGTTGCGATGGCCACCTGTCACTGGTTAGACATGATTTTACTTTGTGCAAGCTGCAATACTCCGGACTGGCCATGCTTTTACCGTAACATGACTAGTTATAAAAAGCAAACAGACAGAGAGCCAGTTAGGTTCACGCAAACTGATCACAGCACTGAAAACTTCCTTTGCTCCACTGCGTGTTTGAGATTCAGTCTTTTTTTCGTACTTGGTCCCAAAAACGACTCTGGGATTAACACAGACACAAAGTATTGTCCCTCCAGCAGTCACAGCTAGAGTTTTGAATTCTTGTACTGACAGGCATTTGTGTTGCACATCACGACGCTTCACAAGTTCAGGAGATGGATGGCTGGCGTATTTTTTCTTACGGATGAGATCACAGCACAAATCGAGGACTGGCAGCCTCAGGCTTTCCCACTACATGGGGAGTAGTCTCTCCTGAGGGGAACCAGGGAAGTCCCATCACGTCAGGTCATGTCACACTTTAAGGCAGTCAAACTGAATCTGGACCCTCCCCCGGTCACCCGCAAGGGGGGCTGCTCCCCGTTCTACCGACAGGTGCGCCCCCTCACCACCACTCTAACTGGAGACGAAGGTGGGGAGATGCTCAAACGCGAGGATATTGCGTGCGTCCATGGCGAAGTCCATTTTACAGGATGAATCGCTGTAGTCAAGACCGGGGGAGGAGGAGGGAGTGGACGTATACGAAGAGTTTGACGGCGAGGGGGATGACTGGGCTTGCCGTATCGTCTCGGCAACGTGTCGCTCGTCGTACAAAACGCAGATTGAACCGTTCTCGCCAATCCGATATGATACCTCCGCTGGGTCCACCCACATAGTTAACTCACTTGGGAACAAGGAATAAAGGAAACTGGCTGGGATTCCCGACTCCTCGCCTGCTCGAGCCAGCAGTGGGTCGATCTTGCCATTGATCCTTATGCATCTGTATCCAGATCCCTTGAACGGCCTCTCCGTAAACCAATGGTCACTGTATCTTAGCCGCAAAGCCTCAATCAACCGTTCGCGGAACATGTCCAACTGATGGTCAGGAACGGCCACGGAAGCCTTCTGGAGTCTTACAAGGCTGACCAGAAAATTTGCTGCGGATGTCACTTCTAGTCTCATTTTCTTTTCAATGGTTTTCGATGGAAAGCGCTGAGGTGTTTTTATTGCAGTCGTCTCTCTTCACTAAACAAGATGGCGTCTATCCAAGATGGCGGCCGAACACCTGGAAGATAAACAAAGGAAAATCAATATTCAGTTGCTATGAGCTGGGACAAAGAAAAATTCGGAGAAAAGAAATAGATAAGAATATACAAAAGATGGACAGTTTTAACAACATAATGCATTGCGACAGAATACGCCAGCAGACTCTTCTGATAGACAGCGTAAACTCTCAGAGCCTGGGAAACAACTACAAAATGTCTGTAACTATCCCCATAAGATCTAAAAATGGGTACAAAAGAAAAATTCGACAGAAAACGAAGATCAAAATGAAACCAGCCCACCAGTCCCGGAAAAAAGTATTCCGTCTGGTAGCAGTCTACACCCAGGTTCTTCTACATTAGGCTAACCACAGCTTGATGATGGTATCGTCAAAAGCGTATTTTTTTATTTAATTATTTATATTTCATGGGATAGTTCTCCTCGTAAGCTCAGCCTGGTATCGGATACCATCATCTTCCAAACAGGCCTATCCAAAGTAGGAAAACTGAACTTACGAGAAGAAACGTATCGCCAATGTTCACTTGCTCAACGAACCTTAACTTCAACCCGAAACCGGATGGTAGCACACTCCTTATCACTTTTGTTGTTAACTCGATAGCTTTCTCATTGCGACTGCTGGAAAATCTCCCGTGCTCCATCGAGCGCAGAACCGGATGGCAGGTCTTTGTCATGAGGTCACGTGACCGTCAGCCAATCAGAAAAGGCGTCGCTCTCTCCGGATTGGCTGGCACTGAGCTTTGTTCCTCTAAAGGACGATGGTTTCTACATTATGTAGCCCAAAGCAGTTATACACAAAGCTCAACAGCTATACCATAACAAACACAAAATTATAGAATAAACTCAATAAGGACTTTTGCCCAAGGGACTCGAAACAGTAAAAATAATATGCAGCTGCTGGGGTTTAAGGTATAGTCACGTCGACAGCCAACAAACTGGTACAGCTATTTGTCTGAAACTTCAATTTTACCTCTGCTGAGACTCAAAGCCAGAAAAATTTAACTACAAAACACCGCGTTTTGGGAACGCACATCGCTGTGCCCAGAACAAACTTGCCAAATACTGAAATTAATAAATAATATACAAACGGGTCAAAATGAAATAGTAAACAGATAGTCTTCAACTCTGCGCAATAGGATTAATCCCAATTTTCCACTGATATAGCTGAGAAATACTTCTTTCAACGTTAGCGAACTTACAACAGTGATGTTTCGGGCTCAGTGGTAAAACAAAACATCCACTCAGGTGTTATAAGGAGCCCTTCATAAGCCACTATGACTGGCTGGTAGTGGACTTTTGTCACATAAATGAAACGGCACTTTTCAAACTTAACCCATATTAAAAGAAGCATGCCTCTACTGTCTGCAATATTCTATCAGAATCTGATTAAAGTAGTTCGCCCGTCTCACATACTTATATAAAACATCCAAGGTGATTTTCTTTTTATTATGTGTAAGCTATTTTGTGTGCAAGGGCTCAGACGTGGAGTGTGAAGTAATATCTTTATCACATCATATTAACGAACGGCGTTACAACCAAGAAATGTCACATCCCAATAACCAAAATAAAATAATGACATAACATATTTTGAAATCATCGCAGTTTAAGAGCTTTTACTGTAAACAAACCGCATTTAGAAATCCAAAGAAGATCTTCAAGATCTTGCAAGATCGGTTTCAGTTTCGACACTGAGTATCTTGCTAGCCAGTCCGACCGTCAAATATGATACGCGGTCAGCTTGGGCTGAAATATCTATCATCGAAGTACGGAACTTCAAATATACATGCCGCCGACAAGTATCCCTCTTTGCTTTAAAGAACCCTTTCAAAATGTTTGAAAAGTAAAATGTGTCCAACCTTTGGCAAAAATATTCTCTTGTCAAAACCATGTGACATTTTGCTTTTCATCCAATCATAAATCGCAATACTAACAATACCAAAGCTTCCGATGGGATCCCAAAAATCTATTATTTGATCCAGACAATTGGGTCTTGTCTTCGCCAGATCCAGTCTTGGCCAGGCTAATCATCAGCAGAGGCGTTACTAGCCAAAATGCTTGGGGGGGGGGGAACGAGGCATTTACCGACTGGCTGGTAATTTTTACCGACTTTTCCTACAGAAAAAATGACTGTTTTCAGCAACAAAAATGACATTTTTGAAAAAAATCGACTGATTTTCGGAAAAACCGACTATTTTGACGAAAATTCGACCATTTTTCAGAAAAAACGACTTTTTTCATCGCTTCGCGCCGATTCGTATTTTTTACCGACTCGCCGGCAGCATTGGGGGGGGGGCGTCCCCCCCCTCCCCCCCAGTCGTGACGCCCCTGATCATCAGACATACCTCTATAAGCCATATCTATTTTGACCATACTGACCGAAACTTCCTGCTTTACTTCGGCCAAATTTCCGCTTTCGGCCAAATTCCGAGCGAACTAATTGTCCAGCAAAAAAAGAAAATTCAGAAACCAATTCAGCGTATATATTAATCACTACAAAGAACACCTAATCAACTTCAAATAAAACTTTAACTTATAAAACTTTTGCTTTTAACAAATTTTCCGGTTTGGCCGGATTCTGGGCGAACTAGTTGTCCGGATAGAAAATGCTTTTCACATAACTGTTCAGCATGTCTTCTTGCCCCTAAATCGAACATTTAAACAACTTCAAATTTAACTTTTATTTTTAACCAGATTTCCAGTTTTTGCCGGATTCCGGACGAACTGATTGTCTGGTGACAAAATGGTTTTCACTATCGCGTTCAGCATGTCTTCTTACCCCATAATCAACTTTCATATTAGCTGTTTAAAAATATTTTGTTTGCCCCTTAATTTGAACCCCCTCCCCCACCCCTAAATATAGGGCTACAAAGCCCATCTCCGAACTTGACCTTACCCTTGACCCAAAGAATCCTCACACCAAGTTTCATCAAAATATATCATTGCCTTCGAGAGCTATCGTGCTTACAGACGGACGGACAGACGGACAACTTTTGCGATGTCATAGGTATCCCTTCACTTACGTTTTGGGATCCCAAAAAGCAATGCTGTCCTCGTAAGCCTCAAAGAAGAACAAGACCAAAGGTTTCCATGGAATCCCAAAAATTTAATATCTCATCCAGACAATTTGGTCCTGTCTTCTCCAGACTCCTTAAAGGACCCCTCGCACTATTTACTCTTTAACTTATAGAATTTTAAAATATATGAATAATTTAAAACTATGCTGTGCTTTCAAGAAATAACCCACGGTTTTGGCTGTTTTAAGCCTTTTTGAGACTCGTTGACTTGTAGCTTAAACAGGGAAACAATTTACATAACCGGTTTTTCTTTTGCAAAAAGTTCTCGTAGACAACCGTCGACAGCGTGGTACACACTGAAGGTAGAAGAACACGGCAAGTGAGAAAATTAGCGTGGTTTTGTTAAAGGGGTTAGAATGTACCGTACGAAATTGGGGTCTCCGGGTTTAAAAATATATGGAGTGGTTATGGAAGAAGGTTGCATTAGTATTATAGGTAAGATAGGTCCTTTAAGCATTTTCATTACAATAATTCAGAAACAGATTAAGGCCAAATAGCTAATCATCTGAGAAAACCAAGTTCAGATGTGGATTCAGCATGTGTGTTTATCCCTATAAGTCATAATGGTGTTGACGAAACTGATCGATCCTTCGGGAACTACTTATCCGACAAAATAACAAAGCTCAAAAACGAATTCAGCGTATCTCCCTACCCCTATATCAAACATCTAGAAAGCTTAACTCATGACAAATTTTCCGGTTTCAGCCGGATTCCGGGCGAACTATGCGTTCAAGACCAAAGGTTTCGATGGGATCCCGAAACTTCAATATCTGATCCAGACAACTGGGTCTTGCCTTCGCCAGCGGGTCTTGCCTTCGCCAGCCTCCTTGAACATTTTTACTATTAAAATTCAGAAACAGATTAAGGCCAAATAGCTAATCATCTGAGAAAACCAAGTTCAGATATGGATTCAGCATGTGTGTTTACCCCTATAAATCATATCTATTTTGACGAAAACTTGCTGCCACTTCTGCGAATTTTCACGGTTTCGGCCGAACTCCGGAACTACTTGTCCGACTAAGAAAGAAAGCTCAAAAACGAACTCAGGGTATCTTCTTTCCCCGATAATGAACCTTTAATCAACTTCAAATAAAAATTTAACTTATAACAAATTTTCCGGCTCCTGCCGGATTCCGGTCGAACTATATGTCCGGGTGAAAAATTATTGTCACACATGGATTCAGCATCTCTTCTTACCCCTAAATCAGATATCTAATCAACTACAAACAAAACTTTAACTTATTAACAATTTTCCGGTTTTGGCCGGATCCCGGGCCAACTACATGTCCGGGTAGACAATTGTTTTCATATAAGTGTTCAGCATGTCTTCTTGCCCGAAATCGAACATCTAATTAACTCTAAATTAAACTTTTAATTTTAACAAACTTTCCGGTTTTGGCCGGATTCCGGGCGAACTACCCGTCGGTCGAGAAAATGGTTTTCGCCATCGTGTTCAGCATGTCTTCTTACCCCTAAATCAAACATCTAATCAACTTCAAATAAAACTTTTACTTTAAACAAACTTTCCGGTTTTGGCCGGATTCCGGGCGAACTACTTGTCCGATTACGAAATGGTTTTCACCATCGTGTCCAGCATGTCTTCTTACCCCATAATCGACTACAAAATTAGCTGTTTCAAAATATTTTGTCTGCCCCTTAATTTGAACCCCCTCCCCCCAGCCCTAAATGTAGGGCTGCTAAGCCCATCTACGAACTTGACTTGTCCGATGACCCAACGAATCCTCACACCAAGTTTCATCAAAATATCTCATTCCCTTCGAGAGTTAACGTGCTTACAGACGGACGGACAGACGGACAACTTTTGCGATGTCATAGGTATCCCTCCACTTACGTTTTGGGATCCCAAAAACGATAGTCATATACGGATTCAGCATCTCTTCTTACTTTTAACAAATTTTCCGGATTTGGCCGGATTCCGGATGAACTACTTGTCCGGCGAGAAAAGGGTTTTAATAATCGTGTTCAGGATGTCTTTCTACCCCTAAATCAAACATCTAATCAACTTGAAATAAAACTTTTGCTTTTGACAAATTTTCCGGTTTTGGCCGGATTCCGGGCGAACTACTTATCCGGCGAGAAAATGGATTTCATAATCGTGTTCAGCATGTCTTTTTACCCTTACATCAAACATCTAATCAACTTCAAATAACACTTTTACTTTTAATAACTTTCCGGCTTTGACCGTATTCCGGACGAACTACTTGTCCGGCGAATGTCTTCTTACCCCATACTCGACTATCACATTAGCTGTTTAAAAATATTTTGCTTGCCCCTTAATTTAAACCCCCACCCCTAAATATAGGGCTACAAAGCCCATCTACGAACTCCTACGAATTTTGACCGAATTCTCTCAATTTGACCATCACCAAGACTGACACAGTTTTGACACAATCTGGTTCCATACCAAATATTTAAGCACAAAACAGGCTGATTTTCCAAATCTGTCCCTGTTATAGTCAGCACACAGTATCTTTTACTCCCAAGATATCTGTATTTTAGCAGAAAACAGCCTGCGTTTCCAAGTTTTTACCTGTTATGCATAATTAGCACAGAACTACGTTTTGTACCAAAGTCTCTGTATTTTAGCTGAAAACAAGATGGTGTTCTGATTTTTTTTTTTTTTTTTTTTTTTTTTTTCCTGCCACATACAATTTCAATACAATCTGGTTTGAACAAAAATATCAGTTATAGATGTAAAAAGCTAACTTTGCAACTGAAAAATTGAATTCGCGTAATTGAAATATTCGGAGGTCTTTCGAAAAATAGGAATATTGCGGAAAACTGAAATATTTCGCAAAACTGAAAAATAGAGAAAAATTACAAATATTGCAAATTTTCGCGATTTTCGGGAGATTTGCGCCTCCCAGAGTAATCAATCATATCAGGAGGGAGCAAAGTCTTGGTCAAATTTAGAGCCAATTAGAGCGTGATTTCGATACGAGGGATTCGATTAACAGAACAAAAAAAAGAAAGGGGTATTATTCGTGACTGTAGATCATTTTTCATTTTATTAGTAGGTTAAAAAAAAGGATCGGCGTGGACCACGACTTAATATCTGAAGCCGGACATTCTTGTAGGTCTTACAAATTAGATTCTTCTATTGATTAGACTGCATGAACACTAGTGTTAAATCAGAAATAACCTATCCTTAAGTGCCCTAAACATTAGGCTTAGCAGAAATAATAATGCTTGGATTAATCAGAGGGGTTTCTCAATTTTGAAACCCATGTACACCAGGTGTTAGTCAGGTATACTTAATAATTCTGTAGAATCAGCATTTCGGTCTGCACCATCATCTGGCGCTGAAGCTCTGTTAAGGATATGCACATGATCCATGTGACCTTATTTTACGTCTTTTATTCTTTTTTTTTAGAAAGTTCACTAGAATAATCAATAAGGTAAGACGTGGGAAGGTAATGAAAACATCCATACGCGAACGCTGGACCAGTCTAGATTTCAATAAAAGGGACTTGTTACTAGATCTATTCGGTATTTTTAATGGGAGACTCCGGTACTTGAACCTCACTCGTTTAGTGCATTTAGCAAAATCTTCAACATCGGAAACTCGTATGTCAGAAAAATCTCTGCATTGTCAAATGCTTCGTCCTCGGAGGCCCCCTTAAGCATTCTTGGAGAAATTAATTTAAGACATCGGTTAAACATCTTCTTTGCCACAGGTTAAAGAAATGGGTAAGATAAAGTCTACAGTTTGAAAATTCTTTGTTGAAACAGTAGACAGCAATGGAGAAAAAAATACATATATGGGCAAACGATGTTTTCTCAAATAATTTTGTGTGCAGCGAAAATCACCTCAAACTCGAGGTTTGTGAGTTTCTGACAATGTAGAAACCCTTTATTACTCTTACGAATTGCAAATATTACTTCCAGTCAAGCTAGATTGATGAAAACCGGATCAAAATATTGAGGTTTTAATTGTAGCCAGCTCGGAAATGTTCCTACTTGTTGGATGGAGTGAGTGAGAGACCAAGCATAATCTTGAGTGAGTTCCTTGACTGTCGTCTGACGCATGCAAATCTGTAGAAACAATTGACACTCTGGCTCAGCATCTTGTTTATCAGCTTTGTTTTTAATTTTCTAAATTTTTCAGCAAATAGAGATACTGAAATTATCTAAATTAAATTATCTATGTAATAAGGCCAGCAGTAAGATGTCCTTACTAATTTTCTAATTTTTCTTAATACCACACGTAAATTCAGCTATAAAAAGTAGGCTGCTGGTGCCTAAAAACATTTATTGATACCACGGAGGAAAAGACAGCTAGGACTGGCAACCCTAAATCTGTTGGTGTTGTCACTTGAAATCATATTCACATTCTCTCATATAACTCATTTGCTGGGGTACTCCATGCATTCACAACCAACTTAGTTAAGCAGAATTTTACAAAAGCACATGGCCCAAAACCTTGATTCATGTTGACAACGATTTATCAGACCAAATATCGATACTGAATGTCAAAACGTAAATGATAATGATACTGAAAATGATATTTGTACACTTAAAATTATTGTAAAGAATCAAACATAGATTATATTTATATATCCGAATCTGGAGCAATATGGTTTTCAAAATTCAGTTTTTATTTATTCGAAGTTTGAAATAATGCAAGATTGCTTTTTTATGACACTTTTTTGGGGGGGGGCAAAAACAGACATATTACAGGAGGGGTATCTCACCTTATTTTTACACTACCTCGATTTTTGAAGCGAAAATGTTAAAATGAAATATACACGCTGTCCTGGCAGTAAAGAGGCAAAATATGACTTTTTTGAAGTCATGTGCCCAAAACTATTCAAATTCTGTGCCCTTTCTTTGTTTCGAAGCTGCTTTGAAAAGGGATTTTCTGGCTATTGACTTTGCTAACTACCTTTTTCATCATTTCTGTCAATCGAGGTAAGGTTAGAATGAAGGAATTTTGTTTTAAAAACAAATATGTTTAACTAGAAATATTAAAGCAATATTTATTTATCCAATGTGTAAACCATTCAATTCGCTTCACTCTAGTATGTTTGTCATATTTGTTGGATCCTTTTTAAGCCAGATAGATTATTCTAAAGGAAAGACTTCTCTGGAAATTTGAAATCTTGTCTGAGGTACCCCTCATGGATAGTGGAACATGGTACTGATATATCTAGTACGGTATCAAATACTGAAAGTGAAAATACTGATATATAGAAAATTCAAAGTATCGCCCAACACTAGGGAACGAGCAGCAGTACGCGGACGGCAGGTAAACACGGGCACTGCGCAAAATATCACTGCACAATATTTTGCCTCGTATATTCTTTTCTTCTGCTTAAGCTCAACACACGCCCATGGTTGCCGTCTAAAAATCAGCAGCACAAACCACCAGAAGTGTCAACAGCCAAATTGAAGCCGCCCGAGTTTAAGCTTGACTGCCCATGATTATCTGAGCACAAAAAGGACCGCCCTGGAAAATAGTTTAGGGTGGAATTTGCAAAAATCAGGTGGAGCATTCTGGTTTTGGCAACAGTGGTATCAAAAAACGTAAAAAAGAAGTGTGATTTTCAAACGAATTTTTTAATACATAGACAAGATCTGTGATTTGGTTGCACTGTCAGAAGTTTCATAACAGATTGCGCATAACATTTTCAAGAATAACACCTTTTCATATTTGACAGTGCAAAACGGATAAGTCAGCTACATTTTATTCGAGCTATATTTTAGCCCTTCTTGGCCGAAGCTATATTTCTATATTTTGGCCCTTCTTTTCACTTAGAAAAAAAGTGTTATGACCAATTAAGTTTACACTATTTCGTGTCTAGATCTCCAACAACACCTTCAATTGGTAAAAAATACTAACGGGAACAAAAGAAACATAACATATAACATCACAAAGTGTTATCTGTTGAAACCGCACATCCTGCTGTTGTCATTATGTAACTTCTGACAGTGTAGTATTTTTACCTATTGAAGGTGTTGTTCGAGATCTGGGCACAAAATACTATAAACTTAATTGGTCATAGCACTTTTTTTCTAAGTGAAAAGGTGTTATTCTTGAAAGTGTTGTGCGCAATCTGTTATGAAACTTCTGACAGTGTGGTTCAGTTTTTAAGGTGATTCAAAGCTAAGTGAGGAGTTAACTGCCCGACTTCAGCCGCTGGTACCCTAACATGAATGCCGTACCAAATAGTTGAGCACAGAAGTTAATTAGAATTTGGTGCAAATTTTAAAAATTTAATAAGATACTTGAAAACAAGGTAGAGAGGTGATTTAAACCTTATATCACAGCTAAAAGGTAGGAGAATCATGTTTTCACGTTCAAAAGCTAAAGTTTTACTTTTTTTATTCAGTGGCTAGGCCTGGCCTTAGGCCTACAAGGGGGGTATCATATTCTTTGAGCCCAAGCTGACTTTGAAACATTTATACAACGGGTATGTCAGCTACGATTCTTCATCAGCGATATTTTGGCCCTTTTTGGCAAGGGTCCTCGTCAGGCTATCAATCCTCTGGTTCAACTTCGGGGAAGGAAACAAACCTGACATAGGACCCTTGCCAAAAATGGCCGAAATATCGCTGATGAAGAATCGTAGCTGACGTACCCGTCATCAACATTGTTTGAATAAGAGGAGGGTATCCCTGGGGTATCCAACCTTGAATTTCAATGATCTCACACTTGGCCTGAAAACCTTACAAGGAAATTTATGTGAATTCCAGAACAGGTCCTCGGTCACTCAGCAGGATTTCCTTCTTAACAGTTAGGACCTTTTCAGGACTGGACAATTCCCTTCCATCCTTTTTAAGCCAGGTTCGAGGTTGTGACACAACCTCCTTGTGTAAATCCAAGGTTGGATGCCCCTCCTGTACCAGTGTAGCCTACCAAGTGTGCAGTAAAATGAGATGCAGATAAATGCTGGATAGATACTATTCACCTCTGACGATGCTAACGCTTACCTCTGACAACTCTATGAAATGTGGCAGTTTGAAAACTATCCGCTAAACAGAACTCCAAAACAAATCCAGCCACAGACTCTCAAATTCTCACAACCACCAGCCACAAAACAATTTGCTACTCATTTCTTCTTAGGTGATGATGGTGGAGTACGCCACTTCCAAGCTGAACCAGTGTTTCCACTTTATTGTCAGGTTTTCCGTTCTGGTAGTAAAAAATCCGTAAAAGTCTTACGATCGAGAACGAGAAATCCCAGGACAGCCAGAGAAATCCGTCAAAAAAACAGTTAGAAATCTGTTCAAGAAAATACTACGGTAAGCAGGGGCGTCACGACCGGGGGGGGGGGGGGGGGGACGCCCCCCCCAATGTTGTCGGCCAGTCGGTAAAAAAAAACGAGTCGGCGAGAAGCGCCGCGATTTTTCGCCAAAACAGTTGATTTTCTTCATTAAAACAGTCGATTTTTCTGAAAATCAGTCTATTTTTCGTCAAAACAGTCGTTATTCTGAAAATCAGTCGATTTTTTCTATATTGTCGTTTATTTTCTTGAAAACAGTCATTTTTTCTGCAAAAACAATCGGTAAAATTACCAGCCAGTCGGTTAATTCCTAGACCCCCCCCCCCCCAAACATTTTGGCTAGTAACGCCTCTGAGGGTAAGCAGTAGTACATGGAAGTTCTTAAGCGCATAATGACGTGCTCTGGTTCATCCTGGTCAAAAAACTAGTAAGAAATCCGTTCAAGAAAATCCTACGGTAAGCAGGAGTACATGGAAGTTGTTAAGAGCATAATGACGTGCTCTGGTTCATTAAGCAGGGAAGAAATCTCGTTTTGAAATTCTGGCTATCAGAAAAGAGCTAAGCAAACAAAATAAAAAAATAAATGCGTGCGTATGAAGGGAGGGGACCAAATAAAAATACACGACTGTTTAATGACCGGCTAAGCTTACGAATTATATCGATTAGTAAGAATAGACATGAAACACAACCAGGGGCGTCCCGACACCTTCCTGATAGGGGTGGGGGTGCGGCTTCAGAATTTTACCGGAATTTTTCCAGGTTTCATTTTTCCGTAATGACCATCTCTGCAGAAACTCTAGAATAGGCCTACTGTTGTGGCCGGACTTCTATTATGTGTTTCAAACCACAAAAATAGGCTGTGTGAAGTTTCACTGAAAATTCAGCTTATTTTTCATTCTGATGTTTGAATACTGAAATATTTTGACACATCTGAGAGATTTTGTACTTTTCGTAACAACATTCAGAGCGTGCGCACGACAAACCAAAATTCATGCAGACGCGGAGATTTTGAACTTAAACAAAAACCTGCATTTTTCGGCAACGGCTTGAATTTCTAGTTGGTAAATATTTCAAGCGTAGAGGGACAAGCACATAGAGGTATGACAAATCCGAAAGAAAAAGTTCATTCTATGAAATCGACTATCCCTGGATAAAGGAGAATCGAAGTAACGCATTTTTATCGGGTGTTCAGGAATATTTAAGTGAATAAGTGGTATGTTACTAGACGTGTTGAACCTCAGACCTATTCGGTTAAGCTTTAAGAATGTCAGTTAAAACTAGAAAGTCTTCGACCTTCAACCCAACCTACACGTTTCTTCGTCTCGTTTTAAGCGTTTTCCACTTCTTCACAACACATCCAATTTCACATTCGACAACTAGATCATTTTCACATACGATTAGTAAAAGACGCTGGTCAGCCAATGTTGAACGCAAACTGGCCTTAACCAACAGTAAGCTTAACAAAAATTCTTTCCCCTTTTTCTGATGTAACATCGATTGTCTTGGCCAGCTTGAACGCTTTCGACACTAGTGGTAACACATCTTTCAGTTCACGAAAAACTTCTAATGTTTTTTTGTTTTTTTTTCGACGCTCTCCTGGCGACTCTTGAGATCATGTCGGAACAAGGCTAACTCGTCTTTGAACTTTTCTCGGCTTTTCACCGGAAAGTCGTCGATAAAGCTATCGAAACTGGGGTTACCGTGATATTATTCCTGGAACAGTAGGCTATTTGTAGTTGGAAATGACGGATTTCAGTAGGTTCCTTAATTTGTGAAAGCTGCAGAAACTTTGGAGATAACCGGAACCACTCGATGAATGTTCCGGTACGCACTGTTGTCTGTCTGCAAGAATCGCTCTGGTAAGTTGTGTGCCGGGGTCATCCTGGTAAGCTGTGAATCGATACTTATCCGGTAAGCAACAAAATTCTGGAAGATTCTCTGAGCCAAATTCTGGTTGATTCCATGGAGCAAAGTCCGATAGATTTGATCCACCCTCAAGTAAATTCCCCGAGACAAGTTCCGCTAGATTCCTTGAGAAAGACTTCGGTAGATTTCCTGAGCAAAACCCCGGTAGATTCTCTGAGGAAAAATCCGGTAAATTCCCTGAGCAAAATCCCGCTAGATTCCAAAATTCTAGTAGATTCCGTGGGGCGAAGTCCGGTAGATCCCCTGATCCATCCTCCAGTAAATTCCCTGAGACAAGTTCCGGTAGTTTCCTTGAGCAAGATTTCGGTAGATGCCCTGAGCAAAGTTCTAGTAGATTCCCTGAGCAAAATTCCCGTAGATTCTATAGACAAAATTCCGGTAGATTCTTTAAGCGAATTCCGGTAGATTCCCTGAAGAAAATCCCGGTAGATTCCAAAATTCTAGTATATCCCGTGGGGCGAAGTCCGGTAGATCCCCTAATCCGTCATCCAGTAAATTCCCTGAGACAAGTTCCGGTAGATTCCTTGATCAAGATTTCGGTGAATGCCCTGACAAAATTCCGCTAGATTCCCTGAGCAACATTCCGGTAGATTCCCAAAGCAAAATTCCGGTAGATTCTCTGAGCAAAATTCCGGTAGATTCCCTGAGCAAAATCCCGGTAGATTCCAAAATTTTAGTAGATTCCGTGGGGCGAAGTCCGCTAGATCCCTTCATCCATCCTCCCGTATATTCCCTGAGACAAGTTCCGGTAGTTTCCTTGAGCAAGATTTCGGTAGATGCCCTGAGCGAAATTCCAGTAGATTCCCTGAGCCAAATTCCGGTAGATTTCCTGAGCAAAATTCAGGTACATTCTTTAAGCAAATTCCTGTAGATTCCCTTAGCAAATTCCTGGTAGATTCCAAAATTCTAGTAGATTCCGTGGGGCGAAGTTCGGTAGATCCCCTAATCCATCCTCCAGTAAATTAGATTCTTTGAGCAAGATTTCGGTGAATGCCCTGACAAAATTCCGCTAGACTCCATGAGCAAAATTCCGGTAGATTCCAAAATTCTAGTAGATTCCGTGGGGCGAAGTCCGGTAGACCCCCTAATCTATCCTCCAGCAAGATTCCTTGAGCAAGATTTCGGTGAATGCCCTGACAAAATTCCGGTAGATTTCCTGAGCAAAACTCCGGTAGATTCTCTGAGCAAAATTCCGGTAGATTCCCTAAGCAAAATCCCGGTAGATTCCAAAATTCTAATAGATTCCGTGGGGCGAAGTCCGGTAGATCTCCTGATCCATATCCTCCAGTAAACTCCCTGAGACATGTTCCGGTAGATTCCTTGAGCAAGATTTCGGTAGATGCCCTTAGCAATAATCCGGCAGACTCCATAAAAATCATCAAGTTCAGTTTAATTTGACAAATTCTGACTAATCAAATTTCACCGGAATTTTTTCCCCAGACCTTCTGGGGGGACGCCATTGAACGCAACACCACAAGCGAATTCTTTTTTTTGTTTTGTTTATTTCAAGACCTATAAGAACTGATTTTTACAATGTTAGGCAAAAGGTCATTCGTAATACTAGGTATTGCAATATTCCCTTTTGCTGAAGATAGCCTGTAACAACCGCAGGCAAATTTTTTTAAATCCACCTTATTTTTGGCAAAGTTCTTGCCCCTGATTCGGCTCGAACCCCAAAGTCCATGCCTATAAACGCCCTTCCATTAAGTAGAGAACAGGCTACTACCAAAGGCGACGCAGCCAAATTTTACGTAATTATCGGAGCGTCCTTTTGGAATTCCAGACCAAAGTAAGGGATACTTGTTAAATCATAGGTCTGTCCGTCTGTCGGTGACCACGATAACTCCTCAACAGAGTGAGGAATTTTGCCAGCACATGGCAATGCTTTTACATGACCATTTCCGAAAGATCTGATTATTGTGATTTTACCGTAAAATGATGAAAAAAAAAACGGTTGGTATAATCACCAAGTCCGTCAGTTTACCTTCTCCCAGAGCTCAAAAAGCTGATTTCTACTCAGACCTGACTCTGCAGGAAACATTTTCAAGGTAAAACTCTTCTGTGCTAGAATACTGAGAAACTTTGTATCGCAGGCAAAAATGTCGAAGATTTGTTTTTTCACAGGGCGAAATTTATGCTTTGGTCGCCTAACTGCCTTTAGTCATTCTAACGATTTTCTGTTAGTTGGTGTAGGAATCAGCGTGTTGTCTGAGTTACGAGGCAACTAAATCAATTCATCAAAGTCCTCTAATGATGAACAACTACAGAATTTAAGGTTTTACGCAAGATCTTCAAAAATCCAGAAATCCGACGGATCAGATTCTCATCCGTCAAAGACCCAAGAAATCCGTTTTTGACGGATAGATCCGTAAAAGCGGAAACGCTGAGCTGAAGAGACTTCTTTCTGGTTCATGTTTTTATAACTCTATGAGCGTGTTCCATCCTACTTACCGTAGTTACCACGCAGAACGTCACAAATTCTGCCTTTTTGTCGTCAAGGCTGGAACGATTTTTCTATCTCCCAGCGGAATATCATACCACGGATGAATCCGACCAATCACGTGACAGAGATTCGTGGTTACTACGCTTACCACGCTCCCGAGCGTGGTAAGCAAATAGTTACTATTAGTTACTATTTCGAGAAGGCTGGAACGGTCAGCGTAGTAACTTTTCGTGAGGTTGGAACGGATTTAGTAACTAACATTTACTATTGGTACGAGGTTGGAACACGCTCTATAGGCGTAATCTCGCCGTTCCCCGAGGACTCCTCGGGGAATCGAAGGGAACGGCGAGTCGGGCGAGAATAGAGGGAGTCACTCCACGCGGACTCCGCGTACAGAAACAGCCAGAACATGGGGAATGCTTCGAAAATGGATTTTGTTCGAACAAAAAATATTCAGTTGGACGAAATTGGTCTGGATCGACTTTATTTTTGGTTTTGGTTTATTCTGATTCTTTTTAATTAATTTAACATTGCACCAACACCAGCAAAACCTGATTCCCCTCCGAATCTGAAAGGGAGTCCTTTTTGATGATGGTGATGAAAATCGGAGCATTTCCTATCCGTGGGGACTCGCGAGAATACGGGGAGTGAGTCCCCGGGAAAAAGAAAAACGCGGGGACTCCTCAAGTGGAGTCCTCGGGGAATGGCGAGAATACGTCTTATGGCTCTCTTCTCATTCCGGCTCAGTGTTGCCGCTGGTCGCAGAATTCTGCGATTTGTCACAGGTTTTCGAGTTTTCCCCAGATTCACAGCTGTGACACCATTCGTAACAGAAAATCGCACTTTTGCTAAAAGTCGCATTATATGCGGCAAAGTGTGCCAGAACTCCGTGATTGTTGAAACTGGAAACACCTTACTTCATATACAGCTGTTCGATGCGTAGAATCGACTCTGTTTCAAAATTCACCGAGTGATGTGTCGACTCTGTTTCGAAATTAAGCGAGCGATGTAATGGCTCAAACGCCTCAAATGAACCGCGGTCGCACTTTTTGCTGGCTCTGTGGCGGCAAGTCGGAACTACTAGCTATGCCGAAGCAAAATCTTCAAAAGAGATATTTAGGCCCTTCTTGGCAAGGGTCCACTAGTAGCTCAAGGTACAAAACCCATCTGTTTTATCTTTGTGATGTAACTTTAATTGCTTTAGTCAAGTAACTACATAGCAACCTTTCCGACAGTGCTTGATTCATTTACCTTTTGATCTCTAAGTCTACCTAATTTTGTTTGTTGTTTTCAACTAATGAACAAAAAAAGAATTCGAGTTGAAGACACGGCACAGTCAGATAAGATTTTACACGTGAAACGTGCACGCGTCAACCTGAATGCGATGTTTCATGGGCGAAGAAAAAATCCGGTAACCGACCTCGGAACCTCGGACGGAGTGTGCATGTAGTTGAAGCGAGCATAAAGGCGTATTCTCGCCGTTCCCCGAGGACTCCTAGGGAATCAAGGGGGACGGCGAAAATAGAGGGAGTCACACCACGCGGAATCCGCGTTCGGAAAACATCGATAACACGGGGAATGCTTACACAATTAATTTTGTTAAAAAAAAAAATATCCAATCGACGAAATTAGTCGGGTCCACTTTATTTTTGGTTCCGGTTGTTTTTAATTTAATTTTACATTGCACCAACACTAGCGAAAATTGACTCCCCTCCGAATCAGACAGAAAGTCCTTTTTGATGATGGTGATGATAATCGGAGCCTTTCCCGTCCGTAGGGACTCGCGAGAATACGGGGAGCGAGTCCCTGGGACAAACAAAAACGCAGGGACTCCTCAAAAGTAGAGAACAATTATTCTACATTTAGCATGCTTATCTACACGAAAATAATAAGGAGATAAGTATCAAGCCAGGACTGAAGAAGATTTATTTATTTTACGAACATAGCAGCTAGAAGTATATTTTCGAAACCAACTATTTTTTTTTTATTGACTGAAATTGACTGAATTTAATTCTTGGATTTTCACTCCTCTTTTCATTTGAGTAAGAAAGGGATGAAGTCTACAAAACCTGAAAAGGAAACGAAATTTGCTACCGTTTTAGCTGCAAAAATCGTTCACGTAAAAAGCGCATCGCTGAAACCCCAGAAAATCAACGAGTTTTCTGCTCAAAGGACCGAATTCGTTTGTCACATTCCGGCTCAGAAAATCGGCAACACTGCTACGGCTGGCTGAAGATTCAAAAATGGCTCAAAGTGTGACCTGTGTTCCAGGTAAAGAACATTTTGAATGCTTCACCAAACAACCAGACCTTTTGCTTGTACAATTTGATTCCTTTCGTGTTTATTGCTGTTTTATTCCGCAACCCTATCATGATAAAGAAGAGATTGCTGACCTTGCAGTTGGCCATAAGAATATTAGATGAAAAGGGAAATTTTTATTCAGCTCTAACAGCTAACCAGGGGCGCTGCCTTTGGGGTAGGGGTTGTACCAACCCCCTCAAAGAAAGAAAAAAGCTAAACTGATTGCTTGCTGAGTGCCCAACCCTAAAAATTAAGCTAAACTGGGAGCTTGCAGAGCTTCCTACTGAGTCCCGACCACAATCAGTGAAACTGGGCGCTCACCCAGGGAAAGCTAAATGGGGGTCTGGCAGAATGCCAGTAAAGCCAATAGGGCGAGTTTAGGGCTACCAAGAAACTGGACATCCAGCTTGGACCTCGGTGACTCTAGGTTCTCGAGTGTTTGAGACATAAGGAATTGCATCATCAGTGGCAGTTGAGGGCCAAGAGGCGGGCTGTTTCTAGTCGTTCGGATACGAAGAGTTTTTCAGTCAAATTTTGTCAGAATCAGAAGTATGATTGTCAGGTTTGAGCTTCCAAGATCAGCAAAAGACTGTTGTCAATCATGAATTTCACCCTGCAGTGCACAGTTTTGACCCAAGTCTTAACATAATCTGTTGTGTACCAATACCTCGCGATTGAGGTAAAAACAGACTGATTTTGCTTGTTCTGTACATTTTCAAGAATTTGTTAGTTTCATGCATTTGTATTTTAACAGAAAAGAATTTGATGATAAGTATTTTCCTCCAGTGCCTTTGTGAGCAATGAGAGAAAATTTAACAGCGGGCCTGATTAGAACAACACGTAATTTGATCTTTATTTTGTTTCTGAAACTGTAAATTCAGAACAAGTCTACTCTGTTTCAAGTTAATTTCTAAATGATCAGTAGTGCTTCTTCTTCGGAAAGGGTTGAACTGAAGCATTTACCAACTTCCAGCTAAATGTCTCTGTCTCAGCAAAGACAGACTGGCAGATCCGTGCTAAGTGGCCCTTACTTTTATTTGGGATCCAGAAAGACATTCTGATCATACAGGATTCCACAAGGTTGGCCTGCGGGCGCCTTTTGTAATAGGCTCTACTTACTGGAAGGTTGTATCATTTCGTTTGAGTTTTAGTCTTGGAATTTTGGGGCTTGGGTCACATTAAAAGCTAGACTTAGTTGGGGAGAAGTAGTGTTTTGCCCGATAAAAGTCATAGCCGGCTTCAAAATTTTTACAGGTGGCGCTCGTTTTCATAATCTCTGATATACAGTCATTAGAAAATGCTATGTGTCAGGCTATTGCGGAAGCAAATTCCTGTTATTACGAATCACATTCACCTTAACTTTCTTTAAACTCTTACATTTTCACGCATGTGGTGCTGTGTTTCATGGCTATGTTTCTAGCTGGTATGACTCTTCAGCCTTGCTGGACATCTGCCAGTCATATATATTGAGGTATTCACCTCCCACGCTCAAGCCCTTCAAATCGCCCCTGAGCTCGGAGATACAACCAGGCTTCTTCACTCTTCGGCACTTGCAGGTTTCACGAGTTTCATTACTATACATGTGACGAAAAGCTGACATGGGCGGCAGGCGCTCTGTCGACCCCTCCTCGAGTTTGGCTAGCGACGCCCCTGGTTCTAACAATCTAACCAATGGATTCAGGATTCAGCAACATTACTAAAAAAAAAATTCATTCCGGCTTGACGACCGGTTACACACAAAGCACATACGTGCTTGAAAAACGCAACCAGTACACATTTACTACCATATTCTAATGAAACCTTCACCAAAATAAACTAAATTAATTCATTAATTTGTCAATTTGTCCTCTCTCGTCTTCCAAACCCTCCACTCACCAACTACCCTCATGGAGATGTTTCTGTTAACCGATTTTAAATTGCGGTACACTTTCCGCTTCTCGAATTGAGTCTGGAAAAGTATTCCAGACCACTGAATGCCCTGCCACATGGCTAGGACGAACCGTACTTCTTGGCTCACTTACCAGGTCTCCAGCATGCCTCGTAGCATGTCCGTGATAAAATGAGTAAAACGAAAAAAATTACTAAAAACATCAGGCGCGTCATTGTCATTAAGATTTTGCTTTTTGAAAGCTAGGATTGTACAGATCAGTCAAATAAATATTATCAATCTTAGGTCTCTAGGCTCTGGAGTAGAGGTATGCTTTTGGTCAATCAAATAACTTGATTGTCTTGATATTAACTGATAATAGCCAACTGTTTTAAGGTTCTCCTGGCAGTTGGAATTATAAAAAATAAATTATTATGAATGTCTAAATGTGCTTCTTCTTCTTTTTGAAAGATGCTGGAGGTTTTGCTGCTATCTATTTGAAAAGAGTATCAGGTGGTAGTTATCAGTTAACCGAAAAGAACTGACAACACTGTTTTCAAATTAAAAGTGGCACATGTCAGTTGGATTAAATTTTTTTGGTAAGTAGCCTTTTGCAGCAAAAGTGGCCTTGTATTGTTTTTAGTTTTTTCTTCAGCGACCGTTCACTGTTAAGCGATGTTCACATACGTATACCTCTACTAGAATTATTTTAGGGGATGTCCCAACCCAACTTACAAACGCTGGTGATGGACTTATGTTGGCGCAGCATGCTAAAAGCAAGGTCCCAATACCCGTTCACAGATCTGTTTGATAAAAAGATTCATTTTAGATTTCCAGTTCAACAAAATATTATTTAGGTGGGGTACTATTCTGTGCTGTTTCTTCGGGGCCAGGGCGTGGTGCCCTAGCATAAGAGCCGTGGTGCTAATATGCTGGGGCATGCCCTGTCATTAGAGTACTTTGGAGATTTGCTTGTGACTTGGGCAGATCTTTCTTTTAACATTTTAGAAGCCATGTTATTCGAAGTTGGCAACCTAACCTGTAGGCTAGCCTACTTTTATTAGTAGGAATCAGAAGTTTTTTTTTATCATTGAAAGGGGTTAGGGTTGAATTTCCCAGTGTCTAGGTCTATTTTATAGCCAAACTTGGAAAAGGTTCTGATATGTACTAATTTATAAAAAAAAAGATGCGAAAAATATAGCCTAAGTCAGCTAAGCTTATCTGAGTTACCTGACACCTGAATGAAGAGTACCAAGCATCATCCCTATCTGTATGACTTCCGTCAACATTGCATGCAGAAAACCCAATCCAAATACGAAATAGTGTTTCCAAGCTATGATTTTTGCTCGGTTTTGCATCTGTCCTTATTTCAGTACCGAACAATTTTAGAAATGAACAAATGTCTCCAATCGGCAATCAACCCTTCTTCTGGAATATTTTTTAACCAGTTAAGCCCAAACATATATCTAGAAGAAATTCCAATACGATCCGGCCAGCGCTGTACAAGATTTGAATGAATTGCGTTTTTTATCTTGGATTCTGCATGAGCTAACCTCCAGAAACGAGCATCCCTATTTTGAAAGCGTCACGCTCAGGAGAAGAATGCTCTCCGTGGCCATGTCTGTAAATGCATTCTCCATGGTGTCTCAAAGTATGGTTTCATCGTTCAGGTGTCCTTTAATGCTTTTTTAACAACAGCAGGAATTTTCTGAACCCAGTTCCAACTGGATGCATGCTAAACTTTACAGCTATGAAACTGGATTTAATTTAGAGACAAAGGTATGCTAACTTATGAGTGTAATTTTTTTTAGGGTTCTTTTATTGCAATATTAACAAATAGCCTATGCTACAATTTTCATCATGGTTCAGCTCTTCAGATATGCTAATTTGTTAAGCATGATTCATATTAATATTCTGGTTGATGATTTGTTTTTCACACAAAAGATGAAAAATGTCAGTAGCCTGTTGATTAAAGCGGGCCACAAAAAATGGTCTTTCTACCACACACACAATGCTAACCATCCCTACTGTCACTATGAATGTTCAAAACCACTAAAAACACCGTAAAACAGTGAGCAAATAAAAAAAAACAAATTTCCTAGGTTTGAAATAACTCTTCCTGGACTAAATCTCAGCCGATTATCCCGGACAGCTGTTATGGCACGTAGGCAGCCAAGGGTCAAAATAATACTTTCCATCTAATGCTCCGACTGTTTATTACAAATACAAATAAATTATAAAGCCAAGACCAGTGTGGTACCTCTGAAGACATACAAAAATTATCAGTTAGGTCTTATAATTCTTTGCTAATCAATCCTGGAAAATTCCGCATCGAGAAAAGAAAACGTTGTGCGTGGGTTTTTTCTCGAGCCAGACAGCAACTCGGCAATCGAGTTCAAATCTAAATAAACCCATGGCGTGCGATCCCTAAGAGAAGGTAAACAGAATGTTTGGATTAGGTCTTTAAGCGAAATATGAAAAAAGAAGAACAAAAAATCACATGATCAGAATTATTCAATACTGGCAAGAAGTCTCTATACAAAGTATAGCACTGTTAGTACCTAAATAAACAAAGTTTATTTCACCACCTGTGTTTCCTGTTGACCACACCATTAGCTTAGTTCTTATTTGTGATTAAATTTCTCTAAAATCTATGTGTGTTTTATGGCACTTGCAGCATCTGGCTCAAGTGCCATATACCGATCACAATTCCGTCTGTCGGACTGTCGGTCGGTCCGAGTTTTTTGTCCCACATATCCGAGTTAGGGTACTTCCAGATGTGCTAGGACAATGAAACTTGGCAGGCATATCAGGGACCCGACCAAACTAACCTGGAAATAATCAGTTTCCCGATCCGACCATATGGGGGGGGAGTGCGGGGCGCTGGAAACTTGAAAATTTAGGGCATTTTGTCATTTTTTTCTGAGTTAGGGTACTTCTAGATGAGCTAGGACAATGAAACTTGGCAGGAATATCAGGGACCCGACCAAACGAACCTGGAAATAATCAGTTTCCCGATCCGACCATATGCGGGGGAGTGGGGGCGCTCGAAACTTGAAAATTTAGGGCATTTTGTCACACTTTTTCGAGTTAGGGTACTTCCAGATGAGCTAAGACAATGAAACTTGGCAGGAATATCAGGGACCTGACCAAAGTAACCTGGAAATAATAAGTTTCCCGATCCGACCATATGCGGGGGAGTTGGGGCGCTGGAAACTTGAAAATTTAGGGCATTTTGTCACACTTTTTCGAGTGAGGGTACTTCCAGATGAGCTAGGACAATTAAACTTGGCAGGAATATCAGGGACCCGACCAAACTAACCTGGAAATAATCAGTTTCCCGATCCGACCATATGGGGGGGGGAGTGCGGGGCGCTGGAAACTTGAAAATTTAGTGCATTTTGTCACACTTTTTCGAGTTAGGGTACTTCCAGTTGTGCTAGGACCATGAAACTTGGCAGGCATGTCAGAGACCCGACCAAACAAAATTAGGAATAATCAGTTTTCTGATCCGACCATTTTGGGGGGGGGGGGGGGGTGGAGGGAAGGGGAATCCGGGAAACTGAGAAGTGTGTAACTTTCGAACGGATGATCGGATTGTAATGAAACTTCATAACTGAAGAGAATATATATCTGTAATGTCCCGTTTAAAGTCTTGACCGGATTTGGTAGCCAGGGGGGAGTTGGGGGGGGGGGGGAGACCGGAAATTTCAAGAAACGGTTAGAATGGAGGGATCGGAGTGAAACTTGCTGGGAAGAACAAGCATCTGCTCTAGATAAGTCCTTTAGACCATTGTACTGGATCCCGACACTTATGGGGGGGGGGAGGGGTCCCGGAATTCCGGTGATGGTGGTTTTGGGGATTTTCACGATGAAACTTGGCAGGCATATCAGGGACCCAATCAAACTGACTTCAAAATAAAAATTTTGTCGATCAGATAATGGTGGGGGAGTGGAGGGAGGGGAATCCGCAGGGGAATCCGGGAAATTGAGAAGTGTGTAACTTTCGAACGGATGATCGGATTGTAATGAAACTTCATAACTGAACAGAATATATATCTGTAATGTCCCGTTTAAAGTCTTGACCGGATTCGGTAGCCAGGGGGAGTTGGGGGGGGAGACCGGAAATTTCAAAAAACGGTTAGAATGGAGGGATCGGAGTGAAACTTGCTGGGAAGAACAAGCATCTGCTCTAGATAAGTCCTTTAGACCATTGTACTGGATCCGGACACTTATGGGGGGGGGGGGGGGTCCCGGAATTCCGGTGATGGTGGTTTTGGGGATTTTCACGATGAAACTTGGCAGGCATATCAGGGACCCAATCAAACTGACTTCAAAAAAAAAAATTTGTCGATCAGATAATGGTGGGGGGAGTGGAGGGAGGGGAATCCGAAATTTTCAGTCATGCGTAATTTTGGAATGGGTGATCGGATTCGAGTGAAATTTAAGAATTCAACAGAGGACATTTCTCCGATGATTTTTTTCATATCCGGACGGGATCCGGCAACTATTTGGGGGGGGGGGGCGGAAAATACGTGCCCCGTTTAGAATGGAGGGATCGGGATGGAACTTTGTGGGAAGAACAAACAGATGCTCTAGGTAAGTCATTTGCTGAATCGGATTGGCTACGTGCACCGCGGGGGAGCTGGGGGGGGGGGGGGGGGTTGGACCGGAAATCTCGAGAAACGGTTATAATGATGGTATCGGAGTGAAACTTGCTGGGAAGAACAAACATCTGGTCCATGTAAATCTTTTACATAATTTGACTGGATCCGGACACTTGAGGGGGGGGGGGGGGAGGAGGGGGTATCCCGGAATTCCGTTTTTGGGGGGATTTTCACGACGAAACTTGGTAGGCATATCAGGGACCCGGTCAAACTGACTTGGAATAAAAAAAAATCCTCGATATGATAATCTTGGGGGGGGGGGGGAGTTGAGGGAGGGGAATCCGGAACATTGAGTCATGCGTAACTTTGGAACGGGTGATCGGATTCGAGTGAAATTTAATAATTAAACAGAGGACATTTTTCTCTTGTGACCTTTTTCATTTCCGGATCGAATCCGGCAATTATTGGGGGGAGGGCGGAAAATACTTGACCCGCTTAGACTGGTGTGATCTGGATCGAAATTGGTGGGAATGACAAACAGATGCTCTGGATTAATCATTTACAGAACCGGATTGGCTCCGGTTATTGTGGGTGGAGTTGGAGGAGGGGGAGGGGGGTCTGGGATTCCGGTGATCGCGCGTTAAGGTACTTCCAGATGCGCTAGGACGATGAAACTTCGCTGGAATATTGGAGACTCAACAACATTTGCTTAGAAATTGCTACTTGCCAAATCCGATACTTTTAAGCAAATACTTTTAAGCAATATATGCATTTTCGTGATGCCCATCAGCCCATTAGCAGTTTTGCCTCAAGTGTTTTGCTTACAAATGAAGTTCCAGCTCCCTTAGAGCGCGCATCTCAACCGCAAAGTCGAAACTTACTTTTGATCAATCAAATCATCTTGACACTTGCAAGTGCCATATGAGCTTACAGCTCTTGTTATTGTGTGTTTTCTTATGTTTCTTTTTACTGGCGTACTGCACTTATGCCCTAGGGCAGTGCGTCATATATTCATTCATTCATCCAAAGTCTTCATTTTCTCTTTATCAGCACTTGTGATAGATATGTTAAGATTGATCCACAAGCAGATGAGTAGAATCATATTTGATGGTATTGGGGGGATATGATTCGCAGTCAGCATGGGCTGAAGGAATATTTAGATGAGTAGAAAATCTGCAGTCTGCTTGCCGAACAACTGAAGTTTTGAAAGTCATTAGGTTCAGCTTCATGCATCAGTATTCTAATTATATTTGATAGTGTAAAACGGATACGTCAGCTGAATTTTGGCTATATTTATTAGAGACACAGGCGATACTCACTACCAGAAACATTGAACGGCATCATCAGCGAAAGGAAATTCAGACCCCAAGCTCTTGTCTACAACAAAACAAAAGTCAACCCAAATGCAGAAAAATATCTACCCGATCAACGACCCAATCGAGCAGCAAAAACAGCAGCCGTGTCCAAAATGAAATCCCAGCAACCTTTTTAACTCGAAGCAACTCTCACAAAGGAATTCACGAAGTAAAATATTTAACGCTAAGGTAGGATCTTTAGTTTGTTTTCCCACAAGTTAGTTTTCCAACTTGAGCGGCTTTGAGTCTGAAGAGGACCCTTGCCCAGAAGGGCCGAAAAATAGCTAATAAAATTCAGCTGATGTATCCTTTTTGCACTATCAGATATGATTCGCAGTCAGCTTGGGCTGAAGGAATATTTATAGTATTGTAGTGAGAGAAACCCCTGCGCTCCCTCACCCAGGAAATGATGCCCAACCCGCGAAAGTCCCCTGAATCATCGGTTGATTCAAGGGACTCTCGCAAAGTTTCTCCTTGTCGAAAAAACCTCTTTTTCCTGTACTTCGATTCCCTTGCCAAGTATGTTGAGCACTTCATGCTCCAAAGAGCTCTCAAGAAACGGAAACAACTCAAGAAAAAGCAGGTATAAAAGAGCAATGTATTTTGTATCTAGTAAGTCAGTCCTGAGACGTAAGTCAGTCGACTAAGACCAGTGAACCAGTGCATGCACTCCATGTATTGAGCAAGTTGAAACTGTTATTAAACCTATTCTCGCACTCTAGTTTATTTGACTCTATAACGCCCTAGGAGATAGAACCCACGAGCCTCCCCCACGCTACCCATCACAGTACAGGACCGAGGTCCAAAGGTGATACATCTTCCTTCACCCCCCCCCCCCCCCCACCGTATTACAGTATCCTACTTTCTATGTCAGAAGGTTAAGAAACTAGAAAATAGTATGCTTTGGTAGCTGACATGGAATAAGGCAAATTCCACTGTACTTGCTTGGTATCTATGTTACACAGTTGTATGAACAGTTGGTAAAATAAAATATTTTCCAGGACAGGCACTTCATAAGTGTACCGACAAGATTCAGCCAGGCAACGGAACATACATCCGTCATGGAACCATATATTCCTGTCTAGTGGGGAAAGTGCATGTCACAAAGAATCTAGAAAGTCAAGTAAGGTTTTCAAGAGAGTGATAAATGTGGGTTAGCTTATCGTGTTACAACTGAAAAAATAATAGAGGTCGCATTTCGCTTGGAAATTTCCGCCGGAAAGGGACCACGTTTTTGACGGATTTTTCCGTCAAAAACGGATTCCTTGGGTCCTTGACGGATGAGAATTTGTACTGTCGGATTTCCGGATTTTTTACGGATTTTTTAGATACTGCGTAAAATCGTAAATTCTAGTTAGTTATTCTGAATTTCTGTGGAAGATTGAATTTCATGAACATTTTATCATCAGCTACTATTCCTAAAAAGACGCTGTGACCACAAATGGTTCGAAAAATTTCTCTTGCGGTGTCTTTTATAGTAGCCTATCCTCCACTTAGTGAACGGGAGCTTTTAGGATTGGATTTTGTTTTGACTTCGAATGGGAAGTAGTTGGATTTTTTCGACGGGTGTTTTGACGGACTTCCCGTTCATAATTGTCGGAATTTTACGGATTTTTGGACTACCAGAACGAAAAACCTGGCATCATGAAGTGGAAACACTGTACTAACCTCCGCTCATTCGTAGCGGACAGGCTATGGGGAAATATTCGCCTCCGCATAGTATATTACAGAGATAGGGAGACGGAAGTTCTGTCTTATTATTTGTTCTTGCTTGTGTCTAAAAAATAAAATAATTTGACAGTAGACTCTGCGATGTGCATGCGAGCTTCATTTGACACATGACGCGGCAGAGTACGAAACAGCTTCGTAGCATGGTCAGTCGAAGCATTATTTATGTCAAATAAGCTCGGCCGAACTGTAGGGGGACTTCTATAGGGCGACTCTGGCGTTCTCACGGATTTCCAAAAAGCAGAGCGAGAATCCACCGAGCGCAAGAACAAACGGAAAGTCGTTGCGCCTTTACAAATTCTCGCTGGCTTGGCGAATCCACTTTCCAAATATGGAGTGGATTCACTTTCCGGGTCACTTTTCAAAACTATCGGAGCACAAGAACAGCATCGGAAAGCGGAGCGAGTTTTAGCCGCAGTCGCAAGAACATACGCAGATAAGCCAGTGGAGCCTTCCAGACCACCAGAATCGCCCTTAAGTCACGCGGAGGTTACGCGTGAAAGTCGTAACTATTATCCAAGGAGAAAGTTTTCTTCCGTTATATTTTGTTATATTTTGTTGCTTCAAGTGAATACATACACAACCAGGCTTCGCAACCTATTAGGTATAGACATTATACATGCTTTTAACGAAAGGTGTAGACAGGACGATGCGCTGACGTACGCAACCCTTTCATTACGTTAGCTGTGGGACTACTGCCAGGTCATCAGTTGGCGCAATATTATTGGGCTGTCGGAACATTTTATTCTCTGATCGTGAAAACAATGATCGGACGAGAAGTTGAATACGATGCGGAACGAATGATTAGACAGTGCTGGATTTCTAACTTTTAATTTTCGCAGGTTTCAGTAATAGAGGTCCTAAGTGGGAAAGAACTGACTGTAGTGCCAAGTCCTGGTGATGTTGTAACGGTTAAGGTAGGTCATTAGGGTATGTTGTTTATTTGGCATAAGAGTCTTTCGAAGATGATAGCAGTTTAGTTCCTTATGTAGTTCCTGTACTCCATAGCACTCCAGTACTCCTCTACTGCAGGGGCGTAATTTGCTATAAGGCAGGGGGGGGGGGGGCAACTGCCCCCCCCCCCAGCTGAAATTTAGCGTCTTTGAAACTCTCATCGAAGCTAAGATAGGCCTACAGAATTCAAGCATCCACAGAAACAGATCGGTTTTCTTTAGTATACCTTTGTCTTTATGGTAAGATTCGAACACGGAAGTCTTGAAACTTTTATAGCAATATGCATGCGCTATGCAGGGTTAAACATGTCTATGTCAGATGCAGAGGCGTTCCTAGCCAAAATCTTTGGGGGGGGGGGCAAAGAATTTACCGACCGGCTGGTAATTTTTACCGACTGTTTTCAAGAAAAAAAAACTACTGTTTTGACGAAAAATCTACTGATTTTCAGAAAAATCGACTGTTTTAATGAAAAAATCAACTGTTTTGGCGAAAAATCGCGGCGCTTCGCGCCGGCTCGGTTTTTTTTACCGACTGGCCGACAACATTGGGGTGAGGGGCTTCCCCCCTCCCCCCCAGTCGTGACACGCCAGGTCAGACGACCGACTAAGTCATCTTTTGGTCATTGGTACCCAACCTGAAAAAGCGAAGAAGCTTGACGTCAATCGCGCAGTGGACAGTTTCGCGAAATTTGAAGAAGCGTCGTTTCGCCTTGGTTGATTAGTAAAATATCTCTTTGTTTTTTTTTGTTTTTATTACGTTTTTCTTCTTGAAATAAAACTGCTAATTTTCACTTGACTTGGGAAAATCGGCTCCAACTTTGCCCCCCCCCCCTCCCCAGGATTTTGACGAAATTACGCCCCTTCTCTACTGTACTCGAAGCAATTTCAAGTCAGTATCGGGGTCTTTGCGCTCGTGCGAACCACTTAATTCGTAATTTAAATTTTGTACTGTGTCGGTGAGAATTTTTTATTTAAGACGTATTGCACGCAACTATATTGACTCCCGCTTTTTGATAACTATCTTGAGACGACGATGCGTAAACTAAAAGTTTGCTTTAACAATGCATTCCGTCGTCTCCTTTCATGCAATCGACGTTTCTCTGCTAGTCATATGTCAAATGAAATTCCACTTCTAAAGGCAATTCGCGAGAATGCAGAATGCCCTTCCGGTCATTTCTACCGACTTTTCCGTCGACTGTGCTATTGCCCCGAGCCACCGAATGGATGAAATGATTGTATATATTTAGTAAAGAATAGTCCTGTTTTGGTTTAATTTTAATATGTGATTTGTAATATCATGAATTAAATAAATTCATTGATTGATTGATTGATTAGACCTTAATTAGACTAAAAGAGAGACTGTTTTGTTATAGATTATTTTTCGTAAGGTAGAAACCACAGTTGGCTCGGGTCTCCGCTGAAACCATCGTGGTGTATTTGCTATAAGCTTCTGCACAGGGCTCTATTATTATATGTATAATCTAATCTATTTCGACCAGAATAATCTCTGTTATTCTATATTATTTCGTATTCGGCTCTGCTGCTCTTTGAGGAGTTACTGTAGAAGTATGATCGTGTCTTCAGTAAGTAAGTAATTTATTTATGACCCGCCATTTTGAAAAGGCGGAGTAAATGACAAAAGTAAAGAAAATAAACAAAACACATATATACACACAGAAAAAGACACTTAATTTTTAATCTTCGGTCAGGAAGCAGTGGACGACATCGTGTGCTGGTTGGGCCTTGTTGTCCATGAGTTTTGAAAGTGATGACGAAACATCCAAAAGGGTAACACTTGCGTCATGAATTTTGAATTTCTCCGTCAATGTATGGTTATGACATAATTTCGACAAGTGGAGGAGGTGCTTTGCATATTTAAAATAACACGATCTCATCTTTTTAATCTCCTTCTTTCGCAGAACATGAGTGACGCCAGAACGAAATAGTATAGAAGGAGCGCAGAAGGCGCTGTACAAATTTCCCAAAGCTTTACGATTATAGCGCCCCCGGTTGGGGACGATGCGCCCACCGGCAGTGTGTGGATCCACCAGATTCAAGACTCTACTTCAAAACCGAGAATTGGGACGATTCATTGGTATGGTCTGGTGGCCTCAACTGGGCACACGTGTTTCCCAGCAGAACAATCAGAGGGAAACAAAAATATCTGGCTGGTTTTTGAGTAAAAAGTAAAAACATTGAAATCCATTGTGACATGCCTTTTTATGTCTCTGGGGAGCAGTGTTGCCACTCGACTCAATAAAAGCGAACGTGACGATGGCGTTCATAATCGCGTTTGTTAGATCAATATGAACATTGAAATCCGTTGTGACATGCCTTTTTATGTCTCTGGGGAGCAGTGTTGCCACTCGACTCGTCTGATTAGTGATGTGAAAAATAAAAGCGAACGTGACGATGGTCGTTCATAATCGCGTTTGTTATACCATGACCATCAGTATGAACATTGAAATCCGTTGTGACATGCCTTTTTATGTCTCTGGGGAGCAGTGTTGCCACTCGACTCGTCTGATTAGTGATGTGAAAAATAAAAGCGAACGTGACGATGGTCGTTCATAATCGCGTTTGTTATACCATGACCATCAATATGAACATTGAAATCCGTTGTGACATGCCTTTTTATGTCTCTGGGGAGCAGTGCTGCCACTCGACTCGTCTGATTAGTGATGTGAAAAATAAAAGCGAACGTGACGACGATCGTTCATAATCGCGTTTGTTATACCATGACCATCAATATGAACATTGAAATCCGTTGTGACATGCCTTTTTATGTCTCTGGGGAGCAGTGTTGCCAAAAACGCCAAAAAATATTCTGCTTGACCATCAGCCACTTGTCAAGAATAAAAGTTTTGTTCGCTAAGCTAGGGAATTCTGTCCAACCCTCTGAGCGGCCCGAATTGATGGGCTCGTTGGGTTAATTAGGTTTCTATTTCTTATAAATAATGCTGGCTGGCATTATTGGTTTGCAAAAACAGCAGGGGCATTTACATTCATAATAGTCAATACTATTGGCAGGCAGCTGTTCCTCCGTAATTTCTGCATTATATAACTTGTGGGAAAACCAACATTCGTTTTTCCAACTTGAGCAGTTTTAAGCCTGAACAGGACCCTTGCCAAGAAGGGCCGAAATATAGCTCCAATAAAATTCAGCTGACGTAATCCGTTTTGCACTATCAAATAGGATTCGCAGTCAGCTTGGGCTGAAGGAATATTTAATTTCTGCATTATCAGTCAACTTCTTTAAAAACAGATCTTTTAATAATAAAGAAAATAAGGTGCTGATATAGATGCAGTAAGCTGCCTTTCGCCTCACCGTATTTCTCAGGACATTTTTAATGCACATTTCTCAGGACGCTTCTTTTTTTTTCTTTTTTTTTTAAATCCCACCTCCGCTCCTCTCAGTGACGCAACTTTCTTTATTATTACAAACTCAAACATCTTATCTTTATACGTCACCTACACTTTACTCATACACTAAATTCAAATTATTTCTTATTTCTTACTTTAATTAATTATCAATCTTTAATTTTATTTGAGCAGTAAAACCAAAAAAACACAAAAAGAGCCGTATCCTACAATCAATCTATAACATTCACGTTAAAATAGTGGCTCAGCCGGTATCACAGGGTGCCCTTCGAGCATAGGGAACCCCTTCCACCGTGACCAAAATTACCAAAAATAAAATAAAATAAAAATCCTGTTACGGCTCTTAACCACTTTACTAAAACCTCATTCCAACCTCCCAAACCCCCCAATAAAAGACCTAAAAATAAAATACTCTATCTCAACAAAAAATCAACACAACTATATAACAAAACACCATAAATCAAACGTAGATAGAGGATTTTATCCCCCACTTTTTCACATTTATTTAACCATAATCCCTTTTAACTGCTCAAATATTATCAAACATAAAAGGTATCAAAATTATATTTACAAAATTTAAAATCTTTAATAATTATTTACTCTCAATTTTTTTTTTTTTTTTCACAAACTTATTTTACACAGCCAGTCAACATCTAAATGGATTTCCATTTTAGACCTTCACACATCACCTTCAAGTAATTCACGAGCCAGTAATTTAGCTTTATTTTGTCGACCCACTTTTTCCGTTTCCTTGTTTTCCATATGATCACGCACACACATACGGCAAGGACACATAGTGCCTTTTTTCTTTTCTCATCTTTGTGCGAAAAAGAGAGTTTCAGCACCCTTTTCCTTTGTTCTGTCGTTTCAGCGTTTACACCTTCTTGCCGGAAAACTGCAAAGAGGTCTGAGCACACGTTTCCACTTTCCGGGCATTCAACGAACTCGTGTAATAAACCGTCGGTTACTACTTCATCGCAGAACGTGCACTCCGGGGGTTCGGAGCGTAGCATCCGGCTAAGTCTGTTTCTGTAGAGCAAAATCCCGTGTATTATGCTAAAAGCCAATTCTTTATGTAGTTGTTCACATGGTAGGTCGTGCAGGTTCGAAAACGAAAGCTCGAAATCGAATGAAGGATCTTTCAGTTTAGCATTAAAGCTGACGGGGTCAGTATTCGTCAGTGTTGAAGCTACAATTTTTTTCAAATCATCTTTGCCACTAGCTGAAAATGCGCCGGCTTGCTTTAGTTTCCTAAGGTCACTCACGGAACACTGTAGGGGGACTGGTAATTTTAATCAGTGTTGCTGCAGATCTGTCAGGAGACTGGTAAGGTCTTGATTGTTAGTCCCGTTCACAAGCATTCCTAGCCAAGCACAGATGTATAGGCACTTTCCTAACACCACCGTTCACTCCAATGCCTAGGCGCAGATCTTAGGCCAGGCATGGAGTTCCAGGTTCCAGAAATCAGTGCCTAGCTACGCCTGAGCACGTGCCTAGGCTTCTGTGCTTGGCTAGGCATACTTGTGAACGCGGTTTGTGCAGAAATAAGAGTTACAGTTGTCTTCACAAAAATCATTCCTGTTGACCGGGAATCGGTCCTCCTTATTTTCTACCATATAAATCAACTCCATTAAATTTTTTTTTTTAATTTAAAACGGTGGTGGTCACAGTATTGATGCGGTAACATTCGCCTTAATAGATTTCTAAGGACACTGCTAAGACTTGAAAGTGTGATCTCAGAAATCTCATGGGACGGAGAAGATTTTAATTGTTAAAATTTTGCTGACAGAAAAGGTGCAGTTATGTTCACAATAATCATTCCTATTGTTTGTTGAACAAGTGCTTTATGCCCGGCAGAGGCGTTACTAGCCAAATTGTTTGGGGTGGGGGGGGGGGGGGGGGGGACGAGGCATTTACCGACTGGCTGGCAATTTTTACCGACTGTTTTTGCAGAAAAACGACTGTTTTAAACAACAAAAAATCGACAGTTTTGAAAAAAATCGACTGGTTTTCAGAAAAATCGCCCGATTTTCAGAAAAAATCGACTGTTTTGACGAAAAATCGACTAATTTTCAGAAAACCGACTGTTTTCATGAAAAAAATCAACTGTTTTGGCGAAAAATCGCGGCGCTTCGCGCCGACTCGGTTATTTTTAACCGACTGGCCGACCACATTGGGGGGGGGGGGCGTCCCCCCCTCCCCCCTCCAGTCGTGACGCCCCTGATGCCCGGGCCCCACCGTAGTCAGACCTGGTAATACTGCCGGTAATACGAGCGTTTATGGTCGAAACTGGGAAGAAAACACGCTGAAAACGGAAGATAGTCCAGATGGAAAAATCCATCTCCGCCATTTTGAAACGTATCTTTGGACCAATCACAGACCAGAGTCACTAGTTGCGTTTTTGCAGATATCATGGTATGTGTTACCACGGTAACCAAATCTGCAGTAATTCTTTTTGCAGTTACCGTGGTATCTGATACACGGTTGCTCTGCAAAAACGACTATTGCCGAAATTGCACTTTTTGAAGTCATCCCAAAAGAAAAACTGAAATCCAGTTACATCACTAAGTGCTAAACTTCTTTCTCACCAATTTGGCAAAATTTGATGAAAGTGAGATGACTTGTCACATACCACGATTAGTTACCACGGTCGGACATACCACGTAAACTGGCCAGATACCATGATAACTGCAAAAACGCCTTTTGACCGTGGTATCAGTTACCACGGTAACTGCGAAAACGACCTTTGACCGTGGTATCAGATACCATGGTATCTACAAAAACGCAACTACTGACTTCAGCTCGTTTTGTTTACCTTTGAGTGATGATGGTGGTAATATGTCTTGAATTTCTTTGTTCCAAGTGTGACCAGGATGAAACATAAAGAGTGGGTAATAAACAAATTAACGAACCAAATTACGTACAGTTGTGACTAAATGTGGCCCGGGGATTAGCTTGCTATAATGACTTATGTTCCCATAGGTTTCCCAAGTGACACAGCGGTTCGCCAAATGTCAGATTCTTTACATTCGAGACGTGGAACTATCAGAGAGCTTCAGTGGACTGCTGAGGAAAGAAGACGTGAGGGCCACTGAGAAAGATAAGGTGGAGATGTACAAAAGCTTCAGACCAGGAGACATTGTCTTGGCCAAAGTAGTATCCTTTTACTTCAGTTCAGTTCAATTCAGTTTTTTTCAACACCAATTACGGACTAGCCGAATAGCAGGGGGTAAAGTGAAACATCATTAAAAACTAACCAAAATTATCAACATATACTAGAAAGTGGTCGAATTACATATAAAATAATGAGAACAAACGGTATATTGGGGCATATTGGTTATATTGGGGCAATAGACAACGGGGGTTAAATAATAACCTACTAATTTCTGTTACGTAAGGAAACAAAGGAGGGGACAACACTATTCTTGTATCTCACTTATCGACAAAACACTGGTTAAAGGGTAGGGACTGGTTCGGAAGCTTGTGTTTGAGGCAAGCAAAGTGGGTGGGGGGGGGGGGGGGCAGGATGTCGCGAAGGACTGGGTTCAGAAGAGTCTGCGCACCAGACTTTAAGCACAAATTTTCACGACGATGAGACATTTTGAGAAAATAGATATAAGGAACTTTGCTGCACCAACGGAGTAGGGACTGAGAATGATAAGTTAACTAAAGTGCGTCCTCCACTGGCAATTGTAATTCCGTCGTTACCGTGCTCGTCTAGACCCGGCGTGGTCTTATCGCAAAAATGGATGCTTACGACACGTTACGATAGCTTTTGACTGATTACATTACCGGTGGAGAACCCGAACAAGACCTTTTTAAAACCCGACCGTAAATGAAGGTCGGAGTATCCCGGGTCGTATAATTTACCAGTGGATCTTAAAGATCAACAGTGATCTCGAGTATACATAGAGGTCATTATGCCGTCTTCCCGTACCTCGAGTCTCCAGGGATATCGCTACAGCTGTAAACTGTTATTAGTAAATCTATAACGTTATTTGTGACTGTTACAGCCCTATATACTTAGGCCTATTATTATTTATGTGTTTGCTCATCATGGGTTTTAGGCCTATCTGTGACTATAGCAAATAAAGCCATGACAAGTTTTTGGGATCCCAAAACGTAAGTGGAGGGATACCTATGACATCGGAAAAGTTGTCCGTCCGTCTATCCGTCTGTCCGCACGATAACTCTCGAAGGGATTGAGATATTTTGATGAAACTTGGTGGGAGGATTCTTTGAGTCAAAGTACAGGTCAAGTTCGAAGATGGGCTGTGTAGCCGTATATTTGAGGGTGGGGGAGGGGGTTCAAATTAAGGGACAAACAAAATATTTTTAAACAGCTAATGTGATAGTCGATTATGGGGTAAGAAGACATGCTGAGCACGATGGTGAAAACCATTTTCTTGTCGGACAAGTAGTTCGTCCAGAATCCGGCGAAAACCGGAAAGTTGGTTAAAAGTAAAAGTTTCATTTGAAGTTGATTAAATGTTTGATTTTGGGGTAAGGAGACATGCTGAACACGATGGTGAAAACCATTTTCTCACCGGACAACTAGTTCGCCAGGAATCCGGCCAAAACCGGAAAGTTTGTTTAAAGCGAAAGTTTTATCTGAAGTTGATTAGATGACAGATTTAGGGGTAAGAAGAGACGCTGAGTCTGTATATGACAATCATTTTTTACCCGTACATATAGTTAGTCCGGAATCCGGTTGTGACCGGAATTTTTTTTAAGTCAAAGTTTTATTTAAAGTTGATTAGATGTTCTTTATAGGGATAAAGAGATCCGCTCGATTCGTTTCTGAATTTTCTTCTTTTTTTTTTCGCTAGACTAGTAGTTCTTTCGGAATTTGGGCGAAACCGGAGATTTGGCAGAAGTAAAGCAGGAAGTTTCGGTCAGTATCGTCAAAATAGATATGGCTTATAGAGGTATACCTGAACACGGTTTTCTCTGATGATTAGTCAGGCGAAGACTGGATCTGGCGAAGACAAGACCCAATTGTCTGGATCAATTGATCCCATCTAAACCTTTGGTCTTTTTGGTAAAAGAAAAAGGTTTATCTAAACAAAGAAAAACGGTTCAGTGGCTTCTTTCAGTGATAGAGGTTAGTTAACGTAATCTGTACTACAAGTATACACACACAAAGGTAATAGATTGCAATTCCACTGCACAGAAAATGAAACACAGAAACAGATCGAAAAAAAGTAACTGAAGAAAGGGAAAAGTTCAAGTTTAATAAGTTTAGTAAATAACATTTTTTATAACCTAAACTACATTAACAAACATTTTAAAATATTGTTATTATTCTCTACGCGTGTAGTCGGTACCTCCTGACTGCATGCAAGCCCAATGGGCCTGTGGGGGGAGCCGAACAAATCTTCACTTTAAATTAATCTGTACATTTCCTACTTAAAAAAAAGGAAATAACACTGAAAGAGAACTTGATTCCCTGCTGATTGTTGTTGTGATATGTGACGAGGTGGATTCTACTTGAAGCTGGAAATAGTGTGGGTGTAGGCTATTTCCTTAAAGTTTAACTGAAAAGCCAACTTACGTTTGTGTCATTTAATTGGAAACACTGAATTATTGGGATTCTTCAAAATTTTTTTTTTTATTTTCCACTATCTGCTCTAGTTATGATGTTCAGAATATCTGCGGCCGTCCCCACAGCGTAAATTCTACTATGACGCGGCTTTTCAGTGGGCAGTGGTGCGATTGGTGAAGATTGCTTAGTGGCTGGAAAAAAAAAATCATTAATCTTTCTCGTAAGACATAGAACAAAATACAAGCGCATACAGGTACCAGAAATCACACAGAAATTCCACTATTTGAAAATCGATTATTTGTAAATAACGCGACAACGAAGTAACGCATTTTCAGCGGGTCTTCAAGCCAATTCATCTGAAAAGTGATGGGTAACTAGATTGTCCTATCCCAGCCCTTTTCGGTTAAATTTTAACTAAAGCTCTTTATTTCCTTAATTAAAGCTGTGTAGTTATCCATTGGTGATGCGCACTCCTACCTCCTCACAACGGCCGAAGATGAATTAGGGGTTGTTATAGCATATGGTGAAGGAGGTGAGCTTTTTTATTTTTTTGTTTTTTTCTTGTAAGCACTAGACTTGTCAGGCTATACCGGTGGTGCTGACCTCCGACTCTCTTCCCTCGCCAGGAACTGCAGTGGGTGGTTGAAGGGGGTTGATGGCTATCCTGACTCTCTCGTACACCCTTCATGCCACCCTCCCCAGATTTCTCACCCATTTGAAGCTGGGCGGTCTTGACTCGTCTTATGCATTGTTCAAATAGGTGTTATAAGGTGTATTACGGCGTATAAGGTTTATAACAGATTCCTCTTTTCCTCGGAGCGCGCTGTAATAAGAGGCGTGTTATTGCAGTTCCCTGAGGACTCCTCGGGGAATCAAGGGAACGGCGAGAATAGAGGGAGTCACTCCACGCGGTCTCCGCGTACAGAAAACAGCGAGAACACGGGAATGCTTCCAAAATGGATTTTGTTCGGAAAAGAAATATGCAGTTGACGAAATTAGTCTGGATCCACTTTATTTTTGGTTTTGTTTATTCTGATTATTTCAGATTAATTTTACATTGCACCAACATTAGCAAAAACTGATTCCCCTCCGAATCTGAAAGGGAGTCCTTTTTGATGATGGATGATAACCGGAGCATTCCCCTTTCGCAGGGAAGTCCTCCAGTCCTCAAGGAGCGACGAGAAGACGCCTAATAGCTTGTTCACACGGGGCTGAAACAGCGGCCGATTCTCGATCAGCGGCTGATTTACGCGCGTAAATAGTGGTTGAAAAAAATCCAAAAATCAGCCGCTGATTTTCCGAATAGGCGCTTATTTTCACCGTGGTCTCCGATCGGGATAAACTAAATCCTTTGGAATGTGACCTTTGATGACTCTAGGGACAGTAAACAGACCGTAATTAGGAGAATTAGTTCAAACTTGGTGAGGTTTAGGTCAATCCAGTTCAAATTCTGTCAGACTGATGTGAACATAACATGGTTTTACACTAAGCATCTCAGGATTACTAAACGATTGCAAAAAAAAAAAAAGGTAGAATGATTTTCTAATTACAACAGCGTATGTTATGTTTAAGTCTAACATTTATTTTCGATGTTTTTCTTAAAAGAAAAATTAATAATTTGAATAACTTTTTCATTCAACCTTCACTGAAATGTAACTGAACATCAGTAAATGATTGTATACTGTTCTCGTATTATTTATATCTATATTATTAATTATATTTTAGGTTCTCCTTCAAAAATAAAAATATTTATATTATTTTTATTTGCTTTTTAACTTAAAATTGCTGCATCGCCTGAAATCTATCAATATTCAGTTTGAGACTTTTTCCTCGTATAAAGACTACAAGTCAACTAGATTAGACTTTGACTAACTCACAAGATGTTTTTTTTATAAATTTTATATATTTTGTTACAAACAAAAAGAATATTCGGAATTAGGTTTTTCTTTTTAATTCTCCCGTCAACCCCAAACAGCCGATCCGTCGTCTGAACAGATCAGCCGCTATTTACGCGCTTATTTCGGTCCCGTGTGAACAAGCTATAAGGTGAATCTCGCTTATGCATCGCCAATCAGATCGCTTTGTTAGTTCCGCCAGCGGGCCGGGGAAAGGAGCAGCGTCGTCAGGGTTGCCGCGGAAAGCACGAAAGTTCTATTTTGTTGGAAGGTGAAGAAACACTTTTTCTTCAAAAGAACACGTTTTTTTCTGTTACTACTGCATATTGTTAGTTCGAGGACCAATGCCTGTCCATCCGTTAATTTAATAGTTTTTTTTACAATATAAAGGGCGTCAAATTGTACTCGTGGACTTCAAGTAGTAGGCTACTAAGAACACTTTTTCCGATCTTTAGAAACTCGAAAAACTGTATCAGCGTGGCAACACCGAACGCTGCATTGATAAGAGGTTCCTATTTGAACAGGCGGATGTATTAAGATGTAAACATCGCCTATAGCGCTATTCAGCTTATTATACCTATTTGGACAATGCTTACAGGGTTACGCCACCAACCTCCGCCCTAAACCAAAGAGTCGGTTTCGCAGAGACTCGAACCAGCAACCCTGCGCCTAGGAGTCCAGCGTGCCAGCCACTCAACTAGGACGGACGAAGGGTCGGTCGTCTCGACCTCGTTTGGTAGTCCATTGCTGTCAAGGAACATTAGCCAAGAACTAATAATAAGAACGGTTGTTTCCCAGCTATTGCGCCGAGCAAAAATCCACGATCGTGTTTCCTAAGTTTTGAGCGGGTGCTTGTAGCGGATAGCTTGTAGACCATGTGCTAGCACGTGTGCCAAATACCCTTTGAAAGACATTGCAAACAATTGTCAATGCACTCTCAATGGGAATATGGGAATATCAGAGTGGTCAAAGATGAAGTGTTCCGGTCGGAAGAAACGAAATAGGTTCGGGAATTAACGAAATTGATAAACGAATGTTTCTTTGCACAGTTTCTTCTCGTTCTTTTTGGGGTTAACGTGACTTATAGATGTTCAGTTACTGGTCCGGTCCGGAGTCTGTCACTGTGGGAGGGGGGGGGGAGTCCTTTGATACACATAGGGTGGAGAGATCGGGACGGAACTTGGTGAACATGACTATCAGGTGCTTCGGGACTAGGGAGAGCCATCTACCTTGACAGCGCGAACCTTAGTTGATATACATGCTAACGCAATACTAAATAGATCTACGTTGCCTGGTCACCGTGAAGTGTTGCAGCAACCTTTGTTCGGCTTCCATGACAGCAACACATCGGATTGTGTCGTCGCAAAAGCGTCAAAAAAAGACCGACGAATAAAATGTGCAGTAATTTCCACAAGTTTCTAGTCCCTCATTAAGATGACAGTGCTCTAGCAACCGATTCGTAATTACAAGTCCCTCTCCTTTATAGAAATAAAAACCAAATTGTTCTTACAATCAAATATAACGGAAACTTCATTTCATTTCATTTCGTTTATTTGTATCCGCCGTATACGACGAGTATAAAATATATAAAGTAAATAAACTATAACACAATTAAACACTATACATCAATCAATCAGGTTCAGTAGAACCGATAGCCTCACACAGGTTATGGCTAAACATCTTACATTTTCCAAGAAACCGCAAACGCTTACGCTGCATAACTTCAATAGGATCTTTTAAACCATACTTCGAAATCATAAAAGAACTACGCTCATACTTCGAAAACCGGCATAAAATTTTTCCGTAATTAAAAAAGAAGTCTTAATACTAGCCATATTACCCGACGTAAAATATTTAAGGAAAGGGGAAACTAAAAGGTTCTGAGGCAAAGCAAATAAATAATAGGTACACCAACTAGCAAAAGCTGCAAACCCCTCATCGACAACGACGACTATGGTATAACAGCCGATTGTTACTAACAACTAACAAATGTGCACCTTACCACTGAATTTGTCAATCCCTCGAAAACTTTCAAAATGGTGTATCTCGAGAAGAAATTTCCCCCAAAAACGGATGGTATATGCTTTGTTCAGCTCGTCAAGGGCTATCAGTCGCCGTTGAAAAGAAGTCTATCAGCTTTCTAATATCCCACTTAGAAAGGAGCAAAGGATACGCTCCAGTTTCTTTAGTTATGAGCCAACTTTTAAAGTTTAAGAGGCACATGTAATACCATTTTTCTGCCTCAATCTAAAGTGCGGAAAATGGAATGATAATCTCGACAGAAATGGCCAGTAACAATAGATGGCAGCACTTTCGGACCCGTGGAAAAATGGTCCTTTTTTCTTTCTGAAAATTTTTCTGTTTATCTCTGAATAAGATATACTAGCTATGGGACCAGAGAACCGCCGCACATATTTAGTACTTATAGATTTTAGTCGACCTTTAACGCGAAACTGGTGCCTGCTTGCGTGTCTGCTAGAACGAAGCTTTCCAACTCGAAAGCAGAAATATGGTTTGAAGAAACGACAGCTTAGCTGCATAACTACAGTCTACAGATAGTCCTCTCTGACGTAGGCTATACAACACCACTTTATTTCACACATTGTATACTCCGGGCAAGCGAAAACCATCCTTTTTGGCCGCAGGCAAGAGCCATACGAAGCTTTCCGAAATTTAATCAATCCGGCCAGAGGACCACATTTTCGGTAGTAACCGCGCACGTTAGACCCTTACCATCTTCTAGTAATAAGGTGAAATCGGAGGACTGGAAAAATAAAACACGACAAAACCAAAGTGTTGCTCTCGCAACGCAACTACCCTTGCGAGTGCCTTATGAGCTTTCAGCTCTTGTTTGTTATTAGTAGCATAATAATAATAACAATAATAATGACTTTATTCCGAGGTGTACCAATGGTTGCGATTAGCTGGCAAGAGATGCAGTGTCCAAAGACCTTCCAAAAAGAAGCAAGAAAAGTTGCAAAAGTCACCAGTGATCACATAGATTACGAAGAAAACGTGGATAAGTAACGTTGTTATTTTTAATTTTCTCAATAAAATCAGACCCCAGAGTTTCCTTAAAAGAGCTTCATTTCAGTCCGTATTAAAATAGGTACGTTTTTGCAGATACCATGGTACCCGATGAAAAATTTATCTCAAAATAGTACCATGAAGTAGTACGAAAAAGTTGCATGCAGTACTAACGATGCTACTACATGCTTCTACTTCAAGGCTACCGTGTTACTGCATACTACTATATGCTACTATTAAAAAGACTGGATGCTACTATGGAAAGACAGGATGCCACTAGATACTACTACATAAGATTGGACCAGTCGGAGGCACATTAAATGATAGTATTCTTTGCTATTACATATATTCAAACAATGTTTACAACGGGTACGTCAGCTATGATTCTTCATCAGCGATATTTCGGCCCTTTTTGGCAAGGGTCCTCGTCAGGCTGTCAATCCTCTGGTTCAACTTCGGGGAAGGAAACAAACCTGTAATCCTTGTAATCCTCTAAACCTTGTAATCCTCTAATCCTTTCCTTCCCCGAAGTTGAACCAGAGGATTGACAGCCTGACGAGGACCCTTGCCAAAAAGGGCCGAAATATCGCTGATGAAGAATCATAGCTGACGTACCCGTTGTAAACATTGTTTGAATAAATGTTTCAAAGTCAGCTTGGGCTCAAAGAATATTTATCTACGAAGTACGGAGCTATTACATAGTATTACATGCAACGTTTTTGTACTACTACCACACTACTACGCAGGCTACAAATTTTTCATCGGGTATCTGTTGCGACGGTAACTGGATCTGCAATTAGTCGTTTTTGCAGTTACTGTGGTATTTGATATCCGGTTGCTGTTCAAAAACGATAATTGCTGAAACTGCGCTGTTCGAGGTCATTCCAAAAGAAAAACTAATATTCAGTCGCATCACTAAGTGCCAAACTTCTTTCCCACCAATTTGACAAAAATTTATGAAAGTCAGATGACTTTGTTTTAGATACCGCGATCAGTTACCACGGTCGGACCGTAGTATCTGAATATCAGATACCCCGATAATCGGCCAGATATCACAATAACTGCAAAAACGCCCTTGACCGTGGTATCGATACCACGCTAACTGCAAAAACAACTTTAGACCGTGGTATCAGAAACCATGGCATCTGCAAAAACGCAACTAATAATAGTTTAGGTTAATTATACTAAAGCTTTGACGGACCAGGTAGATTACTAAAGCAACGCAAATGTACAAATTGAACGAAACAAAACCCCGAAATCGTGGAAAGCCTATAGGGAGGACTCAATGTGCGATGTTGTATATTCTTTTACCTTAAAGTCCTAATCCAAACATTCTGTTTACCTTTTCTTAGTAATGGCATGCCACAGGTTTATTTTGAATTGAACGCGATTGCCGGGTTGCTGTTTCGGCTCGAGAAAAAACCCACGCACAACGTCTTCTTTTCTAGATGACGAGATTTTCCAGGATTGATTAGCAAAGAATTATAAGACCTAATTGATAAATTTTGTATGTCTTCAGAGGTACCCCACTGGTCTTGTTTTTTTAATTTATTTGTATTTGTAATAAACAGTTGGAGCATTAGATGGAAATTATTATTTTGACCCTTGGCTCCCTACGTGCCATAACAGCTGTCCGGATAATCGGCTGAGATTTAGTCCAGACAGAGTTATTTCAAACCTAGGAAATTTGGTGGGTTTTTTTTATTTACTCATTGTGTTAATGTGTTTTAGTGGTTTTAAACATTCATAGTGACAGTAGGGATGGTTAGCATTGTGTATGTGGTAGAAATACCATTTTTTGTGGCCCGCTTTAAACTGCACGTCGGAGCAATCTAAGATATAATACTGATGCCATGCTCCTACGGGTGGTGATTCTGGTAATTGGTTCATCTAGTTTCTCAAAATCGGCCTTGAAGTTAACCTGTCAAAATGTGAGTACCTGCATTTCAACCCTTCGTCAAATGGTTCGAATGCATCCAAAGGTTCTATCTCTCTTGGCTCGTTCATCGTCAAATCAACAGACTCTACGGTGGCTCGGTATAACATTCAAATCTTCATTGTCAAAATTTTGCTCTTCCGTTGTTCAAGAAGTTTATAAATCAATCCGTAGCGCCTATGAGCGCATCGTCCCCAACCGGGGGCGCTATTATCGTAAAGCTTTGGGAAGTTTGTACAGCACCTTCTTCGCTCCTTCTATACTATTTCGTTCTGGTGTCACTCATGTTCTGCGAAAGAAGGAGATAAAAAAGATGAGATCATGTTATTTTAAATATGCAAAGCACCTGCTCCACTTGTCGAAATCATGTCCTAACCATACATTGACGGAGAAGTTCAAAATTCAAGATGCAAGTGTTTTTCCTCGTAGCTTTCAAAAATCATGGACAACAGGGCCCAACCAGCGCACGACGTTATCCACTGCTTCCTGGCCGACGATTGAAAATTAAGCCGAATAAGCCCGAACCTGCCATGTTCTACTGGATATGCATGAGATTTCCGAATCAAGAGGCCGCTTTATTTCATGCCGTGCTCAAACATGTCTTGTGAATTTTCCACACTTAAAAAAAAGATCGATTGTTTGCTAATTTCGAGATGCCTGATCTTTGGCACACAGCTGTTATCACGATTCTGTATTTTTGTTTTTTAGTTTTACTCAGTATTGCTAGGGCTGACCATATAAAGTTCAGTGAGCAGGATTATAAATGAAGATTTTTGAGGTTTTATGCTCCGACCCGAAAAACTGGCGTAAGTTCTTTTTAAGCTTATTTCTTTGGAAGCTAAGGTTTTATACAGCTGAGAACGTTAGGATAGTCTCTAGGACATCCTATGGTCGATGTTTGACTTAAAGCACACCTTGCACTATTCACTGTTTATGTTCCGATCTTCAAAACTATCTGAATACTGTAAAACTACACTGCATAAAGATTCTCAGAGGAAGGATTAAAGCCAACAGTAGTATTTGCTACTGTGATTAATCTTATCTCTAGTGAGATAAAATTGTTCCGAATTAGAGATGAGATTATCTTTTTAGTGACAAGACTAATCCCAGTAGCAAATACTGCAAAGTGTAAAGTGTTTTTGCAATGTAAGCTCTGCTTTTAACAAATTATCCACTGCGTTGGCTGTTTTGAGCCTTTTCCCAGAACCATTGACTTCTAGCAAAACTTGGCAAGATTCAGAAATCCGGTTTTACGCATCAATAGTGATGATGCGCGAACATTCGTCGGGAACAAACGTCGGGAGCGTGTGAAAACTAGTGAATATCTCGGCAACCGCAAAGATTAGTGAGGTGTCGTTAGCGGTTAAAGGTGAGTCTTCACCTTCCGGAATCTGTTTTCCGAGATTTTCCGAGATTTTTTTTTTTATTTCTTCTGCGATACTTAAAAAATCCGGAAATCCGACAGTTCAAAAGCCCCTTTTTCCCGGATTATTTTGATATACTTTTGGACCCGTTCATATTTACAGGAGACGTCAAAGAATAATCTGGAAGCCCAGATTCCGGAAGTTCCGGGAGGTGAATGACCGGACTTAAGAATGTGACATATGAAACTTGGGTCTCTGGGTTTAAGAATTAGTGAATGCAGTTACGGAAGAATGTTGCATTGGTATTATAGGTACGACGGGTCGTTTAAGAGCACCCCTCCTCATTTATTTTCCATCTAGCTTTTGTAGTAGAAGATCCCTCCTATTTCAACAATTAAGTTATGACCCCTTTATGACAGAAAAACACAATCATAGGCTGCTTCCGCCTTCGTTTTTTATAATAAACTATTGATAGTGTTTCTTCTTTAAAGCCATCCTGGTTAGAGCAAAATTACACTAGGAAGTAGTGCCAACTGTTGAAAAAAGTGACACACACTCGAATAGCAGCGACACTGGCACCACTAGCGATAGAGAACGTCCCAACTGAAACTCGATCTTGCAACTCTGGCTCCAATAATTTCATATTCGTAACACAGCAAAAAAAGAAACAACCTCTCCCGTTTCCACGATGTGTACAGACCGCACTTCATCTTTACTAGAAATTTCGAAACTCACAAGTTTGTCTCGCTTTGAATGCCGGAAGCGTGGTGGGGGGCGTTACGAGTATAGCTTGTCTGCGAAGCATGAAACGCTTAGATCTTGGCGCTACTCCCTAGAGTTATTTTGCTCTAGCCTTGGTAGGACTTTTTCGTACAACTATCATACAACTACGCAGGCTACAAATTTTTTCGAATTTTTCATCGGAAAAAACAACACAAATGACAAAAAAACTGACCGGCCATTTCGCTGGTGATGGTGAAAGTGAGATGATTTTCTAGACACCAAGGTCAATTACTAGGGTCGGGACCGTGGTATCGGAAGATCAGATACCACGGATAATGATAGGGATAATGCGTCTAGATAATGCGAACACTCGCTTTAGGATTGAACGGCCGAACCTTTTCTCACCAAGTTGGAAAAAGCTCAGCTTTTCCATTTAATTGATGATGGTGCCGAAACTTCGGGCAAGAATTCCAGTCCAGGAGCTTCTGCTTTTTAGGTAGAAGATTAAAATTTAGGTAAATAAAGTGCTTTGCAAAATGGAGGGGAAAAATAAGACAACAAAGTGTTATTTGTAGTGTGGTCGGGTCAGACACAGGTTGGGGGATGCGTGTTGCGCTTCAAAATTTTGTTGAAGTAACACTTTTTTCTAGAAAATTACACTTTTTCCAGTCTTCAACAGCACGAAAAATTTCAGTGGTGTGGCAACACTGCACTGGACCCGAACATCTATTCTGAAGCAAGAATGTTGGGAGTAGTACTTTCCGTCGAACAAATTCCCGCAAGGGGTGAGGCGTCTCCCTGTCGCATCAGCAGCCAATTTCTAAGTCTTTTCTTTCAGAAACAACTCGGAACAACACTTATGCCACATTTCCTTGTGGTTACTCTGAATCTCAGAGGCAGCGAATGCCATCTGTAGCGAGTGACAGCGAAATCTCTCTGCTCAAAATAACCGCTAGTGGCGATCTTGATGTTTTCTCACCACTTCACCAGCATCGACAACAAATAGAGCAGAGTCCCAATTTGGAGGAAGGGGTTAATGAACTGTTTTTAAAGAAAATGACAGAAATTGGTTCTGCAAATGGTTGGCCGAGTGGTCGAGAACATTATGAACTCGGTGAAGCCATAGGTGAGGTTTTTCTCTTTCAGTGTTGTTTTGAGCTTTATGTGCTGTTTTCGCTAGAGTTCTGCTCTTCTCATTACTAGCCGAAATATTTATTTTTAAAGACTACCTGGTTATTGTACCAACTGTTTTCAGAAAGTTAACTGTTTTTAATTAAAATCAACTGTTTTTAGCCAAAGTGATCCACAGGAGGGGTATCCAACCTGTATCCAACCTTGAATTTGCCAACCTCGAACCCGGCCTAGCAAATTTCAATCTAGCCCCAAAAATGTCCTTACGGTAAGGAAGGAAATCCTGAGTGAACCATGACCTGTTCTGGGCTGCATAGAAATTTCTTTGAAAGAATAGCTGCATATTTAGGCTTTCCTCTATAGGTCGGTTAACCTGCCTATTTGCCACTAGAACCTCGCCGGTTGGTTCGGCTGAGCTCTAATAAATTGCTTATAAGAAAAATGGTGTCTTTCCGTTGCAGCGGCTATCTCTCGAATGAGAATTTTGAATTTCGCAGCATGCTAAGAGTGCAGGTCGGTTGGATGGAGCTCCCGCCTCAGTCCACAGGTTGGTTAAATGACCGGCAAACTGAGCCAAACAAAACAACTTATAAAAACTTAGGTTGTTCAACCCAAGGAAGAAAACGACTTACAGTGGGAATTCTTGTAGGTCGGTTAACTGGATGATGGCAAAAAATGCAGCTAATGTAAGATTTAAATATTCCTTCAGCCCAAGCTGACTGCGAATCATATTTGATGGTACAAACGGATACGTCAGCTGAATTTTTATCGGAGCTATATTTCAGCCCTTCTTGGCAAGGGTCCTCTTCAGGCTCAATACCGCCCAAGTTGCTAAAAGGAACTTGTGGGAAACACAAAACTAAAGATTCTAGCCTAGCGTTAAATATTTCACTTCGTTGATTCCTTCGGGAGTCTTGCTTGGAGTTAAAAAGGTTGCTGTAATTTAATTTTGGGCACAGCTGCTGTTTTAGCTGCTCGATTGGGTCGTTGGTCGGGTTGAAATTTTTCTGCATTTGGGTTGAATTTCATTTTGTTGTAGAGAAGAGCTTGGGGTCTGAACCTCCTTTCACTGATGATGCCTTTCCATGTTTCTGGTAGTGAGTATTCGCCTGTGTCTCTGTTGATCCCTGAACGGTTTTTCATAATTTCAACAGCTTCTCTTATAGTTTGATAAAGTCCGGTGCATGTCGTAAGAATCTGGGCTTTTCCAAAATGTACATTAAAAGATGTAGTTTGAACGGTGTCCATTGGAAACCGTGTGGTCGATCTCCTCCCACCACACAGGCAAAGAGTTTTTCATCAGGTGGTTTAGCGAGCGTATAGCCTTCTACCCTGTCTCCTGGCTAGAGATTAAAATTTTGTATTATTGTATTTGTTTCGTTTTTCTTTCATTCATTTTGTTTTCTATACTCCAGTTTCCTTAATGGTGGGTGAAAAATAAATTACTTAGCCTACTTACTTACTGTTCAGCCTCGTCCCAGCAGACAGACTTGAGAAAAGCTACTACTGGTCAGAGTAAGGCATAAATAGTACCATCGGAACATCGGAAAAACTTCCGACCCGCCCCAACCACAGCAACCTAATGTTTTCCCGCCGGTACTCTTTTCGGTCAACTCTGAAGCTATCAAACGCGCAATTACCAAGAAATCCTACGAACGTCGGAACAAAAAGAAGCAGTGCAGTTTCGGAGTGACAAGTCAAAAGAGGACCGAAACCTAAGGAAAAATCTTCTGTCGGAGCTGAGAGAAAGAGAAGCCCAAGGAGAACTAGACCTCGTCATACGCGGTGATAAAATCGTTTCAAAAAACTCCATGGAGACGGGGTAGGCAGAACTGACCAGCCCCCAAATGTGTACAGCAGTGCTTTAGACGATAATATTAGTGTTTGCCTTGATCAAAGTGTAGTGCCAAGTAATCAATCTTTTCTTAGTGTTATGTATGATATGCCAAACGTTGCCACACTTCCGTACAGTAGGCCTAGTGAACTAAGTGAAACTGACTATATCTCCTGTGAATCCAGACTTGCCTCCTCCTCTAATTGTTCTGTAACGTCAGACGACGAAAGTTCGTACCAGTCGATCATGTCCCCCCCCAAAAGCCACTCGATGCCACAGTCACCCAGAAATGTCAAATCTAGTAATAGTTCAAATCCAAACCAAGGGCGGAACGTGAGTAACCTGAAGTTGCTGTACGCAAACTGTGACCAAATAACAAACAAACTACTGGAAATAAGAACTATATTGGCTAGAGAAGCCTATGATGTAGTTCTCTTCACTGAAGTTTGCCCCAAGAACAGTATCTACAAACTAGATGACCTTCAAGCTCAAATTCCCGGATACCAGGTAATTTCAAACCTTGCTAGCAAATTCTGTAGACGTGGAGTTTTAGCATATGTGAAGGAAGGTCTGGACTTCAAACAAATTGAAATTAATGAGTCATACCAATGGGTAGAGTCAATCTGGTTTGACCTATACCGCGGAAAGAAGCGACTAACAACAGTAGGTTGTCTATATCGGAGCCCCAGTTCACCTAATCAGCTAGAAAGTGAAGTAGCCATTGCCAGAATATTAAATGAGGTTATCAAACAGAAAGGGAAAGACATTTTCTTGGCAGGCGACTTCAACTTCCCATCGATCTCATGGTGTGATGGTGCTGGGTACCCCTTCTCGGCAAAAAGAGACCTTAGTGAGGAATCTGAGCCATTCCTTCACTGTCTTCACGAAAATCTGCTCCACCAAGCTGTTAACCAGCCGACCAGATACAGAGATGGACAATTGCCTTCCTGGCTCGACTTAATCATAACTGATGAACCTGAGTCAATTGTCTCAGTTGACTACCTCCCTCCAATTGGCTCAAGCGACCACGTTATCATTAAAATCAGAATGACTTACATCACAGAAGAAAGGGGTTATACCAAAAAAATCTTTACTGATTACAAGAAAATCCGACAGGACCTTGGTGCGGCAGACTGGAAAACAATCATGTCAGCCGAGTCAGCGGAGACTGCCTGGGTGCTCTTGCGTGATCTTGTACTTCAAACCGAAAAAAAACACACCTCAGTAAGATTTGTAAAGAAACCTAAAACCCTACCTTATCTCTCTGTATCTGTTAAGCAAGCAATCAATAAGCGAAAGCGAGCCTGGTCAAGGTACCGTAAAAACTCACTCCCCGAAAGTCTGGAAGCCTACAAGCATGCCAGAAAGATGTGCAAAAAGGCCATCAGCCAATGCATATCCAAGCATGAAGAATCGCTTGCTAACGACGCTAAAACAAACCCAAAGAGATTCTGGCGGCACATGTCATCCATGAGGCCAGTTCGGCGAACTATCCCCCCTCTCCAAAGACCTGACGGGTCAACCTCAACCACTCCGCTTGAAATTGCTGAGTCCCTGAACGAGCAATTCGCTTCTGTGTACACCAATGACTTAAACGACAAGGACCTACCAGAAATGACAAAATATACCGTCACCATACCCATGGAAAGGATTGTTGTTTCTGAGTCAGATGTCGGAAAACGTCTCGCGGCCCTAGACCCCAACAAATCTAGGGGACCAGATGGGATACACCCAAGGACAGTGAAAGAAGCCAGCTCTGTTCTAGCTCCAGTACTGACAAGGATATTTCAACTATCGCTTGATCAAGGATCCATACCTGGGGACTGGAAAACTGCCACCATCACTCCCATCTACAAGAAGGGGAATAAAAACTCCCCAGAAAACTACCGTCCAATCAGCTTGACATCTGTCATATCCAAAGTCATTGAAGGCATAGTCAATAAAGAAATTACCCAGCACCTGGCAGCAAACAACATCATCCACCAAAGCCAACATGGATTCGTCCGAGGAAAGTCTGTGGACACTAACCTAATAGAGTCCTACGAGATCGTCACCAATCTTCTGGAGCAAGCCACACCAGTTGACGTAGCACTCCTTGATCAGGCCAAAGCATTCGACAAAGTCAGTCACCGAAGGTTACGCATCAAGGTCGACGCATGCTTTATTCATCCTCAAGTAGCAGATTGGGTGCAGAACTTCCTGACTGGACGCAAGCAGAGAGTCCGAGTCTTCGGGATAGCAGGTGAGGAGGTCTTGTCATCGGAAGCCGAAGTACTTAGTGGAGTCCCGCAAGGGACAGTACTGGGACCAACCCTCTTCAACATATACATCAACGACGCCCATCAGCTTCTGAAGAATCCCATGCCACAATACGCAGATGACTCGAAACTAATTGCCAATGCCTTTACGAACACCCTTCAAGAAGATCTCAACAGTTTAACTGACTGGTCAAGTGAATGGAAATTAGAGTTCAACCCAGACAAATGTCGTGTACTTCACTTTGGATACAATAACCCTAAGCGACAGTACCAGATGAGAAGACATGGATCAAGCACCCCAGTCCCAATCCCCTCCACCTCAGAAGAAAGGGACCTCGGAGTTATTGTGGACGACAAACTAAAATTCCACGCTCACACCAAAAAGGTAGTGGCTAGCGCCAATCAGGCCCTAGGGATGATAAAACGATCAGTCGCATCCCGCAAACCAACTGTCATGCTGAAGCTTTACAAAGCTCTGGTCAGGCCCAAGCTGGAGAGCGGCAATGCCCTCGCCTCACCCTATTACAAACAAGACAAGAAACTAATCGAAGGTGTCCAGAGGCGAGCAACAAAATCCATCCAAGGCCTTAGAGCACTACCTTACGAACAACGGCTGCAGAAACTGAAGATCCCGACACTTACTTACCGGCGGAAGAGAGGGGACATGCTACTAGTCTACAGAATCCTCAACTCTAATTGTCTCCCCTCCCTCTTCGCCCCCGACAACCACTCACGGACTAGGGGCCACTCCCGGAAACTGTCCAGAAGGTCCAACACCTCTCGTGTTCGCCAGCACTTCTTCAGTAACCGAGCTGTTCCTCTATGGAACAGCTTGTCCGAACCAACTGTCACCAGCGAAACACCCGAAGGTTTCAAAAAGCGACTCGACGAGGACTGGCGCGGACAGCCCTGGAAAAAGGACTGGTGCGCACCGGAAGCAGCAACCAGATCATAGCACCATCGTCATCCGCAAGCTACTCATCGGGATACAACATCCTTATTGCTTGCAAGTGCAATTTAAGGTAATTTAAGGTAATAGCCTAGTAAAATGGAAAATAGATTCCCTTCAGGATCGGATGCTACTTGTTGTGTAGTATAGGAACAGCATCTTTGTTAGTATCAAAAATGGCTAGCATTCTTGTAATTGCCTAAAACCTGGATACCAATCAGAAGATTGCTATTCAGAGTAATTTTTCAGAGTGGTAGGAAAGAATCAAAATAAAAAAATGGTCTTAAACTAACTGAACCCAATTTATCCAACAGTGTTTAAACATTTTTAATAAAAATAACTTGATAATTTTGAATAGCGAAGATATTCACTAAAGGTGTTTTTCCGTGCTCCCACAAACGAGTCGATTGTGGCTCGAAAAGTGTGTTTCCGCGACCTTTTGTGCGGCCCACAAGTGTGTTTCCGCGACCAACAATATTTTCTTGGCTCGCTTTGTGGCTCAAATTTGACAAACAACTGGCGAGGTGATTGTCGATTTTGTGGCTCGATTTTGGCGGGAAATTCAAATTAAGCAGCAAAATAGTGTCTAAGCAATAAAGCTAACTAATGCTTCAAGCATATAGACTTAAAACTGAGGATCCTTTTTGTATAGAATGGTAAGGAAATAAGCCTGGAGTTCTATTTATTGAGATTTTACATGAATTTTATTTTAATTTTCCGATATTTGAAAATTACCGCCAAAGAAATAGACAAAACGGCGTTTCTGCGAGTTTCAACTAGTGGCTTGACTGTGTGGCACACAATCGTGTTTCCGCGACAAACACTCAGAAGTGTGTGGCCCACAATTGTGTCGCGGAAAAAGGCCTTAAGAATCACATTCTCAAGGGTGCGCTTTAGCCTAAGTAGCAGGCCTATGGTGAGCTTAACCATTCGCCACAGTAAATACCCTGGAGAATAAGAGGAAATCAATACCATTTTAAAGTATTTGAAGAACAGAGGTTTGTTTTTATTTTGTGGATAGGTTGTAAGCTGTGCAAGCAGCAGCCAGTTTGGTTTGTCGGTCCGGATCTGAATGGGTGGTTGATAGATTAACTATAAATTCTTGTCTTTTGACTGTCCGGTTTTCCTGCCTGCCGAGATTGACTCCTTTGGCATTTACATTAATTACCTTAATCACACTTTCAGCAAGATAAGGTGGGGTGATCTTTCTGTAGAGTCTCTAGCTGGTTGGCAGCTTGATTTGGTAGATTGTTGTTGTTCATCGGCTCACTGGCACTCCAGTGTAGCCGACATTCCTTGGTTGGCAGATGTTGTTGTCACATCGGCTCACTGGCTCCCAAGTGTAGCCGACATTCAGCATTTTTCCACTCATCGTCAACGCCTTTTTTGAAGCTATCCAGGGTAGCAGCATTTATAGTTTTTTACGAAAGGCTGTTCCAGAGTGGTACGCTCCGTACTTAGAAAAACTGTCCCGCTCGCGCCTCTTACGTTACGCCTCTTATGTTGACATTAGAAAGACTTGAACTTACATCGTAATCTACATAGAACGTGAACCTGCTACTTAGTCTGCTATAACAATACAGACAGAGACATCTAACAAATCAAAGATGAAAGAGGGACAATGAACTGCCTTCCGTAGTTTCATTGCATGCATGGCCAAGATAATTAGGAAAAGAAGGCTGCAATTACTATGAGTCATTGCACTCCTTTTAATAAAAAGGAACAAGAACATGTTGACATTAGAAAGACTTGAACTTACATCGTAATCTACATAGAACGTGAACCTGCTACTTAGTCTGCTATAAGTATACAGACAGAGACATCTAACAAATCAGAGATGAAAGAGGGACAATGAACTGCCTTCCGTAGTTTCATTGCATGCATGGCCAAAATAATTAGGAAAAGAAGGCTGCAATTAGTATGAGTCATTGCACTCCTTTTAATAAAAAGGAACAAGAAAAGTCTGTGACTTTAAGGGTAGAAGAAGAACCTTTAGGCGGATTAAATCAAAGATATTGACACTTCTCCAGATTAATAGATAGCCCGATGTTGCTAAGGTCCTTGAAAAGTGATTCCAGATTGTGTGGTAATTTTTGTATAGATCTACTGATCAAAAGTATGTCAGTAAGCAAGTAAGCAATGTAACTGTGCTTTGGCCTAATGAAACATAATGATAATTTAGCAAGTGCTGAGAGGTGTAAATGCAGCTTTCAGTAGGTTACGTATTTTGTAAAACCAACTGCTGTGAGACTATTCAGTCCTCGTTTACGGAACCCAGCTGTTCGTCCCACTATGGACGTGGGGGCATGGAGTGACGCCCAAAGTCGTTCCCTTGGGAGATGTTTCACCTTTAAGCAATAAGCCTCAAGAGAAATAAAGTGCTTATCTTCACGTCGATGCAGCTGCCTAAACTGACAAGATTTTTCATCTCCTAGGCGTTGGAGCAACTGCAGTCGTTAACTCTGCCATCTGTGTTCCTCGTAACGAAAGATGCGCCATAAAGAGAATCAATCTTGAGAAATGGAATACGTCCATGGAAGAGTTACTGGTAAGTGAACTAATCCTATTTTGCAGTTCAGTAAACAGTATTAGAAGGCAAGGGCGAAACCTGGAGACTTTTTGTGTGATGGCTCCATTGAGCGTTACGTCGGATCAGCATGATGAGTGTTTCCGCGACAGTGCCATCTAGTTTAAAAGCCAGTTTTGCGAGAAAAGCGAGACGGATGACGTCATCATCCAGCTGGATGGATGTCTCTCGGGAACAGAGGCGTTACTATCCAAAATGTTTTTTTTTTGGGGGGGGGGGGGGGGGGGGGCAAGGAATTTACCGACTGGCTGGTAACATTTGCCTACCGTTTTTGCAGAAAACGACTGTTTTCAAGAAAAAAACGACTGTTTTGACTATAAATCGACTGATTTTCAGACAAATCGACGGATTTTCAGAAAAATCGACTGTTTTCATGAAAAAATCAACTGTTTTGACGAAAAATCGCGGCTCCCCCCCCCCCCCTTGGTCGTGACGAGCCTGTTCGGGAAGACGAGGATCGCATCTTCCTCTGTCTGAGCACTTTTTCTGTAGATTGCATCATCCCGTTACATTTTCATGTGGATGGCATTTTTCGCTCCACCTTTAAATTCAGTAATTTTTTGGGGTTGACGGCAACTGGAGATCTATCACTACAAATATATGTGTCTTTTAATGTTGTATAAAGAGCGTGTTCCACCCTCGTACCAATAGTAACTATTAGTTACTAAATCCGTTCCAACCTCACGAAAAGTTACTACGCTGACCGTTCCAGCCTTCTCAAAATAGTAACTAATAGTAACTATTTGCTTACCACGCTCGGGAGCGCAGTAAGCGTAGTAACTACGGATCTCTGTCACGTGATTGGTCGGATTCGTCCGTGGCATGATATTCTGCTGAAAAATAGAAAAATCGTTCCAGCCTTGACGACAGAAAGGTATAATTTGTGACGTCATGCGTGGTAACTACGGTAAGTAGGGTGGAACACGCTCATAGTGTAACTTGTATCTGTGTGAACCGAATTCACCTCTTTGCCCAGCAGAGGTGTAGGCTACTATCCAAAATGTTTGGGGGGGGGGGGGGGCAAGGTATTTACCGACTGGCTGGCCGTTTTACCGACTGTTTTTCAGATAAAAACAACTATTATTGAGAAAAAAACGACTGTGTTGACGAAAAATCGGCTGATTTTAAGAAAAACTACTATTTAAAGGACACCTGAACAATGAAACCATACTTGAACACACCATGGAGAATGCATTTACAGACATGGCCACGGAGAGCATTCTTCTCCTGAGCGTGACGTTTTCAAAATCGGGATGTTCGTTTCTGGAGGTTTGCACATGCAGACTCCAAGACAAAAAGCGCAATTCATTCAAACCTTGTACAGCGCTGGCCGGATCGTATTGGAATTTCTTCTAGATATACGTTTGGGCTTAACTGGTTAAAAATATCCCAGAAGAAGGGTTGATTGGAGACATTTGTTCATTTGTAAAATTGGTCGGTACTGAAATAAGGACAGATGCAAAACGGAGCAAAAATCATAGCTTGGAAACAGTATTTCGTATTTGGATTGGGTTTTCTGCAGGCAATGTTAACGGAAGTCGCACAGATAGGGATGATACTTGGTACTCTTCATTCGGGTGTCCTTTAAGAAACAGGCTGTTTTTTTTTTTTTAAATCGACTTTTTCCAAGAAAAAAGCAATTGGTTTTACGAAAATTGCGGAGCTTCGCGCCGACTCGGCCTTTTTTCCGACAACATTGGGGGAGTAATATTGAAAAATTCAAAGAATTTGAACTTGAACATGGGAAAACGTACACCTGGTTAGAAAAGAAGATGAAAATTTGTTATTGGATGGGTTAGCCAGGGACTTATCGAGGGTCATACAAATTAGCTGTGATACAAATCTAAAATATCTCTTGACGTGGCGAATGTCACTGATCTTCTTCTCTACATTAGCGGATGTTAATGTCTCCTAACCGTGAACTGTCGACGAACAAAACTAAAAAACAAAACACCTTCCGAAAATGTGTGTCTTATGCCAAATTTGTTTTTAGTCAGCTGGATTTTTAATATTTTGCCCTTATCCTTTCTATTTGCTCCTTCATTTTCTTAAACGTCCGAAGTATCTCAACCCAGGGTTGGTCACCAAGAACCAGGGTGTACGAGTTACTTCAGGATACTTTGGGTTACTCAGGGTTACTTTGAGTTACTTTTGGTTACATGGGGTTACTTTGGGTTACATTGCATTGGGTTACATTGGGTTACTTTGGGTTATATTAGGTTACATTGGGTTACTTTGAGATACTTTCGGGTTACTTTCCAGAGTGTACGAAGTTACTTTTGGTGACCAACCCTGGATCTCAACAGACAGTTCAAACTTGAACAGCAGATGCTGCCTTGAGAACTGTCCGGGATTAAAGGGCACATCTTGCTTATTCTGCCTTTTATGTTACCCCTAGCTCTCTGATAGAATTGTAAGCTTCCGAAAACCGTGCCTTTCGCCGTTGTTCGATTTTGTAGCTCCGACTTTTTGCCGCTTTTTCGGCCTAGCCGACTTTTGGCAGTCAGTGAATGCAACATCGCTGTAAGCTTCAAGGTCCGCCGGTAGATGTCATGATAAGCTTCAAATTGGTTCGACGATTCTCCCAGGACCAGAAAGTTTTCTTAACAGTGTACAAGACACACATTCGGCCCAACCTTGAATATGCCTGTCCGGTATGGCATGCAGCATTATCTTAGGATCAGACGGAGAAGCTTGAAGCACTACAAAAGAGGGTCTGCAAGATCTTATTGGGTAGCCAGTATAAGGACTACGAGTCAAGTCTGGAAACGCTATGACTGCAAACGCTTTCCAGCCACAGGCACTGCCTATTGATGGACTTTGGCAAGAAATGTCTTGTCTTCCCCGATACATCGAAGCATTCTGCCAGACTTCATGGACAAAGTAGGGACTAGAAGTCCCCCAAATACAAGGCTGAAATCAAAGCTGAGTGAAGTGGAGCAGCCGCTATGAGAAGTCGTGTGTGCCTTATTTCGTTCGGAATTTTAATGAACACAAGGTTAGAGAAATTGACTGCTGATCGAATTAAACTGTAAATATAAGATTTGAGTAATTGTAAATATATTTTTGATTTTGATTTAGTTTATTTATTTATAATTGTCAATATTTTTGCCTAATCTCAGTTGTCCGTGTTGTGAGATTTGTACCATTGTCTTCTTTGTGACGCGTCCAAACTATCTTATGATGATATTGGCAAGAAATAAATTGAATTGAATTGAAGATTGATTTCGTTTTGGAAGACGTAGTAGGCCATCAGGTGTACCTTCTGTTTTGCAGTTATATTGTTTTGCTTGGTTTTCTCACTTTTTATCCAGTGCGCAATCAGTATTCAAATAATTTGCGTCCAGCCGCCGCGTCGGAGAGCAGGAAGGCTGGGTAGAGTCGACAAACGCTAACAACAAAATCGCTCAGTTCACCTGTCAAGTAATGATATTTTTGAAAACGAATATTTCTGACCCAGACTATCGTGAAAATATCATTTCTAGTAAGAGTGTGCTTTAACGACAGAACAAAAACACGTAATTTCATGAGTAGATGGCGTTCAAACTAAATCAGCGAACTGTCCCAGGTTAGCCATAACGTTTGCTCGATCGCTCGACGTGCCCCTGCTGAAGAAGTAGTATATTTGAAAGAAAAAAGGAGGGCAAATTACTGCCTATACTTGTGCCGAAAACAGGTGGAACAGTTGGCTGTTAGCTGATAAAAGAGTGTTTCATACGAGTCGTATGCACGGGGTTGTCGGCAAAATGTCCCCATTCGAAACGTCCCGTGACGAAACGTCCCCTGATAAAACGTCCCCATGACAAAACGTTCCCGTGACGAAATGTCCCCTGATAAAACGTCCCCATGACAAAACGTTCCCGTGACGAAATGTCCCCAGTCAAAGCGTCCCCTGGCGAAACGTCCCCGGCTATAGAATTTGTTTTTCATCGCTGAGGGATAGCGAGGCCTGTGAGACTACTGATTGGGTCATCAGTTCAGACGAAACATGTTTTTGGAATATAAACTTTTGAAAACCACGATGGGTTGACTACTTCAGCATTTAACCGATACTCAAGAAACAAACCAAAGTGTTGCTCCCGGCTATAGCTATTTCTTAAAGAAAGCGCAAAGGTTTAGTAGTTTGTCAGTTTTCGTTTTATCTTTTATTTAATTGGTTTATTTTGTGTGTTAGTTTACGCTGCGATATAACTCACTGATCTTGCTTTTGTTCGATATTTGTTCGTGATATTTATTATTACAAGATTTTATTAAAGAATCAATCCCGTCTAACCTAGATTTACTATGTCTCTCTATCTAACTAATCATTCCATCTGCTTTCTTTTCCTCGCTTCCCTTGTCATTTTTATCCAGCATAACGGCACTACGCTTTGCATTTTCCTTGTTTGACTCTCTTTGAGCCACGGTGGGCTTCCCCTTTCTCGAGGAGCATATTGGTGCTCCTGAGATTGTGCATGTTGCTTCAGACGACCTAGAACATCAGTTACGAGTCCATTGCAAGGCATATTACATTACATATTTTAAGTGAAAACAATACATTTATGAAGCAACCGGTCCTATGCCCGATCTTTCCTGCTTATAAGGAATGTTGCCACATTTGTAATGCTGAAGTTATTTTACCTCGATCATGCACCTGAAGATCGAGGTGAACTTATGCTTGGGAACGTTTTTTCACGGGGACATTTTGACACAGGGACGTTTTGTCTTGAGGACGTTTGTCACGGGGATGTTTTGTCACGGGGACGTTTCGCCAGGGGACGTTTTGTCGTGGGACGTTTCGTCGGTAAGCCTATGCAAGAATCAAGTCCAAGATAGTGATAAATTTAGAGATGTTCAAAGAAGCATACTTAGACTGTACCGTTATTATTTGGTTTTAACGTTCTCTGCTCCACCGACTTACGTAGGTAGAATTGAAGTCGTCGCCGAATCTGACTTTATCGTCTACAAAAATAGGAAACGAACAGCATAAACCTGTAATTAACTGACTGAGGAGATAAAAACATTTGAATAAATCAATTCCTGGTTGCTTGCTTAGGAACCGTGCACACACAGTCCGACGTTCGCAGAATTTCCTCCTTCTCTCCGGAATTTTGACGCGTCGCAAGCGGATTTCCCCATAGTGACCGAAATTTCGCATGCGTAATTTCGACTGTGTTTGTACATAATTTATGGGTCCTTGTTGTGTTCATTTGGTCCGTCGTTATGCTAACTGCTGCATGTCTAAATTAGTTCGTGAATAATGAAGGATTTTCAGTTCTCAACGAGAGCTGAAAGCCCAAATGGCACTTTCAAAGATAATGACCATGGATCTATAAATTGTTGATATAAGCACTACAGCATGTCCCCCTCCCTGTGGCAAGTTTTCCGGACCCCCACTCCACCTACCCCCGTAATTTCCGGATCTGTAAGGAGTAAGCGCACCTCCGGCTTATGACCTTTTTGTCTGCCATGCACTCCCTTATCCACTCCACCAGAAGAGTGCCACGAGACATGCGGTATCTCCCTTTCAGATCCCCCCCCATAGTGCCCGGATCCAGCCAAGATTAATAAATGATACGTCTAGGGTACGTGACCGTCCTGCCCTCCCAGTTCCGTCCCACTCCCTCGACTCTAGTCCTGCCACAAAATTTCCGGGGTCCCCCCAAACTCCTCCCTCAGTAACCGGAACCAGTCCGGACATGGAACGTCAGGGGCATGAGCTTGTTCCAGTGTTCAAGTTCCATGTGAATCGGCGCAACTCAGAAAGTTATGCATGTTGTAAGATTTCTGGGAGCCCCCCCCCCACCCCCTCCACAGTGCCCGGTCCAGTTAAATCTACAAGTGGTGAAGGGCGAATCATAGACCTGCCCGACAAGCTCCCTCCCGACCTCTCTAGCCTAAGTGGACACCCTCTACCCCCCCCCCCCCTCCCCCCTTACCCCAACAGTGGTGGAATCCGGTCAGGATGTGATCTTGCCAACTGTCACGTTCCGTCTCACCCAGATCACTTGTTCAAGACTCGATTTTCAGCCTCGGTCCCATTCTTTTCCTAGTTCATATTAACAGACTTGCATCGAATTTTAAGAACAGATTTAAATTTGCTGACGACCTCACAATTGTTTTGCTTCAGTTAATATCAAATTACTACTCAGCTTCTGATGCAATAGAAAATTTGAAGACTGAGTGTGAACAGTTAAAGCTAAAAATAAATCTTGAGAAGTCGTCGGCTATGCGAATCTCTTTTTTGAAAAGGGAGATTCCAAGTTCCAGTCTAACTTTTGCCCCAGTCAGCCAAGCGAAAATACTGGGAGTCTGGATTGATGATAAACTTAATTTCAAGCATAACACACACCAGATACTAAAAAAATCCCATGCACCAATTAAAACTTTATGTCAGCTCAAAAAGTTTGGTTTTGACCGTCAAAGTCTCGTTTACTGTTATAAGACATATGTAATCCCCCACACTGAATACGCTTGTGCCGCCTGGCACCCCGTACTTACGTCTGAATTGCACGATTTAATTGAATCAATCCAGACGCGGGTTGTTAAAATCATACTTTCTCACGAATACACTAATTATGACCAGGCGCTTAAAACTCTCCGGCTTGAACCATTAAAGAAAAGACGCCTAAATTTAACAACAGATTTTGGTAAGAAAATTCTGCAGTCAAACAGATTCCGCCACCTCCTTCCCGAACAACTCCCTGAACCGACTTACCCTACGAGACACTCCAATTTACTTAAGCCGTTTCCAGCATCAAGTACCGCACGTCGGCTCCACTCATTCTCCCCCCTTGTTACTAATTATTTTAATAACCAATAAAATTTCACCTTTGTTGTTCATTTGTGCCTGTTCGGTTCTTGATTTGTTCTTGATTTGTTTTGTATTTTGTCTTAAGTTTTGTGTTGATGGTTTATTATTTAGATGTTGTTAGTTATTACTGTGTGTTTATTTATTTTCTCCTTGTTGCCTATTGTTTAGCTTTTGCTATTGTGGCAATTTTTCCATTAAACCTTAAACCTTATGTCAAACAATTTCTGGGACCCATCCATCTCCTGCCACTTGACTGGATCTGGTCCGGACATGTAAATGGGACATATAGGACGTGTATTTTACCAGCTTTCGCTTCAGTTTCGCAAACTATAGTTGTGTTTTTGCAGATACCATGGTATCTGATACCACGGTATCTGATACCAGGGTCTATCGTTTTTGGAGTCATCGTGGTATCTGATACCACGGTCAAAAGGCGTTTTTGCAGTTATCGTGGTATCCTGCCAGTTATCGGGGTATCTGATATTCAGATACCACGGTCCGACCGTGGTAACTGATTGTGGTATCTGAAAGTCATCTCACTTTCATCAGTTTTTGCCAAATTGGTTGGAAAGAAGTTTGGCACTTAGTGATGTGACTGAATACCAGTTTTTCTTTTGGAATGACCTCGAAAAGCGCAATTTCGGTAACATTTTTGCAGAGCAACCGTATATCAGATACCACGGTAACTGCAAAAACGACTAATTGCAGATCCAGTTACCATGGTGTCTGCAAAAACTCACTCATGTTTTCTTTTGCAAACCATGTTTAACTGTTATGTTTTACAGAAACGTAATAGTTATAGGGCCTGATAGCGTAACTGCCGAATTATTCATTTCCCCCCTATTTCTTTTTTAGAAAGAAATCCAGGCCATGAGTTCCTGCAATCATGAAAATGTCGTAACCTACTACACTAGTTTTGTGGTGAAAGAGGAGTTATGGCTGGTCCTGAAACTCCTGTCCGGCGGATCTTTACTAGATTTGATCAAATATCGGATGAAAACTTCGGACTGCCGGAATGGTGTGTTTGACGAAGCGACCATCGCCACCATCCTCAAAGAAGTACTGAGGGGTTTGGAATACTTTCATTCAAATGGACAAATCCACAGGTATATCACTTACAGCGTGTTTAGCTGCATTAGTTACTACTATCGTTCCAACCTCGTAAAAAGTTCCTAAACAGACCGTTCCAACCTTCTCGAACTAATGCAGCGTTTACAAGTAAAGGAAAACTTGAACAGAATACGTAATGACAACATTATGTTCACACGCAGAGGCGCAGAGGGAAAAAAAAAGCTCTTCAAACGAGAAAATCTGACCAAAATAAATTCGCCAGCCAACAAAAACATGTTTTGATGGCATTTATGACATCAGTACTGATGCCTACTGCAATCAAAATCTAGTTAGATTTTTTAGCCTTTTAACCAGCGCCGCCGAAGAGATTCCTTTCAAGTAGACCGGAATTCCTCTCATGATGAAAGGAACTCTCATCCCGCTAGACTTTTTTTCTAGTCGTCTTGACGAACGGAATCCTTTCAAGTCGACCGGAATTCCTTTCTACACGACGGGATTTCTTGTCCGTGTAAATGCTACATAACAGTTTCTACTTGCTTACCATGCTCGGGAGCGTAATAAGCGTTCATCTCTGTAACGTGATTGGTCGGATTCGTCTGTGGCACGATATTTGTATTCTGCTAGAAAATATAAAAATCGTTCCAGCCTTGCGCCAAAAAGCCAGCTTGACGTCATGCGTAGTTACTACGGTAAGTAGCGTGGAACACGCTCTTAGAGTCTTTCATTTCAGAGCGTGTTCCACCCTCGTACCAATAGTAACTATTAGTTACTAAATCCGTTCCAACCTCACGAAAAGTTCTTCTCGAAATAAGTAACTATTTGCTTACCACGCTCGGGAGCGTGGTAAGCGTAGTAACCACGAATCTCTGTCACGTGATTGGTCGGATTCACCCGTAGCATGATATTCCGCTGGAAAACAGAAAAATCGTTCCAGCCTTGACGACAAAAAGGCAGAAGTTGTGACGTGATGCGTGGTAACTACGGTAAGTAGGATGGAACACGCTCTTAGTCTTACCTATATGACGGGCCCACTCTACGTCACAAATGGTTCTAACTATTCTCATTTCAGAGATCTCGAACTTCGTTTATCATTTTTATTGGCTCTTTTCGAGGCAGACCAGGCTCCCACTTACACTGTCAGAAGTTTCATAACAGATTGCGCATAACACTTTCAAGAATAACACCTTTTCACTTAGAAATAAAGTGTTATGACCAATTTAGTTTATACTATTTCGTGCCTAGATCTCCAACAACACCTTCAATAGGTAAGCATACTTCACTGTCAGAAGTTACATAACGACAACAGAAGGATGCGCGGTTTCAACAGATAACACTTTGGGATGTTATCTGTTATGTTTCTTTCGTTCCCTTTAGTAATTTTACCAATTGAAGGTGTTGTTGGAGATCTAGGCACGACAGAGTGTAAACTTAATTGGTCGTAACACTTTGTTTCTAAGTGAAAAGTCGTTCTTCTTGAAAGTGTTATACGCAATCTGTTATTAAACTTCTGACAGTGTATGGCGTCCGAGGAACTCATTGTTCAGAAATACTGATTTTGTAATTTGTCTGTGTTTCTCGTCAAAACCAAGGGGGCCGGTGGGTTTGTAGCTTCGAAAATCACGGCAGACTTTCAAAGGAGTCACGTAAACTATAAATTGTAAACGAACGTAAGCTGTAAACGGAAACCGCCAAAATAATAATTAAAGAACATTGATTGATTTGGACATGTCAACAAATTTGTTTTTAACTTCTTATCTATACGTCAGCTACATATATTTGTTCTTCTCTGATCCTCTGTGCTCCTTCGAATCGCGCCGACTGGATCTGTATACGGTGCGTCCGAGGAGCTTATTGGCCAGAATTACAGGATATGCAGGTTTTCTGTGTTTCTCATCAAATTTAGGGGCTCTCAGGCTTTCAAAGGAGTTACTTGTGTCCGGGTATTGGGTCAATACAGCTTAACCGAATCCAAAACTGTTTCACCATCACCACAAAAACGTGATACATGCCTCAAGTTTCCGGATTCCCCATCCCTCCACTTCCCCCACGGTGGTCGGATCGGGGAAGTGACTATTTCCAAATTAGTTTGGTCGGGTCCCTGATATGCCTGCCGAGCTTCATTGTCCTAGCGCTTCTGGAAGCACCCTAACTGGTGAACAGTCGACAGACGGACCGAAAAGATATCGGTATATAGCACTTGAGCGAAGCTACAAGTGCCATAAAAGCAAGAATTATTTTGCAATGTCTGTAGATCATTTACTTTCTTTCATTAGTTTTGTGTCATTTGCTTAAAAATCACCATATGTTGTTCCAGTAAGCTCATCGGAATGTTAGCTACTGTATAATTGATGAGTCAGTTAGGGGATAGACACTTTCGACTAAAGGATTAATTCAGTGTCTGTTGCTTATGAATAATATTGACGGGTGTTGCGGTTTTACAGGGCAAAGTAAATCATTAAGTATATATATATTAAAGTAAATCATAAATTCAATTCAATTCAATTCATTTATTTGTATCCGCCAAAGCTGGCGAGTAAAAAAAAAAAATATAATAAAATTCACACAATTGGTCTACAGACTAATAACTAGACCATATACTCTCATACAAACTCTACTTCATTTAAAAAAAAAAAAAAAAAAAAAAACAAAAGAAAAAAAAAACAATTAGCCTACGCTATCCTCAATGAAGTCTACCTAAACTTTAATCAAAATACAATCAACGCAACGCATCGGTCAAAGTGTGCTTTATGGAATAAAGTAAATCAAAGTAAATCATCTCCGCAGTAATCATTCCAAACGACTAGTTACGGTTCCTCGGATCGCTTTGTCATACACCGCTGCAAAAACCTAGAATTTCTTGATTTTATTTGAATTCTCTTTCTTTTCAGGGACATAAAAGCTGGGAATATCCTACTAGGTGCGGATGGAATTGTTCAGGTTGCCGATTTCGGCGTGTCGTCTTGGCTGGCGACGGGTGGTGACCTCTCCAGACAGAAAGCTCGACATACTTTTGTCGGAACGCCATGTTGGATGGCGCCAGAGGTTATGGAACAAGTAAGGAGACTTTTCTATTGGGTGGTAGCCTTTTTGCGTTGCCCGTATACCTAATCAAGAGCTAAAAGCTCACTTGCATCTGCCCGGAACCCGCCCCGTTTGTCTTCATCCCAACCGCCGTATCCGTCTGATACTCCTGCGAGTCACAAGGTCTACAAAACTCCCTTCCAACCGTCTGCACAGCTTCCAGATTTGTTCCAGATTATTTATGGCATAATTTTGGCTCATCAATGTTTTGCCTACCGGTCGCTCTACCCGCACGGTAGTTACCTTCCCCCAAGGTTTCGAGGAGACCCCCCGTACTGGTTTCATTGGCACCATCGGGTCCGGCTCTATATATGTCACATATGTAGTTTGTGATCGTTCTGTCCAACCTTTTTAGTTCAAATCCAGCCACTTTACCCCCTCCAAATGTCTTTTGAATGTCTTTTTAAACCTCGCTAGCTTCTTCTGTCAATCTTCCTGCTTCCACTTCGTCCACGCATCTCAAGAAGCGACTGGACTCGCCCGGGTTGCTCTCGGGTCAGAATAGTAATATATTCCGACCCGAGATCAACTCGACAGCGGTGATTCAGTATATGGGGAGAAGGAAATCCGTGAGAACCCTTCCTTCCACTCCCTCCCACTATTCATTACCATCTTTCCGGCATCCAAAACCTTCCTTCCTTACCTTATCGTCATACCCATACCCAAAACTGTTCAGGTATAGAAATGGCATGTCTATGCATACAATCGTCATGTCCGCCAAGCTTTGGTCGAAACCTTCTAGCCGTTTGTAACCTACACCTATCCTAGTTTTTCCGAAACTTCCCTCTACCCCCATCCCCTCCCTTCACAGTGACCGGATACGACTAGGACCTTGAACAGGGTGCCTAGGCAGCAGTGCATGCCTCGAAGTTCGGTGTTCACCTTCCTTCACGACCATCCGTGTGTTCTAGTCAGATCCTTTACTATACATGTAAAGTTACGCCTCTCACACTGTAAAAAATTCCTCCGAGTAAGGATTGAAGTTAACTGCAGTATTTGCTACTGGGATTAATCTTATCTCATCTCTACTGAGATAAGATTAATCCGAATTGCAGATAATCTTATCTCAGTAGGGACAAGATTAATCCTAGTAGCAAATACTGCAAGATTGTTTTTTACACTGTACTTCATAAGAAATCAGTTTCATTTAGAGAATCAAAAAATATAAAAATAGAAATAGAAAAAAAAATCTAACCAATTAAAGCTCTTCTAAAGTTTGAGATCGAAAACATGTCATCCTGCCACATACCGTCTACGAATTTTAACTTGACTGTTCCAGCACCGACTACATTATCTGGTAGGGAATTTTGCGGGGGGCTACTCAGTCCAGCGGCTGACGATAAGTTGTGATCAAATAATAAAAAATTATTAAAATTGGCAGTTTAATGTTATTTAAGTTTTATCGAACCGGCGAGTGCCAAAATTTTGTTTGTAACATTTTGACAATCTAATTAACAGCCAAAAAATGACTTACGCACTTTTATTGTTACTATTAATTATTAAATTTGTAATTTGTAATTGTACTAATTATTGTTAATACCAAAATAACGTATCTACGGAAAAATGTCGAAAGCATTAAAGCATCGATGAAAAATTGAGTTGTGAGTTGAAGGGGTTGAAGTCAAATTAGGTTCAGTGATGTTGCATTTAGCTAAATTATTGATCTAAATTTGAAACCGCCAAGGCAAATAGAGGTGATTGTCTTTTTACAAAAAAAAGGCTTTTGTAACTTTAGCTATAAATAATTGATCTGACCCATAGGTTTTTAGTGCTAAGCCTCTGTCATATCACGTGCTCGATCCGACCACTCCTACTGCAAGGTAGAATTACAGTTTTTTCAAAGTCAAATAAAAAAAAAAGAAACGACTCGACTAGAGAAAATTGACGAAAGTAGAACTCAAGTTCACTTTATTTTACCTTAATATCCTTGTCGATGACAAAAATAACAGCGGAAGTAAAAAACAGTTTAAAACACTTACAGAATTAAATTATTCACACCTGATGTATTGACGATTTTTCCAGGTCCTCATTATAATGTTTAAGTACGAACCAAATGACTTCATGTAAAGTTCGGATGAGTGGATTGTTCCAGCTTTGCTGCGTTTTTTCTTCTTTCTCTGAGCCTAGTGGAATGTTGAGTTTGGCGTGTCACAAAACCCGAAAGAACATCGCGGTGTGTTTCCGAGTCAATGATTTTTCGACCGAAATCCACAACCAATTTGTGCCTTCTCACCAATCTGACAAAATTTGATGAAAGTGAGATCTGAATATCAGATACCACGATAACTGGCCAGATACCACGATAACTGCAAATACGCCTTTTGACCGTGGTATCAGATACCACGGTAACTGCAAAAACGACTTTAGACCGTGGTGTCAAATACCATGGTATCTGCAAAACGCAACTTCTGATGCCTTCTAGGTCACCGGCTATGACTTCAAAGCAGACATTTGGTCATTCGGAATCACAGCCATCGAACTTGCCACTGGGACTGCCCCCTATCACCGGTATCCCCCCATGAAGGTCCTAATGTTGACCCTACAGAACGACCCACCCACACTTGACACGGGGGCACAAGAAAGAGATCAGTATAAGGCCTATGGTAATAAATTCAGAAAGATGATTGCGGACTGCCTGCAAAAGGATCCAAAAAACAGGTAACTTTTTTGCGGGGGAAACCTTAAAGGACCCCTCGCACTATTTACTCTTCAACTCCCAGTATTTAAAAATAATTGAATACTTTAAGACTAGGCACTGCTTTCAACAAATTATCCACGGCGTCGTCTGTTTTAAGCCTTTTTCGACACCCTTTGACTCGTAGCGAAAACGAGGAAAATTTACACAACCTTTTTTTTCTGATGGAAAAACTTATCGCAGACAAACTTCGACAGCGTGATACGCATCGAAGGTAGTAAAACACGTCAAGTGAGAAAATCAGTGAAGTTTTAAATGTTCCTTCAGCCCAAGCTGACTGCGAATCAGATTGACGGTGCAAAACGGATAAGTCAGCTACATTTTATTCGAGCTATATTTCGGTCTTCTTGGCAAGAGTCCTCTTTAGGCTCAAGCCGCTCAAAAAAAAATAGCTCGAATAAAATGTAGCTGACTTATCCGTTTTGCAGCGTCAAATATAGTGAAGTTTTATTAGAGGGGTTAGAATGTACCGTATGAAAATCGGGCCTCTGGGGTTAGAAATGGTTGGAGTGATTACGTAAGTAGGCTGCGTTAGTATTATAGGCAAGACATGTCCTTTAATAACCTTAATTCACACATCGTATCGAATAAGGTTCATAGTGGATCTGCTATGCTCCGCTTATGGTTGTTCTTCTGGTCGGATGATCTTCTACTGCCCTGTTCCCTGTTAAAGGACCTTCTTACCTATAATACTAACGCAACCTACTTCCGTAATAACTCCATGTATTTCTAAACCCGGAAACCCCAATTTCGTACGGTAGCCACTAACCCCTCTAAAAAACCACGCTGATTTTCTCACTTGCCGTGTTTTGCTACCTTCGATGTGTATCACGCTGTCGATGGTTGTCTGCGAGAAGTTTTTCCACCAGAAAAACCGGTTATGTAAATTGTTTCCCTGTTTTCGCTACAAGTCAACATGTCTCGGAAAGGCTTAAAACAGCCAAAACCGTGGGTTATTGTTTGAAAGCACAGCCTAGTTTTAAAGTATTCGAACATTTAAAATATTTTAAGTTGAAGAGTAAATAGTGTGAGGGGTCCTTTAATGTTCGTTCTAACGGTTACCTTAAATTGCAGCTTGGAGCAGAATAAGTATTTATACTTTGGAATTCGCTACGTAGTTGACTGGTTTGTTGGTATGTAGGCTATGATTGTTTGTGTTGTGGTGAACGTAACGTTGATACTGTCATCAACGGTGTCCCATTTCCGCTTCCACTGGATGTCAGCCAACACCTCATCAATGGATTTTTTGAAGGATTCAACTGTTTCACAGTTTACTGTTTTTCGGAGAGGAAATTCCAAAGGGGATTGCTCTGGTAGAGAAGAACCATATCGAAGCATGTTTTTTTTAGATTCTTCTACTGTGTCCACATGTTTTGATGGCTGGGTTTTGGTGCAAAGACTTTGGGAGACTGGCTAGATTGGAGGATCTTATAGGCCCGAATGACCTGTGGGGGCAGTAAAAAAAAAACTTCACTTTACATTAATTTTCCAAAATTTTTAGCATTACGGTTAATGGTTAATGTTTGGGGATAATCTTCTGTGAAAAAATGCTCAAAAGAATGATACAAAAAGAAAAACTTCTGAAATAATGAATAGAATTATTCCTCATCGTAGACCAACACCTACCGTAAAGGAGTGAAATCCTTGTAGTGTTCCTTCTCGTCCGATGTCCTGTCATCATTGAGCTGCTACAATGGAAGCTCTTATAAATATGTTGGTTAAATGATTTTTATTTATTAGTGATGTTTTTTAGTTGAATATGTTAAAGATGGGAGCAGCCCCTTGCAGTCGTGGGCGTTTTGTTTTTTATCCTTTTGTACCGTTTCCAGTAAAGTAGTTAAATTTGAAGAGTTTGAGTGTATTTTGAGTAGCCGGAACGGAAGATGGAAATTTGTATATATAATGAAAATAATTTTATGTTTTGTCGTTTTGTCCTTTGCCCTTGTTTTTGTGCCAGTAAAACAGCTGGGGTTGATGACCTGATGTGTGAAGGTGTGTTTATTGAGGATCTTTTATTTTAATGTTTACAAATGTTTAATACCGTACTTAGATTTAGTTGTTTAAAGAAAATTGTTGTTGTTTGTAGTTAAACAAATTATTTAAAAAAATTTAAAAGAGAGAATTAATTTCCAAATATTAGAGGGGAAGAATAGTAAATAAAATATGGGTTTATTTTCAAAAGTTAGGTGACGTGAATAGTTAAAAGTGGGTAAAAATAGATTAAAATTAACGTCACTGAGGGATGGAGGAGTAGCCACAAAAAGTACGATATCTGATTTCTTAGTTTTTCAAACGATATAAAAATAAGTAAATGAAAAAGGATGCTACGGGAGAAATTAAAAAAAAGGGAAAAAAAAATAAAAAAAATAACCCCAGTAAAAAATAAAAAAGAGTTAAAAGTATGAAACCATTGCACAATAGCCCATAGCTCTAATTTTTTCAGACCGACAGCCACCGAACTGCTGAAGCACCCCTTCTTTAAGAAGGGTAAGGACAAGAGATTCTTGCAAGAAACCCTCCTGCTCAACAGCCCTGGACTGGAGCAAAGGTCCCAGAAGGCCAAAGTAAATCGGCGAGCGCCACACAGCGGCAGACTTCACAGAACGGAAGCGGGTGACTGGGTGTGGTCGGAAGACGAAGAAGATGGCACCTCCTCCGATGAAGATCAAGAGGTAACCTCTTTTTTTCAAAATCGTTTTTTTCTATGAATCAAAACGTCGATAATATAGTATATTCCCTACGAATAGATCCACTTAAATATATAACGCCGTGAACATTGTTTCACCTTCCAGATATCTGGGGCTTCCAAATATCAAGCCAACCTTCGTATGAAGCGGGTTTAGAAAGGCTTGGTCTCTCCACTCTGTCTGACACAAGTTGATAATGGATTTTGGACGTAAATGCTTGTCCTCTAATCTTCATAGATCTCTCCTACCGGATTACGAGGTCCCAAACCGGATTCGACCTGAAACAACGCTTTGCGCTGCAACCCGTAATTGTACCAGACTTGTTCGTCCCGATATCCACTCCACTGACCGGTATCTTTCGTCATTTGTACCATATTTTTTAAACTATTTTAATTCTGAACGTTGATATATTCGTTATTAATTGTATATACATACAAATATTTTAAGGTAATTATTGAGAAGTGACTATTAAGTTTTAGCCGTGTTAAGAATTGTGCGACGATCCGATGCTAGCGAGTAACTATATGAGCTATTCAGGAAATAAACGTTGTTATTATATTATATTGTCTAGCGGTGAAGAATCTGCGGTGGGATAAGTCAAAGGTTTCTCGTTTCCATGAAAAGTCTGATCTTCTTTTCAATAAGATAGTTGTAGACACAGAGCCAGACCAGACTAGTATTGTTATATTGTATGGTGAAATTATCCACTCTCTAAAAGTGGGTGCACATTCTACTTTTGATATTGTTTCTTCTGTTCCGGGTACGCGTAAGTTTTGTTGGAATCTTAACCCTATATTACTAAATGCAGGGACCCATAAATTTCCTGTAATGACTCGCCATTCAGGGGGCTTGTCAATAAGAGGTTTCTGATGCGCTCTTGGCCGAGCGTCAGATAGTTCGAGAAATACCCACGGGGATAAAATACCCGACTATCCAGATAGACATAATCTTTCGCAGCTGTTGTGCTGAACTAGGAATATTTCTCTGTAATCGAATAGTATCCTGGATCTTTTGTCCTAACTTAGGTACCTGGTGGCATGCTGAATAGTCCCAACAAATTTTGTCTATCTGAGCAAGAACGCCGATTCCACCCAAGCGGAATTTTTGGAAACTAGGTGAGGCTCGGGCAACATAGCAACATAGAAGCATAGGAAATTACAAGCCCCCTGAATGGCGAGTCATTACAGGAAATCTATGGGTCCCTGCTAAATGCTAATAAAAATGCTAAAAACGATTTTCATTTGTGGAAAATAGCAGGTAAACCACGATCTGGTCCTTTTTTCAATGCGATGAAATTATCAAAAAGTGATTTTAGATGTACTGCGTTTTCACAACGATTTTATAAGGGATGAGATTGCTTGGAAAATTTCGGGAAACCCTAATGGTTTATGGAATTTTGTTTCTAAATGAGGAGGAATAGTGTTTACCCTGAAGATAAAAGTTTATTATCAGAAAGTGATTGGATCCAGCGTTTCTCATCTCTTTTTTCAATACATGATCCGATTGATAATAATGAGAGATTGGAAGATAATTTTCGTTCAGAACTTGCTTCTCATGTTCTGACGGAAGTGTCTGTTTCATCTGCGGAGGTTACTACGGCCCTAAAGAAATTAAAGTCGAAGCATTCTGAGGACCATGATGGTGTGAATTCGCGTCCTCTGAAATGGTCATCGCCCTTAGCTATTTATTTTATTGCCCTTTTATTTACTCTTATTATTCGTACTGGTTTTATCCCTCGAAGTTTTTGTCAGTCAACTACACGCCCCCTTCTAAAGAGAGGTGGTAAGTTAAATGAGTGCTCTTCATACCGCCCTATAACGACATCATGCCAGATGAGTAAACTTTTTGAACTAGTTTTATTGCCTTATTTTGAGGACTGTAATCATGGGTTAAATCAAATTGGGTTTCGTAAAAAGTTAAACTGTGATTTGGCTCATTCAGTTCTTTCCCATATTCTTTCTTTTTGTTCTCCTTTTAAAAAGGTTTATGCCCTTGCTTTAGATATTGCGGCTGCATATGATAGTATTTTGCATTCTTGGGCGATGTATGCGCTCCTCAAAGGACCCCTCTTGCTTATTCTGCCTTTTATAATATACTTAGCTCCCATATGGAAATATAAGCTTCTAAAATCCCCACCTTTCTCCATTGTTCCGATTCGTAACTACGAATTTTTAGCGCTTTTTCTGCCTTGCCGAGTTTTCCCGTCACCCAACGAAAAGTTTGACGGAAAATTAATTGTCCGCTGGCAACTCTTTCACACATAAGGATGTGATCATTTTCTGTTTGTTACTTCTTTTATTTGCTTAGTTTTCCCATTTTTTAACCAAGGCACGTTCAGTTTTCAAATCTTTTGCGCCCAGCCGCCGCGTCGGAGAGCAGAAGGCTGGATGTAATCGCCAAGCGCTAACAATAGAGTCGCTAGTTTAAGTTGGAAAGTAATGGTAATTTCGTAAACGTTTTTTTCTGATCCATTATATAGGGAAAAGATCATTTCTAGTAAGAGTTGTGCTTTAAGAATAGAGTCCCTACGAAAATTGTTCTAGTGTTACACCAGTGGTATAAACTATCTAAAGTAAGAGTTTTTTGGAAGGGATCTTTTTTTGGTTATGATGTTGTTGTTAAACGAGGATTCCGGCAAGGTAGTGTGCTTTCCCCTTTTTTTTCAGTATAACACTAGCTTTGTGTTTGGATCAACCCAAGACTTCTTTTGTTGATGCTTCTGGTATTTTTGTTTCTTGGATCGCTTACGCGGATGACATCAAGTCGGTCTCGTTTTTCTCTACAACGTAATGTTCATTTTATTTTTTCGTTTTTTAAATAAGCATGGCCTTCGGTTAAAACCTGAAAAATGTCAGTTTATTATTTTTGGTTCTAAGCCATGTGAAAACCAGCATGAAAATAGTTGTATTGGTCAGCATAGGGTTATGGCTACTGATTTTATTAAGTGTCTTGGTCTTATTTACGGGACGACGCTTTCTTCAGCTCGTGCTTTTACTGTAAAGGCTGTAGATGCACGAATTTCTTGCTCTTTTGGTGCTCTCGTTTCTCTTCGAAGCTTTTGAGAAGGAAATCTTTGTCGCGAATTTTTAATACAGCTGTTTTACCTCGAATTTTAATTGCGTCTCCCCTTTTACCGTATTACCCTTAGCAATTAAATGCAGATGAAAACGTCATTTTTTAAATTTGGAAAGTTTTTGTGCCGATTTTCTCGTCATTTTTCTAACACGCAAATGATGGAATACTATAATCTTAAAGATCCGCTTATTATAATGAATAAAAAACTTCAACGGGTTATATCAAATGTTTCAGGTCTCCAACATAACCTGTGCAGGTTTTTTCGTGAATGATATTTTTCTTTTTTTTTATTTTCAATTTGTCAGTTATAATTTAACTGTAATTAAATTGTAGATAAGTTTTAAGTATTTTTGGCAGTCTAGTTAGGCTATCTTTTGGCAGTTCATGAGTTATAGTGTTTTTGCCGAAATTTGTCAGTGTCTATTAATTTCTTTTTTACTCGCTACTTTTGGCGGAAATAAAATATTGATTGATTGATTGATTGTTATTAAACTTGTGAAAGTGAAAAAGTTTGCAAGTAGTAGTAAGAATAATATAAAGTAATCAGTCATCTTTGAACATTAGATTAAACACAGGATTTTCTAGGGCTCTTCCGTTGGTAATAATAATAACACATAGTTTTGTTTCCTCCAGGTTTACGATACCCAGAGGAGGGGTAACAATTCCGAGCTGACGTTGAGCGGAGAGTCTACAGGGCCTAATGCCATGCAGGTAAGCATATGACATATTAAGGCAGATTGCAGGTTTGTTTTCTTTCCCGAAGTTGACCCTGAAGATTGACAGCCTGACGAGGACCCTTGCCAAGAAGGGCCGAAATATCGCTGCCAAAGCATCGTAGCTAACATATCCGTTGTATGCATTATTTGAATGTATTTTTCAGAGTCAGCTTGGGCTTAAGGAATATTTTACCTTTGATTACATGACGATGGAGAGAAACAGCATATTGACACAGAGTTACCGAGTATTCAGGCTTTGATTTTTGTGTTGTTATTTCATTTCTTTGCATCTGCAAGCTAAGCATTTGGACACACGGGCTTACGACAACAAGTATTCGGATTATCCGTTCCCGGGTTCTTCTAAACCCTTCCTCGGATTCTGTTAGGAACTCCCAAATTAAGCCAGGAGAACAGTGACGGAGCTCAGCAGCCTACAAGGTTATATTCCCTTTGGCTTCCCTACGACCCTGGTTATTTGCAAAAGGGATAAATATTCCTCTGAGACCAACTTAAACCCTGCTAATTTTATAGATTCTGTAATAAATCTTTTATTCAAAACCAAGTATCTAGGATCGAATATATATAGTATTAGGTAGCACTATGCACATAAGTGCAGCACGTTAAATATACTAGGGTATTGCTACAAATGTTTAGAGCTGGGGTGTAGCCAAAGGGGTTCTGCTTACCCCCCCCCCCCCCCCGGACAAAAGCCTCAAGGGCTCCAGGACCAACTGAGGTATTTAATAATATTCTGAAATTTCCTACACACTTGCATTCGAGGGTGAGTTTATGTTCTATGTTTTTTTTGACTGGGGGGGGGGGGAAGCAGGGAAGGGGGTGGTTGGCGATGTCCGGGAGGGGTTCACCAGGGGGAGGATCGATCTAGTCTTGGGGAGAGGGGGGGTCGCATAAACCCAGCATAAGCCCATTGCCGGTCACTGTTCGGCCTTTTTATGGCACTTGCAGCCTCTGGCTCAAGTGCCACATACCGATCACAATTCCGTCTGTCTGTCTGTTGGTCTGTCGGTCGGTCCGAGTTTTTTGTCACACTTTTTCGAGTTAGGGTACTTCCAGATGTGCTAGGACAATGAAATTTGGTAGGCATATCAGGGACCCGACCAAACTAACCTGGAAATAATCAGTTTCCCGATGCGACCATACGCGGGGGAGTGCGGGGCGCTGGAAACTTGAAAATTTAGGGCATTTTGTCACACTTTTCCGAGTTAGGGTACTTCCAGATGAGCTAGGACAATGAAACTTGGCAGGAATAGCAGGGACCCGACCAAACGAACCTGGAAATAATCAGTTTCCCGATCCGACCATATGCGGGGGAGTGGGGGCGCTGGAAACTTGAAAATTTAGGGCATTTTGTCACACTTTTTCGAGTTAGGGTACTTTCAGATGAGCTAGGACAATGAAACTTGGCAGGAATATCAGGGACCCGACTAAACTAACCTGGAAATAATCAGTTTCCCGATCCGACCGTATGCGGGGGAGTGGGGGCGCTGGAAACATGAAAATTTAGGGCATTTTGTCACACTTTTTCGAGTTCGGGTACGTCCAGTTGTGCTAGGACCATGAAACTTGGCAGGCATATCAGAGACCCGACCAAACAAACTTAGAAATAATCAGTTTTCCGATCCGACCATTTTCGGGGGGAGTGGAGGGCAGGGGAATCCGGGAAATTGAGAAGTGTGTAACTTTCGAACGGGTGATCGGATTGTAATGAAACTTCATAACTGAATAGAATATATATCTGTAATGTCCCGTTTAAAGTCTTAACCGGATTCGGTAGCCAGGGGGGAGTTGTGGGGGGGGGGGGGAGACCGGAAATTTCAAGAAACGGTTAGAATGGAGGGATCGGAGTGAAACCTGCTGGGAAGAACAAGCATCTGCTCTAGATAAGTCCTTTAGACCATTGTACTGATCCGGACACTTATGGGGGCGGGGGAGGGGGTTTCCCGGAATTCCGGTGATGGTGGTTTTGGGGATTTTCACGATGAAACTTGGTAGGCATATCAGGGACCCGATCAAACTGACTTCAAAATAAAAATTTTGTCGATCTGATAATGGTGGGGGGATGGGGGGAGTGGAGGGAGGGGAATCCGAAATTTTCAGTCATGCGTAATTTTGGAATGGGTGATCGGATTTGAGTGAAATTTAAGAATTGAACAGAGGACATTTCTCCGATGATCTTTTTCATATCCGGACCGGATCCGGCAACTATTGGGGGGGGGGGAATTCGTGACCCGTTTTGAATGGAGGGATCGGGATGGAACTTTGTGGGAAGAACAAACAGATGCTCTAGGTAAGTCATTTACTGAATCGGATTGGCTACTGGCACCGTGGGGGAGCTGGAGGGGGGGGGGGCTGAAATCTCGAGAAACGGTTAGAATGATGGTATCGGTGTGAAACTTGCTGGGAAGAACAAATATCTGATCCATGTAAATCTTTTACATAAGGTTTTTGCTTAAGGGTTTTGCTTACAAATGAAGTTCCAGCTCCCTTAGAGTGCGCATCTCAACCGCAAAGTCGAAACTTACTTTTGATCAATCAAATCATCTTAACCCTTGCAAGTGCCATATGAGCTTACAGCTCTTGTTTACTTAGCGATAAATGCTAAGATGTTTATTTGTTCGTTATATTAAAGAAATACTTTTCTAGGCAATGGATGGATCTGCCGACGATGGTCAGGCCACCTTAAGTAGTGGAGGCATAGGAGCTTATATTCCCTCTGATGACTCTTCCCCCGAACCTGAAGCGATCAACCTGGTACTTCGTATGAGGTAACACCTATAAATGCAACTGTCATTCCTTCGTCTGGCCAGTAGGCTCCCCCCCCCCCCTCAAAGTCATGATTTGCACCAATAAGATACACAAATCCTACAAAAAAGTGATAATAGCATACACGAAATCCTGTTCCCTTTTATCAGAAAAGTGCACTGCTAGCTTATTTTTAATTTCTTTCGTTTTTATGGCACTTGTAGCCTCTGGCTCAGTGGAGGTGGCGATGGAAACTTGAAGATTTAGTTCAGTTTGTCACACTTTTTCGAGTTAGGGGACTTCCAGATGTGCTAGGACCATGAAACTTGACAGGCATGTCAGAGACCCGACCAAACAAACTTAGAAATAATCAGGTTTCCGATCCGACCATCTCGGGGGGGGGGGGAGTAGAGGGCGGGGGAATCCGGGAAATTGAGTAGTGTGTAACTTTCGAACGTGTGATCGGATTGGAATGAAACTTAATAACTTAATAGATTCTATATCTTTGTTGTCCCGTTTAAAGTCTTGACCGGATGCGGTTTTGGGGATTTTCACGACGAAACTTGGCAGGTATATCAGGGACCCGACCAAACTGACTTGAAAATACTAAGTTCGTCGATCTGATAATCGTGGGGGGAGTGAAGGGAGGGGAATTCGGAATACTGAGTCATGCGTAACTTTGGACCGGGTGACCGGATTCGAGTGAAATTTAAGAATTGAACCGAGGACATTTCTCTGGTGAACTTTTTCATATACTGACCGGATCCGACAACTATTGGGGGGGGGGGGGGGGAATACGTGACCCGCTTAGAATGGGGAGATCGGGATGGAACTTTGTGGGAAGAACAAACAGGTGCTCTGGGTAAATCATTTGCTGAACCGGATTGGCTCCGGGCACTGGGGGGGGGGGGGTCGGAAATTTCAAGAAACGGTTAGAATGGAGGGATCAGAGTGGAAATTGCTGGGAAGAACAAACATCTGCTCCATGTAAATCTTTTACAAAATTGGACTGGATCCGGACACTTGGTGGTGGTGGGGGGGGGGGGTCCCAGAATTCCGGTTTTGGGGGATTTTCACGACGAAGCTTGGCAGGCATATCAGGGACCCGGTCAAACCGACTTGGAACTAAACAAAATCCTCGATATGATAATCTTAGGGGGGAGTGGAGGGAGGGGAATCCGGAAAATTGAGTCGTGCGAAACTTCGGAACGGGCGATCGGATTCGAGTGAAATTTAATAATTGAACAGAGGACATTTCTCTCTGGTGATCTTTTACAATTCCGGACCGAATCAGACAACTATTGGGGTGGGGGGGGGAATACTTGACCCGTTTAGACTGCTGTGATCGGGATCGAACTTTGTGGGAATAAAGTCTGGTCTTCACCTCCCGGAACTTCCGGAATCTGGGCTTCCAGATTATTCTTTGACGTCTTCTGTAAATATGAACGGGTCCAAAAGTATATCAAAATAATCCGGAAAAAAGGGGCTTTTGAACTTCCAGATTTCCGGATTTTTAGGTATCGCAGAAGAAATTCAGAAAAATTCTCGGAAAATCTGGGAACCCAGATTCCGGAAGGTGAAGACTCACCTTAAGAAACAGATGCTCTGGGTAAATCATTTACAGAATCGGATTGGCTCCGGGTATAGTGGGTGGAGTTGGAGGGGGCGGGGGTCTGGGATTCCGGTGATCGCAAGTTAAGGTACTTCCAGATGTGGTAGGACGATGAAACCTCGCTGGAATATTAGAGATTCAACATGATTTGCTTAGAAATCGCTACTTCCCAAATCCGATTATTCCTTAAAGTACCAATCTTGACCGTAAAGTAAAAAAAAATACTTTTAAGCAATATATGCATTTTCATGATGCCCATCAGCCCATTATCATTGTTGCCTCAAGGGTTTTGCTTACAAATGAAGTTCTAGCTCCCATAGAGTGCGCATCTCAACCGCAAAGTCGAAACTTACTTCTGATCAATCAATACATCGTAACCCATGCAAGTGCCATATGAGCCTACAACTCTTGCTGATTCTGGGATAAGTAAGATATCTATAGGTCAGTTGCTTTATACATAGCTTTTGTAATAATTTGTGAACTGAATTGTATATTCCTATGTACAGTTTCATGTTTACTCTTTAGTTTTGAAGGATTGCAAATAAATAATGCTAATAACACAAGACCAAAGGTTTCGATGGGATCCCAAAAATTTAATATTTAATCCAGACAATTAGGTCTTGTAGATATCCGGTCTTTACCAGACTCCTTGAACATTTTTACTATTAAGATTTAGAAACAGAAGAAGGTGAATGGCTAACCATCTGGGAAAGCCAAATTCAGATATGGATTCACCGTGTTTGTATTTACCCTAGGCTATACTTCATATCTACTTTGACGAAACTGATCAAATCTTCCTGCCTTACTTCTGCCAAATCTCCGTTTTCGAACGAAAAATATCTCGTTCCCTCCGAGAGTTATCGTGCTTACAGACGAACAGACAGACGGACAACTTTTGCGATGTCATAGGCATCCCTCCACTTACGCTTTGGAATCCCAAAAACAGAGGAAAGGTTCAGGTGGGATCCTGTACGGGAACATGTATTTGACTTTTGTACATTACCGGATTTTGCAAGATCTGGCAAGATCCAGTGGCATAATATTTTGTCCTTGATAAATATCTTAATCATTTAATTTATGTTCGGTCACAAGATCTAGCCAAAGGTTTTGTTCTTTTCCGAATTTCTGATTTTTACCAGATTCCAGTCTAATATCTGGTAGGAATTTGAAAGGTATCATTGTTTTTAATCCCACAGTTTTAGTCCTTGATACAGGAAGAGAGCGAGAGCGGACAGAACAAGCTCGGTAGTTCGCCAATGAGATAAGATAAGATAAGATTTATTCCACTAAAAGCACAGAGGCCATGGGAATGGAATAGTACCAACACCACCGAATAAATCACTCACTCGCAAATTTTGCATTCCCTGCTTAGCGCTCGAGCGTGCAAGAGGAGCCGGCATTTTAGAACTACTGAATCTCCTGTTTTTGCCGGATTCCAGATAATCCGGCCAAATTGTGAGCTCTCTAGGGAAAGGAAGCAGAAAAAACATTCGAACTTCTTCGTACCCCTTGTACCCAACCAAATCTCCTGTTTTTGCGGATTCCGGATAATTCGGCCGAATTGTGGGCTCTGTAGGGAAAGGAAGCGAAAAAAACATTCGCACGTCTTCGTACCCCTTGTATCTGAACTCCAGACCAATAAAGACACGTCGACGCTGCAGAGCTTTTAAACCCGAGTCACTTTTATTTTCAGAAATAAGTCAAAAGAACTGAACGATATTCGTTTCGACTTTTCACCGTCGAAGGATACTCCAGATGGCATTGCCTCTGAACTGGTTGGAGCTGGTTTAGTCGATGGAATGGACATGGTTCTGATCGCCGCCAACCTCCAGAAGCTCATCGAACAACCGAGCCTGAAAACAGTGAAGTTCCCAGTGGTGAGTGAATAAAGTTTTTACAAGGTCCAGGCCACACCCCAAATGACCTGAGTCTGACCTGAGTTATTTTCTGTTACCTATAAGGCGTTTTTCCGTGCTCCCACAAACAGTTTCTGGGTCGACTGTGGCTGGAAAAGAGTGTTTCCGTGGTCTTTCGTGTGGTCCACAAGTGTGTTTCCGCGACCAACAAGATTTTCATGGCTCGCTTTGTGGCTCAAATTCGACAAACAACTGGCGAGGTGATGGTCGATTTTGTGGCTCGGTTTTGGCGGGAAATTCAAATTAAGCAGCAAAATAGTGTCTCAACGATAAAGCTAACTACTTTTTCAAGCATATAGACTTAAAACTGAGGATCCTTTTTGTATAGAATGGTAAGGAAATAAGCCCCGCCCACCTATTTGCCCCCAAATTTGTTTTTTTTTTATATTTTGTATTATGATGTTTATTTTCGTATAAATACAAATCATATCAGGTCGAGCTGACTTATCAGCTATGCATATATATAAATATCAAGTAAGCAAAAAGGATAGCCTAACTAGAAATGCCCTATGAAAGGGTACCGTTACCAAAACAACAGAAACCAAAATATTGGGTAACCAACTAATCGGATCAGCCGCAAACTGTCGTACATGACTGTGCTTATTTTCTGTCACCTTGAAAGCCTTTAAATGTCGAAACCACCTTATGCCTAGACCGTAGTCGGCATGGTTCCATGACTCGCAGGCTTTACAACATAACTCGACCCCCTAAGGGTTAAATAATTTATTAAACCAATGATTTATAATAACAACGTTTATTTCCTGAATAGCTCATATAATTACTCGCTAGCGTCGGATCGTCACACAATTATTAACACGGCTAAAACTTAATAATCACTTCTCAATAATTACCTTAAAATATTTATATGTATATACAATTACTAACGAATATATCACAGTTCAGAGTTAAAATAGTTTACAAAATATGGCACCCACTTTTAGAGAGTGGATAATTTCACCATATATATCAGTACTAGTCTGGTCTGGCTCTGGGTCTACAACTATCTTACGGAAAAGAAGATCAGACTTTTCATGGAAACGAGAAACCTTTGACTTATCCCACCGCAGATTCTTCACCGCTAGACAATATAATATAATAACAACGTTTATTTCCTGAATAGCTCATATAATTACTCGCTAGCGTCGGATCGTCACACAATTATTAACACGGCTAAAACTTAATAATCACCTCTCAATAATTACCTCAAAATATTGATATGTATATACAATTAATAACGAATATATCACAGTTCAGAGTTAAAATAGTTTACAAAATATGGTACAAATGACGAAAGATACCGGTCAGTAGAGTGGATATCTACTGACCGGATGACTGATATCTACTGACCTGATGACTGATACTGAAACTGACCATAAAAATGATCAGTTTATGTCTTGTACGGTTGTGTTTACCTGCCTGTTGTTTTGTAAGTTCTAAGGATAGGACTTGCGGCTCCAGACCCCCTTATAAAATTACCAATGGTACCTATTAATAGAGGGTTGAGTGGTGTCTGCATAATGATTTCGGTTGAACGACGGTAGTGGCAGTAGATGACCATTGGAAAAGGGCTGGAATATACCCACGATGTTTAACTTTGGTAGTCAGTAATTATTCCTAAAGCCCAAGCTGGGTGCGAATCATAATGGACGGTTTTTCGTAAAATCATTCGATTTTTCAGTCCGTTTTTCTGAAAATCAGTCGATTTTTCGTAAAAACTGTCGTTTTTTTCTTGAATTTTTTTCTACAAAACAGTCGGTAAATACCTTGCCTTCCCCCAAACATTTTGGCTAGTAAGGCCTCCGATGTTCTGATTTTGAAAAATGTTGTGCATTAAATGTTATGCATAATTAAAACGTATACGTCAGCTTAGTGTAGCGATATTTCGGCTCTTCAATGAAAAGCTCCGCTTCAGACTCAAGTTCGAAAAATGAAACTGTGATCAGAAATCATACGATAGGCAATACTCTCATTAATTCAGTTCTGATTTTTTTACCCATCTGTGAATGGCGGCTTACAAAAAAGGAAATAAACAGGGAAACAATAAGTGATTCAGCGCACATGCATTAAAGAAACAACGCTAACCAGGAAAGAGGTACAATTAAAGATGGACGATTCCACCCGCTCGGATCGTGTCTAAAGAACCAATCGGCTGTGTCTTTAAAAGTTTTCCTGTACGCGGCTTCACAGCGATATAGCTGTTTGTAGAGGTAACGAAACGTGATGTCGCGCGAAGTTCCTAATCTCCGCTCGTTTGCATCGGGCAGGGCACGGCAAAATATTCGACTCCGCATGGTGGTCATATTACAGAGATAGGGAGACGGACGGCCTATCTGATTATTTATTCCTGGTTCAGTTTTTCAATTTCAATTTACTTTCAAAATTCCTTCACGGGCAAGCCGAACATTGGATTTTTCGTCATAAATATAGTAACATCAAAATATTTGTCATAATTTTGTCATAAATAATAAACTTATATACAATTCGAATCACTGCAAGTGATCATTTACAATTAGCCTACACTTATATCAGAACTGAAAATCAAATAACTATAACATAAACAAGAGTTACGACGAATTATGCATTTCGACGAATGACGTCACATTTCACGTATGTCAGAACTATAGAATTCAACAATTATAAAATAAGCACGAATTACGATGAATTATAGAAGAATTACGATGAGTTATACATTTCGACGAATGACGGTACGAAGCTTTTTCTGTATCTGTCATGAGATGCAGAAACAGGATGTAGCTTAGGAATCGGCTGCGAAACCATTCGCGCAGGTCTAGGCCTAACGGGTTCAAACTCAGGCGGGAAAATGGGTGATACATAGGTGCGATGGGTCCTTTAAAGTTGGGTTGTTGCTACAATTTACTACTTTATTTTTGCATAACTAATTCAGCCAACTTTTTCAGAGTGCTAAGCTGGATCCAGCCGAGCTACCAGACGAGAGGACACTCGTCGGATTCGCTCAGCTCACCTTAGCCGATTAAAACGGAAATTCCTAATAAGTCTAGAAGTGCAATGATGTGCCATATAGGGCATGTGTAGAGACACCTTTCCGTAATTCCCCGCAACATTCGAAGTGATAATTGGTCAGTGAGTGAGTGTATCTCGTGTAGTGGGTCAGTGCACACTGCCTTTGTGAATGTGATCTTTCTGTGACGCTAGGCTGTGAGCTTAGTGAGAGCTCGTATTGGCGCTTCCACTTTTGGCATATTCTGGTCATTTCCTTTTTTGTTCCAGTTCGGTTCTCAAATGCTCGACGAGAATCGTGTTTTTTTGTTCTGGATAATGCATATGCTTTTGTATAAAACAGCCGCGTATCACAGCATATCTTCAGTCCAAGACTGGAAGTCATGTATACAAAAATAACTCAACACAAAGAATTCAGCTAGGATATTCTTCAGTGATATGTCGGCCCTTCTTGGCAAGGGTCCTCTTCAGGCTGTTGCTGGAAGAAGCGAACGTGCAATTTCAGCCGAACTATCGATGAAAAAAATAGCTGATTTCTCGATATTGAGTAATTTTTTAATATATGCGTGTTAATGCCACCCGTACTCGGGCCGAACTCCTTGGTAACCGAGCTGAAGTCCGGTTTTCGAGAACCATCTGACTTTCATCCGTGAATAGTTTGTTACTGATGACATGCGTCTTCTAGGATTGATAATAGTCCCAATCTCTCAGACCCCAGTGATCCTTCCATGTTGAGCCCACGACCAGAGCAAAAGAACACTAGAGAGTAGCGCCAAGACCTATGCTTCCAGTGCTTTGCAAAGGGGCCATACTCGTAGCGCCACCCAGTACGCTTGCGGCATTTAAAGCGAGACAAACTTGCGGGTTTAGAAATTTCTAGGAAAGAAAAGGTGCGGTCTGCACATACCAAGGAAACAATGGAGGCGGTATAATTTTTTTGCAATGTTCAGGATATGAAGTTATCGGAGCCAGCGCTGGTGAACGACTGAAGGAGTTTCAGTAGGGATGCTCTCGACCGCTGGTGGTGCTAGTATCGCTGCTATTCGATTGTGTGTCAATTTGTCAAGCCTTGGCGCTGCTCCATAGTGTTATTTTGCTCTGTCTGCGACACTGTCACCGAATTTTAGCCGAACTCTTTGGAAGCCTTTAAGTCGCGGTCTTTCCTTACTGTGGTTTTCTAGACCCATCTGGCCCATGACTAGTTCATTCTAGATGGCAAGCGTCTTCTATGGTTACTGACAGTCCCAGTTTTACCCAGCCTCCAGTGATCCTTCCATGTTAGCCTGTGAAGCTAGTGTTCGTTACAGATTGTTTTTACCGTGATTGGTAAGTTAAATTTTAGGTCCTTGGAGTTCCTGTCTGTTGTTCTTCTAACAGCTTATACATAAAAGCTGTCTTGTTGATCCATGAAATATGTTTGACAGTGCAAAACGGATACATCAGCTGCATTTTATTAGAGCTATATTTCGTCCTTGGAAGTTGCCTCGGAACTTGTGAAAAATATTTCATTTTCCAGTTTGAGCGGCTTGAGCCGGAAGAGGACCCTTGCCAAGAAGGGCTGAAATATAGCTCCAATGAAATTCAGCTGACGTAGCGGTTTACCACTGTCAAACATGATTCGCCGTCAGCTTGGGCTGAAAGAATATTTATGAAACATGTTTTATCAAACTTTAATTAGAGAGAGCAATCTAATTACTTTGAAGTCGTGCACCTATTATCGAAACCGAAAGTCGGAAGATTTGAAGAAACGGAAGTTTTCGTTTGGTTTATGAAGAACGTGTTCCACCCTACTTACCTTAGTTACTGCGCATGCCGTCACGAATTCTGGCTTCTCGCCGTTAAGGCTGGAACGATATTTCTATTTTCCAGCAGAATATCATGCCACGGGTGAATCCGACCAATCACGTTACAGAGATGCGTAGTTACTACGCTCCCGAGCATGGTAAGCTAATAGTTACTTGTAGTTACTATTTTGAAAAGGTTGGAACGGTCCGCATAGTAACTTTTTACGAGGTTGGAACGAAAAAAGTAACTGATAGTTACTATTGGTAGAAGGGTGGAACACGCTCAAAGACGACGCCAGTGTGCTCTCTTCTGGTGTAAAGAGTATCTCTTCCTATCACCTTAATAACAAAACTGGGGCTAGTGGGGGGGGGGGGGGGGGGGGTACTGACTTCGAAAGAGACTCGTCTTGAGTCGGAGCGAAGGGATCTGGGGATTCTTGTGAGGCGGTCTTATCGAAGCATTTAAATTCGAGAACTTTTAATTTGCCAGAATGGCGAGACAAATAAAAGAGTAAACATGGTTCAAATTCTAACATGCCCTAATATTGGAACATGCAAATCTGTAACGATGATAAACAGTGTACGATTACGAACACGAAATTTAAAAAACACAACTTAGTTCTGATATGTAGCTATTCAGATTGACTTTGTCGGTCTTCCCACGATTGCTTTAGCTATAAGTAACTGCTCTTACTGTGCCTGTTTAATGACCTTTAAGTTTGGTAAAATAATACCGTATGTCTTTTTTTTTCTTTTTTAAGGTGATGGAAAGGTGCCATTTTGGTCAACCACTAATTGTTTGCTAATATCAGCCAGTTCAGTTTATGTGAGAGGCTGTACTGAAAAAAGTGCCGTATTTATAAATGGTGTGTATGCCCTAATTGTATACTGCCTATTTTCTAGTTTTTGTTTTTCAGAACCGAAATGTTACCGAGTCTGCTTTTTTTAAGTTAACAAGCTGTTCGTTTCTGTAGTACTTGAGACCTGGCAGTTTCGCTAGAAGTTCAGAATTTGAAAACTTGCAAATTGATTTTGAGTTGTCAGGTACTTTCGTTGATGTTGTTAGCGAATTCAGGTGTGGTTGAGGGGTAACAAAAAGATAGGGTAAGTACTCGTGATGCAGCAGAAACTGCCGGGTCCGTTTTTTATTCGTTTTAGTTCTTAGACGTTCTAAGCGATACAAGGAATCGTTTCTAAGTCATTTGCTGAAGGTTAACTGTATACATCGCGTCTAAATAATAGAAGCCTTTAGAATGTGTGTCCGATTTCTGTAATACCATCAGCCCCAGCTGCTGGTCACCAGCAATGTTTCCAAAATGGCCTTTGCTACGGAGTTTTTTGTCACCATCTACCAAGGCCTGGGGTCGTTTGCCCGTTTTTGGCACCAAGTGCTTACTCCTCACTGCTCTTTAGACCATTTTGGACCAAGGTCTTTCTCCTTTCTACTTAGGCCTGTGGAGAAAGGAGATTAGTTGCGTTTTTGCAGATACCATGGAATCTGTTACCACGGTAACTGGATCTGCAATTAGTCGTGTGTGCAGTTACCGTCGTACCTGATATACGGTTGCTCTGCAAAAACGACAATTGCCAAAATTGCGCTTTTCGAAGTCATCCCAATAGAAAAACTGATATTTTGACAAAAACTGATGAAAGTGATGACTTTTTCAGATACCACGATCAGTTACCGATACCACGATAACTGGCCAGATACCCCGATAGAAAACGACTTTAGACCGTGGTATCAGATACCAATGTATATGCAATAACGCAACTATTGGCAACTCCGAGAGAACGGCGCCAGACTCCTTGCCAGAAAACGGCCAAATTAGCAGAAAAGACAGAGGACTTGGGAGGGAGGCCTTCGGTCTCTTTTGGTGAAAACGCGACTCGTGTTCGAACTTGGCCTGAACTCAGAGGACCCACCTTCCTCGAAATATCTCGACTGCTTTGACGTTGTTGTGCCAACTGACGGACGGACGAACTTCGTAGTATCGTCACTTCCTTTTTGGAACCCGAGAAAAGTGTTGCATCCAATGAAAAATCTGCATCGTAGAAGTTTCGGCAGTCTTGTATGATATAATCAGCAGTAGATTGGAAAGGCATATATCCACGTACGCCTTTAGGGGAGACTGGAGATATCCGAAATAGCTCCAAATTCATATTGCCATTTTGCTGGTTTAAAAATGGTTTTAAAGATTCGGAAAGGGTTGATAAATTATGAGCGTGTTCCATCCTACTTACCATGGCTACTATGCATGACGTCATGAATTCTGTTTTTTTGGCGTCAAGCATTTTTCCATTTTCAGCAAAATATCGTGCCACGGACTAATCCGGCCATTCACAGGCACAATTTCGATAAGGTTGGGACGGTTAGCGTAGTAACTTTTCATTGGAACGAAAATAGTAACTAATAATAATTGTTAGGAGGATGGGAAACGCTCTATCTTATCACGTAACGCCTGTGCTCGAACAAATCAGCACACTAAGCATCCCGTTTTCCTAGTGAAGTGGAGGATAAGTAATTGTATTTGCTTATGCTTGATGGCGCTAGACATGTAAGGTAGATGAGATGAATTCCTCTTCCAACTACAGCCTGAATAGAACCGTTGCCAAAAAGGGCCGAAATATTGTTGGAATACTTAGAAGCTGATTTACCGATTTCGTGCCGTCAACCATGTAATGGGAGGGTTGGATGATCGTCACCGGTACCAATACACTGAAGTTCATCCTAGTAGAGAATAACCTTTAGAAAGACATGTTTTGGGATGTTTCCAAAGGGAAGAATCTCGATCAGAGCCTTGTTTTTATTGCAATAGTGCTGCCGCGTCGCTGCTGCAGCACTTCTTTGCTTCTGCACAAGATGTGTGTTTGCATGCACAGCCTGCTCAGTTTCTTCTTGAAGCAGCACCTTGAAGGGAAGCCCGGACTTGGTCGGTAGGCAAGTCCGCGATTCTCGAGAAGTGCTGCCGTCTTCCTCGGAAGCACTGCAGTGCAAACACGAATGTAGAAAGAATCAGCACGGAAGCGGCCGAGAACTGGACCTGCAACGTGCAACAAAACAAGGCTCAGTGCTCTCGATTTTAGAAGAGATCGATAGCCGAGTCTTGAAGAGATGACTCTGGTCCGTTTTTGGAGACGGGATTTTGAGTGTGTAGTTCTTTTTATTGGGTTTCTGACCGAGTAAGTGCATATTTTTTTCTTTCTCGTCTTTCTTCTTATTTCTTTACTAAAGTGCTATGTAGGTTAATTTTTCATGGGGGGTTTGTTAAACCTCTCAACAAGTGGAAACTTCTGGAGGGTGTTGTAGTTATAGTATTTTTCGATCTAATCTAAAAAATGATCTGTTAGGGGCAGAAGACCTGCTTTTCTAGGCCTATATTAAAATTTGTTTGAACAGTAATCCCGTTTAGGCATGTGAAGGAGCTTCAGTGCAGATACTTTTACTGACATAAAATATGATGTTGCTGAGCGCCTGTTTCTAAGGAGCTAGACCGGATAATTTGTTACTACTTTGAAGCAAGAGTCTTAGAATGTCCATGCCAAGCAGTGTGCCTGAAAGAGATGGTAACAAAGTGAATTCTTTGGCAACAGAAGTGATATTTATATTTCCAACTTTTTCTTGCATATATATGATTGCCTGGCTTAACAGGGCCAGTCGTTCCATTTGTGCGTCAGGTAGGAAAAAAAGGTACAGCCTTCGGTAGCGTTCCGATCATCAGGCTGTCCTTTGGCCCACCAAGTGAATTCCACTGACAATCCGTCACTCCACTACAACAAACCTTCTTGGGAAAGATCGTTGAGCCCGATCCAAGGCCAGAAGATCTTCTCTATGTTTATTTGTTCGACTAAGAAAGCGTTCTCTTCTTCGCTGTGGATGGAGGCCAACTCTGCGCCAAAACCTCGGCAGCTTTGTAAAGCATTTTCCCAGGATTTGTTTTCGGCGAAAAGTCGATAGCAGGAGCAACTGTCGTGGAAGCACTTGCCGATCCAGCCGGGAAGGCATAAGTTGTTTCCTACTTAAATCAGCTTTTTTTGGAAGTAGAGGACTTCCTTACGCACCTTGAAAGATTTTTCTGTTCTTCCTCTTCCTTTTTCTGTCGGTCGTCATTTTCCTTTTGTACTTTTTTCAACCCCTGTTCTGTCACCTTATCAGCTGTATGTTGCTGTTCCTTCATCTGTCTCTGGTCTTCTTGCAAAGACACGATCATCTCATGCATCTTCTTGATGCTTGTCTGTACTTCCTCTTCTTTTTTCTTTCGGTCGTCATATTCTTTTTGTGCATTTCTCAGCTCCTGTTCTTCACCTTATCAGCTGTATGTTGCTGTTCCTTCGTCTGTATCTGGTCCTCTTGCAAGGCTACGATCATCTCCTGCATCTTCTTGATCCTTGTCTGTTCTTCCTCTTCCTTTTTCTTTCGGTCGTCATTTTCCTTCTGTGCTTTTTTCAACGCCTGTTCTTTCACCGTGTCAGCTCTATACTGTTGTTCCTTCCTCCCTCTGTCTCTGGTCCTCTTGCAAGGACACGATCATCTCATGCATCTTTTTGATCCTTGCCTGTTCTTCCTCTTCCTTTTTCTGTCGGTCCTTGTTTCGCATCAGTGTCTTTTCCAGCTCTTCCTCCTTTATTTTAGCGGCACTCTGTTGCTGTTCTTTCATCATTTTCTGTTCTTTTAGCACAGCTACAATCATCTCATGCATCTTCTGGAACTCTGTCTGGTATTCCTCTTCTTTTTTCTTTCGGTCGTCTTTTTCCTCCTGTGTGATTTTTAACTCCTCCTCCTTCGCTTTAGCGGCCTTATGGAGTTGCACTCGCATCTCTTCCAAGACCAAGATCTTCTCACTGATCTTCCTACTGCTTGTCAGGTCTTCCTCTTCCTTTTTCTTTCGATCATTATAGTCCTTGAGTGCAGTTTCTAGTTTTTCCTTAATCTTTGTCTGTTCTTCCTCCAAGTCAACGATCTTAGCATGCATATTCTTGATCCTGGTCTGGTCTTCCAACAATTCAACTATCTTATCTTGCATCGTCTTAGTCTGTGACTGGAGTTCCTCTTCTTTTTTCTTTCGGTCGGTATTTTCCTTCAGTGCGTTCTGTAATTGTTCCATAATCCTTGTCTGGCTTTCTATCAACTCGGTGATCGTCACATGCATCTTTGCCTGGTCTTCCTCTTGTCTTTTCCTTAGGTGGTTATTTTCCGTGAGTGCGCTATTCAACTCTTCTCCCTTTACGTCAACGCACTGTTGTAGTTGTTCCTTCAAGTCTTTAATTTCATTCTTCGCTGTTTTCAAACCGTCGTCCTTTGCTTCAACAGCTTCCTGTAGTAGTTCGTTAATTGTTGTATATTGTTGTGACTGGACATGAAGTTGTTGCTTGAGCATGTACTCCCGTAGATTCACCGTCCCTCACAGCAGTCCAAAGTCTTTCACTTTTCCCTTTCTGCAGTCAAAAGCTCGTCGTTTGGTCATTCTGGCAAGATGGTACGAAATATGTCCGTTCCCATGAAGTTTCGTGATGTCCTTTACATTTTCGTCTGAATCGGTTGTTACCGCTAGCTCAACTTTTTGCCCTGGGTTTTCGAAGGTCTTCTTCAGGCAGCAGATTCTGCAGGGGTTGTCTGGATCGTTGGACAGCTGCGACAGCACCAGGTCTAGTTTCAAGATGCGCAATGGTTGAACATTTTCTTTCCTGATTCCCATGCTGGTCCCCAGTGCCATTTCCACTGCGTTGTACGCAAGATCTTGCACATCACTGTCATTGGTGCTGAGAAAGAGCTTGGTCTTCTGACCACCTGCGAATTCCAACGAAGAATCGGCATACGATGCGACAGCGGTCTGGTTCTCTGGGCTTAGCAATGGAACAAGGGCAGGGTCGTAAAAGAATTTCCAGTCAGCTAGAGTCGAACCGAAGTATTCCTCATTTCCGTGCATGGGCCAGACCCGAAGACGCATCCCTAGGAAATCGAACGTGGTAGTTACGCCTGGGTTGATGGTGAGTTGATTTCCTTCTACATAATTCTTTGCAAGTACCGAAAGCAGGGCATACACAAACATGAGTGTCTGTTGTAGTAGCATTTCGCTGTATATCTTTTAACCTGCAATGAAAAGACAAGAAGTCAAAAATTTGTCGTAGCTATGGAGCCTCATTTTAATCACCAACCAATGTATATTGGTCTTTCTGCTCTTTCACAGTATAGATAATCCACGCAACTAGATAGCCCGGGTTGTCGGCGAAACGTCTCAAATCGAAACCTTCGCTGCTGGAAAGTCCCCATGACAAAATTTCCCCATGGCAAAACGTCCCCATGACAAAACGTCCCCAAACAAAACATTCCAGCGTAAAACGTCCCCATGGCGAAACGTCCCAGGATAAATTAGACCAGTAACAGCATGTGCGCAAACGCTCAAACATTGAGTGTGAAAGTAAAATTTGATCACATCTAATATACGAACAGCGTTAGAACAAAGATATTTCACAACCCCGATAACCAAACAAGTATTGAACTAACCTTATTTGAAATTATCCCGCTTAAAAGTATCCCGGTGACGATGAAGTTTTTCAAACATTTTAAAAGGTAAACAAAACGCACGTAGAAATCCAAAGATCACCTTACAAGAACGGTTTCAATTTCAATACTGAATGTCGAGCCAGCCAGTCCGACCATTTAAAAACCTTTTCAATCAGCAAGGTGCACAAGGTACAAGTGCAATATACCGAATCTTGAGCATTGTCCTAATAGGTGTAATAAGCTGAATAACGCTAGACGCGATGTTTTACGTCTTAATACACACGCCCGTTCAAATACGAACTCGAGAGGCTCTTATCTATGCAGCGAGCAGTGTTGCCAAGGTCATAAAGTGTTTCGAGTTTCTGAAGATCAGAAAAGTGTTCTTAGTGTTACTTGAAGTACACCAGTACAATTTGACGCCCAATACATTGTAAAAAGCAGTTAAATATGCGGATGGCCAGCATTGGTCTTCGAAGTAGCATTAAGCAGTCGCAGCAGAACTAAACGTGTTATTTTGAAGAAAAGTTGTCTCTTCAGATTCCAACATAGTAGAACTTTACTGCTTCCCGTGGCAACCCTGACGACGCTGCTCCTTTCCTCGGCCCGCTGGCAGAACCAACCAAGCGATCTGATTGGCCCTGCATAAGCCAGAATGGAACGCTAGTCTATTCTCCTTAAGCATTGTCCTAATAGGTGTTGTAAGGTGTATTACGGCGTATAAAGCTTATCACAGATTCCTCTTTTCCTCGGAGCGCGCTGTAATAAGGTGAATAAAGGAAAATAGACTAGCGCTCTATTCTGGCTTATGCAGGGCCAATCAGATCGCTTGGTTGGTTCCGCCAGCGGGCCGAGGAAAGAGCAGCGTCGTCAGGGTTGCCACGGGAAGCACTAAAGTTCTACTTTGGTGGAAGCTGAAGAAACAACTTTTCTAAAAAAAATAACACGTTTTGTTCTGTTGCGACTGCTTACTGCTAGTTCAAGGACTTGTGCTGTCCATCCGTAGATTTACTTGCTTTTTACAATATATTGGGCGTCAAATTGTACTGGTGTACTTCAAGTAACACTAAGAGCACTTTTCTGATCTTCAGAAACTTGAAAAACTGTATGAGCGTGGCAACACTGCACGCTGCATTGATAAGAACCTCTCTGGTTCGTATTTGAACGGGCGTGTGTATTAAGACGTAAATGTCGCGTATAGCGTTATTCAGCTTATTACACCTATTAGGACAATGCTTTATTCACGTTATTACAGCGCGCTCCGAGGAAAAGAGGAATCTGTAATAAGTCTTATACGCGGTAATACACCTCTTTACACCTATTAGGACAATGCTTTAGCAACCTAACGGCCGACGAACGACGTGTCAATTATATGACAAAACCGTCCAGTTTCCAATTTTTCATTAAAGAGTGAAGTACGACGAGTGGTCTTATCTGTTGCTCTCTCTGTTACAGAAAAATCCACATCTATACACATATATCCTGGAGTATAAGAGTAGAATTTGTGACACTGAGCGATGGGAAATCTTGGCCCAGCTTCCCATGAACGGAAGGGTGGGGTATAGGGGGATGACCCATCAAAATGCAGATCTAGACCTACATGTCCTCAAGTATACCACCTTGGAACTTGATCCAGTCACGAGTAAAAACTTAACTCATGGATAATTTGAGCCCAGTTACCCATGAATATAGAAGGTGGAAGGGTGGTTCAACTCCAAATTTATGTTCCCTACCCTAAGATCTGAAAGCACAAGGCACTATTTACTTTTCAATCTACAGTATTTTGATATATTTTAATACTTTGAGACTAGGCTGTGCTTTCAACAAATAACCCACGGTTTTGGCTGTTTTAAGCCTTTTCCGTGACCCGTTGACCTATAGCGAAAACATGGAAATAATTTACATAACCGTTTTTGGGTTCCCAAAACGTAAGTGGAGGGATACATATGACATCGCAAAAGTTGTCCGTCCATCCGTCCGCCCATCCGTCTCTCCGTCCGTCCGTCTGTCCGTCTGTGCGCACTATAACTCTCGAAGGGAATAAGATAATTTGATGAAACTTGGTGTGAGGATCCTATGGGTCAAGAGTAAGGTCGAGTTCGTAGATGGGCTCTTTAGCCCCACATTTAGGGGTAGGGGAGGGGGTTTAAATTAAGGGGCAAATAAAATATTATCAAACAGATAATGTGATAGTCCATTGTGGGGTAAGAAGGCATGCTGAACACGATAGTGAAAACCATTTTGTCATCGGACAAGTATTTCGCCCGGATCCGGCCAAAACCGGAAAGTTTGTTAAAACTAAAAGTTTTACTTGAGGTTGATTAGATGTTCGGTTTAGGGGTAATAAGACATGCTGAACACGACGGTTAAAACAATTTTTTTGCCGGGCAATTAGTTAGCCCGCAATCCGGCCAAAACCGGGAAGTCTGTTAAAAGTAAAGTTTTATGTGAAGTTGATTAAATGTTCGATTTAGGTGTAGGAAAACATGCTGAACACGATGGTGAAGACCATTTTCTCGCCGGGCAAGTAGTTCGCCCGGGATTGAGCCGAAACCGCAAAGTTTGTTAAAAGTAAAAGTTTTGTTTGAAGTTGATTAGATGTTCGATTCAGGGGTAAGAAGATATTCTGAACACCTATATTTTTTTCTACGCGGAAAACTTGTTCGCCCGGAATCAGGCCGAAACCGGAAAATTTGTTAAAAGAAAAAGTTTTATTTGAAGTTGATTAGATGACAGATTTAGGGGTGAGAAGAGACGCTGAATCTGTATATGACAATCTTTTTTTTTTACCGGGACCATAGTTCGTTCGGAATCCGGTTGAAACTGGATTTTTTGTATAAGTTAAAGTTTTACTTGTAGTTGATTTATATGTTCTTTACACGGATAAGGAGATATGCTGAATTCGTTTCTGACCTTTTTTTTATTCTGGACAAGTATGGTAGGTAGTTCGTTCGCAATTGTCTGGATCAAATATTAGATTTTTGGGACCCCTTCGAAACCTTTGGTCTTGTTTCTGATGGAAAATTTCCTCGCAGACAACCGTCGACAGCGTGGCACACATCGAAGGTAGCAAAACACGGCAAGCGAGAAAATCAGTGTGGTTCTGTTAGAGGGGTTAGAATGTACCGTACGAAATTGGGGTCTCCGGGTTTAGAAATGTATGGAGTATTCAATCAGCACCCGAGGTGAAAGGGTCACAAGAATTTACCTGTTGGATACATTGGCTGCGTGCTGAATAGCTAAGATTTGGCAGTGGCGACTTCGGAAATTTTACTAGAGGAGCGTCATTTTGTTGGTGTGGGGTAGAGAGGCGTCACTAGCCAAAATGTTTGGGGGGGGGGGCGGACGGTGAATTTACCGACTGGCTGGTAATTTTTACCGACTGATTCTGCAGAAAAAACGACTGTTTTCAACAACAAAAAATGAAAGTCTTGAAAAAAATCAACTGATTTTCAGAAAAATCCACTGATTTTCAGAAAAACCGACTATTTTGACGAAAAATCGACCAGTTTTCAGAAAAAACGACTGTTTTCATGAAAAAAATCAACTGTTTTGACAAAAAAAATCGTTTTTTTTACCGACTGGCCGACAGCATTTGGGGGGGGGGCGTCCCCCCCTCCCCCCCCCAGTCGTGACGCCCCTGGTGGGGTAGTAAAACAATCCCTTTCCCTGTAAGTGTCATTTATTGTTAATTGGGCATTGGAATAGAGGCAGGAAATGGCAAATCAAGCAGATTTAGCGATCATTTTAGCAGATATTAATTCGAAGTTAAAAAAGTTAGAACCTATGAGTATACAGATGAGTGGCATAGAGTTAGAGGTTTCAACGTTAACCCAAACTTTGAACACCGCAATCACAAAGTTGCAAGGCGATTCCCAGGTTATTCAGAAGAATGTAAATTCGGAACTGAAGTTGGCAAGAAGGAGAATCAGCCAGTTGGAGGCAGATAGCAAGAGGGCAAACCTAGTTTTGTACAATTTTGTACCTAATATTCGTGCAGGAACATCTCTGAGGGAAGATGTTATTTCAGTGTTCAACCTACTGATCCTGTTTCTGGATCTAAGAAAACTTGATATTAAGGACGTTTTTCGACTGAAGTCATCAAATGGAGTTCACCCCGTGCTTGTGAAATTTAACAGCACGTTTTTTCGTGATTCAGTTTTGAAATCAAGTCGCAATCATAAGCATTCTAGCACTTGCAACATCTAACCCCCCCCCACCCCACCCAAGACCCAAGATGAAGCCACGACTCGATCCGATCGCTGGGTCATCTAGCGGTGCGGGTCGGAAGCGCCCGGTATGGGGTGATGGAATCATAGTAATTGACTTTGGATCTAACAAAATATTTTTTATTGTAGCATATGGAAAATGTGTAGAAAAATTAAACTAATTATTTGCATTATCGATTTCTTTAAGTATTGTGTTTTCTAATTTTTCTTGTTAATTGCAGCAACCAAAGAATTAAGGATGTAAACTAGATCACAGTAAATTACCGAATTTGGTAAAGAATGAGACCAAATAAATAAACAGGTTAAATCACCGAATTTACGCAAGGACGGACCGAATGCGGTGAAATCGACGCGGAGTGAACAAAAGTCGGATGAATTAGCAAATTCAAGAAAGAAAGGGGAAGCAATAAACACGTTAAATCTCCCAAATTCGAAATGCGGGGACAAAACGATTTTTATGAAAAGGACATCACGGCTTCGACGCGATGCCCGTTTTGACCGAATTTTTCGCCTTAGGCGAAAATTTGACCAAATACCTAAAACGTGAGGAGGGGGGAGTTGCGCCGCCCTCCTCGGGACGCCCCTGAGTAGAGACCACCTTCGACGGAAAAATAAATGGGGAAGTAAGCTTTTGGAGTTTCGTGGTAAGGAGAATTTGGTTATTTTAAACGGGAGGGTAGGAATTGACGGGAAGTTTGGGGAGTGTTCGTGTTTTTCTGGGAGATCTCCAAGTGTGATTGATTATTTGGTTGTGAGTTTGAGCCATTTTTCCGGGTGTACCAATTGTGAGGTTATGGGGATGCAGGGGTTTGATCATTTGCCTATAAGAGCGTGTTTTAATTGGAGAGGAAAGCCGGATAATCCGATGAGTGATAAGCCTAAAAGAAAGGAAAATTTAAGTGAAGATGTGAAAGTAAGTAGGCCCCTTAGATAGATCACAATGATGAGGAAAAACTTAGTCAATATTTTCCTAAAGAAGATTCAGAGATGAGACTGCAGAAGAGCGCCCAGCTAGCAAAAGAGGGCGATCTAAAATCTTCTCTAACAGAATTGTGTGGTATAGTGTATGAGTTAGAGAAGGGATCTAGGTTAGAAAATACTAGTAAGATTAGGACTAAGCGAGATTTTGTTGATGAGGAATGTGATAATTATAGGAGGGGAGTGATAGAAGCTTTTAAGAGTTTAAAAGAGAGTTTGCCAAAAGATAAGGAGGAACGTTGTAAATTGTATAGGGAGAAGAAGGAGGAACATAGAAAGTTAGTTAAAAGAAAGAAGAATAAGTTTAGGTTAGAAGAATATCTTAGGATTAAGGAAGCACTGTAGGGCGGATCCTAGAGAATTTTGGAAACTGGTAAGTAATTCTGTTGGCCGGATTCGTGAGGGGGAGTACCATCAGCTGAGAGTTTGCCCGCATATCTGGAAGGTAAGTTTGAGGAAGCACGTGAGGATGAGCTGTTGGATAAAAAGTTTGCAGATTTGAATAAAGCTATTGATTTACCGTTGAATGAAGATGATTATAAGTTGATTGAAGAGGTGAAAGAGAGTGAAATGAGAAAAATGAAGGGATTTTCGGCGCCGGGAACGGATGGAATCCCATTAAAAGTGTGGAAGTGGAGTAGAGTGTAGATAATTTCAATTTTATGCCTATTATTTTTGGGATTTTTTTAGTAAACCGTTCTGGCCGGAGGAATGGTCAATATCTATTCTAGTGCCACTGTATAATAAAGGCGATAGGCTAGTACACAGTAATTATAGAGGTATTAGCATGGGGAATAGTATTAGTAAGCTTTTTAGTAAGGTATTATGTTCTAGGCTAGATAAATGGTTAGAATCGCAAAAAAGATGATAGATATTCAGGCAGGATTCAGGAAGGATTATAGTGCTATAGCTATAGACCAGTTGTTTATATGTGTATGACAAGAAAATATACTAGAGGAAAAAAAATGGGCTATATGCAGCCTTTCTAGACTTGAGAGGAGCTTTCGACGAAGTGAGTAGTTATATAAACCGGTTTCTACCCCACCCTCCCCCAAATTTCAAAACCCCATTTTAACATCGATTTCTTAAATTTTAACATGCTTTTTTCCGAAATTTCACCCTTTTTAAAGATATTTGTATTTTCTTTTTTCCCAAATAAAGGTACCAAGAAATAGGAAATATTAACCTTTATACTACATATAAACTACTACTTTTTTTTTGCTTTTTTCAATTTTTTATCCAAATACCCCCCAATTACTGAGTAAACAGTTCCAAGTCAACGTATTGTTCCGAGTTCTTATTTACACGCAAAATAGGCTGCAAAATAAGATTGTTCTTTAGAAGTAACTCATTAGCAATCGAATTGTATCTCTGTGGTATAAACAGATCACACATCTTCTTGTTATGATTGATAACTACAACTAACTTATCTCCATATTTTGTTTTAGCCATTCTCATTTTAACGATGGTATATTTCAATCCTAGAACTAGTTCTTCTTTCCTGATTCCTGATGATATTAGCGGCTGAATTTATTTAATAAAAATCCAGATCGCTATTCATCACATCATCAAATTAAAATCACCTCAATGTACCCAACAGTTCTATCTCTAGTGCGGATAAAGCTCTTTGGGCAAGCAAAAAATAGAAAATCTCTTTGCGCATTAGCATTCACATCACAAAACAGTTGCTCCCGGAGAGATTACAGGCCCCGTTGGCATAATGGTCTAAGTCATTGCAAGCTTAGTAATCATTGCATCAACGATGTCGTGAGATCGAATCCCACTACCAGCAATCCGTTGATAGTGAGCGATGGCGAACAAAAAAACTCAGAGGGTTTCCTCCCCTCACGGGGCACCCCAGACTCACCAAAAAAAAAAATAAGACGACGAATAAACATCTTCAATCTTCAGAGTCTGGGGTGGGAGGTTTTGCAAAAATGTTATATTTTTGGTAAATTTTATTGTTTTCTTATAGATTCATTCTTACAACCATTCAAACGGACTTGTTTCATGTATTTTTCGCGAGGAAAAAATCTAAATGTTTTACGCATTTCTGCTTCACGCTGAATAACCTCTTCAACCGTTAATTGACCACATTTTAGCATTGATACCAATTCAGTGTAGAAATTATACGTGGTTTTGTATTCAGCTTTTCTATCTGCAATGTTTAAATGTTTTTCAATTATTTCAATCAATCAATCAATCAATCAATTTTATTTTCAACCCTAATAGCACTAGGCTAACACGGGCGGGAATTGGAAAAATAAACACTCGCTAGCAATACAAATAAAATACAAACTAACAAACAATAAATAAATAAGAAACGAACATGAATCATGAACAATTAAAATGTTTAGTAAAATACGGAACGAATGAATTTAGGTATCTTTCTGAAGATTTTGTAGGTGGGGGAACAAGCTTGGGTTTTGGGTCGTCCTTGCTTCGCGTGTTGTGTCCATGAGAGGGTGTAACGAAGTCCGGAAGGATGGTCCTGTGGTGCTGAGAATTCAAAATTTGGTGGCCAAAACGCATGAGAAGATTATGTCTTCTTTCAGACAGTTTTTCGATATCGAGGATTTGAAGGCTTTCGTTGTAAGATGTGTAATTGTGACCAAGTATTATTCTGCAGGCTCTCTTCTGCAGTCGTTCGATTTCGGCATCCTGAGCTTTACTTAAGCCAGGATGCCAAATTTGGCAGCCGTACTCTGAAATGGGCCTTACATAATTTTTATAAAGTGTCACTAGTTCATGGCGTGGAACCCCAAACCGCTTCAGGTATGAAAATGAACGAAGGGTAGCAGAGCTATTTTTCACTATTTTTCCCACTTCACTTTTCCATTGGAGGTTATCATCCAGAATGATGCCAAGAATTTTTACAGAATTTTCAGTTTTCATCAACGATTCCGACTCGACTGTTTGTAATACTTGTTTAGTGAAGTTAATCCTCATGACGTGACTTTTGGAATTGCTGACTTCTAATTTGACATCCGAGCATTGCTGATGGAGATTGGCGATCATGTCATGGAGCATCCGATCTTCATTTCCTCGAATCTCACGCAGAAGAGGAAGTGTGAGGTCATCAGCAAACTTTAAATGGTTTCCTATGTTCATCATGAGTTTGTTGACTACCATCAAAAACGCCAAGGGCCCGAGACGAGTCCCTTGCGGTGCCCCACAAGTTATTTCGATAATAACGGAACCCAAACTTAAAGACGCTAAAGGTAGTATAAAAAACGCACTTAATCCTGCTGCTGAAAAGGCAAATTTGGATAAAAGTAGACCGTTACTCACATTATTGTAATATTTATAGCTTCGGCGATATACAAACATTTTCTTTTCCAAATCTTCCATTTATAATAAAACTAAATTGTTTCAAAAATTACTTCTTTAGGTTTGCCTCCAAATTCAGGAATACGTACACCATCTCGTAAACAATACTGCAGATAGCATGATCAGTCGGATGTAATCCAGACGGTGCATACTACGTGAACGCAAAACACTTCTGCCACCTGCGCAACTCCACTATTTCTTTCTTAACTGGCCAGAGGCAATCTAGATCGCGTATGCTCCGAGAAATAAAAACAAATCAGCCGTCTCGGTAACTGTGCTCTCTGTGCATTGTCCAGTCGGAGAAAATGAGATAGCCTTTGCTCCATGAAACACATACTGAAACCAGTGAATTTCTTTACGGCTGAGAAAACGCAGTCGGGAGAAATTCATTAATAAAAATATTCCCCTAATAAATGATGGAAACTGCAGAGGTTATTCAACGTTGTAAAACCATTATATCAAACAACGAATCGGTTATACGAAGTTTATACAAAATTAATGAACTTCGTACATATGCAAAAATTAACAATATCAAAACAAATGGTGAAACGAAAAAGGAAATAACTAATAAGATAATAAAGCAACTTAATAGGAATATTTTGCTTGCGGAAGATACAATTAATATTCGGCGTAGAAATGAAAGGATTCGGAACAAAAATAGACCATCAAATTATACACCAGAGCCAGCATTAAGGAAGATTTTAGAACATGAGATAAAAGAAAATAATATTGTTATTGGAAATATAAAAAAAGAGGAGAAACGGATAATAGAAAAGGATACAAGTGAATTAAAAAGGTTTCTAAAAAAGAAAGGCCTACCCACTCGTGGTAACAGAGATGAAGTTATAGAACGCATTAAGGAATACTATGGTAGGATAATTAATAAGCAGAAAGAAACTATGGATAAAACTAGAGGTATCCTGAGAGATCAAACAGAAAGAGGTGATCAAAATAGACACAAACTAATCGATTTATCTAATCTCTTTATAAATAAGAAACAAATCAAAGAAGAAACATCGATTCCCAAATATTTGTTTAAAACAGAAGAAGAACAACACCCCACTATTGTAAGAGAAAATGAAAACATTTACACAGTAAACGTATCGATTGAAAGCAACGGTAGAGACGAAAATACTCTCATTTGTTTTGTTTTTGAGGATTTGCAACGAAGAATGAATGAAATATACCAGTACAGAGTTCAGTTTGTGACCAAGGTTATTTTCTAACGACAAGAGAATGATGAGGAAGTAGAAGTATTTTACAACAGTACTTCTTGGGTTTTAAACAAAAATAGTGTCCTTACTCGTAGCCATTTAGATGACAACAACAGGAGACTTAGTTCTTTGAGTAATACCCCTCGATCTGGATTACAATTTAGGCGATATGATGCAATCGACTATAGGATGACTCGAATCGAATCCTACATGGGAGGAACCTATAAAACACTGCCAGATTTCGTAAAAAATAAAAAAGCTTGCCTGAATATTGAAAATAAGGATCAAAAATGCTTTCTTTGGTCAATCTTAGCACATTTATACCCAGCTAAAGATCATGCAGAAAGAACTTCGAAATATAAACAGTATGAAAATGAATTTGATTTCAAAGGAATTACTAACTACCCGATGGATACCAAAGATATCTACAAATTCGAAAATAAATACAATATCAAGATTTGTTTATTCCAATTGGATAAAGAGAAAATAATCAGAAGTCATATACTAAAAAGTACTATCAATGGGAAAACAGCAAAACATATCATTCATTTACTGTATTTCGATAATCACTATGTACTAATAAAGGATCTCAGCAGATTAATTGGTAGTCAAATCTCTAAAAATAAAACAAAGACATACCTATGCACTTATTGCGGGAGGCATTTTTCGAAACAAGAACACTTTGAAAAACATGAATTGAAAAAGTTATTCAGGTGTTGGTGTTGATGATATTTACAGAAAATTAAAAGAAAATGGAGTGAACGTTACTAAAGATAACATAAAACATGTTTTGCAAAATGAGAATGTGTATACGTTACACAAACCTTCCTATCACAATTTCGAAAGGAGACGAGTCTATGTTCACCATGTAGTCGAGCAATGGCAAGCTGATTTAGTTGACATGCAGAAATATAAAAAAGAAAATAATAAAACAAATTACATTTTAACTATTATTGATTGCTTTAGTAAATATGCTTGATGTGTCCCTTTGAAAGATAAAACGGGTGCTGAAATAATCAAGGCATTCAGTTATATATTTAAAGAAAGAATTCCTAAGAAACTACAAACTGATAAAGGTAAAGAATTTGTAATGAGAAATGTTCAAACATTTTTGAAAAATAACGACATACACTGGTTTGCATCTGAAAGTGAATTGAAAGCGCAAATCGTTGAACGATTCAACAGAACACTGAAAGAAAAGTTATGGAAATATTTCACTCACAATAACACTACTAAATGGATTGATATTTTACCTTTATTTGTTAGTAATTATAATAACTCTTATCATCGTTCAATACAAATGAAACCAGTAGATGCTAGTGAAAAGGTAAATCAGAAAAAGGTTTACAATGCTTTGTTTCCTCCATGTGATTACAAAGTCACAGGAAATTACAAAGTAGGTTTAGTTAGAATTAAAAAAGAAAAAAGTATTTTTGATAAAGGATATTTACCTAACTACACGAATGAAGTATTCCAGATAGCAACCGTTAGACCTACCATTCCCATTACTTATGAAATATCTGACAAAAGTGGGGAATTAATTCAAGGAGGGTTTTATGAAAAAGAACTTTCAAAATTTATTATGAAATAAAATTACTTGTATATAAATGGATTCAAGACGCTTGAGTGATATGTTATCGGGTATAGTTAAGAACAGAGAAATTCAAAGAAAAAAACTTCAACAATACGAGATGGAGAAAGCAGGGTTTCGGGAATATGCTTCAGAATTAAACGCTCCAGTTGTTATGGCACAAAGAGAAAACTCTGAAGCGATCATTAAGAAATTACAGAAGAGTGATGAAAATTCAAGCAGACGGTTTCAAAGATTAGGTGAAACATTTATGACTGCTTCAGAGGTATCGAGTCGAGTGCCAACTCCTGCTTTAGAACCAACTCCCGCTTTAGGACCATTATCCATTGAAATGAATAAAGGTATTACCCAAGAGTTTTTAAATCAGATTAATTCAAAACATGCAGAATCCTGGGATGACAATGATCCTTATTTTAAAATACCTATGTATTACATTAGAAATCCTATGGATATAGAGGAGGCTATGAATCATTTAACAACTATAAGTAAAAGTTATGGTGGGACAAAGAGTAAAGGTTACTCTAACCATGATCAAATTATTGAATTTATAAGAGTTTACAAGGATAGGTTAAGAACCATTCAAAATAATTGGGGATTAGTCAAACAGCAAGGAACTGGAATATTTATGAATTGTGATGAAATGATTAAAAAATTGTACACTTTGATAGGTAGTAGAGTGAACGGGAATACATCTGATGAGGTGAGGAATGAAGCTATTGATATTTTGGATTCGTTAATGCGAAATAAATTCTTAAACAAGAGAGAATACAATTCAATATATAAAAAATATTTCTAATAGATGGTGTTGTTAAACATTGAAGGTAATGAAAGTATCATTGATATAACATTTAGTCAACCAATCGAATTGAATCGTAATTGGGATTATGAAATAGGTTTGAATCAGTGTACTTTGTGGTATTCGTGGCATAATATAAGTGATAAATTTGGGAATAATACATTTCAATACAGGAAAGATGAAGAGGGGGGATGGGTGAATGTTACTATTCCTAACGGGATGTTGTGTCAGTATTTTGATACACCAAAAGATAAATGTCCTATTGTAATCTCATCCAATCCAGCATCTATGAGATTTGTCATAGTATTACAAGAAAAATATGTGTTTAGATTTAATAGTGACTTGTGTCAGATTTTAGGCTTTGAAAAGGATATTGAGATTTCTAAGAAAATCAATGAAGGTACAAAGCTTCCAAATATAACAAGAAGTGTCGATAAAATTCAAATTCACTGCTCTCTTGTAAACAGTTCTATCGTAAACAAAAGTAAATCAGATGTCATTTGGACATTTGTTCCGAATACTGAACCGGGTTGCCAAATTGTTGAGAATCCAAGACAATTAATATATCTTCCTATCAACACAAAAGACTTTATTTACTCGTTGAGAATGACAATGACTGATCAGCTTGGAAGACCGATTGATTTGAATGGTGATAACGTAGGATACGTACTGCATTTCGATTTGTTTATTCCAATTGGATAAAGAGAAAATAATCAGAAGTCATATACTAAAAAGTACTATCAATGGGAAAACAGCAAAACATATCATTCATTTACTGTATTTCGATAATCACTATGTACTAATAAAGGATCTCAGCAGATTAATTGGTAGTCAAATCTCTAAAAATAAAACAAAGACATACCTATGCACTTATTGCGGGAGGCATTTTTCGAAACAAGAACACTTTGAAAAACATGAATTGAAAAAGAACTGTGAAGATCCTGATATTATAATGCCTCCTGAAGGTTCAAAAATACAATATAAAAATATTGCAAAACAAATGATAAGTACCTTATTGCATAATAGCCGACTTTGAGTCTTATAACGAAGAATACAACCAGGTATACGGAAAGAAAACAATAAAAGTAGCTGAACAGAAACCTTTTGCGTACGGATTTCAGGTATGCTGTTCCTTTGATACAAACCAAAACAAATACTACGATTATTTTGGTGAAGACGCTGCAAAACATTTTGTGAAAACCATTACAGAAGTGTCCACAGAAATTGCACACAAGTATGAAAACAGACAAAGAAATCACACTTATACCGACGAAGAAATTAAAGAAAAATGGAAGACACTAAAGAACAAGACTTGCCATATCTGTAACACAGAAATTACTGAAAATCCCCACTTTGATCACGACCATATGACAGGAAAGGATAGAGGTTTCACACACGCTGAATGTAACATGAAATACAGGATTCCCAAGCATATCCCGGTAGTCCTACACAACTTATCCAAGTATGACTCCCATCTATTTGTGAAAGAATTAGTACCTGATAACGGGATTTTTGAAAGTGCTGAAAGTTTCATTTCATTTTCGAAATCAATAAGTATTCCAAGACAGGATAAGGAAATAAAATATGAAATCAGATTTATAGATTCTATTCGATTCATGGCTTCATCACTGGACAAAATATCAGCAAATTTAGCGAAATGTGACTGTAAAGTATCCTGTAATCATCTGAGAGAGAATTTCAAGTACACATCTAACAGTTTCAAAAACGATGAAGAATTCAAAGAAATAATTAAAAAAGGGGTTTATCCGTATGAATTCGTAGACAGTTTCAGTAAAATGGATTGTACAAAGTTACCACCCATAGAAAGCTTTTATTCTAGGTTAACGGGAAAAGGTATTGACAAAGCTGATTATAAAAGAGCGGTGTCCATATGGAAACAATTTAATTGCGAAACATTACTTGATTATACCAAGTTGTACCTAAAAAGTGACGTTTTAATATTGTCTGATGTTGTAGAGAATTTCAGAAATGTATGTATTCATAATTATGATCTGGATCCACTACATTACTTCTAAGCTCCAGGATTAACATGGGATGCTTTCCTAAAGCATTCGAAAGTAGAACTACCGTTATTCTCAAAGGAAGACATGTATACATTCATTGAAAAGGGGATAAGAGGGGGTGTATCTCAATGTATAAAAAGATACGCTAAAGCAAATAATAAATATATGAGTGATTATAACAAGAGTAAACCATCTAATTATTTAGTGTACTTGGATAAGAATAATTTGTATGGGTGGGCGATGTCACAAAAATTACCAGCGAATGATTTCCAATTCATTCCCATACCAGATGATTTGAAAGAAAGAAATGAATACAGTTCACTCGAGTATTATAACCATCTAAAAAATCATATTAACTCGGTGATGCAATTACCGAATGTAGGTGCTATCTATGAAGTAGATTTGGAATACCCGAAAGAACTTTTCAACTTACACAAAGATTTGCCATTAGCACCAGAACATTTCAATGGCAAACTATGTACGACCTTACTGGATAAAAACAATTACGTAGTTCACCACAGGAATCTAGAATTCTATTTACAAAAAGGTCTGAAACTGAAAAAAGTACATAGAATACTAGGATTCACTGAGAGTGCTTACTTAAAAGGATACATAGACCACAACACAGCACTTAGAACTAAAGGTACAAATGATTTTGAAAAGGACTTTTTTAAGCTGATGAATAACGCTTGCTTTGGAAAAACTATGGAAAATGTGAGGAAACGAGCAGATATGGAAATAATAACTGACGATAAAACAAGAGAAAAAATAATAAAGAAACCCAACTTTAAATCTGAAATTATTGTCAGTGAAAACTTTTCTGTGGCAAGAATGTCAAAGGAAAAGATAAAACTAGACAAACCAATGTATATAGGTTTTGCAGTATTAGAACTATCCAAACTATTGATGTATGAATTCCATTATGATTATATGAAACCTAAATATGGGGATAAAGTAGATTTATGTTATATGGATACTGATTCTTTCATCTATGACATACGAACCGAGGATTTCTATCAAGATATTAAACCGGATTTGAATGAGAGGTTCGATACATCTGATTATGCGAAAGATAATCCATACGGGTTTCCTAATGTAAACAAGAAAGTGATAGGAATGATGAAAGATGAATTAGCAGGACAAGTGATGACAGAGTTTGTTGGGTTGCGGTCGAAAGTATATGCTTATTTAAAGGACAACCAAGACCTTTCAAAAGCTAGCAAAAAACTAAAAGGAATAAAAACAAACATAGTGAAAGAGAAAATTACGATTCAAAACTACAAGGATGTTCTGTTTGGAAACGTTGGAAACCTTTCAGTAACCCAGTACAACTTAAGGTCATACAAACACAATATGTTTCTAGAAGAACAGAATAAAAAAGCCCTAGATCCTAAGGATGATAAAAGGATTGTATCCAGTGATAAATTCACAACTTTTCCATTAGGTTACAAACAATAAATATTCAAGTACCTACTTAAAAATTTCAAGTACCTAGTTAAAAAATTCAACTACCTAGTTAAAAAATTCAAGTACCCAGTTAAAAAATTCAAGTACCTAGTTAAAAAACTCAACTACCTAGTTACAAAATTCAAGTACCTAGTTAAAAAATTCAACTACCTAGTTACAAAATTCAACTACCTAGTTAAAAAATTCAAGTACCTAGTTAAAAAATTCAACTACCTAGTTAAAAAATTCAAGTACCTAGTTGGTAAATCTTATAATAAAAAATTCCTCATAAGTAAATGAATGAAAAGGCTCCAATCAAAGTATATGATTTTAGCGAAAAGAACACTTATCAGAATAAGCACGACCTTGCACCTCAGTAGCCATTTAGATTATTAATTTGTGGAAGTTCAGGAACAGGGAAAACCAATTTACTCTTGAATTTAATTTATGAATACATCTGTCTCAACCGAATATACTTGTATGCAAAAGATCTTGAAGAAGATAAATATAAAGAACTTATAGACAATTTAACCACCTTGGAATCAAAATGTAAAACGAAAATTTTAACCGTAAGTAATGACCTTAATGATATTATCGATGTTGATGACCTAGACCCTAATTATCAAAACTTGATTATCTTTGACGATTTTGTAACTGAAAAAGACCAGAAGAAAATAGAAGATTTATTCATAAGAGGAAGAAAGAAAAATGCTTCAATTGTTTATTTATCACAGACCTATCATAAAACCCCAAAGGTGGTAAGACTTCAATGTAATTATTTCGCATTCTTTCAGTGTTCTAATCCAAAAGAAGTAAAATTAAGAAGACAAAGCCATGTATCCAGTATAGACAATGAAAAATTTCTCAAACAATTCGAGGCTGCAACCAAGGGCTACGGTTTTTTCTTCATAGATTTAAAAACAAAAGATAAAACCCTGAAGTACAGGAAAAACTTTGAAAAATTTACCGGATAATTTATTTCTATAATAAATGAATAAATTTGGTAGTGTTGGAAAAAAGGTTAGTAACAAATCGAAAGTTACTGATGAAAATGGTAACATTAACCTACAAGATAAGAGAATTATTAATTTAGGGGATGCGAAAGCAGACCAGGACGCTATTAGTTTCAGATCTATGACTATTATTTTGAACCAATTTAAAGAAGAAATTACCGCAGAACAAGTGCGGATAAATCAGTATTTTAGCGAAGATATCAACAGATTAACTGCTGTACATGATTCTCTTGATAATTTATTCGTAAGGATTAAAGATAAAGGGTTATTTGTAAAAGAAATAATTCGAGTTAATGATAAAGAAATTAACGCTGAAAACAAGTTGATAACAAATGTTCAAGACCCTAGAAACAAAAATGACGCTGTTAATTTAGGAACGTTAATTACGTATCTTTTAGATTTTGACGAAAAGCTTCTTAGTCAACATACTCATAACAATATAACTGAAACAAAAATTGCTGACCAACAAACCCACATCAATAATATAGAAAGAGCAATCGTAAACATTTTAAATCGGCTTCTAGAGCAAAAACCTGTTGACAAACCATTCGTTTCCAGAATAGAAAAAATGATGGCTGGTAAATAAATTTATATGCTAAATTATTTTTCTAATAAATGGTTGAAACAATGGAGTATACAGTTTATTTGTCAAAGCTTCAGAAAGGAAAGCTGAAGAAATGCTTTGGCGCTCAACAAAAATGTCAGATACGTGTTAGTCATAGTAGACAGAATGAACGAGAACCAGTCAAGTTACTTTTAAGTAAACGACAAATTGATAAAATTGAAACATGTAAAATGAATAATAAGGGCTGTGATATTGATGTATCATACAAACAGATGAAAGAAGCGATTCAAAAGGGTGGATTACTTCCTTTCCTAATACCGTTGGCAATTACCCTTGGTAAGGCAGCTTTAACAAGCGGAGCTGCTGCTTTGGGTACATTCGCTGGTAAGAAATTGGTTGATAACATAACCAACACAGGTGGGACGCTTACACTTCCTGGAACACAAAAAGTCGTGGGACGTGGAAGGCCTAAGAAGGAAACCGATGATGTCAACACAGGTGGTGCGCTTACACTTCCTGGAACACAAAAAGTTGTAGGTCATGGGGTACGTGGAAGGCCTAGGAAGTCAAAAAACGGGGACATCAAAAAAGAAGCAAAAGTAAAGTAGGACCTCTAACCAATTTTGACATTATGGATGCATTAGGGGATATACCACATTTTAGAGGTGTTTTCTCTATAGATACGCTACCCAAACAAATAAATAGCCTAGAATGTGGTGTCATTAATTATGATAAATGCCTGGAATGCCTGGAACTCACTGGGTGGCGTACTGTAATCTACCTGATAATCCTTATGTAGAATTTTTTGATTCTTTCGGTATACCCCAAGGAAAAGAAATAATTAAATATCTAAAAACTTCAAAGAAAAAAATAGCTTATGAAAATCTTGCCGTTCAGAATATAGATGAATTAAACTGTGGATTGCATTGTATTTCCTACATTAAGCGCAGTTCTTAGTTTATTCATCTCTCGTCTTTTTGTTTATAAAAATTGTTTTCTAATAAATGGAGGTTTATTGTATGAAATGTAAAAAGAAAACTGACACTGAATCAATGTTTAAAGCAGTGTCACAGAAAAATAATGTTCCAATGCTGAAAGGTAATTGTGTTATTTGCGGATCGAGGAAAAATCGATTTTTAAAAAAAACCTCGACGCAGAAAAAGATATTTTAAATACGTATTATTCAAATTATTCAGGTGTTGATGATATTACAGAAAATTAAAAGAAAATGGAGTGAACGTTACTAAAGATAACATAAAACATGTTTTGCAAAATGAGAATGTGTATACGTTACACAAACCTTCCTATCACAATTTCGAAAGGAGACGAGTCTATGTTCACCATGTAGACGAGCAATGGCAAGCTGATTTAGTTGACATGCAGAAATATAAAAAAGAAAATAATAAAACAAAATTACATTTTAACTATTATTGATTGCTTTAGTAAATATGCTTGATCTGTCCCTTTGAAAGATAAAACGGGTGCTGAAATAATCAAGGCATTCAGTTATATATTTAAAGAAAGAATTCCTAAGAAACTACAAACTGATAAAGGTAAAGAATTTGTAATGAGAAATGTTCAAACATTTTTGAAAAATAACGACATACACTGGTTTGCATCTGAAAGTGAATTGAAAGCGCAAATCGTTGAACGATTCAACAGAACACTGAAAGAAAAGTTATGGAAATATTTCACTCACAATAACACTACTAAATGGATTGATATTTTACCTTTATTTGTTAGAAATTATAATAACTCTTATCATCGTTCAATACAAATGAAACCAGTAGATGCTAGTAAAAAGGTAAATCAGAAAAAGGTTTACAATGCTTTGTTTCCTCCATGTGATTACAAAGTCACAGGAAATTACAAAGTAGGAGATTTAGTTAGAATTAAAAAAGAAAAAAGTATTTTTGATAAAGGATATTTACCTAACTACACGAATGAAGTATTCCAGATAGCAACCGTTAGACCTACCATTCCCATTACTTATGAAATATCTGACAAAAGTGGGGAATTAATTCAAGGAGGGTTTTATGAAAAAGAACTTTCAAAATTTATTATGAAATAAAATTACTTGTATATAAATGGATTCAAGACGCTTGAGTGATATGTTATCGGGTATAGTTAAGAACAGAGAAATTCAAAGAAAAAAACTTCAACAATACGAGATGGAGAAAGCAGGGTTTCGGGAATATGCTTCAGAATTAAACGCTCCAGTTGTTATGGCACAAAGAGAAAACACTGAAGCGATCATTAAGAAATTACAGAAGAGTGATGAAAATTCAAGCAGACGGTTTCAAAGATTAGGTGAAACATTTAAGACTGCTTCAGAGGTATCGAGTCGAGTGCCAACTCCTGCTTTAGAACCAACTCCCGCTTTAGGACCATTATCCATTGAAATGAATAAAGGTATTACCCAAGAGTTTTTAAATCAGATTAATTCAAAACATGCAGAATCCTGGGATGACAATGATCCTTATTTTAAAATACCTATGTATTACATTAGTAATCCTATGGATATAGAGGAGGCTATGAATCATTTAACAACTATAAGTAAAAGCTATGGTGGGACAAAGAGTAAAGGTTACTCTAACCATGATCAAATTATTGAATTTATAAGAGTTTACAAGGATAGGTTAAGAACCATTCAAAATAATTGGGGATTAGTCAAACAGCAAGGAACTGGAATATTTATGAATTGTGATGAAATGATTAAAAAATTGTACACTTTGATAGGTAGTAGAGTGAACGGGAATACATCTGATGAGGTGAGGAATGAAGCTATTGATATTTTGGATTCGTTAATGCGAAATAAATTCTTAAACAAGAGAGAATACAATTCAATATATAAAAAATATTTCTAATAGATGGTGTTGTTAAACATTGAAGGTAATGAAAGTATCATTGATATAACATTTAGTCAACCAATCGAATTGAATCGTAATTGGGATTATGAAATAGGTTTGAATCAGTGTACTTTGTGGTATTCGTGGCATAATATAAGTGATAAATTTGGGAATAATACATTTCAATACAGGAAAGATGAAGAGGGGGGATGGGTGAATGTTACTATTCCTAACGGGATGTATAACGATGATTGTTTGAATTATTTTTTGTGTCAGTATTTTGATACACCAAAAGATAAATGTCCTATTGTAATCTCATCCAATCCAGCATCTATGAGATTTGTCATAGTATTACAAGAAAAATATGTGTTTAGATTTAATAGTGACTTGTGTCAGATTTTAGGCTTTGAAAAGGATATTGAGATTTCTAAGAAAATCAATGAAGGTACAAAGCTTCCAAATATAACAAGAAGTGTCGATAAAATTCAAATTCACTGCTCTCTTGTAAACAGTTCTATCGTAAACAAAAGTAAATCAGATGTCATTTGGACATTTGTTCCGAATACTGAACCGGGTTGCCAAATTGTTGAGAATCCTAGACAATTAATATATCTTCCTATCAACACAAAAGACTTTATTTACTCGTTGAGAATGACAATGACTGATCAGCTTGGAAGACCGATTGATTTGAATGGTGATAACGTAGGATACGTACTGCATTTAAGAAAAGCTTAAAGGATTATTGAAATAAAATTATTTACTTATAAATGTTGTTAAATAATAAGCGATTACTTTACAATAAGCAGTTCGGAAGTGGAATCGGTAGTATATTCAAAAACATTGCTAACTCCCAGTTATTCCAGACGTCAGCAAAACAAATAATGTCAATGTATAATAATATTATAAAACCGAGATTTGAGTTGCTGAAAAACAGAGCAATAGAATATGGAAAAGATTTGATTGATGTCAACAAGAAGGAACTGATTGATGTGATTGGAAATAAGAAATCGATGAAGGATCTTCTGGGTACAAATAAAAGGATTTTAAATCAAAGGAGTCAGGACTTGATCAAAACGTTAATGACTGGGAATGGGTTAAAGATTCTGAAATGATTTTTATCGAATAATTTCTTTCTTATATAAATGGCAGTAAATAAAATTATTAGTCCCCAATGGAACATTTTTGATGAGCCACTTGTGGATGATTCAGTGGTCAAATATGAATTTAAAGAAATTCGAGAAACAGATGTGAATGTATCCAGTAAGTCAGAGTTTGAATTTGTAACAAAGAAATTGGATTCCTGGTTCTATCCAAGTGAAAGTTATCTTGAGGTAGGCGTAAGGATAGTAAAAGCTGACGGAACTAATATAGCTGCAACTGATGTCGCTACGTTGACGAATAATGGATTTAATTTATTTAGTACCGCCGAGTATGTCATAAACGATACACCAGTTGAAAAAATTAATCATGTTGGTATTACAACTACCGTTACAAAGTTGATTAAATACTCCGATGATTACTCTAGAAGTGCTGCTAGAAATCATTTCTGGTATAAGGATTATAATCAAGGAACTGATATCAACCCTATAACTAGTTCATTTACCGTACCTGCAGGTGGAGCACTAGCAGCAGGAAATGTGAATGTCACTTCTAAGCCTAACCCCAATTATAATAAAGGATTTGAAAAGAGATATAATAGAACTAAAAACAGCAAATTAGTGAATATGTATTTACCATTATCAGAGTTGTTTGGATTCTTGAAAGGAAACAAACGATTTTTTAGAGGTGCATCACACAGAATATGTCTAAGAAGAAATGATGATAATAATATGATTGTAAACAATGGAAATACTAATTTTAAAGTCGTCATTGAGTATTTATCCTGGAAAATTCCTGTTATAGCTCCTAGTATTGAAATGATGAGTCAATTGGAAAAGGGTTTGGCAAAGGATAAAAAGTATAATTTGATGTGGGAAGCTTGTAATACTTATAAAAGTGATGTTAGTCAGAATAAGGAACACACCTGGAAAGTTGTGTCTGAGAGAAATAGTCCTACGAAAATCGTTGTGATGTTACAGAAAAATGAAAAGCATAACAACCAAACAAATAATAATATGGTATTTGATCATATGAATTTGACGGATATAGAGGTTAGAATTAACGGGGATAAATATCCAGAAGAACCCCTCAAATGCGACTTTAGTGATGAGCAATGCACGTACTCTAATCTGTACAACAGATACATACATTTGGGTTATAAACAATTAGCGTTTGATCCTGGTAGTGTCGTCAATATCGAAGAATTTAAAGTTGTATATCCACTATTTTGTTTCGATGTTTCTAAACACGAGTCAAATATTTATAATGGAACCACTGCTGATATTGAAATTAGTATAACTTTAAAAGATCCTCAACCCGTACCATACAATATTTACTGTGTTCTATATTATGAAAGAAAAGCTACATTGGATATCATTAATAAAAATATGTATGTGAGTTTGTGATTTGGATTTTTATTAAAGAAAATCAGCCGCTAATAAATGGAGGTCTTGAATACAATCAAAACAAACAAGTATAATGAGACAATCAGGAAGGAAGAGTTGGTACTAGGATTGAAATATACCATCGTTAAAATGAGAATGGCTAAAACAAAATATGGTGACAAGTTAGTTGTAGTTATCAATCATAACAAGAAGATGTGTGATTTGTTTATACCGCAGAGATACAATGCAATTGCTAATGAATTACTTCTAAAGAACAATCTTATTTTGCAGCCTATTTTGCGTGTAAATAAGAACTCGGAACAATATGTTGACTTGGAACTGTTTACTCAGTAATTGGGGGGTATTTGGATAAAAAATTGAAAAAAGCAAAAAAAAGTAGTAGTAGTTTATATGTAGTATAAAGGTTAATATTTCCTATTTCTTGGTACCTTTCTTTGGAAAAAAAGAAAATACAAATATCTATAAAAAGGGTGAAATTTCGGAAAAAAGCATGTTAAAATTTAAGAAATCGATGTTAAAATGGGGTTTTGAAATTTGGGGGAGGGTGGGGTAGAAACCGGTTTATATAACTACTGAAGTGGTAAGAGAGCTACTTATTGAAAGGCTGCTAAAACTAGGATTGCCTTGGAGATTTAATCGGATATTGGCAGCAATGTATAGTGTAGTTAGGATTGTAGTTCGTGGAGGGAAACAGTTGTCCAGGGTAATAATAAGTACGATAGGGGCTAAGCAAGGATGTAGTTTATCTCCTAGATTGTTCTCTTTGATCTAATGATAAACAGGTGAGGTCGAATGTTGGTCCCTATTTTTGTCCGATGTTTGGAGATAGAAATGAGAATTTACTGCATTTTCTGTGTTTCTGTAAAGAAAGAGAGTTGGGGCAGGAAATTTATCCGGGGAGTTTTGAAAGGGAGAAATGGGCGGAGATTATTTTGAACGATAGGAATTTTATGGGGATAAAGAATTTGGGAAGGTTGGTTAGTTTGGGCATGGCATATAGAGAGCATTTTTTGTAAAGTGAGTCAGGAAGAAAGGGGTGTGTCTTGGATTATATTATTTGAAATTTATTTGTTCGATTAATTTGGGAATTTTCATTGAAGTTAATTTTTTTTCTTTTTTGTATTTGTATTAACCATGGCCCTTTAGGGCTTTCAGTAATAATAAATATCTATCTATCTATGGAAGTAGGTTGCGTTAGTATAATAGGTAAGACAGGTCCTTTAAGGCTTCCTGTTTACTTCGAGCGAAATATTTGTTTTGTAGTTTTATGTGCTAAACTCGAATATCATATCAGATTTAAGATAAGTTCATCCCAAAGTGTTTCACATTCATCCCCAACGAGAAAATCGTTTGTCTGCAATTAAATCGCAACACAAATATTTAAACCGTCTTGTAGAGGAAAGGAAACTATTGGACTTGTCAAAAGCAGGGGCGTAATTTGCTATGGGGCAAGAGGGGAGCAACTGCCCCCACAGACCCCAGTTTGTCTCCCCCCCCCCAGCTTGATATTTGTCCCCCCCCCAGCTGAAATTTAGCGTCTTCGAAACTCTCGTCGAAACTAAGATAGGCCTACAGAATTCAAAGACTAAAGTGGAAAGGCTAAAGTGGACAAACTAAAGTGTACAGACTGAAGTGGACAGACTAAAGTGGAAAGACTAAAGTGGAAAGACTAAAGGGACAGACTAAAGGGGACTGACTCTAGTGGACAGAATAAAGTGGAAAGCCTAAAGTAGATAGACTAAAGTGGACACACTGAAGTGGAAAGACTAAAGTGGACAGACTAAAGTAGACAGACTTAAGTGGACAGAATAAAGTGGAAAGACTAAAGTGGAAAGACTAAAGTGGAAAGACTTGAGTGGACAGACTAAACTGGAAAGACTAAAGGGGACAGACTCTATTGGAAAGAAAAAAGTGGAAAGACTAAAGTAGACAGACTAAAAAGTGGAAAGGCTAAAGTGGAAAGACTAAAGTGGACAGACTAAAGTGGACAGAATATAGTGGACAGACTATAGTGGAAAGACTAAAGTGGAAAGAACAAAGTGGACAGAATATAGTGGACAGACTATAGTGGAAAGACTAAAGTGGAAAGAACAAAGTGGACAGACTAAAGTGTACAGACTGAAGTGGACAGAATAAAGTGGAAAGACTAAAGTGGAAAGGCTAAAGTGGACAAACTAAAGTGGACAGACTGAAGTGGACAGACTAAAGTGGAAAGACTAAAGTGGAAAGACTAAAGTGGAAAGACTAAAGGGACAGACTAAAGGGGACTGACTATAGTGGACAGAATAAAGTGGAAAGCCTAAAGTAGACAGACTAAAGTGGACACACTGAAGTGGAAAGACTAAAGTGGACAGACTAAAGTAGACAGACTTAAGTGGACAGAATAAAGTGGAAAGACTAAAGTGGAAAGACTAAAGTGGAAAGACTTGAGTGGACAGACTAAAGTGGAAAGACTAAAGTGGGTAGACTAAAGTGGACAGACCAAAGTGGAAAGAACAAAGTGGAAAGACTAAAGTGGACAGACTAAAGTGTAAAGACCGAAGTGGACATAATAAAGTGGAAAGACTAAAGTGGAAAGACTAAAGGGACAGACTAAAGGGGACAGACTCTAGTGGACAGAATAAAGTGGAAAGACTAAAGTAGACAGACTAAAGTGGACAGACTAAAGTGGACAAACTGTAGTAGACAGAATAAAGTGGAAAGACTAAAGTAGACCGACTAAAGTGGAAAGACTAAAGTGGACAGACTATAGTGGAAAGACTAAAGTGGAAAGACTTAAGTGTACAGGCTGAAGTGGACAGAAGAAAGTGGAAAGACTAACGTGGAAAGACTAAAGTGGACGGACTAAAGTGGACAGAGTGTAGTGGACAGAATCAAGTGGAAAGACCAAAGTAAACAGACTAAAGTGGACAGACTAAAGTGGAAAGACTAAATTGGAAGGAATAAAGTGGACAGACTATAATGGACAGAATAAAGTGGAAAGACTAACGTGGAAAGACTAAAGTGGACGGACTAAAGTGGACAGTTTGTAGTGGGCAGAATCAAGTGGAAAGACTAAAGTATACAGACTAAAGTGGACAGACTAAAGTGGAAAGACTAAATTGGAAGGACAAAAGTGGACAGACTATAGTGGACAGAATAAAGTGGAAAGACTAAAGTGGGTAGACTAAAGTGGACAGACCAAAGTGGAAAGAACAAAGTGGACGGACTAAAGTGGATAGACTGTAGTGGACAGAATCAAGTGGAAAGACTAAAGTGGAAAGACTAAAGGGACAGACTAAAGGGGAAAGACTCTAGTGGACAGAATAAAGTGGAAAGACTAAAGTAGACAGACCAAAAAGTGGAACGACTAAAGTGGAAAGATTAAAGTGGAAAGACTAAAGTGGACAGACTAAAGTGGACAGACTATAGTGGAAAGACTAAAGTGGAAAGGCTAAAGTGGACAAACTTAAGTGTACAGACTGAAGTGGACAGAATAAAGTGGAAAGACTAAAGCAGACAGACTAAAGTGGACACATTGAAGTGGAAAGACTTAAGTGGAGAGACCAAAGTAGACAGACTGAAGTGGACAGAATAAAGTGGAAAGACTAAAGTGGAAAGACTAAAGTGGAAATACTTGAGTGGACAGACTAAAGTGGAAAGACGAAAGTGGGTAGACTAAAGTGGACATACCAAAGTGGAAAGAACAAAGTAGACAGACTAAAGTGTAAAGACGGAAATGGACATCATAAAGTGGAAAGACTAAAGTGGAAAGACTAAAGGGACAGACTAAAGGGGACAGACTCTAGTGGACAGAATAAAGTGGAAAGACTAAAGTAGACAGACTAAAGTAGACAGACTAAATTGGACAGACTAAAGTGGACAAACTAGTAGACAGAATAAAGTGGAAAGACTAAAGTAGACCGAGTAAAGTGGAAAGATAAAGTGGAAAGACTAACGTGGACAGACTAAAGTGGACGGACTAAAGTGGACAGACTGTAGTGGACAGAATCAAGTGGAAAGACTAAAGTAAACAGACTAAAGTGGACAGACTAAAGTGGACAAACTAAAGTGGAAAGACTAAATTGGAAAGACTAAAGTGGACAGACTATAATGGACAGAATAAAGTGGAAAGACTAAGGTGGAAAGACTAAAGTGGGTAGACTAAAGTGGACAGACCAAAGTGGAAAGAACAAAGTGGACGGACTAAAGTGGACAGACTATAGTGGACAGAATGCAGTGGAAAGACTAAAGTGGACAGACTAAAGTGTAAAGACCGAAATGGACATAATAAAGTGGAAAGACTAAAGTGGAAAGACTAAAGGGACAGACGAAAGGGGACAGAATAAAGTGGAAAGACTAAAGTGGAAAGACTTAAGTGGACAGACTAAAGTGGAAAGACTAAAGTGGGTAGACTAAAGTGGACAGACCAAAGTGGAAAGAACGAAGTGGAAAGACTAAAGTGGACAGACTATAGTGGACAGAATGCAGTGGAAAGACTAAAGTGGACAGACTAAAGTGTAAAGACCGAAATGAAAATAATAAAGTGGAAAGACTAAAGTGGAAAGACTAAAGGGACAGACTAAAGGGGACAGACTCTAGTGGACAGAATAAAGTGGAAATACTAGAGTAGACAGACTAAAGTGGACAAACTGTAGTAGACAGAATAAAGTGGAAAGACTAAAGTAGACCGACTAAAGTGGAAAGACTAAAGTAGACAGACTATAGTGGAAAGACTAAAGTGGAAAGACTTAAGTGTACAGGCTGAAGTGGACAGAATAAAGTGGAAAGACTAACGTGAACAGACTAAAGTGGACAGACTAAAGTGGACAGGCTGAATTGGAAAGACTAAATTGGAAAGACTAAAGTGGACAGACTATAATGGACAGAATAAAGTGGAAAGACTAACGTGGAAAGACTAAAGTGGACGGACTAAAGTGGACGGACTAAAGTGGAAAGAGTAAATTGGAAAGACTCTAAAGTGGACAGCCTAAAGTTGAAAGACTAAAGTGGATAGACTATAGTGGAAAGGCTAAAGTGGAAAGAATAAAGGGGACAGACTAAAGTGTACACACTGAAGTGGACAGAATAAAGTGGAAAGACTAAAGGGACAGACTAAAGGGGACAGACTCTAGTGGACAGAATAAAGTGGAAAGACTAAAGTAGACAGACTAAAGTGGACAGGCTAAAGTGGACACATTGAAGTGGAAAGACTAATTTGGAAAGACCAAAGTGGACAGACTACAGTGGAAAGACTAAAGTGGACAAACTAAAGTGTACAGACTCAAGAGGACAGAATAAAGTGGAAAGACTAAAGGGACAGACTAAAGGGGACAGAATAAAGTGGAAAGACAAAAGTAGACAGACTAAAGTGGACACATTGAAGTGGAAAGACTAAAGTGGAAAGACTAAAGTGGACAGACTAAAGTAGACAGACGGAAGTGGACAGAATAAAGTGGAAAAACTAAAGTGGAAAGACTAAAGGGACAGACTAAAAGGGACAGACTCTAGTGGACAGAATAATGTGGAAAGACTAAAGTGGACAGACTAAAGTGGACAGAATATAGTGGACAGAATGCAGTGGAAAGACTAAAGTGGAAAGACTAAAGTGGACGGACTATAGTGGAAAGACTAAAGTGGACAGACTAAAGTGGAAAGACTAAAGTGGAAAGACTAAAGTGGACAGACTATAGTGGAAAGACTAAAGTGGAAAGAACAAAGTGGACAGACTAAAGTGTACAGACTGAAGTGGACAGAATAAAGTGGAAAGACTAAAGTGGAAAGGCTAAAGTGGACAAACTAAAGTGTACAGACTGAAGTGGACAGAATATAGTGGAAAGACTAAAGTGGAAAGACTAAAGTGGAAAGACTTGAGTGGACAGACTAAAGTGGAAAGACTAAAGTGGGTAGACTAAAGTGGACAGACCAAAGTGGAGGGACAAAGTGGAAAGACTAAAGTGGACAGACTATAGTGGACAGAATGCAGTGGAAAGACTAAAGTGGACAGACTAAAGTGTAAAGACCGAAGTGGACATAATAAAGTGGAAAGACTAAAGTGGAAAGACTAAAGGGAAAGACTAAAGGGGACAGACTCTAGTGGACAGAATAAAGTGGAAAGACTGAAGTAGACAGACTAAAGTGGACAGACTAAAGTGGACAAACTGTAGTAGACAGAATAAAGTGGAAAGACTAAAGTAGACCGACTAAAGTGGACAGACTATAGTGGAAAGACTAAAGTGGAAAGACTTAAGTGTACAGGCTGAAGTGGACAGAAGAAAGTGGAAAGACTAACGTGTACAGACTAAAGTGGACGGACTAAAGTGGACAGACTGTAGTGGACAGAATCAAGTGGAAAGACCAAAGTAAACAGACTAAAGTGGACAGACTAAAGTGGAAAGACTAAATTGGAAGGAATAAAGTGGACAGACTATAGTGGAAAGACTAAAGTGGAAAGAACAAAGTGGACAGACTAAAGTTTACACACTGAAGTGGACAGAATAAAGTGGAAAGACTAAACTGGAAAGACTAAACTGGAAAGACTGAAGGGGACAGACTCTATTGGAAAGAAAAAAGTGGAAAGACTAAAGGAGACAGACTAAAAAGTGGAAAGGCTAAAGTGGAAAGACTAAAGTGGACAGACTAAAGTGGACAGAATATAGTGGACAGAATGCAGTGGAAAGACTAAAGTGGACGGATTATAGTGGAAAGACTAAAGTGGACAGACTAAAGTGGAAAGACTAAAGTGGAAAGACTAAAGTGGACAGACTATAGTGGAAAGACTAAAGTGGAAAGAACAAAGTGGACAGACTAAAGTGTACAGACTGAAGTGGACAGAATAAAGTGGAAAGACTAAAGTGGAAAGGCTAAAGTGGACAAACTAAAGTGTACAGTCTGAAGTGGACAGACTAAAGTGGAAAGACTAAAGTGGAAAGACTAAAGGGACAGACTAAAGGGGACTGACTCTAGTGGACAGAATAAAGTGGAAAGCCTAAAGTAGACAGACTAAAGTGGACACACTGAAGTGGAAAGACTAAAGTGGACAGACTAAAGTAGACAGACTTAAGTGGACAGAATAAAGTGGAAAGACTAAAGTGGAAACACTAAAGTGGAAAGACTTGAGTGGACAGACTAAAGTGGAAAGACTAAAGTGGGTAGACTAAAGTGGACAGACCAAAGTGGAAAGAACAAAGTGGAAAGACTAAAGTGGACAGACTAAAGTGTAAAGACCGAAGTGGACATAATAAAGTGGAAAGACTAAAGTTGAAAGACTAATGGGACAGACTAAAGGGGACAGACTCTAGTGGACAGAATAAAGTGGAAAGACTAAAGTAGACAGACTAAAGTGGACAGACTAAAGTGGACAAATTGTAGTAGACAGAATAAAGTGGAAAGACTAAAGTAGACCGACTAAAGTGGAAAGACTAAAGTGGACAGACTATAGTGGAAAGACTAAAGTGGAAAGACTTAAGTGTACAGGCTGAAGTGGACAGAAGAGAGTGGAAAGACTAACGTGGAAAGACTAAAGTGGACGGACTAAAGTGGACATACTGTAGTGGACAGAATCAAGTGGAAAGACCAAAGTAAACAGATTAAAGTGGACAGACTAAAGTGGAAAGACTAAATTGGAAGGAATAAAGTGGACAGACTATAATGGACAGAATAAAGTGGAAAGACTAACGTGGAAAGACTAAAGTGGACGGACTAAAGTGGACAGTTTGTAGTGGACAGAATCAAGTGGAAAGACTAAAGTATACAGACTAAAGTGGACAGACTAAAGTGGAAAGACTAAATTGGAAGGACTAAAGTGGACAGACTATAATGGACAGAATAAAGTGGAAAGACTAACATGGAAAGACTAAAGTGGACAGACTAAAGTGGACAGACTAAAGTGGAAAGACTATAGTGGAAAGACAAAAGTGGAAAGACAAAAGTGGACAGACTATAGTGGACAGAATAAAGTGGAAAGACTAAAGTGGGTAGACTAAAGTGGACAGACCAAAGTGGAAAGAACAAAGTGGACGGACTAAAGTGGATAGACTGTAGTGGACAGAATCAAGTGGAAAGACTAAAGTGGAAAGACTAAAGGGACAGACTAAAGGGGACAGACTCTAGTGGACAGAATAAAGTGGAAAGACTAAAGTAGACAGACCAAAAAGTGGAACGACTAAAGTGGAAAGATTAAAGTGGAAAGACTAAAGTGGACAGACTAAAGTGGACAGACTATAGTGGAAAGACTAAAGTGGAAAGGCTAAAGTGGACAAACTAAAGTGTACAGACTGAAGTGGACAGAATAAAGTGGAAAGACTAAAGCAGACAGACTAAAGTGGACACATTGAAGTGGAAAGACTAAAGTGGAAAGACTTAAGTGGAGAGACCAAAGTAGACAGACTGAAGTGGACAGAATAAAGTGGAAAGACTAAAGTGGAAAGACTAAAGTGGAAAGACTTGAGTGGACAGACTAAAGTGGAAAGACTAAAGTGGGTAGACTAAAGTGGACAGACCAAAGTGGAAAGAACAAAGTAGACAGACTAAAGTGTAAAGACCGAAATGGACATCATAAAGTGGAAAGACTAAAGTGGAAAGACTAAAGGGACAGACTAAAGGGGACAAGCTCTAGTGGACAGAATAAAGTGTAAAGACTAAAGTAGACATACTAAAGTAGACAGACTAAATTGGACAGACTAAAGTGGACAAACTGTAGTAGACAGAATAAAGTGGAAAGACTAAAGTAGACCGAGTAAAGTGGAAAGATAAAGTGGAAAGACTAACGTGGACAGACTAAAGTGCACGGACTAAAGTGGACAGACTGTAGTGGACAGAATCAAGTGGAAAGACTAAAGTAAACAGACTAAAGTGGACAGACTAAAGTGGACAGACTAAAGTGGAAAGACCGAAATGGACATAATAAAGTGGAAAGACTAAAGTGGAAAGACTAAAGGGACAGACGAAAGGGGACAGAATAAAGTGGAAAGACTAAAGTGGAAAGACTTAAGTGGACAGACTAAAGTGGAAAGACTAAAGTGGGTAGACTAAAGTGGACAGACCAAAGTGGAAAGAACGAAGTGGAAAGACTAAAGTGGACAGACTATAGTGGACAGAATGCAGTGGAAAGACTAAAGTGGACAGACTAAAGTGTAAAGACCGAAATGAACATAATAAAGTGGAAAGACTAAAGTGGAAAGACTAAAGGGACAGACTAAAGGGGACAGACTCTAGTGGACAGAATAAAGTGGAAATACTAGAGTAGACAGACTAAAGTGGACAAACTGTAGTAGACAGAATAAAGTGGAAAGACTAAAGTAGACCGACTAAAGTGGAAAGACTAAAGTAGACAGACTATAGTGGAAAGACTAAAGTGGAAAGACTTAAGTGTACAGGCTGAAGTGGACAGAATAAAGTGGAAAGACTAACGTGAACAGACTAAAGTGGACAGACTAAAGTGGACAGGCTGAATTGGAAAGACTAAATTGGAAAGACTAAAGTGGACAGACTATAATGGACAGAATAAAGTGGAAAGACTAACGTGGAAAGACTAAAGTGGACGGACTAAAGTGGACGGACTAAAGTGGAAAGAGTAAATTGGAAAGACTCTAAAGTGGACAGCCTAAAGTTGAAAGACTAAAGTGGATAGACTATAGTGGAAAGGCTAAAGTGGAAAGAATAAAGGGGACAGACTAAAGTGTACACACTGAAGTGGACAGAATAAAGTGGAAAGACTAAAGGGACAGACTAAAGGGGACAGACTCTAGTGGACAGAATAAAGTGGAAAGACTAAAGTAGACAGACTAAAGTGGACAGGCTAAAGTGGACACATTGAAGTGGAAAGACTAATTTGGAAAGACCAAAGTGGACAGACTACAGTGGAAAGACTAAAGTGGACAAACTAAAGTGTACAGACTCAAGAGGACAGAATAAAGTGGAAAGACTAAAGGGACAGACTAAAGGGGACAGAATAAAGTGGAAAGACAAAAGTAGACAGACTAAAGTGGACACATTGAAGTGGAAAGACTAAAGTGGAAAGACTAAAGTGGACAGACTAAAGTAGACAGACGGAAATGGACAGAATAAAGTGGAAAAACTAAAGTGGAAAGACTAAAGGGACAGACTAAAAGGGACAGACTCTAGTGGACAGAATAATGTGGAAAGACTAAAGTGGACAGACTAAAGTGGACAGAATATAGTGGACAGAATGCAGTGGAAAGACTAAAGTGGAAAGACTAAAGTGGACGGACTATAGTGGAAAGACTAAAGTGGACAGACTAAAGTGGAAAGACTAAAGTGGAAAGACTAAAGTGGACAGACTATAGTGGAAAGACTAAAGTGGAAAGAACAAAGTGGACAGACTAAAGTGTACAGACTGAAGTGGACAGAATAAAGTGGAAAGACTAAAGTGGAAAGGCTAAAGTGGACAAACTAAAGTGTACAGACTGAAGTGGACAGAATATAGTGGAAAGACTAAAGTGGAAAGACTAAAGTGGAAAGACTTGAGTGGACAGACTAAAGTGGAAAGACTAAAGTGGGTAGACTAAAGTGGACAGACCAAAGTGGAGGGACAAAGTGGACAGACTATAGTGGACAGAATGCAGTGGAAAGACTAAAGTGGACAGACTAAAGTGTAAAGACCGAAGTGGACATAATAAAGTGGAAAGACTAAAGTGGAAAGACTAAAGGGAAAGACTAAAGGGGACAGACTCTAGTGGACAGAATAAAGTGGAAAGACTGAAGTAGACAGACTAAAGTGGACAGACTAAAGTGGACAAACTGTAGTAGACAGAATAAAGTGGAAAGACTAAAGTAGACCGACTAAAGTGGACAGACTATAGTGGAAAGACTAAAGTGGAAAGACTTAAGTGTACAGGCTGAAGTGGACAGAAGAAAGTGGAAAGACTAACGTGTACAGACTAAAGTGGACGGACTAAAGTGGACAGACTGTAGTGGACAGAATCAAGTGGAAAGACCAAAGTAAACAGACTAAAGTGGACAGACTAAAGTGGAAAGACTAAATTGGAAGGAATAAAGTGGACAGACTATAGTGGAAAGACTAAAGTGGAAAGAACAAAGTGGACAGACTAAAGTTTACACACTGAAGTGGACAGACTAAAGTGGAAAGACTAAACTGGAAAGACTAAACTGGAAAGACTGAAGGGGACAGACTCTATTGGAAAGAAAAAAGTGGAAAGACTAAAGGAGACAGACTAAAAAGTGGAAAGGCTAAAGTGGAAAGACTAAAGTGGACAGACTAAAGTGGACAGAATATAGTGGACAGAATGCAGTGGAAAGACTAAAGTGGACGGATTATAGTGGAAAGACTAAAGTGGACAGACTAAAGTGGAAAGACTAAAGTGGAAAGACTAAAGTGGACAGACTATAGTGGAAAGACTAAAGTGGAAAGAACAAAGTGGACAGACTAAAGTGTACAGACTGAAGTGGACAGAATAAAGTGGAAAGACTAAAGTGGAAAGGCTAAAGTGGACAAACTAAAGTGTACAGTCTGAAGTGGACAGACTAAAGTGGAAAGACTAAAGTGGAAAGACTAAAGGGACAGACTAAAGGGGACTGACTCTAGTGGACAGAATAAAGTGGAAAGCCTAAAGTAGACAGACTAAAGTGGACACACTGAAGTGGAAAGACTAAAGTGGACAGACTAAAGTAGACAGACTTAAGTGGACAGAATAAAGTGGAAAGACTAAAGTGGAAACACTAAAGTGGAAAGACTTGAGTGGACAGACTAAAGTGGAAAGACTAAAGTGGGTAGACTAAAGTGGACAGACCAAAGTGGAAAGAACAAAGTGGAAAGACTAAAGTGGACAGACTAAAGTGTAAAGACCGAAGTGGACATAATAAAGTGGAAAGACTAAAGTTGAAAGACTAATGGGACAGACTAAAGGGGACAGACTCTAGTGGACAGAATAAAGTGGAAAGACTAAAGTAGACAGACTAAAGTGGACAGACTAAAGTGGACAAATTGTAGTAGACAGAATAAAGTGGAAAGACTAAAGTAGACCGACTAAAGTGGAAAGACTAAAGTGGACAGACTATAGTGGAAAGACTAAAGTGGAAAGACTTAAGTGTACAGGCTGAAGTGGACAGAAGAGAGTGGAAAGACTAACGTGGAAAGACTAAAGTGGACGGACTAAAGTGGACATACTGTAGTGGACAGAATCAAGTGGAAAGACCAAAGTAAACAGATTAAAGTGGACAGACTAAAGTGGAAAGACTAAATTGGAAGGAATAAAGTGGACAGACTATAATGGACAGAATAAAGTGGAAAGACTAACGTGGAAAGACTAAAGTGGACGGACTAAAGTGGACAGTTTGTATTGGACAGAATCAAGTGGAAAGACTAAAGTATACAGACTAAAGTGGACAGACTAAAGTGGAAAGACTAAATTGGAAGGACTAAAGTGGACAGACTATAATGGACAGAATAAAGTGGAAAGACTAACATGGAAAGACTAAAGTGGACAGACTAAAGTGGACAGACTAAAGTGGAAAGACTATAGTGGAAAGACAAAAGTGGAAAGACAAAAGTGGACAGACTATAGTGGACAGAATAAAGTGGAAAGACTAAAGTGGGTAGACTAAAGTGGACAGACCAAAGTGGAAAGAACAAAGTGGACGGACTAAAGTGGATAGACTGTAGTGGACAGAATCAAGTGGAAAGACTAAAGTGGAAAGACTAAAGGGACAGACTAAAGGGGACAGACTCTAGTGGACAGAATAAAGTGGAAAGACTAAAGTAGACAGACCAAAAAGTGGAACGACTAAAGTGGAAAGATTAAAGTGGAAAGACTAAAGTGGACAGACTAAAGTGGACAGACTATAGTGGAAAGACTAAAGTGGAAAGGCTAAAGTGGACAAACTAAAGTGTACAGACTGAAGTGGACAGAATAAAGTGGAAAGACTAAAGCAGACAGACTAAAGTGGACACATTGAAGTGGAAAGACTAAAGTGGAAAGACTTAAGTGGAGAGACCAAAGTAGACAGACTGAAGTGGACAGAATAAAGTGGAAAGACTAAAGTGGAAAGACTAAAGTGGAAAGACTTGAGTGGACAGACTAAAGTGGAAAGACTAAAGTGGGTAGACTAAAGTGGACAGACCAAAGTGGAAAGAACAAAGTAGACAGACTAAAGTGTAAAGACCGAAATGGACATCATAAAGTGGAAAGACTAAAGTGGAAAGACTAAAGGGACAGACTAAAGGGGACAAGCTCTAGTGGACAGAATAAAGTGTAAAGACTAAAGTAGACATACTAAAGTAGACAGACTAAATTGGACAGACTAAAGTGGACAAACTGTAGTAGACAGAATAAAGTGGAAAGACTAAAGTAGACCGAGTAAAGTGGAAAGATAAAGTGGAAAGACTAACGTGGACAGACTAAAGTGCACGGACTAAAGTGGACAGACTGTAGTGGACAGAATCAAGTGGAAAGACTAAAGTAAACAGACTAAAGTGGACAGACTAAAGTGGACAGACTAAAGTGGAAAGACTAAATTGGAAAGACTAAAGTGGACAGACTATAATGGACAGAATAAAGTGGAAAGACTAAGGTGGAAAGACTAAAGTGGGTAGACTAAAGTGGACAGACCAAGGTGGAAAGAACAAAGTGGACGGACTAAAGTGGACAGACTGTAGTGGACAGAATCAAGTGGAAAGACTAAAGGGACAGACGAAAGGGGACAGACTAAAGTGGAAAGACTAAAGTGGAAAGACTTAAGTGGACAGACTAAAGTGGAAAGACTAAAGTGGGTAGACTAAAGTGGACAGACCAAAGTGGAAAGAACAAAGTGGAAAGACTAAAGTCGACAGAATGCAGTGGAAAGATTAAAGTGGACAGAGTAAAGTGTAAAGACCGAAATGGACATAATAAAGTGGAAAGACTAAAGTGGAAAGACTAAAGGGACAGACTAAAGGGGACAGGCTCTAGTGGACAGAATAAAGTGGAAAGACTGAAGTAGACAGACTAAACTGGACAGACTAAAGTGGACAAACTGTAGTAGACAGAATAAAGTGGAAAGACTAAAGTAGACCGACTAAAGTGGAAAGACTAAAGTAGACAGACTATAGTGGAAAGACTATAGTGGAAAGACAAAAGTGGAAAGACAAAAGTGGACAGACTATAGTGGACAGAATAAAGTGGAAAGACTAAAGTGGGTAGACTAAAGTGGACAGACCAAAGTGGAAAGAACAAAGTGGACGGACTAAAGTGGATAGACTGTAGTGGACAGAATCAAGTGGAAAGACTAAAGTGGAAAGACTAAAGGGACAGACTAAAGGGGACAGACTCTAGTGGACAGAATAAAGTGGAAAGACTAAAGTAGACAGACCAAAAAGTGGAACGACTAAAGTGGAAAGATTAAAGTGGAAAGACTATAGTGGACAGACTAAAGTGGACAGACTATAGTGGAAAGACTAAAGTGGAAAGGCTAAAGTGGACAAACTAAAGTGTACAGACTGAAGTGGACAGAATAAAGTGGAAAGACTAAAGCAGACAGACTAAAGTGGACACATTGAAGTGGAAAGACTAAAGTGGAAAGACTTAAGTGGAGAGACCAAAGTAGACAGACTGAAGTGGACAGAATAAAGTGGAAAGACTAAAGTGGAAAGACTAAAGTGGAAAGACTTGAGTGGACAGACTAAAGTGGAAAGACTAAAGTGGGTAGACTAAAGTGGACAGACCAAAGTGGAAAGAGCAAAGTAGACAGACTAAAGTGTAAAGACCGAAATGGACATCATAAAGGGGAAAGACTAAAGTGGAAAGACTAAAGGGACAGACTAAAGGGGACAAGCTCTAGTGGACAGAATAAAGTGTAAAGACTAAAGTAGACATACTAAAGTAGACAGACTAAATTGGACAGACTAAAGTGGACAAACTGTAGTAGACAGAATAAAGTGGAAAGACTAAAGTAGACCGAGTAAAGTGGAAAGATAAAGTGGAAAGACTAACGTGGACAGACTAAAGTGCACGGACTAAAGTGGACAGACTGTAGTGGACAGAATCAAGTGGAAAGACTAAAGTAAACAGACTAAAGTGGACAGACTAAAGTGGACAGACTAAAGTGGAAAGACTAAATTGGAAAGACTAAAGTGGACAGACTATAATGGACAGAATAAAGTGGAAAGACTAAGGTGGAAAGACTAAAGTGGGTAGGCTAAAGTGGACAGACCAAGGTGGAAAGAACAAAGTGGACGGACTAAAGTGGACAGACTGTAGTGGACAGAATCAAGTGGAAAGACTAAAGGGACAGACGAAAGGGGACAGACTAAAGTGGAAAGACTAAAGTGGAAAGACTTAAGTGGACAGACTAAAGTGGAAAGACTAAAGTGGGTAGACTAAAGTGGACAGACCAAAGTGGAAAGAACAAAGTGGAAAGACTAAAGTCGACAGAATGCAGTGGAAAGATTAAAGTGGACAGAGTAAAGTGTAAAGACCGAAATGGACATAATAAAGTGGAAAGACTAAAGTGGAAAGACTAAAGGGACAGACTAAAGGGGACAGGATCTAGTGGACAGAATAAAATGGAAAGACTGAAGTAGACAGACTAAAGTAGACAGACTAAACTGGACAGACTAAAGTGGACAAACTGTAGTAGACAGAATAAAGTGGAAAGACTAAAGTAGACCGACTAAAGTGGAAAGACTAAAGTAGACAGACTATAGTGGAAAGACTAAAGTGGAAAGACTTAAGTGTACAGGCTGAAGTGGACAGAATAAAGTGGAAAGACTAACGTGGACAGACTAAAGTGGACGGACTAAAGTGGACAGACTGTAGTGGACAGAATCAAGTGGAAAGACTAAAGTAAACAGACTAAAGTTGACAGACTAAAGTGGACAGGCTGAATTGGAAAGACTAAACTGGAAAGACTAAAGTGGACAGACTATAATGGACAGAATAAAGTGGAAAGACTAACGTGGAAAGACTAAATTGGACGGACTAAAGTGGAAAGAGTAAATTGGAAAGACTCTAAAGTGGACAGACTAAAGTTGAAAGACTAAAGTGGATAGACTATAGTGGAAAGGCTAAAGTGGAGAGAATAAAGGGGACAGACTAAAGTGTACACACTGAAGTGGACAGAATAAAGTGGAAAGACTAAAGGGACAGACTAAAGGGGACAGACTCTAGTGGACAGAATAAAGTGGAAAGACTAAAGTAGACAGACTAAAGTGGACAGGCTAAAGTGGACACATTGAAGTGGAAAGACTAATTTGGAAAGACCAAAGTGGACAGACTACAGTGGAAAGACTAAAGTGGACAAATTAAAATGTGCAGACTCAAGAGGACAGAATAAAGTGGAAAGACTAAAGGGACAGACTAAAGGGGACAGACTCTAGTGGACAGAATAAAGTGGAAAGACAAAAGTAGACAGACTAAAGTGGACACATTGAAGTGGAAAGACTAAAGTGGAAAGACTAAAGTGGACAGACTAAAGTAGACAGACGGAAGTGGACAGAATAAAGTGGAAAGACTAAAGGGACAGAGTAAAAGGTACAGACTCTAGTGGACAGAATAATGTGGAAAGACTAAAGTGGACAGACTAAAGTGGACAGAATATAGTGGACAGAATGCAGTGGAAAGACTAAAGTGGAAAGACTAAAGTGGACGGACTATAGTGGAAAGACTAAAGTGGACAGACTAAAGTGGAAAGACTAAAGTGGAAAGACTAAAGTGGACAGACTATAGTGGAAAAACTAAAGTGGAAAGAACAAAGTGGACAGACTAAAGTGTACAGACTGAAGTGGACAGAATAAAGTGGAAAGACTAAAGTGGAAAGGCTAAAGTGGACAAACTAAAGTGTACAGACTGAAGTGGACAGAATAAAGTGGAAAGACTAAAGTGGAAAGACTAAAGGGACAGACTAAAGTGGACCCACTGAAGTGGAAAGACTAAAGTGGACAGACTAAAGTAGACAGACTTAAGTGGACAGAATATAGTGGAAAGACTAAAGTGGAAAGAATAAAGTGGAAGGACTTGAGTGGACAGACTAAAGTGGAAAGACTAAAGTGGGTAGACTAAAGTGGACAGACCAAAGTGGAAAGAACAAAGTGGAAAGACTAAAGTGGACAGACTATAGTGGACAGAATGCAGTGGAAAGACGAAAGTGGACAGACTAAAGTGTAAAGACCGAAGTGGACATAATAAAGTAGAAAGACTAAAGTGGAAAGACTAAAGGGACAGACTAAAGGGGACAGACTTAAGTGGACAGAATAAAGTGGAACGACTAAAGTGGAAAGATTAAAGTGGAAAGACTTGAGTGGACAGACTAAAGTGGAAAGACTAAAGTGGGTAGACTAAAGTGGACAGACCAAAGTGGAAAGAACAAAGTGGAAAGACTAAAGTGGATAGACTATAGTGGACAGAATGCAGTGGAAAGACTAAAGTGGACAGACTAAAGTGTAAAGACCGAAGTGGACATAATAAAGTGGAAAGACTAAAGTGGAAAGACTAAAGGGACAGACTAAAGGGGACAGACTCTAGTGGACATAATAAAGTGGAAAGACTGAAGTAGACAGACTAAAGTGGAGAGACTAAAGTGGACAAACTGTAGTAGACAGAATAAAGTGGAAAGACTAAAGTAGACCGTCTAAAGTGGAAAGACTAAAGTGGACAGACTATAGTGGAAAGACTAAAGTGGAAAGACTTAAGTGTACAGGCTGAAGTGGACAGAAGAAAGTGGAAAGACTAACGTGTACAGACTAAATTGGACGGACTAAAGTGGACAGACTCTAGTGAACAGAATCAAGTGGAAAGACTAAAGTGGACAGACTAAAGTGGAAAGACTAAATTGGAAGGACTAAAGTGGACAGACTATAATGGACAGAATAAAGTGGAAAGACTAACGTGGAAAGACTAAAGTAGACAGACTAAAGTAGACAGACTAAAGTGGAAAGACTAAATTGGAAAGACTATAGTGGAAAGACAAAAGTGGACAGACTATAGTGGACAGAATAAAGTGCAAAGACTAAAGTGGGTAGACTAAAGTGGACAGACCAAAGTGGAAAGAACAAAGTGGACGGACTAAAGTGGATATACTGTAGTGGACAGAACCAAGTGGAAAGACTCTAGTGGACAGAATAAAGTGGAAAGACTAAACTAGAAAGACTAAAGTGGACAGGCTAAAGTGGACACATTGAAATGGAAAGACTAATTTGGAAAGACCAAAGTGGACAGTCTACAGTGGAAAGACTAAAGTGGACAAACTAAAGTGTACAGACTCAAGAGGACAGAATAAAGTGGAAAGACTAAAGGGACAGACTCTAGTGGACAGAATAAAGGGGAAAGACAAAAGCAGACAGACTAAAGTGGACACATTGAAGTGGAAAGACTAAAGTGGACAGACTAAAGTAGACAGACGGAAGTGGACAGAATAAAGTGGGAAAACTAAAGTGGAAAGACTAAAGTGACAGACTAAAAGGGACAGACTCTAGTGGAAAGAATAAAGTGGAAAGACTTGAGTGGACAGACTAAAGTGGAAAGACTAAAGTGGGTAGACTAAAGTGGACAGACCAAAGTTGAAAGAACAAAGTGGAAAGACTAAAGTGGACAGACTATAGTGGACAGAATGCAGTGGAAAGACGAAAGTGGACAGACTAAAGTGTAAAGACCGAAGTGGACATAATAAAGTAGAAAGACTAAAGTGGAAAGACTAAAGGGACAGACTAAAGGGGACAGACTTAAGTGGACAGAATAAAGTGGAAAGACTAAAGTGGAAAGACTAAAGTGGAAAGACTTGAGTGGACAGACTAAAGTGGAAAGACTAAAGTGGGTAGACTAAAGTGGACAGACCAAAGTGGAAAGAACAAAGTGGAAAGACTAAAGTGGATAGACTATAGTGGACAGAATGCAGTGGAAAGACTAAAGTGGACAGACTAAAGTGTAAAGACCGAAGTGGACATAATAAAGTGGAAAGACTAAAGTGGAAAGACTAAAGGGACAGACTAAAGGGAACAGACTCTAGTGGACATAATAAAGTGGAAAGACTGAAGTAGACAGACTAAAGTGGAGAGACTAAAGTGGACAAACTGTAGTAGACAGAATAAAGTGGAAAGACTAAAGTAGACCGACTAAAGTGGAAAGACTAAAGTGGATAGACTATAGTGGAAAGACTAAAGTGGAAAGACTTAAGTGTACAGGCTGAAGTGGACAGAAGAAAGTGGAAAGACTAACGTGTACAGACTAAATTGGACGGACTAAAGTGGACAGACTGTAGTGGACAGAATCAAGTGGAAAGACCAAAGTAAACAGACTAAAGTGGACAGACTAAAGTGGAAAGACTAAATTGGAAGGAATAAAGTGGACAGACTATAATGGACAGAATAAAGTGGAAAGACTAACGTGGAAAGACTAAAGTGGACGGATTAAAGTGGACAGACTCTAGTGAACAGAATCAAGTGGAAAGACTAAAGTGGACAGAATAAAGTGGAAAGACTAAATTGGAAGGACTAAAGTGGACAGACTATAATGGACAGAATAAAGTGGAAAGACTAACGTGGAAAGACTAAAGTGGACAGACTAAAGTAGACAGACTAAAGTGGAAAGACTAAATTGGAAAGACTATAGTGGAAAGACAAAAGTGGACAGACTATAGTGGACAGAATAAAGTGCAAAGACTAAAGTGGGTAGACTAAAGTGGACAGACCAAAGTGGAAAGAACAAAGTGGACGGACTAAAGTGGATATACTGTAGTGGACAGAACCAAGTGGAAAGACTCTAGTGGACAGAATAAAGTGGAAAGACCAAAGTTGACAGTCTACAGTGGAAAGAGTAAAGTGGACAAACTATAGTGTACAGACTCAAGAGGACAGAATAAAGTGGAAAGACTAAAGGGACAGACTAAAGGGGACAGACTCTAGTGGACAGAATAAAGGGGAAAGACAAAAGCAGACAGACTAAAGTGGACACATTGAAGTGGAAATAAAGTGGAATAAAGTGGGAAAACTAAAGTGGAAAGACTAAAGTGACAGACTAAAAGGGACAGACTCTAGTGGACAGAATAATGTGGAAAGACTAAAGTGGGTAGACTAAAGTGGACAGATCAAAGTGGAAAGAATAAAGTGGAAAGACTAAAGTGGACACACTATAGTGGGTAACAATTCTATCTTAGCCCCTGGCGGTTAGGTCAAATTACCACTTAAGTTAATTAACGACAAAATTCTGGAGCTTCTCAGAAAAATTGATTATTTTAATTAGCCCTTGACCCGGAAACTACCCCGGAGGCCCGAATTAACTACCGAATTAATAGTTTCGCCCCGTAATGGCCAGGGAACCCAGTTCCTTAGCTGGCAGATAGCGTAACCAGCCAAGCTGGGCTAGACGGACTAAAGTGGACAGACTGTACTGGTAGTGGAAAGACTAAAATATACCAACTAAAGTGGACAAATTAAAGTGGAAAGACTACAGTGGACAGAATAAAGTGGAAAGACTAAAGTGGAAAGACTAAGTGGACAGACCTAAGTGGAAAGACTATAGTGGACAGAATAAAGTGGAAAGACTAAAGTGGGTAGACTAAAGTGGACAGACCAAAGTGGAAAGAATAAAGTGGAAAGACTAAAGTGGACACACTATAGTGGGTAACAATTCTATCTAAGCCCCTGGCGGTTAGGTCGGTTAGGTCAGATTACCACTTAAATTAATTTACGACAAAATTCTGGAGCTTCTCAGAAAAATTGATTATTTCAATTAGCCCTTGACCCGGAATTTCCCCGAAGATCCGAATTAACTAACGAATTAATAGTTTCGCCCCGTAGTGGCCAGGGAACCCAGTTCCTTAGCTGGCAGATAGCGTAACCAGCCAAGCTGGGTTTCCGGGTGCGTACAGCCAAATTACCGGACCAAGACAACCCTTTTCCGAAACAGGTGTAGAACGCCCTGTGCGAAAATAGGGTGTTCAATGAAAGATGTAATGTTAATAATTTCTGTTAAAAGTTAATAAAGTGATACCAACTAAAGAATCAAATCATAGATTAACGAAGCATAGATACGATCTAAGACACAGAAAGACAAAAGCGAAACAACCTGACACAAACACTGGAGTCACAATGGCAAGCAACCGAACCAACGACTGACAGTGCGTGCTCCAGGTGCGTGTCAAATAGCGATGATCAAGGCCCACAACAATTATAACTGCGTTCATAGAACCTCCTGGACTACGAGGTTCTACAGAAAAGATTCTTAGATGAAAACAAAAAGTGGGTTTTGTGAATATGCAAATTAAAATGTGTAACGGCAAGATGACCTGACGCAAACCCAACTAATTATCAGAACAAATTTCGGAATAGACCCAAGTGTTAGACGACGGAGATAAGAGCTATGACGCACAAAGGAGTTTTGGAGGTCGTGGAGAATATTTCCAACGGCAACTGATCCGTAATTTGTAACAGATGTTCCCTAAACGCGAACGCAGATAGAGAAGTTTAACTTTCTTCAAAATAGAGGAGCTACTGCGTACGGGCTCGTCATAAGGACCACGACTCAAAATGCCCACAAATTAGATAAAAATTAATGTATTTTCTTGACTTAATATTGGCTCACACAAGTAAGTCTGATATATATGTACATTTCTGTATCATAGCAAATTTCAGCTCTGAAACAAAACCTTGTAAACCGGTGTTGACTCAGCCGATTATCTACGGTCGGTGACGTTTCTACTGACGTCATCAAACTCTGGGAGAAATTCGAGTAGCTAGCAAAAACCAAACAGCAACTGGGTCGCGCAGAGTATACAAGAAAAAGGAAACAGTAGCACGAAGTTTGAAAACAAATCAAAATAGAAATCCTCTGAGTAAATTGCTTTGAGCCCAGCAAAGAGTGAAAATTTAATTCTGGGCTGTGGTGACGTGGTGGGGTGACTAGAAAAGATTTTGACTGTATATATTTAAACATCAGTGTGAAACTGAGGACCATACAGTGAATGCAAGGTGCAAGGTGCATAACACGAATAGGACCTACAAAATCTTGGAACTGGAACTCGAAAACGTCAAATTTTAATAGGAAAAATAAGCCAAGCAAGGATGGCCCCTTTGAACAGAATAAACATTCAGCTTAGATTCAGTATTATGAAAAGAAAAAATTTCTTTCTGTTTGACTGTTTCCTAGCTGGAAAAGCTTTGTTTCAGGAAAGACGGTGTGAGTTTTCCGTCAGTCAGTAAATCATGACTAGGATATCCTGGCATTGAGCTATGGCTTGAGGAATATCTGATGAAGCATAGTAGGGAGTCGCTTTTGTTCATTTTCAAACTCTTGCAACCTTTCAAGAGTATCCCATGTGAGATTCTGAAATCCCCGCTTTTCGCCACTTTATTTTGTACCCGCGACTTTTAGCGCTTTTTGGGCTTAGCCGAGTTTTGAAAACCACGCAATGCAAAACATCGCCTCAAGCTTCAAGGTCCGTCAACAACTCTTTCAAAAGACATGCGAATCTTCAAAGTATTATTTTTTATTCTGGAAGAAATGGCAGACCAACAGGTCTACATTCTGTTTCGGACTTCTTCTGTTTTGCAATACATTTTCAGATACTTTGTGAAAAGATCAGTTCTAGTAAGATTTGTATGCTTCAACTCCGTTTGCTATGAAACTGGCAGATTACATAGGTGTCGAGATCTTTCTAGAGCGATGGTGTTTTGGTATCCAGCAACTTGAGTCATCTGCATAGAGATCACAAGCGTGCATTATTTCTTATTTACGATACCCCTGGCATATTCTTAATATTCTATAAGGTAAAACCTCAGGACGGGAAATACTTAGTTCTTCAGTATAATGGAGGTTACATAATAATGGGTTTGAAGTAATAGTCATACCTTTGTCAAGGTTTTGATATAGAACATAAGTGTAGCCTATATTGTCTTATTCAACATACGCTACAAAAAGGGGCGTCGCAAGGGGGGGGGGCGCGCCCCCCCCCCGCCACCTTTTTGAGATAAAATTGTTCAGTATTTTTTTGATAGCAGAACTATTCTGTATATTTACAGGGATTCAGTTGTTATACAGAATCCTAAATAGGCTATCGGTACGAATCTATTCGGTACAATAATCGTGGTTCGGTATAATTACCAGTATTCGGTAGTTACGATGAATTTGGTGAGAGTGTTTACTGAAATCATTTGGTGATTTTTCGATACCAGAACTATTCGGTATATTTATGGAGATGCGGTAATTACACAAAATCCCGAATAAGCTATAGCTTCAAAATTTTTCGGAATCATTGGGATTCGGTAGTTTATTCGGTATAATTTTCAGGATTAGGTAGTTAACCACGATCCCGACTTTTGTTCCAGTTTCGATGAAAGTTTACCGAATATGACAATGCTATCGAACATGCTATCGGTCTGAACTTATTTGGTATAAGAATTGGGATTCGGTAATTTATTCGTTATAATTACCAGGATTCGGGAGTTACCACGAACCTTGGAAGAGGTCGAGACTAGAGGCAGAAAAAAGGGATGATCTATGATTTCATCGATACTCCTTCCTGTTATTTTGGATCCCAAAAGAAGATCTAATCATAAATATTTCGAAAATTTCGCCTGCAGCGGTTTTCGTAATATTCTCTTTTTTTGGAGGGGCGCATCATGGTCTTAAGCCAGTTTTAGGATTGAGATTTCGAAACTTTAAAAGCTAGACCCTGGATAGAAATTAAATTTGGCAGGAAAAAGGAAAAAAAATCTCGCCTACGGCGCTCACTTTAGGTGATTATGGGTAGTATTGACTAGACTACAGTTGCTGCTGCTGCCGGAACGGCGCTCTATCCGGTTTCTAGAACTTCTTAGTCTCGTTATTTAATCCAAGTTAAATAATAGAGTTTTTTAGAGAAGCAGTTAAAGTTAAAGTTGCAGATACCATGGTAACTGATACCACAATAACTGGATCTGCAATTTGTCGTTTTTGCAGTTACCATGGTATCTGATACACGGTTGCTCTGCAAAAACGGCTACTGCCAAAATTGCACTTATCGAAGCCATCCCAAAAGAAAAACTAATATCCAGACTATCCAGTTAGGCCTACATCCTGCCTACATCACTGAGTGCCAAACTTCTTTCCCGCCAGTTTGACAAAATTTGATGAAAGTGAGATGACTTAGATACCACGGTTGGACTGTGGTTTCTCAGACTCAATATCAGACACCACAATGAATTGTCACATACCACAATAACTGCAAGAGCGCCTTTTCACCCTGTTATCAGATACCACGGTAACTGCAAAAACGACTTTAGACCTTGGTTGGTATCTGCAACAACACAAATATTGTTAGAACTTGACCTGTTTACTAATAGTCACCTGGTTTAAGTATTTATTATGCTCCTCACTCAACTTATTTGTAATGGCTAAGTTTTCCAATCTTCTCTGCGAAGAATTCAGAAGGCAGGGCCTTGGCTGTACGAACAGAGCAATTTGAAAGTTTTGCTCAACTCAGTTGCTACTGTTCCTTTGCTAGCTGTTCGATTTGATACGTCATGCAATGCTGACGTCAAAGACCTTAGATAATCGGCTGAGGTTTAGTCAACACCTTCTGAATATACTCCAGTTCTCAGATGAAATATTGGTTTGAGATTTGAGAGCATTCCTGTTTAGAAACTGTGACTTTTGGCCGTTAAATATTTTTACTTTATTTTTTGTATCTACTTGCAAGGAACCGGTCGTAGACTTTTGGCTCGCTCTGTCGAAGAAGTGAAAATCTGCTATTAACCGCAGATTTCCGCAACCGGCGGCAACAGTGCTTCTTAAAATGTCCAAATTTTGTTTACATATGCTTGGTTTGTGATTGGTCGGGACAAGACCGCGGATGGTAACCGCACAGACCGCAACCGCAAAATAGTTCGGGTGGCCCCAGCTATTGATAGTCCTTTTGTAGGTAGAGAAGACTTTCGGTTCAGTGCCACAGTGGACCCCAGACTATGTGAAAATTCTCGAGCATCAATGAACCCGTAGTAACTCAGAGAACTGCTAAATACTTGTCATTGCGTTTCGTTTAGATTTATATGTCCAACCTTGGTCCCGCCCAAAGGCAATCACATTCAACTTCCGTGAAATAACAATTTCTCTAATGAGTTCATCTATGTGCAGACCGTACACGAAACAGCCAGGAATGTAGTTGTTTGATTCCGCGTAAGCATAATTCCATATAGTTGGGTTGTGCTGGCATGTACGCTAAAAAACTGTCAGACGCACAGTTCCGTGTAAGTAGTTTTGCACAGCTGGGTTGAGCTGTGCAAACTATATCCTAACTAAACGACTGTCAGCACACGGTTGTTTAGTTTCGTAAAAGTTCTGTTTTGTGCAGTTGAGCTCAGCTGTGCAGACTGTATGCGAAACAACTGTCAGACATACAGGTGTTAAGTTCCGTGTAAGAATGATTTCCTACAGCTGGGTTCACCTGTGCCGACTGTATCCGAAACGACCGTCAGACATACGGTTGTTGAGTTCGCGTAGAAGGACTAGTTCGTGCAGCTGAATTCAGCTGTGTTGACTGTATGCGAAACAACCGTCAGACATACAGGTGTTAAATTCCGTGTAATAGTAATTACCTACAGCGGGGTTCAGCTGTGCCAACTGTATCTGAAACGACTGTCAGACATACGGGTGTTTAAATCCGTATTTATTATATATTCCGTATTTGTTTCGTTCGGCTGTGTTGACCATTAGCGAAACAACCTTCAGACATGCAGGTGTTTCTAACCGCATAAACACTTTTTTTGCAGTAGCTAGTATGTTCTAGAATGTGCCTGAAACGATTGCTATAGTACGACGTCGGTCTTTTCTGTTTGAACCTGCGAGAAAATAACTAAACTCAAAACTGCTTTTGGAAGAATAGCTGTTTAGAAAAGACTCGCTCCCGTTTACGATAAACTGTAATTTAGTTTAACATCTTGTGATGCTGTTTTATTCTTAAGACGAACATATTACTATTCCACCTCCTGTTTGATCTGTTTAAGCACGGTTCACTTCTCACTTCTCTTGACACGAGTATATTTGTATGTCATTCCCTTCGTCAGATTTAACGCGGGACGGTGAAAACTGGTTCCTTCCGTCACCTGTTTCCCAGCCAACGGGCCATATAGCCCTTGGGGTTTTGCTTAATAAATAGATTTTTTTTTTGTCTATGTTAGGATTACTTTAGTTGTGTATATTTAAGTTTCTTAATAAAAAGAACCCGAACTTGAACTAGTCGAGTGACAGACCCTTAATTCAGCTTGCGTGGCGTCGAAAACATGTTTAAATAAAATATTTCACGCGGAACTGTTCGGTCCAATGGCATTCGCGGTTATGGGCGGCTCATGGAGCCGATTTTTTTTTTGAATGAATAAGGGTTTATTAAAAAAAAAATAGAATCTTCAATGCCCAGAGGCGAACCTGTGAGGGACTAAATACCCTCAAAACAAAACATCAACAACAACACAAACTTCGACAGATATAAAGAAAAAAAAGGAAAGAAAGAAAGAAAGGAGCTTGACTTACCCGGTCTGGGACGCCCAACCCCCCCCCCCCAAAAAAAAAATATTTTTAAACAGAATCACTACTAACTATCAAAAAAAAAACTAACAAAAAACACAACTTAAACGGCTGAGAATAACGCATCAAATTCATATACAGCAAAACAATGAACCTTTAACATGTTACGAAAATCCAATAAAACACTACATGACCTTAACTCTGTCGAAAAGCCTTCTCATACTAAAGGCCCAAATAATAGCTAGTAGATCGAGATTTAGCATTAGTAATATATTCCCACCCCCTCCTCTTACGGGTCAGCAGATGAGGAATGGAGAGTATACCCTCATGAGAGAGTATTGGATTACTGCCGACCCCGAGGGGGTATCTTTAAATCAATTCCCGTGCGCCTTTTTTTTTTTTTTTTAAATCTGCTTCTCTGTGCTTTAATGAATACGACTACATTCATTTCTTTTCACTTTTCTTTTTCTCTCCTTTCTTTTTTTTTTTTTTTTTTTACCCCAGTGAAAACCTCAAGTCAGTATCACTCACCCTGGCGTTCCCCACCGCCACCTTGGTTGCTAACCGACTGAAGCTGCCCCGGTCGCGCGGGGGTGAGAATAGTAATATATTCCCACCCCCTCCTCTTACGGGTCAGCAGATGAGGAATGGAGAGTATACCCTCACGATCCACTACCGTCTTATTCTATCTATACCTCTACACCCCGCTTTGTACTACCCAATCCTCAATTAAATCAAAAGAGGCGAGAAAAACAAACGTTGTTTCAGGTAAATATTTCAAACACGTGTAATAAAATAAAAAACAACAACGGTAGTGGATCGTGAGGGTATACTCTCCATTCCTCATCTGCTGACCCGTAAGAGGAGGGGGTGGGAATATATTACTATTCTCACCCCCGCGCGACCGGGGCAGCTTCAGTCGGTTAGCAACCAAGATGGCGGTGGGGAACGCCAGGGTCATGAAAAGATGATGCACGGGAAAAATACTGAGAAAAGCACTGGGGTAAAACTTCATTGTAATGTTTGTACATAAATAAAGCGTCATAAAACTTACAAATTCCCGCAAAAGGTAAAATGTGAAGCTCCTGGTAACGGTGTCTTACGGAAATATTACGACTATCACCTGACAATACTCTTATTGCCATATTCTGTATCGCACGTAGAGGAGTAAGGTGGCTTACAAAAGTTTTTGTCCATGCCAGACAACAATACAACACATACGGATGTACCATTGAAAAATATAACATTGTTAATATATTCCGAGGAAAAATATGTTTTAGTTTTCTAATAATTCCAACATTCCTAGCTAATTTACTACTAACACATGTAATATGATTTTTGAAACTTAAACATGCATCAATAATAACTCCAAGGTAACGAGTACTTGCACTGCGTTTAATTGTCTGACCACCAACTTTTATATCGATTGTCCAAGGATAATAATTCGAACTTCTACCATATATTGAAAAACAAGATTTTGCATGGTTCAGTTTCAATTTGTTAACTCGCATCCACTTTTCAATGTATTGCATATTTTGTGTCGTAATATCTAATAACTCATTTTCGGTCCTAGCAGCGACCGTCAAATGCGAATCGCCAGCAAAACACGGCAAAATCGCTTTAACATCATCACTAACACAAGTGTTTGAAGTCGAAGATATAAGACTGGAGACACGACAAAGATCATTTATGTAAACTAAGAACAGCAATGGACCCAAAACTGACCCTTGTGGAACACCTTTACTTACTTGAAAAATATCAGAAGCAATTCCATTTAGTACACGTCCATCCCAGTACACGCTGGGAACGGTTTAGGAAAAATGATTTAACTAGGTCAAGAAAAACACCTCGAATACCACAATTAAATAATTTCTGAATTGAAATATCATGATCAACAGAATCAAACGCTTTAACAATATCTAAGAAAACAGATGCAACTTTCATACCCTTATCTAAAGCATCATTAACAAAAGTCGTAAGTAGTAATACGGCCTGCTCCGTCGAACGATCCTTTCTGAAACCAAACTGATGAGAATTGAAAAACTTCCTATCTTCTAGAAAATTCACAATTCTATTATTAATAAGTTTTTCAAATACCCTCGAAATTACCGGTAAAAGCGAAATCGGCCTATTATCACCAAAAGAATTCTTATCACCTCCTTTAAACAGCGGAATCACGCTCGCACATTTTAAACAATCTGGAATACCAGATTTCAAACAATCGTTAATTAAACTAAGAAATATCAAGATATAACTGGCAGCACTGATTTCAAAACTTTCAACGAATTAAAATCTCCTCCAAAAGCTCCGTTTTTCATCCCCTTTACGCATTCAGATAGCTCCAACATCGTAACTGGTTGAAGGTAAGCTGAAACATCACTCTCTTCCGGCAAAAACTGATGAAACGATCCATTATCACTACGCGTAGTTATCGCTGAAGAAATACGTTCTCCTATATTTGCAAAATGATCACACATACGGTTAGAGGCATCATCCCCGCGGCCTATATTATCTGGACACACAGGGCGGGAATTCGGACTGACCACCGACTTAATTACTTTTCAAGTCTTACTAGGGTTTCCCTCACTTTCCTTAAACTTCTTCTTACAATATTCCTGCCTCGCTTGCCTAAGAATAGAATTTAATGTATTATTATAAGCCCTATACGATTCTTTCAAACTTAAATCACTACCACGAACTTACAACTTATACAAATGTCGTCTTCTAATGATAGACGCAAGAAGACTTTTCGATATCCAAGGCTTCTTTGGTATCAGTTCTTTGACTGCGCTGCCACAGATGTACAACATTCTAACAACAAATTCTTCAATGTAGAATACTAAATTTCAAACTTCCGATTAACATCAGCTTCTTGACTTAAACAATCAAAATTAGCAGACTCCAGCTTATTCTTAAACCTTAATAGACTAGACGAATCAGTCAAAAGCCTATTAGGACTAACATAATTACTAGCACCAGTAACCCGTTCCATAAGGCGAGGGACAATCACCGAAATACCAAAATGATCCGAAAAATCGTTTAGAACAACACTAGACGACCCGTGAGGTATATTTAAAAATACATTATCAATTAATGATGCCGAACTCTCAGTCACTCTAGTACAAATGTTTACAGCAGGATGCATTCCATATCCCAGCATCAAATTAAGAAACTGGCGGGCCTTTGGATTCGAAGCAATAACATTCAGGTCTATGTTAAAATCACCGCATACGAAACATGGCATATTTCTATTCACTAAATGATCTAACTGCTCCTCTAGCAGTTCTAAGAAACTATTAATATTTCCTGAAGGTGCACGGTATATAACAATAACAATGAACGAAATACCATTTTTAGAGACTTCAGCTACCATACACTCAAAAACCATCTCTCTATTTATCCGAATATCATCTCGTAACTTGACATCGAAATTACTTCTGACATACATTCCAAGTCCGCCATGCTGATATAGCTCACAGTTACGAATAAATAAATTATAATTCGCATTATCTAATAAACTTGACGTATTATCCCTCAACCAAGTTTCCGTAAGTGCAAAAACATGAAATTCCGAAAACATATACAGTTCATTCAGATGTGGCAGCGTACTGTTTAAACCTCCACAATTTAAATGGAACAGATGCAGTTCGTTCACACTAGGACTGTGACACAAATCAATCGGGCACTTATATTTAACTTTAGGCTGCAAATCGTCATTAACCCGAGCACCTTCATCAAAATCCCTTGCAACATATCAAGCCCCAAATCATCTAAAATTAATGCGTTACTCTCAAGCCAGTTTAACCGGTGATTACTAACTTAAATGAAACTGAACGAGGATAGTAGAAGTGATTAAGGTTGAAAAGACATAGCTTACCTAATCCGGCCCCGAGCATCCCATACCAGTTGTGAACCAAGCTCCAAAAGAAAGAAAAAAGAGAAACCTGTAAAGAACAGACAAAATTCAAGGCAAAGTAAATATAAAACATAAATACAAAAGAACAAAGTGGCGATGGACCTCGCACACTAAATAACCCCGCAACCAACTGAAGCACAAAATCTGGACTTGTAGTCCAAACAGAGAATTGTGACACATCACAACTCATCACTTGACAGAAAAAAAGAAGAAAATGGTATAGCATGCCGCTCGCCCACTGGACAAACCAACAAATGAATAAAAACACAAAAAAAACTTTTGAATTAGCCGTCAACCGATAGCCATCGATGCTAGCTCACATAGTTCCGGTATAAGTCCATCAACACTGTATCTGACGAGATTTCCATTACCACGGTCAACCTGAATATAGGGCGGAACAGAATTCGACACCCAAGACGCAATACCAAGAGCAGCAATCTTAGACTTCTTTTCAAATAATCTCTTTCTAGCCGCACGAACACATGGAGGGGCATCATCACTCACAGAAATTTCCCTAAGATTACAGATAGTTTTATCTTTCAGTTTCTTACCGTTCTTCAGAATCGAAACCTTAATATCATGAGCGCCCACATTAACTTTGAAAAACTTACGTTCCTTGTTGTTAAAGATCACTGAAAATGCGGGAACTGGGGAAAGTTCTAAAACATCAATACAAATCGTTTCAAAAACCCCCTTTGCCTGGACTAAATCGTCCCACGGCGCATTCCAAACTATGAGATTGTTATCGGTGTGCCTATATTCGAGCGACATTAACCGATGGGATAGTTCCGTATTCTCAGCAGCATATGAATCAGCTGCACCTGTAACCGCACTAAGCTGGCCCTTCAAAATAACAATTTCACTTTGCAATGCTGTAACTTTCGTATCCAACCGACTCGTATCTTCTTGAAGCACAAACTGGACAGCCTCAACCGATTGCACTTTACTTTCAAGAGAAAACAGTTTAGCATTGATACTGTCGAGCTTTCTACCGTTCTCTCGAACAATCGTAAGCATTTGGGAAAAATTCTCAGCTAAACTCTTCAGTGAAGTTTGGTCCACAGAACTACCCTAGGAAGACAAAGTAGAGTTTAAGACATTTCCGTCGAGAGCCTCTCCATCCGCAATCTGGCCTTGCTTGGCTACCTTTCTTCGGCGACCCATAACTGATATGAAAAATCCGCTTTCTTACCGGAACTGTCGGATCTGTCATCTAATCAACTTCAAATAAAACTTTTGCTTTCAACGAATTCTCAGTTTTTTGCCGGATTCCGGGCGGACTATTTGTCCGGGTAAAAAATGCTTTTCATATAAGTGTTCAGCATGTCTTCTTACTCCTAAATCAGACATCTCTTAAACTTCAAATAAAACTTTAACCAACTTACCGGTTTTTGCCGGATTCCGGACGAACTACTTGTCCGGCGAGAAAATAGTTTTCATCATCGTGTTCAGCATGTCTTCTTACTTCATAGTCGACTATCACATTAGCTGTTTAAAAATATTTTGTTTGTCCTTTAATTTGAACCCCCTCCACCACCCCTAAATCTAGGGCTACAGTGCCCATCTCATTTTCTTTTAATTTTCTGTAAATATCGTAAACACCTGGATAAATTTGAATAATACGTCTTTAAAATATCTTTTTCTGCGTCGAGGTTTTTTTTAAAAACAGATTTTTCCTCGATCCGCAAAAAACACAGTTACATTTCAACATAGGAACATTATTTTTCTGTGACACTGCCTTAAACATTGATTCAGTATCAGTTTTCTTTTTACATTTCATACAATAAATCTCCGTTTATTAGAAAGCAATTTTCTTAAACGAAAAGCTACCAACTGAAATGAAATCCACAGTTTAATTTATCAATATTTTGAACAGCAAGATTTTCATAAGCTATTTTTTCTTTGAAGTTTTTAGATATTTAATTATTTCTTTTCCTGGGGGTATACCGAAAGAATCGAAAATTCTACGTGTGGATGATTAGGTAGATTACAATACGCTACCCAGTGAGTTCCAGGCATTCCACGTTTATCATAATTAACTGCACCACATTCTATACTATTAATCTGTTTGGGTAGCGTATCTATAGAGAAAATACCTCTAAAATGTTTCCAAACACGAGTCAAATATTTATAATGGAACAACTGCTGATATTGAAATAAGTTTAACATTAAAAGATAATCAACCCGAACCATATAATGTTTACTGTGTTATCTATTATGTAAGAAAAGCTAAATTAGATATTATTAACAAAAATATGTATGTGAGTTTGTGAGTTTGGATTTTTATTAAAGAAATTCAGCCGCTAATAAATGGAGCCAATGAAGGAAGTCTTCTCTACAATCAGAATGAATAAATACAATGAGACAATCAGGAAAGAAGAACTAGTTCTAGGATTGAAGTATACCATCGTTAAAATGAGAATTGCTAAGACAAAATATGGTGATAAGTTGGTTGTAGTTATTAATCATAATAACAAAGCCTGTGATTTGCTTATTCCGAAGAGATACAATGCTATTGCTAATGAGTTACTTCTAAAGAAAAATTTGATTTTGCAGCCTATTTTGCGCGTAGATAAGAAGGGTATATATGTTGATATAGAACTGTTTACTCAGTAATATGGTGTAGAATTGGTATTATATTTGAATAAAAATAGGAAAAGGAAAAATCTGATTTTGCAGCCTATTACACGGGTAAACGAAATCTCTGAGCAATTGTTGATTTACCAGTGATGTGGTTCAGAATTGGTATTATATTTGGATGCAAAATGAAAAATACAAAAATAAAAATAAAAAAAAGAAGTAGTATTTGTAGTACTTTATATGTCTTTAAGGGTAATATTTACTATTACTAGGGGCCTTTATTTTGGAAATAAGAAAATCGAAATATCTATAAAAAGGGGGATAATTTGGAAAAAAGGATGTTAAAATTTAAGAAATTGATGTTAAAATGGGGTTTTGAAATTGGGGGGAGGGTGGTCTAGAGTCGGCTTTATATAACTACAGTGGTAATATGACAACGTGATAGTCTTATCAGCCCATTGAACTTTCTCCATCCGACAAAACTTTGCAGTCATTTGATCTCTTGTGTGCAAAAAAAATCTTAATTTTCCGACAAGACATAAACTTCCGGGATCGGCCCGACAAACATTTAAGGAATTTGGTTTATTACTTGTCATAAGATCCAGTTCTGCCAACCGGACTTAAACTTTCCGGGTTCGCCCGACAGATGAATATGATTTTCTACGTGTAAGAAGAACCCGATGTCCGGAGGAGAATACCGACGTCCGACAAAACCATACGGCATTTGATTTCTTCTGTAATTTGCCCGACAAGACTGTACAGAACTTGATTTCTTACATGTAAAAATAGCCGATGAGACTTAAACTTCCCGGGTACGCCCAACATATGTTTCCAGAATTTGATTTCTTGCGTGTAAAAAGAGACCAATGTGCCGACGAGTCGACCGACGCCAAACAAAGAATACAAAGTTTTATTTCTTCTGTGTTTGCCGGCGCTCTTCGAGGACAAAATCGTGAACTTTCTCCGGGCTTTGCCTGACGAAAGTACTTTCTCAAGACCTTTGGAGGGCCCCCCCCCCCATAGTGACGCTCCTGATAATTTGTATTACTCTGTGGTTTCTACAGGCACCGGGTAGGCTCCACCCCGGTAAATAAATTGCTCAACAAAAAAATTATAAGCTTGATTCAAGTCTTCACAACTCTCCCCTTATTTATTCTTGCTATAACTGAGAATTGGATGTTTAAATGCAACAGATGCAAATGATAATGTGAAACAAGAACGTAGTTTCGCAATAATTTTTACAGCGACGGCATCTATGTTTTTTTTATTATGAAAAGTGACGGATAGCTTAATAATACCAACTAGGTTATATCAGATTATATCTCTAGTTCGTCACCATACCTTTGACTGAAAGGATCAAATTCAAATGGCTGAAAATTAATGTATTTTTTTATCCCTTCTTCCAATATTTGTAAATTTGTCCAACGCTAGCTTTCGAGTTTCCTTCCAGAAAACAAATTTTCTTGGACCATACCGTTTTGAAAGTTTCGATATGTTGTCAACTTCAGTGTTTAATCGTTAGCGAAGAAACAAAACGAAAACTACTTTTGTCCGCGAAGCCAAACAAAGGTTGTTGCATCACTTCACGTTGCCCAGGTCTAGCTCAGATTCAAAATGGGTCTCCACTGAATATAGATAGAAAGGTGGACAGTATAACAACCCTTGCTTAGAAATTACAGTACGATAAAACTTTATTGTATGCACTAGAAGTCACGATTGTGTCTACCTTTCTCATTTGTTACCTACCAAACATGTTCTGTTGCCCTCAGTTACTACTTTCCAAACCTGTTGTCTTGTCATCGATTGATTGCATGAGGATGTGGAAACAGGTGGATGTGATTTTCAAGCGACAGTAAGTCAGAAAGCGTTATGATGTGTTGGATAAAATATTCAATATTCCTTTTGTGGAATTCCGTTTTCGTGATTTCAGAAGGTAAACGTAGGAAGAACTCTGTCCTTTTCCGTCAGTATTGCATGGATTCAGATTCTGTTCTTTCCGAGAAACGAATCTCGGTCAGTATATGTTTCTTACAGTTAATAACTCCGTTTATTTTTCTTAATGTTCTGATACACGATTAGTTAAAAATGTATAATAGTAAAATTTCGTGACTTATAACCTTGACAGTGCATTAATTGATAGAAGTTTAGTTCGCCATTGGCTTGGCCAGTTGCTTAAATCTGTTTTCAAATGCCGTCGAAGTTCACCCTTTGCCTAGTGTTTTTACGACTCCGGTGATCCTTGCCCAGTCGCCGTATCTTTTGCTTTTTCAAGCAAACTTCGAACTTCGTACCTCACGAACTTCGACTCTCAAAGTTTGAATGGCAAAGAAACGTGAACGGCGACCAAAAATTTAATTTAAACAGATACCTTTGAGTCTGAAGGTAACTTCAGATTTCGATTAAAAATGCAACTAATAAAGGGCTTTGTCGGTCGTTTCACACGATTCTTGCTTTCCGTCTGCCAAGAGATGAAATGGCTTGCTCTGTGTGGTTCAGTATTGGGAAGTACTTCCCAACTGAAGTAAGAAATCGAACTACTTTAAATTTACTTGTATGCATTGTATTTATTGCAACGATCCTAGAGTACTTAATACCTATTTCTTAAGTACAAATAATTAGGCAATGAAAGGCTAGATTCATGAAGTACATTCAAGTGTATTTCAGTTAGACCACATCAATTTGCACAATGAAATGCATTTGGCAGTTGCTGGGGTTTTGAGGGTGGGTGGACTAGGCTGGTCTTAAGAAGGGTCCTTGGGACCTGTAGAGAAGCATGAACAAACTGTCGTAACACCGGCAGGCCTAACAATATTCTCTGCTCCCTCGCCAGTCGACAATTTGATAGGAAGGAATGTCCTACCCTATTTAGCCTATGGCTCAAACTCACGTTACTCTCCAACCTTAATGTCTGTCTACTTAGGATCGAGCTGATGAATATAAAAAGGGGCCTTAAGCCATAACGCTCTCCTCCCCCCCTCAAGATCCAACCAAAGGGGACAGAGGTAACAATTTACAAAAATTTAATAATTTCACTAACTTATCTATTGGGTGCGGATTCAACACTTGAATCACAACGATTTGTGTTCCTGTGATCCACTTTATAAATTTTCCACCGAAAATGTTTCACTGACTTTAAATTTAATTAGTTGCCGAATGTCAATTGGTCATCAAGGACCCTAATTTAAATCGCACTGAATAACCGCAAAAATGTCGGTGGTGTTCGGATCCAAACACGAAAAAAACTGAGCTCACAGAACGTATTTCCAAGGCGTCAGGTCAATCACGATCACAGAACATATGGTCACTTCGACCTGGATCACTCAGGTTCAAACTTATCTGGTGCCGACAGACTTGCGAAGTCCTCAGCGGCTGCGGTGGCGGGGAGTGCAACGGTGGCTCAACAAAAGAGGAGTATAATTCGCTGCTTACCGAGCCTACATTTTTTTTGGATCCTCGAACGGTGCTGCTTCGAACGGAACTGGTCCCTGTTCTTGTAACTGTTGTAATTTAACCGCATGGGGTAGCTGCTGGACGAGTGGAAAGGTGCCCCTTTCCTCCCAACGGACCACTCGTTTTTGGACTTTCTCTTCCTCGAAATGTAGTTGCAGCAGCTCAGCCAATCTCCATTCAAGCTTTCGCACATTTAAAGCTATCAGAAGCTCAAGCTCGTTGGTAATCAGGCTGCGTTATGTCTCCTTCCCGAAGGTCGTTGTAGAAGTCCTTCTTAGATGGCAGCCTAGTTTCTTCAAATCGCTTGAACGCATTCGTGTAAGAGTAAGGATAAATACCCTTTGCCACAGTAAACCGTATTGTGGAGCGTCGGGGAATTTCTGTCGCAAGATAGTACAACCATCTTTATCGTCAGAACATAGCGCTTCTACAAGCTTCTCCAGGCTTTTCGACAAGAAGGCAAAAGTGCCGTAAAACTTGGCTGTGTAGACCCTTTTTTTGTAAAAAAAAACCCTGCTCCATGAGACGCTCAGTGCCAGGAACTATTCGCTGCTTTTGGCTATTGGTTCAAATATGAAGGGGCCAGATTCAGGTGGCAGTCTTGAAAACGCGTCGAAAACGAACTTGTTGTCATATTTCAAATTATGGAAGCCAACTGGTATAAAGCAATGGTGAGAAAGTTGAAGGTTGCAGCTTGTATGGGCAAGGTCCCTGAAATTTTCCACTTTTGTAAAATGGGAGTGATCGCGGATGATGGGCTCGTTACTTCCTGAGAATGGCTTCTTACAAATCCAGCTATGTGTTGCTTGCAGCTTCTCTGCGTCTTGTTCTGTAATTTCAATGGGCTCATTTGTGGTGTAATCTCGTTAAGGTACAGTAGAGGTATGCTTATTTGAACACTTTTTTAACTATTCCATTAACTTGGCTTTGTTACTTGCATATAAATAACTAAAATGGACTAGAAAAATAAAAAACATGACATCATCTAACAGACAACTATTTCGGGTTATCCTAGCACAAACTTGAAGTAAAAATTCAATTAACTTTCTTTGATTTTGAATTTACCAAAAAGCTCTTTCCTCTTTTGGAGGCATCTGTAGGTTCGGACTGCCATCTTCTCCATTGAAGGTGCGTTCCTCGTGACAAGCTTTCCAAATTATGAGAAGAAAACCAGGTGTCATTAGAGTCACTATCAGCTATGAACTAGCAAAATATTCAAACAGTGACAAAAGCGTGAATGGTTATTAAAAGTATTTGTAGTAAAAAATGCCTGGTTTGCGTTTTAGTTTTTTCTTCGGCGATCGTTCACTGTTAGCAGACGTTCACATAAGCATACCTCTACTGTAGTATTTGACATCGCTCAAGAGTTACTTCAGACCTTCTACGTGGCAGTTGGGTCTCGTGATATTTCTATAGTTTCTTGATATCCATACATGGCAGGCTTATGAACCGTGAGGGTGGATGTTTTTCTCTGTTCCATCATGGGTACGTTAATTGTCGTGGTATCATATATTGTAGAAATTGTAGTGGTATCATACGATGAAAATTCTCGAAATCCAGTTTAGACACCTTCTCTGTTGGCATCGAAACGGTCTGATATCCATGGGGTGAACAGTCGAATAAGTGATTTTCCACATCTTTTTCTGAAAGCTTTGGTGCGAGACAGTAACAACAGAAAAACACGTTTCATGCCCTGAGTGGGGCAGAAGTTGACTTGGTGAAACGATAGGCCAGAAGTGAGCAGTGGTTCCATAGCTGGGCTCTTGGTAAAGTAGAAACGCATAGTATTTGACATTTGCGACAGAGGGACCTCTTAGTTAGTGGACACAATTTCTTTTCGGCTTGATTGTAGGTAAGTACCGTGACGCCAACTTTAGCTGATTCATTTTCTTGCTGAAACTTCTTGATATCTCTCAACTTTATAGGCCGGTGTCCTTCTAGACTGTTAAATGTAACACCTTTTGTTCAGCTCCAGTAGCTTTTTTTTGTGGCTTTGTCTTTTGAAACAATGTGGCCTGCGGAAATGACCTAGTACTTAAAACATCGGTTATTCTGATTGAAAAGCGATGAAAGTACCTTTCACTGACAATTTCTGCTGGTAAGGGTGGTCCTTAAGTTTCCGTCAAATCCTGGCTACGTGATTTTCTGCCTCTTTTACTAACTGAAAGAGAAATCTGGAACCCATCTCCTGCAAATTTAGAACGTTTTTTAAATTTTGCTGAAGCATCGATCTAATAGCTCCTTGATCTCGCCATTTCGATAAAACCGTTCCAGATAAGAATGCAATGGTACAGGTCTAGGATCTTATCCCAGTTTTTGGAAAATTCCGCAGACAGTAAACTGGACAAGCAGGCTTGAATTGATCTGTTGGTGAACTCGGAGAAGGAGAGAAGTTATTGCCTGCCTCATAGCGTTCATGTAATCAGAGGAGCGAGCCCCTTCCACCTCTGTTCCTGGACCTAGTCGGTAAGAACTCAAATAGCATTGAAATACATGTCTTCTCAGCTCAAACGTTTCTTACAAGTGAGCTCTACCTCCCCCTAGCATACGCTCCTCGTCAGGTTCTTCGGTTCGTCTTCTCTTCGCCAGCTGTTCCTCGCCGTCTTCGGATTGCAGCGTGATGTTCACAAAGTAGCCGCTCTATATGTCTTTGAGGTTTTATGCAAAAATTAAAGAGATTTGGGGGGAAGAAGTATATTTTAAAGCGGGGCTTAAAAGGGAGGAAACACGGGATTTGATTAGTTGTAGGGCAGACAGTCTGCCACTGGGGGAGAGAAGACGGTATATTGGGAGGGCAAAGGGTCGGTCCGGTCCTTATTCATGTCCGATGTGTGGTAGCATGGATGAGAACTTAAAACATTTATTGTGTGAATGCGAAAGTTTGAGTGAACTTAGGTTAGAAATTTTTGGAGTGAATGGAAGGGGAATGGATGAAGAATGGATGTGTGGTGTAATGGGGAATAACTGTTTTGGAAATATAAAACAGCTGGTGAGATTCCTCAGGGTAGCCCTAGCCCATAGGGATAGGTGCCTATAGGAGTCTACCATTTTTGTGTGTGGTGTTTTTTTTTTTTATATATATCTATATTTGCCATGGCCGTTGGCTCTTAGCGCAAATAAAATCTTAAAATCTTAAATCTTATCTACCAATAAGATATCTTGATCCGCCTGTACGTCATTATGAAAATCTTCAATCATTTGGTCATCTCTCCCACGGAAATCAATTTCGTCAATAAGTAAAATATTTTTGTCTGCTTCGAGATCATTCTGAAATTCTTCCACCAGTCATCTCGGTCCGTTTCGTACTAAAGAGTGATATTTATGAAACTAATTCTCCGACTTTAGATAAGACTTCATTCCTCCGTCTTCATTAATTCGTCTCTCCCCAAAAAATTATCCATCCTTCCTAAAGAAACAAGAGCTGGAAGCTCATATGGCACTTGCAGGGCTGGGTGAAAGGGTGAAAGTAGGAATTCACCGATTCGTGGGTTTTTGGGTGACCCTTGGAGATCACGAGAATGTATCGTTTGGTAAGTAGTATTTTTGTTTTGCACTTGGCTCTGATGATGCGCACTAAGTGTGCTAGAAACTCATCTGTAAGCAAAACCCTTGAGGCAAAAATGATCCTGGATCCTCTTGGACCATGAATACATATGGTCTGATGAAAAGTATTTTTTTCAATCTTCGGTTAGGATAGTGGATCTACAAACGTATCTAGTATTTGTTGCTGTTTTCAGATGCTTGTGGAAGTTTCCCGAAAGCTACTTTCCGAAAACTTCGCGTTGTTGGTGGAACGCCAACTCAGGAAAACGAGCTGCCCTGGATAGCATCCGTGATGAGAAGTGGAGAGCTTGCATGTGCAGGATCACTAATTACGAGTCAGCATGTGCTAACCACCGCTAGCTGCATCAAATCGTACGTCTCTTTCATCGTACTGTCTGTCACTTTCTGTTCAAGACAAAATTTAAGTATAATGTCAATTTTTCGTAGCTCAGAAACGGGAAGAAATACGTCATTCTATTAGGCTCATTCATCATCAGAATGTTGTTGACTTTACTTGTGAAGCAATCTTTGAACGCTAACACTCATGATACACACGATTACAATGCAAACGACTCAAAATACCGACTATAGATGCACACGACTCATAATACCCACTGTTCAAATGCCCACGACTAAAAATGACTATGACTGAAAATGCCCGCGTTTCAAAATTTCCACGGCTCGAAATTACCACAATTGAATTATTTGGGGTGTTCAATCCGGAGTGAGTATTAATATATATCGTAGTAAATGGTCGATTTCGGAGTTTTCGACCTCACTTATGGGCATTTTGATTGGTGAGCATTTTGAACCGTCGGCATTTTGAACGGTGGATTTTGAACATTGACATTCTAAATCGTTGGCACTTTGAACCGTAGGCATTTCGATTATGGGCATTCTGATCGTCGGAATTCTTAGAACGGGAAATAAGATCGTGGGGATTTTGGGAGCAGCCCATCTTCGTCTGCCGACTTGTGACCCACTTTATGGCTATTTTCTCCTTTCCTCAACCAATGATTCACTCTATATAGCTCCCTAATGAGCAGGGTTATGTTTGCAGTACGTTGAAATCTATGATTGGACTGTTGCAACTTTCTCCGCTGCTAAAGCACTTGTAACTTGGTAATCTTATCAAGGACCCGACCAAACTGACTTGGAAATGGTCACTTCCCCGATGCGACCATCGTAGGGGGAAGTGGAGGGAGGGGGAATCCGGAATATTGAGGCATGCGTAACTTTCGAAGTGGTTATTGGATCTAAATAAAATTTAATATGTTTGCCCACTTTACGTCTGGACCCGATCCAGCAACTGTGGGGGGGGGGGATTGGAAATATTGTGAAACACTTAGAGCGGAGGGATTGGGATGTAACTTGGTGGAAAGAACAAGCAAATGTCCATTATATGTCGTTGAAATAACCTGATCGGATCCGGGCACTGTGTGTGAGTGTGGGGGGGGTGGGGTGGATGCTGGGTCGCCGATTTCCGGTTATCACGGGTTTCAATTCAATTCAATTCAATTCATTTATTTGTATCCGCCAAAGCTGGCGAGTAAAAAAAATATAATAAAATTCACACAATTGGTCTACAGACTAATAACTAGACCATATACTTTCATACAAACTCTACTTCATTTAAAAAAAAAAAAAAAAAAAAAAAAAAAAAACAATTAGCCTACGCTATCCTCAATGAAGTCTACCTAAACTTTAACCAAAATACAATCAACGCAACGCATCGGTCAAAGTGTGCTTTATGGAATAAATTTTTGAAAAAAATGTTTCCCGTTTCTTTTTCAGAATATCAGTGGGGTTTTTTAAACCATAATTTTCCATCATAAAAGAACTGGATTGGTATTTCGAAAACCGGCATAAAAATTTCCCATAATTACAAAAAGTAGTTTTAATATGAGATAAATTTGTCAACGTTAAAAAAGGTAAAAAAGAAGATGCAAGCAAAGCCTGTGGAAGAGCAACAGTGTTAAAAATCTTTGCAAGATTGCGTCTAGATAGGAAATCCCTGAGACAAATCACCGCCCCGAAACTAGAAGAAATACGCGACTCCACATCTTTTACTATTAGAGCCCTCGTTAATGACAAAGTCGGGCCATAAGGGATTCCCAGATATCTTAAAGACTCACATGGTTTAAGGACTGAATTATGTATAGGCTACGGACAGATACTGAAAGAGAAATTTTTTCAAGGGGTTTTGGACCAAAAACCATAAACTGGCATTTTTCAGGTCGAAAAATCAGGCCATATTCTTTATAAGACTTAACTAGATAATTTACATTATTCTGAAGGCCCGATAGAGAACGGCTAATAAGGAGTATGTCGTCAGCATACGCTATCAGAGAAGCTAGGATACCTTTACCATAAATAAAAGAAGACTGTACACCATCAAGACATGCAGCGATAGTTATATTGAAAATCACTGGAGAAAGAATCCCACCCTGACGAAGACCCCGGTTTAGAACAACATCAAAATCAGTGTAAGAACCCTTCCAAAGAACTCTAATTCGAGAAGCTCCAAACCACCGACGCAACATGAGTACTATCCTCACTGGTACACCATTCTTCAACAAAGATCTAAGGGCCCAAGCGTGGATGATACTATCGTATGCTGAAGCAATGTCTAGGGCTAATACATATACTCTATTACTATAACTACAAGAACTCAAAATACGAGACAGAAGAGTGTGAGCCACAACAATATTCAATCCTTTCCTGAAACCAATTTGATTCAAACCTTGATTAGAACTACCAAAATACGGGAGGAGTGTTAGTTCAAAAGTTTACTCATTTGACAGGAAGTAGTTATTGGACGGAAAGATTTACAATCATTTGGGTTACCTCCTTTCTTTAATAGGGGGGTACTTGTTGATTTTAAAAAACTCGACGGAACCAAACCTGACTTGAGTATAAAAGTAAACAGGGATGCAATCATAATAATAGTATTGTGTGAGGCCCATAGTAAACAGGGATGCAATCATAATAATAGTATTGTGTGAGGCCCATTTTAGATGATTAGCATGTAAACCATCACAATCTAAAGATTTTTTGCTTTTCAGTTTTTTTATAGCTTCTTTTACATCATCTGCTTCAATTTTAATATCCGATATTACATGCTTAGACAATTCTTCTTCAAATTCAGAATCAAGTTTACAATGTATCGTATCATCAATTCTAGAAAAAGTACCATTAAAATGAGCAATCCAATTATCAGGTACTTATCAGGTATTAGGGTACTTCCAGATGTGCTAGGACGATGAAACTTGGCAGAAATATCATTGACCCGACCAAACTGACTTGGAAATAGTCACTTCCCCTGGCACTGTGGGGGGGGGGTGGAGGCTGGATCCCGGAATTCTGGCTATCACGGGTAAGGTATCTCCAGATGGGCTAGGACGATGAAACTTGGCAGACTGTGCAGATGATCTGACGCTACCCACCTTTCGACTGATCTCGTCCAACTCGCAAGAGCTAAAACAGATCAGCACTGAAAAGAGTGTCGTCCTCTGTGTCAACTTCACAAAGCACGATCCGTAACCAATTGAATCTGAGGCAGACCTTAAAGCAGTTGAAACCACAAAAATTCTTGGGATCGTAATCGATAACAACCTTGGCTGGGAATCCCAAACCTCTAAACTGGTCCAAAAAGGAGCCAGTCTCCTCAGTCAATTTGCTCAGCTAAGACGATTTGGACTGTCCCACAACACTCTGACTAACCTCTACAAAACATACATTCGTCCTGCCCATGAATATGGATGCCAGGTTTGGCCCGCCAGACTAACAAAAGCCCAGGATTCGAAAATTGAGCACACTCAAAAGCGTGCATGTCGGATCATCCTCGGGCACGAGTACGTCTCATACGAGGTGAGTCTGGCGTCACTAGGCCTGGCTCTCTTATCAAACAGACGGCATGAACTTCTCATGGCTTTTGGGAGGTCCTGTCTGTCGTCGGAGCTCTTTCGCAATATTCTGCCAGATTTCCAGCCAGCAGCTGAAAATAAACGCCCCACTCGAGGATCAAATTCGGGGAAGCAAAAGTTAAAGCTCCCTCCTGCAAATTGCAGTGTTCGGTATGACCGAAGGTGCTTTTGCAAAAATTTTAGCAGTGACTTGACTTGAATTGTGACCCATGTGTTTGTATCTTTGACGTGCCAGTGCTATTCATTTTTGGATAATCATTGCTAATTAATGAACTTGATTTGATTTGACTGAAGAAAAGACATTTCCTCGATCCGACCATCCAGGGGCAGGGGAGGTTGGGGAAATCCGGGATCTTGAGGCAAGCATAACTTTCGAACGGGGCATCGGACACAAACGAAATTTGACAGTTGGAAAGTGCCCGTGTCATGGATGTGCCACTTCGTGTCTGGACCGGACCCGATAGCTGTGTGGGAGGGGGGAGGGTTGGAGGGGGGTCAGAATTCGGGTGATCCCGCGAGTTCGGTACTTCCTGATGTGCTAGGACGACAAAACTTGGAAGGCTTCTCAGGAACCCGAACAGACTGACTTGAGAATAGTCGTTTCCCCGATCCGACCATCATGGGGGGAGTGCAGAGATTGGGAACTTGGAATCTAGTGGAATGCGTAACTTTTGAACGGGTTATTTGAATTGAATGAAACTTGGCAAGTGGAAAAAGCTATCGTCTCAGATGTTGCATGCCAAGGCTAGCCGGCAACCCTGGCTGAGGCACGTGTTGATATTTTTATGTAACAAACCATCATTACCTATGGCAGAACAGCTCTGATCTGGGTGAACTTGGTGACATTTGACTGAGAAAAATTTAGTGATTTCAACCGTACACAAAATCTGCTGAGGAAGTTTCATTCTGGTGCCTTTTCTGGACTTTCATTTCTCAGGCAACATGGCTGAAATGAAGACTTCCCTGTGCAGTGTTGCCACCGCTTGACTCGATTCCGAAGCAACTATTCGCCATATTCCGATTAGTACCCAGGCCGTTGCCCGCAAAATTTTTGCACGTCTGGGAAGCTCAGTGGGCGCGGCCCCTTTTATCAGATAAGTACAATTTACTTTGTTTGAGAAATGGAAGATGACGACCTGATTCTACCCAACCAAGTGTCGCTAAAGAAATTAGATGTTGCTACGCTTCGTGACTGTGTGTCATTCTGAAAAGCTCAAAACATACGGCTGTCATACAGACAATATCAAAACATACAACTGAGATTACATTCTCTTGAGCGTATGGGGGTGAGTCAACCCCTCGAACTGCCCCTGGATTTAGCTACTGAAGGATGGGGTTGGGGGAGGAGTCATCCATATTTGACATTACTTAACTGACATGCTTACTTTTGCTGACATACATCCTAACCTCTCTTACAATTGCAATATGAGCATAAAGCTTTAGTTTCTGGATAACGTTTGATTTCCAGGTGTTTATAGAAGCAACTAAAATTAGCACTCGTTGTAGTGGATTTATTATCGTAAGTCAAGGTCTAATATACAAGTCTCTTTTCAGTTTGTTTGAGTCGCAATTAAGCCCTCGTTTTTGCTTCATGCCAATCGCTGTATCTGTGGTCCTAGTCCACATATGTGGTCTTGTTCGCTACTCAAATATGTTGTGTTCATCTTCTGTGAATAAACTGGAAAATTTTGGTAACCAGTTCGGAACAAAGAAGGATTCTAAATCTAATAGTCTCTTAGCAGACTTACTTTTGATCTGGGCTCTGATAGCCTAAAAAAAAACGAGAGCTAGAAGCTGATATGGCACTTTCAAGGTCCTGTCAGAGGATCGTAGTGGGGTTTGTCAATTCCTGGGTTGATGCGCATAATCACAATACTGAGCGCAACGTACAGGATCCAAGTGGGACATTCCAGCCGTAGATTTAAGGCATGGGCACATACAGTGTCCGGTCTATACATGTCAAAGATAGGGACTTTGCCATGCATCAGCCATATTCGGTTAAATTACAAGAGTTCGGAAATTATCTGTAATCAAAATCCTTAGGGCACATAAGATCATAGACCCTTGATGATCACGAAAATGTATTATTTGGTGTTTTGAACTTTTGATTCAAATTGTAAGGGATCTACGAATTATTTGTGAGCAAAACTCTCAAGAATCAAAGGCTCGTGAGCCTAGAGGATCGTGAGATAATGAACCGTATCGTTTGGTCAAAAGTTTTTTTTTACAGTTTGTAGCTATGATATGAACTTTAAGGGGACATTCAAAGCATGTACTCTTGCTACTTATCAAGTTTTATGCAGTTACCGGTTCTAAAGTTATGCACGCCTCAAGTTTCTACACTTCCCCGAGGATGGTTGGATCCGGAAAGTAGCAATTTGCAGTCAATCTTGCTTGGTCTCTAATGTGCCAGCCAAGTTCGTCGCCCTAGCACATCTGGAATACCAGCACACCACACAATACCTAGCACACCTGGAAAGAACTTAGCTGGCAATCACCCTAATTCTCGGAACTCGCTACCTGGTCTACCCCAGTGCCCGGATTCATTCCGGTTCAAAGGATTTGTCTTGAGCAAGCTTATTCTTTCCAGCAAACAATCCCGATCCCTCCAGTCTAAGCGCACTCTTCCCACAACTCTCCCCGCAGTTCTCAGATCTGGTCCGGACTTAAAATGGAACGTAAAACACATGTCCTCGTGTCTCGTGTCAAGTTTTTTTTCTTATCTGGCTAGCCCTTCGAAAGCTATGTATGACGCAAGATTCCGGATTCCCCTTCCTTCTACTGCCCCAAAGATGGTCGGTTCGGGACAGTGACTAATTTTCATCGCCTAGCACATCTGGAATACCCCAATACAATCGTGGTAATGACGATTGTCCACTTGGACGAAGGGCAAGAGCCGTAAAAATGGAATCATTTTCAGTAGTTCATTACTCTGATCTACAGGTGCTCTTGTGGTGGGGACTATCCGAGGGTGATGAAAGATCTCCATGTGCATCGTGCAAGTTTTGCCGACGCAAATGAAGATTAATCCCGAGCCGTGCATATTCCAAAAAAGGCACTGTTTTGACACTAAAAACACTGTCTAGTGCTTGACGAATAAAGGCACATAGTTATGCTCAAGCAAGTCATAGGAGTCGTGGGCGTTTTTTTTATCCTTTTTTTTACCGTTTCCAGTAAAGTAGTTAAATTTGAAGAGTTTGAATACGTGTATTTTGAGTATCCGGAACGGAAGATGGAAATTTGTGTATATAATGAAAATAATTTTTATATTTTATCGTTTTGTCTTTTGTCCTTGTTTTTCTGCCAGTCAAACAGCTGGGGTTGACGACTTGATGTGTGAAGGTGTGTTTAATTGATAGTTGTTTAAGGAAAATGTCGTTACACAAATTATTTCAGAATTTAAGTGAGAGAATTAATTTCCGAATATTAGGAGGGAAGTATTGTAAATAAAATATGGGTTTATTTACAAAAGTTAGGTGACGTGAATAATTAAAAGTGGGCAAAAATAGATTAAAACTAAAGTCACTGAGGGATGGAGGACTAGCCACAAAAAGTACGAAAGCTGATTTCTTAGTTTTTTTAAATGATACAAAAATAAGTTAATTAAAAAAGATCCTTCGGGGAAAAAAGAAGAAAAGAGATTTTAAGGTAGCGTGAAGGATTCCTACTAAATATTCCTGTTCTTCTTTATGCGTATGAATGCGACTCTCTGTGTCATCAATTTTTTTTTTTCGTTCAGAAACAATACTAGCAAGCTAGAATACTACTGCTTTTTTCAGAGGAGAGCTACAGGACATCGAAGTTCGCCTCAATGCTTCTAACCTCAACAGCAATTCGGTCCAGAAATTTGGGATCGAAAAACTGATGATCCACCAGAGATTCAAAGACTCCACAATAAATAATTTACCTGCAAATGATATTGCCATTATAAAGCTTGACCAAGAAGCTCGTTTAAGTGAGAAAGTCTGGCCAATTTGTCTTCCTACAGCTTCAGTGTTGAAATCAACCACTGGGACAGCAACTGTTGCAGGTATGATAGTTCTTTCTTTTCGAAGTTTCTTATCATATGGACGTATAGCCTATACGTATAGGCTATACGTCCTCCCGTCGCTCGGACACCAGTCGTCTCTATGCTCGAATGCGTATCGTGTTGGAATTATGCATGATGTTTGCAGCAGAAGTCAATACAACCATTCTAAGTTCATAACTGCAATTTATTCCTTGAAAGGAAATCTGAGGATGTAATCCAACAAGGTCCATGTAATAAATAATTTTGTTGTTCAAGCAAGGCTGGTACACATCGTACAATATTAGAAGTTTCATAATATATAATGTAATACGTATGCAAGATGCACCTTTGGACACCAGGTCCTGTAGCGTGGGGGGAGTCTCGTGGGGTCTATCTCCTAGGGCGTTATAGAGTCAAGCGAACTAGAGTGCGAGTATAGGTTTAATAACTGTCTCAACTTACTTAGTACATGGAGTGCATACACGTGTTATTCCACAGTAACACTGGCTTAAGATCAATGACTTAGGTGCCGTAGAAACTGGCGCTTCGTGAACAATGCAGTAAGCAATAGCAGAAATGATGGCTTGTGATAAAAAGGCCCATGGTGAGAGTCCTTTGAATCGAATAATGATTCAAGGGACTTTCGCAAATTTGGGAATCTATTCGAGGGGAAAATTGTGGTGGTCTTACGGAGCGTTTAGGTTCTTCTAACTGTAATAACACAAAAATGCGCGGTTTAAACAAACAACACTCAACAGACAACACTTGGGATTTAACCTGTTGTCGCGACAAACGTTACGCATGAAATAATAAACATAGCAAGTATTGCCAGGAAGAGCCGAAAAACTACCAAAAAGTATCTGCCGAATTTTCAGTTATCATAACGACAAAAAAAAAGTCAGCCAATACTTTTTTGGCAGTTCTTGGTAAATCGAAAAACCATTTATTCAGTAAGTGCACATAATCCGACACTACATGGACAAGTTTCCCGATACTATGAGGACAATAAACAAGAGCTGGACGCTCATTTTGAACTGGTAACGGTAGGCAGCAACGATAGGTTCGCACTGTCAAGGCCGTATCCGAATGGCCATATCCTTGAATGGCCTATCCTTGGGCAACATAAAAATAAATCATTTGGTCAATAGAATTTTGGGCTATGTGTGGTTAAATGTGCATTTTGAAAAGGCTAGTTATTTCTTTGGGAAAAAAAAGTTAATCGTGAAAATATATCGTTGGTCAATTTTTTTTTTGCATTTTGCGGTTAAGATTATCACATTAAGGGAGCTGGGAATTTAGCAATGATCATAGACCCAGGGTCAGGGAAATTAACAGTTTGGTTAAAAGGTTTTTTTCCACTTTGTGGTTAAGATTCACGCTTTTAGGGGGGGGGGGAGGAATTCATTTGTAACCTAACCCTTTAGCCACAAATGGTCTTGGACCCTTGGTGAACATGAAGATGTAGCCTATAGTCTCGCCAAAAGAACTTACGCACCGTCTGATCCACGTGCAAACTTTAAATTCATTTGTAAGCAAAAACATTGAGGCTAACACGATCCGGATCATGTTAGGTTCGCAATCTCCAGTTCAGTCTGATAATTATCGGTTTCAAGCTCTAACCGTCAAATAGTGAACGTTGTGCAAGCTCCAACTGTCAAAAAGTGACCGTTGTGTGCTTGGCAGTTGTTCATGTCGTCTCCCGTGCTTTTCTACGACCCTGTGTTGAACTTCTTGCAAGACAATTTCAAAAAAGGGGTCGGCCATGACAGCATTACTCAATACGCTGTAGAGTATTTCTCTGAGCCAGTTATTTTGGCTGCAAAGCGCCTGCTTTGGAAGAAGGCATTTCCGCAGGATCCTGTCCCACATCATTCAGGTCCCAACGCTGCGTCGGCCAATGCTACCGATGTTCTCGGTGCCTTCCCTCGCTGCGACCAAGACGACGTCCCTCTGCCTGGTTTCGTGATCAAATCTCAAAGTGAGGTACCGTTCATCCCAGCTTCAGCCTTTGCCACCCTTTCCTGCCAAATCACTACCTGTGTCAACGAAGTCAAGCTTATGTCTGAGAGACTTTTCTCGATGGATAACTGGTCTCACACTTAGCCAAAAAAGTCTGCAGCCGGACACAATTTGGATCATCGCAACCACAGGCCCACATACTCCGACGTTGTAAAAGTCATCGTTTACAACTCTCCTGACGGCATATCTGATACGCTTTCCCGAAAAGGCGCACTTGACCAGCTAGATGGGCATGACCGTATTACCAACGTAAAAGTCACTAGTTTCCAAAGCCGATGGATTTTGGAAACCGCCAGTCAGGAATCAGCTTCACGTACAGCAAAAGCGATTACGGATAAGCACCCCGGCTCCCGCACTATCGTCGTTAGACCGTGCTACCTTGCTGCCATCCGGAACGTTCCAGAGAACATAACCACCACCTTTCAAGCTAGTGTTCCTGGATCAATCAGCGCTGGAGAAAGCCCTTGTAAACAGAGCTCGGATGGGTTATGAATATCACCGTACTCCCCCGCGATGTAATAAATGCCAATCTCCTCATCACAGACAGGACAATAAATGCAATCTCGACTGCAACAGCTTAAGGTGTGCTTGATGTTCCATAAACCACATGCACTCTAAATCCAATCCTTGCTCAAACAATCCTCTGTGTGGCAACTGCCAAGGCAACCACGACTCTTTCAGCATGAAGTGCTCCATCTTACGGAAAGCAGCCGAGATAATCTCTATCTTAAATGGATTCGACCCTTATCAGGCTAGCTTCTCTCAACATCAATGGCACTAAGGACAAGGATCTGCTAATAAACGATCTACCGGAGAAACACGATATAATCTTTCTTCAAGAGCACCTATTGACCATCACGAACGTCCGAAGGCTGGGTAGATTCCTGAAGCTAGCTATGGCCCACCGTGAACTGTTTTTATAGAAGTTGATTTTTTGGTTTGTTGTTGGAGTTTATGATATCTTGTTTTTGTTATTGTGTTATGTTTCCCGCCATGGCCCTTGGGCTTTATTGGGAATAAATTCATTCATTCATTCATTCATTCATTCATTGTCTCCTACACTCAGAAAAATTTTCGAAGGGAAAAACCGTTCAGGAACGGAAAATGTCGGCAACAGGCGTTACAGTACTTCTTCCGTCCGTGTACGGAAAGTTTGGAAGCCGAAGCAACTTTGGTCAGTGACGGAAAATTTCCGCAATATACTTTCCGTTCACGAGCACAAGTTTCCCGTTTTCAGAATTTTGGAAAAATTAGTAAAAACGGAAAGTTTCTGCGCCCAAACGTAAACTTTCTGCTGCTGAACATGATACTCCTATCCCGCTGCAGCAGTAATCTGTTGAGGAACTGACGTTTCTCGCCCAGAAACGGAAATTTTACTGTACAGGGACGGAAAATTCTCGTACTGAGACGGAAAGATTTCTGTTCACGGTCGTAAAGTTCTTGTACCCAAGCACTGATGTTCGGTAGCAAAACAGAATATTCCTGTTCCGGTGGTGTAAGATTTTCTGTACACGGACGGAAAAGTTTATTTCAGGAACAGAAAAATGTCGGCAACAGCCCTTACGGTACTTTTCCGTTCCTGAACGGAAAATTATTGGAGACCTTTCCGCTCCAGCGCAAGGGCCGGGGTTAGGAAGAGAAAAATCTTCCTGGCTATCCTTCCACAATTCAAAAATTCAGAATTTATGTACTTGGAACTCATTCACTTGAAGAAGCAATACCGAGACTAACTTGTAATTCGATATCCCAAAATTCTTTCGCTGTATTTATACCGAAAATTAAGTACATTCTTTAAAATACCGATAAATGCCAGCACTCATCAAAATTTGCAAGTTGAGGCTTTGGCATTGTAGACGAGGGATTAAATCCTCAGATTGACTCATAATTTGTTTGAACTTAACAGAAAATCGAACTTAGCAAAAGGACGAATTGCAGTGAGGCTTTTGAAACGATTCTACGGCTTTTAAAACTTTTGAAAATAGTCTGAATGAGCAATTTTTCAAACTAGGCAAAAAAAGTACAATTCAGTTCAGTTCAGTTCAGTTTTACTAAAATCAAAATAAGGGAACAAGATAAATTTCGACCCCTACAAAGCTCCATCGCCTGTTACATAGGGGTCAATACCACAATAATTAACAAATGAACGAGTCTCTTAACTATTACAATAAAATAAAAGAGAACAATCGAAGAATTTTATTTTTACTTACCGCTCCATCCTCAAAGTTCATCTCCAGGTCTACGCCGATCTCCCACAATCCAATCCCACCATCCTTGTTGTTCAACGGCACTGAGGGAGAAGCGAAATCTTTTTGTGTTGCGAGAGCAACACTTTGGTTTTGTCCCGGTTTTTATGTCACTTGCCTTCCGGCCAAGTGCCATATATCGATCACTTTTTCGTCGGTCAGTCGGTCTGTCTGTCTGTCTGTCCGTCGGTCGGTCCGGTGATCGTGGGTTAGGGTACTTCCAGATGTGCTACGACGATGAAACTTGGCAGGCTTATCGAGGACCCGACCGAACTGACTAGGAAATAGTCACTTCCCCGATTCGACCATCGTGGGGGGAGTGGAGGGAGGGGAATCCGGAATATTGAGGCATGCCTAACTTTCAAACGGGTGATCAGATCTGAATGAAACTTGATAAGTGGAAAGAACATAAGTCTCACATGTCCCGTTCTACGTCCGGACCGGATCCGACAACTCTGGGGGGAGTTGGAGGTGGCGTACCGGAAATTATCGTGAGACGCTTGTAGTGGAGGGAACATGATGAAAATTGATGGGAAGAACAAGCACAGGTCCTAGATACGTCGTTGACATAACCAGATTGGATCCGGGCACTGTTGAGGGAGCTGGAGGGTGGGTCCCAAAATTCTGGTTATCACGAGTTAAGGTACTTCCAGATGTGTTAGGACGATGAAACTTGGCAGGCGCCTACCCGACCATGGGGGGGGGGAGGGAATCCGGGGTATTGAGGCAAGCATGACTTTCGAACGGGGCTCGGACACGAATGAAACTTGACAGTTGGAAAGAGCTCGGGTCGCGGAAGTCCTACTGTTAATTGGAACCCGGATTACCAAAATTTTGTGTGATGCAAACTTTTGAACGGTTGGTCATACCCGAAGAAAACTTGATAACTGACAAGAGGACATGTTTCTGATATAACGATATAATTTCATGATCCACATGCAAGGCCCCATGATCATTTTTACCTCAAGTATATGTTTACATGAGTTTTTAGCCCCCTTAAAGTGCATATATATCTTAACCCCAGAGTGAAAAAAATACTTTTGACCAAAAGATACATTTTTGTGATTGCCAAGGGCCAATGATCATTTCTGCCTCAAAGGTTTGCTTACAAATGACTTTCGAAGTAAAGCGCCAAATATTCCTTGCGCCCAAGCTGACTTTGAAACATGTATTCAAATAATGGTTAAAACGGATATGTCAGCCACGATGCTTTGGCAGCGATGATTGCAGGTTTGTTTCCTTCCCCGAAGTTGACCCTGAAGATTGACAGCCTGACGAGGACCCTTGCCAAGAAGGGTCAAAATATCGCTGATGAAGCATCGTAGATGACGTATCCGTTGTATACATTATTTGAATATGTGTTTATATATAAGATATTTCTATAAAAGATTCTTTCTCTCTTTTATTGTTGCTTTCTGAGGGATCGTAAGCGTTCAGGATCACCGCGCTCCCCATTTTACATCTGATGATTCTCCTTTTTTCGTCCGTCCGGACATCGTCGATGCTCAAACCCTGTTTGTAAATGATCGAGACACTAACATGTTCGTTATGCGTGTTTGTTTTAAATTCGTACTTGGGTCTGAAGCCCTCGAGGTCATCTGTGTCCTTATCTTGTACGAAGAAATTGTCGGTACCTTGCTTAATTTTCTTAATCTGAATAATAAAGTCAACCCTAATATAAAGCACCATCTAAGTAAATTATGGCACTTGCAGCCTCTGGTTCAAGTGTCACATACCGATCGTAATTCCTTTTGTCGTTCGGCACTGTCTAGGGAATCGGGGGCCGTATTTTATGCCCTACGGGCTACGGAACCGGTAGTTCTCACGGAAAACGGACCATAAGAGCTACGATTCCGGGACCTGAAGTCTTTGATTAACGGAAACTTGCATGTGCCGGCTCCTGTTCCGTTAGTAAATCGAAAGAGCCGACGGAAACTTCATCGCACCAGCTTCTCGTCCGGTAGTCTCACTGAATTATGTACTCAAAAGCTAGGGAGCCGGTAGGTGATACCGGAAACTACATAATTGAAGCTCGTGTTCCGGTAGTGCCTACATGGGATGTAGAACTCAAGGAATAGTTTTGATAAGAGCTAGGATGCCAGGATTTTCATTGACTGAAGAGAAAATAACATGGGGAAAACCCCACTACCGGAACCTATACATTGAGAGCTAAGGTACCGGTAGCAACAACTGTTTTGTTGAAAATGACCAGCTCACGGATACAGATGGCCATGGGCTAGGGTTCCGGTAGTGCAAAAAAAGTGTGAGCTAATGGACCCATGTCAGTGCAGACTAGAAGTCCGGTAGTGAATATTTTTAACTCACGGATCCCAACTCCCATGCGCTAGAATTCCATTAGTGCCAAAAAAAAACTCACGGAGAAAAATATTATATATTACCGGAACCCTAGCCCATAGAAGTTGGGTTCCTTTAGCTGATAATATATTCTGCCGGACTCGAAGACCATAATGACACGTGTCTGTGAGTTTGTAATTTAAATTTTCGGCACTACCTGAACCCTAGCCCACGGGAATTGGGTTCCGTGAGCTAAGAATATTTACCCCCGGTTTCCTAGCGTGCACTGACATGATTCCGTGAGTTCAAAAATTTTAATTTTTGGCACTACTAGGACCCTAGCCCAGTGTCGTTTGTGTCCGTGAGCTGGTCATTTTCAACCAAATAGTGGTTGCTACCGGTACCTTAGCTCTTATTGTATGGGTTCCGGTGGTTAATTTTTTCCAATGTTATTTTCTCTAAGTCAGTGAAAATCCCGTCATCCTAGCTCTCATTCAAACTATTCCATGAGTTCTATAATCCATGTAGACACTACCCGAACACAAGCTCCAATTATATAGTTTCGCGTCTACTGGCTCCCTAGCTTCTGAGTACATAATTCCGTAAGACTACCGGACGAGAAGCTGGTACGATGAAGTTTCTGTGAGCTATTTCTATTACTACCGGTAGGGGAGCCGGAACATACAAGTCCCGTTAGTCAATGACGCCAGATCCCGGAATCGTAGCTCATATGGTTCGATTTCCGTGAGAACTACCGGCTCCTTAGCCCGTCGGGTCTAAAGTACGGCTCCTGGTTACCTAGACAGTGCCTTGTCGCGCGATCTGTCACACTTTTTCGAGCTAGGGTACTTCCGGATGTGCTAGGACGATGCGGAAATCTCTACAAACGGTTAGAATGGAGGGATCGTAGTGAAGCTCTCTGGGAAGAACAAGCATCTGCTCTAGATAAATCATTTGCACAGTTGGACTGGATCCGGACATTGGTGGTGGGGTCCCGAACTCCGGTGATGGTGGCTATGGGGATTTTCACGACGAAACTTGGCAGGCATATCATGGACCCAATCAAACTGACTTGGAAATAAATATGGGTTGAGGGAGGAGGAATCCGGAATATTGAGTCATCCGTAACTTTAGAACGGGTGATTGGATTGCTGTGAAATTTTGTAATTGAACTGAGGCCATGTCTCTGGTGATCTTTTTCATGTTCGGACTGGATCCAAAAACTTTTTTTTTGGGGGGGGGGAATATGTGAACCACTTGGAATGGCGAAATCGGGATGGAACTTTGTGGGAATATCAAACTCTAGATAAATCAGTTACAGAACTATGTTTGACGTTGCAAAACGGATATGTCAGCTACATTTTATTAGAGCTATATTTCGGCTCTTCTTCGCAAACGTCCTCTTCACGCTCAAGCCGCTCAAGCTGGAAAATTAACTTGTAGAAAAACAATTAAAGATTCTTCCTTAAATATCTGATTTTGTGAACTTCTTTTCTTAACATTGATTGAAGTTAAAGCTGGTGCTGCGATTTCATTCTGGACACGGCTCCTGTATTTGCTTTTCGACTGGGTCGTCGAAAGGGTAGATATTTTTCTGCATTTTGGTTCTGGAGCGGCCTGTCTCTCCTTCTTCTTTCAAGCTAAGATGGGTATTCCCGATGAAAAATTTTTAGCCTGCGTAGTTGTGTGATAGTTGTACGAAAAAGATTGCATGTATTGATATGTTGTAGTAAAGGATACTCTCATTTTGATGTGCCTCAGACTGGGCCAATTTTAATCAGCAGTATCTAGTAGCATCCTGTTTTGCTATAGTCGCATCCATTCTTGCTAATAGTAACATGTAGTAGAATGCGGTAACATGGTAGCCTTGACATTGAAGCACGTAGTAGTATCAGTTCATACTGCATGCTACTTTTTCGTACAGCTTCATGCTACTATTTTGAGATAAATTTTTCATCGGGATTGTCGGCGGCATGTATGGGCGATTTGAAGTTCTGTACTATGGTGATAGATATTCGTTCAGCCCAAGCAGACTGCGAACCATATTTGACGGTGCAAAACAGGCTCTCAGTCAGGTACATTTTATTAAAATTGAACTTGTGGAAAAACAATTAAAGTTTTTTGTTTAATTTTTGATTTTAATCGTTTTCCCACAAGATCATTTTCCAGCTTGGGCGGAAGTGCCGAAATATAGCTCAAATAAAATGCAGCTGACTTATCTATTTTGCACCGTCAAATATGATTCGCAGTCTGCCTGGGCTGAAGAAAATCTATCACCAAATTACTGGAACTTCAAATCGCCCATACATGCCGCCGACAAGTAACCATCTTAGCTGGAAAGAAGAAGAAGAAACAGGTTACTCCAAAACCAAAATGCAGAAGGATCTCTACCCTTTCGACGACCCAATCGAACAGCAAAAACAGCAGCCGTGTCCAGAACGAAATCACAGCACCAGCTTCAAGTCCAAACAATTTTCAGAGAAGAAGTTCGCAAAATCAGATATTTAAGGAAAAATCTTTTATTGTTTTTCAAGAATTTCATTTTCCACCTTGACCCTAAAGAGGACCCTTGCCAGGAATGGCCGAAATATGGCTCTAATAAAATGTAGCTGACTGATCTGTTTTGCACCGTCAAATATGATTCGCAATCAGCTTGGGCTGAAGGAATGTCTATTACAGAAATGGATTGGCTCCAGGCACTGTGGTGGGAGTCAGAGGGGGGGGGGGGGTGAAGGGTCCAGAATTACGGTGATCGCGGGTTAAGGTACTTCCAGATGTGCTAGGACGACAAAGCTTGGCTGGAATACTAGAGATTCGACAAGATTTGCTTAGAAATCGCCATTTCCCAAATCTGAAAATACCTTCAAGTACCAATCATGGTCGCAAAGTAAGAAATATACTTATAAGCAAAATATATATTTTCAAGTTAACCATGAGCCCATCATCATTTTTTGCCTCAAGTGTTTTGCTTACAAATGAAGTTCAAGCTGCTTTACAGTGCGTATCTTAACCGCAAAGTTGAAAAGTAGTTCTGATCAAATGAAATATTTCAGCCCGTGATCATTTGTGCCAAAAAGGATTTGCTTAAAAATCTTTTTCTAGCACTCTTAAAGTGCGCATCTTAACCCAAAAGTTAAAAAAATCTTTTGACCGAACGATATATATTATCGGCCCCATTATTAAGGCCCAAGGACCTGCTATCGTTTTTGCCAAAAGGGATTTGCTTACAGATTAATTTCTAGCGCCTTGAAAGTGCGCATCATTACAGCCAAGTTCTAAAATAAAATACTTTTTACAAAACGATACATTCTCATAATTGTCAAGTCCATGATCATTCATATCTGAAGGGTTCTAATTACAGATGATAAGAAGATTATTCTCAATCTTAGAATAGTAACTTACCGTACTGTTATAACCATATAGAGAATTCACGCTGTAGCAGTTGCAGTGTGTATTGCATCTTAGTTCTTCCAGGGGCCCATAAATTTCCTGTAATGACTCGCCATTCAGGGGGCTTGTCAATAAGAGGTTTCTGATGCGCTCTTGACCGAGCGTCAGATAGTTCGAGAAATACCCACGGGGATAAAATACCCGACTATCCAGATAGACACAATTTTTCGCAGCTGTTGTGCTGAACTAGGAATATTTATCTGTAATCGAATAATATCCTGGATCTTTTGTCCTAGCTTAGGTACCTGGTGGAATGCGGAATAGTCCCAACAAATTGTGTCTATCTGAGAAAGAACGCCGATTCCACCCAAGCGTAATTTTTGGAAACTAGGTGAGGCTCGGGCAACATAGAAACATAGAAGCATAGGAAATGACAAGCTCCTGAATGGCGAGTCAGTACAGGAAATTTATGGGTCCCTGGTTCTTCCTTTAAATCAGAAATGCCCGTCCCAACCCTTTGGCTACCACCCGTACCTTGTCATTAGACAGAAAGACACAAACCCCTCAGGACCAAAATACACCCAGTGAAAAGGAGAGCCCTTTCACGGCTGAAGTAAAGCCGAATGAGCGTATAGATGGTGATAGCAGGGATATTATATGAGCAGTGAGGATGGTAAACGTTCAATCAGTGCGGTTGTAAGGAGTACAAGGGTGAAGGATTTGAGATGTGTTCTAAGGTAGTTTATTTTGTAGTTATTGCAAACGATTATCGGAAAATGTTTCTATCCCCTGTTTCCTTTGTTAGGCTGGGGTTCTACTTCAGAAACAGGCCCACCTAGCAACATCCTACGCAAGGTCAATTTAGACCTTTACGACCATGATGATGAAGTTTGCAGACGGGCTTTTAGTCGGTGGGAAGTCTTACCATCACACCTTTGCGCTGGATTCCTCGGTGGTGGAAAAGACTCTTGTCAGGTCAGTGGTCAGTCCATCTATCCCATATTTTCTGGACAGAGCTTCGGCCGTTCTTGGAAGCATTAAAACCCGACTATGTGAGATGGCTCTAAAAATATCCGAACTATATTCTCTGATATTGATCTTCCAGAATGTATAAAGCCAGCTTATTTTTCTATCTTTGATCCAAATAGTCATTTAGTTTGCATCTGTTAAGCATTTTTTTTTATGTATATTGGCGTTTATCAGTGACGTTCAAAATATGCACTTAATGCCCAATAAGATCAAGTTCACCGGCGCGGATATTTTCAATTCCAACAAAAACGTGCATTTCAGTGTCTAATGAAGTTGTTCCTGAAATATTCACTTCCGGATTGCAAGATCCCTTTGAAAGAAAGCTCATTGTTGTGTGTGATCCAAAAAGGTGCTAGTACTTGGTGGTGCTAGTGGGGGCTAGCCATACGACGCTTTGTTTCTTCTTCCTCGAGTACCTCAGGTCCACTTTCATGGCTATTGTGACGTGACTATGTCTTTTGCATTCCCGTCAGTTTTTCTGTTGACAAACCCAGCACTTGAGCGATGATAGTGATCCGTAGCTTCATCCGTTAAACGTGGTTCAAAGACAATATCACGGAGCTATCGGTGACATACACAGGAGTAATTTTTTTTGACAGCCCTGATTCAACAATTGAACATCTTAACCTCATAAAACACTTGAAACAAAGACTTCCTACGAAACAAAAATGAAAGAGACATAGGCATTATGCCGATCGAAACCTATCGTAAAAGTTTTGCTCGCGAGAGTTGTAAAAAGGAAGTATAAAGCTTGAGAAGCAAAACGAACCTACGAAACATCTATAACGATGAAAATTTACCGCCGTGAATCATGTGTATGAATTAGACTCGCATTATTTGCGCATATTTCGTGAATTAAGGTATATGTACGAGAAGACGCATTCGCGAGAGCCAAATAAGCAATGATTCTTCTGTTTCGATGCCATGTAGGGAGCCGGAGGAAGACCTTACAGTTCTTAATAAAGCATGCGATTGAAGTGTTTGATCCGACATTATATAGGTTATTCGCGATTTTCAGATTTACCGATCCTAGAAGATAAATGACGATTGGAAACATTACACCGTCTTGTCGTCTGAGACACCTCACCAGAAATGGGTTTCTGATTCTGACGTTGTTTGTTGTTATTATCAGCATGGCATGTTTTATTACATTAAGTATTTTGTTAGTCGTCTAGACTGCACATTTTCAATTTGAGCTTTAACTCAACTCGAAGTAGCTTTTTAATCGTACTATAAAGCACTAGGAGCGATGAATTTGAGAAGGACAAATGAAAGGGAATCTGACTTTAGACAACATGTACATATATTCTGCAATAAGGCGGTGACGCGTCTTAGTTCACTAGAAACGAAGTCTCGTATGCCACCGGAGACCAAGACAACCAGAAATCAAGGAGGAAGGCGACGAAGGCGTTACCCAGCTACTCATTGTGAAACAGGAAAGGCGTAAACAGCAGCTAGCGTTATCCGAAGATTGGTGGAGCTGCGGGAACCTACGTGCTAGCAACACTTTTCAGATTTCTTAATAAGCCTCCATTCCCTGATTACGAAAAACACTCCGTTAGGCGACTCTCGAATAAAGATCCTAATGCAAACTATGATATCAAGACCAACAGGATTAGCCCAACTTTTACCTGGACAAAACACTCATAATCCAGTCTCTTGCTTCTTCTTGGGTCAAACTTGCCCATGAAGCACCATCAATAAGAGTCAAGATTTGAGGCATGAAACATTCTTCTCTTTCATAGCAACCAATTTTGAGCCGGAAATATTTTCTTTTTTCAAGAATGAAATTATTACGTGCTGATTTTGTACTAGGAAGTCGAAGATTTTATATGGCTAAAGCCTATCCGAGATGGTTTATGATCATCCCGAAGGATCCCTTGCTTATGAGAGGAATCGACCAATCCAGGCATCGCTGAACGGTCCAGGTCGCGAGCAATCTGTAGAGCGTGTCCGAAAGCTTTCAGGACTGTAAATGCTGCATTTAATGCTGCATTTTTGTTTCTATTTTCGTCCGAAAGCTCTTACCTTATATGCAGCATTAAATGCAGCATTTACAGCACTAAAAGCTTTCGGACACGTTCTTTATTTCTTCTCTGACACTTCTAATTTTGAAATTTAGCCTTAATCGCCAGCTCCCAAGTTTCTTCTTGAAAATTCAGCGTAAAATTTAGCATCTTCGCTGAATTTTTCGATGAATTTTATGCTGAATTAATGCTGCATTAACTTAGCGAAAATTTAAGTCCGAAAGCGAAATGCTGCATAAAATGCTGAATTAATTCAGCATTTTCGTTCGTTTCCGAGCTTTCGGACACGCTAGGTAGTCATTCCAAAACAGTAGGGATCTGACAGAAGTGAATGTACCTGTGGTTTGTTTAGTGTTTATGGCAGTTTCTTTGAAAGTGAAGGTTGCTGGCATCACAATTTACTAAGAGGGACTTGGTTCCAGGCAGACTTTTCAACACTTTTCATTCAAAGGAATATAACCAACATAACTTGATTTCAGGGTGACGCCGGAGCTCCTCTCTACACTTCCCTTTCCTCGGGCACTGACCCGAGGTGGACACTACTAGGAATCTCATCAGCAGGGCTGGGATGTGCACGTATAAACCAACTAGGACTTTACACCCGCGTGTCTGAATATCTGGAATGGGTAAGAGAGCATACGGACGACGGTGGAAAGCTCCCGTTGCCTCTTCGACCAACTGAAAAGCCTGAATAACAAGCAGTTGAGCTAAAGCCCAAGCAAGAAGGTAAACTCTAATTCCCTCATTTTCTTTGAAATGACGGCAGCTAAACTCTTAAGTAGATGGTGCTTTGCCGATCTAGTTAGGATAGAGACAAAACTAATTTGGTCTTTTACAGGTCTTTTACGACAAAGAACGAAGGGAATGTCTCCGTTCAAGGACCCATTCTACTTGTGCACCATCAATCCTCATCTCAGAGATTTGGAGTATTTTTAATCCGTCCTAACAAGTGCTACAGGGGCTTTTCATTTGCACATTGAGACGGGTGCCGATTACAGTTTCCGGGAAATTCATTGGTGATAATGCATTTTTCGGTCCGGTTATGCATATTTCTCTAAGTTTCAAGCGGGACCAGATGGGCTTGACACACGCAAGCGTATTGTAATTCTCTAAGGGCAAACGATGGAAAGGAATCCGTTATGTTCGAACATTAGAACAGAAATCTATTCAGTCTTGGGCTTTGAAGCGTTTCAACAAAGACCATGTTGTTATTTCCAGCATTTATTTTTTCTTATAATACAAACGAAAATTCCGTGTCTGTGGCCCTTCTGAGAGAGTCTGACACGTAGGAAATCTCTGTCGAGTGTGAAGACTTCCGAATTGCAAATCTTGGTAAAAAACAAGACCAAAGTTTTTCATGGGATCCCAAAAATTCAATATCTGATCCAGACAACTGGGTCTTGTCCCAGCCAGATCCAGTCATCGCCAGAATCCTTGAACATTCTTACAATTAAAATTCAGAAACAAATTAAGGCCAAATAGCTAATCATCTGAGAAAACCAAGTTCAGATATGGATTCAGCATGTGTGTTTACCCGTATAAGACATATCTGTTTTGACGAAAAGTTCCTGCCACTTCTGCCAATTTCCCGGTTTCGGCCGAACTCTAGAACTACTTGTCCGGCGAAAAAAGAAAGCTCAAAAACGAACTCAGGGTATCTTCTTTCCCCAATAATGATCATCTAATCAACTTCAAATAAAAATTTAACTTATAACAAATTTTCCGACTCCAGCCGGATTCCGGTCGAGCTATATGTCCGGGTAAAATATGATTATCACACACGGATTCAGCGTCTCTTCTTACCCCTATATTATCAAAATATAAGTGGATCCCTCCACTTACGTTTTGGGATCCCAAAAACCACGAGCTTCAGTACATCTTTTTTTTTTTTTGTTTTTTTTTTTAATTTTTCTTCTTTTTTTTCTCCCGTAGCATCTTTTTTCATTTACTTATTTTTATATCGTTTGAAAAACTAAGAAATCAGATATCGTACTTTTTGTGGCATCTTATAACTGACATCTTATAACTGCTTGATTAAGTGGTCTGGCGTGTCGAGAATGGGTAGCGTGACATCGTGATTCGACGTAGCTGGTTTGTTTTCTAGCCTGGTTTTCAATTCGATATGCATCATGTTATGTCTTTATCGGTCTCACAACTATTGATAAGAATATAGGGAAATAAATCGATAATCAGGATAATTTTTTTCTTACGAATCCAGCAGGAAACCTACAAAACCCGACTCCTTTGGTGTTGTTAAATTATAATGTTCCAATTAATGCATCATATTGATTTCACAACAAAGTCTCCGGTTAAAAATAATGACAGTACTAAATTTTGTCGTCGGCGGGCTAATCTTTGAAAATCTGAACCCGGAAAGTCGGAGCCTCGAGAGTGCTCTTTTTCTTGATCCTTATACTTCAGGCAAGAGATGTCACAGACAGTCGATGATCACTGGAAGAAGTTACACTGACGTAGGCTTTTTGAAGACCTGATACCCATCTTGCATTAATATTTCACGCACTTGAAAGAGTTAGATCGTTGTAGGCTCTTATGTCCAGGTTCCCTGAAAACAAAAGATAACACGACTGCGTGTGTTACATTCTTCTTTTTAAGTTAGACTATACGACTTAAAAATTATTGCCCATGATTATTAGGTTTCCGTGACCACTCAACAGTTCCTCATACATATTTATTTTCTATTTTCCTACCTTAGCATTAGCTTCCAGCCACTGCACTCGTTTTTAGAATGGGGTTGGCCTGGCTATGCCAGCTCGCTTTTAAAGAAAAAAATTTATCTGTTTTGGATTGCATCACTTGACAATCTAAGTGTCGTTTCGGTTTTTGACTTTTAAATGTTCTGTCACTGATTTCTACGGATTTTCTGTTATGACACTTGAAAGCTGATATACTACTTTCCAAACTGTCGCGTTGATGACTCCCAGACCCCTAAAAGGCTAACACGTCTACTATTTTTTTTAAATTACCTTCCAAATCCTTTTTGGCTTTTATTTGTCGAAGACTGGTGAGATAGACTGCTGTTCCATCCTCATTTTGATTGTAAATAAGGCTCCGAAGACAAGGGTAAAAAGAAGGGTAGCACGTATTACACTGCAAAACAAATCTTGCAGGATTTGCTACTGGGATTAATCTTGTCTCTATTGAGATAAGACTATCTCTTATTCGGGTTAATCTCATCACAGTAGAGATAAGATTAATCCCAGTAGCAAATATTGCAGTTAACTTTGATCCTTAGTCGGAAGGTGGAAAAACGGTGCTCTTTTGTTGTTTGCATTGTCAGTACCGAAAGCTCCAGAAGGAATCGCGCTGTTGGTTCTAAGCAGAGGTGTAATCTTGGTCTTAAGAGCAGTCTCAAGACCGATGTCGACAATCTTGGTCTTAGTCTTCAGACCAGTGGCAAATTATTGGTCTTGTTCTTGTTCATGCGCTTTTGGCCATTCAGACCCAGCCCGGTTTTAAGACCCTACTTGCACCCGGATTAATTTTGGAGCTGTTCGAAATAACCAAAAGCAGGGATTATTATGGATTGTACCATCTGAAATAATTTTTGAATGTCAGATCAGCATATCAAAATTTGGTCCTCTTGGTTTCATCCAAGGTGGACAAAATAATGTTCAGTTACAAGAAATGGCTATCTTGGAACCTTCTGTATAGAAGTCCACTGCCTCTGTAAGTTAAACAATTTATTGTCCAAATGTCTTAATTCTTAAGTTTGTTATAACGTGTTGTTGTAGGAGTTTTATAACGTAGATACGGACGGGAATTGATGAAACAAAACTGTATGCTTTTTCCAATACAAAAATTATTCGAAGCAAAATATAAAAACGAGATTTTGCTTTTTTTTTTCTTGATCAGCTAGTTACCCCTTCCAACAAAACCTTTCCACAGAGCGTTCTCTGTGAAAAGGTTTTGTTTGAAGTGATTGTGAATTACTGATGTTTTTTCAGAGTTGGCGATTTTCTGTGTGAAAGCTTCTGCGCTTTCCCGGACGGGTGTTTATGCACACAAGCATTAAATTGTAAATATGCACGGAATTCAGAATTGTAAATAATCACAGATTTTTACATATACACTTTGAACACGCACATTTTATCTTTCGTTATCTTACTTTTATCTGCATGTCGTTCAACGGGATTGACTTAAAAAGGGAATGGAACGTAACGACAAAGAGCAGGAGGAACGCGTACTAAAAATAGGAATAACGTACTAAAATATGTTCCCTAATTCAGGGGGAATAAGCAGGGGCGTCCCGAGCCTTTCTTCACTGGGGGGCGAACCTGGTAGAACTGACCGAATCGGTACCGTCTAAAAACACAGCGAGTTGCCTTCATGAAGCTACAACGTAAAATGTTGCAGAGTATATACAAACAATTCTAAAGAGAAAAATTGGCGCGTTTTCACGCTTTTCCGCTTTTTTTTCATGGATACGCCTTCACTAGCCTTTTACCTCTGGAGGACCTTTCCAGTTTTGCCAACAGGACTTGAAATAATCGCAAAAAACGGCGTTGCTGCATAGCGACAGCGTCGCTAATGGCTGTACCCAGTATTAATTAAGACGCCGCAGGCAAAATTTTTTGAATCCGCCTTTTTTTCTGGCGACATTCAACTACTTCCCATGAAAATTCCAGCTTTTAACATGGTTCAAGCCCCCCAAAATTCCAAGCCTCAAACGCCAACTAAATGACGCACACTTCGTCTAACTAGAGAATACTGCGAAATGCGCCACAGGCAAAATTTTGTAGAAACACTGATGTTAAAAGTGCCTTTTTGCGATCCAAAGTGTACCTACTAGACCCAGAGCTGTCTGGGGAAACGAAAGGGGCGATCCACGGTAAAGTAGATACAAAGTACATTTGTTTGAAATTTACAGCAAACAAAAGTAGGCTAGTTTTCACATCAATAGACGTGCTTATTCCTGAAGTACTACAATTATAAGAAGTAAAAAAAAAAATAGCAACCAGCTGAAGCTACCGTAAATGGTAAAGAGCGAGAGCTAAATAAATGCCACTTAAATTACCGAACTCAGTAACTGGGTTGAAGCAAATAATGAATTCGTACTATACCGAAAAACCAACTAAACAAGACCAAAGGTTTCAATGGGATCCCAAAATATAAAGTTTTTCAGACTTCTTGATCCTGACAATCGAATCTTGTACATTCCAAGTCTTCGCTAGACCCCTTTAACATTTTTGCTATTTATCCACAACCAACCGCTTGAATAAGTAGCCTACAATAAAAAATGTTACCGTTACCATTGAGCCAGCGCCCGACAGGATTACCTTTCGCTGGCAAGTACGATTTAAGGTAATTTTAAGGTAGGTTTTAAAGTTGTTTGCTTACGGGCAAACAACTAATCAAATGAGGAAACTAAGTTCAGATACGGATTCAACAATCATGTTTACTCCAATATCTCATATCTAATGGACCTCAAAAAGGTATTTTAGAATTGTGTTGTTGTGTTTCTACCAAATTCCTCGTGTTTTAGCAGCATTCCCGGCGAACTGCATGCAAAGCAAAATATCTGGTGACGCTGAGAGCCGAACCTTGCAAACTTTGCCAGCTTATCCGTCAAGGAAAAAAGTTTAAAATTCGATAATTTCCCCGGGGAATCCCCCTCAAGACCCGGTTCCTAACCCCTGATTTTTTTTCCAAGTGAGTAACCCCACGCGTGCACCTGGTATTGGTTCACCGAGCACATGCGACTGGCTCTCACACACACCTAGCACCTGGGATTGGCTCACCCAAGTGTCTAACCCCTCGAGTACTCCTTTAACGGGTACACCTGGGGTTGGTTCATGAGTACCTGGGACCGGCTCAGCCCACCCCCTCCCCAAACAACTTTAGTACACCCACTGAGTAACCCCTCACTTATCCAGTACACCTTTTTCCAGTGAGTAACCCCTCCCTTACCAAGTACACCTTTGTTCAGTGAGCAATCCCTCACTTACCCAGTTCACCCTTCTTTCAATGAGTAGCTCCTCGCGTACCCTAGCAGTTCTTTCTTTGGTACACCATGAATCAACCCTCTCGCTTGAACATTATATATCAGCCACTTCGACCTTCGATTACACAAGTTCTCTCCGACATCGCACTGAATAAACAAAATGAAAGTCAGCATCCAAGCGCAACTGGTCGACAAATTTTGTGTCCGGTTTTCGCCGGATTCCGGGCGAACCACTTGTCTGGCAAGAAAATAATTTTCATATTCGGATTCAGCATGTCTCCTTACCTCTAAATCAACTATCTCAGTAGTTTTTAAAAATGTTTTTTTCCCTTAATTTGAATCCCATCCCCCACCCCTAAATATAGAACTACAGATCCCATCTTCGGACTTGACCTGTACTTTGACCAAAAGAGTCATCGTGCCAAATTTGAACAAAATATCTCAACCCCTTCGAGAGTTATCGTGCTAACAGACGGACGGATTGACAACTTTTGTGATGTCATAGGTATCCCTCCACTTACGTTTTGTTATCCCAAAAATAAGGAACAGATCGAGAGCGGTACAAAAACCTAATTTCGTTATGGAATAAAACTCTTGTTAGAACTTCCTAAAACAGTCCTGTAATAGAAACGGACTAACGAAAAATCCGGTGAATTACCGAATTCTGGAACGAATCAGAACCAAAGGAATCTCACCGAATATAATTATGAAATGGACTGACCGAATGCGACCGAATTCGGTAAAAGATGAGACCAAATAAACAGGTTAAATCATCGAATTTACGCAGGGACGGACCGAAGAGGGCGAAATCAATGCGGACTGAACAAAAGTTGGATGCATGATCGAATTCGGTCATGAATCAGAACCAAATGATTCTGATTAATGGCCGAAGTATGAAATGGACTGACTGAATGCGATAGAACAGATACGGACTTGAGAAAAGTCTGGTGAATTACCGAATATACTAATGAATGAGACCAAATAAACAGGTTAAATCACCGAATTTACGAAGGGACGGACCGAATGCGGTGAAATCAATGCGGACTGGACAAAAGTTGGATGAATTAGCTAATTTGATTAAGAAAGGGGACCAATAAACACGTTAAATCACCGAATTTGGAAATGTGAGGACAAACGATTTTATGAAAACGGCATCACGGCTTCGCCGCGATGCCCGTTCTGACCGAATTCTTCGCCTTCGACGAAAATTTGACGGAATGCCCAAAATGTAGGGAAGGCTTTGCCCCACCCCCTCATCGGGACGTCCCTGGGAACAAGTACTAAAATTGGGAATGACCTTCCCCTGTTCTTTAGCACTTGGTTCCATTTTCATCAGAAGCAAGTGCTAAAAACGGGAATGACCGGATCCCTGCTCTACTCCCCCTGTTTCAGGAGGAAGACAATTGGGAACCCTGTTTCCTACTTCCTATCCTAGCATAATGAGTTGCTTTTTTTTTCTTTTCGGTTCCTCATGGATTGCAGGTCCGAATACTTATTGCTTTGCCTCCAAATACTTATTGGCCTAATCAAATCCTTTTTTCTTCTAGGTTGCTCATGGAACTCTGGTGCGAATATTCGTGACGTAAATCTTTTATTTGCTTGCAGTTTATCTGAAAACTAATCATTTTTGCATGGTTTAGTAAACTATATTTAACTTGTTGCTTCGCCTTTTTTCGGCACAGACGCGGCTTGTCAATGGCCAGTTTGCGGTAGATGTGACTTCACATCATCCTACAAAACGGATTATATGAAGTAATATCACCCTCCAGGGAGGATTATATGAAGTCCCATCACCCGCCAGGGAGGATTATATGAAGTCAGATCAACCTTCAGAGAGAGGATGCTATGAAGTTGTTCAACCTCCAGAGAGGATGATATGAAGTTATTAAACCTCCAAAGAGGATGATGCTTAACACTAATTTTTGTAAATCTTTTCGTCCAGCATGTAACACAGGTACCAGCGCCGAGGACATGCAGATCCAGTTACAGTGGTATCAGATACCTTGATCAGTGCAAAAATGACAAAATGCAGATCCCGTTACAGTGGTATCAGATTCCATGGTAACTACAACAATTTTTTTTCGTCAAGCATACAAGCATACATGATTATATGAAGCCACATCAACCTTCAGAGAGAGGATGATACCTTCAGAGAGAGGATGATATGAATTCATTCCACCTTCGGAGAGGAATAGAACACCTACCTGTTGTTGACCACTGAGGAAGGAGAACGGAGAAGGAGAAGCGAGAATCGAACATCGGAGCAACTTCTTGATTCTGCAGAATCGCGAAGCTTTACCTATTTTCTATGCTCACAAAACCGCGAAAAAGGAAAATCTGCTTAATAGTCATAAAACGTAAAATAGGAGAACTGAGTTAAAGAACACAACTATTGCCACTTCCGTCTTCGTGCATCACCCTCGACCACAGTATCACCTGCGCTCGTTAGATATTTTTCATCTAGATATTTGTTGCTTTGCCTCTGAATAATCGTTTTCCTCGTCTTCTTCGACGATGAGTAGATTGACCTGCACATTCAGAGAAGTCAGTTCTTTCTTCTTCATATAACTATATTATTCCTATATTAGTTTTTATTATATGAATTTCGACGATTTCCATTCTCCTTGTAGTTTTATACAGCCAGAGGTTCTCTTTGTTACACAATAAAACACTAACGGGTGTTATTCCGTTATTCGTCCTTTATACCAATGAAGTGATCTAACCTAGGGTAAGTAACCTATTAGTCGTCCGTTTTGCCGATAAAATGATCTTAAACTACGGTGAGTAACTTACTGCTGGAAATATCCATTGATGATTAGTAGTTACTTTTACGAATGCAATCACAGCTTTTGCCAGTCAATAAGAGTCTCAAGCTTCCTCTCACAATTTAAGATTATGTTTTTATTGTTCTACCCATTTTATTATCAAGGCATATTGAAGTTTCAGGACGTAGCACTTATTCCATTAACTTTTCCTGTTCTATTTGGTTCGAACAGCTATAGCAATATACGAATCGTCTTTCCGAAGATCACACCAGTCCGCCATGCGAAAACAGTACCGTAATATGAATGTCCTGAAATCGGCAATGTCTATTATTTGAACAGACATTCGAACAACTATTTAAACACATCATTCAAACAAGCAACAGACGTTCTAGTGACAATATACCTAACAGTTAATCTTTTAATACAGCCTACCTTTCGTCAATATTTTATCTAGACCTATTGGCCTGTTTATTGTGTGTTAAAAAACTTGGAACTCATTATAACCTTCGGCTCATTTGTTTGTTGGTTAAACAGAGTTTACTACTCATCAAAAACTATTGCTCATCAATGGGTATTCTCTTCCATCTCCAAATTTTGTCACACATACTCCTTGAGCCCCAGCTGACTGGGAAACACGTATTCAGCAATGCATAAAATCAAGAACGAATAATCAGATAGAACCTCCGTCTCTCTATCTCTGTACAATGACCATGCGGAGTCGAGTATTTCCCCGTATTTTTTCCGATGCCAGCAGAGGTTACTAGCTTCGCGGCATATCACGCTTCGTTACCTCTACCCTTTTTCCGCTGCGGGCGGATGTTACTAGCTTCGCGGCACATCACATTTCGTTACCTCTACAAATCCCTATATCGCTGTGACTCCGCCTAGAAGAAAACAAGAAGTCAAAGCTGATCGGTTTACTGGACGCGCTCCAGAGCGGGTCAGCGCGCGGAGTACGCCTCCTGCATTTTCTTTCTTTGCGATGAGCAACGGCGAAGACGGAAGTAGAGTAGACGGGTAAAAAGCTGCAGTAAATACCTCTATGTCCGCTCAATTTTGTCAGGGTATTCATAGTCACTGTATAGAGGTTCTTTCTGATTATTTGTTCTTGATAAAATGGATGCGTCAGCTACGACGGTCTGGCAACGATATTTCTTCCCCTTCCTGGCAATGTTCCTCGTCGTAATAATGCGACAAATCAAAGGATGAAAGTCTAACAATTCTCTGTTTCTACGATCTAAAGAGCAACTACAATAAGCGACAGGAACCATAGACGTCTCTTGGTTTTACGAATTATTGTAGCTCTATCTAAATTCGAAAGATCCAACGGATACGAGTCTATCATTTCTCTGTTTCTACGATCTATAGAACAACTATAATAAACGACAGGAACCAGAGACGTCTCTTGGTTTTGCGAAGCATTGTAACTATAGATCAGATCATCTAACGATAGATCATCACGTGAAACCCCAGAGAAACCAGACTTCACCAAGTCATATCAGTCCTCTGCTGTTTTCTCGTCATTTCTCAGACGCTGCTAGACTTTAATATTACTGCCATATCTTACTCTTTCAGAAATCGGAATCTTTGTATAGACTATATCCTTTAGTCTTCGGAGGTATTTGGATGGATAAACATAAATCACATTTTTGCTCCATGACGATTTTCATTGCTAAATCTGTTTACTTATCTATACTGAAAATCATCATCTTTGATTAAAGACAGTGAAATCCATGACGGTAGCTTACAGTCTTTTTTTTTCTTACGATGTTTCCTTAAAGAAAATATTCAGTAAAGGTTAATTTCAGACATCGAGGTTGATATCGAAAAATAACAATGACACGGCCATTGAAAATATGAAAAATTATCATCCGAGAGCATGAAAAATATCAGCCAGCCGTAGAGGTTGTTATACCGATATGAACCGAGATGGAGGTATGTTAACTATTATAACTTTTTCGAACAGAATGTTTTTAAAGGTAGGTCTTGCTCCTCTTTGCTACTGGGGTAGGGAGTTTTATTTTAGTAAAGTAGCAACCCAAGCCTACTGTTGACCTACTAAAATGACTACTGTTGGGACCTAAGCACTTTAGTTTCTACCAATACAAACTTTTGCTTGCGATGCAGATGCCATCTAGCGGTCGTGAAAACCTACTCTAGATCTACTGAAATAACTATTCTAGGAGTCGTGAAAGCAAAAAGTAAACAATAACAAACCCCAACCCACGTGTTGATAATTCCAGAACAAAGACAGTCATCATTGGTTAAAAAATATAATGTTACGGATGTAGTTCAAAAGCTCGGTGACCTACACAGAAAGCTTTCTGTGGACGCATTTTGTAAAATAGGCCCTGATCACGGTCTTATTCAGTTTTTTGTTGAAGAGGATAGTGTTTAGTTGAAGTTATTTTTCTTTTTATAGTTTACTCCACTTGTACTACTTGTTTCTTGTAGTTGTGGGTGATAAATAAATAATAATAATAATAACTAGCCTTTGGAAAGAAAGGGATAGTAGGATGTTGTTTCAGTTGACAAGCTGTATTTTCAGTGGAAATCTGGTTGTGTTAAGGTATGACCTAGGGAATAGGCTGGTTGTCTATGAGAGTAAGATGTTCTGTAATTTCTTCAATGCTGAATAACTAGCTTTTGGAAAGCAAGGGATAGTAGGATGTTGTTTCAGCAGTTCAGTTGACAAGCTGTATTTTGAGTGGTAATCTGACGGTGACAAGCTATGACCTAGGGGCCCTAGGGCATAATTATACTGGTTGTCTGATAGAGCAAAATGTTCTGTCATTTTTCAACATTTATTTTAGTTCTTTTTTTATATAATTTCTTAAGTATTTTTTTGTGTTTTTCTCATTGAAAGTATTTTAATTTATGTTTTGGAGGTCAGCTTCAACTCCTCAGTATTTGAGGAAAAGTGCTCGATGAATTCAGTATTTGAGGGAAAGTGCTCGATGAACATCTCCGTAGGCTGTTACGGCTTATCGTAACAACCTCCACAAAAGTAATTGTCGTAAAATAACTTCCTGTGGGACATAGGAAGATATGCAGTGCATACCTGTTCGAGAAAAGTTATTACAGTATAACTTTTCCCTGGGTATGTAATGCGAACTAATTTATATTTGGGACTTCATTTCAATCTTCTTAGACATTACTGTAATGTATTTCAGGACATCCGGCGCCACTGATCCGCATCTAGATAGCAAATCGCTTGCCGCTAACACGTCTTAAACTAACAAACCCGGCGTCGCCGAACTTCACCCAGGTTGATAATATATTGATTGACATTAACATGGACAAATGAGTCGTGGTATGTCAAAACGCCTGCAGGTAGATAACAAATCGTTATCCACCAAAGTGCTTTAACCAAAAAACCTCGGATTCGCCGACCCGCCTCCAGTTCGATAATAAACCAATTGCAACTAACATGGACTGAAATTAAGAATATCAGCAGCGCCAATACGCAACTAGTGTATAATGAATCGCTGGCCCCTAACATGACGAAAATTAAGAATCCTGGTGTCGCCCACACGGTTCGTGTCCTTCGGGATGGAAAAGGCATTGATAAAGCTTCTTCATAAAAGCGGGTCCAGGTCCGATTTTGCAAATTTTCGACCAATCTCGATCACATCCATATTTTGTCCAGTGATGGAAAAGTTGATTGTTGCAATGATCCAGAAACATTTTGATGATAATAACATTTAACATAATAACCTGCCCAACACGGTTTTAGGAAAAGAAGGTCTTTCAACACTCAACTTCTTGAAGTCATTGTGGATTTCCAGCGTTTTGCTGATTTGGCTGTACTGTTTGATTGTATTTACATTGACTTCTCAAAAGTATTTGAAAAGGTTTTAAAACCGTAGATCATCAAAAAGTGCCCGTTATAACTTAGGCCAGAAGACGCTTGCATATATTACTGATTATCTGCGTGAAAGAATCTAGCAAGTTATGGTCGGCGATGAGCGAGTCGTCTCCAGTTGATGTATTTAGTGGTGTACCCCAGGGAAGTCGCCTGGGACCAATTTTAGTTTGTTTGTTTGATGTTGTATCGATGTTAACTTGCATCCCGGGACGTGGCTACATCATCCCATTCCCGCCACCACCTTTTCAACGTACAGCGATTTCGGTGAAGGAGCCTTCAACGCCAGTGGAAGAGGAAAACGTGATGAAACCCTACCCACTGCAGCCGTTTCAACCCGCACCAGAAGAGAAACAAGTGCGAAAATTGGGGTGAGTCATTTTACTCAGGGCTGCAACAAAGTACCTGAAAGTCTCTAAATCAGGTCCATGTCCCTTTTGGTCCCTAATTCACTTCTGAGATTCCTTAAGTTTTTTCATGGTCGATATGATAATCTCTTTTTATTTCCTTAATAGCTCGTACAATTCACTCGCTAGCATTGGATCGTCGTACAGTTTACCACCAATATATATAATAACACTATAAAAGACATTTTGATAATAAATTAAAAATTCAAAATCGACACTTAATATATACAATTTACCTTACTAATTACTACTAATTACTACTAATTACTAATTACGGCTGCCATAAAAAAGCTAATTCGTCGAAAAATTAAACTGTTCAGGGAGGAAAAACGGAAGAAGGTAAGAAGCTGAGAAACAGAATACGAAAAGAAACTAGAAATGCAGCAGCAAGTTTTTATTCAAATAAAGTTGGAATTCTGTTTCAGTCTAAGCCTAGTAACTGGTACAAAAATGTTAAGCGCCTTTGTGGTAAAAGTGAGAAATCAATGGATTTTAACCTTGATCAAGATGATAAAAGCACAGCAAATCAGTTAAATTCCCATCTTTCAAAAATAGTCCAATCACTTCCCCCTCTTGTTGTTGAAAGTATCCCCCAAGAACCAGTTGATGAGAAAGAAGTACCAAGAATTTCACGCGACGAAGTTTCAAAAAAGTTAAGTTCTTTAAGACGTACTAGTGTAACCCCTGTTGACATACCCGTCGAGTTAATCAGGGCTTTTCCCAACGAACTGGCAGGTCCACTTACAGATATTTTTAATTCAATTCCCCTTACAGGTACATACCCTGAAATTTGGAAATTTGGTTATATCACGCCTATCCCGAAGAAAGGAGCAAAAAATGATCTTGATGGGACTAGACCTATTACTCTAACACCAGTTTTTAGCAAAATTTACGAGAGTTTCGTATCCACGTGGTTGAAAGCAGAGATAATGTCGCAGATCGACCCGAGACAATTCGGGAACCGTCCTAAAACTTCAACCAGTCATTACTTAATTAGTCTTATTGATTTTATTTTAAAGAATTTGGACGACCCTAATAAGTGGATTAACTTAATAACCATAGATTTTAGAAAAGGTTTTGATCTCATTAGTCATACAATTTTGATAAAGAGACTTATCGAAAAGTTCAAGGTCAGTCCTTTTATTGTAAATATTTTAGTTGGATTTTTGAAGAATAGAAAACAAACAACGAAGTACAAAAATGTGTTCTCTGAACTATCGGATATTTTCTGTGGTGTTCCACAGGGAACTTTACTTGGACCTATCCTGTTCCTTGTAATGATGAATGATGTAGCGCAAGAGCACCCAGATCGCTGGAAATTTGTGGATGATTTAAGCTTAACCGAAGTATGCTACAGAAATATTAAAAGCAAAGCTGCAGGCATAATAGAAGACATTAAAGATGAAGCCAGGTTGTTGGACATGCAGGTAAACGAAGATAAAAGTGCAATTTTAACCTTTTCCTTCCTCAAAACTAGCATTTCCTTTGAAGAAACACTGCCTTCTGGTTTACAGGTACAGAAGCTAAAGCTCCTTGGTGTAACAATCACGTCTGATCTTAAATGGGAGGACAACACCAACGTAATGCTAAAGCGTGCAAACGCTGGTCTACAGCTGTTAAGACTTCTGGCTAAGTTCCAAGTACCTAATTCCCATCTTGTCCGAGTTTACGTTTCTTTCATTCGGTCCACTTTGGAATATGCGGCTGCTGTTTGGCACTTTGCCCTTACTGCCGAACAGACACAACAAATAGAAAGAATACAGAAACTTGCACTCCTAATAATAAGTCGTGAGCCCAAAGTTCCCTATTCTGCTCTCCTAAACAAGTTTAAGATGGAAACCCTTGAGAGTCGGAGACTGCGGCTGAGCTTAGCGGTTGGTCATAAGCTCCTCCACCATCCTGTTCTATCCGATATCCTTCCTCCTCCTTATGAAAACACAAGAAACCGACAGGAAAGGGTCGCAAGTTCAAAGGTTCCATAGTTGTCCCCCGTACCTGCAACACATACGCGGTACCAGAAAAGCTTCGTTCCGAGTTTCACAAAAATTTATAATGATGGTGGTAGCTGTCTGTGATATTATTCCAACGTCCGTGTTCTGTTTTTGGTTTTCATTTATATATTATAACAGGTCTGTGATGACGAATTGATGATTAACTGTATAGATTTTAAAATGTGCATTATGCTTGACGTAATACCCAAATTTGGCATTGCCATGATAATGGTTGTTTGAAATAAATTCGTTATGTTTTTCTATGTTTTTCTTACATAGAATTAAAGTGGTGTACGAAATAGGGTACAAAGGAGTTGAGGTACCTGTCAGTAGAATGTGCATTTGGGCGAACAAGTTTCGGACAAGTTTCAGTTGCTGCTTTGTGTCTGGTGTTCGGTCGATTAGGGTTGGGTACTTGAAAGTCCGGTAATATAGTTCTATGAAGGTCTGAGGTCAGGCATTTGTGTCCAAAGTCCATAGTCAGTCTGTGTCGTCTATCAGAGAGAGTAGAGAGACCAAGCTTGGCTAATCTATCTTCATAAGAACTGTAAGTTGGGCCAAGAATAATCTTCATGACTCCCTTCTGGATACTTTCCAGTCTGTCAGTCTGTCCGTCTGTAAGTCCCGGATGCCAGACTGCACAAGAGTATTCTATACAAGGACGGATTTACGTACAGTACAGAGACCTCATAACTCTTGGTGTAAGACCAAACCTTCGAAGACAAGTGAAGAGAAAAGCTGCCTTCTGGAGAATCTTCTCCACGTGTGAATTCCACTTCAAATCCCCGTCAATCATCACCCCAAGGAGCTTCACGCTGTCTCTACATTCCAGACCAATGTTTTCCATGACCGGTATATCTTTTTTAAGGAAAGAAATCCTCAAAACTACACTTTTATGAAGACTGACTGACAGCTTAACGTCAGCCAGCTCCTCCTTCATGAGACTGAAAATAGTTGACAAAGATTGCTCGGTCTTGTTAGGAGGAACAGCTTGAAGCGACAAGGTTGATAGGTCGTCAGCAAATTTAAAACGGTTAAAAATACTGAGTAATATTTTGTTAAAAACGATCAAAAACGTCAAAGGTCTCAACTTGGTCCCCTGGGGACTACCACAGAAGATGTCCAAGAAACCTGAAATATCAGCTCTACTTAGCATAACACACTGTTTCCGTCCTGTTAAAAAACTATCGAGCAATCGGACTAAAAACTGACGAGCTCCCATTTCCTTTGCTTCAACGATCGCTACAGAGTGATCCAGACTATCGAACGCTTTCACAATATCACTTAGTAGTAATTCCGCGTACGCATTTTTCTCTTCCAAATGTCTCAAAAGATCATCGACTAGCCTAACTAGGTAATGAGTGGTATTGTAACCAGGTCGAAAACCAAACTGTCTGGGGTCTAGGTTCGCCTCAATGTCTTAAAATAATTGATCAAAAATAAAACTTTCAAAAGCTTTAGACATAGTAGGGGTTATAGAGATCGGTCTTAGGTCGTTGACAGATTGAACATTTTTAAAACAGTCTGGAAAACATTTTATACATTTTCGTTCAAGATCGTTCAAGAATTAATGAAAACGATATGAAATGAAAAATGAATAGAATTAAACTGAAAAATCTCAGTTGGTACAAGCAAGAATAAATAAGGATAAATATACATTCTTGCTTCAAGTGCCGTTAGAACTATAATATTGATTATTGACCGACCGAAGTGTTGCAACACACAGATTGACTGCATCTTCTCACTCCCCATCTACGTACAGTCTTTTATTGTTTCAACTGATCATTTCTCCCTATCATCACAGCTTATTCTCCTACTCTCTATTCTGAGTAAATCAAACACGACTGACCGAGCCCTCCCTGCATTTTCACGACGGATTGACACAGCCAAACAAAAATGTATGCCCGGCAACGCGCTGTAAGTTGGATCTACGCGTCGGAGCACGAGCACGGAGCGGCGCAGGGTTCAGAGCTCTGTACCAAAAACTTAAAGCATTGTCCTAATAGGTGTAATAAGCTGAATAACGCTATACGCGATGTTTACGTCTTAATACACACGCCTGTTCAAATACAACCCAAGATGTTCTTATCAATGCGGCGTTCGGTGTTGCCAAGTTAATACAATTTTTCGAGCTCTAAAAATATCCGAAAAGGTTCTTAGTACTACTTGAAGTACACGAGTACAATATAACACAAATTATACTGTAAAAAAGCTATTAAAATAAGGGATGGACAGCATTGATCCTCGAACTGACGAAAAGCAGTCGTAATGGAACAAAAACGTGTTTTTTAAGAAAAGTTGTTTCTTTAGCTTCCAACAAAATAGAACTGTTGTGCATTCTTTGGCAACCCTGACGGCGCTGCGCCTCTCCTCGGCCCGCTGGCGGAACCAACCAAGCGATCTGATTGGCTCTGCATAAGGAAGAATAGGGCCGAGCTCTATTTTCCTTATTCACCTTATTACAGCGCGCCCCGAGGAAAAGAGGAATCTGTAATAAGGCTTATACGCGGTAATAAACCTTACAACACCTATTTGGACAATGCTTTAACAAGGAGAATATAGGAGCTTGCAGAACTGCCAAGATCCATATCTGTGGAGCCATGCGATTTCCGATGCCCCCTCCCCACCCCTAAGATATTTACCTGATCCGATCCGGAGTAGAACCGTAAGATTCGACGCTTGTAATCTTCTCAATTACAAAGTTTCACTTGGACCTGATCACCGGTTCGAAAGTTGTGCATGACTGAAGTCTCCAGATTTTCCTTCCGTCCATTCCCCTGGATAGTTGGATCCTGGAAGTGACTATTTTCAAGTAATACTGGTCGGGTCTCTATTGTGGTCTTGTGGAACAATTGATCTGGTTCTGACGGAACTTGAACATCTCTTTAAGTGCATATGATGCAAAGTGCTTGAAATAATTTTGAACAAACGATTCATTTCCATGATCCCTGCCTAGAAAAGCAAACCCTGAATTGCGGATCCACAACCTTCATCAACAAACCACGATTTAATTTATCCACAAGAAAGGAAATCAAAGTAAGGTAAAATAATTCGATATCTAGGCTACTTCAAATAAATGATGTTGGGAATCGTCCGACTCCGTTTTTCACCTTATTTGAATACTCCGCGCCTTTCCCGTTTATAACGCCATCTAGCAGTGTTGAGTAAAGTAAAGTATCTTCATAGAAGCGCTACCAGTTCAGTTGGTAGACAGCTTTCAACCAGATCAATGGCTTCTAATATTTAAAGTGGATTTGTTGTAATTTTAAGGGTTCCTGACTTTCCTGACTTCACGTATACCTGGCTTGTACATTTGTAAATACTCGTTGTTACAATAAACGTTATTTAACGTTGGCCCGGAGGAATTGGCGTGCCAGAGAGGTTTTCCCAACATAATTGGTACCAGCGGTGTCGAAACGTCCACCATCTCCAGATTCTCCAGGAGCCTACCCTGCCGCTCAGCCAAGGCTCAACGCGGAAGACTGCTCAGCCCATGCCTATTTGTGAAGCCCAAAGGCCGACAGCTTGACGAACGTCGCGCAGTGCATAAGCCGTGTTTGTGAACGTTAGTACTTGTGTCCTTTAAGAACTGTGACAATAGTCTGGCAAGAGACTCAAGGATTACATCCCAAAGGAAAAGGACAAGTAAGAACACACCGCAAATTTGTATGTCAGAACCCTTAAGATTTTCTACCCATCCATTTCGTGTGCTATTTCCTGTACCACCGTGCTTATTCTCCGTTGCCATCGACAGTCCCATTCATTTCAAGGTGACTGTGAGATCCTCCATTTGTTCAGCGATTCTTGAAATTTGCATAATTTCCTCACCCTACCTGTTCACTTACCAGCTTGGTAACCGAGTTCACGTCGTGCGTTCGTGCCTGCAGCAGGACCCAAAACAAACAGCTATCGGAGTGACGTCATACTAGCAGCATTCCAAATGGAAGTTGTGAATGAGCGCGTAAGCTGCTACTCTTGAGACCGGTTTCGATGTTATTGTTTTGATCGGTCAGTGGGTCAAACACGTGCGGCATATCATTGTTGATTGCGTAATAAGGGGGCTTTGTTGATGTTTACCAGATCGCAAAGAGGGAAAAGAGAAGACGCAGAATTTCAGGAACTGGGAATAAAAGATAGAAAAGAAGTAGGAGAAGCTGTTTCACTAAAAACAAGAAGAAAGTCAACAAGGCCGCATCTCGAAAACACTCCTTACCAAAGTCGAGAAAATAAGTTTTCTGAGGAGTCTAACACTTCTGACAGGTCAAGACCCTGCTCACCCGAGTTTACAAGCCCCATAGGCTCTGACTCAGAAATCCTCGACAAAACACCGGTTAAGGAGGAGTTAAGATTATTTTCCTTATTTTCCTTATTTTCCCTTATTTTCTCTCTCCTTTTATTTAAAGTTGAAAAAATAGATTATTTTTTTTTCCTCTCCTCTTTTTTTCTTTAAATAGAATGTTCAGTTAGTTGATTCTGTTTGATGTTTAAATTAGTATAGGTTATTTCCCTGCCCTAGCCAAGCACTACATTTGTGCTTTCCTGGCAGGAATATAAATTGTGTATTCATTTGTTTTTTAAATATAGTCCAATGAAACTGAAACTGAAACTGAAGAAAATTGGAATTAGCCGACTTCATCTTCCATACTCCAAGTTTTCCTCTTTCTCCCATCGACTGTGTCGAGAAGACTTTCTCCGAGACTGAGATATCCCCTCTTCTATTTCAAATTTCCCCACCTAATCTGACAGATAAGAAGCCCGATACGACCGATTTTTCTTTCGAACTGAATAAAACAGTCATGATGAATCAGCAACAACAGCAGCAACAAAGCACATCAGGACAAGCTGCAATCAGTTAGCAAAACCTTCAGCAGAGTACATCGGCGCCTGTAGCTCTTGTCCCCACCGCTCCGTTAGTTGCGTCCGAACCTCAAGCCGCGATGTTCAACATGATGATGGAAATGATGAAACAACAGGAAACGCTTCGTCGTGAAGAGGCTGAAAGAACAGAGAAAATTCGTCGTGAAGAGGCTGAACGAGCAGAGAAATTTCGTCGGGAAGAGGCAGAGAGAATTGAGCGCATCCGGAAAGAAGAACTGCATGCTCGAAGAGAAGAACGACAAAATCTCCAAAAGCAAAGAGAAGCAGAAATGGAGCTACGAGAAAAAGAGCTGGAATTGAGACGAATTGAACTTGAACAGAATGAGAAGCTACGAAAAGAAGAAATAGAAGCTACTGAAAAGCTCAGGAAGGAAGAACTTGAAATTCAGCGCAGAATGCTTAAATCAAATCGCATGGCGCAAATTCCAGCGATGAGAGACGGCGACTGCATCGAAACGTACCTGAGTACCTACGAGATGACTGCCAGATCCCTCGGTTGGGATGATTACCTATGGGTTCCGCGTCTTCTTCCTCTCCTGACCCCCAGAGCACAAGAAGCCACTCATGTCCTGTCAGATGAAGACCGAAAAGACTACGAAAAAGTAAAAAAGGCCGTCCTGGAAAAATTTCAAGTCAACGAAGAGTTCTACAGACAGAAATTTCGCTCTTACCGGAAGAAATATGAAGATAGCTACCGAGAACTAGCTTCCAGCCTTTCTAAGTTTCGGAATAAGTGGCTCAGAATCCCAAGCGAATACTTAACAGCCACCGATTTAGATACCACGAAAGCCCTGCTGTTCAGTACACTCGAGACAATTGCCCTCGAGCAATTCTACAGCAGCACAGCCAACGATTACTTGAAAATGCACGTGGTCCAGCAAAAGCCAACTACTGTTGAAGAAGCTGCAAAAGCTGCAGATGAGTATCTCCTCACTCGCAAAACGTTGGGAAAAGATGACATCAGCAAGAAGCAACGTCACAGCCGTCCAACTTCTCCAACATATGGGAAACATTCTTCGGATGCTACATCAGCCTCATCTTAAGGCACCAGCCCCAACCGTTCTAGGAGAGAATTATCTGCAGTGGAATGCAACTACTGCCATAAGAATGGACACATGGTCCGAAACTGTCCTAACAAGTCTGGAGTGAAGAGAGACGCTCCAGACCCGCATCGCTCAGCACAGTACAACAAAGATGGTCGCCCTAAAGGACCGTAAAGTAGTTCAACTACCAGCTTTAGTGGCCTGGCCAGAAGTCCTGAAAAAAATATCTCGTCACTCAAGAAAAATCGCGAAATCCTGGGGAGGATGAACGGTAAGCCAGTTAAGATGATTCTTGACAGTGGCAGTGACGTGAGCTTAGTCCGAGCTGATCTTGTAGACCCGAAAAATTTGAATCCGGAAGGTAGATGCATGATCGATTGTGTCTTTGGTGACACGCATCAAACTCCGACCACCGTCGTCAATCTCGAGCTCATACGACCTGATAGCTCCATCGTCGCCCGAAAACTGGTGGTAGGTGTTGTCAAAAACCTGCCGGTAGATGTCCTTCTTGGTTAGGACTATCCAGATTTCGCCAACCTGGTTAGTTTTGATACATCCAAGACATCTCAGCCAACCTCCCTGGTGGTAACTCGTTCAGCTGCGGCCGAACGACCCACAAGTCTCTCCGATACCTGCGACGATTTTGGTTCAACTGAAACCAGCGAGTCGGACTACCTGAATTTTGATGACAGCATATTCAGCATCCCGTCTTGCAGCAAGCCAGCCCGAAAATCAAAGCGAAAATCTGTGCATCGCCTTGAGAAGCAAGACCCGAGTAACATTCGTGGCGCATGTTTGGAAACACCAAACGATGTTACTGAACATGGGGCCTCTAAGGAGCCACCTGAAGATACGGCTGTCCCGATTAGTCTTTTAGCCCCTGAAATTCTTGGTGTAAAAACAGAAGAATTCGCAGCTTTGCAGAAGAGTGACCCTTCCTTGAAGTCACTTATCAGCCAACTTGAGTCTACACTTACGAGTCCAAACCTCACCAAGTTTTGGAACGCAACGGCTTATTCTACAGAGCTCAACACGGAAAAAGAAAACTGCTACAACTACTAGTTCCAGAAAGATGTCGCTCAACAGTCTTGCACCTAAGTCACTCATCACCTCTCAGTGGCCACTTAGGAATCAATAAGACTAAAGACCGCGTCGCACGAAGATTCTTCTGCCCACACTTACCTTCAGATGTAGCAGAGTTCTGCCGTTCCTGTTACAACTGTCAGCTCATCTCTAGACGCAGACCCCTGGAAAAAGTACCCATGCAAAAAATGCCTGTACTCACTGAGCCATTTACAAGGATATCGATGGATGTAGTTGGTCCTCTGATCAAATCTTCCTCAGCAATCGGCTCATCCTTGTCATCGTCGATTTGAGTACCCGATATCCCGAAGCAATCCCGCTTCGGACAACAACCGCAGCCAAGGTCTCTGAGGAACTCATCAAGTATTTCTCCCGCTTTGGCCTCCCGCAAGAAATACTCACCGACCAAGGCCAAAATTTTATGAGTGCTGCTCTGAAAAAAGTTTACAAGGCACTTCAGATCAAGCCGATTCGCACGTCACCGTACCACCCACATCATGAACGAGCCAAAAGCCTAGGACAAATACTTACCGCTAGCTCTGTTTGTCTACCGGGAATCCACCCATCCGGCAACTGGATTCACTCCGTTTGAGCTGCTATACGGTAAAAATCCCAGAGGCATCCAGGATCTTTTGAAAGAATCTTGGCAATCGCAGATTGACACGGAACCGCTCTCCGTTATCAAATGTATCATTGATTTGCGACAAAAACTCAGCTTGTACCGAGATCTATCAAGAGAGAGTCAAGAAGAAGCCAGTAAATCAGCCAAGCTCTGGTATGACCTCAAGACGAAACAGCGAGAACTCCGAGAGGACGACGAAGTTCTGCTACTTCTCCCTTAAGGACACCACAAACTCGAAGTCTCGTGGAGAGGTCCGTACAGAGTATTGAGAAGAGTTGGCCGAGTCAACTATGAGATCCAACTCGATGGCCCTAGAAAGAAAACGAGGTTTTTCATATAAACCTCCTCAGGAAATTCTTCCGCAGAACGCCATCCGATCAGCGTCAAAATGACTCCCAACATAACGCAACTACCCTGTTCTGCTTGATGCAACCAGACGAAGATGAAGAAGCTGATGATAATCTTCAAAACTTTCCGGAAGACCCATCAGAAGAACCAGTTGACTTCGACACCATCATCGACCGGGGCATCGAAGGAGACGACAGAGCCAAAATTAAATCTCTTCTTGAAGAATACAAAGACGTCATCAGCAACAACATCGGAGTCATGAAAGACGTAGAACACGACATCGACACCGGAGATGCCAAGCCAATCAGAATGCAGCCATACCGCATTCCAGAAGTGAAACTTAAAGCGGTCAAATCAGAGCTGGACCGTCTTGTCAAGGTGGGTGTCATCCAGCGCTCGCAATCAGACTGGGCTTCTCCTATAGTCATCGTTCCGAAGAAATCCGGAGAAATCCGAATCTGTTCGGACAGCTGACGACTCAAAAACATCACGAAACCAGAAATCTATCCTATGCCTAGGATAGATGAACTGGTTCCCATGGTGTCGAAGTACTGCTGTATCAGTGTGTTCGATTGCCGCTACGGGTACTGGCAAATCCGTCTGATCGTGAACGGGCGCATAAAAGGAGCATTCACCACCCCATTCGGTACATCTGAGTGGCTGGTGATGCCCTTTGGCCTACGAAACGCGCCGTTCACCTACCACCGGTACATGGACAAAATCCTGGAAGAGTTTCACGACTTTTGCCGAGCGTTCTTCGACGACATCGTCATCTTCAGCGTGACAGTCGAGGAACACATCCAACATCTGCGCGCTGTACTCGATCGCCTACGACGACAAAAAGTGACCATCGGACCTGCAAAGGCGAAAGTCTCCTGCTCAAAAGTTGAGTGTCTCGGACACATTGTCGGCAACGGACGTATTCAACCATCCGACACCAAAACCGAATCCGTTCAAAACTTCAAACGCCCACAAACGAAGACGCAGCTCCGCGCCTTTTTAGGCCTTACTGGCTATTATCAAAATTTCGTCAAAAACTACGCAGCAGTGGCCCGCCCGTTGACCGAGCTGACGAGGAAAGGAGTTCCAGACAAAATCACCAAGTCTTGTAAACCAGTTCACGAGTCAGCATTTCAACACCTGAAAACATCACTGTGTAGGCCACCGATCCTACGTAGTCCGGACTTTGATAGGCCGTTTGTGCTACAAACGGACGCGAGCGATTTTGCGCTGGGTGCGGTGCTGACCCAGGAGTACTCCGACGGGGAGCACCCAGTGAGTTATGTGTCGAAAAAGCTCCTGGCACGTGAATGCAACTTCTCCACAGTTGAAAAAGAGTGCTACGCCGTCAAGTGGGCAATTCAGAAACTAGAGTATTATTTGTACGGAAGACATTTTACTGTGCAAACCGACCACTCGCCATTGCAGTGGTTAAATTCTGTGAAATCCACCAGCCGACGTTTGGCAAGATGGTCGGCCGAACTGCAACAGTATGATTTTGAAATCAAGGCAAGACCAGGAACAGCAAATGCAAATGCTGATGCCATATCACGTTTTGGACATATTTGATTTCTATGATATTTACGGTGTCCATGTTTTGTAATTGTTTAACCTGTGCATTTTGTTTGGTTCTCTCTTGTATTTTTTTTTTTCTTGCCTCAGATGTTTTCTTGAAAAGGGGGAGTTTATTTTTAAGGGGGGAGGGATTTTGGGAATCGTCCGACTCTGTTTTTCACCTTATTTGAATACTCCGCGCTTTTCCCGTTTATAACGCCATCTAGCAGTGTTGAGTAAAGGAAAGTATCTTCATAGAAGCTCTACCAGTTCAGTTGGTGGACAGCCTTCAACCAGATCAATGGCTTCTAATATTTAAAGTGGATTTGTTGTAATTTTAAGGGTTCCTGACTTTCCTGATCTTTCCTGACTTCACGTATACCTGGCTTGTACATTTGTAAATACTCGTTGTTACAATAAACGTTATTTAACGTTGGACCGGAGGAATTGGCGTGCCAGAGAGGTTTTCCCAACAAATGACAACATCGCCTCTGCTACAGAGATGGGCAAGTTAGAACCAGGATTCGGATTCAAATTCAGGATTCGCCCTTTTCGCTAGATATGACTCCGGATTCGGATCTTCTGCTTTGTCAGGCTGTATACGGACTACGGATTCCAAACCTTCAATCTTACGAATCCGCCAGGAGGACACAGAGACAAAAAAGGGAGACGTCATGCCTAAAAAAGGGATCATTTCAACACTGGACAGGATACCACCACCCACGAAAAATTATTGAGCCAACTGTGAGTTAGGACCACCCAATTGCAAAAGGGATTTGGCGAAGTCTGAGTTAGGACCACCCAATTGCAAAAGGGATTTGGTGAAGTCTGAGATAGGACCACCCTTTTTATGGAATTTTTTCTGTGCATGTGACCACTTATGTTACTCGAAATCGCGCGTCCAATCTAGCTGCGCTCTTCCTGGAGCTTTTAAATTTATGCTGTAGAGAGACAATCAGGATCCTTGCCAAAAGGATTGTCGACACTATCTGAAGTTCCATAACGGGAAGCTGAGATTTTTCCATCATTTCATGAAGGGGAAGAAAATCTTATCGGGAAAACGAAATTGTGTCACTAGAAAGTTATGTAACTAATTATGTTGTGTAACTAACAATGGTTATCATCAAGGACATTTGACCTGGCCAGCTATCAAGCTCCATCGTAACAGGATCTCTTGTTTGAGAGCAATGTATGTCAAAAGATTCCCCCCCCCAAGTACCGGCCAGATCTAGTAAGGAATTATAAACGACGGGGAATCTAGAGCCTGTTTCTCTCCAACTTTTAAGCTTCATCCGAATCAGGAGGGCACTTCGGTTTGACACGGGATCAGTCGAATTCGTTGGAGAGATTGCAATTCCGAGCCCTCCTTGTTACTTCCAAATCGCCAAAGGTGCCATACATTGAGCTTCTTCGGAGCTTCAAGCTGGAATCTTTGGCCCAACGTCGGCAAAAAATGTGCCTTAAATTTGGAGTTAAGACGCTTGAGAATCCTCGTCTGCGAGACATTTTCCCGCCTGAGTTTGAACCCGTTAGGCCTAGACCTGCGCGAATGGTTTCGCAGCCGGTTCCTAAGCTACATCCTGTTTCTGCATCTCATGACAGATACAGAAAAAGCTTCGTACCGTCATTCGTCGAAATGTATAACTCATCGTAATTCTTCTATAATTCATCGTAATTCGTGCTTATTTTGTAACTGTTGAATTCTAGTTCTGACATACGTGAAATGTGACGTCATTCGTCGAAATGTATAATTCGTCGTAACTCTTGTTTATGTTATAGTTATTTGATTTTCAGTTCTGATATAAGTGTAGGCTAATTGTAAATGATCACTTGCAGTGATTCGAATTGTATATAAGTTAATTATTTATGACAAAATTATGACAAAGATTTAGATGTTACTATATTTATGACGAAAAATCCAATGTTCGGCTTGCCCGTGAAGGAATTTTGAAAATAAATTGAAATTGAAATTGAAATTGATAGGTTACTAGCTCGAAAAATATTATGCATTTTACAAGACTTCTGCGATATTCCCCTTCGTCTCCCCCCACAATTCCTGGCTCCGATCCGGATCTACAACAATAGTACAACCATAGGGCTTCTATTTGACCTTGAGGCCAAGTCCTTTCCTGTTCCTCTCTGTTCTATTCCACGTTGCCGCATCCAGTCCGGAACTGAAACACAATATCTGAGAACTGTCCGTTTGCCAATTGTCAAGTTCCATCGAGATCGGGCAACTCGCTCTTATGGCAACTTAGGCTTGTCGTATGAGCCGGAATTCTACCTCCTGCCACTCCCCTTATTTCGTTAGATCAGGGAAAAGACAACCAATTTTGCGAGGTTCCTAATAAGCCTGAGAAGTTATATCGCCCTAACCCATCTGGAAGTACCCTAACTCACAAGAAAGATTCCCTACCTCTCCCCGCATTTTCCAGATCTGGTCCTGTTCTATGAATGGTACATCTAGTGCTTATGGTTGTCCTTCCTGCCAAGTCTCTTTCCGATTCATCGAATCTAAGCGTGCCACAAGATATCCGGAACCCCCCTCCCTCTAACTCCCCCAAAAGTTTCCGGATCAAGTCCAAAACTGAAACAAGGTCTAACGCATCTGGAACATGTCCTCTGGTCCTTGTCAACAAACTCAACAAAATCCGATAACTCGTTCAGAAGTTATGCGTCTCACACAGATTCCTACTCCTTAAATCCCCCCCCCCCCCCCTAGATGCTCAAATCCGGAAAGTGACAATTCAATCTGGTAAGGCCCCTAACGACAAGTTTCACCGTCCTAGCCTATCAAAAAGTATGTCGTTTTTGCGTGCCACAGGATTTCCGGCACCCCCTCCAGCTCCGAGACAGAACTCCGCGGCGTATTGTCCGACTCCGCGAAGATGACTCTTTGGGTCAAAGTACAGGTCAAGTTCGAATGTTAAATGTTTTGGATTCGTATTAAATGTAAAGGATATGGGGGGGGGGGGGGGCGGGGGGTCGCCGAGGGGGTTTTGGTCGGTGAGGTTTTGGCACCGGGGGGGGGGGGAGTTCAGGGGGAGGGTCGCCGGGGTTGTGGTGGTACCTGGGGGGGGGTCCGAGGGGGGAGGGTTCATCGGGGGGCTTCTCGCCTAGACCCCCTCCACCCTCACTCGAATGATCGACTCCTAGGAAAGAACTGCAAACAAACTGAAAGCAACCTCTTTGAATACTAACCCGAAATGAAGTGCCAAAACTCGATCAAATCTTACCATCTTACTGAAATAGAGCTTCAGAATGACAAGAGTGTCCAGCTTTTGAGCACTGGGCTTATCAGGCACTACAAAATGAATGTTAAAGACCAGTTCGAAGAGAAATACTGAAAATCAAGCTATATTTCTCTTCAAGCTATGCTTGATGATTGATCAAGCTATGCTTGCAAGCTAAGCTACGCAGCTATGGTGGTTGTGTCGTAGGTTGTGGTCACATTGTGGGAAGTTCAAGCAAATTATCACCCGCGTCCCCCGTCCAGCCTGTCCCGCAGGACAATTTTCTATTACATCTATATAGCGTCTCTGGAGCATCTGCAGCAGGGGCAACAATAGTGAAGGTCAGCCTGAAGAAGGAACCAAAACCTCCATCCGAGACGATGGACCGGTAACCAAATGTTATTTGTCGTCCCATTTCCGAAGAAGAGACGATCTGCTGTTGTGGCTGGAAATGTTCTAAAAGCAGAATGTCTTCGAAGACTTCAAAGGTTGCACCACAACGAGCTGCCGATATGCCAAACATCCACGGTATAATCCACCTTGGCTGTTTAGAAATAGTTGGCCACACTGGTCGGTGCCACAAAATTCTGGGATCAGCAAAGCATTTTGCCTTCCCTGCATAGCCGTAAAATCTAATTTGCACGTGAACGACTTGGCCAAGTAGTAGACTATGAATTTGTCATCGAACATATAAAGAGTAAATGATTCCCTTTTGAGGAGATATTTGATCCTCAAGATCTTTCTTGTGCTGTCCTGCCAAGAAAACAGAGCAACTGGCTCTCTTAAACCTCCGCCGGAAAAAAGATCACCGGACCGAGCCTCCTTCGTCGGATGAGAGGTGTAGCTCAGCACTCTTTTGAAATATCTGGCCTCCGATCTAGCTGATCTTCAACTGTTCTTGGAGGCTAACACCACCAACAGCTCACCGAGCAACGAAGAACCTTTAACCAAGGACGAGAGTCAAAGCTCAAATTTTAGTCTACATCCTTAAAGTTTAACCGAGAAGGGCTAGGATACGACAATCTAGTTACCCATCACTTGTTCACTTAAATAATCTTGAAAACCCGATGAAAAAGCGCTAGTTTGTTTTTCTGATATTTCCAAACAATCGATTTTTCTACTGTGTTTGCCCATCTTCCCGTTTGCGTGATAGCTCTATGGTGCCTCGAACATTTGGCAACAACACCAGCAGCATCCAAATAAATAGACGGTGTACCAAATAAACAAAGAAGTGTCTGCGCGGACCCGGAAATAACCAATCTCCCCCCTTTACACTCTCAAACCTGGACACCTCAGACACCTCAAACCTGGTGCTGTTGGGCCTGGTATAGTTCACAACTCGATGCTTAAGAATGCCCCACCTAAAATGAAAGAAATCATACTGAACCTAATGAATAAATGCCTACAGGAGGGATATGTCGCTCCTCTCTGGAAGAAAGCTATAATCATACCCATATTAAAACCAGGTAAAAATCCCAAACTACCAGGCTCCTATAGACCCATAGCTCTCACATCATGCCTTGCAAAACTAATGGAAAAAATGATCAAAGATAGAGTTCTCCCAATATTCAAAAGTAAAATACAGATCGAACAGCTGAGGTTCATGCCTGGGAGATCAACTGAGGATGCCCAGTAAGGCTGGAGCATGCAATTAGAAAAGCGTATAAGAAGGGGAAACTCCTGTATGTGATTTTTGTAGATATGAAGTCAGCTTTTGACATGGTCGATATCCCGCAGCTCCTTGAATTTCCGGTCTCCCCCCTGGCTACCGAATCCGGTCAAGACTTTAAACGGGACATTACAGATATATATTCTATTCAGTTATGAAGTTTCATTACAATCCGATCATCCGTTCGAAAGTTACACACTTCTCACTTTCCCGGATTCCCCTGCCATCCACTCCCCCCCAAAATGGTCGGATCAGAAAACTGATTATTTCTAAGTTTGTTTGGTCTGGTCTCTGATATCCCTGCCAAGTTTCATGGTCCTAGCACACCTGGAAGTACCCTAACTCGAAAAAGTGTGACAAAATGCCCTAAATTTTCAAGTTTCCAGCGCCCCCACTTCCCCGCATATGGTCGGATCGGGAAACTGATTAATTTCCAGGTTAGTTTGGTCGGGTCCCTGATATTCCTGCCAAGTTTCATTGTCCTGGCTCATCTGGAAGTACCCTAACTCGAAAAAGTGTGACAAAATGCCCTAAATTTTCAAGTTTCGAGCGCCCCCACTCCCCCGCATATGGTCGGATCGGGAAACTGACTATTTCCAGGTCCGTTGGTCGGGTCCCTGATATTCCTGCCAAGTTTCATTGTCCTAGCTCATCTGGAAGTACCCTAACTCGGAAAAAAGTGACAAAATGCCCTAAATTTTCAAGTTTCCAGCGCCCCGCACTCCTCCGCATATGGTCGGATCGGGAAACTGATTATTTCCAGGTTAGTTTGGTCGGGTCCCTGATATGCCTGCCAAGTTTCATTGTCCTAGCACATCTGGAAGTACCCTAACTCGGATAAGTGGGACAAAAAACTCGGACCGACCGACAGACGGAATTGTGATCGGTATATGGCACTTGAGCCAGAGGCTGCAAGTGCCATAAAAAGAGGAGAAGAGGCATTTTAAACATGGTTAGGCCTAAGAGGTATTGAAAATAGCAAAACAAACCTGGATAAACGTACTGCAAGAAGTAACGCGTCATTCTTTCCTTACGATAGCACATCTAGCGGCCAAAAAAGAATTGATCTGAGAGGAATTTTACGAGGGGCGTATTCCTTTTTCTCGCAATCGCCCTCAACGCTAGATGGCGTCAGCCAGTTTGAAAGATGCTACCATCAGTACGGAGGCGTCTTCGAAGAAGTATTTCGGTGCTAAGTTTCTTCACTATTATCGTTCCGGCTTGGACGTACGTAAAGACTTCCTTAGAAAATTTGTAACGGACTAACCTCCCCAGTGGACCTCCCGAAAGACCCGGATAGGTGTTTGTGAGGGTGAGGAGGTACATCTTCGCAACAAGATCGTTTACTCTCTATAAACGAAACAAAACTAAAACACGAACAAATATTTCAAAAAATAAAGAAAAGTCCATCTAAAAAGAGTCACTTTTGCACTGCTCGTGAGCGGTGACTAGATTATCACAACTACTTTTCCTTAAAATAACTCCAGCCACCAGGTTAGCTCTGCAAAATAGCAAAAAGGTAAAAAAAAAAGGTTCAATTTGTATTGATTTAGTCTGTCAGTACCACGATCACTCTGCCATCACCATATAATTTACGACAGTTATACGGTACGGCACAACAGCCAACTAACAACTGTAATAGTTGGAACACCGTCATGTAACGAACCAAACGCCAATTTGCACTTATGCAATTCAGCTCCACTAGTGGATTAAAGGTCCGATTGGAAACGCTACTCTGATTTCAGGCGTTCAAACTGAACAGATTTATTCTTGCTAAAATGAATAATTCCTTTGTACTTCCGCACGTTATTGCTTTGGCCCCTTTTTGGAAGCTGTTTTCGTGCTCAGATATGAAAGACATTCGTAAATTGCAGATTGTCTTCAAAGTATAGAGCAGGACGACCTATATCTGTTATTCTGGAAAGGCGAGAGCACTTTAAGCGCAGGCTTAATGTAGCTTAGCAGATGCTTTACTCAGTGTAAATTCTGTCAGTGTGTGTGGTTTTCTTTTTAAGTTTCTTGTGTTCTTTCCATTATTTCTGTTAACAGTAATGTTATTTTTTTCATTTCTTTCTTATTCTTTTTCTTCTTCTTCATTTAATTACTCCGTCTTTTTGTACGTTTGTGCATTATGATGGGCAATAAATCTATTATTATTAGTTGCGTTTTTGCAGATACCATGGTATCTGATGCCACGGTCTAAAGTCGTTTTCGCAGTTATCGTGGTAGCTGACACCACGGTCAAAAGGTGTTTTTGCAGTTATCGTGGTATCTGGCCAGTCGTCGTGGTATCTGATATCCAGATACCACGGTCCGACCGTGGTAACTGATCGTGGTATCTGAAAAGTGATCTCACTTTCATCAAGTCTTGTCAAACTGGTGAGAAAGAAGTCTAGCACTTAGTGATGTAACTGGATATCAGTTTTTCTTTTGGGATGACTTCGAAAAGTGCAATTTTGGGAATAGTCGTTTTTGCAGAGCAACCGTATATCAGATACCACGATAACTGCAAAAACGACTAATTGCAGATCCAGTTACCGTGGTAACAGATACCACGGTATCTGCAAAAACGCAACTATTATTATTATTACCAAAACAAGTTTGAAAACTCGAGAATCAGTCAAGTTCAGCGTACATGATGGGTAAAAAAGAACTACGGCGAGTTGATAGTAATAATCAATAATATATAAAAGTAACCATTTCATCAGAATCAGAAAGCCTGCTCCTTCAAAGAGTTCAAGGCGTCAATTCGAAGTAGCGTTCCCAATCGTAATTAAATCCGTTAGGAGCACTCAGTTAGAAACTGCGAATGAGTGCGTGTTTTTAACACAATGAGCAATACCTCTGTGTCGTATTTCATTCATCTTCCATGAGAGGTAGACTGGCAAGACTCGTCACTCCCCACTTAAGTCGGCGTTTTCCGGTCCAATGGCTTAAGGCGTATTCTCGCCGTTCCCCGAGGACTCTACTTGAGTAGTCCCTGCGTTTTTGTTTGTCCCGGGGACTCACTCCCCGTATTCTCGTGAGTCCCCAGGATGGGGAATGCTCCGATTATCACCACAATCATCAAAAAGGACTCCCTTTCAGATCCAGAGGGAATCAATTTTTGCTGGTGTTGGGGCAATGAAAAATTAGTTAAAAACAATCAGAATAAACAAAACCAAAAATAAAATGGATCCAAACTACTTTCGTCGACTGCATATATTTTTTTTAGAAAAAAATTTATTTTGGAAGCATTCCCCGTTTTCTCGTTGTTTTCCGTCCGCGGAGTCCGCGTGGAGTGATCTCTATTTTCGCCGTTCCCTTCGATTCCCCAGGGAGTCCTCGGGGAAAGGCGAGAATACGCCTTTGGCTGTGAAACGTCCCCCGCAAAGGACGTTCAAAGCGAGATTCCCGGTAATCCTGTCCTCAGTTGAAAATATCCCCACAAAAAACGTTCCCATGCAAAAAGCATTTCCATTGAAAAACGTACCCCCGTAAAAACGTCTCTTTGAAAAAAAAAAAAAGTCCTCAAGCAGAACTATAGAGGGTCGCCTTGTTTCCAGATACAATATTATGGGAAAAATCAGAAATTTTACTTTAAGGATTCTCGGAAATAGTCTTTTGGGAAGACAAGATTGATATGGTAACCTACCAGTTGTTTAGGATATGAACTATTTCGCCGAATCTACTAGATGGTGTTCCGAAAAAGGTATATTCAAATAATGCATAAAAATGCAATTGACTGCAACTGATTGCACGTTTGTTTCCTTCCCCGATGCTGATGCTGAACATTGACAGCCTGACGAGGACCCTTGCCAAGAAGGGCCGAAATATCGCTGCTAAAGCATCGTAGCTGACACAACCGTTGTATGCATTATTTGAATATATGTTTCAAAGTCAGCTTGGGCTCAAGGAATATTTATCCGAAAAAGGCAAATAACTGGTTTATCCTTGGTTTATTATTCCTGGTTTATCCTTTGTAACTGGTGAGGCCTGGTGGCAATAGGTGGTGACTCCCAAGCCCCGAAGTACAATCCTTATCCAGGTCGGTTACCGAGATCCTAATCTTATTTCCAATGCCGCGGTCTTGAAGAATTCGGGATAAAGGGGTATGAAAACATCTTGGAAGTCCGAAAACAGTAACCTATATTCTAAAAAAATATATTAGCGAAGTTTATATGAGGGAACGTTTTGGCTGGAGGCGTTTTGGTTGGGGACGTTTATGGCTGGAGATGTTATGGTGGGGACGTTTTTCGTCGGGATATTTCGTGAGAATGGACTGGGCGATATCGTAGCAGATGTTCTAGAGATAACTCGCGACACTTCCATAGGGAGAGGTCGCAGTGTGTCGGGCAATAACTCGTAGGCCTATTGTCGGGTTTGTGAGTTGACGGGTCGCGTTTGTCATATCACACTGACACTACAAGAACCGCTTGCTCGAAACTGGCTTCAAAGTCGCATCACAATCATCATCCGAGTCATCGGCGTTGGCAAATCGATCACTGTCGAACTTTGCCATTTGCGGCAAAGTTCGGTTCCTCTTCATTGTCATACATTCATCATCTTCGGACTCTGACGAACTGGAAGTGGCTAATTTTGGCGGCGGGGTTTCGTCAACCGCGCCGCTGCGTTTCGATTCGGCGACCATGTTCATGTATGAACGGAGGTTCTTATACTTCTGAACGATCTGCTTACGATATTCTGCCTCTTCCCGATCAAGGATTTTCAGGAAGGTCTGTAGCTCAGGGACGGCGAAGGCATCCCACTAGAAATAAGAATAAGTTAAAGCACCCTTCGCACTATTTACTGTTGATGTTCCACTAGATAATCTCGTAAACCACGCCTGACATATCATAAAAAATCAACGAAGAAACCAAAGAAAATGGGGCCAACGAACATAATGAAATAAAAGGCGAATATTTCGGGAGGACAACCGCCTCCCTTCTTCAGCGCAGACAGACAATTTCGAGGAAAAATGATTTCGAATCGAAACAGGCAAGGCCGTAGGTAATCTGTTCAAAACAGAGCCTACCTTCACAATATTCAGATCCTTTTAAATACTGGAACATCACACAAAAAAAACAACGAAGAAACCAACGAAAATGGGGTTTGTAAAGGCCAACGAATATAATGAAATAAAAGGGGAATATTTCGGGAGGACAACCGCCTCCCTTCTTCAGCGCAGACAGAAAATTTCGAGGAAAAATGCCAAAACGAGGATGAAGATTAACAACCAAGAAAACCAGAACGAAGTGGAAAATCAACAAGAAACCGAAAATTAAAAACAAAATTGGAAGAATTAAAAGCCTTTAATAAAACAGCGAGCCACTCACCAGTTCTTATTCGCAGGTATTGGTGAGTGGCCATTACAGACCCCATTATGTTGGTTTCTTCGTTGATTTTTTTGCATGATGTTCCAATATTTATGGGGATCTGAATATTGTAAAGGTAGGCTCTGTTTTTAGCAAATTATCCACGGCCTTGCCTGTTTTGATCCCAAGCCCACTGACTTCTAGCAAGATCTCGGCAGAATTCAGAAAAATTCCAGTTTTACGCATCAATAGCATGATACGCGAACACTACTCCAGAGCATAATGTGCATGGAAACTAGTGAATCGCGGCAAGAGCAAAGATTAGGGAGATGTCGTTGGCCGGTTCAGAATGTAACATTTTAAATTTGGGTCTCAGGGTTTAATAGCTTGGTCACACTTAGCTCATTTCCGGGCTTTTTGGGTTGCAAAAGTAGAAAAGAGAAAAAGAACAAGATACAACGAATTCTGAATGTTGTCGTTTTAAATTCAGGAGATTCAAGACCTAATCCAAACATTCGGTTTACTCTCTCTTAGTGATCGCATGCCACGGGTTTGTTTAGATTTGAACTCGATTGCCGAGTTGCTGTTTTGGCTCGAGAAAAAACCCACGCACGTCTTCTTTTCTAGATGGCGGAACTTTCCAGGTTCGATTATAGCAAAGAATTGTAAGACCTAACTGATAATTTTTATATGTCTTCAGAGGTACCACACTGGTCTTGGTTTTATAATTTATTTGTATTTGTTGTAAACAGTTGGAGCATTAGATGGAAATTATTCAGAGGTACCACACTGGTCTTGGTTTTGTAATTTATTTGTATTTGTAATAAACAGTTGGAGCATTAGATGGAAATTATTATTTTGACCCTTGACTCCCTACGTGCCATAACAGCTGTCCGGGATAATCGGCTGAGATTTAGTCCAGACACAGTTATTTTAAACCTAGGAAATTTGGTGGCTTTTTTTCAATTTGCTCATTGTTTTACGGTGTTTTTAAGTGGTTTTGAACATTCATAGTGACAGTAGGGATGGTTAGCACTGTGTATAATTATGTTATAGAAACCCTAATTGACCCCTAATTGCAGTCTGCTCATTATCCCCAAGCTGCCACAAAGCCCATCGATTCTCACGTCCCCTAGGGATTTTCAGTTGTTTGTCGAATAGGCGGCTTTTTGAGCCCAGTGACCAAGCTCTAACAACTAATGAATGCTGTTAGGAAAGTAGGCTACATTGGAATTATATATCCTTTAAGGATAATTCAATTTTCTGAATTACTATTATCGTAAGCATAACCTCTAATGTTTTTCCTCTCCTCCTCCTCTCGCTGACTCAAGTGTGGCAGGTATGTTTCCATTTTTACTTTCCGGTAGGCTATTACCCTGAAGTTAAAGGACCTCTCTTTCTTACAAAAAATACAATTTGGTTCCTCGAAAATTGTCGCTAACCGTGGGCGGTTTAATAGACGAGCTCTTGGTCGGCTGTATTCAACTTTCTGCGACCATTCTATGTTTCTGGACTATATCCTCTTCTTAAAAAGAAAGACCTTCTTTCTCTCCGAAAAAGTTATTTTCGTTACTGTAAATTCCTTCTTTACCTCCCCCCTTGGCATCGGAATAGAGTAATTATTCGTAAGTTCGGTGTTACAGATATTTCGGAGAAATCACTAATGCTACACAGAAAGCTGTCGGGTTCAGCCTACTCTCGGTTTTCCACACCACCCCCTTACCCCCTTTTTATGTGCTATAGTGTTTTTGTATGTATAGTTATTTTAGTATTCCCTTCCTTTCTTTTCTATATTGTACTACACTTGTTTTCCTCTGGAAATTGTGGGTAAGAAATAAATCATTATTATTATTATTATTTTCACTGTTTTGAGACCCCTAGTGACGACGTACATGGACTACAAGCATCTGAAACTCCCTCTTTACAAAATCCTTGTGAATCATTTTATTTGATTATTTTGCTTTTGAGCGCTAGCCAAATTTTAGCAGGGTTGCCAGTCACTAAATGTGGGTATGCCTTTGAAAGTCACGTTGGAAAGCCCGAACTTGATTCCTCTCGGATTTTTTCTGCTTTCGCTAACAGTCGTCGGCACTTGACCACGGCGCTTCATCATCCAAACCATCAAGCCATTGGGAGCGACGTCAACGTCAACGCCTCGGTTAAAAATTTCTGTTTAAAATGTCTTCTCTTACTCATAACCTATATTTAGCGGTTAAAGAGTTACTATAGTTCTACGCGTGTGTATAATTTTGTTTTGTTTTTTGTATTTTTAGTATGGTTTGGCCAGATTGTTTTTGAGCAGTATTACATGTTGGGCCAATTTGTATGTATTTACTTCACTTTATACTCTCCGATCTTGGAGGTCAATACAATATTTGAATTTGAATTTGAAACGGGATCTAGCTGGCTTCCCTCTCCTATGGGATCTTGATCGTCTGGTGGAAAAGTTCTTTCTCCTCCGACTTCCGAAGTGGTGCTAGGTTGATAGCGCTTAAAGACGGTTGTATCTTTAGTTTCCGGAACGAGGTCCTCATTTGGCTGTTTGGTCGTCTCCTCTGCAGTCGTAGAGCACATGTTGCACATCTTCTTCCACCTGATGGCTTTCTTTCACAGCGTTTTGTTTTAAGTTTTTCGCGAGAAATACCAAGAATTTGCGCGTCCAGTCAGCCGGCAAGCGCTACCAGGGTACAGGAGTATCGCTAATTTGGCGAGGTGCAGCGCGAAGCGCTGCGCCGAGGGCGCCTAAGTCCCCAGCCACACTAACTAACCACACCCAAACCGCCTGGTGCTGTAACCACATTTCTAAGTTTTCATGTTCATTTCCCAATATGGTTAGTGGTTCCTCTCAGTTAACAGGAATGAATTTTGGCATCGGTTAAGGCAGAGAATGGTTTTTCTTGAAAAAGCCAAATAGTCTCAAAACAATAAATACTTGTTAAAATGGTTTCCCTGGGTCGGATGTCGGGCCGAAACCTTAAAGGGGCCAGGGTGAAAGGTTATTACCCTGTCAAAATTTACGTGTGTGTACTAATTTCACCAGTCAGGTATGAGTATTTCTGAGAAACTATAATTCCGGAACATTTTACCGAGCAAAACTCATTTCTAGCAAGAGCTGTGCTTTAATATTAAACGTTAGAGCCAAGTCAGTGCGGAGGAAGACTACTTTTTTATGGAATTTCTTATTCCGCCTGTTTTTTTCTCAATCTTTTTTTACAATAGCTACGTTATTGGGGCGGTCAGTGACGATTCCAGGAAGGTGACGACGGACTCAATGACTGATAAATTTTATGATTTTTTAACAAAGAAGAAAGAATCGTGACAAAAACCATGTCTTTCTTTTTTAAATGCCTTTCCAGTCAGCCAACGCTGACAGCGAAAACTTACCACCTGATCTTGTTAGCTGGTAGTAAAGTACAGCTTCACGAATCTGTGAGAATCCACACCCCCTCATTGTCCCATTTAAAGAACACCTCGCACTATTTACTGTTTATATTTTAATATTCAAAACTATTTGACTACTGTAAAACTAAGCTCAGCTTTTAAAAAATTATCCCCGGCTTTGGCTGTTTTAAGCCCTTTCCTAGGACCATTGACTTCTTGCAAAAGCTGAGCAAAGTTTGGATAACCAGTTTTACACATCGAGAGCTTAGCATGACCCGCAAACACTCGTCTGGCACATAATGCGCATGGAAAACATTGAATTGTGGCAAGTGCAAAGATAAGTGACATGTCGTTCGCGTGTTTAGAATGTCCATATGAAATTTAGGTCTCAAGGTTAAGAATTCTGAATGCCATTACGAAAGTAGGTAGCATTGGCATTACAGGTACGGAAGTCCTTTAAATCGAATACAGGTTCTTTTTTTTTCGAGTTAGAGCCTGACGAGCACCTTGCCAAGAAGGGCCGAAGTTTTGCTGGATCAAATGTTGGCCGAATTTATCGTTTAGCGACAATTACAGGTGACTTTTTTCTTGGTTCTTTCAACATAGCGACGAAGGAAGCCTTTACTGCATATAGCAGTACCTTACAACCAGCCATGGTGGTAAGTTTTACGGCAAGAGGAGAGGGGGGTGGGGGGTCATTCCTACCATAATATCACCGGTGTCGTTTTCTTGAAGTACGAAACTACGGCTGATGAATGATGGAATCTGCTTCATCAGTTCTGCTTTTTCTTCTGAAAATACTCCCAGTAGCTCTTGTGCTTGCCATCTTTTCACAATATGTAGTGGCCTCTCTTCAAGCTCCATTCGCCGCAAACGAACTGAAAATGACAATTATCCTGACTTGGTAAACGTTAGGGAAAAATATGCCCTGGAAACCCTGAGCGTGTTCCACCCTAGTACCAATAGTAGCTATTTTTTTATCTTCGTGAATTTTATTTTGTTTGGAAATTGGCCTTTTTGCCGTAATACAGACAGAAAAGATGAAATATGGCTGGAGGTTGTGTCTTTATCCGGGGGTGGGACTTCCAGCCCCTCATCCCACACTGGACATGCTCCCGGTCCTTCCTCTTGATTGTTGGTTTGAAACATTTTTAATAGCCAGCCTATCGATTTCTTTGGCATTTTCAGAACGGTTGTTTGTTTCCTAGGAACTGGAGGACTACAAATTGGAACACGGGACCATTGTTGGATTCCCTGGTGCTCAGCCATACACCGGTGAGAACTTGATCTACGAGAATTGTGACATCCTCATCCCAGCTGCCATGAGAAAGTTATTACCAAGACAAATGCTCACCGCATCCAGGCTACTAAATCCGTTCCAACCTCCCGAAAAGTTACTACGCTGACCGTTCCAGCCTTCTCGAAATAGTAACTAATAGTAACTATTTGCTTACCACGCTCGGGAGCGTGGTAAGCGTAGTAACCACGAATCTCTGTCACGTGATTGGTCGGATTCACCCGTGGCATGATATTCCGCTGGAAAATAGAAAAATCGTTCCAGCCTTGACGACAAAAAGGCAGAATTTGTGACGTCATGCGTGGTAACTACAGTAAGTAGGATGGAACACGCTCCCTATTTCTGGAGGAATAAAATCCTGAGTCTGCTATTAGGATCAGGTTAGCAAGGTAAAGAATTAAAGCACTTAAAGCAAAATTCAAAGGAAACCGCGCATTGTGCACTGTTTTGTGTCCTAGTATTTTAACTAGTTGAATACTTTCAAACTAGGCTCTACTTACGACACATTACCAACGACTATGGCTGTTTTAAGCCTTTGTCCAGGACCGTATCGTGACAAAGAAGATGCAAGAAAATCTACTTTTCTCCTGTAGCGAAGCTTTATTCTGAGAGCTATGCGACAAGTACAGTAGAGGTTATTTGAACACTTTTTTAACTGTTCCCTTTGCTGCAGAAAAGTAAAATGGAAAATAAAAATAAAAAATTTGATATCAGCTAACAGTCAACTATTTCAGGGTTCTCCTGGTACGAACTTGAAGTAGAAATTCAATTAAGTTTCTTTGACTTTGAATTTATTAAGAAGGTCCTTCCTCTTTTGAAAGCATCTGCAGGTTCGGACCACCAACTTCTCCACTGAAGGTGCGTTCCTCGTGGCAAATTTTCAAATCATAAAAAGCAAACCAGAGCCTCGTTTTTGTTGCAATAGTGCTGCCGCATCGCTGGTGCAGCACTTCTTTGCTTCTGCACAAGATGCGTTTATGGATTTGCTGCCTGCAAGATTTCTTCTCGAATGAAGCAGCACCTTGTAGAGAAGCACGGACATGGTCGGTGAGCAAGTCCGCGATTCTCGAGAAGCGCTGCCGTCTTCTTCGAAAGCACTGCAGTGCAAAAACGCCATTTAGAAGAAGCGACCGAGAAGTGGGCGTGGAGCGTACTACAAAAACGAGGCTCAGGTGACAGTTGAGTCACTTTCAGCCGTGAATTAGTAAAATATTCAAAAAGTGACAAAAAGCGTGAGTGGTTAGTAGAAGTATTCATAGTAAAAAATGCTTGGTTTGGGTTTTAGATTTTTCTTCTGCGATCGTTCACTGCTAGCAGACGTTCACATAAGCATACCTCTACTGTACTCTCAGTGGAAATTGTTATACACCTTTTCCTTGAAGGACTCCTCTTGCTTTTTTGCTGTTTTCACAACACCATGTACGACGTACGGGGTCTACGAAGCTCTGAAACCTCCCTCTTTCCGAAATATTTTTTTTTTAATCTTTCGCTTTTCAGCTGGTACGGAAATTGCCCGCCTGAAATTGCCCCCCGCGGTAAAGCAAAACAGGTTTTGTCCCAATTTCTGGTTAGTTTCTTCCACGGTTAAACCGGTTTCTCGGGCTCCCGACACTAACCTGAAATCGGGTAAAAACCTGTTTTACTTTGTCTGGGTCGATTTCAGGCGGGAAATTTCCGCCCGGGAGCGCTAGCCAAAATTCTACAGAGTTGCCAGACAATAGTTGCGCTTTTGCAGATACCATGGTATCTGTTACTGCGGTAACCGGATCTGCAACTGGTCGTTTTTGCAGTTACCGTGGTATCTGATACACGGTTGCTCTGCAAAAACGACTATTGCCGAAACTGCACTTTTCGAATTCATCCCCCCCCCCCCAAAAAAAAAACCCCTGATATTCAGTCACATCACTAAGCGCCAAACTTCTTTCCCACCAATTTGACAAAAACTGATGAAAGTGAGATGACTTTTCAGATGCTACGATCAGCTACCACGGTCGGACCATGGTATCTAAATATCAGATACCACGATAACTGGCCAGATACCACGATAACTGCAAAAACTCGAAAACGGCTTAGACCGTGGTATCAGATACCATGGCATCTAAAAAACGCAACTAATAACTTAAGATATGTCTCAAGACGTCACTGGAAAGGAAAGGCCAAACTTGACATCTCTGCACCTAACCACGGCGCGCATTTGTCTGAATTTTTCGCGAGAAAAAGCAAGTGTTAGTTTTTTTGCCGACATCCAGTTAACCGACCTACAAGATCTCTCACTGTAAGTCGTTTCTTCCTTCGGTTAACCGACCTTAGTTTTTATTTTTTTTTTTTTTTTTTTTGCCACGTAGTATCTTTTCGGTTCTTCCTGTCCAATATGATTTGGCCAGGTGACTACGCTTCCACTTTCCCTCGGTGACGCCAACGGTCCTAACATCTCATATTTTAAACTATTATTTTTTTTTGTTTTTGTTTCAATGACCGACCTATATATTTAGCGTCACCTACACTTTCCTCTATCTCTACATTTAATTTTTTAATATTCTTTCTTATTTCCTCTTTTATCACTTATTTCTCATTTTACCATTTTCATGTTTAAAACCTTAAAATTTTCTTTACTTTCTCCTTTCTTAAAATCTCCTTTCCTATTTTTTTTTTTTTTTTTTCAATTAAAATTTGTTATATATAAAAATATTATCCCTCATTATTTTTTGTTTATTTTTTTTTTCGCAACCAAACCAAAAGGGGGGTTTTATCCTGGAGACATTAACAACACAAAATTTGTTTTATCTCTTCGCTCTTCCTGCGTCAAAGGATGCCCTTCCGTCATAGGGAATCCCTTTTGCAGTGGCATTTATTATAATCTTTTTCATTTCCGTCTCCGATACCAAAACCCCTTTTTTTTCTTTTTTTTTTTTAAATCTATAAAACAAATACAATCAAAAAATTACATATAAATAAACGTTCATTTGATCGTACTTTACACACAAAATTAATTAGTACGATTAAATGAAAAACTTTTAACAGTTACCAATTTTCTTCATATAAAACTACTTTGGTTGCCAAAAAAAAAAAAACCTTTAAAAATGTGTCCCTTTCTTAAAACATTAAAATTTACCGTTTACATAGATTATTTTTTCTTTTCTTTTTTAAAATTAAATTTCAAATTAAATCCTCAATATTAAATTTTAATTCCAAAAAAATTCCTACTTTATCATTACTACCTTTTATCATTTCCCAACATTTTTTGACTTTCATTATTACATTATCATCCTCACCTTTTTCTCTGTCTTTCCACGCATAATAACAATATGTCGATATCATGAATGTCATTGTTCTTTCTCTTTTTAATCCATGGTTACTTTTAACGTTTATAAGGCTCATTTCTTCCTTGAAATGCCATTTGTCTCCATATTCCATTAAAGAACGTATTATATTTTCGAATTTTCTTAGTCTCTCCTTTTTCTTCCTGCATTTAATGAGAAAATGATTTACATCTTCGATTTCGTTACAATTTCTACATTTTCCCGTGTTATGTTCAGGGAAAATTCGATGCTTTCTTTCTTCTGTTGGAAGAAGGTTATGTATTTGGTAAAACAGATGCTGTTTTACTTTCGGCGAAAGCATCGATGTATGGAGGAGATTGAAAGCTCGGTTTGCTTGCTCTTCGTCTATGCGTTTCTCTTCAATTAATTTTATATCCGGTAGACTCATCTTTTCTCGGTAAAAATTTCGTATCTCTTCTTTTGGTGTTTCTCTTACATCAGGGTCAACAATTGCTTCTTTTCTCATCTCTTCTATGTCCATAAACGCGATTTCTAGGCTTTGTGGGTATTTTTTTTTTCCGCTTGTTCTCATTAGCATCCACGAATTTAATACCGAGTCTTTTTTCTCGGTCATATTTTCCAGAGCTGTCCTGACGAAAAGCTCTCTTGACTTAGCTTCAGGGTTAATTATCTGAAGTCCTCCTTTTATCTTCTGCTGGTACATATCTGTAATCCTGAGTTTTGGTGGTTCTTTTCCTTCCCATATGAAATTGTATATTATTTTGTGAATTTTTTTTAATGTCGCTTTCGAAGGGTACGAAACATTAGCCAAATACCATATTATTGGAAGGCTGTAAATATTTATGTATTCCGCTTTCTGAAAAACCGTGAGCTTCCGATTCCGTCCGTAATTAATCGACGCTATCATTTTTGATATTGTTTCCGACCAATTCTTTTTTTCTGTATCTTTCCACGATTTATTAAATTTTAATCCCAGTATTTTTATCTCTTTTTTCAACGGTATTCCACATACTTCTGTTACCCCATCTTCTCTTTCTGACATTATTTCCAGGATTTCACACTTTCCTTTATTTAATTCTAGCTTGACGAGTTTGCAGTAATGTTCTGCATACTCGATAGCCATTTTGTTATCTTCCTCATCTTCTGTGAACGTTGTGATGTCATCAACAAAACCTCTCGCTTTTAATATTTCATCAAATAGCTTAATACCACGTAGCTTCATTTCAAGGAATTTTAGTAGTGGATCAATATATAGTTCGAAAAGCATCATGCTCAATGGACATCCTTGTCGAATTCCCAATTCCGCATTGAATTCTTCAGACACCATGTCGCCCATGACAATCAGTTGTGTGGTCTCTTTATACAGCTTTTTTATCCATTCAGTGAAAACTGGGGAAAACCCATAGACGTTCATGATAATGTAGAGTAGCAGTCGTCGAAGTTTATCAAAGGCTTTCCTTATGTCTAATCCCATGATTCTCCAATTTAGGGCTTTGCCCTTTTTTACGGACGCCGACTGCAGTAGCAGGTTTCTGATGCATGCCAGTATGTCCGTGCTTTTTCTTTTATTGAAGCCTCCGCGCTGATTTACACTAAGAATTGATGGCAATACTTCTTTCAGTCGATTTGCTAGCACTTTTGTTAATATCCTGTAATCGCATTGCGTGAGTGTAACGGGCCTCCAGTTATTAAGGTCTTCTCGGTCTCCCTTTTTTGGTATTAACTTTACGACCCCTCTAGTTTCTATTGTGCTTTGGCCTTTTCCATTTAGTATTTCGTTAAATAGTCTGCAAAACGCCACAGAGAAATCAATCTTGAATTCCTTGTATAGCTCATATGGAAGTCCATCATAACCTGGAGACTTATTTCGATTTGCCTGTCCTATTGCTGCTAGCACCTCTTCTGGCTTTATTTCATGGCAAAGAAGCTCATTTTCTTCCTTTTTTAGCTTTTTTATGTTTAGTTCTGACAAAAAATGTTCAAGGTTTGCAACATCTTCTTGGCTTTCTGGTTCATTTAGCTTGAATGTCTTCTTGTAGAAATTCTCTATTTCTTTTATTATCTCGGTCTTTTCTTCTATTATTTTTCCATCCTGGGTTTTAATCTTTGTTATTGTCTCTTGACCATTTTTTTTTCTTTGTCTACATATCAGGGTCGTTGTGAGCTGTTCGTTCTGAATCTGTTCGTTTAACTTAGCTCGAACTTTTATCCCTTCTGCAATTTTTTGCTCAATTTCTTTAATTTCCTTGTGTATCTCAAAATATTCTTCGTTTGCATTTATCCCTTTGTTTATTTCGAGTTTTAGCTCGTATAGAACTTTATACAGATGCTTGAGGTGACTCTGTTCGAAATCATGACTTAATCTTGAAACTGATTTCGCAGCTATTGTTATCGCTGGTTTTGCATTTTCTTCCCAGTATTTACTTAGATTTTCGTTGGAGACGTTTTTCATCTTTTCCGTAACTTGCAGCACTACTTCTCTAATTTCTTTTGTTTTAAGCACATTTGTGTTCATTTTCCATAATATATTCTTCTTTGGGATTTTATTTTTTTCATTTTTTTTGTATTTATTTGCATCATGACTGCATAGTGGTCAGATAGCGGTGTGTAAATATGCTGCACGTCTTCAATTTGTCGGATTAACCCTTGCGACACATAAATTCTGTCAATCCTCGATCCTCCACCTTCTTTTCCTTTCCAATTTATCCGAGTAAAATCGATAGTATTATTTTTTATTTTCCATGCATCTTCGAGTTCCAACCCTTTTACTAGATTTTTTAGCGCTTTTGATCGTATATCAGATTCCAGTTTAGCATCTTCCTTTTCAATGACGCAGTTGAAGTCACCTAATATAATGGTCTCTGTCCCATCATTAGGCAGGTAGGGCGCGATTTCTTGTTCGAAAAAGTTTTCCCTCTCTCGCTTTCGGTTACTTCCTGATGGAGCGTATATATTCACTGCTGATATATTCCCAATTTTGCAACTTATTATTCTTCCCTGCAGATCTATTCTAAGGTTTTGGACTTCCGACATCTTTTTTATATATTACTGCAACACTTCCCATTCGTTTCTGCGTATTTGTTTTGAAACTGTATTCTGGCTCGAATGCTTCTAGGTCGTCGGTGTCTGTCTCCTGTAGGAATGCTACGTCGATGTCGTTTTTTCCTAGGAAATCTTTTAGCATTTTTTGCCTATTCTTTTGTTTCAAACCATTTAAGTTTAGCGTTATTAGTTTTTTCTTATTTCTGTGCAATCGTCTGTGTTCTCATTTTCTGCTGTGGCGAGGCTTTCGTGTCCTTCTTCCGGGTCACCATTTTTCTCTGGGCTTCCTGACTTCCTTGTTTTCTTCGTAGCTTGTTCTTCATGTGAGCCGACGGATGAGTCGAGATCCGCTGCGTCTGCGAGGCCTTGTAGAATTTCACAAGTGGACTGCGTATTGGTTTCTTCAGTCTGCATAGCTTGTGAGATTCCATCCACCATAGATTCTATCGCTGCAATTCTCGTTTCCACCTCTGTCCCCGTATCTTTACTTCCTATATCCATCCTTCCGCTTTTCTTTCTTATGCTTCTTTTTCTTCCTCTCGTCATCATACCACTTGGCTCCTTCTCTTTTTCTTCATCTGTTCCTTCGTAAGATACTATGGATTCTGATCTTTCTCCCTTCTTTTTTGCTTCTCTTTCGCTATCACGCAGTTCTCTAGATTTTCTTTCTGTTTCTTTATGAGCTTTTGCTGTCAAAATCTCTATTTCCAGATCAATTCTGCTCTCTATATCCTGGCTGTACAGAGAATCCACAGGTTGTCTTGGCTGCAAAAATGGGAATTCGATTTCGCTGTCGAGGTTCGGCTGTTTTTGATACGTAGTTGTGCGCCAACGACTAGTAATTGTCGGCGTTTCAACACAGTTCTGCGCAATGTGACCAGGAAGGTTGCACCGCCCGCATGTTTTAATTTGGCCGTCGTACCAGACACGCATTCTCATCCCGTCAATTATTACGAATGACGGGATATTTTCAGTGATGTGTATGCTCAGTGATAGCCTAGTTTTCGCAGTTTCTAGATAACCTTCTCCCTGGTACGTTTCCCTTCTACAGCTTACGACTCTTCCGTATCGTTCCATTTCCTCTTTAACCACGTTGGGATCCATTTCGAACGGCACTTTGTCTATTTTTACAGTTGTTGGTCTTTTTTCGCAGTTTTCAACTTTTACGTACCGTACTCTTCCCGCGTTTTCAAGGATCAGTTCTCCGTCATGGGCCTTCTCTAGGAAGTTTTCTAGCTCTTTAGTACTTACGAATTTCACATATAAGTTCCTTTTGTATCGTAAGTTTGATGAATCTATTCCTACGATGTGTTCCTTTCGAAGCCCGTTGCTTTTCAGCCATCGATGAATCTGGAGCTCAGAAGGTATTTCTTGCTCCTCAAAATCCTCGAAGCTCAGAAAAGCCGTAGTTTTTCTCTGGTACTTGAAAGCTGTTCTTCCGTTTTCCATATTTATCCTCACTATCCTACTTCCTTTTTTTTTGTTGTTTTTTTTTTTTTTTTTTACTAATACAATAACCTAAGCTAATCTATCAAATCAAAGCGATTATCAAAGGCTCTGGCTCTCACCCAATCTGGCTCTCACCCAAACTCGATCGCTGCAATTACGTTTGCATGTGCACACGACAATTGCCCATTCAAGACTGGACGACTGGAGTTTTTATAAGCTGTTTCTTTTTGCTCCGTTTGCCGGTCGGTTTACCGACTTGCTGACTGAGGCGGGAGCTCCGTCCAACCGACCTACGCTCTTGGCACGGCGCGAAATTCAAAATTCTCATTGGAGAGATAGGCGCCGGCGACGGGAAGACGCCATTTTTCTTATAAGCCGTTTTTTAGAGCCCAGTCCAACCGACCGGCCAGACGAAAAAACGGTCAATAGTGGCAAGTAGGTAGGTTAACCGACCTATGGAGAAAAGGCAAAAAACTCAGCTATTGTTCCGCGGAGCCCAGCCAAAGTCGACAAGTGCTAACAAGAGACTCCCTGATTTAACGAGGCAAGTATGAGTTTTCTGAAAAACAATATTTCCCGACTATTTTATCGTGAAAGAGCCATTTGTTATAACAGCTGTGCATCAAAGGATCCCTCTTGCTTATTCTGCCTTTTATAATACATCTAGCTCCCTTATGGAATTATAGGCTTCTAAAATCCCCACCTTTCTCCATTGTTTCGTTTTATACCTACTAATTTTTAGCGCTTTCGAAGCACTGCCGAGTTTTGCTGGTTACACAACGCAAAGTTTGCCAGAATCTTTAACGTCCGCTCAACTTTTTCACACACAAGGATGTGGAATCTTCTGCTTTCGACTTATTTTGTTTGCTTAGTTTTCCTACTTTTTAACCACGGCGCGTTCAGTTTTCAAATGTTTCGCGCCCAGCCGCCGCGTCGGAGAGCAGGAAGGCTGGACAGAATCGACACGCACTAACAAGAAAACCGCTAAATTCAGACGGAAAGTAATGGTATATTCGAGAAACGTTTTTCTGATCCACTTCATAGTGGAAAGATCATTTCTAGTAAGAGTTGCGCTTTAAGGGAGTGAACTCACTTACATGGCGGCAAATAGTGGAGAAACCATTATCATGTTGACAGAAGTGATTACTAAAATCCCTACGGTAACTTTTCTTTCAAATTCCAGAACCAGCCAAAGTCATTAGGATAAGTACATCCACACTGTTAGAAGTTTCATAACACATAACACAAGGATGCGCAGTTTCAACAGACAACAACTTTACAGACAACCTTTGGGATGTAACCTGTTGTGATTTTGAAAACGTCATGCATGAAATGTTTAAGATAATTTCATAAACCACATTGGCCTGACATATCACAAAAAATCAACGAAGAAACCAACGAAAATGGGGTTTGTAAGGGCCAAAGAATATCCTGAAATAAAAGTAAAAGGCGAATATTTCGGGAAGACAACCGCCTCCCTTCTTCAGCTCAGACGGAAAATTTCGAGGAAAAATGCCAAAACGAGGAGAGAAAACCAAAACAAAGCAGAAAACCTACAAGAAACCGAAAATTAAAACAAAATTGGAAAAACTGAAAGTATAAAATAAAGACAGCGAGCCACTCACCAATACCTGCGAATAACAATTAAGAGGAACGAATAACTGAAGAGGCGGTTGTCTTCCCGAAATTTTCTCCTTTTATTTTAGTATATTCGTTGGCCTTCACAAACCCCATTTTCTCGTTGATTTTTTGTGACATGAAATGTCTGTTAAGAAACTGCTGACAGTGCAGGTATTAATGCGTACTTTAAACCATGAACCTTCTTGGTAACCGTGACAAAACCTCAGAAACCACACTGTCATAGTAGAATCACACACCTTTAGTAGTGTCCCCATTTTCTGCATATTTTTCATAGAGTGCGAACTTCCGCGGGTCGTCGACGACATGGAACTTCTTCAGTAGCATTTGGATGAGCTGACCCGTTGTCGTCTCGCTGAAAGAAATTATTTTTCTATTAAAAAGACATTACGCAAGGATCAAATACCATTGGAATGTCTTGGAAATCATCTCGGCTTCATGATGTGCCAACATTTTCTTTGACAGCATTCTTGCCTAAGACCTTGTTTACTTCTGAGACGTAGGGAAAGGGGAGGACAAGTGTATGCCTTCTTCCAATTATCAAATACGCCCAAGCTTGTTCCCCCGCCTACGAAACCTTCAGAAAGATACCTAAATTCATTCTTTCCGTATTTTACTAAACATTTTAACTGTACTTGATTTATGTTCGTTTCGTATTTGTTGATTGTATTTTATTTGTATTTTTAGTAAATGTTTGTTTTTACAATTGCCGCCCGTCTTAGCCTAGTGTTATTAGGGTTGAAATAAAATTGACTGATCGATCGATTAACTCGATTCTTGCCTGGTTACGGTTGGCTGGAGCAGGCTACCACCAGCTATTTTTTTTATTATGATTTTATATTTCCAAAATAAAACCAAACTTTCATTCAGTAACTGTATCCAACCTTTTCCAGTTTAAAAGTAGAAGTAGATTGTTATCTTCTTTCTTCCAATCCGTTAAATATTTCCGTCTGGAATTCACACGCTCCCAAATATAGATCCATTTTGATTTTCTCCAGTTACGAGTAATCAACTCAATCTATTTTTGTTTTAAAATTTTCAAAAAATAACGCCATTATTGTTAAGAATAAGCAAAACAATGCATAAGCTAAAAAAAAAGGTAAGATTAGTACTATGGAATAGTCTGGATTTCTACAGGAAAGACGGGTATGAAAGCAGACCACTATCCGCAGCTTCAATACTCTATCTGACTAAGTCTAAAACCCGCCAGTGATCCTCAGGAAGAACGAGAAAACTCAACAACTCACAGATAAATATTCTTTGAGCCCAAGCTGACTTTGAAACATTTATCCAAACAATGTTTACAACGGGTATGCCAGCTACGATTCTTCATCAGCGATATTTCGGCCCTTTTTGGCAAGGGTCCTCGTCAGGCTGTCAATCCTCTGGTTCAACTTCGGGGAAGGAAGTAATTACAAGGGAAGGGAAGGAAACAAACCTGTAATTACAGGTTTGTTTCTTTCCCCGAAGTTGAACCAGAGGATTGACAGCCTGACGAGGACCCTTGCCAAAAAGGGCCGAAATATCGCTGATGAAGAATCGTAGCTGACGTACCCGTTGTAAACATTGTTTGAATAAACAACTCACATACTGTGTCAACCAATCACGGCAATCGTTGGGGACAGCTGTGGTGCCGCTTCCGGCACTTCCGCTAGGAACACGGCGATTTTGCATTGGCAAGGAGAGTTAGTCATCAAGAATCTTGTCACGACGATCGCCCGGCAAAATTAGGAAAGGTGTGGTTTTAAAGGCTGGTTGCCTCTAAACTTCAATTATACTAAATTGACTGTTTTTGTTTTTATGACACTTCGGCACCTTCGGCCAAGTGTCATATAGCGATCGCAATTTCTGTCCGTCCGTCGGTCTGTCCAGGTTTTGCTAGTTCAGGCACTTCCAGATAATCTAGGACGATGAAACTTGGCAGGCATATCAGGGACCCCAAAAGATTAAGTTGGAAATAGTCACTTTACCGATCTGAGCATCGTGTGGGGAGTGGATGGAGGGGGAATCCGGAATCTAGAGGTATTTATAACTTTTGAACGGGTTATCAGATCTTAATGAAACTTGATATTTGGAAAGACCCCGTGTTTCAGACGACCGGCTTAAAATCCGGACCGGATCCGGCGACTTTGAGGGGAGCTGGAGGGGGGGGGGGACCGGAATTCTTGGAAAACCCTTAGAGTGGAGGGATCGGGATGAAACTTGGTGGGAGGAACAACCCGATGAAAAATTTATCTCAAAATAGTACTATAAAGTAGTACGAAAAAGTTGCATGCAGTACTAACGATGCTACTACATGCTTCTACTTCAAGGCTACCGTGTTACTGCATACTACTATATGGTACTATTAGCGAGACTGGATGTTACTATGGCAAGACAGGACGCTACTGGATACTACTACATAAGATTGGACCAGTCTGAGGCACATTAAATGATAGTATTGTTTGATATTACATAGTATTACATGCAACGTTTTCGTACTACTACCATACTACTACGCAGGTTACAAATTTTTCATCGGGAAGCACAAGTCCTAGATACATCGTTGATATAACCGTACTGGATTCGGGCACTGTGGGGGGGTTTGGGGGTGGGGAATTCCGGTGATCCCGCTAGTTCGTACTTCCGGATGTGCTAGGACAGTGAAACTTGGCAGGCACGTCAGGGACCTTAAAGATTAAGCTGGAAATGGTCACTTCCCCGATCCGAGCATCGTGGGGGGAGTGGAGAGAGGGGACATCCGGAATCTTGAGGTATTCATAACTTTTGAACGGGTTATCGGATAGCAATGAAATTGGAAATTTGGAGGGGGAGTTGGGGGGGGGGGGGGGGAATTCGTGATGCCGCGAGTTCGGTACTAAGACGATGAAATTTGGTAGGTATATCAGGGACCCGAACAGACTGCCTTGAGATTAGCTATTTCGCGATCCGACCATCGTGGGGGCGTGGAGGGATGAGGAATCCGGAATCTAGTGGCATGCATAACTTTTGAACGGGTAAACGGATTTGAATGAAACTTGGCTATTGGAAAGAGCTATCGTCTCAAATGTTCCACGTGAAGTCCGGATCGGATCCGATTCTTGTGGGGGGAGTTGGAGGGGACCACCAGAAATCTCCTGAAACGCTTAGAGTCGAGGGATCGGGATAGAATTTGGTAGGAAAACAAGCATAAGCCCTGTAGACACGTACTTGACAGAACCATATCTTACCGGGGCTCTTGGGAGGAGCTGTAGGAGGTTTCCCGGAATTCCAGTGCCATGGACGATAAAACTTGGAGGACATAATACTGACCCGACCAAATAGACTTAAGAACCGGACACGATGCCCTAAGAAAACTTCCGTTCCTGGATCCGACCGTTTTTGAGGGAGCTAAGGGAATGGGAATCCGGAAATTACTGACTTCCCTAGGTTACGAACAGGTAGTCCGATTCGAGTGAAACTTAGGCGTGATAAGAACTGATGACTTAGATATGCAAAATAGGTTTCCGAACCACATGCGGCCATGGTTAGGGGAGTTGGAGGGGGGTCCGAAAACTTTTTGACGTGCACAAAAACCAAACGAATGGGCCGAATGGGATGCAAGTTGGACAGGACCGAGTTTATGCGTCGCATATTCGTTATTTGGCGTCCGAATCAATTGGGTCACAGAGGGGGGAGTTAGAGGGAGAGTCTCGGAAATTCTGTGGCTCGCTGAGGGACACGAGTGGAGCGATTTTAATGAAACTTGGAAAGTAGAGAGACCATATGCCCTAGATGACATATTTTAGGGTCCCGACCGAATCCCAGCATGGTGCTCGAGCAATTTCCCGAAAATTGCTCAGATTGGAGTGAAACTTGATAGGCCGTAAGAGAAGATGCTTTAGATGATTCAGTGTCCAACGAGATTCTCTTGTGGCAGGGGGAGTTGGAGGGGGGGGGGGGGTACCGGAAATAGTGTGGCACGTTTAGGAATTAAACGAGAGGATCTACACTTAAAAGGTAGAAAAGTAATATGCCATAGATGATCCGATGCAATGCCGGAAATACTCAGACTCGAGTGAAACTAGATATCCTATTTCTAGGTCCGAACCTCTCATCGACTTTCTTGCCTCACCTACTCGTAACAAGTTCCATGAGCTCGTAGCTCTTGTTTATAAAAAGGTTTAAATACGGTTGGATTATCTAATAATAAACTGAGATGTTTCGAGAGTTGGCTCTCGATGATTTTTTTTTCTTTTTTTTGTTAGTTGTAATAATATGATATGATATTTATTACTTTAAATGCACAGGGGCCATGGCAATACAAAGAAAAACATACAAAATAATTAGAACGTTCACTTAAAACTACAAAAAAAATTCTCTGTGAGCCATAGACAACTTGAGGAATCTACCCACCTTCCTTGTGGTGGTAAAACATTCGTTCTTCACCATCCACTCCTGATCACACTCATTTACTCCAAATATTTCTCTCCTTTAATCATTCAGTTCCCTACACTCGCACATAGTGAGCGTGTTCCACCCTCGTACCATTAGTAACTATTAGTTACTAAATCCGTTCCAACCTCACGAAAAGTTACTACGCTGACCGTTCCAGCCTTCTCGAAATAGTAACTAATAGTAACTATTTTCTTAGTAGTAACCACGAATATCTGTCACGTGATTGGTCGGATTCACCCGTGGCATGATATTCCGCTGGAAAATAGAAAAATAGTTCCAGCCTTGACGACAATAAGGCAAAATTTGTGACGTCATGCGTAGTAACTACGGTATGTAGGATGGAACACGCTCAATATGTCGCACACACCATATCGGTTGTATTCGTGAGAACACTCGGTGAATTACTTTTATTAATTTAATATATTATTCAGCGAAGGTTATTTTCTACGTGATAACTGTTTCCCAACCAAAGGACCATTGCAGAGCCCTTGATATTTTGTTTATATAAGTAGATTTTTTTTTTTTTAGTGTCAAATATACAGTGATTTTGTGTTATGATAAAAAGCACTTGAGCTTGAACTGCGTGTTCTCGCGCAACTGCAGTCAAAAGAAACTGCGGTATATAACGTCGCTACAAAGAATGGGCATCAAATGGCGCCACCATCACTTCAAAAAACTGGAATGCTTTAGTCACTAGGCGGCGCCATTTGGTGATTTTTTCCGAGACCCTGTCAAATATAACTTGAGTTTCAGAGTTAAAGTTTAACTGAAAAGCCAACTTATTTTTGTGTCATTTAACTGAATATATTGAGTTATTTAGATTCGGCAAAGCGATTTTTTATTTTCCCCTTTCTGCTCTTGTTATGACGTTCAGAATATCTGCGGCTGTCCCCACAGCGTAAATTCTACTACGACGCGGGAAATTTTAATCTCAACACAAACGCGGCTTTTCAGTGGGTAGTGGTGAGAATGGTGAAGATTGCTTAGTGCCTGGACAAAAAGAAAAATCATAAATCTTTCTCGTAAGGCATGCAACAAAATACAAGCGCATAGAAACCACAAATCCCACGGAAATTCCACTATTTGAAAACCGATTACTCGTGAATAGCGGAATAACGAAGTAGCGCATTTCAGCGGGTCTTCAAGCTAATTTAAGTGAATAAGTGACGGGTAACTAGATTGTCCTATCCCAGCCCTTTTCGGTTAAACCTTAAAGGACCCCTCGCCTATTTACTCTTCAACTTACAGTATTTTAAAATACTGTAGCGTAAATTCTACTACGACGCGGGAAATTTTAATCTCAACACAAACGCCGACTTTTCAGTGGGCACTGGTGAGAATGGTGAAGATTGCTTAGTGCCTGAACAAAAAAAAAAATCCTAAATCTTTCTCGTAAGGCATACAACAAAAATACAAGCGCGTAAAGGCACCACAAATCCCACGGAAATTCCACTATTTGATAATCGATTATAATTTTCAGCGTTTATTCATGAATAGCGGAATGACGAAGTAGCACATTTTCAGCGGGTGTTCAAGCTAATTTATAAATATTTTAATAATATTTGTATATTTTATACGTAGTGAACTGATAGACAAAAATGCTCCTCAGCCGGGATTTGAACCCAGGACCCTCTGCTTACAAGGCAGTCGCTCTACCAACTGAGCTACCGAGGGGCTTGTGAACAGAGTTCGCAAACCACTACAATAGTCTGGTAGAAGCCGGCCATAGGAACAGTGATCCCGCCCGAAGGCAAATTCAAGCAGAGGGTCCTGGGTTCAAATCCCGGCTGAGGAGCATTTTTGTCTATCAGTTCACTACGTATAAAATGTTTCCATCTCAAGGGCGTCTTCCCAATTAAAAATTATATGTTTGGTTTTATCTGGTTTTCACCATGAGACCCCGTGTTGTGGGTCCTGGTATGTCTACGTGGCTCCGACAATGGAGTCCTAGACTTCTAAATTATATTCGAAAAATGTTTATGGTTTATTGGTCACGGTACAAGTCCCTTGTCTAAAGTGCCATCTATGTATTATTAACATTTGTATACTTCAAAACTAGGCTGTGCTTTCAAGAAATAACCCACGGTTTTGGCTGTTTTAAGCCTTTTCCAAGACCCGTTGACTTATAGCGAAAACAGGGAAAAATTTACATAAACGTTTTTTCTGATGGAAAAGCTTCTCGCAAACAACTGTCGATAGCGTAATACACATCGAAGGTAGCAAAACACGGCATGTGAGAAAATCAGCGTGGATTCTTTAGAGGGGTTAGAATGTACCGTACGAAATTGGGGTCTCTGGGTTTAGAAATATATGGAGGGATTAGCGATGTAGGTTGCGTTAGAATTATAGGCAAGACAGGTCCTCTAAGGACAAATGATTGTACAAGAGAACTGGTGGATTCAGCGTGGAGAATTTCTCCGTTTGTTTTCGATTATAGCTGGTTTAACCGACCGCTCCAGCTCTTAAAGCACAACTCTTACTAGAAATGATCTTTTTCCAATGAAATGGATTAGAAAAAACGTTTTCGAATATACCATTACTTTCCACCTGAAATTAGCGATTTTCTTGTTAGCGCGTGTCGATTATCTCCAGCCTTCCTGCTCTCCGACGCGGCGGCTGGGCGCAAAACATTTGAAAACAGAACGCGCCGTGGTTAAAAAGTGGGAAAATCAAGCAAATAAAAGAAGTAATAAACAGGTGCTTCTGAGATCCTTATGTGTGAAAGAGTTATCAGCGGACTTTGAAGATTCCGGCAAAAGGTTCGTTGTGTGACGGGCAAAACTCGGCAAATGCAAAAAAGCGCTAGAAATCGTAGGCGCAAAACGAGACAGTGGAGAAAGATGGGGATTTCACAAGCTTATAATTCTTTATGGGAGCTAGGTATGTTATGAAAAGCAGAATAAGCAAGTGGGATCCTTTAACTACACACATTCACAGGAAACGATGCGCAGTAGCATATTACGTTGCATGAACGTGAAGTTCCCAGTTACAGAATCCCACTACTATTCGAGCACAAAGAAGCGGCCATGGTAACATCGACTAATGGAAGGTTAAGGGTTGAGATCACAGATGGCGATATTAAAGGCTAACTTCCGACATCAAGATTGATATATGATTCAGTAAGTACTGTGCAAATGGCTTATTACTAGGCTGCATGTAATAAATTCATTCATTCATGTCGGGTTACAGTAAAGGTATGCTTATGTGAACGTCTGCTAACAGTGAACGATCGCCGAAGAAAAAACTAAAACCCAAGCCAGGCATTTTTTACTATGAATACTTGTAATAACCACTCACACTTTTGTCACTTTTGAATATTTTGCTAATTCACGGCTGAAAGTGACTCAACTGACAACTGGTTTGCTTTTTATAATTTAAAAAGTTAGCGACGAGGAACGCAACTTCAACGGACAAGATGGCGGTCTAATCAACTTCAAATAAAACTTTTACTTTTAACAAATTTTCCGGTTTCGGCCGGATTCCGGGCGAACTAGTTGTCTGGGTAAAAAATACTTTTCAAATAAGTGTTCAGCATGTCTACTTACCCCTAAATCGGACATTTAATCAACTTCAAACTGAACTTTTAAATTAACCAGCCTTCCGTTTTTTGCCGGATTCCGGACAAACTACTTGTCCGGCGAGAAAATGGTTTTCCCCATCGACTTCAGCATGTCTTCTTACCCCTAAATCAAACATTTAATCAACTTCAAATGAAACTTTTACTTTTAACCAACTTTCCGAATTTTGCCGGATTCCGGGCGAACTACTTGTCGGACGAGAAAATGTTTTGCATATTCGTGTTCAGCATGTCTTCTTACCCCATAATCGACTATCACATTAGCTGTTTAAAAAAAATTTCTTGCCCCTTAATTTGAACCCCCTCCCCCACTCCTAACTGTATAGGGCTACAGAGCCCATCTACGAAACTGACCTTACCCTTGACCCAGAGAATCCTCACAGCAAGTTTCATCAAAATATCTCATTCCCTTCGAGAGTTATCGTGCTAACAGACGGACAAGTTTTACGATGTCATAGGTATCCCTCTACTTCCGTTTTGGGATCCCAAAAAGGGACAAATCTAATCATATAATTAATTAATGCCTAACAAAATCGATGTTCCACTGTAACGGTTCCGTTGTCGACAGTCTGGGGCTTGGATCAAAGGCTAAAACCCGGATGTCCTTTGACACTGAAACGGGGTGGGGTGGGGGATCAAAGAAAGGACACACAAATTTTCCCAAATATCCTTAATTTGAGTGTGTGTGTGTGTGGGGAGGGGGGGTCTCGCCTATGATGGTGCCAGAAGCCTCATCTAGGCAGAGTATCTTTTAAAGAACCCCTCTTGCTTATTCTGCCTTTGATAATATACCTAGCTCCCTTATTAAGCTTCTAAAATCCCCGTTTTACTCCATTGTTTCGTTCTGTGCCTACAAATTTTTAGAGCTTTCTCGGCCGTGCCGCGTATTGTCGGTTACATAACGCGAAGTTTGTCGAAGTCTTGAACGTCCGCTGACAACTCTTTCACACACAAGTATATGAGAATCTTCTCTTTTTTACATCTTTTATTCGCTTAGTTTTCCTACTTTTTAACCACGGCGCGCTCAGTTTTCAAATGTTTTGCGCCCAGCCGCCGCGTTGAAGAGAAGGAAGGCTTGATATAATCGACAAGCGCTAACAAGAAAATCGCTAAATTCAGACGGAAAGTAATGATATTTTAGAACATTTTTCTGATCCGTTTCATAGTGAAAAGATCATTTCTAGTAGAGTTGTAACGAGCGGGACGAACAAGCGGAATGATTGGCGGGGAGTAAGGCGATTTGTACCACCCAATAAAAGATGGATAAAAGGACCAATGAAGATATGTAGGTGGCTCTTGTAAACTACTCGACCAGAAGATGTTCCATGATCGACTCAACCCTTTCCGAGGGAAACCAAGGAAGTGATTCTGGCTGAAAATGTTTTTTTTTTTTTTTTTTTTTTTTGGTTGAGCGTCCCGGACCGGGTAAGCCAAGCTTACTTCATTTATGTGTCCAACGAGATTCTCTCGTGGCAGGGAGAGTTGGAGGGGGGGGGGGGGTACCGGAAATAGTGTGGCACGTTTAGGAATTAAAGTGGATCTAAACTTAAAAGGTAGAAAAGTAATATGCCACGGATGATCCGATGCAATGCCGGAAATACTCAGACTCGAGTGAAACTAGATATCCTATTTCTAGGTCCGAACCTCTCATCGACTTTCTTGCCTCACCTCTTTTCTTTCTTTCTTTCCTTTTTTTCTTTATTTTTGTCGAAGTTTTTGTTGTTGTTGATGTTTTGTTTTGAGGGTAATTGGACCCTTACAGGTTCGCCTCTGGGCACTGAAGATTCTAGTTTTTTTTAACAAACCCTTCATTCATTCTTTCAGACATCAAAATACGGCTCTTTGCCAGTTTTCAAATAAGCTAAGTTTAGCTGATACTTTGTGAGTATTTTCAACGCTATTTTTGGTCAAACTGCAGTGTTTAACTTGTCAATATTTAACTTAGTTTTTGTTTCAATCACTGAACTGCTCGACATGAAGAAACATAAGTGTATATAACAGGTTACGTCTGACAAAAAATACTGTTAGTAGATGGGATGGAAAAAAGGCTGTTAGTCCACCAGACCCACAAGCTAATTTTTTTTCTCTCTAAACCCAGCCCCCCTCCCCCCTCTCACCACTCTGACTGATGACAGATGGAGCTAAAAGGATGTGGCAGCTAAGATTCATTTCAGCAATATCTCGGTCCTTCTTGTAGCTAAAAGAACGAGAGAAATGAAAGGAAGGTTCTAGCAGTTCTTAATATGCTACTGGGGAGTAAATTTTTTTTTTTCAAGCTGATAACTTTATTAGTTGAATGTCCGAACAAAGAGCCCCTAAAAAGGGTAGTCCAACTTCGTTTCAGCATTGTTCAAATATGTGATATAAGGTGTATTGCGGCGTATTAGGTGTATTACTGATTCCTCTTTTCCTGGGGGCGCGCTATTAAAGCGAATAAGGAGAATAGGCTCTAGTTCTGTCTTCGCTTATGCCGGGCCAATCAGATCGCTCGGTTGGTTCCACCAGCAGGCGGAGGAAAAGAGCAGCGTCGTCAGGGTTGCCACGGGAAGCACCAAAGTTCTACTTTGTTGGAAGTTGAAGAAACAACTTTTCTTCAAAAGAACACGTTTTGTTCTATTACGACTCATTATTTTTAGTTCGAGGATCAATGCTGTCCACCAGTTGATTTAGTAGCTTTTTACGGGCGTCAAATTGTACTTGTGTACTTCAAGTAGTACTAGCTAGAACACTTTTTCTGATCTTTACAAGAAGCTCGAAAACTGTATCAGCATGGCAACACCAAACGCTGCACTGATAAGAACCTACACTTCCTATTTGAACAGGGGTGTGTATTAAGACGTAAACATCACGTATAGCGCTATTCAGCTTATTACACCTACTTGAACAATGCTTTACTCTTATAACTTTTGAGTCCGTCTTCTTGGAGTTGCTTTTTTGGAACTGCTCTAACTGAAAGCTAGGCCTTGCGGTGAAACCCGTGGGTAGGCAACAAATTATTTAAAAAATAGAGTTAAGTGACGAAAATACACAACAGGACTGGAGGTATAGAATGAATAGGCATACTTAATGCCATGGCTGTTTTAATAAGGAAAGAATAGGGTAAGCTCGTATTTAATGTCATCGAAGGAAGAGACGTAGCATCAAGCTGGTGTCAAATCTAGACTGAAAAGTGTGAAAAAAAGCTAGTGCTGAAATTTAATTTCGGACACGGTTGCTCAGTTGGGTCTAGACATGGAAGTTCCAAGCTTTGCTGAACTCTGGTTTTGTTGTGAATGGGGGCTTGGTTTTCAATTTCATTTCATGTATAATGTCACTCACGTTCAACAAGAAGGGCCTAATGGAGCACATCTCATTGACTATTAATTTAGGGCCAGCAATTATAATGACCCCATAAATATTCCTGCAGCACAAGCGACTGCGAATCGTAGCTGACCGCGCTAACGGATCCGTCAGCTGTATATAGTGAAGCAAAATTTCTGCCCTCTTTACTGTAAAAGTTTCTCCGAGTAAGGATTGAAGTTAACTGCAGTATTTGCTACTGGAATTAATCTTATCTTTACTGAGATAAGATTAATCCGAATTAGAGATAAGATTATCTTTTCAGAGACAAAATTAATCCCAGTAGCAAATACTGCAATATTTTTTTCACAGTGTTGGCACGGTCCTCCTCGAGCTCAAATCTAGAAAACTGGGCAGCTGTAACCCCAGGTTTTAAATATCGAGTCAATAAACTGAGCTGACGTTTCCGTTTAGCGCAGTCAACTATAACACCCTGGGGTATTATAGTTGATACCCCAGGGTATCAACTGCACCCCCCCCCCCCCCCTTCTCCATAGTATACGAACAGGAAGGTTACAGACTTACCTAGTTACGTGGACCGATTTGAACGCGCCCCGAGGTAGAAAAAACGAGGTTAACTCCTTGCCAGCCATAGAGGTGGCGTCATCAGCTTGCAAAAGGTCATAGAGAGATGGCGGGGTTGTGCCAGCAACGACGCTGATTGGTCGGGTCAGATTAAGCTGAATTCTTAGGAAGCCGCGGTAGTTCTTGCGTGTCTTGGACTGCAAAAAAAAAATAATATAATTTGAGATAATACACGTTCTATGCAATGTTTGTTTTTGTTTACCTTCCACTCGATCAATGGATGAAAAAAATAAGGTAAAACATACCTTTTTTCTTTGGGAGTCCTTGAAGTAGGCTAATGATTAAAACACTTTTTTAAAGAGAGGGGAGAAAAATGACTGAGACAGAAATCGTTTGGTCTGGGTTAAACACTGTAATAAAATATTTTGTACCTACAAGGTAGTTTATTTGGAAAGTTTTCCCCTCGTTCAGATGAATATTTCACTTATAGGAAAAGATTTTTTTTTTCATAATTTTTGCTGGTTTTGTGACGTTGGTGTGACGTCGTTGACGACCAATTAGTCGACACAATTGTCGTTCAAGTATTCGCATCTAGTTGTCAATCAATCAATGGCACTTATTAACAGTTGTTACTCCAAGTTACTCCGTTATTGTACAATATTCCTATGGCACTTATTAACCGTTGTTACTCCAAGTTACTCCGGTTATTGTACAATAACCGATAAGTTAGTCCTTTTCAGTGTTTTTGTTTCTTCGTGACAAAGTGTTATGTTATTCCTCATTTGTATGGCGAAAAGGTCAAATTCGGCGGTGACGCTGTGACAGCTGCTTTTGAAAAATAAAATTCTATTCTATTGTCCTAATAGGTGTAATAAGGTGTATTACCGCGTATAAGACTTATTACAGATTCCTCTTTTCCTCGGAGCGCGCTGTAATAACGTGAATAAGGAGAATAGACTAGCGTTCCATTCTGGCTTATGCAGGTCCAATCAGATCGCTTGGTTGGTTCTGCCAGCGGGCCGAGGAAAGGAGCAGCGTCGTCAGGGTTGCCACGGGAAGCACTAAAGTTCTACTTTGTTGGAAGCTGAAGAAACAACTTTTCTTCAAAATAACACGTTTTGTTCTGGTGCGACGGCTTAATGCTACTTCGAAGACCAATGCTAGCCATCCGCATATTTAACTGCTTTTTACAATGTATTGGGCGTCAAATTGTACTGGTGTACTTCAAGTAACACTAAGAACACATTTCTGATCTTCGGAAACTCGAAACACTGTATGACCTTGGCACACTGCTAGCTGCATTGATAAGAGCCTCTCGGGTTCGTATTTGAACGGGCGTGTGTATTAAGACGTAAACATCGCGTATAGCGTTATTCAGCTTATTACACCTATTAGGACAATGCTTAAGAGGAGAGACCATAAGTCCTTATCACGGCGATAGGCACCTTGGCGGCACGCAAACAATTACCGCAAGAACAACCTGTCTTTTCTTTCTGTAATTTACGAGGTATGTAATTTATTCATATGCAGCCGTTCTTCCCGATGAAAACTTTATCTCAAAATAGTACTATGAAGTAGTACGAAAAAGTTGCACGCAGTACTAACGATGCTACTACATGCTTCTACTTCAAGGCTACCGTATTGCTGCATACTACTATATGCTACTATTAGCAAGACTGGATGCTACTATGGCAAGACAGGATGCTACTGGATGCTACTACATAAGATTGGACCAGTCTGAGGCACATTAAATGATAGTATTGTTTGCTATTACATAGTATTACATGCAACGTTTTCGTACTACTACCATACCACTACGCAGGCTACAAATTTTTCATCGGGTTGACTTCTAACTGGGCTTCTATCCGATGCTAAAGCGAAAAACGCTGCTCTTAATGCCATCTAACGAGCGTTGTCTCTCGTTATTTATTGTCCTTCCTTTTCTACTTTCTTTTGTCTGCTGATACTTTGCTACTTTTCTTTTCGCGATGTGGGAGCAATAATTGATTAACAGATAAAAAGAAATTGAGATGCTGCCCTCATAAAAGCTACTATTATAGTTTGAAGGAGCGAAGGCGCCTCAGACGATGTGTTCCTATGATTTGAGCTTCCAAATAATCCCCATATTCCGCCCAGTTAAACATATCATCTTCAGTTATTATTATTATTTATTTAAATCCTTCAAAACTGAAGAGTAATGTATAAAAATAAATAACAACATGTCAATCAACTCAACTTACACACACTTACTTACAAATAAACAGCTGACCGTTATAAATAAATTAGCCTACTAAGTATAGAATAAAATACAAGGGAAAAAGCAAAGATCAAAATAAACAAACTAATTAGGACGCTTTGTTGCGAAAAAAGGAACAAACTGTGATGAAGAAGAATATTGTCAGCCTTTTTATGAAAGTTTTGGGATTTGCTATTCAAAGTTTCCAAAGGATTCTTTACTTAAAGGACACCTGAATGACGAGTACCAAGTATCATCCCTATCTGTATGACTTCCGTTAACATTGCCTGCAGAAAACCAAATCCAAATACGAAATAGTGTTTCCAAGCTATGATTTTTGCTCCATTTTGCATCTGTCCTCATTTCAGTGCCAAACAATTTTTGAAATGAACAAATGTCTCCAATCAACCCTTCTTCTGGAATATTTTTCAACCAGTTAAGCCCAAACGTATATCTAGAAGAAACTCCAATCCGGCCAGCGCTGTACAAGATTTAAATGAATTGCGCTTTTTGTCTTGGAGTCTGCATGTGCAAACCTCCAGAAACGAACATCCCTATTTCGAAAACGTCACGCTCAGGAGAAGCATGCTATCCGTGGCCATGTCTGTAAATGCATTCCCCATGGTGTGTTCAAGTATGGTTTCATGGTTCAGGTGTCCTTTAAAAAATCTCACAAATCCTTACACTCATGCATCAAGTCAAGAAAAATGTTGGATCCCTTATGTGATCAGAACGGTTACAACAGCATTCAAGTTCACCGACAGGAAGACGAACACAAAAGCCGCGTTTTATTTGAGACACTTATATCATAAAAAAATCAATACAAAAGTACCATCTTGCCGACCCTGTGACTGGTTGCGTTTTCTGTCTTTGTTCTGTTCGCTGTTTCTCTCTGTTTTATTTTTTTCCCGTTTTTATCAAAATACGGAACACGCTGTTTCTCACTTTCCCGTTTCTGTACGCTGTTCCGTGTTCTGTGTTCCGCTGTCTGTTTTATAAGTTTTCAAATTTACTACCAACTTACTACTTTGAAAAAACTGTGCTAAAAAGAGTACAATTGTACTACGGGTGGCAACCATGGTCCCCATTAAATCAAACCAGAATGAAATTAGACTGATGGTGGGTTTACACACTGCGTAAAATCCGAGCGTATTTTACGCACGTATTTGAATGCTTGAGCTTGAAAAGAACTTAAAAAGAACTCAAGCAATACGGACGTATTTAGATACAAAACGGACCGATTTCTCAAATACGTCCGTACTGCTAGAGATCTTTTCAAGCTCAAATACATGCATAAAACACGCTTGGATTTCAAATACGCTCGGATTTTACGCACTGTGTAAATGCACCATGACTTGACTATCGAATCCTGACGTAAGAACAGTGAGCCACGACGGCAAACGCGAGGGTTAATGTCTCCTGGAAATCGCAGAAAATACAAAGTTTGTGCTCGAGACAATAAACAAAAAATACAAAATAAATCAATGAACCTTTCTGTCTCTCCTATTGAAAAATCCCTTTGCGAACATCCCTCAAACTTTACATGCAAACAAAATCTTCACGGAAATAGAAGACAAGACTGGTTCAGGTGTCTTCAAAATTTTTGTCTCCCTATCCCGCGACATTTCCACGCTCCGATAAACACTATCACCAGACGGAAACCACACTTTTGAAAAAATCAGATAGGACGGACACAAAAAAGGCCTATAGATGTTCCTTCAGTCCAAGCTGACTGCGAACCATATTTGACGGTGCAAAACGGATAAGTCAGCTACATTTTATTAGAGCTATATTTCGGCCCTTCTTGGCATCAGGCTCAAGCCGCTCATAAATCGTTTGTCCCTGCATTTCCAAATTGGGTGATTTAATTTATTGCGTCCCCTTTCTTTATCGAATTTGCTAATTCACCCAACTTCTGTTCGGTCGGCATCGATTTCACCGCATTCGGTCCGTGCCTTCGTAAATTCGGTGATTTAACCTGTTTATTTGGTCTCTAAAATACAGCTCTAATAAAATGTAGCTGACTTACCCGTTTTGCACCGTCAAATACAAAAAAGGCCTAATGTTTTTTTTTCACATTAAAGCACCAGTCGCAGTGCATGCCGTTTATATTTTGATATAGACAAATATAAACTACCATATGTCATAATTGTGTGCCACCACGTTTAAGTGTATTTAAAGAACGTGAACATGTTGATTAATTGATCTGTATAGTTTTTCATTCCTGCTTTTTACTTAGTTAGATTTGTACTACACCGCTGTAGCTAAGGAGCGGGTAATAAATAGATAAATATTCAAATGGACGTGACTCTTTTTAAATTCTGCCGAGTTTCTCGAGGCTATAACCCGTCTCTACTATTTTTAGCCTCACTCGTTCCTCACGTCTTTGATGAGAAACCCGGAGAAACCTGCATAGTACCTACAGTACCTGAAAACCAATAAGCTCCCCGGAATCATTGGGTGTGGGCCTGATTGGCCTCGAAAGAGACAAACATTTTTTTGGTAAGTTTCAGGCTCTTGGCTTCCTTAGTTTTTGCAACTCTCTTTACTACGGGGGGGGGGGGGGGGGCAGAATAATACGAGTCAGTCGAGATTTATTACGACGATTTTTCGGCCACTTTTGGCAAGTGTCACTTTCAAGCTGTACAAGAACCACCAACCTGTAATATTTAACCTGTGATATTCAAAGAGATTATATTTCTATTGGTGAGAAAATTCTGACTGGACCCTTGTCAAGAAAGGCCGGAATACCGCTGGAACAAAACCCATCCAACTTATCTGTTTAGTATTATGAGATATAATTCTCTTACTTTCACCCCAAACTCCAATTTCTCTCAAACCCACAATATAATGGCTAATGCACACACGCAATCTTTTTCTTTGTCTGTGTGGGGCTCATTTAAAACTCTTGTGTTTTTTTTGTAATGCCGCGTGGTATCTTTTCCGTTCTTCCTGTCCAATATGATTTGGCCAGGCGACTAAGCTTCCACTTTCTCTCGGTGACGCCAACGGTCCTAAAATCTAATATTTTGATTTATTTTCTTTTTTTTCAATGACCAACCTATAGATTTAGCGTCATCTACACTTTCCTCTATCTCTACGTTTAATTTTAATATTCTTTCTTATTTCCTCTTTTACCGTTATTTCTCATTTTACCATTTTCATCACATCTTTACAACATTAAAATTTTCTTTACTTTTTCCTTCCTTAACATCTACTTTCCTTAAACTTTCTTTCATTTAAAACTTATTATTTACAAATATTATCCCTCGTTATCTTCTTTGCAACCAAACCAAAAAGGGGTATGAGGCTTGGGTAAATTTTCGTTTGCAACAAGATCAAGGGTTTCGGCGGGATCGCAAGCCTAGGTAGGATACGTTTTTACTTTCTTGATTCCGTCAATTCGATATCTTCGATCTCCGATAATCCTGCCCGCGGCAGTTTTGAATGTTCCGATACAAATATCCAACTGCGCGAACGGACAGAAAAAAACACACAAGAGCTTGTTCCACCCTACTTACTGTAGTTACTACTGTTACGGAGGTGCCATCTGCACCCCCGCACTGATCACTTTTGACGCCGATAGGCAGCGCTACTCCCTTTCCCTTCGGTTTGTTGAATCTTTTATACTGTCGCGGTTCTTAATTATTTTATTAACTCAAGTTCATGACTCATCCGGCGAGCATGAGTCATCTTCTTCCACACTTCTTTCCGGGGTCCCGACCGGGAACAACCCTTTTTACTTAAAGGTTGTTTATTTTGTAAGTACAGTTCATACCAGAGAATAAAACCTTTAGTTTATTTACGGACCTTAGTTCATTGTTATGGCCCTTGTTTAAAGCTCCTTAGAGTGGGCTGGTCTGCAAGGCTTAGTGTATGATGGGCGGTTTATAGCCTATTGTGGTTCGGTACGCAAACCTTAGTCAGAATCGACCGGGGAATCCACAGTGAACCTGTGAAGTCTGCACGTGTAGTAGGCCACCAGACGCCCTAGGCTATCCTGAGCCCGATAACTGTATATACACTACCATCTTTTGTCTGGCCTACTACAGCCCTCGCCATAACATCAGGTTGAGAGTGCTTCTTCACATACAAATACAGTCGTCGTAATACTACGCATGACGTCACGAAATTCTTGGCGTCAAGGCTGGAACGCGTTTTTAAATTTTCGGTAAAATTTCACTCCGGCCAATCACGTTACAGATGCGTAGTAACCACGCTTACTGCGCTCCCGAGCATGATAAGCAAATAGTTACTATTAGTTACTATTTAGAGAAGGTTGGAACGGTCAGCGTAGTAACTTTTTACGAGGTTGGAATGGAATTAGTAGCTAATAGTTACTGTTGTTAGAAGGGTGGAACACGCTCATAGTGTCTTCGCTCTCCTACATCTATTAGTCCAGCATTTCATCCAGTTCTTTAGCTCAACCGAATCTCAGGTTTTTACCACGTTTCGGATGAACCCACAAGAGGTAACTAAAAACTTTTTTAATTTCACTCGACGCTCCAGCCAATTTGATGAAGGACACTTTGGTTCTATATCCGCGATCTACTATTCTGCCGATTCCGGCTAGCCACCCAAGCCGATATAAATAGTATAGGCTATCTTAATTCTCTATATTAATCATGTTTTTTACCCCAAAACCAACCCCTTGACAGTTTCCAAGGTTAATTTGTCCTGTTGTATCAATTCCATTTCCAGCGGATGCTAGAAAAATTATGATCAGAAAATCAACAGCATGTTCAAATTCCACCTATAATCCGCCTCATCAACCACCAATCGAGCTTATTACATTAAATTACCTTAAATTGCAATCTAAGATATAATTCTGATGCGATGCTCCTATGAAATCAAATCCCTCAAGTAGAGTCTGGAAACGAGTTCCAAGAACCTGGAACAGCTTTACCGTAAGCAGCAGCGGATTCATCAACAGACTGAAGTACGAAGAGGAGAACCTTTTCAACTCCACTAAGTCTGATTATTTTTCACACATGCGTATAAATATACAGGCAATAACTACAGTTTGTCAGTTCATGGAAAGTGCCCTAAAGATTGCCCTCGAGGAACCATCGCTCATCGAAGTTTTGAACAACTGACAAACGTTTTCCCCACAACGTTTTAACTGTTTAATGTTTTATTCTGATTGGTCATTTTCTTACTATTGCCTTATTTACGTAATTATGACCTACCTAACAAAAAAGGCAAGTTCATCAATCCAATGCAGTGAAAGTTCGTTTAGCAATAAAGTATCAGTATAAGGTTGGAAAAAGTATGTTACAAGCTTGGAATATCAAAGGAGTGGGCATATATGTATTGGTATAGGCTATTACCGTACTAGGCTGTCTTCGTTATTGTTATATTATTAGACTTTCAGTCAATTGTTCATTTTTCTTTTTGTAAACGGGCTTCAGCTTTAAACACATTATTTGCGTTTTTGCAGATACCATGGTATCTGTTACCACGATAACTGGATCTACAATTAGTCGTTTTTGCAGCTACCGTGGTATCTGATACTGCGGTTGCTCTGCAAAAACGACAATTGCCGAATTTGCGCTGTTAGAAGTCATCCCAAAAGAAAAACTTATGTTCAGTCACATCACTAAGTGCCAAACTTCTTTCCCACCAATTTGACAAAATCCTAGGCTCTATTGTTGGTGATGATGGAAGTGAGATGACGTTTTCGGTCGGGCCTTGGTATCTAAATATGAGATACCACGGTAACTGCGAAACGCCTTTTGACCGCGGTATCAGATACGACGGTAACTGCGAAAACGACTTTAAACCGTGGTATCAAATACCATGGTATCTGCAAAACGCAACTATTAAATTAAAATTTCTTCTTATTCGAAATTAAGGCGAACGCCTTTTGACCGTGGTATCAGATACGACGGTAACTGCGAAACGACTTTAGACCGTGGTATCAAATACCATGGTATCTGCAAAACGCAACTATTACATTAAAATTTCTTCTTATTCTATAATATTCTATTGGTTCTCTCAAGGACGGGATGGGACGATCTAGTCAGTTTTATACTACCCAAAAGAGGACATTTCAGCTGAGGCTTATTTTAGCACATTCCGGCCCTTCTTGGCAAGGGTCCTCTTCTGGTTCTAGCAAAGGTGCGACATCGCCTGGCCGAGGACCATCCACCATCAAATAATATTCGCAATCAGCGACATACTTTGAAAACGTATGTGAAAATTAATGTAGCCTAAAGTGAAGTTTCTTTTTTTTACGCCCCATAGGCCCTTTCGGGCTTTCCTGCAGTCACAGGTATCAGCTACATGTCTAAAGGATGGTAAGAGGGTTACAAAAGGCGTGTTTATGTAGTTTAGCATGTAAAAGTTGGTTTTTATAATAAAGAGTATTAAAAAAAAAGGTTGGACTGAAGAAATAACTCTAGTGATTAATGCTGTCTACTCGGTATTTCGTGTCTGGTTCCTGAGTGATCGAGTTTGTTTTCCCTCCCGAGGAAAAATTTGTAGCCTGCGTAGTTGTATGATCGTTTTACGAAAAAGTTGCATGTATTGATATGTAATAGTAAAGGATACTATTATTTAAAGTGCCTCAGACTGGCCAATCTTTGGCAGTAGTGTCCTGTCTTGCTATAGTAGCATCCCGTCTTGATAATAGTTGCATTTAATAGAATGCAGTAACACGGTCGCCTTGACATAGAAGCATGCAGTAGCATCATTGGTACTGCATGCTACTATTTTGAGATACATTTTTCATCGGGCTAACAATAGTCCAACTGACTCAATGACTTAACTTCTGACCTCACCTCCCAAATTGTTACCATTACTATCGCCTACAGTTCTTTGCGCAAGTGTAGTGTCTATTTCTCTGTTGATCGATCTTGTAAGACCTTGTTTTCTCCAATAACGCATCGCTCTTTCATCGAACTAATGACCTAATTTCCCGAGACCATAGGCAACATTCCCGAAAACTGGATTATCTTAACGGCTAGAGAGGTTAAGTAAGTGGCTTGACTAAGGTTGGCGCGCGCAACCGCGGAGAGAATATTAGAGTGCCCTGAAACTGTATACTGGAAATAATCACCATCATCCAGAGGCGTTACTAGCTAAAATTTTTTTTGGGGGGGCGCAAGGAATTTACCGACTGGCTGGTAATTTTACGGTATGTTTTTGCAGAAAAAACGACTGTTTTCAAGAAAAAACACAACAGTTTCGAAAAAATCTACTAATTTTCAGAAAAAAACGACTGTTTTGACGAAAAATCAATTGATTTTCAGATAAATTGACTGTTTTCATGAAAAAAAAAATCGATTTTTTTGACGAAAATTCGCGGCGCTGTTATTTTTTACCGACAACGTTGGGGGGTTTATTCAAACAATGTTTACAACGGGTACGTCAGCTACGATTCTTCATCAGCCCCGTTGGGGGATCGTTGGGGGGGGGGGGTGATCCCCCCCCCTCCCCGGTCGTGAGGCCCCTGCCATCATCAGCTGCAAGCTATTGATCGAGATAGTAAATCCTTATCGCTTCCAACCGCAATTCTAAGTTTATTAGCTGTTTATATTTATGTAAGTGTGTGGGAGTTCAATCGATATGTTGTCGCTCGAAGTTTTATACATCAATCTTCAGTTTTGAAGGAATCAAATAAATAATAATAGTAGTAGCTTCTAAAGCAAATTCTAAACAGGAAACTTTAAAACAATATAAGCCTCTTATATATTCCGAATAAATGGTAACGATCTTACAGTCAATTAATCATTTATTAAAAAACCGTAGCCGGACATGGCTGATAGTTGGTTTCTCGTCATTAGTTTTTCGTACCGAGGAGAGCTCAAAATCTTGTCTACTATAATATTGTGTAGCCTATATATATACCCTGTATATACCCTTTTTATATATATATGTATATATCGTATGTCCATGTTGTTTTTCTTTGTGCAGATTTTCTTTACTATTTTTGGGATCCCAAAACGTAAGTTGAGGGATACCTATGACTGAAAAGTTGTCCGTCTGTCCGTCCGTCCGTCCGTCTGTAAGCACGATAACTCTCGAAGGGAATGAGATATTTTGATGAAACTTGGTGAGAGGATTCGTTGGGTCGGCGGACCAGTCGAGTTCGTAAATGGGCTTTGTAGCCCTACATTTAGGGGTGGGGGAGGGGGTTCAAATTAAGGGGCAAACAAAATATTTTGAAACAGCTAATGTGATAGTCGATTATGGGGTAAGAAGACATGCTGAACACGATGGTGAACCATTTTGTAATCGGAAAAGTAGTTCGCCCGGAATCCGGCCAAAACCGGAAAGTTTGTTAAAAGTAAAAGTTTTATTTGAAGTTGATTAGATGTTTGATTTAGAGGTAGGAAGACATGTTGAAGGAGATGGTCAAAACCATTTTCTCGACGGACAAGTAGTTCGCCCGGAATCCGGCCCAAACCGGAAAGTTTGTTAAAATTAAAAGTTTTATTTGAAGTTGATCAGATGTCCGATTTAGGGCAAGAAGACAAGCTGAACTTTTATGTGAAAACAATTTTCTTCCCGGACATGTAGTTTGCCCGGAATCCGGCCAAAACCGGAAAATTGCTAGAAGTTAAAGTTTTATTTCTAGCTGATTAGATAACCGATTTAGGGGTAAGAAGAGACGCTGAATCCGTGTGTGACAATCATATTTTACCCGGATATATAGTTCGACCGGAATCCGGCTGGAGTCGGAAAATTTGTTATAAGTTAAATTTTTATTTGAAGTTGATTAGATGTTCATTATTGGGGAAAGAAGATACCCTGAGTTCGTTTTTGAGCTTTCTTTTTTCGCCGGACAAGTGGTTCTAGAGTTCGGCCGAAACCGGGAAATTGGCAGAAGTGGCAGGAACTTTTCGTCAAAACAGATATGACTTATACGGGTAAACACAAATGCTGAATCCATATCTGAACTTTGTTTTCTCAGATGATTAGCTATTTGGCCTTAATCTGTTTCTGAATTTTAATTGTAAGAATGTTCAAGGATTCTGGCGATGACTGGATCTGGCTAAGACAAGACCCAGTTGTCTCTATCAGATATTGAATTTTTGGGATCCCATCGAAAAGTTTGGTCTTGTTTACTCCGCTGACACCGTGTGCATTTAGCGGTTTACGAATAAAATCGTAAAGAAGTACCGAAATATCTCCGAAACAAAATCCCAGTTGTCTTATAAGTTATTATCATTATTAGTTTTACTTATTATTATTATATTTATATAGTGTGGGTCATTTGCTTTATATTTATGTGCCCAGCTGTATGAGAAACAAATGATGTATTTACATTTTCAGTTTCAAACCAGCTGTTGTTACAAATAAATTACAACTATAATAGTTAGGCGGTAGCATCACCTACCTCAACGTATTTGGGGGGAGTTTCTGGACCATTTTCCTTATCTAAACTGCCGGGTATGGAAGCTGCCGGGGTTTCAGGTTCAGTGTTGGCCACCACAACCGTCACATCCGATAAGAATTCTTCATCGGGGATTGGCTGCGGCGCTGTTTTGTCCAACGCTAGCTCTGATCCTAAAATAAGAAAAAGATTCAAATCAAGGAAAGCGCTACCCAAAGGCACAGCCTTTTAAAGCACACATTTCTTACATTTGTATATATTAACGATTTCGACAAATTTGGATTTTACCATGATAATAATAACTGATTTATTTCCGATCATACTGCACAAGTGTACTAAAAAACGGATTAGTTAAATATTCATCACCGCTTTCAAAAATCATGGACAACAGGGCCCAACCAGCGCACCGTTATCCACTGCTTCCTGGTCGAAGATTGAAAAGTCAGTGCCTTTTTCTGTGTGTTTGTCTGTTTTATTTATTTTCTTTCCTTTCTCCGCTTTTTCAAAATGGCGGGTTATAAATAAATTACTTACTTACTTACAGAAGAACAAAAGGAACAAAGAAAGAAAGGAAAATAATAGTTCGAGGCGAATAAAAGCGATATCTATCTATCTATCTACACTTTTTATTAGAAACGATTTTTCACGACGAGATGGCTCAGAAATATCGTTTTCCGAAAATACCATAACTTTCCATGTAGAATTAGCGATTTACTTGCAGCGTGTTCCACCCTTGTACCAATAGTAACTATTAGTTACTAAATCCGTTCCGACCTCACGAAATATTACTACGCTGACCGTTCCAGCCTTCTCGAAATAGTAACTAATAGTAACCACGAATCTCTGTCACGTGATTGGTCGGATTCACCCGTGGAATGATATTCCGCTGGAAAATAGAAAAATCGTTCCAGCCTTGTCGACAAAAATGCAGAATTTGTGACGTCATGCGTGGTAACTACGGTAAGTAGGATGGAACACGCTCTTGGTAGCGCTTCTCGACATGTGTTCAGCCTTCCCACTGTCGGACGCGGTGCCTGGACGCAAAATATTTGAAAACACGCTCCTTGGTTAAAACTGGGAAAACCAAGCAATACAAAGAAAAGCCCAAAACAGAAGGTACACCTTATAGCCTGAAATGTCTTCCAAATTAGAACAACACTTGAAGCTTCTCAATTCCTTATGTGTGTTAGAGTTGCCGGCGGACCTTGAAGCTTTCGGCGAAATTCTGGGTTGCATGATTGGCTAAACTCGGCTCGGCCAAAAAAGGAGATAACAAGTCGTAGGTACAAAATGAAACAATGGCGAAAGGCGGGGATTATTATCGGTAAAACCAACTTTTTAATTAAATCCCTCTACCCTTAAATCTTTCGGTTTGGATACTAAATGCCTCTTCTGTTATTTTAAAACTTATATCCGTCCTCATTTAGAATATGCTTCACCTGTTTGGCATTCTTCTCTTTCTGCAGAGCTCTCTGATCGCCTGGAAAATGTCCAAAAGAGAGCAGTGAGAATCGTTCTGGGTGATCATAATTTTTCATATGAGGAGGCTCTCTTTCCCCTCCAGTCTTCCTTGGTCCGAGAGGAATACTGACAATCAGTTTTCTCCATCTCCTGCTAATTCTTCTGCCCAATTTTTACGTAGTTTCATCCCATCATTTATTTCTGGTCATATCTTGTATGTGTACTAGTTAATTTGTTTCGTGTCTGTGTATTTCGTATATATTTTATTCTTCTTCTAGCTTTAAGCTATTTGGATATTAAACTTGACTGATTGATTTCAGAAGCTTATCGTTCCATAGTGGAGCTAGGGATAGTAATGAAAATACAATAAGCGAGAGGGGTACTTTAAACATTGAGGTAAGGTAGGTACGGCTTTCTGTCATTATTTCTACCGATATAATGTCACCGGTACTGGACGGTACAAATCCGTGCCCACTTTGACGCCTGAATACTCCTGATGACTAACACTTATTGCCGATTCAAAATCGCCCTGTACCAAGCGGAAGAGCCGGAAGCGGTACCACAGCTGCTCTCAAACATCGCCGTGATTGGTTAACACAGGATTGAGTTGTCTAGTTTGAGTCGTTGTTGCTACGTTTTCTCGTTCTTCCCGAGGATCACTGGCGTGTTTTGTACTTAGTCATATAGAATATTGCCACGAGTTTCTGAGACTAAAGGAGGCTTTACTGTTCTGAATTGGTAGAAATGAGTAACTAAGATTTCTTGCCTTCAGGCATGGTCTTGGAACGTATGGCCCTTTAGACTGGAAATAACCAATTACCGTGTCCTTCCGGCTTTAAATGAACGATTCCCAGAAGGGAAATGCGAAGAATGAGAGGCTCATTACCAGACTCTAAATGTCTCATCTTCGATTCCCCTGCTTGTCCTAAACTTCTCTCAAGATGAGACATGAACTTTTCCAGGGAGATGTTAGTAGGAAAACTGCGTGTCCCCCCATCCCATACCATTCTAGCAAGGGTCCATGATATACTGAACGACTATACTATACTGACGAGGACTCTTGCCAAGAATGGCCGAAATATCGCTGTCAATTCATCGTAGCTGACCTATCCGTTTTATGCACTGTTTGAATACCTGATATACTGATTCACAGAAAACCACAAGAGCTTTCCGCTGATTCAGTCTGTTCGCGACATGTTTGTGACGCGCACATTTTTTTTTTAATATTATTACATTTGGCGTTAGGCTTTCCATTCTTGTTGTTGACATCAATGTTCTTTTTTTCAATTCTTTCTTTGTTCTTTTTTTCTTCTTTATTTAATTACTCCTTCTTATTGTACATTTGTGCATTATGATGGGCAATAAATCTGTAATTAGTATTATTATTATATTCCTGGCTCTAAAATAAGTTCTGGAGAGTCCCAGATCAGCAGCCTATTTTTTTGCCCCGTGTAAGAAGTAAAGGATTTATATTTACTGAGCGAGAAAGAGCTCACAGTGAGTATGCGCCTGAAACGTCCCCTCTCCGCTTTGTTTGACTGCTTTGAATAGTGAAAAAAAAAGGTCCGATCCACCGGTCATCAGACATTATCTACGCTATCAGCAAGGTCCCAGAGACCCTACCCAAGAGTCCCAAGACCTCGCCTAGCTCCCGTCCCCAAAACCATCGCCTACCAACTTTGTTTATTGGCACTTAGCATCAAATTTGGCGTTGTTGTGGAATCCAAATATTTGAAATTACACAGAGAAACCAAGTCAAAAAGATGTTTCATACAAATATAAAATAGTTTTCGGGAATAGCGGAGCAATGGTCTAACAAATTTTCATCCGGTGTTCTTTCTTAATCAGTGATTCTTAACCAGATTCTGGAATTTCTGCCCTATTCAATGAGCCTTTAAATAATCGATCACTCGGACGTTTGTCTGACTAATTATCCTTTATCTGAGTTCGAATTTTAGAAGAATGTACCCGTAACTTCTGTTCTTCTCTCAGACATTCCCCTCCTCTTTCAACTTCTGAAAACGACACGTACCAAAATATGAACTTTCTCGGGGGGAAATTCAAGCAGAAAACTCGTAGTTTTTCCGGCCCCAAGTTTAGATTTTGAAAGAGCGGTAGTAAGAATTAGTCATCCCAAGAACACATAAGAAGTAGAACCTCCGTCTCCACCATCTCTGTATTACGACCATGTGGCGTCGAGTAGATTCCCAATGCCCTGTCCGATGCAAACGAGCGGAGGTAGGAGTTACCTCTCATCGCAGTAGAACCCCGAGAAGTAAAGTCGAGACACGCCTGCTATGGTCTTTTACCTTTTACCTTTTTACTTTTATCTTAGTAGCTGTCCGCAAATAGCTCTAGCTCTGCTCAGCTTTGTCGGGGGATCAATAGTCGGTGCATGGGACCGAACACGGAGGTTCTATTGGTTTATTTGTTCTTGAGCATACTAATACCCTAAACGTTTGTTAGAAAAGAGAGTAGGCGTTTAATTTTAAACACAGAGGGATTCCTCCAAGGGTCTATTAGGTAACAGACTGGTTTGGTACGGGTTTGGTAACGGGCTGCCACGGTTCGCCAGCGCCTCCGAAGTCTTCGACGACTTCAGAGTGAAAAATTTCGCACAGATTCAACACTCTTGCAATGGATCATTACGCGAGCGACTCGTTTCATCGGAAAATGCAAATGTTCGCGTTCTTTCTTGTGCGGTACTCCGTTTGTCTCTGCCTATCTGGCTGCGGCTATACGAACCTGAAGCTGGTTAAAGGGCGATTCTGGCGATCTCTTGGATTCACTTTCCGAAAAGCAAAGCTAGAATCCGCCGAGCGCAAGAACAAGCAAAAAGTCGTTGCGCCTTTACAACTTCTCGCTGACTTGCCAAAACCACTTTCCACCCGCGAAGTGGATTTGCTTTCCAAGTGCTGGCGGAAACTAGCGGAGCGCGAGAACAGCTCTGGAAAGCGAAGCGACTTTTAGCCGAAGTCGCAAGAACAGCCGGCTCATAAGCTCGCGGAGCTTTCCAGACCGCCAGAATCGCCCTTAAATGTTTGTCTGTTCAATGTTATGTTTGTTTAAGTTTGCACTGTAGAGTGTAGACTGTGGTCTTTGGCCGGAATAAAGCTATTACGATTACGATTACAGCGCCTAACCGTACGTCCTGCCATGACTACCACAACATTTTTTTTTTTAAAGATATAAACATGAGCGATTAGTTCTTCTCCAAAGGTTGGCGGAGTCAGCTGGTGTCTATAGCCGGGATCAAGTCTCAACCATATTTCCGGGAGTGCCTAACCCCTCGGGATGTTCCTACCCCAACAGAAAGAGGCTCACGGGGATCTGAATTTCAGTCCAGATCAGACAAGCAAAAGCAGCAAGAGCCTATTCAAACGGCTGCCCCAGTTTGAAATTAGAAAGAAATTCCAGTTGAAATTAGAAATTCGAGTCATCTGGCATCCTTCAGGGCTTCAGCGAAGAGACTTTCCTTGCAAAAGAATAGTAATTGATGCGTGAGTGTTTTTTGTAAGCAGAATGTTTGTTGTATATGTGTGAACCGGGTATGAATGGAATGTAGAATAATGTAAAAATAGTGTTACCACATTATGTAGAATAGAGAAGACTGCCACCTGCGGCCAACAAAACCTTTGGGGCTTTCTTAGCAGGTGCTGTAAAATGTTTTGTATACATGTGTAAAATAAAATCTATCTAATCTAATCTAATCTAATCCTCTCAGCTTTTGTTTATGCACTTCAAAATTCCAAGCTCCAAAGGCTGTTATGTTATGTGACCCTCCCACATCTTCCTAAAAACTCATTTCAAACAATTTCTACTCCGAAGTCCGAGAAATATCGAAGGATATTTTTATAAGCCGGACATTTTCGCTCAAAAAAATACATCCCATCAACACTATACACGGAATGCATCACTACTATGTCAACCATTTATACAAACGGAAAGATCAAGATTCTCGGTAAAAAATACTGTTATAAAATCATGGAATAAATATCAATCTAGTTTTGACCCACAACTCTCTCCAAATGTTTTAAAAAATAAAATAAAATCAAGACTTCTGACTGAATATTGAGTCACAAATACATTATTTGTAAGAAGATTGATGGCTTGTCTTTCGAGTATTGACGGTTTCTTGGCTGTCTCGTCTTTTTGTTTATTTGTTATTGAGGAGGTTGTTCGCTGGATGTCCCCTTTCTTGGGACCGGATGGTGGTTATTATATTTTATAAGTTATGTATGACCACGATTAGTTTCAATTTAGTCTTCTGGCCATCGAGCCTGCTCCCTGCCATGAAGTTTTGTCAAATTTATTAGTTATTATTGTTTGAAATTAAATGAACCTGAACCTGAACCTGAATCCCTTCTTCAACGATAATCTTCTCGTCCGTTTGTTTGAAGTGTAATCTGTTCGAAATGTAAATTTGTATTCTACTTTAAAGTTGTGTTTCTTTCTTTTCTCTATGTACTCCACTATTTCTATTTTATAGAAGTGGGTAAATAAAAAGATTCATTCATTCACTCTTCACGCACATTAATCCCTGTCCAAAAACATCGAGCTTCTTATCCGTGGTTTTCATCTTCTGCAGCCCTTCCCGCGCCTCTGCAACGTACCCATTTCCGAATTATTTCCACTTACACCGACAGTGTCCATCCTCCCAGAAAACAGCCCCCCTCCCTCGTCCGTAGAACGCTCCATGTATTTTAGATGAGTTCCATTCCAGGAGGATCCGTAGAGGGAATAAATATATGTTCGGCGAGGCAAGTCAGGACGTGCCCTGACTCAAGGTCAATCACGCCTACATAGGAAGAAATGAAAATGTTAGGATGGGAAGAAAAACAGTAGGCTAGGCTCGGCCTGCATCTGAAATATGGGTTACTCCTTTCCGGACTTGACTGCAGAGTTTTTTATGAGATCATGACGAAATTCACTGCATCAGAGGCGACACATCTGGGGATGGGGACGCCCACTCCAATGTTGTCGGCCAGTCAGTAAGCAAAAAACAGTAGCGCCTAGCTTTTCGTCGATATTTTCTTAAAAACAGTCGTGCTCTCATTGGCAAAAATGGCGGTTAGGACGGCTTCCAGCAGAAAGGACATTTTAGTTCCAGCGAAGAAATGATTTGGAAATTCAAGCAGTAGTCAATTGAGGTGGAGGTCCCGAGGGGTTACCCACTCCCGGCATCTGCTGTACACCCTTTCCTGTCACCGAACGGAACTAGCGGTGCCGGCCATAGCGATTCCCGCTTCTAAGCATGCTTACTGCTGACACGTGGCAAGCGGTGCACAGCTTGCTGTACACTAAAATTAAGAGTGGGCAGCCCCTCGGACTTGTCATCAGGATTTGGTCCTCAGCCCCCCCCCCCCCCCCCCCCCATTCATCCACCTACCAATTTGAACCGATAAGCCGGCATGCTATTGTTACACAGATGAAAGTCCTTGTTCAAACATTGGCTCCATCCAATCCAAAACTGACCTTCATCGTCAAAGCCAGAGCAGAATAGCACTAGGGACTGCACCAAGACTTGAAAAAAATTGAGACACACTCTAATAGCAGCGATACAAGCACCAATAGCAATAGAGAACGTCCCGACTGAAACTCATTCAGCCGTTCACCAGCGCTGGCTCCGATAACTTCATATTCTGAACATAGCAAAAAAAGTTTACAGCCTCCATTATTTCCTTCGTGTGAGCAGACCGCACCTTTGCTTTCCTAGAAATTTTTAGACCCGCAAGTTTGTCTCGCCTTAAATGCCGCAAGGATAGTGGGCGGCGCTACGAATATGGCCCGTTTGCAAAGCATGGAAAGCATACGTCTTGGCACTCTTTAGTGTTATTTTCCTCTCGTCAAAGCGAGACAAAAGCCAGACATCGCACATTCAACAAATTTCGGCTTAAGGAGGTGATTAAACGAAAGAAGGCATTTAGAATAGTTGAACTGTCAAAGGGTTCTTTGACTCAATAAAATGACAATGATAATATTATAATTAATAATAATATTAATTTGAGGTACTAATTTCAGAATCCCGGAGTACCGGTACCCTCCAAAAGTCTGATGTGGCGATGGGCCAGGGGTTGGATATTAGGCAGTCAACAACCCTAAGGTAGCCTACAGAAAGCAATTGCATGTTTGTCATGATATGTGATGAAAGAAAAATTCACGTGTATAAAGCAATACATTTGAACAGGAATCTTTACTAGAGATTAATTAATTTGCAATATAAATTACTTGAGAGCCATGTCCATCGTTTGGATGATTGCGCCATCAGTATTTTTTTCTTCAAGATGAGATTGTGTGGGGGGGGGGGGGAGGGAGAGGGGGCTTGAAATACACAAAAATTTTCTTCGTCAAATTCATTCAATTTTCTTTCAGTTTGCCAAATATCTGCTAACGCCTCCATCTCCCCCCTGGACGAGGAACAGCCATCTCACTGAGATGTTTTGACGAGCTGATCCATCTACGGCTGTCCTGAGGTCCATCAACAGAAAGAAACAAAATTGTAGTCTAAACATTCCTTCAGCCCAGGCTGACTGCGAATCGTATTTGATAGGGCAAAACGAATATGTTGGCTGAATTTTATTAGAGCTATATTTCGGCCCGTCTTGGCAAGGGTCCTCTTCAGGCTCAAAGCCGCTCAAGTTGGAAATACGGACTTGTGGGAAAACCAAAACCTTGTTTGGGCCGAAATATAGCTCTAATAAAATTCAGCTGACGTATCCGTTTTGCACTATCAAATATAAAAACCGTAGTCATCCATGGAGCTCCCTGATGTTTGGGATTTACCGTTGAAACTTTCTCGAAATAGTAACTAATAGTAACTATTTGCTTACCACGCTCGGGAGCGTAGTAACTCCGGATCTCTGTAGCGTGATTGGTCGGATTCGCCCGTGGCATGATATTCTGCTTGAAAATAGAAAAATCGTTCCAGCCTTGACGTCGAAAAGCCAGAATTCTTGTCGTCATGCGTAGTCACTACGGTAAGTAGGATAGAACACGCTCTCAATTCCCTTCCACCCCGCATAAACTCATCATTCCAGGCAAAAACCGTTGTAGCCGGGATATCAGGAACAAAAAAAACAAGTCCTGTCAGCCCAAAACCCAATCAGCCTGGCCCGCCAAATGTCATCAAAGCCCCCATCCACAATTCCCGTTTCCAAAGAATTCATTCCTTTTGGCTACGGTTTCCTTTTTCACGCCCTATCCTTAATCTCCTGTTCTCGTCAAGCCTTAGCGTGACAACGTCTTTTCCTTTTATTTTTCTTTCCCAGAATTCCCTTGATTTCCTGGCGTGCTTCCATCAGTTCCAGGATATTCCCAGAAGAACTTTACGATAGAAACTGCCTCGTTCTATCGTCATCGGTCTTACCTAACTCAACTCCTTGGATCGATACAGCTGTCGATTCCGCAAAAACATTATCAGGGAGCTCGATACGCGAGACGGTAGGTGAGCCGTTGGCAGAGGCGTACCCGCTACTTCTTCGCGAACGGCTTAACGGCGATTCAGTCCGCTTGGGGCGCTGCCGAACGTCGGGCGATTCCTCCGTCTGGGTTTCCACTTCAGTCGTTTGCTTCTCCCGCTTTTTATAGCAAAGGCTATCAATGCTTGATACATAAACGGGAACATGTCTAACATGCGTAAATTCAAGCGGGGTGGAAGGACCACTGGCACTAACAGGACGAGGAGCCACTGGCTTCCTATGGCGAGTGAACACACATGTGTTGTCAGACACTAAGAAAACGCGGCCACTATTCGGGTCGCGGGTGAGAGAATCACAGTCTACCGGCATTACATCACCAGTCAGATAAACCGCCTGTCTCCTACTGGAGTCACGCCGATCGCAAGACGCACTTTCCCCAGTTGCGTCGGCTCCGGGAAATACAAAATTCCTCCCATCCACAGGGGAGGCCGGAGTGGAGTAGCTACTGCTGTTCTTCAAGCTGCTTTTCAGTACCGGGGAATCCGGCTTTTCGGGGAGTGACACCTGTCGGAGATGTCCTATCTTTTTCTTCTCAATGCGATCGCTAAACGTTACTTGTTTCTCACTAGAGCGGCTACTTTTGACAGTGTTGCCACTTCGCACCGTGCTGGGGGAGCCGCTCGATTTCTTCTTCGCTCCCGGGTCGAATTTGATCGACTTGGGTCGAGAAGCGGGAGATGCGATGGGGGTGGGCCCCGCAGAGGAAGAGCGGGCCTTTGTGGGCGTACTCTCTGAAGCACCCATTACATGCAATAATCTGCAAAGTAAAAATGAAAACTAAGCCAAGACAAAGCAACTAACTATAAGAGGTCGTCAGAAATACAGAGAAGGTAATGACGTCGTCAGAAGAAATGTCAGAAGGAAAGACTGGATAAAGCTCAGGTACTTTCATGAAAAGATGGTTAAAGTTTTCTAACCAGTCCTATATCGGGACGGGGAAGAGGGCAGAAAGTTCTCGAGATTTAAGGGAATCTTTAGAAGATTTTGGTCAAAACTGATGAGTTGGCGGAAAAAGGACTGGGTGGAGATTATTTGGAAGGATAACAATTCTGGAGGGGATAAATAATCTGGGACGGTTGGTTAATTTGGGTATGGCCCATCGAGAAATTTATCTGCAGATTTTTTTTTATTTTGTTTTGTAAGCTCTGCTGAGTTGGGAAGAAAGGGATGGTTATTAGTTTATATTAGCCCATTGAAAATTTATTTACTGGGTTTATTTGTAATTTATTTATTGACAGTGAGTTATTTTGTGGTACCCTGTATTAATGGCCCATTAGGGCTTTTAGCGATGACAAATATCACATCATACCATATCCTATATAGTGATTAAGCCTTTAGAATTTGGAACGTCGTGTGATCCCGACAGAGTAATTGAGCGTTATGATTGGGATCGAAAGAAATTGACAACAAACCTTGAATATTAGCGAAATTAGCAATCGCCCATGCATAAAAATGACTGAATACAGATAAGTCAGCTAGGATATTCTCAACAAAATATTTCGGCCCTTCAATCAATTTCAATTTCAATTTAGTTTATTCATTAAAAATCTTGAAACGGCGGTAAGCCGACTAGTTGATTTTACGTCAACAATGTATACACTAAAGTTATAATATTTAAACTGAATTATATGTATAGAGCTAAATCGCATATCACACTATGGCCCATAACGGGCCATTTCTCTGTCAGGTCACTTAACTTGTCAATAAATTACAATAATTAATATCACTTAACCTTAGTGTCAAAGGATCCCCTTCTTGTCAAGGATCCCCTTCAGGCTGTGTCTGGAGGAAACGAACCTGCAAACTGAATATTTCTCCCCGCTACCCGATGAAGAATTCTTTGACTGTGTTGTATGATTGCTGCACGAATAAGTTACATGTATTGATATGTAGTAGTATGGAGTACTTTGATATAACATGGCTCCGACTGGGTTAATCTTAAGTAGTAGTATCCGATAGCATCCAATCTTGCTGTAGCAACATCCAGTTTGCTAGAAGTAGCATGCAGTGGCAACAATTACTACTGCTTGCATGCTGCTTTTTTGTACAGTTTCATACAACTTATTCTCGTAAAATTTCTATCGGGTACAGCCTGAATAGGAACCTTACCAAGAACGGCCGAAATATCGCTGAATCCTAGCTCGCTGGTGCATTTCGAGTCATTTTATATATATGATCTTACGATTCCCTGTCCCCTTGAGCTGAAAGAAAATGTATAGTATTTTTTCTGCGAAGACCCAGATATTTGGTAATCTGGAAGATGAATCCTGGCTTCTACTGGCCCGAATCCTTTAAAAGACTATGGACTAGGGAACTTTTGGAAACTATACTCCATCATAGTCCACATGATGAGGAAGGGAGGATGTCGCAATTCTCTAGTAACCTTTGGCCAAAAATTAAACAAGATTTTCACGGAGATTCGAAAGGGTTCTTTTGGCTACCTGAAATAGCTCTGTTACTATCCAAATGGTAGCAGTCAAATTGATCTGTCAAGGGTGGGCTACTTATAGCATGAAATCAAGCCGTGCGATTCAACTTGTCAGGACAAAATTGACACGGTCGACAGCTGAAAAATGGCACTGTATGTCTGCCAAGTAATTTCATGGGGGAATACGCTTTTGTTCAGGTTCTATTTTTCTAGTGAGATTGCTTTGCAACACTCATCTGTTATCCCACCCGTAAAAAAGTAGGATGTTCCATAGACATATATTCACAAGGTAGAAAGAGCGCGAGGAAGAGCGGTAAACATCACCCACGATGCTCTCATGGGCTGTCATCACGCATGCAGCTCTCTCATTGGCTGTCACAACGCACGCTGCTCTCCTATTGGCTTTCATGACTTTTCGACTCCACGTAGCCTTGCTCTCCTTTAAAGCAAAAATCCTTAATTTGGCGCCTATCATCAGCGCTCACACCCATACCTAGGAACAGAAGCCAGAGACGGAGTTTTAGGCTCTAGAAATCAGTGCCTGGCAACTATGGCAAGCCTAAGGCGTATTCTCGCCGTTCCCCTAGGACTCGTCGGGGAATCGAACGAAACGGCGAGAATAGAGGGAGTCACTCTAAGCGGACTCCGCGTACAGAAACAGCGAGAACACGGGGAATGCTTTCAAAATGGATTTTGCTCGAAAAATAAATACGCAGTTGAAGAAATTAGTCTTGGATCCGCTTTATTTTTGGTTTTGATTGTTTTTAATTAATTTTACATTGCACCAACACCAGCAAAAATTGATTCCCCTCCAAATCTGAAAGGGAGTCCTTTTTGATGATGGTGGTGATCACCGGAGCAGTCCCCGTCTCCACGCGAGAATACGGGGAGTGAGTCCGCGGGACAAACAAAACGCGGGGAATCCTCAAGTGGAGTCCTCGGGGAACGGCGAGATACGCCTCTAGGCACGTGCCTAGGCATGCTTGTGAATGCGGCTGAAAGTACCCATAACATCAATTGTTTTGTTTTTAAGTCGATGGCCCTTTAGGCACTCAGCACATGAAAGCCGGTGGTTCATACAAACATGTATTTCGCAGTAAATTACGTAGAGGGCTCACGGTCGCTCTGAAAACCGCAACGTTTTCCTGTGGCGGACTTTTCAAAAATGTTTCAAGGCTGTCAAAGCCGAGACACTACTTATGTTGCACGACTAGGACCTCATCGAAACATCGGCGTTTCTGTTTCCAAGCTATGTAGCTTATTCGTGAAGTCATCAATAAATAAATAAGCAATTACAAACAAAAATAACCTCAACAGCACCTCAGAAGGCGGGACATCCCTGGAGTGAGTTGACAGGTTTTGCAACGACAAGAAAGGTTTCAAGATATTCCCCAGAAAACAAGGAACCCCGATAGAAAAATTACAATCCCTGCATCTTCCATTTTTCATCTTTATCAAATCTGTTCTTCTCTGTTCTTATCTGTCTGCCTTTCTGTTCTTGGTATTGTATAGTTTACTCAAGTAGCATGTTAAGTATTGTCAAGAACAAATAAGCACAAGAACCTCCGTATCCCGATCTCTATGATACGAGCATGCCCCCTCGAATATTAATTCGTCCCGTTGCCCTGCCAGATGCAAACACGCGGTAGGTAGGAGCCACGCGGAACATCACAATTCGTTACCTCTTCAAACAGCTACATCGCAGTAAAGCCCCGGAGAAGAAATGTCGAGAGTAAGACTTTTGGTTCTCCGCCATTGTGACGTCACACGTGACGAGCTGCAGAGGCGGCATGCACGCCTGCTACGGTCTCTTCCTCTGATATGCGAAAAGGCGAAGTAGACGGGTGTCAACTCAAAGCTCAAGTAGCTCCAGCTCTGCTCAGTTTTGTCGTGGTACCATAGTCGGTGCATGGGACCAACGACGGAGGTTCTATTGCCTTATCTGTTCTTGGTATTATATAGTTTACGCAAGTTTTCATCGACCAGTTTTACATCGACAAGAGAAGTTTCAAGATTTCCCCCAAGAAAACTGGGTACACTATATGGCAAAACTGCATCCCTCCATAATTCCCCGTTCCCGTCAGCATGTGCAGCATTACAGTTTACGCAAAAAAAGGATTCCAATGAAAGAAAATGTCATCGCATTCCACCTGTCCGGGAACTGATATGCGACGGTAGGAACGTTGCCAAACACCGAATTCATTCTCGCTGACCAGTCGAATTCCTGGCAACGTTGCAGAGAAAATTCGGACAAGAATAATAAGCAAACATAATCTTCGTTACCATTTGTTGGGTACATTACGGTAGCCCTAACCCACGGAGATACAGGAGATTGGAAAAGTATGACCGAACCTTATGCCGTCTATATAACAAAACAAATAGCCTGAAGGTCAAACGGGTCATCTATTCATAAAAAGGCTGACAACATTCTTCTTCATCACAACTTTTTTCCTATTTTCACAAAAGAGCGCCCTGATTAGTTTGTTTATTTGATCTCTAATTTTTCCTTTGTGTTTATTGTATAATACGTTTTTAACGGTCCGTTGTTTATTTGTATGTAAGTGTGCGTAGGTTTGGATGACATGCTGTTGTTTCTTTTCATACTTTACTCTTCAGTTTGAAGGATTCAAATAAGTAATAATAATAATAATATTCAGTTTTTACTTAACAAATGTCGATGCGAGGAAATATCTGGAGGTCAATCTACCGGAAGTATTTAACTATCGAAAGAACAACAATTAAACTCTAACATCGGGACCCCCCCCCCCCATTTTTGTGTCATGGTACACCAAGCAAGGCTAGTGTAATCAGCAGAAGTTATATAACTGCGAAGATTATACTCGAAGAAATTAAATAAAACCGCATCTTTATTTCACCGTAGAACTATTTGGGGTGCGCCATTTCTGCTGAGATGCTAACAGCTGAAGGCACGGAAAGAGGATTTGCTAGGGAATTTTCAGCCAACTTCCCGGGTATCTTGAAAAGCACTTCCCCAAGTTTCAACTAAGTTGACAAAAATATCGGTAAAGTAGCGACAAATAAAGTTCGACGACTCAAAGCGAAGTTCCGAATAGAATTCGTCCAATTCAAAACAGGATTGTTTAAAATAGATTCAACAAATATTTTGTTTGATAATCAGGAAAATTGGAGAATATTTATTTGGTAATCTATATAAGGTGTATATATTATCATTATTAATTGTTAGTGATTCAGGATTGGGGGGGGGGGGGGTAAAGAAAAAGAAAAGATTATGATAAGAAATGTGTGTTATCGTTTGTCATAAGTGAGTGAGATCTGTGCACTCCCGCATAAAATACGGTTATGTCCTTCCTGGGAGCATTAAGTATGTTGCTTTGTTTACTGAATGACAAAACTAAAATGAATTAAATGAAAGCATTTGGTTAGTGTTCTGAAAGAGGGGTCCAATTATATTTGTCCCCTTGGCTTTTTTTAAATATTCTTATAAATAACTGGATACATAAGCTATTAACCCCATTTTGTTCTTAGCTCAGATTATCACTTTTTTATTATTATACTACTGGCATCCTAATCATCATACGGCTCAAGATCCTCCCTCTCCTAAAAATATCAGAAACGCTACATGAATAAGCAACAGTGAAAGACTTCGTATGAGGAAATCAGAGTAGCGATTCTTACTTTCTGATCTCCCCTCCCATCTCCAGCTACTAGTAAAGAAAGGGAATTGCTGACAAGGATAAGGCGTAGGCTCCCCTCCCCCATCAACGGAGACATAGTCAGTAATTACAAGACAAGATGGGAATTGCTTCTCTGCTTTTTAATGGCTTTTTAACCCAACCCTTGCACCGTGAGATCCTACCCCCACCGTACTCTAGGGAATAGGTAAGAGCCCCACTGGGCTCTGGTAAGAGCCCAAAAGGTAAGAGGTAAGAGCCCCATTGTTCCCATCCGCAGCAATCCCCAAAATTTAACCAGTCCTAGCTAGAACCAACCGGTACTGGGAGAGTTTTATCCCCAGGTGTTTTGAGATTCACAGTTCATTATAAAGATATATAGTTTAAAGGACCTGTCTTATCTATAATACTAATGCAACCTACTTCCATAATCACCCCATATATTTCTGAACCCGGAGACCCCAATTTCTTAGGGTACATTCTAACCCCTCTAACAAAACCACGCTGATTTTCTCACTTGCCGTGTTTTGCTACCTTCGATGTGTACCGCGCTGTCGAAGGTTGTCTGCGAGAATTTTTTCGATCGGAAAATCCGGTTATGTTATTTGTTTCCCTGTTTTCGCTACAAGTCAACGGGTCTCGGAAAAGGCTTAAAACAGCTAAAGCCGTGTGTTATTTTTTGACAGCACGGCATAGTTTTAAAGTATTCAAATATTTTAAAAGATGAAGAGTAAACAGTGCGAGGGGTCCTTTAACCGAAAAAGGGCTGAGAAAGGACAATCTAGTTATCCATCACTCATCCACTTAATTAGGCTTGAAGACCTGATGAAAACGCGTTACTTTCTTGCTACGCTATTCACGACTACTCGATTTTCAAATAGTGGAATTTCCGAGCGATTTGTGGTACCTCTATGCGCTCGTATTTCTGTTGTATACCTTAGGAGAAAGATTTACGGTTTTTTGTGTGTTCAGGCACTACGCAATCTTAACCAATCTCAACACTGCCCACTGAAAAGCCGCGTTTGTGTCGAGATTAAAATTTTAGTAGAATTTACGTTGTGGGGACGGCCACAGATATTCTGAACGTTATAACTAAAGCAGATAGTGGAAAATAAGAAAATCCATCTGCAGAATCCAAATAATTCAGTGTCTTCAATTAAATGACACACAAATAAGTTGGCTTTTCAGTTTAACTTGAAGTAGCTACTGTAGGCCTACCTTAATTTTATGTTTAGTACGTTAGTTTGTTTTAACTGAAAGATGAATGGTTGACATGATATATTACTGTTGTATGTTAATTTTGTCTGACGAGTACTCCCTATTTGGCATGCCAATGATATGGGTATAAATAAAAGCCCCAGAATAGACCTAAAAATTAAAATTAACTGTTATGAGTATTTAAGTGTTATTATAGCTATTAAATCGGGTATGACAAGGACACACACGGAATCGATGACGAAAACGCAACTTAATCGGATCACCTGTTAGTATGAAGTAGTAGGGGTGACCTGAACCTGACGTATAGCGATCCTCAAGATTGAGGGGGGGGGGGGGTACTCTTATCTCCAGGTAAGTGTAAAGAAAATGAATTGCACAAGAGTATAAGGCGTAAATCTCTATCTAATTACGAGACAAGAAAGAGACGGGATGCGACAAAGGAGGTTTGCGAGGATAGAGGAATGCAACACGATACAGTCGTATTCTTCTCGTGTGAGGGAAAGGGGGACAGTTCATACAGGAAATATGAACTGGACACGTAGCAATCCTTACTTTTTGATCTCCCCTCCTCTGATCTCCAGCTAAGGCAAAGAAAGGGAATTGCTGATGAGGAATTGAAGATAGGGTGTCAAGCCCCCGTAGAAGTAGACAGTAGTTACGAGACAAGACGGAAATGGCATACGACAAGGGAGGTATGCAAGGACAAACAGGGAAATCGGAACCGAAAAACCAATCTGGCCTGATCTTACTTTTCGTATGAAGAAATGGCAGAGACAGTGGTCAGAATAAATCAGAAACAGAGACGTAGCGGTCCTAGCTTTTTGGTCTTTCCTCTCGGCAGCACTGGGTAGAAATAAGGGAATTGTTGACGAGGTGAGCTCGTGCTCCCCCTCCCCCCCCCCCCCCAGCCCCCGACACAAGCTGTTTCGAGAAAAGATGGAAATTGGATACGAGAAGGGAATTGGAGGGACAAAAAGAGGAACATGATGTTGAGAGAGCCACACGTTCGGATATCCGTGAGGTAATGGAAGAGAGTACTAATACGGGTTTTAAAGTATAAGAGAATAATTAAGATGAAACAGGAAAAAATAGCTAAAGTTCGTTATTTAATGACTTAATGAAAATATGTTAAATTTAAATTAGTGTAAGTGACGCTGAGTAAGGAATTTAGTGTTTAGATAGTAGCTTTTCACCTTACTGAGTGAAGTTAGAGACGTAGCCATTCGCATTATATATATATATTTTATTTATAACCCGCCAAATATTGGTTCACTCCATTGCGAGGGAGAAGGAAAAAAAAAATCAACGCGGGATTAAAATAGCTAATTTCAAAGGCTATTCATGGTTTGGGCAGTACTCCAATTTCCTAACTTTATTTCTTATTTATTTATTAACAGAAAAAGAGGTTAAGCCGACACTTCTCTCCCTGCAAAACACATGAACTATTGTTTAATAACATTGCACTATAGGGCTTAATGGCTCTTTAAAATCCCAAACCGAACAACCCGCTTCATAGTCTACAACTCGACCCCCCCCCCCCCTCTTCTGTCCACCCGCAACTGACATCCACCAGGGTACAGTGCAGCCTTGGCTACAGCTTAAAGGAGCCAAATCGGAAGCATCTTCTCATTTGGATTGCCTAGACCACCCCTATCGAAGTCCCTAGTTTAAACCCGGACACTAGTGGCTGGTACATGAACAAAATGTATACAAAATATATAGCTAAATGTTTAATCTTTCAAAAATTTCTTTGAGGTTTTCCTGTCATTTCAGTTTCAAAGTTAAAACATTTTCAAGAAGAAAAGCTGTGACTCTTGCACTAGTCAATGCAGTCTGACATATTAAATAACTAATGAGCGGGCAATAAAAAGGTTGAAATCGATTTTCTGTTCCTGTGAGTGATGTTGGAGAACAGTTGACCAGTTGAAAGAACAGGTGTTTATCTTGATATTCATGATCATTCCTTATCGAATAGTAACACTTTCTCCTTATTAATCAACTTGTTTTATTACATGGTATTTTCGGACGTTGCGAACTCTGGCTCTTTCGCTCTGCAGAAATTCGTATGTTAACCACGAGCTTTTACCCCTTCCCCGCCCCCACATCATGGGTAATACAAAAGGAACTCCGAAAGCTTCGTTTCAAGAACAAATAATCAGATAGAACTTATGTCTTTAGTCGCATGCAGCGACTCTGAAAACCCCGACAAAACTGAGCGGACCTAGAGGTATTTACTCCAGCTTTGAGCTAATGTTGATACCCGTTTACTCCTCTTCCGTCTTCACCGTTGCTCATCGCACAAGAAATACTGAAGGAGCTGCTAGTAGGGGGCGCACTTCGCGCGCCGACCCGCTCTGGAGCGCGCCCATAAAACCAATCAGCTTTGACTGCTAGATTTCCTCTTCAGCGACTTAACAGCGATATAGCTATTTGTAGAGGTAACAAAACATGATGTGGCGCGAAGCTAGTAACCTAGACTCATTTGCGTCGGGAGTCGGCCGTATTTTACTCGATTCAGCATGTTTGTATGACCGAGATAGGGAGACAGCAGTTCTATCTCCTTAGTTGTTCTTGATAATATAACGAACATCACATTTGCATGACTGGACTGTCCTAAAATGTTGCAATCCCTACACAGAACATTAAAAATAAGAGACAGTATGCCTCGGTACTTAAAAAATACCTTCCAAAACGTCTCAAAAACAAGAAAGTCACATTTGCAGAGCTAGTTATTTCGCACACATTGTCCACAGCCTATCAGTTTACAACTAGAAAGGACCTTGGAGCTGTCACCTTCCAGGAAAGTTTCGGGAACAACTGATCCCTGGAAGGACGGACACCTGCGTGGTCCAGATCGAAGTACGGAACCGAACCACAGAGTGCATCCTCTTTCGGTCCTAGACTGAACCAGGAGACCTAGTGTTGATGAAGTGATGAATTTACATCTGGACTTTTATCCCCAATAACGTAAAAACTGAGAACCTTTGACCAACGTTTAAGAATCAGACTATGAAATTCTTATAATAAAACATCGAAATTGACCCTAACGTTTTTGCTCAGTTTATGTTTGTTATTTTTCTTTTCTTTTTTTTCTTCCTTTTTTCTCTGTAACAAATGAATGAGTGCTGCCACCAGCCACATGCAGTAGCCTACTCTCTTCGGGAGGAGATTGCTTAGAGTGTATATATTTGTTTGTGTTTGAATAAACTATACACAGGATAATTCAGATTGAGATAGATCCTAACTCCACGTCCTATGTTTTAATGTTTAAGCAAGATTCTTAGTCAAATAATGTGTGAATGTACAGAGCTGAGTGAATTGTGGAATGGAAAAAGCAAGAAAAATCGGGACACATCGCCAACAGGGGAAGGGGACGTTCGAAAAAAAAATTGGGAGGTTCATCCGGGTCCACCGCTAGGCAGGCATGCCACAGAAGTTCCAGTTATCGTAATGAATTATTTAGTATATTTAGTATTGTACTCTGACCAGTTGGGTCTGAAAATGCAGACATACATACACTGCAAAAGTTACATCATCTCAAACTGGGTAAACTTGTTAACGTTCTGTATAGGCTACTGCCAGGGTGAAAAAAAAAGAATTTTAATATACAATTTAACTTATTTTCATACTGTATAGGCTACAGAGCTCTATTGTCTCTAATTGACAATTAAAACGTGATTTTCTTCTTTTTTCTCTTTCAATTATTCCTTTTTTTGTCTTTTGATCGAGCGGGTAATAAAAACATTCATTATTTCATTAATATACCCTGGTATTACCAAGTCTAGGAACGTTATCCCAGCGAAAAATTTTCAGTCTTTATCGACCTAGTATGAGGGCGTTTATTTTTATTTATTATTTAAATTAAAAATAGGTTTATTTATATTAATAGGGTGCCTGGAATACCTGGATTTTGCGACGCTCAAGACATGGAAGTTTGCTACCGGCTTCGTTAATCAGTAGGTTAATACTACCTCCCTTAAATTACCTTAAGTTTGCTGATCTAGTGATGAAACTAACCTCCCAGCATAAAGAGAAGAGTACTTTGCTTCAAGCTCCGTGCGGATGCAGGGAACTTTTTCCTAAGAAAAGAAAAGCTCATTCTCTCTAATCCACAAAGGAGAAATCTCTTAAGCGACACAACTTAATCCAATTTTATTCGGGAATTTAATGGTGATGTCTGCGTCGTGAGCGACGACGTTGATTGATTTCGAGGTCAAAATGGTTCAACGAGCGTGTTACCATTTTTCGCGTGAACGTGTCATAGATGAAGAGAGTCATGAAAAAGTGTGACAGGATAACAGGGGTCTCATTAAGTTTGTGTTTAAAAAAAAGAGACGAGCCTATGAAAGAAAGCTAATCATGCATAAAAATAACAAGATATCCACTGGTCAAGCCAATGAAGAGCCATCTAGATCAAGCAAACACATCGAAGGTTTCAGCCGTGTAGTGAAACTAACTGGCGTTCTAAAACTAGTTGGCATGATAAATATACTGCAAAAAGCAGGAACAAATGGCATTCTAGGCTGGCTCAATGTCAGTCTAAAGGCATGCATACCAACTTTATTGATCGTAGATCAACCCGTATCATACCACGTTTCCATAGATAAGGGGCATATACATCCTTCCTGGCATTTGGGAAGGGCAAACTATACAAGGATAATAAATAGAGATCGCTGTGGAATCATAGGCCTTCTTGGTAAATGACGCGGTTCTAAGATGAAAAGGGGACACACGGTAGATAGGATCAAACGAAAATAGCCTACTCACCTGTGAAGACCTCAGCAGTCTCACTGTTTATGCAGTCGAGCTCTCTGTTATCAGGTACTGTGGCCTCAGGCACCTCAATCCCAGGAGCAAAGTAATGTCTTAGCTACAAAGAGAATTGCTCATTACAGTGTAACGTGACCATCCCATTCATTCGAGTTTGGTTGTTGCATTACGTACAGGTAAGAACAAATAAGCACCAGAAACTCCGTCTCTCTATCTCTGTAATACGACCATGCGGAGTCGAATAAATCCCTGTCCCCTTTCGATGCAAACGAGTGGAAGGTAGGAGCTACGCGGAACGTCATATTCGTTCCCTCTGCAAACAGCTATATCGCAGTAAAGCCCCAAAGAAGAAATTTCTAAAGCAAAAACCGATTGGTTGTCTGGACGCGCTGCAGAGCGGGTCAGCACGCCTCCTGCACTTATTCCTCTGATATGCGTAACGGCGAAGAGGGAAGTAGACGGGAAGCAACTCAAAGCTCAGCAAATACCTCTAGCTCAGCTCATTTTTGTCGGGGTATCTATAGCCGCTGCATGGGACCAAAGACGGAGCTTCTATTGGCGTATTTGTTCTTGGTAGAGGTAACAAATCTGGTTCTGAAGGATTAGGTAGAATTCCCACAGCCAAGCTACTACACAGTGGTGGCAGCGGTGAGCATCGTAAAGGAATAGTAGTCGCAGCGGGCTAATCGCTTTCGCGCATGGGCGCAACTATCCACCGCTGAGGGCAACATTATATTTGCTCCGTAAGCAACATGATGTTCGCCCCTTCAACGAAGAAACAGGAGGGGGGGAAACGAAGTCACGTGTCCGTCCTATACATGCAAGTCTCGGTTTCATATTCCATATACATTTGAGTTCAGTAACATATTCGCTGTTCATGGCTACGCAACGATGGCTGATCGATCTTTTTTCTTTGCCTTCTTTGCTTATTACATAATCTACAATGAATCTTCTCCTGCAGTAGGCTACGTTAGCGTTCTGTTTATAGATGGTGTTTATAGCTAAGGTTTTCTTTGAACGATTGTTGGTAGACACAGGTGAGTGAATTCATAAAGTATGGCTCATGGCTGATCTTACACTAATATGAAAGCAGAAATCTAACCAAATGCTCAATAAGCCAATGACCGAAGCTCGGCAACTTCACTAACTGATAGAGAGAGAGATAATTTTATTACAAACAGTGTACATGTGTGAACAGGGGCCACCCCATAAAGCTTTCGCCTGTCCTAAGGGGGAGACCCCAAATCAAACATTCATACATAAGCACTCGTCCAAAACAAACATGAGACAAGATCACATGAAAAAAAAGAACGGCAGGGAGAACACTAACAAAAACACACACCAAATCACCAGGGTCGACCACCCAAACAAAACCAAATTTTTCTTTTTTTCTTTTATTTTTTTAAAATCATATTTGTGAAATAGTATGGGTTTCAAAAGATCCTTAAAAGTACCCAGCACTTCCTCACTCTGGGTCAACTCCCCCAAAGCATTCCAGCTCCGAATACCACGGTGCAACACCGAAAACCCAGAACGTGTAGTACTCAGCCGAGGTACGACAAGATTCCTAGTAGATCTCGTATAATGGTGAGGATCTTGATCTTTGTGTCTTGTTCAAGATCTTGGTTCAAGATCCAAGATCTTGAACAGGACACAAATCCGTTTCTTGACTCTTCTATTGTGGGTTATACCGCAGTGGACATTTGTTCCGCTTCGTCATGGATTCGTCCCAGATGGATGACAAAGCGTGTCTCTCGCACTGGATCACGCGACGGCTTCCGAGTCGATCCAGAAATTACAAACGCTATAATAATTCAGACTCCCGACTATTTCCGACTCGCTCAACAGTTTTCAAATTGTTTCCTCTAAGACTATTATGATTGAACATTACTTTATCCTTCAGCCTTATAATGTCACAACAATCATGAACACTGCCTCAGAGGAACCAATAGGCCAAGCTTAGTAGCTAAAGGGTTTCGAGATATGTGCAGGTACATCTGACTACTTACATTCTAAAACTGAGCCTACTTAGAGCCTGGTCAAGAAAGATGTGAAAAAATTAAACACGAAATCCACAAGGAGACATTTTCCGGGTACTTTTTTCGTCCCTAGGATATAGCCTACTGTCAACTCTTTATCATTATCAACTCACCAGAAACTCAACAAAATCAACAAACTCCTCTTGTTCAGTTCTCTTCTTTCCAGGCGGGAAGCCAATGCCAGTTGACACTTCTTTCATTTGGTAGAACTGCAACAAAAGTAGTGATGTAGGGCATGTAGACTAGCTCGGGAAAAGTGAAAGCCTGGTTGACTCATTTGATTATTTATTAGTTAGTACCAAAACGCAGTGGGCTTTTGTTATCATTTAGTCACCCAATTTTTTAATGTAGTTATCATGAGTGCCGGCTAGTCTTCCTACACCCATACAACTGATGTATGTTTTTTGTTAATGATTCCCAAAACGGGATAGAATAGCCTACCATCTTCTCGTTATCGCAGCTAACCAATCTAGGAGCTGGCTCCTCACAACTAAACTTCGCTTTACTGAACTAAGCATATCCAATGTGAGAGCATTTGCCAACTTGATTTTTTTTTTAGTAAGATGTTGGTTCGTAAGCCCAACCGCTGGAACAATGCTACAAGATTCACAACCGCATACTCTTGCAGCTTGAAATTTTGATGCATGCCTGATTTATCAACTGTAAATCCCCAAAAAATTAGTTAATCCTGCATACTTTTAGACTGATGTACGTATTATTATTTATTTGATTGTCCACCACATATTCTGTAGGCTAATCTGCAGCCTTTTGGAAATTGCTAACTGAGAAAGATAGAGCCCAAATTTCATTCAACTCATTTTCGTAATGCAAGGTCTTAAATTCAAATCTTCACTAGCCCTATAGGACAAGTAGCCTAAATCCTAAATTACTTGATAATATGGGTTGACTGGCACTTTCAGAGCCTTCAATCATCCGTAGTTACTAGTTATGAAAGCTGCCTTACTGTCAGAGGCGTTACTAGCCAAAATGTTTGGGGGGGGGGACAAGGAATTTACCGACTGGCAGCCGACTGGCTGGTAATTTTTACCTACTGTTTTGGCAAAAAATAACTTGTTTTTAAGAAAAAACACAGTTTTGAAAAAATCGACTGAATTCCCCTATCCCTCCTGTACTTTAGGCTTGGCTTTCAAATGGCAAAATGCAAAGCCACAATCTTACTTTAAGAATATTTGAACAAACTCTCAAGAAGCAAACTGCAGAGACCAATTCCAAGGCTATGCGATCTAAAGTCAGTTACCCTTCCCAGTAGACTACCTCTAGGCTAAAGAGGTTAGAGCTGGGTCAGAGAACTTGTTTAAACTTTTAAAGACAAAGAAGCATAGCCTAATGTACCCTTGAGATAGGCTAAGACTAGGGAACCTTTTTCACGCCTGATATGCAGAGTAATAAAGTATCTTCTATTCTTGCTTTTAAAACAAACGTAATCGCATAAGTAAACTTCAATAAGTTAAAAACGAACCTTGTTTCAAATTACATTTGAAAATCCCGCGATGTTTAAACTACATAGAGTTATAAAAGAACAGCACAATATAGAACCATAGAGGTAGATTTTTAGTTCTGAAAAATCTCATTTGTCAGAGCCAGATACTTTAGTTGCGTTTTTGCTGATACCATGGTATCTGATACCACGGTCTAAAGTCGTTTTTGCAGTTATCGTAGTATCTGATACCACGGTCAAAAGGCGTTTTTGCAGTCACCGTGGTATCTGGCCAGTTATCGTGGTATCAGATATTCAGATACTACGGTCTGACTGTGGTAACTGGTCGTGGTATCTGAAAAGTAATCTCACTTTCATCAAATTTTGCCAGATTGGTGAGAAAGAAGTTTAGCAATTAGTGATCTAACTGGATATCTGTTTTTCTTTTGGGATGACTTCTAAACGTGCAATTTCGGCAATAGTCGTTTTTGCAGAGCACTGTGTATCAGATACCATGATAACTGCAAAAACGACTAATTGCAGATCCAGTTACCGTGGTAACAGATACCATGGTATCAGCAAAAACGCAACTTTTGTGTTTTTTCATCGTCAACAAAAAAGCACTTAGCATAAACAGAAACGGTGGTGGGTCTTTAACGTAAACAGAGGCCAACGGCAACTTTAGATGGTTTATCGATTTTCTTATCGTTTATCGTTTATAGGCGTATTCTCGCCAATCCCCGAGGACTCAACTTTTGGAGTCCCCGCGTGTTTGTTTCTCCCGGGGACTCACTCCCCGTATTCTCGCGAATCCCCACGGACGGGTAGTGCTCCGATTATCATCACCATCATAAAAAAGGACTCCTTTTCATATTCGGAGGGTAATCAATTTTTGCTAGTGCTGGTGTAGTGTAAAACTAATTAAAAACAATCAGAATCAGAGGCCATTGGCAACTTTAGATGGTCTATCGTTTCCGTTATGTTCGCTGTTGACACGGAAGTGACGAATATAACAGTAGTTGCGTTTTTGCTGATACCATGGTATCTGATTCTGATACCACGGTTTAGTCGTTTTTGCAGTTATCGTGGTATCTGATACCACGTTCAAAAGGCGATTTGCACAGTTATTGTGGTATCAGATATTCAGATCCCGCGGTCAGACAGGGGTAACTGTCTGGTCGTGGTATCTGAAAAAGTCATCTTCATCAATTTTAGTCAAATTGGTGGGAAACAAGTTTGGCACTTAGTGACGTCACTGAATATCAGTTTTTCTTTTGTGATAACTTCCAAATGCGCGATTTCGGCAATTGTCGCTTTTGCATAGCAACCGTATAACAGATCCAGTTACCGTGGTAACACATACCATGATATTTGCAAAAACGCAACTATTCGCGGATCCCGCTACCCGAACATTTTCGTTTCTGTTAGATTTGACATTTCCTGAGACGAAAACGGCAAACAAGCAGAGATGCATTTTTATGCTTTTTCAACTGATGGCAAATAATGATCTGTTCACCAGACAACGCCGAGTCACTGTGGCACCTTTCATTTGAGTGGTCATACCGATTACGATCACCAAAATTTATTGCGTAAATTAACAATAAGACATCGCCTAAATAAACTACAGGTACTGCACACTTTCAACATTAAATTCACCAAATCCTAAAGAGCCTCACTTGTCTTTATGACAGACACTTCGACATGAAAGCAATCCAAGGTCGACAGCTAGTCTCGACATAGCCCAGCAAAAGCCTAAATCATAACTAAAACATCGATCCGACTATTTTGAGCGTGTTCCACCCTACTTACCGCTGTTACTACACATGACATTTTTGGCTTCTTGGCATCAAGGCTGGAACGTACTTTTCTTTTTTCGCCAAATATCACTCCACGGGGTAATCCAGCCAATCACGTTACAGAGATCCGTAGTTCCCACGCTTACTACGCTCCCGAGCATGGTAAGCAAATAGTTAGTATTTCAGGACGGTTGGAACGGTCAGCGTAGTAACTTTTCGTGAGGTTGGAACGGAAATAGTAACTAATAATTACTATTGATAGAAGGGTGGAACACGCTCTTTATTGCTTCGTGAGAAGGACCCGCCCTAGAGGAACTACACGATGAAAAATTTATCTCAAAATAGTAGTATGAAGTTGTAGGAAAAAATAGCATGCAGTACTAACTGATTCTACTACATGCTTCTACTTCAGGGCTACCGTGTTACTACATACTACTGCATGCTACTATTAGCAAGACTGGATGCTACTATGGCAAGACAGGATGCTACTGGGTACTACTACATAAGACTGGACCAGTCTGAGGCACATTAAATGATAGTATTCTTTGCTATTGCATAGTAGTACATGCAACTTTTTCGTACAACTACCATACTACTACGCAGGCTACAAATTTTTCATCGGGTAGCTGTCTTTGCTGATACAGCAATAACCAGATATGATACATTAAAACTTCGTTACATATATAAATGTAGAAACATCAACAATAATGAGCATGCGCGGCGATAAAATAAAGAAAAGTTCAATGGTACGCAAGTAGCCGATTCTTCTCAAGTGGCAGTATGACGTCCTTCTCGCGTGTGCCTTTAAATGCGCACTACGACAAACATATGAGGTGACGTCTTAACGTTCGTCTGCCAGTACAATAGCGGCCTCATGTCCGTCTGTCTGCGCGGACGTCCTAGCCAAAACTCCCATAAGGACGCGAAGCGAAGTGAGCTCATTCCAGCTTATTCGGTCTAGCATTCTTCAGAACAGTAAACACAAGTATATAATGAGCTTTAGGAGCTACTTGCTATTGCCATGCGGACTAGTTTCCTAGGTAATGGAGGTTTTGCACTGTCTCTAGAGTAGAAAGAGAAAGTTACCATGTTCTGCTCACTACCATATGGATCCATGTTTTTACTATCTCAGACACAAGTGTTGATAATGAGAAAATGGGGGATTTTCTGAAACTAGTCCACTTCGAGCGATGAACTGGAATAAGCTGAACGGCGAGACAGAGTTCGAGAAACGAAGGCATGGAAGACACGGTGTTTGAAACTTAGCACGGCGTATCCTTGGAGTACAATTCAGAAAATCCAGGACCGGAAAGTGGTCGTTAAGGTGCTTGAACAGGCTTTACATTAAAAGCTACACTCCTGGTTAGCACCTGGTCAGATGGAGCCTAGGAGAAACCCTGAATACTAGCTATAAGGACTTTGCATCACGCAAAAACAGGATAACCCTGCAGCCCGTGGCACTAACCAATCGTTCTACCTCTCTTCCGTAATCCTGCAGTAAAGTACATATCCCCAAGGAAAACTTTCGAAAAACACACTTCGTTTTGCAAGTAATGTCGAAGAAAGGCTTCGCACCCCATTGGACAGGAGTGCAAAGCTTATCTTCTTGCTACTCATAGATTGCTCTTCCTGTTCCTGTTTGTTCCTTTGAATTTGTTAGTTTATGGAGTAAGCTCTGAGCAGCGAGATGTTAGAGTTACTTCAAGCTCCATCGCAGTCTAAAACAACTGCCTGCTTTTCTATAGGTTCTGGCAACTGTCGGACATGGGTATAGCTAGCGTTTGACGTTCGTTAGCTATCACTTTGCATGGCCTGTTTCAGAATCTGGTAGGGCTATTTCAAAAGCTCAAGTATTCTGACGCTCTAACAAAGACGCGACATTATCATATATTTTGTTATGATCAGGAGTCTGAGTAACTTTTTCTGAATCCATGTTCTTCCCTTCGTAGAGGCGAAACCCTGTTTACTTTACTGTTCTTATATTAACGAGCTCGAACTGACATTTCGTCTTTGATATTTTTTGGGGCCACGTGATCCATCGTTTGGCATACCCTAACCGGAGATTTGGCATAGAATGGGCATACCCGACGCCTGAGATTTCATCTAAGAAGCTGATTTGTGATAAACTGCTAAGGCGTCACCACATGACAAACCCACAATTAAGGATACACGGAAATAATTCCTTCGGGAATGTACTTTACTACAGGAATCCTGGAGACGCTTTGAGCAACGCAGCTTGACCTGACTCTGTCCACTACCTGCGAACAACACAAAGTCACTGGTTACATCACTATCAGGAAGAACGTCACAGAAAAAAACGCGCTATCCGGCAAAACAGTTCCAGAAAATTTCTGGGAACGCCACCGTTAAGAGTTCAAGTCCATCATATCTGGGCTGAGGGTGTCTGTTTGGCTAGTATGGGAGGATGGACTAGAAAGGGGGTGCGGGGCAAAGGTGGGGGAGTGGGAGCCAAACATCGGGTCTCCCGCCGTCGTGACGTCATCGTCGATCAAGTCATCCAAGGCACTGAATGTTGATATGAAGTCACCAAGGCCAGACGACGGGTCTCCAAACTGAAATTATGATATCTTTAAATTTGCATAGTTTACAGTAGCCTAGAACTGATGCCCTGCACTATTCCATTGCTCATTGCCCACCACCCTCACCAGATTTCCTTCGCTTTCCCGTTTTCTGCTCACATTCGTTTTTGTGCCATCTTCTCCGGTGGATAGTCCTGGTGAATTTCAATGGATTTTCCTCGATTGTCTTCTGCTGTGAATACGCGGCAAAAAGTCTCTCCTACATCGGGCTCTATCACGGAATTCGGAGACTCTTATTCCGAATTCGGAGAGTTAAAATCCGAACTGCCCTGCACTATTCCATTGCTCATTGCCCACCACCCTCACCAGATTTCCTTCGCTTTCCCGTTTTCCGCTCACATTCGTTTTTGTGCCATCTTCTCCGGTGGATAGTCCTGGTGAATTTCAATGGATTTTCCTCGATTGTCTTCTGCTGTGAATACGCGGCAAAAAGTCTCTCCTACATCGGGCTCTATCACGGAATTCGGAGACTCTTATTCCGAATTCGGAGAGTTAAAATCCGAACTGGGAGAGCTAAAATACGATTGAGGATTAAAACGCTAGAATGCAAAATACTGCGGATACAGTGTATCTCGGGTTTATTTACCCTGAAATATCCTTGTGTAGCTACTATTTTATTTTTATATTCTTGATTTATTACCAATCATGGTACACAACTGTATATAAAGACGAAATGATTAAATGAGAAAATAAAAAGAAAAGAAAACATATAACATAAATGGCGCCAACGGAAACCTAAATCTAGACTGCATCATAGAAAAACTGCACTACATTAACGAACCCTTTTAGCTTCAAAAATCCCTGCTCTTCCCCATTTTTTCGTTCTGCACCCTGCGACGCTTTTTTGACCAAGCCGAGTTTGCCATCCAAGCAGCGCTAACTTTACCGAAAGCACGAAGGCCCGCCAGCAACTCTTTCAAAAATAAGGGTACAGGAGTTTTGTTTTTATTTTGATAGGTCGATAGTCTTGATCGATAGTCTTGTCTTTTGGACTTTCTTTTGCTTGGCTGATATTGAAACTGAAAGTTCATTTTTCAGCTTCATCGGCTTCAACCTGAAGAGGACCGTATTTGACAGAGTAAACGGATACGTCAGCTTAATTTTATTAGAGCTATATTTCGGCCCTTCTTGGCAAGGGTCCTCTTCAGGCTCAAACCGCTCAAACTGGAAAATGAACTTATGGAAAAATATGTTTTCCAGCTTTAGCGGCTTTGAGCCTGAAGAGGACCCTTGCCAAGAAGGGCCGAAAGATAGCTGTAATTAAAATTTCAGCTGAAGTATCCGTTTTGCACTGTCACAAACAAAAGATTCTAGCTTAGCCTTAAGTATCCGATTTGATTAATTTGTTTGTGACAGTTGCTTGGAGTTAAAGTTGGTGCTGTGATCATTCACAGTCAACATTTTCACAAGTTCATTTTCCAGCTTGAGCGGTCTGAGCCTCACCAGGACCCTTGCCAAGAAGGCCGAAATATAGCTCTAATAAAATTCAGCTGACGTATCCGTTTTGCACTGTCAAACAGGAGTCGCAGTCAACTTGGGCTGAAGGAACACTGAAAAGGACCCTTGCCAAGAACGGCCCAAACATAGCTCTAATAAAATTCAGCTGACGTATCCGTTTAGCACTTTTTGACCACACCACACACTATTTCAAATATTTTGCGTCAAACCTCCACTTCGAAAAGCAGGACAGTAGATAGAGTGGACAAGCGCCAACATGAAAATCGCCATGCACGGGGCAAGTATTTTCGAAAAACGATATTCTGAACAATTTTTAAGTGCAAAGATCGTTTCTAGAAAATTCATGCTTTCTATATAGAGTGTGCGCTGAGTGAGGTTGCACTTAAAGCGCTCTCGCCTTTCGAGTACTGCAGGTATGGGACAGGCACGCCTACCCTGCAGGTATGTGATAGAGTATACGGCCTGTCGCTTCAAAATCTAGGAAATAAAGAATGAAACAATACTCTTGATGACTATCTCTCCTTACCGATGCAAAATCTCCGGCCTCTCCGGGTATTTAGCGGAAGAAGGCAGAAATGGTGTCAAAGCTGCTCCCAAAGATCGCGGTTATTGATTGACACAGGATTTGAGTCGTTGAGTTTGAGTCGTACGGACACGCTTACTCCTTCTTCCTGTCATACAGAGTATTATAAGTCATATTTAATTACCGTTTCCGCTAATAGGTCCTCATCTGGTTCGCTTTTGACAGGAATTGAGATCGTTTGATGGTATGACTGATGCGAAGACTCGCTCACCAAGGGGAGGCCGTGGATTCTAGCAAGTTGCTCAAGCTCCTAAATAGAACAAAATAGATGAGTGAACACGCCAAAAAAACGTGAAAACGACCTACCTGGTTAGAGTTCATTTTTCAGGACTCCAGGGGTCCCGAGCAGCTATTCCCATCAGATACAGAGCGTGTTCCACCCTACTTACCGTAGTTACTACGCATGAGGTATGAGGATGTACTACCCTTCTAACAATAGTAACTATTAGTTACTATTTTCTTTCGACGCTGACCGTTCCAACCTTCTCGAAATAGTAACTAATAGTAACTATTTGCTTAACATGCTCGAGAGCGTAGTAAGCGTGGTAACTACGCATTTCTGTAACGTGATTGGTCGGATTCCCTGTGGCATGGTATTGTGCTGGATTTTAGAAAAATCATCCCAGCCTTGACAGGAAAAAGCCAGAATTCGTGACGGCATGCGTAGTAACTACGGTAAGTAGGGTGGAACACGCTCTATGAATTTGGCTTCTTGGCGTCAAGGCTTGAACAAATTTTTAAATTTTCTGTAAAATATCACTCCACGGCAGCTCCTCGGAGTAATCCGGCCAATCACGTTACAGAGATTCGTAGTTACCACGCTTACTACGCTCCCGAACATGGTAAGCAAATAGTTACTATTTCGAGAAGGTTGGAACGGTCAGCGTAGTAACTTCTCGTGAGGTTGGAACGGAATTAGTAACTAACAGTTATTATTGTTAGAAGGGTGGAACAAGCTCACAATAAGCTCTTAATCACCCACGAAGCGATTTCAAATGGTAATTGGGGCGGTTATGGCTGGTCTCGGTTAAAGCACTGGAGCGTTTAACGCTGGTCTCGGAAAGTATAAGTTTGGGAGTGACATCGAAGAAGAAACTGTTGATCATGTGCGGAGTTTAGGGACTGACCATGATTCCAGGAGTCAGAAGAAGGGGCTATGTATTAAAGTTTAGCCGAATCCCCTCCGTTCACAGTCGGGGGGGGGGGGGGGGGGGGTTCAATTCAATTCAGTTCTGCTTTTTTTTTTAAATTCCCTCACGGACGAAATCGAACATTGGATTTTTTTTTGTCATGTATATCTGGGGAAGACTGCGATAAAGGTGCGGACCGGAATAGCGACCTTGATCGGAATTAAATGGATCCTACTCCGGTAAAACTCATTTGCTTACTATTACACTTTTTTTTTAACTTTCCTGAAGTTCTGTCCCCGACGAAAATTGTTCGAGAATTAGTCGTATGGAGTTGTACGAAAAAGTAGCATGCAGTAATAACTGTTGCCACTGCATGCTACTACTAGCAAACTGGATGCTAACTACTGAGAGACTGGATGCTATCCGATACTACTCCTTAAGATTAACCCAGTAGGAGGCATGTTAAATCAAAGTACTCCAAAAGTACTACATATCAAATCATGCAACTTTTTCGTACAACTACCATACACAGTCAAAGAATTTTCCATCGGGTCCCTACATCTCCGTACTCTTCGCCATATAGCCAGAAACTGCATGTTTGCCCATCCCCGACCCCTCTCCACGACTTCGGCCCAGTTTTTTGGGCCAAAAGAGTACTGGAACAGTTAGCTTTTATCTGATACCAGATTTGTTATTTTTACCTTTTAGTTGACTGTTTTGTAAGCAAGAAACACAACCTAGACTGGAAAACCAATGAGCAAACCTCTAAGTAAATCGTAGGAATGATAATTTTAAATACTGGCATAGTGCTCTTGTCTTTATATATTTTTTTCTTTTTTTGTTTTGGTGCGATGGCACTTGTTGGCTTTTATGCATTAAATATCTATCTATCTATATGTAAAACTGGCCTTTTAAAGAAAAGTATGACATGAGGGCTTACTTGAATTCTGACAGTCAGCTTCTGATTTTCTGTCTCCAGATGCCGCTGACGGGCTTCGGTCTGCCGCAATCTTTCCTGGTCGTGCCGCAATCTACGGATGTAGTCCACGGATGCTTTCAGAATGCCTCCTTTGTTCTGTCGTATGTCTCTGAAGTTGTCGAAGAGCCTGCCAGAAGAAAGAGAATTAAGAGCTATTTATGGATCTATTTTTGACTCGCTGCTTAGTCACAGCGGAAAAATAGAAAATAAAAGTAAATGACACGAGGGAAAACAGTAAACATAACATATTCATTAAAGATGTTTACGTTCTTTGAATAGTCTTTAAACACAGTGACACAAACTTTGACATAAACACTAAATGAGTTGGATTACAAAAACAGCCAAGAATGTCGTGGGCTGGCAGGCAGGATGTTGGAAGAGAGTGAGCAGATTTGGATTTGTACGAAATAGTGTGTTAGTACTATCCTGAACATTAACCCCTCTTGGTTTTTCTGCCTTTTATAATATACCTAGCTCCCTTATGGGATTATAAGCTTCTAAAATCCCCACCTTTCTCCATTGGTCCGTTTTGTGCCTACGAATTCTTAGGGCTTTTTCATCCGTGCCGAGTTCTGCCCGTTACGCAACGCAACGTTTGCCAGAATCTTCGACGTCCGCTGCAACTCTTTCACACACAAGGATATGAGAATCTTCTGTTTTTGACTTATTTTATTTGCTTAATTTTCCTAATTTCTTACCACGGTGCGTTCAGTTTTCAAACGTTTTGCGCCCAGCAGCCGCGTCGGAGAGCAGGGACAAGAAGAAGGGACAAGAGAAGGGACAAGCGCTAACAAGACAAACGCTAAATTCAGATGGAAAGTAATGGTATTTTCGCGAAAAGTTTTTTCTGATCCGTTCCATAGTGAAAAGATCGTTTCTAGTAAGAGTTGTGCTTTAAGATCTGAAGCCAGAAATCTGAAAAAACATAGCCATGATCCAAGCTGAACAGCTCGCCCTAGCGATAGCAGCTGATGGACGAGAGTAGGGATCCCACCTCTTCTTCGCCTTCCTCATAATCCTTTGGACTACGCAGTTGAAAACCTAGATCACTGCTGGAAGCACTACCGTACATTTTGGGGAGGGAAGGGGGGGGGGGGCCGTAAGTATACCTTTGGCGGTAGTCTGGATCATAATCAACCAAACTTTCGATGTTTTACTGATCGGAACTATTACTTTACATCTGTGGTTTGGGCACCATAAGGATGCAGTAAAAGGAACGACCAGAAAAAATCCAAATACGCCCTTTTTCAACCCAGCGCTCCTAGCGGATTAAAGTTCGACTGAAAAAAACTACTCCGAGTTGACGCGTAAAACTCGTCACCAAAACACGACTGAAAACAAAAAAATTCAGCCTAGATGGTTGGTAGAAAGCCAAATAAAAGAAAACCATTGCAAGCGAATAGTAGTATTCAATGGAAAATTACAATAACCTTAATCAGAAACACTAGATTTCTCGAAGAGTTTTCGGCGTCAATTCGGAGGAGAGCTTCAATCGTACTTAATCCGCTAGGGGCGCTCAGTTGGAAAAACTTCTCTGAACGAATGGATTCCTAACAAAACTTCGAAAATGAGAAAATGGGTGTGTCTCGGTTAGAGAGATAAGGACGGTGCTTGCATGGCGACAACAGAAATCCAAAGGGTTCATCTTATCTCAAGGACAGCCTTATCGGCAGATTTGACCCTGGGACTGACGTGCCATTACTGTGCTCATGACTCAGTTACTACTTAAATCAGACGACCGTCGCGGTTTTTGTCCTGTCGCTGTTGTTGCATTACCCGTTGTTTGCTTCGCGGAATTAACCGTCACGGTTTTTGTCCAATCGCTGTTTTTGCATGACACGGTTTCTACTTTTGCGGTACAACCGTCGCAACTTTCGCCCTTTTGTATCTGCATTACCTGGTTTTTGCTTTTGCGGTATTAACCGTCGCGGTTTGGTATTAACCGTCGGTTTCTGCTTTCGCGGCAGTAACCACCGAGATTTTATTCTATCGCTGCTTTTGCATGGCACGGTTTCTGCTTTTGCTGTTTTGAAGGTCGCCATTTTTGGCCTGTTGTTTCTGCATTGCTTGGTTTTTGCTTTTGCGCTATAAACCCTTGCGGTTTTTTGTCATTTTGCTGTTTTACATGGCACGGTTTCTGCGGTTTCGACCGTCGCAGTTTTGTCCTATCGCTTTTTGCATGCCACCATTTCTGCTTTTGTGGTTTCCACCGTCGCAGTTTCTGCCCTCTTGTTTCTGCATTGTCCAGTTTTTGCTTTCACGGTATTAACCGTCGCGGTTTTTGTCCCATCGTATTTTTCATGGCACGGCTTCTGCTTTAGCGGTTTTGACCGTCGCGACTTTTGTCCTATCGCTGAATTTGCATGACACAGTTTTTTCTTTCGCGATGCTAACTGTCACAGTTTTTGTCCTATTGCTGTATTTGCAAGGCACGGTTTTTTCTTCCGCGATATTAACCGTCACGATTTTTGCCCTGTCGCTGTTTTGGCGATGAAATTTTTTTCTTTCGCGGTTTTTGTCCCATCGTTTCTTTTACCTGGCACGGCTTCTGCTTTTGCGGTTTCGACCGTCGCGGATTTGCCCTATCGCTGAGTTTGCATGGCAGAGTTTTTTTTTCGCGAAGCTAGTTGTCGCAATTTTTGTCCTATTGTTGTATTAGCAAGGCACGGTTTCTTCTTCGAAATATTAACCGTCGCAAATTTTGCTCTGTCGCTGTTTCTTATATTGGCCGGTTTTCGCTTTCGCTGCATTAGCCGTCACGATTTTTGTCCTGTCGCTGTTTTGGCAATAGGCGTATTCTCGCCGTTCCTCGAGGACTCCTCGAAGAATCGAAGGTAACGGTGAGAATAGAGGGAGTCAATCCACGCGGACTCCGCGTACAGAAACAGCGAGGACACGGGGAATGCTTCCGAAATGGATTTTGTTCGAAAAAAAATATGCAGTTTACGAAATAGTCTGCATCCACTTAATTTTTTGTTTTGTTAGTTCTGATTGTTTTGAATTAATTTTACATTGCACCAACACCAGCAAAAATTGATTCCAGTCCGAATCTGAAAGGGAGTCCTATTTGATGATGGTGATGATAGTCGGAGCATTCCCCGTACGTGGAGACTCGCGAGAATACGGGGAGTAAGTCCCCGGGAGAAACAAAACGCGGGGACTCCTCAAGTGGAGTTCTCGGGGAACGGCGAGAATATGCCTAATAAAAAGTTTTGCTTTCGCGGTAATAACCGTCGCGTTTTTCGAACTGTCGCTATTTTTCGCAAGGCGCAGGTTTGACTGTCGCTGTTTTCGCAGTCGGTGTTCTGTTTTCGTCGTTTACTTATAATTCGACGCTCAGTGATGATTTTCACAGATCAGAATAACACTAGTGAGTAGCGCCAAGACTTGAAAAAAGTGTCCCACACTCGAGCAGCAGCGATACTAGCACCACTAGCGATACAGAATGTTCCTACTGAAACTCATTCAGTCGTGCACGAGCGCTGGCTCCAATAACTTCATATTCTGAACATTGCAAGAAATGATGCAGCCTCCATTAGTTTCCTTGGTGTGTGCAGACCTCACCTTTTCTTTCCTAGAAATTTTTGAACCCGCAAGTTTGTTTCGCTTTTTTTGCCGCAAGCGTACTAGGCGCCGCTACGAGTATGGCCCGTTTGTAAAGCATGGAAAGTACAGGTCTTGGCGCTACTCCCTAGTGTTCTTTTGCTCTGGATTTTTATGTGGATCCCAAGAGACCAGCGACCGCCGTCGGTACCGAAGACATCTCAAATTTGTCACTCCGTCCTTCTGTCTGTAAGCATGACAGATCTGTAAACTCAACTTAGTCTCTCAATATAGTAGGGGATACGAAAGTTTCATTTAGGAGTGGAAAAGTGTCTGGGCCGAAATGTTTCAATGGTTAATCTGGGAGTTGACTCCGAAATTGTCTATTAGTTGTCTTGGACGAATGTTCGCCCGAAATCCGATAAAGATGAAGTTTTCGAATACAAAATCACTAATGAAACTAATTAACCTGTGGTTACAAAGATAATTCAAGATATATCCAACATTTGCAGTTATTCTTCACATTTCCAATTATTCTTCGCAAAATGTAGACAGTTGGACCGAAATTCCGTTACAGAAATATAAGGCGTTTTTCCGTGCTCCCACAAACAGTTTGTGGGTCGATTACGGCTCGAAAAAAAGTGTTTCCGCGAGCTTTTGTGTGGCCCACAAGTGTGTTTCCGCGACCAACAAGATTTAGCGGCTCGCTTTGTGGCTCGAATTCGACAAACAACCACCGAGGTGATTGTCGATTTGGTGGCTCGATTTTGGCGTGACATTCAAATATAGCAGCAAAATATATCAAATAAAATTAAAAACTTTTTAAAGTATGTAGACATAAAACTGAGAATCCTTTTTGCACGAAATGGTGAGGACGAAAGCCTGGAGTTGTATTTATTGAGATTTTTACATGAATTATATTTTTATTTTCAGACATTTGAATTTACCGCCCAAAAACAGAGAAAGCGACGTTTCCGCGAGTTTCAACTTGTGGCTCGACTGTTTGGCACACAATCGTGTTTCCGAGAGTGTGGCCACATTGTGTCGCGGAAAAACGCCTATAGATGATAGGACGAATAGATAGTCGACATGCACTAAGGAGGGTTTTCGCGAAATCCTGGAATCACTTTCCGGCGAGCGAAGACTGTGGGAAAGGGATTCCTGGAATCACTTTCCACTTTCCCGCTGGACTGATCGCGAAAACGCATGGAAAGCTGATATCGACGAGAAAATGTTGAATTAAAACTTTTTTTTAATAAATTTGGTTCACTGAACGGTTCTTTGATTCTCATATATTACGTCGAAGTCACCTTAGTTACGATTGCCATTTTTTTTTTTAATTTATTAGTGACACTTGCACTGTTTTTTCTCCACACCTTTGAAGTTCCCGCCGAAAGATTCAACTTTCCGCGGAGCTTTCCACTAATCTCGTGGAATCAGTTTCCGATTTGACGGTACAAAACGGATAAGTCAGCTACATTTTATTCGAGCAATATTTCGGCCCTTCTTGGCAAGGGTCCTCTTCAGGCTCAAGCCGCTCAAGCTGGAAAATAAACTTGTGGAAAGACAATTTAAGATTCTTCCTTAAATATCTGCTTTTGAGAACTTCTTCTCTGAAAGTTGGTTGGGGTTAAAGCTGGTGCTGTGATTTTATTCTGGACTCGGCGACTGTTTTTGTTGTTCTATTGGGTCGTCGAAAGGGTAGAGATTCTTCTGCATTTTGGTTTTAGAGTCACCTGTCTCTTCTTCCAATAGAACAACAAAAACAGTCGCCGAGTCCAGAATAAAATCACAGCACCAGCTTTAACCCCAACCAACTTTCAGAGAAGAAGTTCTCAAAAGCAGATATTTAAGGAAGAATCTTAAATTGTCTTTCCACAAGTTTATTTTCCAGCTTGAGCGGCTTGAGCCTGAAGAGGACCCTTGCCAAGAAGGGCCGAAATATTGCTCGAATAAAATGTAGCTGACTTATCCGTTTTGCACCGTCAAATATGATTCGCAGTCAGCTTGGGCCGTAGGAACATCTATCAGTTTCCGGGAAAGCTGCCTTGGTTTCCAAAGCGCGAAAACCGAGTTGGAAAGTTCGGTAACTTTCCGAAGTAGCGCGAAAACCATTGGAAAGTGATTCCGACTTTGCTTTCCAGCTCGCGAAAACCGTCCTCTAGTCTCAAGGTTAAACCAGGCCAAGAGATTCGATAATGCCGGAACTGCTTAAAGCCCGTAGATAGAGTTAAGTGGATTTTGAACTTACGGGTCAGAGCTCTTCGGAAGTAGAGTGCCAAGTTCTTTAATTCTGTCGTTGATATTAAACCTCCGCCGTCTTTCAACTAAAAAAAAGGAACACATAAGGCGTATTCTCGCCGTTCCCCGAGGACTCCTCGGGGAATCGAAGGGAACGGCGAGAATAGACGGAGTCACTCCACGCGGACTCCGCGTACAGAAACAGCGAGAATACGGGGAATGCTTCTAAAATAGATTTTGTTCTAAAAATGAATATGCAGCTGAAAAAATTAGTCTAGATCCACTTTATTTTTGGTTTTGTTTATTCTGATTCTTATTAATTAATTTTACATAGCACCTACAACAGCAAAAATTGATTCCCCTCCGAATTTGAAAGGGAGTCCTTTTTGATGATGGTGATGATAATCGGAGCATTCCCCGTCCGTGGGGACTCGCGAGAATACGGGGAGTGAGTCCCCGGGACAAACAAAAACGCGGGGACTCCTCAAGTGGAGTCCTCGGGGAACGGCGAGAATACGCCTATAATAATACAAGTGGCATGGAAATTACTAAGTGCGTGTTCCACCCTACTTACCGTAGTTACTACGAATGACGTCACGGATCCTAGCTTCTTAGCGTTAAGGCTGGAACGCAATTTTATATTTTGGCAAAATATCGTGCCGCTGGCTCATCGGACCAATCAAGTGCCAGAGATCGTAGTTACTACGCTACTACGCTCCCGAACGTGTTAAGTAAATAGTTACTATTACCCGATGAAAAATTTGTCGCCACTAAAAAAAGGAACACATAATATTACAAGTGGCATGGAAATTACTAAGTGCGTGTTCCACCCTACTTACCGTAGTTACTACGAATGACGTCACGGATCCTAGCTTCTTAGCGTTAAGACTGGAACGCAATTTTATATTTTGGCAAAATATAGTGCCGCTGGCTGATTGGACCAATCAAGTGCCAGAGATCGTAGTTACTACGCTAACTACGCTCCCGAACGTGTTAAGTAAATAGTTACTATTACCCGATGACAAATTTGTCGCCACTAAAAAAAGGAACACATAATATTACAAGTGGCATGGAAATTACTAAGAGCGTGTTCCACCCTACTTACCGTAGTTACTACGAATGACGTCACGGATCCTAGCTTTTGAGCGTTAAGGCTGGAACGCAATTTTATATTTTGGCAAAATATAGTGCCGCTGGCTGATTGGACCAATCAAGTGCCAGAGATCGTAGTTACTACGCTAACTACGCTCCCGAACGTGTTAAGTAAATAGTTACTATTACCCGATGAAAAATTTGTCGCCACTAAAAAAAGGAACACATAATATTACAAGTGGCATGGAAATTACTAAGTGCGTGTTCCACCCTACTTACCGTAGTTACTACGAATGACGTCACGGATCCTAGCTTCTTAGCGTTAAGGCTGGAACGCAATTTTATATTTTGGCAAAATATCGTGCCGCTGGCTGATCGGACCAATCAAGTGCCAGAGATCGTAGTTACTACGCTAACTACGCTCCCGAACGTGTTAAGTAAATAGTTACTATTACCCGATGAAAAATTTGTCGCCACTAAAAAAAGGAACACATAATATTACAAGTGGCATGGAAATTACTAAGTGCGTGTTCCACCCTACTTACCGTAGTTACTACGAATGACGTCACGGATCCTAGCTTCTTAGCGTTAAGACTGGAACGCAATTTTATATTTTGGCAAAATATAGTGCCGCTGGCTGATTGGACCAATCAAGTGCCAGAGATCGTAGTTACTACGCTAACTACGCTCCCGAACGTGTTAAGTAAATAGTTACTATTACCCGATGAAAAATTTGTCGCCTGTGTAGTTGTATGATAGTTGTACGAAAAAGTTGCATGTATCTGTAATAATACAGAATATTATCATTTAATGTGACTCAGACTAGGCCGATCTTAAGCAATATCCAGTCTTGCTAACAGTAGCATGCAGTGGTAACGTTTACTACTGTATGCTGTAAAAAACGTACAACTCCATATAACTAATTCTTGAAAATTTGTCATTGGGTAGTTACTATTCCGGTAAGGTTGAAACGGTCAGCGTAGTAACTTTTCATGAGACTGGAACGCAAATAGTAACTAATAGTTACTATTGTATTACTATTGTTATTCCTCTTCTAGCTCTGAGCAATTTGGAAATAAATTTGATTGATTGATCGTTAGAAGGGTGGGACACGCTCTAAGTAAGTAATTAATAAATAAGGCTTTCATCCTAAGCTGACTGCGAATCATGTGTGACTGGGCTAAACCGATGCATCACCTCAATTTTTTTTTTCCACCGATCAATCTTAGGTTCCTTTTTCTAGCTTAAGACTGAAGAGGACTCTTGCCAAGAAGGGCCGAAATTTCGCTAGACTAAGAGCTCGTTCCACCCTTCTAACAATCGCAACTATTAGTTACTATTTTTGCTCCAACCTCGTGAAAAGCTACTACGAGGACAGTTCCAACCTTCTCCAAATAGTAACTATTTGCTTACCACGCTCGGGAGCGTAGTGAGCGTGGTAATTACGAATATCAGTGACGTGATTGGCCGGATCAGCCCGGGGCGCGATATTTTGCTAAAAATAGAAAAATGCGTTCCAGCCTTGACGCCAAGAAGCCAGATTTCGTGATCTCATGCGGAGTAAGTACGGTAAGTAGGTTGGAACACGCTGTAACTACGAATATTTGTGACGTGATCGGCCGGATCAGCACGTGGCGCGACATTTCGCTGAAAATAGACAAATGCGTTCCAGCCTTGACACCAAGAAGCCAGATTTCGTGACCTCATGCGGAGTATCTACAGTAGGTAGGTTGGAACACGCTGTAAAACTCAACTGAAGTATCGGTTTATCGCAGTCAAATACAAATTCTTCCAGTTCGCATGTTTCCCTACTCTTCCCGTTACAATATTTTTACCTGACTTGTGCAACAAGGGCCCTTAAATTTAGTCATGTAAGACAGGGTATAATTTTTTTGAAATAAAAATTGCGGTAGGGTCAATAAAATTACCAGGCACGCCAGTGGCATACACGTATATTCCGATTTATATTGCTGAATAATTTGAGCCTAGCCTAGCAACTGAACAAACACAAAAGCGATAGTTTTTTCGATCAAGGACAAGGTAGTCTATATATGCATAAAAAACATTTATCAAGGTGACATTTGCTTCGTCGAAAACCATTAAGTAACTCATTCCAGCGGAGCTTCTTTTTTGTTTTGTTTTTTTGTTGTTGAAAATAATACCAAAAAACAAGGTACTACCCTACTCCCCGTCATAGTACTTTTAAAGCATCCACGCTACCCCAACCCCCGCCACAGAACCTGTAAAGCTTCTCTGCTAGACCTCCCATATTCACGTGAATGACAGAACGATAATATTTTTACTCCGTCAAACAGTTTTTGCTTGAGTGATGTGTTCGAGAAGAGAACACTAAAAAAATAGAAAAGGTTTTGTCGATAGTTGATGCTGTCGCAGTCTTTTTTTTTAATTATTATTGTTGTGTTTTCTTCTCCTTTTCTCTCTTTTTCTTTTACTCTGTCTATGCCTTGTGTTCCTGACGGGTAAAAAATAAAAATATTATTATTATTAAAAATGAAAAGGTGGAAAGGAAGCTTCCACGTAAATATATTCCGTGTATCGACGTGCTAGAATTATGTACACCAGCGTTTTCAAACTTGGCTATACTGAAGTATATATAATTTAGCGTTCTTTGTTTTTTGAAGATGACAACCCCTTTTTATGAAGGAACAAAGTTCATACAGGGCACTTTTTAACCGTGACCGGATAATCATTTTTAACCGAGTAAGATGTCCATTACTCCAATGTAGTGGCCTCGTTTATTTTTTTTCCCTTTTCTTTTTTGTTCCCAATATAATTATGCTAAGTGATTAAATTATTGATTCCTGCCACAAACAAATCTGTATAGATTTTCACGTGGCAGGTCTTTTATGATACTGAAATTATTTTGTGAAATTCCATTATATTAAATTTGTCTCTCTCTCGTCTGCAGTCCGTGACCACAATGTCAGAGCCTTTTAGAGACTTAAACTCTAAGACTAAATAACAGGGAGCTTGCCCTACAGATGCACACACAACTGAACCGAAAAACAACACCTCCAATAGGTCTCATTCAGCGCTCGCCCTTACAACACCCCGAGCGAGCTCTAATCATTCCACTAGTGAACAAGTTTAGTGACGTCTTTATAAAAAAAAAAAAAAAAAAAAAAAAAAGAGGTTCAGATTCCAGAATGCCAAGAAACGAGACCGCGAGTAATCGATATGTACCGTTTAACAAACCCTGATCTCGTTTTTCATGATTTTTCTAATGAAGTTTACTTTTTGGTTGATAATATCAAAGCTGGGAGAATCAGTGGGTTCATCTAAAACTGGAAGTCAATAACTACTGATGCGTCCAAATTCAATCCGAGGAGCACTCCACTTTTTTTTAATTAATTAGTATCTACAGTATTTATAGTAACATCTACCTAGTTTACATATGTCACTCTTTTTCAATAGAAGGAACGTGCCCCTTACAGGGTGATCACAAAAATCTGAATACAACGAAACTAAAGCCTTTAACATTCACTTCTACCAAATTGCCGTTTTTTCCTGATTCCAGGCCTACGGGTCCGGCCAGGAAGGTCTTAGATACGGATTCAGCATGTCACCTTACCCCTTCCTACACCTTAACCACTTTCTACAAATCCCAGCCTCTTTCCGGTACTTACTCATATTGTGATTGTCTTTTTTCTGCCTATCCTTAGCAACTACATATATGTGAGGCTCAATCACCGCACCGCTTGGGCAACTTTGCACCATCCGTGAAGAGTGGGAATTCGTTGGTGATGCTACGCATGATTCTGAGGTACGACAGGGAGAGTTGAAACTGAAAAATATAAATTATTACTCAGTGCTTGCGACAACAAATCGCGGACCAGTGGTCAGTCAAGGAATCTGGTCCCAAGGTCCTGTTCGTCCGATGTGTGTCACCACTTCTTTCATAGACAATCGGAAGTTTAATAACAGATAACAAATGTTTGCGCATCCTTGTGGAAAACATTATGGGAATATATCTGTTATATGACCCTTCTAATGTTATTTAAACATAAGACTTAAAAGGGTCGTAACAGGTATATGTTGTTTAGAATCGAGCTTTTTCTTTGTGGAACGGCCTGTCCGAACCACCACCAGACCGCCACCAAAACCGCCACCTGCGAGTCATTCAGAGGGATCCAAGAAGCAGCTGGATGAAGACAGGCGCGCAACCAGGAAGGGAGGTATGTGGCGCCCCTGGAGGTGTAATCCGGAAATATTCACCATCATTTAAGCCTGGTATAGTCGACACCCCATTTACTCAGTTGCTTTTGTAGTTTGAAAATATGTTTACTTTTGTAGTGTGTCAGTTTCTGAGTGTAAAGTGTATGTGATCAGTTTGTACTTGGGTAGGAGTGGCGACAAGCTAAAAGCTCAACGCCAAATGTAATAATAAATAAACTGAAACCTATTCCTCGGGATACTGGACGTCCTTATTGTTTGCAAGTGCAAGTAAGATAATTTTAAGACAGGCAACCCAGATGGACAAAACAAAAACACGCACGTGGAACAGTCAGCAATATCTTTTCGAAGATCTTCAATATCCGTTGCTACTCAATAAGACTTTCCTCAATCCCTTCTCGAGACTTACATGTTGCTTTTAAACATTTATCCCCGATCAAAATCACAGATGTCTATGGTATCCCAAAGGGGAATATTTATAGGATTGGATTATTTTTTTTTATTATTTTATTTCTAAATTGCATAATAACCCATCTGATAGGTAACCGCCCATGAGAAGACATAAATGCACTGGCACTGGGCGGTTACCACAAACTACTTTAACTTTACTTAAACAATAACTTAATTTCCTTTGAACACTAATTAATCATTTTTTTCCAATTTTCCTATAGAGAAGAAAAAAGAAAAAAACAAAAAAAGAAGAAAAGGAAAAATAAATAAATAAATAAAGGTAATAATAAAAGAAATGATAACTTATACCTTCATCCTCTGAATCGTGACTCCTCACCCTCCAACAAAAATTTCTTTACTCTATTTTTAAACAATTGTTGGTGTTCAGCCGCCTTAACACTCTCTGGGAGTGAATTCCATACTGCCTGGCCCAAATGTTTAATTAAAAAGCCAGTTCGTCTACCACTCCTATACTCCGTCACCAGATTAGTAGCATTCCTTGTAAAATAATCATGCACATCATTATTATGTCTATAAAAATCTAAAAACACTGACGGACACACTTCATGCAAACACTCGTAAGTAAAAACCGCAGCCTGGTAGGCACGAACTTGGCCTACATCCGTCACCTTTAACTTCCTAAAACATGCTACTGTATTATTAGTGTCTTTAACGTAACCACCTATCAAACGGACTGCCTTATTCTGTAAAATCTGTACACGCTTAAAATTACTAATAAAATTGCTAGCCCATAACACACAACCGTAAGATATAGGGGCTAATAATCGCATGATAAAGCAGTAACATCACCCGAGCTGGTACGAAGTGCTTCAGCCGGCGTATGATTCCAAGACCTCTTGCAATTTTTGATGCCACGACATCGCTGTGACGTTTCCAAGACATGTTACAATCTAAGTAAAAACCTAGGTACCTCACCAAATCAACCTGTTCAAGAGACTTACCAGATAATAATATTCGCCCACCGAGATCTACGGGTGTGCCAATTCGACTAAAAACCATAAAGTTTGTCTTTTTTACATTGTCTGACAACATGCTTATAGTTGTAAACACATTTAAATCATTTAAGACTATATTTACTTTATTTATCAAATCATCCACAGAAGCACCACAAAAAGAAATAGCCATGTCATCTGCGAAAGATGCAAGACACGAATCACGAAGGTAATAGTATCTACATAAACCAAATATAAAAGCGGACCTAAAACGAACCTTGCGGGACACCACAATTCACAAGATATGGACTGGAAGTTACACTATCAATTACAACCTTTATTGCCCTTCCCTTTAAAAAAGACTCGAACCAATTTAAACAAACCCCTTTAACACCTAAAGACTCTAATCTTCTCAATAAAATACTAAAATCAACTGTATCAAATGCCTTTTTAAAATCAATAAAAACAGTGAGAGGTATTTTTCCACTTTCAAGACACTGATTCACAAAATCACACAGATGTTGCACTGCATGTGTAGTTGAGCCTTTGCAGAAACCAAACTGAGTATCGCTTAAGAGACCATGTTGTTTTAGGTACTGGTATAGCCGTCGATGAACTACTTTTTCAAGTATTTTCAAGAAAAGAGGAAGGATGGAGATTGGCCTCCAGTTCCCGACATCGTATCTCGAATCACCTTTGTGAAGGGGAATAACCTTGGCTGTCTTGAGACCTTCAGGAAAGATTCCAGTTTCTAGTGACAGGTTGATGATATGAAGGATGCAAGGAAGAAGGTAAACCAAAACTGATTTAAAAGTTCGGAGGTTCATTCCATCTGTCCCCGCTGAATTGGAGCTAATGCTTCCAACAGTCTTAAGTAGTTCCTCACTGGAACACTTCTCAAACTCGCAGCCTAACCTGTATAGCACTTCTAAACCTATAGACTATCGGGTCTTCTGGATTTCCGGGCTTCATCTGATGCCGTAATCATGTATTTACCCCTGATCAGTCGCTTGGCCAATAGATTCGCGGGTAATTGCCATTGGTATTCATTTTCTTGGTGTCGGGCTGGATGAGTGGGTTCTCGGTTATTTGAACAAATTTATAAAATAAACAGTAATTTCACACCGCATTATCCTTCTCAAATTTCCAAAAGCTCTGGAGCACGGTAGGCAGAAAGTTGCAAGGGAAGTAAGAATGATGGAAAAAGAACAATACCGTTAGATTATAATTCAACTATCATCCACTTGTACTATCTTGACAAATAGTCAATTACTAAGAATCGACGACAAGAGAAATGCCGTGAAGATATCTACAGAAGATACTCGACATAGACAAATATTACGACATATCGTGAAATTCCTATCTCACAATATGTCTACAATACAATAGTCCACGGAATGACAAGTGAAAATCTGTTAAAATACACTTCCAAAAGACAAACCTGTAACTTGGGCAAGGTGTCACTTCAGTAGTTCCCTTTGTCTAATATCTTGCCAAGAAGACCAAGTCACATTTCGCCAAATCCAGCCACAGAGAAGTCGGAATTCACTTAGAAGAAGTCATCAGTCTTCAATTCAATTGATTTTAATTTTGACATTCCTTAAAGGACCTGTCGTACCTATAATGCCAATGCAACTACTTCCGTAACATCATTCATTAGTTCTTAAACCCGGAGATCCAAACTTCCTATGTTACATTCTGAATCCGCTAACGACACCTCACTACCAACTCACTACTCACGACCAAATTATGAAACTGACTGACCGAATGCGACCGAATTACCGATTTCGGTAAAGAATGAGACCAATAAACAGGTTAATCAGCGAATTTACGCAAGGACAGACCGAATGCGGTGAAACCGATGCGGACTGAACAAAAGTTGGATGAATTATCGAATTCGGTCACGAATCAGAACCAAATAAATCTGATTAGTGACCGAATTATGAAATTGACTGACCGAATGCGACAGAACAGTTAAAGACTTGAGAAAAGTCTGGTGAATGACCGAATTCGCTAACTAATGAGACCAAATAAACAGGTTAAATCACCGAATTTACGAAGGGACAGACCGAATGCGGTGAAATCGATGCGGAGTGAAAAGAACTCGGATGAATTAGCAAATTCGATAAAGAAAGGGGAACCAATAAACACGTTAAATCACCCAATTTCGAAATGCGGGGCAAACGATTTTATAAAAAGTTTATAAGTATGAGTATGAGTACAAAACGAAAAGAAAAGCAAAACCAAAGAAAAACATAACACTTTCACAGGAAAAATAATCAACAAATACAACTGAAAAACTCTCTGATTGACAACTGAACACGATTGCACGATTATGCTCTCGACGAGTGTTCGAGTATCATGCTATTGATGCGTAAAACCGGTTCTCTAAATTTTGTCGAGACCTTGCTTGCTTGCTTGCTAAGTCAGTCGGACTGGAAAAGGCTTAAAACAGGCAAGATAGTGGATAATTTCTAAAGGCAGACCCTAGCTTTACCGTATTGAGATAGCTTTGAGTATTGGAACATAAACAGTAAATAGTGCGAGGTGTGCTTTAAACAATACAACAGACATAACGGCCCAAGAAGAGAACAACCATGTTCTGTGAGGGTGTGCACAACTTTCACTCACTCACGACAAACGATAACACACATTTCTCGTCGTAACCTTCTCTTCTTCTTCGAACGCCACATTCTCCTTGTGATAAAAAAAGCTCCTTTTTACATATATTCAAATATTGCATAAAGCGGATACACCAGCTACGATGCTTTGGAAGCGATATTTCGGCCCTTCTTGGCAACGGTCCTTGTCCGGCTGTCCAACGTCAGGGACAACGTTGGGGAAGAAAGGAACCTGCAACAAATGCCTTGCCAAGGGCGGAAGTATCGCTCCTTTTTACGCTGTTGAAGATAGTCATGCTATGCCTATCTGGGTGACTAAGGATCACAGGCCTCTTCAAGAAAATCCTAAGAAATTCTACCACCTTTCATATTTGCTGAACTAAAAGTCTGAAGACTTTGCGTCACGCCACGCTTACAGCTCTCTGCCCCGATTTGTTCTAGCCAACATGTATATTTCGTCTCTTGCTTTGGCAGCTTTTTGGATGTTGATATGGGAATATTTAATCCAGTCCGATTGTGTAAACGATTTATCTAGAGCAGATGCGTGTTCTTCCCAGCAAGTTCCACTCCAGCCCCTCCAGTCTAACCGTTTTACAAGACTTCCGGTCCCCCCCCCCCAAATCCCCCACAGCTGTCAAATCCGGTCCAAACTTTCACGGGCCATCAGATACATGTCTTCTGTCCAGTTATTAAGTTTCATTCGAATCCGATCACCCGTTCAAAATTACGCACGACTGAACTTTCAAGATTCCCCCTCCCTCCACTCCCCCCCCCCCCCAGGTGGTCGGACCGCGGAAATAAATCAATAATAACCCGATGAAACATTTATCTCAAAACAGTACTATGAAGTAGTACGAAAAATTTGCATTCAGTACTAACGATGCTACTACATGCTTCTACTTCAAGGCTACCGTGTTACTGCATACTACTATATGGTACTATTAGCAAGACTGGATGTTACTATGGCAAGACAGGATGCTACTGGATACTACTACATAAGATTGGACCAGTCTGAGGCACATTAAATGATAGTATTGTTTGCTATTACATAGTATTACATGCAACGTTTTCGTACTGCTACCATACTACTACGCAGGCTACAAATTTTCCATCGGGAAAGAACAATAAGCAATAAGTTACCTTTGTCCTTTCGAAACAACAACTGTCTGCGACTGGATCCGGTTCCCATTGGTTAGCTTGTGACCAAATGCACGGGTCGTTACTGCTTTAGCAGTAGCTCTGGTTGTTTCAACCTAAAGCATGGGTAGAGGTTAATTACAGATCCGAATCGGAGCAGCACTGTAACTATTGGTACAAAAAAAATACCGCACGAAAGAGTATAAACTGAATATTTTATAGTTGACAACGCTTACAGGACCCCTTTTGCTTATTCTGCTTTTATAATATACCTAGCTTCCTTGTGGAAGTTTAAGCTTCTAAAATTCCCACCTTTCTTCACTGTTTCGTTTTGTGCCTACGAATATTTAGCGCTTTTTCGGCTGTGCCGAGTTTTGCCCGTCAGACAACGTAAAGTTTGCCGGAATCTTAAATGTCCCGCTAACAACTCTTTCACATATAAAGATATGATAATCTTCTCTTTTGACTTCTTTTGTTTGCTTAGTTTTACAACTTTTTAACCTCAGCCGCCGCATCGGAGAGCAGGAAGACTGGATAGGGTCGACAAGGTCTAACAAGAAAATTGGTAATTTCAGGTGGAAAGTAATAGTGTTTTCGAGAATCGTTTTTTCTGCTCTGTTTCATCGAGAAAAGATCATTTCTAGTAGGAGTTGTGCTTTAACAATCAAGCTATTCAGAAGAGTATTCACTGTCAAGGAAAGTCCCATATCCTCCAAGTTCCGACTTCAAACCTAAGCTGTGAGACTAGCTGGGGCGTCACATATGGGGGAGGGGGGGGGGGGGCAGTCGTTGTCGGGCAGTTTTTAAAAAAAATGATTTTTCCACGAAAACAGTCGGTTTTTCTGAAATCAGTCGATTTTTCGTCAAGACTGTCGCTTTTTATGGCACTTGCCCTCCCGGGCAAGTGCCATATAGCGATCGTAATTTCTGTCCGTCCGTCGGTCGGTCGGTCTGTCAGTCCAGGTTTTTCTAGTTTGGGCACTTCCACATAAGCTAGGACGATGAAACTTGGCATGCACATCGGGGACCCCAAAAGATTAAGTTGGAAATAGTCGCTTCCCCGATCCGAGCATCGTGGGGGGAGTAGGGGGAGGGGGAATCCGGAATATAGAGGTATTTATAACTTTTGAACAGGTGATCGGATCTTAATGAAACTTGATATTTGGAAGGACCCCATGTCTCCGACGACCCAATTTAAATCCGAACCTGATCGGGTGACTTAGGGGGAGCTGGAGGGGAGGAGCCGGAAATCTTGGGAAACGCTTAGAGTGGAGGGATCGGGATGAAACTTGGTGGGAAGAACAAGCACAGGTCCTGGACACGTCGTTGACATAACCGGACCAGATTCGGGCACTGTGGGGGGTCGAGTGGGGGGGGGGGGTCCGGAATTTCGGTGATCCTGCAAGTTCGGTACTTCCGGATGTGCTAGGACGACGAAACTTGGAAGACATGTCAGGGACCCGAACAGACTTGATTGATAATAGTCGTTTCCTGGATCCAACCGCTGTGGGGGGAGTGGAGGGATTGGGAGCCCTGAATCTGGTGGCATGCATAACTTTTGAACGGGTGATCGGAATTGAATGAAACTTGGCAAGTGGAAAGGACTATCGTCCATGTTCCATGTCAAGTCTTGGTCGAATCAGATATTTGCTGGGGGGGGGGGGATTGAAGGGTGGACCGAAAATCTCGTGAAACGCTTAGAGCTGAGGGATTGGGATGGCACTTGGTGAGAAGAACAAGCATTAGCCTTAGATACGTAACTGAAAGAACCAGATCGTATCGGGGCTCTGTGGGGGGAGTTGGAGGATGTTTCCCGGAATTCCGGTGATCGCCAGTTACGATAGTTCCAGCTATTCTAAGAACAATGAAACTTTGCAGGCCTATTAATGACTTAAGGACCCGACATAATGCCCTAGGGGAGTTGAGGGAAGGGGAATCCTGGAATCACTGGCTTCCGTAAGTATCGAACGGGTGGTCCGATTCGAGTGAAATTTTATGGGTGATAGAACTGATGACCTAGACAAGCAAAACATGCGTCCGAACCACATGCGGGCAGGTTTAGGAGAGTTGGACGAAGGGGGGGGGGGGAGGGTACAGAATGGGATGCAAGTTGGTCAGAATGCGGCCTTGATTTGTTGTTTGGTGTCTGGATCGGATCTGGTCACGGGTAGGGAGGGGTGTGAAGTGGGAACCGGAAATTTGCGGACAGGCTATGTCAGAGATGTGACGTTTATGTTTTCCGATTCGTATTCAGCCACAGTGGGGGGGGGGGGGGGCTGGAAGGGGATTCCCAGAAACGTTTTGGCTCGCATAGGGGTCAAAAGAGTGGAGCGATTTTAGTGAAACTTGGAATGTAGAGAGCTCACATGCCCTAGATGACATATGTTAGGGTCCGAATTGTCCGACCACGCTGGGGGAGGGGGTGGAGAATTGCGGGAAGTTCCCCAAAACGCTCAGATTTGAGTGAAACTTGATAGGTGGTAAGAAAGAATGCTTCAGATGATCCATTTAGTAGTCCGAAGTCCGAACCAGATTCGGACTCGGTATGGGACGTTGGAGGGGGGTACCGGAAACCGTGTGGCATGTGTAGGGACCAAACGTAGGGCTGAAACTTGGAAGGTAGAAAAGTCATTTGCCCTCGGTGATCCGAGGCGACGGAAATGCTCAGACTTTAGTGAAACTAGATATCGTATTTCTAGGTCCGAACCGCATTTTTAGATGGCGGGGTATTTTGGTTTCTTGTCTACTTTTTAGCTACCACCTACTCGTATCAAGTGCCATATGAGCTCGTAGCTCTTGTTCTTGAAAACAGTCTTTTTTTCTGCAAAAACAGTCGGTAAAAACGACCAGCCGGTAAAAACGACCAGCCGGTAAATACCTCGCTCTCCCCCCAAACATTTTGGCAAATACACAGAAACGAAACAAATTAACTAATGCCAGAAATGAATGATCTGATGAAACTTTGTAAAACTGGGCGGCAGAATTAGCAGGATATGGAAGGAACTTCGCCCCTAAAAGATATTCCCGCCCTTTACAGAGTAGGATAAAAATCGTAATACTATTCTACCTTACCTCTTGCTGTCCAGGTACTTCCAATGTGCTAAAAGTATCGAAGTCGTTCTCAGATCGAGTGAGCTCGTCCAAATAACTGTCACCCTGAAACAGGAAAAAAATGATAAAGTAGGGAAAAACAAATGGAATATTTCATTTATTTGTACCGGCTTGTATTTGAGAACCGAGCGTAAACAGTGATCTAAAAAAATAATCAAATCGAAGCAAAAGCTGCATTTCTTCATATCGCATTTCTTCAATTCCCTTGTTTCGAGTTTTTGGGATCCCAAAACAGAAGTGGAGGGATACCTATGACTTCACAAAAGTTGTCCGTCTGTCCTTCCGTGTGTCAGCATGATAACTCGCGAAGGGAATGAGATATTTTGATGAAACTTGGTGTGAGGATTCGTTGAGTCAAGGGAAAGGTCGAGTTCGTAGATGGCCCGGGTCCATGGGCCTCTATGGGCCCATAGCGACATATTTAGGGGAGGGATTTCGAATTGAGGGGCGAAAAAAATATTTTTTAAACCCTAATAAGATAGCCGATTAAGGGGTAAGAAAACATGCTCAAACGAATATGAAAACCATTTTCTCGCCCGACAAGTAGTTCGCCCGGAATCCGGCCAAAACCGGAAAGTTCGTTAAAAGTAAAAGTTTTATCTGAAGTTTATTAGATGTCCGATTTAGGGGTAAGGAGACATGTTGAATCCGAATATGAAAATTATTTTCTCACCGGACAGGTAGTTCACCCAGAATCCGTCAAAAACCGGAAATTTTGTCAAAAACAGAATCTGAAGTTGATTAGAGGTTCGATTAAAGGATAGGGAAACATGCTGAATCAGAATGTCAAAATCGGGCCAAAACCGGAAAATTTGTTAAAGGTAAAAGTTTTATATGAATTTCATTGCGTGTGCGATTTACTGATAAGAAGACATGCTGAGTTCGTGTATGACAATAATTTTCTACCTGGAGACATAGTTCGCCACGAATCCGGCTGAAATCAGAAAATTTGTTAAATGCTGAAGTTTTATCTGAAGTTGATTAGAGGTTCGACATAGGGGTAGGGGGATACGCTGAATCCGTTTTTGAACTTCAATTTTTGCAAGACAAGTAGTTGGCCCGGAATCCGGTCGAAACCGGAGATTTAGCAGAGTAAGGATGGAACTTTCGTCAAAGTAGATGTGACGCAGGCTATAGGGGTAAACACACATGCTGAATCTATATTTGAACTTGGTCTTCTCAGATGATTACCATTTCCCTTACTCAGTTTCTAAATTTTGTTAGTAAAGTGCACAAGGAGTCTGGCGAAGACTGGATCTCTACAAGACTCAATTGTCTGGATCAAATATTAATAAATATTCCTTCAGCCCAAGCTGACTGCGAGTCATGTTTGATAGTGTAAAACGGATACGTCAGCTGAATTTTACTGGAGCTATATTTCAGCCCTTCTTGGCAAGGGTCCTCTTCAGGGTCCTTCTTGCCAAGAAGGGCCGACACATAGCTCCAATAAAATTCCGTTGACGTATCCGTTTTGCACTATCAAAAAATCAAAGATTAAATTTTGGGATCCCATCAAAACCTTTGGTCTTGTTTTTTACGGTCTTAAGCGCAAAAATATCCGGAAATTATAACCGAAATATTCGAGAATAAATACAAAATAACAGACGGAGAGTTCAATTTAATTCTTTTTCAACAGAAAGTTGAAAAATTTGGCTTTTAGTCGATATCCAGCTCCTAATTTATTAGTCTAATTTTACATGAGAGGAAACAAATAGGATGTTAGGTGTGCAAAGGATACACATTTAGATATGTGTTCAAAGAAGATCTGTTAGAAAAATCTAATGTTCGGCTTCATCCGTGAGGGATATTGGATGAGTAGAACTGAACTTGATTGACAGCATCCCGATGAAAAATTTGTAGCCTGCGTAGTAGTATGGTAGTAGTACGAAAACGTTGCATGTAATACTGTGTAATAGCAAAGAATACTATCATTTAATATGCCTCGGACTGGTCCAATCTTATGTAGTAGTAACAACGAGCATCCTGTCCTGCCAAAGTAGCATCCAGTCTTGCCAATAGTAGCATATAGTAGTATGCAGTAACACGGTAGCCTTGAAGTAGAAGCATGTAGTAGCATCGTTAGTACCGCATGCAGCTTTTTCGTACTACTTCATAGTACTATTTTGAGATAAATTTTTCATCGGGATAGGACTTCCTCTCTCGAAAAATACAAAAACACGTCAATATTTCCTGCGGCCTAAGGTGACTGCGAATCCTGTTTATGGCGCATAAATGAGCTGAGGTTTATTCCAGCTATATTCCGACCTTTCGCAACAACGGTCCTCTTCAGTAATACCAAGAATGGGCTGACCCGAGATTGAAAAGGCGTTTCCATTTATATAATCCTCAGAATCTGCACTGTTCGAACTTCCCGCCTTTTCTGACTGCTTCATCACTTTTGCTCTGGAGGTAACATTTAATACTGCAAGAGGCAACACGCGAAGCTCCACCCAGGCTCCACCCCCGGTAAATAAGATCGGACGAAAAGAGATCTAGGATGCTGACATCGGGGTTATGTGAGTTCTCAATTCTTCCCTTATTTATTCTTGGTGATACCTCGGTTTCTGGTTTACTCCCGATCTTCGTATGATACTACTCATCTAAGATCTATTAGGGATCGACAGAAAAAAGGCACGACACGATGAGGAGGCACGAGTCCTAAAAAGAGGCACGAAAACTAAAAGGGCCCTTTCGGTCTTCAGAGTGAGGGGCAGGAACAATGTTCTAACGTGCCTTCTTTTGGGCTCTGGAGTTACGAACTCTCACGTACTTGTCTACTTCTACTACTTGGTAATCTCTTTTTATTCCCCGTGCCTCCTTCACCATGCCGTGCCTCTTTTTAGACGATCTGGATCTATTACACGTAGTTTTACGTCAGACGCAATGCTGTGGCCGTAAGATTTCAATATTGTTCTCAAAGGATTTGGGATAGTCTTTTCCGTACGTTTTGTTACCAATTGTACTGCATTGCACTATGCACAAATTTCACTGCGGGTGTAATGAACCTGACACACGTAACCTACAATAATTGTTACAGTAAACTACATAGGCTACCACGGCCATACAGTGCGTCCGACGTGTTTGCCTCTCGTAACGTTAAAGTTAAACCGAAAAGGGCAGGACAATCTAATTGCCCATTACTTATTCACTTAAATTGGCTTGAAGACCCGCTGAAAATCCCTTACTTCGTTGTTCCGCTATTCACGAATAATCGATTTTCAAATAGTGGAATTTCCGTGTGATTTGTGGTACCTCTTTGCGCTAATATTTTTGTTGTATGCCTTACGGGAAAGATTTATGATATTTTTTTTTGTTCGGTCACTAAGCAATCTTCACTAATCTCACCACTGCACACTGAAAAGCCGCGTTTGTGTTGAGATTAAAATTTCCCGCGTCGTAGTAGAATTTACACTGTGGGGACGGCCGCAAGTATTCTGAACGTCAGATGGATGAAAATAAAAAATCCCTTTGCAGAATCCAAATACTTTAGTGTTTCAATTAAATGACACACAAATAAGTTGGCTTTTCAGTTAAAACTTTAAGCGCAAATCTGTTATTTCACTGAAGTGTCCCGCTATTAAGATCCGAAAACAGTCTCATTAAAGTTTTACTTTTTCCGATTTTTCAGCTGAGCTTGCCACTCTGGCAGGATTGGCGTGAACAACGGAATGTTCCCTAATGTTCCAGTTGTTTGTTGTATGTTATTATTGGTTGTTATAGTAGTTCGTATTTTCTGTCAGTGTATGATTATGCCCGTATGGAAATAATTCAAGTCATTGTATGATGGGACATTTTTCCAACCGTAAACAATTGAAAACAATTGGAAACGATCGTAAACAATTGTTTCACGAATGGAAACAGTTGTTTACGATTGGAAACAGATGTTTACGATTGGAAACGGTTGTTAACGATTGGAAACGGTTGTTTACGTTTGGAAACGGTTGTTTACGATTGGAAACGGTTGTTTACGATTGGAAAAAGTTGTTTCCAATCGTTTGCGATTGTAAACAGTTGTTAACGATTGTATTTTTACGATTGAAATTGATTGCTTCCAATCTTAATTTTACGATTGTCGTAAAATACAATCGTTAACAACTGCTTACAATCACAAAAGATTGGAAACCATTGAAAACAACTGTTTACAATCGTAAATAACTGTTTCCAATCGTAAACAACTGTTTCCAATCGTAAAAAAAAAAAAATTAGTTACGATCGTTTCCAATTGTTTTCAATTGTTTCGATCGGAAAAATGTCCCATAATACAATGACTTGAATTTTTTACACACGGGTGGCCCTTGTCTGAAATAAAATAATAAAAGTATTATAATAATTATATAAAAATAATAGTAATAAGTAATGATTCAAAGAAAAAAACTCCTTAGGTAGGATTTGACTCTGCGAACTTCGGTTTCAATTGCGAGCACTTTTAGTTTACTAATGTTATCATCTCAACACTGCTGTAGAATGAGAAATAATATGTGATCCATTGTATTTTAGTGTTGATTTGTTTGTTTTAAGAATTGACAAGGTCATGTAGAAATTCGTGTGTTGATAGATTTGTTTTTATGACGCATATATCTGCCACAGCAACGCAACCCCGACCAACCAGCAAAAACAAGTAATATACATAAGACGAAATCAGTGAAAATATTGGAGTGACACCCAAGCAAGCTAGTGAATATAACGCTCCGCAAGAAAGAGTGATACGAACGCATATGAACTTTCGGTCGAACGCGTCAAACCCCAAACAATAACAACAACATTGCTGTATTTCCATCAAACTAAACGTTATTTTCTCCAATTGGGTCCACGACCGTCTATGAGGCTCGAAACACCACTCATAAAAATTAGTTTTTTTGTATCTCAACTCTGTTGGCGAACCTCACAATTCTCCTGCTTCGCGTTTTTTTTCTTCAAATATTAGTTGAACCCGAGTCTCCTTATCCTGTATAAATACGCGAGAACAGGGAAAGCTTCGCAATACTGCAGAATCGAGAAGTTTGTTGAAGAGTCACTTCTCGTTTTTCCATTTATCGTTCTCAATAGTTATCAAATACGCTAATTGAACTGAGAAATGAGAGAAGAGAACTGAGATAAAAAAAACGCAACTATTATTTCAGGTTCATTTCTCACGGTTAAGTTCCTTCTATAATTTCTATCTTTACACAAAATATGGTCCTCTTTAGGCTATTGACAAGAACCTGGTATAAGAAAGCCCGTAATATTTTATATTTTTTACCATACTCCGTCTTTACCTAGACAGGTTACAAATAAAATTTAATTTAATTGCTCAAACAAATTTCAAAACATTCATACCTGGAATGGAAAACCAAAAGACAGAATTGGCATTTTCGCATGCAACATCCGAGAACCAACTGAAATCGGAAGCAGTGAGGCTAATCACGAACGTCTTCATGGTCTATATTCCCTATTACTTATTCTAAGCAGGACCACACCGCGCACACTCCCGCACTCAAATCAGGTTTAATCCAACCCTGACTTATCTTTACAGCTTTACAATGAGCTTGTGAAAACAGCAATCATTTGACATAATTTTAAAGAAATGTAGACAGTTTTCACAGTACCCCTCCCGCATTCCACCGTTTTCACACCCCCCCCCCCCTGACGACGTACGTGGTCTACCTAACCTCTGAAACCTACTTCTTGACAAAATCTTTGTCAATGCAAATATGACTATTTTTGAAAAACATTATTGTTGGACCATTTTAAAGCAAAATAGCATTCTTCGTAGGAGCTAGTACGAAAATTTAGGTCTTAATTGAGCAGAAATTATTTTAAACGAAACTATTCGATATCGTATTGGTAATGTACGATACAACCTGTGTCAAACGTGCAACATAAATCGTGTTTTAAGTAGATCAAGCGAAAATACAAATTTTGCACCAACCCTGAATTACCTTGACAACTATTCCTTCAGCTCACGTTGACTGCGAATCATATATAGTTGTAATATATTTGTGCCATGAAGCCGAAATATATTCATAATTGTGCAAAAATTCTTGGTATTTCAAATGAAATTATTTGATACCGGATGGGTAATGAGCGACATAAACTCTGTTGCGCGTGAATATCGTCTTAAATAAAAATACATGTCCCAGCGGAAAAAGACCTGTAACGCAAAAATACAATTTCTTGTGCACACTTCCGCACTCGGATCAGGTTTAATCCAACCAGACTTATCTTTATAGCTTCACAGTGGCAACTCTTCAAATGAGCTTGTAAATACAAAATTATTTGACATAATTTACAGAAATGTAAACAGTGTTTACGCCCGTTCGATTCTAGTCATAATTGAAGCATACCGATGTTTACTCTTTCTACGTCAAGATTGCAGAAAATCGCACGGTGCGATATCAAACCATGCCTTAAAGTTTAACTGAAAAGGACCCAGACACGACAATCTAGTTATCAATCACTTATTCGCTTAAATAGGCTTGAAAACCCGATATAATACGATTCTTCATTGCTCGACTATTCACGAATAGCCGATTTTCATACTGGGAATGTACCCTTTCGGATTTGTGGCACCTTTATGCGCTAATACCTGTATCTTTGAACGTTTAGCAACTATCGGGGGGAAACAATAACCCCAAAATATACATAAATAAGAAGAATGCTAGAAATGGCACATTTCAGTCTGATATGTCGTCTGATATCTATAGCGCTTGATATTTGGCTACATTGCCATGAAACTCGACGTCGATCAGAGATGAGGCCAAAAAAATCCCGTTTGTTCTCTTGTTTAAATTTAGCGGTTCAATTGTGGCGCGGTCTTGTCGGGAGACCGTCTATTATTCTCAACGTCCCCACTAGAGCCTATTGTGGAAACACTGAAAATCCCTGAATAGGATACAAAAAAGTGTAATGTCTTTAAAGGTAATATACAAAAATAAGCTGGCTTAAGTTATACCTTAAGTGAAAAGAGCATGAAAGCGAAAAAATGTTACACGAAAAACCACGATTATTAGAACAATAGTTCTTCGCCCTATAGCAAGAGGCATCCTTATAGCACACTCTCATTATCATTGTCACACATGTCATATTTCATTCACTCACTCACTGTGTGAGTACGACGAATTTAATGAATGGTAAAGATGATGTGAGATGAAGGCTTTATGAGTGTGGCGTTACTTGAGATTTTCGATTGAGCATATAGGCATTCCTTCAGCCCATGGTGAGAACATTTCAGCCATTGATTATAAATGGACGTTCGTTCTTCCTGCCTTGAGCCTGATGAGGACCACAAGAAGTACGAAATACCGCTACCATCAATGTCAACTGATTTTGCCCAGTCAATAGCTGCGTTCAATAGTTGCCTTCAAACTCAAAGATCTCTAGTTGCGTTTTTGATTGAAGTTTTGTTCGCCGTTCTTAGCCGGTTGCTTATTTTCCGTTTTCGAACGCCGTCGAAATACCGTTTTCGACATTTCCTTCGATTCATTTCTACCGGTCGACGTATCTTCGACGATTCAAGCAAACTTCGAACTTGCTAGATCACCAAGTGACGGTCAGAGTTTGAAGGACAAAGAAATTGTGAACGGTGACCAAAAACGGTACATAAACAGAAGTTGCGTTTTTGATCGAAGTTTCAAGTTGTATACCTTCAAACTCAAAGGTCTTTATTTAAATACCGTTTTTGTTCGCGTTCACAGTTTCTAAGTCCTTCAACCCCTGACTGACCGTCGAACTTCGTTAGCTAGCAAGTTCGAAGTTTGCTTGAATCGTCGAAGAAACGTCGACCGGGCAAGGATCGCCGGAGTCATAAAAACACTAATTAAGCAAACAGTGAACTTCGACGACGTTCAAAAACGGAAATTAAGCAACCGGCTAAGCCAACGGCGAACAAAGCTTCGATCAAAAACGCAAATAATTATAGCCGTGAAATATTAGTGAGCATTTTGATCGATATTACTTTTCATGGACTTTGGGCGTTTTTATGCATTTTATCCATCAATTATTTGTTGGAAGCAGGGTCACATCCGGTCGCAAATCCCTGACTGACCGATCAGCTCCAAATGGCAAAAAAATTACAGTCTAGGCTCGTCCTTTCCCTGAGACGTCGCAAGCATCTTAGCTGAGCGGCAAAGAAGGCATAGATACCTCACAAATTATACATGAATCTTGATATAAAACCCAAATGATTAGGGATTCCCACTGCAATTCTCACAGATCGTGCACGGCACGCGACAGGAGATAGTCTCAACATGACCAGAATTTCCGAGAGAAATACTTTAATGGACACTGAATGTCAATGGAGCAATTGGTCTACCATGGAATTTCTTGAGCATCCTTTTTAAAAATCGAATTCAGTCGTAGATAATTAAATGGACATTGTAAACACGATTCTAGTTCAAACCGAAGAGCAAACAAGATTCTAGTTCGAAGGGACGATGACAGATGAAGGCCTTCCCTCTTTTCCAGAAATTAGTCGTTTTTCTGTTCTTTCTCTGCAGGAGCAAGTCTCCAACCAACCCCGTCACTGGACGGGACCGACTAAAAAGAGGCACGGCACGGCATGGCGCAGGACGGAGAATAACAAGACCAAAGGTTTCGATGGGATCCCAAAAATTTCATATCTGATACAGACAATTGGGTCTTGTAGATATCCAGTCTTCGCCAGACTCCTTGAACGTTTTTACTATTAAATTTAGAAACAGATTAAACAATCAGAACTTCCTGCATTACTTTTGACAAACTTTCGGTTTCGGCCGGATTCCGGCCGAACTACTTGTCCGACAAAAAACTAAAGCTAAAAAACGAACCCTATATCGAACCTCTAACCAACTTCAGATAAAACTTTAACTTTTTAACAAATTTTCCAGTTTCACAGGATTCCTGGCGAACTATATGTTCGGGTTGAAAATGATTGTCATATACGGATTCAGCATGTCTTCTTACTCCTAAATCGAATATCTAATCAACTTTAGATAAAAACTTTTACTTTTAAGAATTTTCCGGTTTTGGCGAGATTCCGGGTGAACTATTTGTCCGGTGAGAAAATGATTTTCATATGCGGATTCAGTATGTCTCGTTACCACTTAATCGAACCTGTAATCAACTTCAGATAAAGCTTCTACTTTTAACAAATTTTCCGGTTTCAGCCAGATTCCGGGCGAATTATATGTCCGGGTAGAAACTTATCGTCATATATGGATTCTGCATGTCTTCTTACCCCTAAATCGAACATCTAATCAACTTCAAATAAAACTTTTACTTTTAACAAATTTCCCGGGTTTGGCCGGTTCTAGGCGCGAACTACTTGTCCGGCGAGAAAATGGTTTTCATATTCGTGTTCAGCGTGTCTTCTTAGAACTAACGGCTATCTCATTAGCTGTTAAAAAAACGTTTTGTTTGCCCTTGAATTTTTACTCCCTCCCCACCCCTAAACGTAAGGCTACAGAGCCCATCTACGAATTCGACCTGTCACTTGACCCAAAGAATCCTCACACCAAGTTTCATCAATATATCTCATTCCCTTAGAAAGTTATCGTGCTCACAGACGGACGGACAGACGGACAACTTTACGAAGTCATAGGTATCCCCCCACTTACGTTTTGGGATCCCAAAAATCGGCCCGCCCGCCTCCACCTTGGTATTGGTAGACGATATACAATTGACGGAAACAATATACACAACGTGAATAGTCAATACTTTTGAAAAAAAAGACCAAAGGTTTCGATGGGATTCCAAAAATTTAATATTCGGTACAGACAATTGGGTTTTGTCTTTGCCAGATCCAGACTTCGCCAGACTTCTTGAATAGTGTTACTATTAAAATTTAGAAACAGATTAAGGCCAAATAGCTAATCTGAGAAAACCAAGTTCAGACATGGATTCAGCATGTGGTGTTTACCCCTATAAAACATATTTATTTGACGAGGGGTGGGGGCTAACCAGGAAACCAAATGGGGTCTGGCAATGCGTCCGATAAAATCAGTAAGGCCAGTTAAGGGCACCAATAAACTGAGTTGACATCCAGCTTGGATATCGGCCGTTCGGGAGCTACAGAATCCATCTACGAACTCGACCTGTCCCTTGACCCAAAGAATCCTCACACCAAGTTTCATCCAAATATCTCGTTTCCTTCGAGAGTTATCGTGCTCACAGACAGACGGACACTTGTCCGGCGAAAAAATAAAGCTAAAAAACCAATTCAGCGCACCTCCTTACCCCTATATCCAACATCTACTTGACTTCAAATGAAGATTTAATTTACACAAATTTTCCAGATTTAGCGGGATTCCGGACGACCTATATGTCCGGCTAAAAAATGATTGTGATATAGGGATTCAGCATCCCTTCATACCCCCAAATCGGACATCTAAATGAACTACAAATACAACTTTTGCTTTTAACAAATTTTCCGGTTTGGGTCGGATTCCGGGCTATTATAACTACTTGCCCGCGTAGAAAATGATTTTCAGATAAGCTTTCAGCATGCCTTCTTACCCCTAAATCAAACATCTATTCAACTTCAAATAGAACTTTTGCTTTGAACAAACTTTTCGGTTTTGGCCGGATTCCGGGCGAACTACTTGTCAGGCGAGAAAACGGTTTACATATTCATGTTCAGAATGTCTTCTTATCCCTTAACCGACTATCTCATTAGCTGTTTCTAAATATTTTGTTTGTCCCTTAATTTGATCCCCCACCCCTAATCTAGGGCTACATATAGACCATCTATAACTCGACCTTTCCCTTGCCCCAAAGGATCCTCCCACCAAGTTGCATCAAAATATCTCATTCCTTCGCGAGTTATCGTACTCTCAGACAGACGGACAACTTTTGCGATGGCGGTTTTTCAGCTCTTCCTGGCAATGTCCCAAGTGTTGTCTGTTGGAACCGCGCATCCTTGTGCTGTCTGTTATGAAACTTCTGACAGTTCTGAAATGGTAATGCTGTTGATTCAGCGAGGGAGTGAGGCGAAGCTGGTCTAAAAACCAATAATAAAGGGGTCGGATACAATATTATGGGCAGGAATCCGGGTCTCATTTCGGGTCCATGGTACCGTTTACGAAAGCGCCGAATGCAAGAACTATTGTTATGGACAGTTAATCCACGGAAGACTGTAGGCACCCAGTTCTGTCAAATGCCGTGTCTGCAGCCAACTCGAGGCTTGGAGTGCCAGCGCCAGCGGGGAAGTCTGTCCCTTTCCCGACTTTGATGCATGAGACGTCAGATACACAATATCAACGACTGGACAACTTCACATTCGTTTTGGTAAGAAATACTGTTATTAGTTCGGAGATGTGTTTGCAGAGTTAAACAGGTGTGGGGATTATCATTGCTTCGAATCTAGAGCATGTGACAGGCTCAGGTTGATTTATTTTTAAAAACAAGCCACGGGAGAATACGGAATTATCCAACAAACCTTCAAAACTGAGGATGAATCTGACGAAGAAAAAAATTATTTGACTGCTCTAACAGAATAGGTCAGCTTAGGTAAAGTCTGGCGGTATTTTGGCCTTTTTTGGCAATGGTCCTCTAAAGACAAACGTCGCTAGAGCCTGAAGTGGACCCTTACCAAAAAATATAAATCGCAGTCCGCGACGAATCGTCAGTGAGTAATTAGTAGGCTAATAATTTGTTTTCCTGTTTTTAGTTTATTTTATATCAACCTGAAAACAATTGATCCTTAAAAATACTTGCTCGAACAAATGTTGGACGGAATATTTCGTTTTAGAAATCTTGTTTAGTCCTGTCTATGAGTCTATACCGAGAGGAGGGGTTTGTGTGAAACAAAAGCTCATGATTAGGATTAAGTGTCGAGGCTTGGACACGGACTTTAAGCCACCAACTACATGGTGCTAATCAGAACACAGAGAGGATCGAGAGCCGATGATGGTTCATTATTTTTGTTATTGAAAATTGCAGCAAATTCCTCTTGTACATATCGGCCCGAAGCAAACGCCTTGTAGATCGCTACGGGGCTACCGATCAAATTATATATTTTATATATAATATATAATTATAATTAACACAATTATAATTATAATATATACTTATACGTTAGATACTCTGAAGACTAATATGGTGCTGGCCCGTGTTTCCAACTTGGTGCGCACGACGGCCTCATCCGTCTTTTTCACCGAGTGTTTTCAGTTGTTGTATGTTATATTTAGTACTTTATTTTTTCTCGCATGAATCCACTATCTTTCACTTGTACAGTCGGTCGTAAATAAATTATTATTATTGTTGTTATTATTTTCGTAAATTCACCTTGACACCAGTGAGTTAGCTCCCTGGTTAATCTAGGGCGAAATAAAAGATCACGGTTGCTGAGTCCCAGTTGGTCACGTAGCGACTCAGTTAAATGAGAGAGTCGCTGGATTTTACACGACTACGTATTATCAGGGACCCATAAATTTCCTGTAATGACTCGCCATTCAGGGGGCTTGTCATTTCCTATGCTTCTATGTTGCTATGTTGCCCGAGCCTCACCTAGTTTCCGAAAATTCCGCTTGGGTCGAATCGGCGTTCTTGCTCAGATAGACAAAATTTGTTAGGACTATTTAGCATGCCACCAGGTACCTAAGCTAGGACAAAAGATCAAGGATACTCTTCCATTACAGAGAAATATTCCTAATCAAGCACAACAGCTGCGAAAAATTTTGTCTATCTGGATAGTCGGGTATTTTATCCCCGTGGGTATTTCTCGAACTATCTGACGCTCGGTCAAGAGCGCATCAAAAATCTCTTATTGACAAGCCCCCTGAATTGGCGAGTCATTGCAGGAAATTTATGGGTCCCTGGTATTATACAGTTTCTTATCCGACTGCGTATTTTACAATTGCTTTTGTGTCCGAGTTATATACTATTATTGTAAGGTTATTATTATATATAGGCTATTATATTATTATTATATATTATTATAATATATTTTATTATTATATTATATTATTATTATATAATAACATTATTGAATATTTATCGTCGGAATTCGGCAGTAACATTGACGCCCATTGTACCCTCCGAAACTACGTAAAACAATAGGTCAGTACTCATTGGTTAATATCGTCACTGAACCTTGGAACAGTTTATCAGTAGAAATAGCAGATTCTGGTAGCGTCCAAACACTTAAGCTTGGTGTAGCCGACATCCCAGTTTACTCAGCAGCTTTTGATTGTTTTTGTAGTCGGGTAATCAGTTTGTATTTGTGTAGTGACGGCGACAGGCTAAAAGCTCAATGTCGAATGTAGTAATACATAAACAAATAAACACATACTTGAAATGAAAGTCTTAGCCTAGTTCAGGCTTACCATAGAATAATATCCACAATGCGTCGTCATCGTAAGTCTCATTCTTGTTCTCACTACAGTATCTCAGCAACTAAGTGCGAGACATCTTTCTGTCAAATCAGCTCGTCATCTTTATCAATTAAAGGCGTATTTTGCCGCAGAATCGTTTTAAAACAAAGCCCTGATTATGCATACTATCAATAATGGAAGCCTACGAAATGTCGAACGAAACTTAAGATGCATTTTGTCACATAATACGAGTACCTACAGTAGACCTAGCAGATTAAAGAGAATACAGTACAGGAGAATTAGACAGGAGATAATTAGACTTAGGAAAAATAGGGTTTGTCTTGAAACACCCGTAGTTGTAACTAGTTGCATAATAGCCCCAGCAGACGCGATGAGAAACAGGTCATACATAGTATTCCAAAACAAAAAGGAAGATAACACACCAGCTACGACGTCGTGCACCCTTCCTGAACAACTAGTTCATATTCAAATTTTCGAAACATAATCTCCCACCAATTTCAGACGTCACAATATCAGCAGATAGCTCACTATCCCCAACCTACCCTAGAAAGGGGGACTCTTGACACTATCCGAAAATGTGATCTATATTATCAACTGCTGCTTCTTCACATGCTCAGACGCCGTTCGTAAGGTTCGTAAAGTTTTGTCCCCACATAGACGAGAATTTGACCTAACTCTTAACTTTTATGCCACACGAAATCTTAGTTAAAACGAACATTTCGTGTGGCAGTTATTCTTATTACTACACGAAATCTTCGTTAAAACGAACATTTCTTGTGGCAGTTATTCTTTAAAGTTATTCTTATTACTAAAATTATTAATTCAACCTTGTCATCATATATCAGCATATTTTCAAATTCCTCATTTCAGATTTTAAATGTACATGCAAAGTTTGCTTTGGAGCTCTTCTCCTATTCTTCAAAAAAAAACGTGAACTAAAGATGAAATTCCTGCCTACTGCCTTATAGGGGGCCGCAATGGGTTACGTAACAACCGTCTGATCTGCTCTTCAGTCTGACACACAAACATCCTTCGACAGCAGACAGAGCTACAAGTTTGCTACGAGGGGTTGCGCACTGGTGCCTCATGGTGTACAAGTTCCCTGCCTCATATCTGCCTCACGTGCCTCATGCTTGCCTCACGTGCCTCCCCGATGAAAAATCTGTAGCCTGCGTAGTAGTACGAAAACGTTGCATGTAATACTATGTAACAGCAAAGAATACGATCATTTAATGTGCGTCAGACTGGTCCAATCTTATGTAGTAGTATCTAGTAGCATCCTGTCTTGCCATAGTAACATCCAGTCTTGCTAATAGTACCATATAGTAGTATGCAGTAACACGGTAGCCTTGAAGTAGAAGCATATACTAGCATCGTTAGTACTGCATGCAACTTTTTCGTACTACTTCATAGTCCTATTTTGAGATAAATTTTTCATCGGGTCATGCCTGCCTCACGTGCCGCATGCCTGCCTCACGTGCCTCATGCCTGTCTCACGTGCCTCCCCGATGAAAAATCTATAGCCTGCGTAGTAGTATGGTAGTAGTACGAAAACGTTGCATGCAATACTATGTAACAGCAAAGAATACTATCATTTAATGTGCGTCAGACTGGTCCAATCTTATGTAGCAGTATCCAGTAGCATCCTGTCTTGCCATAGTAACATCCAGTCTTGCTAATAGTACCATATAGTAGTATGCAGTAACACGGTAGCTTTGAAGTAGAAGCATATAGTAGCATCGTTAGTACTGCATGCAACTTTTTCGTACTACTTCATAGTCCTATTTTGAGATAAATTTTTCATCGGGTCATGCCTGCCTCACGAGCCTCATGCCTGCCTCACGTGTCTCATGCCTGCCTCACCGTGCCTCATGCCTGCCTCACATGCCTCATGCTTGCCTCACGTGCCTCATCGCCCGTTCTGGTGACACGTTTAGGGATTTTTGAAGTGCCTCATGGTGTATAAGGTCTCACGTGCCTCATGCCTGCCTCAGGTGCCTCTGCCTCATGGTGTACACGAAATCGGCCAGTGCGCAACCCCTCGGTTTACTACTTTCCCTTTGATATACCAAAAAAGCAGGGCGAAGGCGAGGAGCCCCCAAGTATTTCCTCTGTCGGAGAACTTGAGCTTTTTTCTGATCGATACTTTCACAGCCACGTCCGCAAATTAAAGGAGCTGCTACTCCCTTCAAAATCGAAGGCCCATGTTTTTTAAAATGAGTTACTGTGATAATTCCAAGAACAATCAAAGGGAAAACGACTTCTGAGAAGCTGATAATACGAATTTAAAGGATAAAAGACTTTTTGTGAAACAAAACAAAAAAACAAATTAGTATGGACTGTCCAAACGTTGTGTAATCTAGGGCAATGGGTCTGAAGTTCCCTTCCAAAAAATTATCTCGAAATCATGCTCAGAATTTATAGACAATCTATCATTGACGAAGCACTTCAAAACTGAAACGTCCAGGTTCGGTTTCTTCATCCCGGGTTAGCGATCTACACCGCAGCACCAACCACACTGAATATACCAGACACTACGAAGCGTAATATTACAGAGGTACATTTGATAAAAGAAAATCCAAGTGAGCGACATCCTACCTTAAAGCTCACACGACACTCAAATGCTTTCCCTACTATTTAAAATCCTCTCGTATCGAAGTTGATGACCGAACTCTGCGTTTTTTCTCGAGTGCTCCTTCAGTCCGGTAAACCGGAAGCTCCTATTTTTTAACCCGTGCAGCCTTTTTTTTTGTAATTCCTTTAGTCTTTTTACATTTTGGGCTACGACTCTCTTCCACTCGTTGACGTGGGGGAGGTCCCAGGGCGTGGGGGAGGGGGCATGGACCAGGCTCCTGATTGGATGATCGCTGGCGTGGGGGAGGTCCCATAAGCCAGGGGCTCCTGATTGGAACACAAAACTCCTATTTTCAAGAATTTCACCTCACGCTTTTCATTCGGAGTCAGGTTCTTTCTTTTGATAAATAGGCCTGCTATATAAATATTTATACAAATCAGGCAGAGAGCACAGATCGATCAAATAAACTAATATAAGGGTTTCGGATTTGCATCATCGGATAACTATACCTTCGTTTCTACTTTTGTCCGATGTGCGGTAAAATGAATGAATGTATTTTCCATTTAATGGGTGAATGTCAGGAGTTAAGAGACCTGAGGAAGGAAATATTTGTGGAAATGGTGTGGGGGGAGGAAAGGTTTAAACAAATTTTGAAAAGTAGAAGTTTTAGCGATGTTAGAAATTTGGGAAGATTCCTTAAGGTGGGTAGGATTCACAAGGACAATTTTTTGTAGTTAATTGTTGAGGCTATGGTTCGATTTGGTGTTGTTTTGTTGTTTCCATGGCCCTTGATGCTTTTACGGAAATAAATCTTATCTTATGTTATCTTATACTGAACACTCCGTTCAGGATCAGGTTTCAAAATATATCATGTCATATTTTCACCACTAAGTCTACATTATAAATATTTACGCAAATCCGGCAGAGAGACGAGCTCGATAAAATAAATCAATATAAGGGGTAAAGGCAGGGGCGTCGCAAGGGGGGGGGGCACCTCCCACCTTTTTAGATTTCTTTTTTAGACCTCCGGTTCAAAATTTTACAAAAACTGTTCAGTATTTTTTCGATAACAGAACTATTCGGTATGTTTACGGGGATTCGGTAGTCATACAGAATCTCAAATAGGCTACCGGCACAAATCTATTCGGTATAATGATCGGGATTCGGTATAATTGCCAGGATTCGGTAGTTATCACGAATTTTGTGAGCGAATTTACTAAAATTATTTGGTAATTTTTCGATGCCAGAATTATTCGGTGTATTCGGTAGGAGATTCGGTATATTCGGTTCGGTAGGAGATTCGGCAGTTAGGCTATACAGAATCTGAATGGGCTATCGTTCCCAAATTACTCGGTCTCCTGATTGGGATTCGGCATAATTTTCAGGATTCGGTAGTTAATTAATCCCGACTTTTGTTCTCGTTTCGACGAAATTATACCGACTACGAATATTATTCGGTATAGTTTTCCGAGGGATCGACTAAAACCAGGAAGGGAAGGAACGCGAGAAAAGCAGGAAGGCATACTAAAACCAGGAAGGGCATACTAAAACGAGGAAGGCTGTCGCCAGAATTCAAAACTGGAAAGCCGCACCGTTCCCTTCCTCTGTTTAGTATTCTTTGAGGGGTCGGCAACTTTTCAAATTCAAAGTTTACCATCCCTTCCTCGTTTTAATATCCTGTAGTATCCGTCGTTTTAGTATCCGTCTGAACTAGAAATGAAAAGGTGAATTACAATTTTGATAGTTGCTGACCCCTCACTGAACTTAATGCCTACCCATGCCAGGATACTAAAACGAGGAAGGGATGGTGAACTTTGAGTTTGAAAAGTTGCCGACCCCTTGAAGAATACTAAACAGAGGAAGGGAACAGTGCAGCGTTCCATTTTTCGCAGCCTTGAATTCCTTCCTCGTTTTAGTATGCCCTTCCTCGTTTTAGTATGCCCTTTCTGGTTTTAGTATGCCTTCCTGCTTTTCTCGCGTTCCCTTCCCTTCCTGGTTTTAGTCGATCCCGTTTTCCGATATCAAAACTATTCGGTATAATAACCGGGATTCGGTAATTTATCCGGTAGAATTGCCAGGATTCGGTAGTCACCACAGAATTCGAAAAGATTGAGTGAAGCACTGGTCGCAGACAAAAGGACTGATCTATGACTTCATCGATAGTCCTTTCTTTTATTCTGGATCCCAAAAAGACGCTCTATTCAACGATGTTTCGAAAATTCTGGCTGCTGCGCTTTTTGTGATGTTCTCTGTTTTATGGAAGGGTGCGCCATTTAATTTGGGTTTTAAGCTAGTTTTAGGATTGTGATTTGATAAACATTAAAAGCTAGAATCTGCATGGAAAAGGCGAACTTTAAAAAATCGTTAGCTAAGCTAGAATCTGCACGGAAAAAACGAACTAAAAAAAATCGTGCCTGCGGCGCTCACTTTACTTTATCATGGGTAGTACTGACTAGCGTACAGCAGCAGTTAAATTGTAACCTAGAAAAAACAGAAATGGGATTTAGAAAATTTTCGACATCGGCGCTCGATTTAAGTTTGTCTTGGGATATAATAAATAGAAGCTGCTGCCGCAATCGTGCCCGGCAATATATTGTCCGCGTGCTTCGCAAAAACGATGATTAGTAGCTGGCTGATGATCTTTCATGCTGTCCTTCAGTGTTAATCTTTGTACGTAATTTTTTCTGTTCAGTTACTTGAAGTAATTTAAAGCTCGAATTCTGAGTTTCTAAGATTAGGTAAATTTTTGAAATATTCGGTGAAACTTTGGCTCTGCCCCTCCCCCCCCCCAACGAAAATTCACTTGCGACGCCCCTGGAGGTATACATCACGGGATACCGTAGTTTATAAACTTAAGTAAGTAAGTAATTTATTTGTAACCCGCCATTTTGAAAAAGGCGGAGTAAATGAAAGAAAATAAATAAAACACATAATACTGAACACCGAATCTTTGACAAGAGGAAAGGAAGATGATGTGCGAGATACGAGGACATTCTTTCTTTCAAGTTATTAACTGAAGTAACTGAAGGATGATTAAAAAAAAAGCATGTGACAATTGATAAAAGGAAACACCTTCGATTTACCATGTCCTTACTGCTTTGAATGAGTAGAAAAATACAATGCTAATAAATGCTTTCACGCCTCTTACTTCCCAAGAAAAATCAGGCCACTTACTTAAAAAAAAATGATTCTTAGCACAAAATAAGTGGTCAAGTACGACATAAAGAGTCAAAGTTATTATTCGATTTAAAGACCAAAGATGACCTTTTTTCAGCATAGCACTATGGCGGTTTTCGCAAGGGCCATGCATCGATGCTCATTGCTCGTATACACAAGCCATAAAGCATGCCAAGATAATGTAAACACGTAAGTTTCCTTTTCAAACAAGCGTTAGGAACCGTGACAGGGCCTGCTCTGTTCGGCTCCTTTTTCTCAAATTTGCGTGTAAATACCTATAAAACGTATTTACTTAGGGGTTCCCTCTCCCCTTTCTGGGATCCCAAAACGTAAGTGGCAGGATACCTATGACATCACGTTGTCCGTCTGCCCGTCTGTGCGCACTATAACTCTCAAAGGGAATGAGATATTTTGATGAAACTTGGTGTGAGGATTCTTTGGGTCAAGAGTAACGTCGATTTCGTAGATGTGCTCTGTAGCCCTACATTTACGGGTGGTGGAGGAGGTTTAAATTAAGGGGCGAATGAAATATTTTTAAACAGATAATGTGATAGTCGATTATGGGATAAGAAGACATGCTGAACACGATAGTGAAAACTACTTTGTCATTGGACAAATAGTTCGCCCGGAATCCGGCCAAAGCCGGAAAGTTTGTTAGAAGTAAAAGTTTTATTTGAAGTTGATTCGACGTTCGATTTAGTGGTAAGAAGACATGGTGAACACGATGGTGAAAACCATTTTTTCGCCGGACAAGTAGTTAGCCCGGAATCCGACCAAAGCTGGAAAGTCCGTTAAAAGTAAAAGTTTTATTTGAAGTTGATTAGATGTTCGATTTAGGGGTAGAAAGACATGCTGAACAGGATGGTGAAAACCATTTTCTCGCCGAGCAAGTAGTTTGCCCGGAATTCGGCCAAAACCGAAAAGTTTGTTAAAAGTAAATGCTTTATTTGAAGTTGATTAGGTGTTCGATTTAGGGGTACTAAAATATGCTGAACACTTGTGTGAAAAGTAATTTCTACCCGGACAACTTGTTGGCCCGGAATCAGGCCAAAACCGGAAACTTTGTTAAAAGCAAAAGTTTTATATTTGAAGTTGATTAGATGTTCTTTAAACGGATGAGCAGATACGCTTAGTTCGTTTTTTTTTTCTGGACAAGTATGGTAGTTCGTTCGCAATTGTCTGGATCAAATATTAGATTTTTGGGATCCCATCGAAACCTTTGGTCTTGTTTACTGTTTATGTTTCAGTACTTCAAAATAGTTCAATACTCCAGAACTAGGCTCTTTTTTTGACAAATTGCACAAAAGACTTTTACCAAGCCTGATGTATTCTCGGAAAAATAGGGACAAACTTAAATAACGTCTTTCCTGATGAATCAAGAACAAGGTAAGTGAGAGCAAAAACAAATAATCAGATAGAACCGCCGTCTTTGGTCCCATGCAGCGACTTTCGATACCCCGAGAAAACTGAGCGGACTTATAGAGGTAATTGCTCTAGTTTTGAGTTGATATCCGTCCGTCTTCGCCGTTGCTCATCACAGAGCGATAAGTGCAGGAGGCATTCAGGAGCGCGTCTAGAGAAACAATCGGCTTTGACTTTGATAGTTTCTTCTACGCGGCTTCACAGCGATAGGCTATATATATTTGTTGAGGTAACGAAACGTGATGGGCCGCGTAGCTCCTAATCTCCGCTCGTTTGCATCGAGCAGGGCACGCGAGATATTCGACTCCGCATGGTCATATTACAGAGATAGGGAGACGGAGGTTTGGTGAGAGGGATCAAATGTACCGTATGAAATTTGGGTCTCCGGGTATCACAACGAATGGAGCGATTACAGAACCAGGTTGCAGAGGTGAGACAGGTCCTTCGCGAACACTCATTGATCCATGAAGTATTGATCCAGGGCCCGAAAGCCATGCATCATACAGCACTTCCTGTATTCTGTAATCTAAACCTGTAAATGCTTCACCTGTAAATGGTTACAGGTTTGTTTCCTTCCCCGACGTTGACCCTGAAGATTGACAGCCTGACGAGGACCTTGCCAAGAAGGGCCGAAATACCGATGATTGTACACATTATTTGAATAACAGTAATGCATATATTAAACAATGGCTACAAACGGAAAGTCAGCTACGACGTTCGTCAGGGATATTTCTGCCCTTCTTGGCAAGGGTCCTCGTCAGGCTGGATGAAACGAGCTTATATTGCTATAGGCTGAATTGCAGGTTCACTTAAGTCGAACAACAACTTTACGAGAACCCTTGCCAAGAAGGGCCGAAAAAACACTGACGAACATCTTGGCTGACTTTCCGATTTTAGCCATTGTTTAAAGGACCCCTCGCACTATTCAATCTTCAAATAACAGTATTTAAAATATTTGAATACTTTAAAACTATCCTGTGCTTTCAACAAATAACCCACGGTTTTGGCTGTTTTAAGCCTTTTCCCGTTGACTTGTAGCGAAAACAGGGAAACAATTTACATAACCGGTTTTTCTGATGGAAAAACACCATCGACAGCGTGATACACATCGAAGGTAGCAAAACACGGCAAGTGAGAAAATCAGCGTGGTTTTGTTAGAGAGGTTAGAGTGTACTGTACGAAATAGGGGTCTCCGGATTTATAAATATATGGAGTAGTTGTGGAAGTAGCTTGCATTAGTATTTTAGGTAAGACAGGTCCTTTAATTTATGTTTCCCAGGCAGCTTGAACTCATGGAGTATTAAACAATAATATAGGATACTCTAAAGACGAAACATCGCTTCTTACCTCAACATCAGAGCCATCTGTGGCAGAAAGCGGCGACGCTTTCGAATCGCGTCCCTGATTGCTTGTTGTGCTCTTTCTCCGCTGTCGGCCCAACTCGCTGATTGGTTGGTCTGATCCCACCTGGGGGCTCGTTCTCTTCGAGTGTAGGAGGTGGTAGTGGGTAGGATTCTCCAAGGGAGAGCTGTTCTAAAAAAAAAATTGAGTCTGAACTGTGTGAAAGATAATCCGACCTGTCAAAATCAGAACAATGCCGGCTGACGTGGGGAGGCATATAAAACTTCTACATTCAATCGTTTTTAAACGTCCTTCCATCCCCTCAAACATGGAGCATTTGTTTAGTTGATTGGTTGATTTTGGTACGATGGCATAGTTTCCCACTTATTGTTTATTTGTTGTTGCTTTTTGTTTTTTCTCTGCTTTCTTCCTTCATTTCTTTTTCTTCTTCCTCTTTCAGTTTTCTTCTCTTTTTTGAAAAAGTATGTGAAAATTAATGTGAAGTCTTTTTTAGTTTTTTCTTACTGCCCCCATAGGCCCATTCGGGCTTTCCTGCAGTCAGAAGTATCAGCTACACGTATAAAGGATGTTAAGAGGGTTACAAAAGGTGTGTCCATGTTGTCTAGCATGTAAAAGTTGGTTTGTATGATAAAGAGTATTAAACTATGAAAAAACTAAAAAAACGTCTTAATCTACACAACCCAGCCCGGGTTAGGTAAGTTACCTCACTTAATTTCGGAGCAAAATACGTGTCCGGTGAGTCAGATACGGATTCAGCACAAGCCTTTATCGAAGCTCTAATCGACCTTAGAATAAACTTTTTCTTACTAGCTGGAAGATCTCTACTTTTCCGGCGAGATAATAAGTTTCAGACATGGATGCATGTATTATTTTCTCGTAATCGGCTGTCACATAAGCTTAAAGCACAAAGAAATGATCTTTTCCCTATGAAATGAATCAGAAAAAACGTTTTTGGAAATACTATTACTTTCCACCTAAAACTAGCGATTCTCTTGTTAGCGCTTGTCGACTATATCCAGCCTTCCTGCTCTCCGACGCGGCGGCTGGGCGCAAAACATTTGAAAACTGAACGTGCCTTGGTTAAAAAGTGGGAAAACTAAGCAAATAAAAGAAGTAATAAACATATATTATAATATCCTTATGTGTGAAAGAGCTGTCATCGAACGTTGAAGATTCCGCCAAGCTTTTCGTTGAGTGAAGGGAAAACTCAGCAAGGCTGAAAAAGCGCTAAAAATTCGTAGTTACGAAACGAAACAATGGAGAAAGGTGGGGATTTTAGAAGCTTATAATTCCATATGGGAGCCAAGTATATTATAAAAGGCAGAATAAGCAAGAGGGGTCCTTTAAAATATATTTTTTCACCCCTTATTCCGCAACCCCCTCACCTACCTATTAAGATAAAGTAAGACACACCAACGAACTTGACCTGTACTTTGACCCAAAGGATCATCGAGCCAAGTGTAAGAGATGAGTCAACCCATTCTAAGAGTCATCGTGTTCATAAAGACGGACGGACAGGCTTTCTTAAGTCACAAGTCCCCTCCTCCCTTCATTGACGTTCTGGGATCCCCAACGGGTCCCAGGGCCTCTTATCATAGCCTCGTTTTTGTTGCATGCTGCAGGTCCACTTCTCGGCCGATTCCGGTCTGATTCTTTCTACATCCGTTTTTGCACTGCAGCGCTTCCGAGGAAGACGGCAGCGCTTCTCGAGAATCACGGACTTGCTCACCGACCAAGTCCGTGCTTCCCTGCAAGATGCTGCAGCGCTGCCGCTTCAACCAAGAAAAAAGTGAATCCAAAAACGCATATTGTGCAAAAGCAAAGAAGTGCTGCAGCAGCGATGCGGCAGCGCTATTGCAACAAAAACGAGGTTCATATTTCCTCTTCGCGTTTCGGTTAGCTCTCAAAGCGAGAAGTGAGGTAACTTACGTAACCGGTTGCCCCACCATACTTAGGCTATGCAGTTAGGCTACGTAGCAGACTTTGCCGCCAAAGCGCGTTCGCGTTCGCGGAAGAAAACCTCACATCATATACCGTTAGGTCGATGGAAAATATCGTCCGAAGCCCAAAGTTTCGGGAATAGGAATTGATCCAGCCAACAGGTAAGGGAAACACCTTCCCTACAGTCTGCATTCCCCATGAAAACAGTAGTATGAAGTTGTACGAAAAAGTAGCATGCACTTCCAACTGATGCTACTACATGCTACTATAAAGCAAGACTGGATACTACTAGACCAAGGCGGGATGCTACTGAATACTACTGCTTAAGATTAGCACTGTGTGAAGCACTGTACTACTGCATATCAATACAAGCAACTTTTTCGTACATACAAATACCATACACCAGGGACCCATAAATTTCCTGTAACGACTCGCCATTCAGGGGGCTTGTCATTTCCTATGCTTCTATGTTGCTATGTTGCCCGAGCCTCACCTAGTTTCCAAAAATTCCGCTTGGATCGAGTCGGCGTTCTTGCTCAGATAGACAAAATTGCCAGCATGCCACCAGGTACCTAAGCTAGGACAAAAGACCCAGGATACTCTTCCATTACAGAGAAATATTCCTTTCAGCACAACAGCTGCGAAAAATTTTGTCTATCTGGATAGTCGGGTATTTTATCCCCATGGGTATTTTTCGAACTATCTGACGCTCGGTCAAGAGCGCATCAGGAATCTCTTATTGACAAGCCCCCTGAATGGCGAGTCATTACAGGAAATTTATGGGCCCCTGCATACACCTACACAGGCTACAAATTTTTCATTGGGTTGGGACATAATGGTAAACAAAATAATATTCACCTTTACAATTTCTGGGCTGACAATTTTAATATTCTCCGAAAAGTCTCTTAACCGGGAGTTTTTCGTACTAGGTGAATGCGGTTGACGTCGTTCCGCATTTGCGCGTTTCGTTTTCGCCGCATCTCTCCGCGCCTCGTCCTCCGTTTGCTGGCGCTGCAGTAGCTGTCGGAAGTTTGTCCGCGAGGTGGCCGAGGTACTCAACGAACTGAAAAGTGTAATCATCGTAAAGTTTTTGATTCATGTGGGCCGAGAAGGTGGGAGACACCATCATTTTTCGATGGGTCTGCTTTTACGAACACACTCTTACCTTTGTTTTCCCCAGAATCCTCACGGTAGCCAACGTTATCCAGAAAATACTTGAACACAATTCACTCTTGAACGTCAATCCGCCATTGCTTCTTAACTATTCATTGATCTCCTGACGCTTGTCAAAGATTACTAGACACTTCGAGAAGGCATGTAAGAGGATTACAAGAACTAAGTACATCACCATGTGGACGTTTAGATGTCGAAAGAAGAAATCATCGGCCAGGTTGACATTTTTAGGTCTCGGAAGCTGAATATCACTATAACAAATTTAGTATAATTTACGGCGTTTGTTTACTGTCATCTAGTTTACATCCTTAATTCTTTGGACTTACGGGAATTAACAAGAAAAAACAGAAAGCAAAATACTTAAAGAAATCGATCGTACAAATAATTCGTCTACTTTTTCTACACATTTTCCATATGCCTGCTACAATAAAAACGTTTTGTTAGATCCAAAGTCAAACTATGATTCCATACTCCACATGTGGAGCGCTTCTGACCAGCGCCGCTAGATGACCCAGCGGTCGGATCGAGCCGTGGCTTCATCTTGGGTCTTGGATGGGGGGGTTCTAGACGTTGCAAGTGCTAGAATGCTTATGATATAACTCCTTTAAAGGTTAAAAGGCTGGAAAAGCAAAATCCCACGCTCCAGGCTTATAACTCGGGTAGACGTTGCAAGTGCTAGAATGCTTATGATCTAACTCCTTTAAAGGTTAAAAGGCTGGAAAAGCAAAATCCCACGCTCCAGGCTTATAACTCGGGTAGACGTTGCAAGTGCTAGAATGCTTATGATATAACTCCTTTAAAGGTTAAAAGGCTGGAAAAGCGAAATCCCACGCTCCAGGCTTATAACTCGGGTACCCGGAAAGAAGACTCTGATACCCCTATTTTGTTTCCTGCCAAATTCCCCCGAGCTAGTTTGTAAATTTTTCCCTTCGCCTAGTCTCTGGTGGTACAAATATATCGGTTATGGAATATTAAAAAAAAAAAAAATATCCAAGAAAGTGCCATCTTTGACAGCTATAAACGTGTAAATCAACTGAAATTTAATGTAGCGGTATTTAAAATTAAAATTTTAAGATTTAAAGGCAAGGGTCCTCGTCAAACTCAAGCTATAGAAAAACGAACCTGATAATTTTTACCCTGCTCGAGCCGACGATTCGAGGACCCTTTTAAGAACGGCAAAAGAAACAGGGCCGGGGCTGGTTTGTAAATTGTTTCATTCGCCTAGTCTGCGGTGGTATAAATGGATCCATCATGGTATATTAAAAAAAAAAAAATCTACCTTGATCCAAAAAGTGCCATCGTTGACGGCGCTAACGTTTAAGTCAACTGAAATTTAATGTAGCGATATTTCCGCCTTTATTGGCAAGGGTCCTCGCCGAACGAACCGATTATTTATCCTGCTTGAGCCGACGAGTCGAGGAACCTTTTAAGAAGGGCCAAAACATGGCTGAAGAAATGCAAAAGTCCCATATTTAAAAAAAAAAAACTGCCACCACCAATGTATAGATGTGCCATGCTGACCAACAGCATGGAACCCTTTCAGATACTCGCGACGCTTACGCACCTTAGATTTAGCATTCTTTACGGTAGGGCAGTCGAAACCAAGTCAACAAGACCATTATAGTTTTCTTGGGAAAAAAAATCCTACAGTTGGTTCCTGGTATTTCCTGAATTTTTTTCGCTATCCTTCTAATTTTTTCCCCATGCACAAAATAACTCAAAACTTCTCAGGCAATTAGCTTCCATAATTTGATACTTTGTCATTCCAACTTGAAACACCAGATGTCAACCGGATATTTGGTACCAAACTCCCAATGTCACTGGCTCTATAATAAGGGATTTTTTGCTTTTTTTTTTTTTTACAGAGAGACAAATTTAATATATAATGGAATTTTACAAACAAAAATTTCAATATCATAACAGACCTGCCGCGTGAAAATCTATAAAGATTTGTTTGTGGCAGGACGCTCGTCGTACTCCTGGTAGTTTCTGGTATTTACTTACTAGTGTCTGGTGTTTTCTTTTAGTCTCGCTATCTCCCAGTAGGTTCTCACTCGAACCTGCCGACCGACCAGGTTCTGGTTGGTCCACACTGGTGAGAAAAAAAAAACAGACACTAGTTACTTCGAAAACTGGTTATAACACTACGGAGCAGCCAACAGGGAATATAAAACGCCTTACGGGAAAAAAAAAGACCAGTGAGTCAGAGGTGCCCATTTGAAAATCTTCATCCTTTTGGATATTTTTTGGCAGCTCAAAAAGCAAAATGCAAAGCAATGACTTTACTTTAAAGCACAACTCTTACTAAAAGTGAATTTTTCGAAATTGGCTCAGAAGTATCGTGTTACACTTACTTTCAATGAGAAATTAGTAACTGTCTTGTTTGCGCCTGTCGACACTTCCCAGACTTCGCAATCCGGCGCGGACGCAAAATACTCAACTGAACGCGCCGTGGTTAAAACCAAGAATAAATAAGGGAAGAATTGAGAAGACTAGAATCATGGGACGTTGTTTTCTGCCCGATCCTCAAGTACCGGGGGTGGAGCCTATTCGGCGCGTGTCCAGACCACAGAGTAAATATTGGCGCTATTTCTTCTGATCGCCATGCTTCGCGTCAAGGAAGTGCGCCAAATTCAAATTAAACAGAAAGAGGCCGACATTTTGCCCTTCTTCTTTCAACAAATCGCTGCTACCACTAGTTTAAAAGACGAGACAAGGGGCTAAAGTACAGTGAGATGATAGAAGTCGTGCAATTCTACATTCAAGGATGACGAAAATAAAGGCAGAAAAGGACCGATTTGGACTGAACACTATAAGTTTAAAGAAGGAAGGGACACGCTTCCAAACATTCATGCAATCTCTATGGCAGATTCTTAGTGATGAAAAAAAAGACTGTCAATAGGATAGATAGTGAAACATTTAGCCAACTACCCGAGATAATGATATACATTTTGACCAAAAATAATAAATGGTTATCTCAAATGTAGACGTTTTGAATGGTACCGTGCAATTATCATTTTCAGTAATAAATTAAAATTTTAAATTAGGAAATACTTCAAGCCAACATTTTTCGCAACTAACCGAGAAATGTTCTGAACTGAATTTTGTGTACAGAGTACAACTTAAAAACAAAACATAACAACTCTTTGAGTACAATTCGCCAGCTATGCCCAAATTCCAACTTGAATGATGTAAAATCATGATAATAAAAAAAAAAAATTACGAAAAGGCATAGACAATGACAAATGTGGGCAGATGTAAAGTGCAACTATCCGAGATAATGATATACCTTTTTGACCAAGAATAATAAGTTGTTATCACAAACTGATACGTCTTGAAAGATATCCTACACTCAGCAATCGTTAATTAAAATTAGGACTTTATACTGTTTTTCGCAACTACACGAGAAAATGATATGAACTAAATTTCGTGTAGAGTACAACTTAAAAACAAAACATAGTAACTCATTGAGTACATTTCGACAGTTAAATAATGTCCAAGCTTAATACCTTTTCTAGAAGCGATTCTTTACAGTCCTGAGAAGACCAAAATAAAATTACTAATGTTCACACCAGTCCTATTGAATCTGAACTAAATGCATGCATGTTAGATCTATGCTTCAGCGTTCAAGTTGCTTAATTGTTCCCCTGAGTCATCAAATGCCGCATTCCCTTGGGCTTCACCGTCTTTGTGAAGGGTGGTGACAACATAAGCTTCATAATGCAAATCTGACCCGAGATTGAAAAGGAGTTTCCATTTATATAGTCCTCAGAATCTGCACTGTTTGAACTTCCCGCCTTTTCTGACTGCTTCATCACTTTTGCTCTGGAGGTAACATTTAATACTGCAAGAGGCAACACGCGAAGCTCCACCCAGGCTCCACCCCCAGTAAATAATATCGGACGAAAAGAGATCTAGGATGCTGACATCGGGATTATGTGAGTTCTCAATTCTTCCCTTATTTATTCTTGTTAAAACAAAGGTCGTATGGTACAAAGGCTCAAAAAGGTACAGAAAGAAATGTCGTATGGTACAAAGGTACAAAAAGAAACAATGGCGATGAACTTGGTTTTTGAGTTCTTGAACTGGCATTTGCCATGTTGGCAGTTTCTTCTTGTTGATTTTTTTTTTTGCAATCAAAGCGAAGCAAAGCAATCAAAGATATTGGGGCGCAGAATTGATGTTTGTAATTCTACAGGTTTACTGAACCAGGTCTACTGTTTTACTGTTTACCAGGTTTACTGTTTTTTCAGGTTTACTGAAATGCCGCCACTGCAGTGAGTAAGATAAGGTAAGGTAAGGTACAATTTTAATAGCAAATATGAATAAACCTGGAGTTTCTCAAAAGCATCTGACATGCCAGTGGCATAAAAAACGACGCTTCACTAATTCTGATGGGTTTGTAAAAATTATTAATACAATTCTAGCCTAAGACATTGTAAAGAAAAAACAAACAAACAACTATCACACATCAACACTAAAATTTAAGGACAACACGAGAACTTACGACAACAGACATATGACTAAAGAAAAAATGAAAAATAAAAAAGGTTTGCGACATGGGTCAGATCTTCCTCCGAGCACAAACGAAAATGAATCAATTAAATCAGACAGAAGAAATATAATTGCTAGATAACACAAATCTTTTTAGAGCTAAACAGATTTTTAGAGTACTTCCGGGACTAAGATCACAGCTGCAGTTTGCATGCTAGGCTACTGCAAGTGCAGTAAAGTCACTTTTTCTACCAAAAGCCTCCAAGAATAGGGTCTGGTGCTTGAAAATTAGAATAGTATTTTATTAATACCCAAATCGCGGACAAGCCAAATAGGGGGTATCCAGCAGCAATAACATGCAGTAAACAATAAATGTGGTCAGGTTTTCAGGTTCAGGTTTTTTTTTAATGACAAATTATAGCCCGGCAGAGAAGACAAATTCGTAAGGCACGGGGATCAAACTAACTAACGTATGTTCTTTAAAAGTGAAAGAATTTACGAACGGACTAGAGAAGACAAAAAAACACGCTCAATTACTGACAATGGACTTCGGACTAAGTGCCTGACCTCAGACCTCCATAGGGCTCTACTACCAGACTACGAAGCATCAAACCCTATTCGACCCACCACCAGAATTGACCGAGACTTATTGGCTCATACCAGGGACCCATAAATTTCCTTTAAAGTTCAGTGGGCAGATCAAACAAACATGATGTCACATTTCACCCCTAGAATACAATGTTACATCAGAAATTAGCAGATTCCTCGACAACTTATTTTCGCTAATATATCGTTACGCTGTTTCTTGCTGACTGCCATACTCCAATTTACTAGCTTCGACAAATATAAGCGGAGTTTCTTCTTTCTTATCCATTCGTTGTTATTGTATACTCTGGAAGATTTGTATTGCTGACAAATATTCATATTACCGGTGTTACCTGATAATTTCTTAGAAGTTCTTGAATAGCTGCAAGTAGGTCGGTTATATTTGTACATTTTTGGCAGTGTTGAAAAAAACAAAACTTTTCTTTGGTACTTCAAGCAACAGAAAGTTTCATCAGAGAACACTAGAGCAATCTGTCAGATACAGAGACGGTTTATTTTAGCAGCGATTGCATTCTCGTCACTCAGCTCTACAAAACCAGTGATTTTCGTACATGGCTGAGAGTTTTTGAATTTCCGCGCCATGCAATACCATGCTCTGAAATCGTCTCCGCCGATACGCCGAAGAGTCAATGACAAGCGATAACAAGAAAATGGCTTATTTTTGGAGCGCTATCTAGTGGAAGTCAGGAATATATATGTGTGAAGCATGTTATAAAAATTAAAGCATAGTTAGTGCCCATTGTGCTTTAATGACTCGCCATTCAGGGGGCTTGTCATTTCCTATGCTTCTATGTTGATATGTTGCCCGAGCCTCATCTAGTTTCCAAAAATTCCGCTTGTGTCGAATCGGCGTTCTTGCTCAGATATATATAGATAGCCATCTTCAGTCAGGACTATTCAGCATGCCACCAGGTACATAAGCTAGGACAAAAGATCCAGGATACTCTTCCATTACAGAGAAATATTCCTAGTTCAGCACAACAGCTGCGAAAAATTTTGTCTGTCTGGATAGTCGGGTATTTTATTCCCGTGGATATTTCTTGAACTACCTGACGCTCGGTCAAGAGCGCATCAGAAATCTCTTATTGACAAGCCCCCTGAATGGCGAGTCATTACAGGAAAATCATGGGTCCCTGCTCATACGCTCATTCAACCAAGAATAAATATACAACCGAAGGGTAGCCTGCCCTTTCGTCATTCACACCCTACTTTGGATACCACTTTAATTATATGCTGCGATACAACTATTAATAAAGTAAACTATATAGATTTTGGATATTTCTGAATCAAATCTTAAATGTTTATTAGTTGATAAATCTGAAGATCAGATACGAGCGAGTAATTTGTTTGAGATGTTCAGGAAAGAAAAATGATAAAAGGTTATCAGAATAGGGCTAAGATACGACAGTCTGATTACCAATCATATTTTTACTTAACTAGGCTAGAAGAACCGAAAAACGCGTCACTTCGTTATTTTTTTATCCACGATTCTTGAATTTTAGCTGACGTAATTTCTCTTCCGTAACTGTTGTACCTCTATACGGACGTAGCTCTATGTTTGAAATGTTTAGCAACTACAGCGGCAGCCAATTGCCGTAATTCATGGCGGAGTTGCATTCTTCAAGCCAAGAAGATGAAAGTAACATGGGAAGTGAAAGTGACCAGGAAGCACGGAACAGACGGCTATCTTCAGATGTGATTCTGCAATCTGGAATCGAACATTTCAAATCTTCCTTTGTTAGCCATTGAAACACACGCTTTTGCAGACATTCAAATTTTCCGCGACTCGCCGTAAAGTTATTTGTCGTGCAACCAGCGGAGATTCCAAACGTCACTACTAGACTACGCGATGTAAAAAACAAAAATTTCTTACATGAGTCAAAATAATTCATGGTATTCAAATCAAATATATAAAAATAAATTGGCTTTTCAGTTAAACTTTAAATATTAATCGCATAGTCCTTTTAACCTCTTTTGGCAAGCCTTTACAGACCGGAATGTACCCAAGGTCGGCGACAAAACAAACTGAAGTACAGTAACGGAATGATATATATGATAGACGATATATAATGAATATTTTGCAGACTAAAATTGGCGCTGACGCGTGCTTCCGACCGACTTGTGGCAACTCATTCGAATGTGTCCTTAAAGGACCCCTCTTGCTTGTTCTGCCTTTAATAATATACTTGGCTCTCATACGGAATTATAAGCTTCTAAATCCCCACCTTTCTCAATTGTTTCGTTTCGTCACTACGAATTTTATCGCTTTTCGGCGTTGCCGAGTTTTCCCGTTACCCAGCGAAAAGTTTGCCGGAATCTTTATTTTCCGCTGAAAACTCTTTCACACATAAGGATGTGACAATCTTCTGTTAATAACTTCTTTTATTTGCTTAGTTTTCCCACTTTTTAACCAAGGCACGTTCAGTTTTCAAATCTTTTGCGCCCAGCCGCCGCGTCGGAGAGCAGGAAGGCTGGATATAATCGACAAGTGCTAACAAGAGAATCGATAGTTTCAGGTGGAAAGTAATGGTATTTTCGAAAACTTTTTTTCTGGTCCATTTTATAGGGAAAAGATCATTTCTAGTAATGGATCATTTACACGGCAGGTATTTTTCCCCGGAGACGAAAAGGGAAAGTGTTCACACGATACTCGGGTATTATTCAAGGGAGAGTACTCAGGATATCTCTCTACAATGGATACCAACATGTGTTCATTGGACCACTTTTTACATGGGCAAAATCAAAATTATTCCTCGAAAATCCAATTTTATTGTTGCTGACGTCGAAGAATACCCTTCGACGAACAAATACCCGGGTAAAAAGTTCGCGAAATTTAAGTCCAAAATACCCGGGTTTTTGTTGCTGTTGCGGGGGAAAATACCCGCGGAGTCCGGGTAAATACCCTCCGTGTAAACGTAGCTTAAGAGTTGTGTGTTTTTTCAGTTCATGTATTTATTTGTTAGGGGGTAGGGGGTGGTAGGAAGGTCTGGTTGGTAGGGAGGAACGGTTGGTTGGGGGTGGTAGGGAGGAATTGGTGGATGGGTGGTCGGGTGATAGGGAGGGCGTAGGGTTGTTGGGAGGTATATGTTTACTTTCGAGGTTATGATGTGAAGGAGTTTGGTCTTTTTTTTGTGTGGTTTGTTCTTTTCTTCTTCTTTTTTCTTTTTTTATTAGTTAATATTATGTTGTTTGTTGGTGTGTTTAGAAAATGGTTAACCTTTACTACTGCACGCCAGCAAAAGAGTGCAGTAGATGCAAATAGTAAAGAGTTAAATTGTGTTTATTAATAAAAAAAGTATCAAGCATCAAGTTTTTATGTTTAGTGTTTTCTTCATTTCTTTTTTCATTACAGTGTATCCAACTTGTACAGTAGGGTCATAAACACATTATTAAAATTGGTAGCTACACCGTTCCCGTTTTTATCCTGTCTGAACGCTAGGATCTGAAGGTGACCTCTCATTCCAAGAAGTACCGAAGTGGATCCGATTTGTCATCTGAAGCGGACAAGTCTAACGCTCGTCTGCATGACAACGTCCAATTCGGCGACGGTCCAATGTCCGTTCCAATGCTACAAGTTGACGGAAATACTAGAGCCGGCTCATTAGAGCGTCATAAATTCTTTAAGATTCCGTCTCTGAAAATATGACGAGTGACCAACTCCTCATAAATTGAAAGGAATACTGCGGCGGTGAGTTCCTCGCTATTTTGTTGCTAAACGGTATTATTGCGTGAAATCAGCTAAATCAGAACATAAATACAGGTTAATTGTTAATGAGAAAAGGGAGAAGGGTTTGGTTAGAGGGGTGGTAACACACAATTTTGGTGACCTTCGTCGACTCGGGAGGTTCCTCATGCAGGCTATGAAGAATTGTGAATGTGTTAGGGTTTCTTTTTCGGTGTTTACATCGAGTTTCTGAGTGTTGATTGTTATCTTGTTTTTTCCCGCCTGGCATTTTGGGTCATTAATTCATTGATTACGACAAACTGTACCTGAAAAGTTAGGTACCTTCGTCGACTCGGGAGGTTCCTCAAGCAGGCTATGAAGAATTGTGAGTGTGTTAAGGGTTTCTTTTTCGGTGTTTACATCGAGTTTCTGAGTGTTGATTGTTATTTTTTTTCCCGCCTGGCATTTTGGGACATTCATTCATTGATTACGACAAACTGTACCTGAAAAGTTAGGTAGATAAACGTGCTTCTATACTATTGTAGCTGATATCTGGGGGACCCGTCTATTCGCCCACCCGTCGATTCTCCCACCCGTCATAATGCCCAAAAAATACGTCACATTCCCCACTTTTTCCGACAGTTCGCCTAACCGTCACAAGACCCAAAATATCCGTCGATTCGCCCACCCGCTGATTCGCCCAACCGCTGATTCGCCCAACCGTTGATTCGCCCAACCGCTGATTAACCCACCCGTCGATTCACCTACCGTCGATTCGTCTACCCGTCGATTCGCCCACCGTCGATTCGCCCAACCTCGTTTTTGAAGCGTCGATTCACCCACTTCTAAAATCTGTCGATTCGTCCAAACGTCAATTCGCCCACCCGTCATAAGACCCCAAAAAAACGTCACAACCCCCACTTTTTACGACTGCTCGCTTACCCGTCACAAGACCCAAAAAATTCGTCGATTCGCCCAATTCTCAAAACCAACCTCTGATCTAGCGCGGCCTTTGTCATTGAACGCGGTATCACAAAGTGAGTGAGTCGCAGGGGAGTATATTAAGAAGAATTCGCCCACCCGTCATAAGACCCAAAAAATCCGTCGATTCGCCCAATTCTCAAAATCAAACTCTGATCTAGCGCGGCCTTTGTCAGTGAACGCGGTATCAGAAATCCAGTGAGTCGAA